>JASPKZ010010241.1:480000-1754611 GCA_030220185.1 Diploptera punctata
TTTAGAATTGGAAACCATGTCCGAAAACTTACCTTTCCATGCTACAGTCGTTTGAAAACAAGCATTGCCTGAACGTACATCACGTGTCTCAACAAGTAATAGCTTTGCGATTTGCTAAATCTAAAATTTCCCTATCGAGTATTCCAAGATTTTTTTTTTCAAAAAATGTCAATTTTTTTCAAAATTTTGAAAACTGCAAAAATTGATTGTGGAGGGTGTATTCAGGATTATTAATGCAAGTCATGATTCAGTTTCCATTCTGTTTCTTTGGCTATTAATGAGTTGAATTGTAAAACAAGTGATGTACTGTGTCACGCCTCATAATAAATTACTTGTAAAAGTGGTCGCGTTAAAAACATATTTTCAAACGACTGTAGCACGGAAACGGCAAGTTTCCGGATATGGTTTCCAATTCTGAATATTGTCAACTCAGTACCCTCTACAAGTCCTAGAAGTTTGTAAGGGGAATTTTAGAGCACCCTGTATATATACACCACAAATTCGACAATAAAATCGACTTACTGAGGAATTCGCTTAGTTTACGAAATTCCAGCGAGACGGACTTTTTTTAGTTATTCTTGCTCATTGCGATTTCCGAAATAATGTAAGTTGTTCTCATGATATCATTTTTTATTTTACACGCTTTATATTAGCTTGACCTGTATCTATCTATGTAACGGAATCTTTCAACGCGATTTTCACCCACTTAAAATCATTGGATCGACATGAAACTTTGTATACTTGTAAAGGACCAATGACAATATAATAATTTCATAATTTTTCTAAAATCCTGGCCAGAATCATCAGAAAAAAAGTGTGTGTAATTATGTAACGGAATATTTCAACAAGATTTTCACCCACTTAAAATCATTGGATCGACTTGAAACTTTGTATATTTATAAAGGATGAATGACAATACAATAATTTCATAAATGTTTTTGTAAAATCATAGCCAGAATCATCAAAAAATCAATAAAACCTGTCTGTGTAATTATGTAACGGAATTTTCAACACGATTTTCACCCATTTAAAATAATTGGATAGACTTGAAACTTTGTATACTTGTAAAGGACCAGTGACAATACAATAATTTCATTAATTTTTTTCCAAAATCTTGGCCAGAATCATCAAAAAATAAAAAAAAAGTGTTCGTGTATCGTGTAATTATGTAACGGAGTCTTTCAACACGATTTTCACCCACTTAAAATCATTGGATCGACTTGAAACTTTGTATACTTTTAAAGGACCAGTGACAATACAATAATTTCTAAAATGTTTCTAAAAATTCTGGTCAGAATCAGCAGAAAATCAAAATAATAAAAACCGGTATAATATGTTGTGGACTTACGAACTTCTTACTCAATCGTTGTTAAGAGCTCAGTTGGTAGAGCGGTTGACTGTAGTGGTATATAATTTCAGCAATCCATAGGTCGCTGCTTCAAATCCAGCCCGGAGGATTTTTTTTAGTAGAGTATTACTTTTAGCTCATTCTACAATAGTATCGAATTTAATGATATTTACATTTTTATCTTATTGTGTAAAATATTAAAACTAAAAAATAAACAATAGTTTAAAATAAATAATAGTTTAAAATACCAAAACAACACACTTTGTTAGAAAACCAAACTAAGCAATAAAAATAGTTTTAAAAAACTAAAACAACACGCTTTACTAGGAAACCGAACAAAAAAATGAAACATAATTTTAATTACCAACAAGCTTGGGATGAAATTAATGTGGTCAACAGAAAAATAATCTCCAACACATTTAGAATAAAACTAGAGTTATCTATAAAAAAACAAGCGTGGTGTGCTCTATATCAATTATTATATTTTATGATAAACAGATATTGGTAATAGTAAAGTCTCTAAGAAGAAAATGTAAAAACCATAAAAAGAATCCCACGCTTTTGATGGTATTTTTTTTGTAGATAACTCTAGTTTTATTCTAAATGTGTTGGAGATTATTTTTTTGTTGAACACATTAATTTTATCCCAAGCGTGTTGGAAATTAAAACTATTTTTCACTTTTTAGTTCGGTTTTCTAATAACGCGTGTTGTTTTAGTTTTTTAAAACCATTATTTATTTTTGCAAAATGTTCAGGAATTTCCCGGGAAGGTTTTGGCTATAAGAAAGCTGAAGGCGTAGAGCCCCTTCACCCCTAAAGGTCATATTTTGTAGTGATAAACGTGAAAAATGTAGCATTTTGGACTCTTAAATGACTTAAACCATATCAAATACATAACATTAATGTACAGAGAATTGAATATCACAAAAAGTCTGCAAATAAGACCGCGGTAGCATATGCCTATCTTTTACGGATAACTCGCAATAACAATTTTTGTTTTTCATTGATGCCAGGAAAATCGGGTTAAGTTAGATTCGCAGGCAACACGGAGTAATCAGCACGGTGTATAAAAAATAATTACAATATAAATTTATAATTTCTTTTCCTTTTACTAAACATAAAAACACATTAATTTTTATTTGTTTAGGCGTAACAGCGGACGTCGGATAAGAGATATTTTATAACATAAGAACTATGAATTATTTTAATTTTCGTTATAAAAAATTATATTCTCTTGTAATTCTACCCGAGCGCAGGCTTTTCACTGAAATCATAGCATTTTCATTTCATGCTGTGTAGCTTTACTAAGAAATTATATGTGTGGTAGCTGCCCGTTAATTTATACATCGGTGAGGGTTGATGGTAATGATGGCCGGATTATTTTCGTGGATCGTTGGGCCCTAAGCTTCCCGACATTTGTCTTACAGGTGTGGAAAACCCCTAAAAAACCTCACGCAATAATGAATCATAATTTCTTAAATTTGAATTAAACATATTTATATCAAAATTGAATACTCTTCTGATTATTAGGGTACGAATAAAATATCCGGCTTTAAGGTGTGAGTAGTAGAGTGTAATATTCTCAATTTAATGTAACTTGGTCAGCACCTCTACACTCTCTATACAACTCACGATCTTTCTAATTCTCCAAATAGTCTTGTCTTGCACTCAATCCCTTTACAATATCTTCCGTTCAAATACACCACCCATCAGGTCAATATTCTTGCATATTGACTATAGACCGAAGTATTGGGGGAAAAAAAAAGAAACTCTACGTAAACATTTGTGAACTTAAATTAAACAAATTACATCTGTTTCCTACCTTACCGCCATCCGCGACAATATGATACATGTCTAATACTTTCCTTTCTAGTGAGTCACCGGAGTCCATGGGTAACTTATATTTAAAAAACAACACATGCAACATCCATAAACAATCCGGATCTTTTCTGCATTTTAGAAAATGGAGTATTCCGCTCGATTAAAAAAATAACTTGTTTTTAATAGACATTTCTGTGTTGTTAGAAAATTATGAACAACACAAACAAATGAAAATATTTTTCATAAAAGAAAACAAAAAAGATTTTGTAATATTAATATATTTACAAGCTAAGGTAACATTAATGATAAAGAATCCACTTTATACAGAAATACATTAACTATAATAAAGTTATACAATTAAACCTAATTACGCAATATATTAAGATATATTTACACAAGTTAAGGTTGCTATTTAAAATTATTATCATTAAGTTAATAGATCACCACAAAAGATATATTTACACTGTTTGAAGACAAGAGAACTAACAGTTCAAAACAGAATATATATTTACACTATTTGAATATGTTGCTTAAAATTATAAGAATTGACCTGCGATACGATCTAATCTCTCACGGACCTAATGATAGCGATAACACTGATAAATCTGATACAAAAATCAACTTTTTTTCAACATAGTTACTTTCACAGAGAGAAATGTATAAGGTTGGTATAAGTAAAATATCACGAATAGAAGAATGGATTGCATATCGTATACACTATTGTTGTAGAAGATCCCAATTATTGTGATGGCCTTAGTATCCCACAGAAAGTGCAGAAGTCTTCACCAAGATCGCTCGTGAGTGGAAGAAAATACTGTGAGAATCTCACACCTCTACTACAATGGAGGAGCCATTTCATAGCCTATGGAAGTTGTTTTCATGAGTCAGGAGCACAATGTGGGACATTTTCGCCTCTTCTCCCACTGGAGGATCCCGATATTTTTATTGTTTCTCCCTCGGGAGTCGGGGAAAATTTGTGGGATGTTTTTGCCTCTTCTCCCACTGGAGGATCCCGATATTGTTCTTGTTTCTCCCTCGGGAGTCGGGGAAAATGTTGTGGGATGTTTTCGCCTCTTCTCCCACTGGAGGATCCCGATATTGTTCTTGTTTCTCCCTCGGGAGTCGGGGAAAATGTTGTGGGATGTTTTCGCCTCTTCTCCCACTGGAGGATCCCGATATTGTTCTTGTTTCTCCCTCGGGAGTCGGGGATACTGTTGTGGGATGTTTTCGCCTCTTCTCCCACTGGAGGATCCCGATATTGTTCTTGTTTCTCCCTCGGGAGTCGGGGAAAATGTTGTGGGATGTTTTCGCCTCTTCTCCCACTGGAGGATCCCGATATTGTTCTTGTTTTTCCCTCGGGAGTCGGGGAAAATGTTGTGGGATGTTTTCGCCTCTTCTCCCACTGGAGGATCCCGATATTGTTCTTGTTTCTCCCTCGGGAGTCGGGGAAAATGTTGTGGGATGTTTTCGCCTCTTCTCCCACTGGAGGATCCCGATATTGTTCTTGTTTCTCCCTCGGGAGTCGGGGAAAATGTTGTGGGATGTTTTCGCCTCTTCTCCCACTGGAGGATCCCGATATTGTTCTTGTTTCTCCCTCGGGAGTCGGGGAAAATGTTGTGGGATGTTTTCGCCTCTTCTCCCACTGGAGGATCCCGATATTATTATTGTTTCTCCCTCGGGAGTCGGGGAAAATGTTGTGGGATGTTTTCGCCTCATCTCCCACTGGAGGATCCCGATATTATTATTGTTTCTCCCTCGGGAGTCGGGGAAAATGTTGTGGGATGTTTTCGCCTCTTCTCCCACTGGAGGATCCCGATAGTATTCTTCTTTCTCCCTCGGGAGTCGGGGAAAATGTTGTGGGATGTTTTCGCCTCTTCTCCCACTGGAGGAACCCGATATTATTCTTGTTTCTCCCTCGGGAGTCGGGGAAAATCTTGTGGGATGTTTTCGCCTCTTCTCCACTGGAGGATCCCGATATTGTTCTTGTTTCTCCCTCGGGAGTCGGGGAAAATGTTGTGGGATGTTTTCGCCTCTTCTCCCACTGGAGGATCCCGATATTGTTCTCGTTTCTCCCTCGGGAGTCGGGGAAAATGTTGTGGGATGTTTTCGCCTCTTCTCCCACTGGAGGATCCCGATATTATTATTGTTTCTCCCTCGGGAGTCGGGGAAAATGTTGTGGGATGTTTTCGCCTCTTCTCCCACTGGAGGATCCCGATATTACTCTTGTTTCTCCCTTGGGAGTCGGGGAAAATATTGTGGGATGTTTTCGCCTCATGTCCTCTTGTCTCATTGGAGGATCCCGATATTGTTCTTGTTTCTCCCTCGGGAGTCGGGGAAAATGCTGTGAGATGTTTTCGCCTCTTGCCTCACTGGAGGATCCCGATATTCTTCTTGTTTCTCCCTTGGGAGTCGGGGAAAATGTTGTGGGATATTTTCGCCTCTTCTTTCAGTGGAGGATCCCGATTTTTTTTTCAGTTTCTCCCTCGGGAGTCGCGGAAAATGCTGTGCGAGTTTGTGGAATCTTGTCTCATGAAGGGTGTGATATTATTCAAATTGCTGTCTGGGTAGTGAATGTCATGGTATGTTTTTCTCCTCTATTTTACTGCGGATGGTCTTAATATGCTTCAAGTTGCTCTCTCGAGTGTAGGAGACGTGTATTGTGGATGTCTATTCTGGGTTCGACGATCTCGATATTGTTCTTTCAATGACTATTTCATCTCTTTTCCTTTCACCGACTAATTGCTCCCACCCATCATTTATTCAGCAGCGACATTAATATCATTATTTTTCATGTTACTTTGTATTGCTTGTGGTATTGAATAACACAATTAATTCTCCTATATTCCTTGTGCTTTAATTTGTATTCTTTTAATTATAATTTAGAGCTTCATTTTTGGTCAAATGTTTGTTTAGGATTTCTTTAATTATTTTTTACTTGGTTTCTTTCTGTACTTAAACACATATTTTCCTTGTTGATGAAGTTCACTTGATAATTGTGTAGCTTGCTAACATTTGATTTTTCAATATTGTCCACAGTTTAATATTCATTTGTTTATTTCAGTAATTTAGTCACGCATTACCTACTATATTCTCATTTACTGTAACAAATTATTTATAACTTGAGGCAGTCAGTTTTATGCATTTTTATCGTTGGTTTCTTCTCTTTTTGATTACATTAATTTTTTATGTAACTTACTGGAATTTATATAATTTCATTGTTCACAGTTTTCATAGCAGTTGTTTAATCTATGAGTTTACAATACCGTTTTATGAAGCAAATGCACATCAGTGTTCCGTACATTCTCTATACTCACTTATGTGTGACAAATAATTTTTAATTTTATTAGTTTACTACTATATTTATATCATTCTCAGTTCGTTGACTAAATAACACGTATGGCCTACTTTCTTTATGCTCAATTATTGTAAGAAATCTGTTTTAACTTACGTCTGTAGAATTTATCCTTTTCATTCTGTCTGATTTCATTTTATTTGCGCAGAATTTAGAGAATATTTATAAGTGCTATCTGAAATAACTTAATTTAAATTTAATTGTGCAGTTTCATAGCAACTGTGTTATAATAACAGTCGCATGAAATTAACAATTCCTGTTGTGATCAGGGTACAATTGTCGCGTCGCGTCGTTTCTAATGTTATAACTTAGGAACAAAACATTATATCAATAAAATATGCGACGTGTCAAATCGAAGTCATCTTCTTTGTCATCCGTAGAGTATGTAAGACTGGTTCACCACCTGGTCACGAACATTATAATTAAAAAGTATTTTTTTAAATAAATATAATTTATGTAATTATCTTTTGGATAGTCTATATCGTGAACTTACGATCGCAATAGCAAAAACATTTTGGTTTGTATGAAAATGTTTGAGGTGCTGATTACAAAGATGTATAAACCCCCTCCCATCTACAAAGAGTTGATATTCCGCTCACAATGGATCATACCTAGCATGATATCATGACTTTAGTAACTTTTGATATCATAGACACTTTTTCTCGATCTAATGTATTTATTTGTCTCTTCTTCTGGTTGATTCGCTCGGGACATGTCATGACAGAATCCATATCAATGCTACCAACCTCAAAAATGGTGTCATATCCCGATTACCCAATCACTATAAAATAAAAATATGTATCATCAATGCAAGTATTAGGCCATGTGGCCTGTTACGGTCTGAAAGAGGAATTTTCCATCCAGCGCTTTTTTGGACGTCCCAGCGATCTTTTGCCTTAGGAGTAGTAATGAAGCATGACTTTCGGAATTCTGTGAGGATTTCCATTTGTTCTGGTAGTTTTTTTTTTTAAACTTATGATGGAGAATGGGTTCTACATTCAACTCTTCCATAATTTCCTTATTTCTTTTATGGTCCCACTTTTGTATAGCCTGCTGTACGCGCATATATTGCTTCTCATTTGCTGTTATTCGGCTTTCATCTCTTCTTTATATTGTCCATGCTTCACTACCATACCTTACTACTGGTCTTGCAAGAACCGTATAAAGCTGTAATCTTATGTTCCTTTGTACTAAACATGGTTTCATAACACTATTAATTATCCCTGTTGTTTTTTTTTTGTGAAATATGTCATTTTCTTTGCTATATCAGCTTCATCTTGAAATGTTAAATTATAACACAAATAATAAAATTAATTTGTTCGTTCTAAAATGTTATCGTCCAAAACAATTTTGCTAGATATAGGATATTTCCCTCAAAAGGCCATAAAATATCCAGTAAATATCTAAATATTTCATATAGGTATCTAACCACTTCGTAGATTGTTAAAGTTTTACTATTTTAATAACAATAACCTGCTTTGAATTATTTATAATATAAAAATTTAATTCTGTCGATTTTCTTAATAAACGGTCCTATATAATATTTTCTTATATTCTAATGAAATATAAAATATTTATACTAAAATTAAATAATCCCTTATGATTATTAGGGTATGATTAAATATCCGGCTTTAATGGCGAGAGATTAATCTAATTTAGTCGAATGAAACTTTGTATGCTCATTTTTGTAAACCTCTTCCCGAACTAGATGCCTTTGTTGTCTTTACATAGTTTTTATGAATGTTATTAATGATAATTAAGAGGTTTGTGTTTTTTAGGGAAGTTGTTAAATTACCTGGCATTTTTCTTACAGTTCTTACCTGAAAATTTAACTTGTCTGGGAATCGAATCTGTACTCACTCCCTTAGTGACGTTGATATTACTCTAGCGTTAATCAAAATCAGTCTTAATATACTCTTTGACACATTTTCATAATATCTCAGCCTTCTTTTGTTTTATATTATTTTCTTTCTTACTCCATTTTTATCTTGCGATTAATAAACAAGATGATAAAGCCTATCTTTTAATATGCATTTAAGTACCCTTCTTTCATAATTAGTAGAGACCGAATTATATGCATTTGCATGTTGCATGTACATTTGAATATTTAGACCTTTGTCACGTGTTATTGCATATGCTAACCAAAAACTAGCGATAACGAATATTTTTGCGATATATTTGCAACATTTTAAAAATATGTGTTGTTTTACAATGAGCATTTTGAGGCCATTAAAAATGTAGTAAATGATTTCGATAGTGCAGAGATTTTAGCAGTTTGTCAGTGCAAGGAAGCATTTAACGATTCCAGTTTAAAAAAAAAACATAGCTGTGATTCTTATTTTTGCCATACACCTGCAACTATTACAAAGCTTGAAACTCAAGGTTTGGTGTTGATTGAATATATTCAGTTAATGAAAAAAATCCGTCAACTGAACTCCTTATTGCCGGAGGTATTCCCAAGCAAATTTAAGGATAAGTTTGAAAACATTTTGAACGATAACCCAGGGTTTGAACCTTTGTGTCAAATTAATAGTTTTATAAATGAGACACAATGGGACGGGCGAGCTTTTGCCAGAAGTAATAAGTACGAACATAGCACCCAAATTGAAATACTGCCCAATTATAATACTTCAGTTGACGTAGAACGATCCTTTTCTGTTTATGAACTTATTTTGATCGATCGAAGACACAACCTTACTATCGAACATTTAGAAGAGTACCTGGTCCGTAGCGTAGTGGTTAAGGCACTGAGCTACAAGCCGGAGGGTCGAGGGTTCAAGTCCCGTTGGGGTCAGGATTTTTAAACTGACCCAAACCCTCTGGCGGCACTATGGCCCTGGGGTCGACTCAGCCTCTAACGGAAATGAGTACCAGACACTTGTTCTGGGGGTAAAGGCGGCCGTCACGCAGGGCTGACAACCCGGCTGACGTAAAGTGCCGATTGTCTAGAAAAAGTGAACAATACTTTTGCCTGATACTGATTGACAAATTATCAGTTATCAGTGATAAATGCTAATATTAATAAATAGATTATAAAAATGCTAATTATTATGCTAATTTAGAAATAAAATATCTAAGAAAGTAATAATTATGTTTTTTTCGTATTTGGTATTGCATATATTGATATTTTTATGCATATTTTAAACATTTTTCATGCATATTTGGAGCCTTTCATTTGCATATAATCCGGTGTCTAATAATTAGGCTTATTCTTTCAGAACATTTTATTTTTATGTTTTGTCTATCTTGGAATACACATTTCTACTTCTCGTAAATTGATTGATGAAGTAAGATCTCAGGTTTTCAAAGCATCGAGAATATCAGGATACTTGCAAGATTTTATATTTCATTCCATAGTAATTCTGCCCGTGGGCAGGTCTTTCACTGCAATCATAGCATTTTCATGCTATGCTTTGCAGCTTTACTAGGGAATTATAGGTGTGGTAGCTTCCCGTTACTTTCCACACCGATGAAGGATGATGATGATGATAAGGATGTTGATGATGGCCAGATGATTTTCAGGGACCGTTGGACCCTACGCTTCCTGACATTTGTCTTACAGGTGAGGAAAAAAACCGTAAAAATCCTCACCCAGGAGTCTGTCCCGACCGGGAATTGAACCTGGGCCCGCTGCGTGACAAGGCAGCACGCTACCTCGAGACCACAGCGGTGGAGCAGATTTTATATGGCAAAATAAATATTTAAACACAGAAAGTAAATAGGTTAAGACTATCAAGGGTGTCGTCACGTAGGCTACAGCTGGTAAAATACCTTTTTGCGTATAGTGCGTTTTGTAGTACTTCCCAGCAGATTGAAAGTTCAACTTCCGACATTTCGGAATTGCCAACCTAAATAACTATACTGTAATATTATATTCACACCCACGTGCGGGATGTAAAACCATTGCCCTGTATGTATATTACGTACAATGAATATACATAAAATATCCAAAAGGTAGTGTTAATATACATTATACGAAACAAATCAATGCATTTTAAATGAACTGAACTTTATTTGAAACAATATAAAAGAATAAATACGTACTTAAGGCCATGTTATCAATAATTGTTCTCAAGACCTCCTGTTATTTCAACTAACAAACATTGTTAACGTTAGTCAATTGTTTATAATGAACGCAAATATTTCCAACAAAGATGTTATTATTTTACTATTATTTATTGTTTCGAAAATACCATCGTGCAAAAAATAATGTACAACGCACGTTTGTGAAGTGTTTTACAGAATCTCGGAAATTAGAAACCTCGCTGTCGCTCGGCTTTTAAACATTTTCCCTCGATTCTGTAAAGGTCACTTCCCAACCTTGCATCGTAATATACTATTTCGGTTTTCATATGTCCAAATTATAAAAAGAACGTTAATGGAGTTTCTGAGAACAAAGGTATTAAATGAAACATCTTTTTGCCTTATATCTATAAAGTTGCAGTTCGTATAGGTAAACTCTTTCAAAAACATCAAATTAAAACCCTATATAGACCTACTAAAAACCTTCAGGCGTATATTAAATCTACCAAAGATATCAAGATTCTAAACTGTTCGGTGCTGTATATCATATCCCATGCAGTCGTGCAAAGTTTTATATTGGAACTACAAAACGATCAGTTAATACCGGGCGGGCGGGCGGGCGGGATGGGCCTAGACACTAAAAATATCGTAAACAATTAAATTTTCATGGGATTCCGGTTTATGAGAATCAAACTAAGAATTTAAAAAATAATAATAGTTTTAAAAAACTAAAACAACACGCTTTATTAGAAAACCAAACTAAAAAATAAAAAATAAATAATAGTTTAAAAAAACTAAAACAACACGCTTTACTCGAAAACCGAACTAAAAAATGAAAAATAATTTTAATTTCCAACACGCTTGGGATAAAATTAAAGTGGTCAACAAAAAAAATCATCTCCATCACATCTAGAATAAAACTAGAGATATCTACAAAAAAAATGATTTTACCATCAAAAGCGTGGGGTGCTTTTTATGGTTTTTACGTTTTCTTCTTAGAGACTTTACTTTTACCAATATATGTTTATTATCAAATATATTAATTGATGATATAGAGCACCCCACGCTTTTGATGGTAAAATATTTTTTTTTATGACTCTAGTTTTATTCTAGATGTGTTGGAGATGATTTTGTTGTTGACCACTTTAATTTTATCCCAAGCGCGTTGGAAATTAAAATTATTTTTCATTTTTTAGTTCGGTTTTCGAATAAAGCATGTTGTTTTAGTTTTTTTTTAAATTATTATTTATTTAAATCTTAATTCATGCTAATTAGAAGTAACCGAAAATTACCATGGTATATATGTACACATTATATTATTTTGATGTTTTACGGAATATATATTTCGTTTGTAAATTAAATCGTATGCAGCTAGTTTTGTTTCGAGAAAATAAACATGACAGCCGTTAGAACAATATTTATAATTCGGCTTTTAGGTAAATGATCGCATTTCGCTGATTTTTGGAAGGATACATTTATCCATTTATATCAGTACCTTATTCCGAGATCCTTATCGAAAAATAAAAATAGAGTCTGCTAGAGCGATTATTATTTTTTTAGGTTAATCCACGTTCCTAATGCTCCGATTTTTGTGGTTAACCAACTTGAACTTACTTTTTTTTAATAAACTGCTACATGCAGTATTTGGTTTCGAAAAAAAAGTACTGTTATTAGGACGTTAATAAAACAATGGCGATTCCAACACTGCTATATGAATAGGAACACTGGATCTTAACCAAAAACCAGGAACAAAGAATAGAAACGTCAGAAATGAGGTTTCTGAGGAGTGTGGTTGGCTATACAATAACAGATCGAAAACGAAATGAAAATATACGAAGAAAAATAAACATATCCAAATTATTAGATAGAATTACACAATACAAGAGATGAATGGATGGACCACATCAATAGAATGGATAACAATAGTATTCCAAAACAGATTCTTCATTACAAACCACTGAGACGAAGAAATGTTGGAAGACCCAGTAAAAGATGGACATGCCAATTCTAACATGAAATCGGAACAGACCAGCAGGTCTAATCCTTGATGGTGATAGTGATTAGAACGTTAATATATATATATATATATATATATATATATATATATATAAATTCTTCCACCTCATTTTCGCCTATCTACTAAGCGTTTTCCCTCTTGTTTTCCTACAAGAAATTTCCATTCCCCTATCTTACATCTCATTCGTGTCATATGACCTGAACATATATATATATATATATATATATATATATATATGTGTGTGTGTGTGTGTGTGTGTGTGTGTGTGTGTGTGTGCGTGTGCGCGTGCGCGCGCGCCATGGTAATTTTTGGTGTCTATTGTATTAGATTATGTTACATTAGTAAAGATGGATTCAGGATATTTAAGACCCTAACATGGTTCACTGTATTGCTCATCTTCACTTTATGGAATGAATGATAACTCATACCGCCATTTATTTGGGCTGCGTATTAGGCCTCGAGGAGAGGCTAAAACCATACACTTAGCCTTATTCTGCCCTAAGTTCACCCACAGGCTCGGAGTTATGATGAAATGGACGAGTGTTCTCTCATTATATCATTACAACTAGGTATTTTAAACACCCGTGGTTTGCTAAAGCATATTATTTTTTACCTAACATGAAACTGCAGCGTGTCCATAATATGTGTATCAGATTCATATTTATTGTTCGAAAATACGATCACATTTCTCCATTTTTCCACGAATTGTCTTAGCTACATCTAAAAGAGAGAAGAAAATCGCATTGTATAATTCTCTTATTTAAGATCCTACATACCTTGATTCCCAATTATTTATCATCTCGTTTCCAGTATCTATCCTCAAACCATAACTTAAACACAAGATCACAACATAGTCTCTTGCTTAATATACCTCAACATAGGACATCACTCCATGCCATATACTATCTTCACTTCTCACAACTGGAATTCCCTACCACAAGAAATAAGGGGCTGCCTGATATTGGCAACTTTTAAAAGAAATCTAAATTTATATTTGCTCTAACCTCGACTTCATCATTACCCAGTGTAAGATATATATATATATATATATATTAATTGGTGTTTCTCGTATAATTTATCATATTCATACTATTATTATAATTATTATTATCATTATTATATTACTATTATCATTATTATTATATTATTATTATCGTATTATTATTGTTATTATCGTATAAAATGTTGTTTGTACATGAAATTTACATTGCTACATTTAATGTATCTTTAACTGTTTATAATTAGTATAGTGTATATCTATATTTGTCAAATATGTATTTTTATTTGTGCTGGTTGAGTA
Organism: Diploptera punctata; assembly: GCA_030220185.1. Taxonomy (NCBI): domain Eukaryota; kingdom Metazoa; phylum Arthropoda; class Insecta; order Blattodea; family Blaberidae; genus Diploptera; species Diploptera punctata. The sequence continues at coordinate 493,862 of JASPKZ010010241.1, forward strand.
GAAGAGAAGGCCTTATGGCCTTAACTCTGCCAGAATAAATAAAACATTATTATTATTATTATTTATTATTATTATTATTATTATTATTATTATTATTATTATTATTATATGAGGTGAAAGATGATATAAGACGAATAAATGGAGATGACATGACATGATGGATGATGGAAAAGTTGTGGAGAGTGTTTATGGGATGAAATTTGAGAAACGGGAGAAGTCCGAGAAATCCCTGTGTGGCTTACCACCAATTCCCCTCCTAAAATCCGGTGTCTATTAATTACGAATAATGTAAGAAACGTGCAAAAGAATTGGAAAAAAAATCATTAGAACATCGCCAATAGCTTTGTTACTTTAAAATTCTCATTCCTTTAAAAGTCTGCATTCCTGCAGTTTATGTGTATCTTGTAGGCGGTGTCGATAAATGACAAATGAATTGTGTATGATGGTGAATAAAAGAATAATGGATACAAGAGCAAGTAACACATAGTAAACAAAGACAATAAAACATTGAATGCTCTGTAAATGCGTTTGTTTTAAAAGGTTTTACTTACACCTTAAAACCATTAAGTGAAGAGGAGAACGACTTAACAGCCATCAAGCTGGTCAACTGCTTTTAAACTGCTTTACAACGAAACTCTTTGCGAGAGATATAACAATTTTCCTAGGAAAAATGCAAAGAATTTGATAGGCAAATATATTCAGAGAAAAAATTCTAATGTGAACTATTTCAGCTTAAATCTTTTATTACTGTTTAGCAAACTCCAACTAGGCTCAAATATTACTTTCCGCATACCTATGAAGATTATAAAGACTATTTAACTCATGCCCCAAATGGGAGTCAATGACCAATCACGTTTCAATGATTTCTGTGTTACAATCAATCAGAGTTGTGTTTCAGGAAATATTTATCAGTGTTATATTTACCATATTAAAGAAATCTCCTCCTTTTTAATATTCTGAACAGGTCTGACCATTATTTTGCAGTGACAAAACATTTGTAGCAATTTATTATACCACCAAAAAAAGAAATCACTGTTTCTTAAATGTATTTTTTCCCAGGTAATAATCCAGAAAAATATAATTGTCATATTTACATCATACGACATCAAAAATGAATTAATATACAGTTTCACGTGTTTCATTTTTTCTCCACTAGAGAGCATTCTTACAATATTGCGTTCCTTTGGCAATAAATAGTATGATCTTGTTGCAGTGATAAACAAAAGAAGCAGATGAAGCGTACCTATCGTTTCTCATTTGTTTCCAAACAACGCCGTTTACATTAAATATATAAATATTTAAAAATAACTATAGTTAAATAGCTTAATTTTATTCGTTAAATAGTCCTAACAAATCCACTCTTGATTTCCAAATTCTCTAGATAAATTCACTCCTCACTTCGTGAGTCGTGAATTTATCGATAATTTGGAAATCACTCGTGGCATTACTTATGATAATCCATTATCTATCTGTCTTTCCTACTTTGTCTATCTTCGCCATTAGGTAGATTGTTTTTACATGCCCCACTCCTTCCAGGTTTTACACAGTCGAAAATCGGGAGAGCGGCTTTTATGACCCCTTCGAATGAGTGATCAGTAAAGTTAGGATTTTATTGTAATATGAACATGCAAATATGTACAGCCTTTAAAATAATTGATGGCGCACAAATAATTTTTCAAGTCTCAGAACAAAGCCACTGCGCATGGTCAGATATCAGCTGTTTGGCTCACTAGTATACAACTATTTGAAAAACTAAATCCGTCTATTTCGTTGTGTGTCGTGCAGTGGTAAACAATTTCATGCAAATAAGTAGTGCGGTAAATACTGAAAATAAAACAAAGCAAATGAAATGAAACAAAAGAAATAAAATTAATTGAAATAAGGACGAGAGAGAAGAAAAGAAGCATGACAGCAGGATCGAACACGCGACCTCATGCACAGGAAACAGAAGCTCCCTCCAGTAGACCACAACCCATGTCTCCTAGAAATTATTTGTATGAAGCGATGAAGTACTTCAGGACTTAATTGTATAATGAAATTAGATATTAACCTAATTTAAATTAATCAGGTGCATTTTGTAATAGTAATGGTAATAAATAATTTTATATCTTTGGGCAGACCCTTCAAACGTTGGATTGAGACCGTAACCACTAGGTCTATCACATGAAAGGAAGAAGAAGAAGAAGAATTTTATGCCATGTGTTTTGTAATCAAAGTAATGAGACGTTACAATCGTTATTCATTATATATATATATATATATATATGAGCAGTTTTTATTTGTTTCCATATATTCCTTTCCATAGTAATTCTGCCCGAGGGCAGGTTTTGCACTGCAATCATAGCATTTTCATGCTATGCGTTGCAGCTTTACTAGGGAACTATAGGTGTGGTAGCTTCCCGTTTATTTTCACACTGGAGAAGAATGATGATGTTAATGATAAGGATGATGATGATGGCCGGATAATTTGCGGGGACCGTTGGGCCCTAAGCATCCTGACATTTATCTTACAGGTGAGGAAAACCCCCGAAAAATTTCACCCAGGAGCCTGTCCCGACCGAGAATATTTCCATATATATATATATATACACACAAATTTATTTATATAACGAAGCCTGGTAACATGCAGGCATTATGAAAATTAACGACATTATTAAATAAAAAAAATACCTGACCAGAATCAAACGTGGGCCCGTGTCGTCGAAAAAAGAGCATATTACCAACTACTCCACTGAAGGGAACCATACGAATGCTGCATGAAGAGAGACTTACGCCGCCCGCTTTATACTCAAACGAGTCAGAACATGTAACAACGTACTGGTGTGAATCGCTCTTCAAAACTCTAACTTTCTATCATCAAGAGTTGCGCCATCATTTTTTTCAAAGGTTGTGCGTATTTCTTCTGGTTATTCGCATCTGTACGTATTTCTTCTGGTTATTCGCATACTATCTCCTGGAATTAGGCCTTTCTAAATAAAGAAATTAAATCTTTCCATCTAGTTCGCCGCTGTAGTCTCGAGGTAGCGTGCTGCCCTGTAACGCAGCGGGCCCAGGTTCGATCCCCTGTAGGGACAAGTTTGGCGCTGGGTGAGGTTTTTTCCTCACCTTCAAGATCAATAATCAGGAAACTGTAAAGGCCCAAACGTTCCCCGAACCCTTCTTCTTTCTGGCCATCATCATCAATTTCATATTTGCCTAATTAGGGGCTTAAGTTTAGTTTAATGCAGAGAAGAGGCCTCTCCGGGCGCATCGTTAGCTCACCCACCATCATTCACACCAACTCACATATCACGGGGCGGGCCGGCGTAACACCGCCTTCCAGCCGCCCCAACCTCAGAAGTGATTAACAAGAACGCCATGACAGGAGAGAACCCCAGACATGTCGAAATGACAACCTGGGACATTTGAAAAAAATCCATTTTGTTATGGGGCGACCTTCATTTATATTTCCTTTGGGTTTACAGTTGAATAAAACGTATGTAATTTCATATGGCGACATTCTTTCAATGTGTCTGAACAAATTGGTTGATATTTCAGTTTTATCCATAAGATTGAATATTTCTATGTAATTTCTGACATCTTGATTGTATTTTTTTATTCTTGATTGTATTATCTGCTGACGGTCATAAAAACTTCATTTTCACCGTTTCTATTTTCTGTTTGATTTAGTAATTATACAATTTTCGCATCCATGTGTTATCCAGGAACTGTTATTGTTTTGTAAAATTTCAATTGTATGGATTTTAGAGTCTTATTTCTTTATGTCAACTGGATGAATCATTTTCGATGAATGAGTTCGAATAGAGTTCCCAAAGCAATGCTTCGTTATTGTCCAATAGGGAAGAGATCTCTGAATCGTTCAAGAAAGCGCTATAGACAAAATTCATCAGTGAGATCGTAACAGGCATATGCCGACTAAGACATGAATAATAGCTTTATTTTACCTGGAGAGCTAAGGCCTTAAGGCCTTGTCTGTCGCTCAACCAGGTTTTAAAAAAATACAAAAAATAGTATTACAAGAAATATAAACGATCATGTTATATATATATATATATATATATATATATATATATATATATATACAATTATTTGTTATAATGTATTTTGATTTACTCTAGATTTAACGAATTAAAAGATATAGAAAACGAGAAGTAATTATTAATGGCATAGTATAAATTTAAATAAATACAGAAAAATAATTACTAGACAACAGATAACTGGCTATCACTGAAGGGTAGCGTCCAACAAGGTTCAGTGTTAGGACCAAATCTGTTCTCTATCTATATTAACAACATATCCACTAGACGTACTTATTATCGATATCACCTATACGCTGACGATTTGCAAATTTACATTCACTCTCATCCTGACGATGTACATGACACACTAGACAAACTAAATAGTGACCTAGTCTCAATTTCCCAATGGTCGAGGAAACATGGACTTAATCTAAATGCTGACAAGACACAGTGCATAATTATAGGACATCGGCGAATCCAAAGCATTATAAATTACGAAAATATCCCTATCATTCTCCTAAATGACAAAAACATCCCCTACAGATCAGTAGTAAAAAATCTGGATATCTACATGGACCAACACCTAGACTGGAAAATCCAGGTGAATAATACCTGCAAGAAAGCGTTCGCAATTCTTCATTCCCTAAATAGTTTTAAAAACTTCCTTCCTACAAAATTAAAACAAATACTTTTACAGAATCTTATAATGCCACACTTCGACTACTGCGACATATTACTGTCTAATCTGACAACTGATCTACCTGACAGACTACAGCTTGCTCATAATGCGTGCATTTGATTTATATTCAATCTCCGTCGTTATGACCATGTTTCTCCTTCATTTCAGGCCTTATCATGGCTACTCCTAAAATGATAGAAGAACTTTACATGCACACACCTTACTATTACAAATTCTGCACACATATTTACCAAGTTATTTAACAATACGTTTTCAAAATTTATCGGCTCATCACAATTTACGAACAAGATCACAAAACTCTTCTTTACTCTTGATACCACAGCACAGGACATATCTATACTCTAAATATTACACAATATATATGACTAGAGCATGGAACTCACTTCCCAGTCATGTCAGGGACTGTCAATCGCTATCATTATTTAAATCCAAATTAACTGATATCTTAAGTTCGACACAATGAAAACATTAACTGCATAACAACTATATAGAGCATTCTATAAATCATCTAGGAAGCTACTTACTTTATTTTATATAATTTTAATTTTATTATATTCTATGTTTTTGTTAGTATTAGCTAGTATTAGATCACATCATCATTGTATTTTGTTTAGTCTGTATTTTGATATCTTAAAATTGTAATAAGTATGCGATTTTTGTATAATTCCATTAATCGCTGGTTGAGTGGATGAGAAGGCCTTATGGCCTTAACTCTGCCAGCTAAAATAAAGCATTATTATTATTATTATTATTATTATTATTATTATTATTATTATTAAGCGTGATATAAAAGTGCCAAGTGTGCGGCAACCCTTGATATCTTGAGGAAGGAAATTCCAGGAGCGGGTAGAGGCTTACTGTGAAGGAAGTAGAATAAAAGGAAGTGCTATGAAATGGGATTGTTAGCAGACTTATCTTGTGACCTAGTGTCAATATTGTGGTAAGAAGATAACTTCTCAAATATGGACGCCAGGTAACTAGAAGTGTAGGAATTCAGAAGCTTGAAAAAGAAGTGAAAAGACAGACGAGTGCAATTTAAGTCTGTCAGTAAGACGGAGCCAGAGGAGAAGAGAGTTTATAGACGTGTTCGGAAATATGATCATAAATGGTGGATATTGAAAATGAATCGAACTCAAGCATTATTAACACGCTGCAGTCTCTGTGACAAGTCATAGTTGAGATCATTATATATAACATCACAATAATCGAAGTGTGGCAACACAAGATTCTGCACAAGGATTTGTTTTAATGAAGCTGGGAGAAAATTCTTTAAACGTCTAAGATAATGTAAGATGGAGAAAGTCTTTTTTGCATATGTGTTTCACTTGTGTTTGCCAAGTTAAATTTGCGTCTAGATGTAGTCCAAGATCTATTATTGAAGAAGAATAAGGGATAATAATAGTATTATAAGCAGTTTTTGTTGTCCCATTAGGATCACTTGTGACTTGTTAGGATTTAGATTTAGATCGATACTTGACGACCAGTTAAAGATGGATTTGAGATCGTCATTCATTTTCGTCAAGCTGTTATTAGGACAATTTTTGGACTGGGCAGGGATATGAGTGGAGAAGAATAGGCCTACATAACAGTGAGCTAGGTGATATTTATGGGAAACCAGATGTAATAACAGCTTAAATCTTGTACACAGTGATGAACAGGAAATATGGCAGGAATAGGGAATGAAACAGGTGCTTGGAAACTCCTGTAGGAAAACCAGAGGGAAAATGCCCAGTAGATTGACTAAGAATGAGTTGGGAGAATAACATTAGCCATAATTTGATGGAGGTAAATTATACAGGGGATGATTGGAAATAATTAGCTCAGGATAGAAATGTATGGAGAGTTTATGTCCTAGTAGCCATGAACCTATGGGTTCGATATTGTCAGTAAATTAGCTAGTTCTTTATGTGTTTCGTATTATTCCACGTGTGCCATAAAACTCTCTTACGATGCCCAAATGCCTCGCCATTTATTTAGTGTCACATATGAATAGATTGAAGAATCCCCTGTGCACCAATCACTATTTAAAAGAAACAGCGAGCTGTTATTTTGTCTGGGGGTAAGACATATTAAAGCGGTTCCGTGCAGCAAGTGGTTAGACACTCGCCTCTCATTGCTGGGGTCCCGAGTCAAGTCTGGGTCACACCTTGTAGGTTTCGTGGTGGACAAAACGTAGCTGTGCACGTTTTTCTCTGGGTTTCTCTCGTTCTTCCCAGCTACAAATTTCATTCAACCATTTCTCCACACTCGTCCCATTCATTTCGTTTCATGTAATTTCATCTGCCCTTGCGATTGTGCTTCCTGTACCTCATAGACCTTCAATGTAAGGGACTTCATCGCATCTCAACCCTCGACCCGTTCTTGTGTCGGAAATGAGTTGAGGATGTTTTAAGACACATGAAATCATAGGTAATTAAAGTTATTCAGTTCTATTGTTTTATTTTTATTATTTATTACTTTGCAACTTATGTGATTTGTTACTTTGAAGGCCAGAGCTTTTTTATTTTTATTTTATTTTATTTCCAGCGAAAAAGCGCAATACAAAAACTTTAGAAGTAATTTTTAAAGTACCTAACCAAATCATAAAGAAACTTACCCAAATGTACTGAAATGTAAGGAGATGCCACGTGCCATAACATAGTTACCTCTACACACTTCTCGAAAATAAGTTCGTCATACACTCCATATTTTCCTGAAGAAATCCGGATCTTTGCACCGTTCGAGTATTGTTAGCGAAATGCAGCCCACTGAATGCTAGAACAGATACAGTTTGTAAACTATCTCGATTGCTATCGAATAGAAGTTGTGCCAACACGTTTTTTAGTGCGACATCTAAACGTTGTATTTCATAACTACGTTGTACTGGTAGTTTAATATGTTTTCATATTATGTAAATTACTTCATTATTTTGTTTCATATTACGGGAAATTATCAGGACCCAGGACAGTATCAGTTAAAACAGAGACGTTTATCACCGTAGACCTGCTTAATTAGCAAACTGCAGAATGGTGCAAAAAAAGAAAGTTTCTGGATCTATTAAACTAAGATGTTATTTTCGTGAAGTGTAGGCCTATAGAGGTAAGGGAAAAACTGCACTTAAACTAGCGTGAAATATTTTCAAAGTCCTATAGAATAACAGTGCGCCAGAGATTATAGAGCCAGCGATAACCCACAATCGAACCACATATTGATTATCATCCTCGATTACTATCCGTCTCTATGAAATTTAAATGACCAATATTTGCAATAAATCCCCAAATATATGATAAAAATATATATTAATAATATGAAAATTACCGAACGTTTATTAAAATTGGGTGTACACTTACTTATCACTCCCTAACGCTGATCCAACTAGCGATAACCCAAAACAGTGATAGAAAAATCATAGACTAAGTAATATACTCTGTGGAGAAAATAGCAGTTAACATCACAATATTGTCTAACAGTGTCATAATATCGTGATTTGCACATTTAAATAAATACTTCAAAATTGTCTAATAATGTTATAAAAACTGTTTGAAAAAGTTTAAAATATTAAATAATGTTAGTAAATACAGAAGAAGAGCCATAGTTCATAACAATATAACTTGAAAATCAAACACTAATAGAAGTGCAGTTGAGCCGAGGTAAGTACGTTGAGTTACGTCACGTTACATTTCTTTACGTTTCAGTACATTTGGGTGGGTTAGGTAAGAGTAAAAAGCATCAACAAACTCACAAACTACCGTAGTAGAATTTAGTTATGAATTAGTCCGTCGCCGTGGCGTAGTCAGTTGAGTCCCTACCTTCCACTCCGGTGACTCGGGTTCGATTCCTGGCGAGGTAGGGGATTTTAAGTCTCCACCTTGGGTCTGGCTGTGTGTGTGTTCTGTCCTTGTATCTATGTGAGAATTAAAGGAAGTTAACAAAAAAAAATCTGAAATGTATATATATATTTTATTTATTTATTTAGCCTAGTTGATTTAAGGCCACTCACCAGGACAAACATATGTTACCTTAAAATACAAAAATCACAATGTTGTATACTGAACTATCTGGCTAAACTGAACATTGATAAAAATATGGTATAATAAAATAAATTCAAAGACAATTAAAATGAAAACTATTAAAAGAATTTAAACACGAAGGAAGAACAGCTCGAATCTAATATACATGAAAAAAATACAAAGAAAATAATAAACTGTCATGAATTAATCCATCGCTTACATAATGGTTGGGTAGAAAAACTTAAGAGAAATAAAGATAAAATAAATAGAATTTCATATAAATATAACCTAAAAATCGTGAAAATGTTATCTACGTTTCGGTTATACTTAGGTAGTTACACTGCGATTTGGGTAGATTGGCTACATTTAGTTAAAGTTGTTTTTTGTCATTCCATCCAGTGAGACACTGTGATCGGTATTATTAGAATTATGTTGGAGTAGCATTATTGTCTTCCAATGATTTTAATCTAACTTTTGGTACAACCTTATTGTTCTTTCTTTCACGATTTTCAGGTTAAATTATTGTGAATTTCTATTTCATTTCTTATGTTTTTCGAGTTTTTTTTATAAAACTCAGAATAGGGTTGTATAGAGATATTATGTGGCCATAAAGCTCTGAAACCTATAGTGTCATTTAATACTAATATTATTATTATTTATTTTGTAGTGTTTTTAACGCTCTATACATAAGCTGAAAGATTGTTATTGTTTGTTTTTCAGGTGTTTTTTGTTTGCGATTGAACGAAGTTCGAATCCCGATGCACACTGTACGTGACCAGAGCGCTAGACTTGAATGCCACTTTGATCTTGAAGGTGAAGCACTTTACTCTGTCAAATGGTATAAAGACGGCAACGAGTTCTTTCGCTACGTGCCCCGAGATCAACCCCCTGCACAACTATTCCCCTTGCCCGGGGTTACAGTTGATGTAAGTACAGTATATTGTAGGCTATTCTTAAAACCTGAAAACTTAGTTGGAAATCATTGTTATTATTATTATTATTATTATTATTATTATTATTATTATTATTATTATTATTATTATTATTATTATTATTATTATTATTATTATTGACACCTGGTCCTCTTAGTTGGGGGTTAAAGCTTCAGACCAGCTCCCTGTTCATCTTAAAAATATGATGAAGTCGAACTGAAATAAAAAATATGGAAAAACTGTACTTAAACTATCGTGAAATATTTTTAAAGTCCTATAGAACAACAGTGCGCATGCGCCAGAGTTTATAGAGTCAGCGATAACCCACAATCGAATCCATATCGATTATCATCCTCGATTACTATCCGTCGATATGAAATTTAAATGACCAATATTTGCAATAAGTCCCCCGAATCTACGTTAAAAAAATATATATTAATAATATTAGAATTACCAAACGTTTATTAAAAATGGGTGTACACTTACTTATCATTCCTAACGCTGATCCAACCAGCGATAACCCAAAACAGCGATAGAAAAATCATAGACTAAGGAATATACTCTGTGGAGAAAATATCAGTTAGCATCACAATATTGTCTAAGAGTGTCATAATATTTTGGTTTGCATATTTAAATAAATACTTCAAAATTGTCTAATAATGTTATAAAAATTGTTTGAAAAAGTTTAAAATATTAAATAATGTTAGTAAATACAGAAGAAGAGCTATAGTTTACAACAATATAGCTGAAAAATCAAGCGCTAGTAGAAGTGCAGTTGAGCCAAAAATATTATTATTAATTATTATTATTATTATTATTATCATCATCATCATCATCATCATCATCATTATTGCACCGCAGTTATTATTATTATTTATCATTGTTGTTACTATTGATATTGCAATTGTATCAGTATGATTAAATAATAACAGTTAAGCCTTGTAGACTATGATGGGCAGGACATGTGCAGGAATGAGAAATGGAAACTCAGTGTAAGAAAATCGTAGGGTAAGCACAACAAAGTAGTAGGCCAACAATGAGATGTGAGAATACCACTACCCGTGAATTGATAGAGGTAAATTATACGGGGATTAATGGAAAATATGATCCCAGAATACAAATGTATGGAGAGCTTATGTCTGCCGGCCATGAACCTACGAAATAGATAGTGTCAGTGAGTTAGTTGTTAATAATTTCAAAAAGATAAAATTGGTGAATGAAAAAAAAACTACACAATAGCAAGCTAAACGATCGTTTCGTGAAGTCAAGCATCTTATACTACAATGAGCAGGATTGACTATATGAAAGAGGGGAAGTGAAATAGGTATAAGTATGAGATGGTAGAATGATATTAACCATGATTTTAGGGAGCTGAATTATGCAGGGAACATTGGAAAACATTAGAACAGATTAGAGATATATGGAGAGCTTATATCTGCGCTGCAATGTACCTACGAGTTCGATAGTTCCATCGAGTTAAATACTTATCCCAAGAGCCTCCTAGGGTAATTTATTATTCCACCTCACTCTTGGTCTCCCTAATGTGCGCTTTTCCTCTGGTTTTCCTACAAGGAGTGCCCATGTCCCTCTTTCATTCCCTCTTCGATGGTATATTTACTTTGATGTGATGAAATGGCTTGAGTTCTTATATGACCCCGAGAACTATGCCGGCATCAGCCTTGCTGCTAAAAGGGCCATACATGCCAGGCAGGTAAAAGGCGATAAGCCAGACAAAAAAAATACCTTATCGAAAGAGTGACATTCTTTCCCCTTAAAAATAGAACCATCAAGAAACGTGAATCTGGGTTCCACTGTGGTTAATATATCCAGAGGTTAATATATCATCATTGTTATTATTATCATTATTATTATTATTATTATCATTGTTATTATTGTTATTATTATATTATATTATATTATATTATATTATATTATATATATTATATTATATTATATTATATTATATTATATTATATTATATTATATTATCTTATATATCTTATCTTTCTTCTCTTATATATTATATTATATTATATTCATATTATATTCATATTTATTTGTATTGTTTGTATTGTATTTGTCTTGTATTGTATTATATTATATTATATTCTATTATCTTATATTATATTATATTATATTATCTATTATATTTATTCTCTTATATTCTCTTCTCTTCTCTTCTCTTCTATTCTCTTCTCTTCTCTTCTCTTCTCTTTCTTCTCTTCTCTTCTCTTCTCTTCTCTTCTCTTCTCTTCTCTTCTCTTCTCTTCTCTTCTCTCTTCTTCTCTTCTCTTCTCTTCTCTTCTCTTTCTCATTCTCTTCTCTTCTCTCTCTTCTCTTTCTATTCTCTTCTCTTTTTCTATTATCTTCTTATGTGTTGTGTTGTATTGTATTGTATTGTATTGCATTGCATTGCATTGCATTGCATTGCATTACGTTCGTTACATTATATATTACGTTACGTTACATTACGTTACATTACATTACATTACATTACATTACATTACATAACATTACATTACATTACATTACATTACATTACATTACATTTTATCATATAGCTATTATTATTTGTAGGGCTAGAATTTGTATGTAGTAAAAGTTAAGATTGCAACATACAGTAGTATAATAAGAAGTTAGACTTATGGCTTGTATTTTGTTTTGGTTTCATATACAAACAGTTAAATACATTATAGTTGAGGAAGACGGTAGTATACAAGGTAAAAAAAAATACAATCTAGCATTGTTATAACCTCAAACGGTATAAAAAACAATGATGAACTTAAAAAGTTGAATACAGTAGTAGTATAATCAGAAGTAAGACTTTTGACTATCTTGTATCTTGTTTCCCACACATACAGTTGAATAATATATACTATCTGAATTGCAATCTTATCTTTCATTACATAAAAATCCTAGCCCTAGTTATTATTATTATTATTATTATTATTATTATTATTATTATTATTATTATTATTATTATTATTTTAATGGAGGTGGTGGTATTATTGTCATATCACCATAACTATTTCCCAAATCAGCAAAAAATCGGACTATATGGGTAAAGCTGCCGCTTGAGTCATCTCGTTCTCTTTATGTACTTCATTATCATCGACATCAAGAATTAGGTTTTGACCTCTTCCGTCTGAACATACCATTCATACAGAGGTCGGTCTATACTTTTTTTTAGAGAATTCTGATAGAAGGAAGGAAGCTGTTGAATTTATCATATATATATATATATATATATATTTTTTTTTTTTTTTTTTTTACTTTCACTGACCTTCAACGATCCTACCTAGTAGATACCGTTTTGTTTCATCCAAACCAAACTTGGCATATAGCAATTAAATAGAAAAGTAAGTTACAGTTCGTTAACCACCAGAATCGGACCGTTAGGAGTAAGAGTTTGCCTGAAACGAAAATATAAAAATATTTATATCTGTGGCAATCTTCGACGTTTCGCATCTGAACTTAGTATATGCTGTTAAAATAAATCGAAAAAGATATTCGCCAAAAGTCAGAGAAATCGGATAATTAGAAATGGGGGTTTACCTGAAACCCGAAATTAAACATTGACTCTAGCAACCGGTTCGTCGTAATGTATACCAAAAAATGTAATTAAACTTTAAATTAGCAATGTCTCATTTAAGATAAAATATATCAATTTATTTTATATTTTTAATAAAGTGATGAAATTGATTCAAAATTACAAAAATATAATAAAATGAATGGGGTAATACAGTAAAGATAAACAGATGAGGACAGATACAAAATTAAGATTATTAATTAACATTACATCTAAAGCTGCTCTAAAATATGGAAGTGAAATTTGGATTTTTAATAAAATGAATTCTCTTAAACTTCCATCCATAGTAATTCTGCCCGAGGGCAGGTCCTTCACTGCAATCAGAGCATTGAATGCTATGCTTTGCAGCTTTACTAGGGAATTTCTGGTGTCGTAGCTTCCCGTTACTTTCCACACCTGTGAAGGATGGGATGATAATGATAAGGATGATGATGATGGCCCGATGATTTTCGGGGACCGTTGGATCCTAAGCTTCCTGACATTGGTCTTACAGGTGAGGAAAACCCCCGAAAAAAAACCTCACCTAGAAGCTTGTCCCGATCGGACATGGAACCCAGGCCCGCTGCGTGATAAGGAAGCATGCAACCCCGAGACCACAGCGGTGGACCTCTTAAACTTAGAGTAGCTCCTCCAATACTACACAGACATCTGGAACGCGCTGTACACATCTCACACAAAGGTCACCAAACAAAACTCTTCTCCCAAACATCCATACCAGGCAAGAAACCATCCTAAATCCAACTTTCGTACTTACACAATTCCTCACAAACCATAGAAAATTCCAACAATACCTACACAGAATTGGAAAAGCAGCCTCACCGAAGTGCCCATGCTCAGAAGACGACCAAACAGCTATGCATCTTTTACTTCACTGCAAGCTACAAGGAAAGAACAGACCAGCGCACATCAAGAACCCAAATATAGTGCTAAGAAAAGTTATCAAAATGCCACAAAAAATCAAATACATAAATTAAATATTCCAGACACTGAAATAATCCATATTAATTGTAATCCATTAATTGTAAAACCATATAAAGTGTAAACTAAATATCCTGCGATATACCCACAGGGTAAAACGCAGGGTGTAAAAACTTGTTCAAATAATAAAAAAAGCCAAATGCGCTTCTTACGGTCACTGTTAGGAGTTACTAGACTTAATCACCATAGGAACACTATTATCTGAGGGAAACTTGGAGTATCAAGTTAAAATGAATATATAGAAAGATAGAAACAAGAATGGAAAAGTCATCTGAGAAGAGTGGAAAGAAATAGACTACCAAAATTGGCGTCCCAATTTCCACATCAGTGGAAAGATCAAGACCATCTTCGTTAAGTTTACCGTCACAGGCCACACGGCCTAAAATGGATTTTTTCATGACTATTTAATTCATGCCCCAAATAGGAGTCAATGACCAATCACATTTCAATTATTTTTTATTTACAACCAATCACAGTCGTTTTTCACCTCAATTTTATCAATTTAATTTTATCACTTTAAAATCAAGCTGCTCCTTTTTAACATTCTGAATAGGTCATAACTAGATCGAGGAATTATATGAAGAAAATTACACCAAAATATGAAATCATAATAAAATATGAAAATTATGACACAAAAATATTATGAAGCTGCTATTTTTTTTAACTTTTTACACATATTTATATGCACAGGCCCTGTATAATTTTTGGGTATACATACCAGTACACAAATGAGACAAAAATACATTTTTGTTACACAAGGAATCAAGAATTTCACTGTATTTCCAATTTAATTAATTTTTCATTAACTCTGACCCAATATAAAATATATTCGTGATTTGAAACAATTTTATTGGCTCACGTTGTAGTGTAGTTGTTTGAGGAATCACGATAACAAGCCGGAAGGTCGTGGGTTTGAGTCTCAATGGGGTCAGGGTTTTTAGCTGGACCAAACTTTCTGGCGGGGGGACTACTCGGCTCTTAATTAAATGAGTACCAGAAACATATTCTGGGACAAAGGTGGCTGTTACGCAGGACTGAGAACCCAATGGACATCCCTTGACAATTGTCTAGAAATGTTTCAACATCCACCAGGCCTCCCAAGCCTGTAGTTTGACACTTCACTTTAATAAATTAATACTGGAAGATTTATATATATATATACATGATCAATTCATTTATCAAATGATATTTAGTTATGAAATCCAAACATAAACAAAAAAACATAGTAACCTAAACAAACATGCTTCAATCAAATATACCAGTAACAAAATTTATTGTGGGTTTGGATGACTGCTATTTACCTTGCATAAAAATACTGAACTCCAATATATGTAAATCTCACAATAATATAAAATTGGAAGAATTGAACACAAGTAGACCAAGTCCAGTATGTCATGTTTGGAAAAACAAGATGTTAAAATGAATTAATCCACAAATAATTCTAGGGAGTATTTCAAAAATCTCTTTGCAATTACAATTATTTTCAATCCTATAAACTACACATATGAACATGGTGAAATGTAGTTAGAATTATTTTAACATTAGTTTTTTTCATGAAATTGGCTGAGCAGAGTATCTAGTCTTTGTTACTTGTGCTTTGAACAATCCAGTTATCAATTATGTTCGTAATATACAGTTACGAGCTTTGTCTACATTTTATACATTTTTAATGCCCGTCCATCAGAATTGTTTGATACGATCTGAAAGTACGCTCCACACCATATGGGAGCAAACATGTACCGCGCTATATTTTATAGTTTGATGTGAGAATAATATTGGCCTTACCTCCAAGATCTTTACCAATTTCATAAAAACTGTGGAGTAAGACCTTATTTTTCAGCACAGCTTCAATTCCAGCAGCAGCAGTCGTTCCTACATCTAAATACTGTAATCCATTCACAAAATAAGGACTGTCCTTTGGTAGCAAAAACGAAATGGTTGCTACCGCTACCTGTTAGAAAGAGTAGGTGGTTATTATTCTAACGTTGTTCCACTTATTCATGTTCTTGTCACAGATTAGGAAACCCCTGTTCTTGTTCTGTAGTTTCGGACAAAAGCCTCCACTTGTTCATTATATGTCTCCTTATTCGATTATTTTATTTTATCAAAGCTATTTATCTTGTTCTGGATGGGATACTGAGGAAATTTTTGCATGTCTACCATATTACAATGTCAAATAATTTCAAAACTACAACCACTTCAAAAATGTTTTAAACCAATTGTTAGAAATTGTATTTAAAAAATTGAAAATTGAAAAATATGAAGGAATATTACATTTTTACTAAAATATGAACATTTTACCAAAATATTATGAAATATGAAAAAAATATGTAGGTCTTATTTGATTCTACAGATCATAAAAGGTAAAGATACTTTGTCTCAGTGCTCTCTGACTAATAGTTTAAAACATGAAATTCATAAAAATCCTCGCTCTAGTCATAACACTATCTGACGGTGACTGCATGTGGCTACCAGATATTGTATATAGTGCATGAATGTTACATTTGTGGGATATAACATAAAAATATTTGTAGCAATTAATTATACCACAAAAAAAAAAAGGAACCACTGTTTGCACTTTCTTAAACGTATTATTTCCCAGGAATTTATGTTCCAGAAAAATACAATTGACATATTTACATCATAGGACAACAGAAATTAATTAATAACCTATAATGTTGGTTATAAATTTCTCCACTAGGGTGCATTCTTACGACATTGTGATCCTTTGGCAATAAATAATATGATCTGGTTGCAGTGATGAACAAATAAAGCATAACAATCGTTTCTCATTTGTTTACAAACATCGCCGTTTACATTAAATATATTCATATTTTAAAATAATTATATTTAAATAATGATTTATGAGTAAAAATCTTAATTGTATTCGTTATATTGCCCTAACAAATGCCACTCTTGATTTCCAAATCCTCTAAATAAATATTTATCGATCATTTGGAAATCACTCGTGGCATTACTTATGATTATTATGAATAGAGTAATGGAAAAATTAATCAGTGTATATTATTTAAATTGGTGTCAAATTATACAAAATATTCAAATAGGTAATAACTCATGATTATGTATGATTTGTGTTCACTGCAGTAAGACATTTTTAAATGAGTTGGCATCAGAAATTGAGTTTCTCCAGTTTAACAAAAGAAATATATATATATTCCGTAAACCAGCTAAATGAGAACAAAAATTCGATTTTTCTGCATGACAGACATTTTTCTTTTGGATTATAGTGTAGAGCAGCTATCGCAATCCTCGTTAGATTTGATCTGTCCAGTTCGTTCCGTACTCCTGAACTATAAATGTAATTTATTCTACAGAATGTCCATATGAAACCTTCGTGATTACAAAATTTAATTGTAAGGAAAAAATGCTATATAAACTAAACAAAATATCAAAAATACATATGGTAACAACATCAGAAAAATAAAAATATATGGCTTTCAAGGGCTCTCAACCAGTTCGGGGAAAGATATTAGAAAATAAACCAATAGAACAAGTGACAAATAAGTTTAATTATATAACAGGAACA
This sequence comes from Diploptera punctata, assembly GCA_030220185.1. Lineage (NCBI taxonomy): Eukaryota > Metazoa > Arthropoda > Insecta > Blattodea > Blaberidae > Diploptera > Diploptera punctata. The sequence continues at coordinate 511,616 of JASPKZ010010241.1, forward strand.
CTAAAAAAGTTGAAAAATAAAGCCAGAAAAGACTCTACAATGAAATTATACAAGACAATAGCAGTTCGTATTATTACTTACGGATCCGAAACATGGACAGTGACAACACAACAATCTGCCAGAATCCAAGCTGCTGAAATGAAATTCCACAGATCAATAAGAGAATATCAAAGAACAGACAAAAAACAAAACACAGAAATAAGATTGCAGCTAAAAGTAGAGGAATTAAACACAATGATAGTGAAATATAGAACAAACTGGAAAGAACACTTAGCTAGGATGACTGTAACAGAATACCAAAAGCAGCATATAACTATTCACCAAGAGGAAGAAGAAGCTTGGGAAGACCAAAGAAAAGATGGAAAGAGCAGCAAGCTAGCAAAAAGTCTAAACCATGAAGAAGAAGAAGAAGAAGAATTGTAAGGAAACTATTAGTACAAGAAATTTGCCGTTTTGCAGATGTCATTAATGATATCTAACTTCAACTTATTTAATTATTTTCGATGCAGGTTGTTAATTTGATAATTATCAAAGTGAATAACGAGCACAATGAGAGGATCTCAGTGGGTGCAATGTGCAAGTACGCTCAAAGGATATTCGCTCAGTATTGGCTGCAAATATTATCCTGATATTCAAACGAAGAAATAAACAGGAGCACATCAGACGATTTATAAGAGAATTTAGGCATATGTTCGACACGTTATTAACCAAGGGGATCCAATCACCGCGACTATTCTATTCAAGACAAAAGCAAACGTATGAGAAAACCTGATGCAATAAAAGGAGCTCTTTACTAGAAATCCATCGAAGTAAATTCGCAGAGCGTCGCGAGAGCTGAAACATTCTTGCCTTCAACACAGTATATATAAAGTAGCTTATGATTATAAATTATATGGCCAACAATACACCAGTATGCATAATCTTCGTGATCTTAGTAACTAAAATTAGAGATAGTATTGTGTCGTCACTTAGTCATATCCGTACTATGCTACCACAGAGTACATTGAATGAGATACTGAAGGTCGGACTGGACTAATTCTATAGCGGGCTACTAATTGGAACCCACATAGAAATGCAAATACGCCAGACTAAACTTTTGAGTTGCTCTTCATGACACCACAAACCGCAATTGATTAACTATCTAATACTCTGACACTATTGAACCGAATAGGTTCATAGCCCGCGTGACTGGGTCTATGAAAGCTATCCACACATCTCTATCCTGAGCTGATTTGTTTTCCAATCATCCTCTGTATAAACTACTTCCTAATGTCATGGGATTAATGTTCATTCTCATAACCTACATTTTTGGTATACCAAAGCTGGCTTTGTTTTTTATCCCTCTGGTTTTCCTACCAGAAGCTTCCATGCAACTCTTTCATTCTCCATTCATTCCACATGTCTTGCCCAAGCATTCTACGTGACTTAACTGTTTTTATTATATCTGGCTTCCTATAAAGATCACGTAGCTCATTGTTATGTAGTCTTCTCCATTCACTTGCCTGTTCATCTCTCTTTGGTCCAAAAAGATTCCTAAGAACTTTATTCTCAAATACTCATAATCTCCTTTTCTCCCTTAAAGTAAGAGTCCATATTTCGCACCCATATAATATAACTGGGAGAATAACAGTTATATATATATATATATATATATATATATATTTATTTATTTATTTATTTCATCATCATCATCATCATTATCATCATCATTCCAGGGATTAGGCAATTGCCCGTTCCGACTTCATAATGCATCAGCCCAACGTCTTCTAGGTCTTCCAACATCACGTCTTCCTCTTGCTTGATAATTTCTTGCTAACAATGGATATCTCTCCTTACTCATTCCATCCATGTGATCAATCAATTTCTGTCTGTAATTCGTGACTTTATCCAATAAAGGCTGTACTTTCAATTCTTCTCTTATATCCTCATTTCTATTCTATCAAGTCTTGTATACATCCTTTTACTTGTCTTAGGAACCTCATCTCCGCCGTCTGTATTCTATCCTTCTGTTTTTTCACTGGAGCCCAAGTTTCACATCCATACAATATTGTGGGAACCGCCATAACATTATACATTTTTATCTTGGTTTCTTTTCTAATTTTATTTTTGAATGTTCTCTGTATTTTATTTATTTATTTATTTATTTATTCATTCATTTATTCAGTTTAACTTTTTTTAAAGGAATTTGGACAACAGTCCCTGTGCAATGATTAACAGTATCCTTAAAACTAAAATTCGAAATCAGGGAGGTTTCATGTGGACACGCGCTGACTATGTATGTATTCATTAAGTTAATAATTACCTTAGAATATGACACATTATTATTGTTGTTCCAGATCCACAATTCTACGGAGAGTCAAGTTGTTCTGACGTCAGTGAATCTGTCCAGCTCGGGTCGGTACCGTTGTGAAGTATCTGCGGAGGCACCGTCTTTCCAGACAGTGTCCGACCACGGTGACATGACAGTAGTGGGTAAGTGTATCGCTGATATCCCTTCTAATGTTTTATTTAGCATACCATATGATCAGCAAGCTCCAAGAATGTTGAGAAAAAAATGTGTTAAAGCGGGTTACCAGAGAAAAACTGAATATTTAATAAATAATAATAAGTATTATTCTGTATTATGCATTGACTCCTTTCAAAAAACGTTAAACTGAAAATATATAAAACTATTATTATACCAGTTATATTATACGGATGCGAAACATGGACTCTTACTTTAAGAGAGGAAGGGAGAATAAGAGTATTTGAGAATAAAGTTCTTAGGGAAATGTTTGGACCAAAGATAGATGAGCAGACAGGTGAATGGAGAAGGCTACATAACAGTGAACTACATGGTCTTTATAGGAAGCCAGATATAATAAGAACAGCTAAGTCTCGTAGACTGCGATGGACAGGGCATGTGGCACGAATGGAGAATGAATGACGTGCATGTAAACTTCTTGTAGGAAAACCAGAGGGAAAACGCTCAGTTGGTAGACCAAGAATGAGGTGGGAAATAACTACGATTTGAGGGAAGTAAATCATACAGGGGATTGTAAAATTTTAGCTAAGGATAGGGATGTATGGAGAGCTTATGTCCGCGCGGCCATGAACCTACGGGTTCGATAGTGCCAATGAGTGAGTTAGTTAGTTATTATTCTTGTAAGCCTTTGTTTGACTTAGGCGTTCTCCCCCTACAGGAGAGAAATTCAACCATACTAATTTAGTTACACTATTTTTCGAATAAATGTTATTAAGTGGCCCGTGATCAGCGTTCCGCCTCATAGTGACATCTAGGAAACGAACATAGTATTAGGGAACCAATATAGGATGAGTAAAGTCGGTTAATTTTGCATAAAGACCTTTTTGTTCAGGCTTAAGGATCTTTTACGAATCAGAAAATCTTCAGACTCGGAACCTACGACTTAAAATTCCTCTCGAGTTTGAACCCGCGACCCTCGGGATCAGAGGCAAGGATCATAACCACCAGTCCACCGCGGCCTGGTCGATAATAATAATCTTAATAGTAATCTTAATAGTAATCTTAATAGTAATCTTAATAGTAATAATAATAGTAATAATAATAATAATTTATTTAAACTGGCATAGTTCTTTTCTTCAATTCAACTAGCGATAAATATTAAATACAGAAAATATTTACATAAGATCTTAACACATACAATTATAAGTAAATGCAAGTTGAACTAAAATTATGATGAATCAAGTCAATATTATTAGAAAAGCAAGCAGTCAGATAGCATCAATCAATACACTGAAAGACCAATTACAAAAATAAACAGATCTACATTTCTTTTAAGCTAATGTCCGGCAGTCTTTGTTTTTATGGCAAGGAGTTCCAGAGTCTATCAGTGTATAAGAATTAGGACAATGGGTAGTTCTGTGTCGTGGGATGTGTAGATTATTAGTGGGTAATTAGTATTTCCATATTTGGAATTATATAGCTTGACAAGGTGAAATAAAACCCTGTCTTGAACCCACCGGCGTTGTGTGTCAAAATCGGTGAAAAACGCTAGTGAGAGAAGGTAGAGAAAGTGACAAAAATACTTACGCAGTAAGTTCTGCTTACTGACAGCTGTACAGAGTGTTCCAAAATGATCGACGGGGTTTCAAAGATATTTAATTTCCCTTACTTGAGATATATATATAAGAACAAACGTTACATGAGATTAAAAAAAAACTTCGAGTTTTCATAACATACTTTATAAGTGTTTGATGTGAGCACCTTTCGTCACAAGGCACATATCTAGACGATAGTCGAATTCCTCCCAAACCTTGGTCAGCATATTTGGAGTAATGGATTCAACAGCAGCAACAATCCTTCTTCTCAAGTCTGGAAGGTCGACTGGAAGTGGTGGTACGTACACATGGTCCTTCACATACCCCCACGGAAAAAATCACAAGGTGTGTGATCGGGAGACCGTGGAGGGTATGGAAATGAATGATGTCATCCGGACCGACGCGTCATTTTGTGTTCGTGGACGTCCTGGACGGAAGATCAATTCTAACTTGCCGTCGGAAAGCTCGCTGTACTGCAACAATGGAACCAGTTCTCGCAAATTGCAACACACAGAATGACTTTCGTACAGAAATCGCCATTTTCACAAATTTAACGCTGACGACGTATTAATGACTAGAAACAAATTACTGCATAACAAGATATGAAACTTTGACAGGTTTTCTTTCATTATAGCAAATAATCACGCAACCAATTTCGTTTGTAAAGCTATACCAACTACTTAAAACGCCGTCCATCATTTTGGAACACGGAGTATTACTGTACTACTCGCAGATAACTATCGAGTGAACTCTAATGATTTCGGTAACGTAGATTTTCTTAAGAATTTACAATGAGTTCCATTGACAGTTTGTAAAACCTAATAAAATCAAACCGGCTCTAATGCCATTGTTATGGACCCTGCCTCAAATGCATTCAAAGAATAAGTGAAGAGTTCGTTCTTATGGCAATACTGTGTAGGAGTTTGTTCTATTGGCTGTGAAGGTTACACACCCCCTGAAAGGGATTGGCGCCTCACGGAGTAAAAGAAAGAGAGAAAATCAGTAATTCACACGTTTTCTGGGGTTTTATTTGAAGTTGCCAGGCTGTAGTTGAATTAACGCTCATTTTCTCAAGATGGCATTTCCAATTGGTCTGATCCTGATGGATGTATTCCAGAACTGGCTTGGTTTCCAGTTAATTTAAATGTTGCAGTTTATTTCAAATTCCACTTAGTAAATGCTCCTGTTATCCGCGTGAATCGCAATTATCACTTTTTCTTCACTACATTATACTTTTATGTTTTTAGAATATCGGAATGAAAATGGGGATATGATTGCAGATTCCAGGAGTATATTAAATGGACGGAAAAGTTACTTTAATCAGCTATTAAATGTACATACAGAACAGGACATTGAGGAGGATAATTTGCAGACAGCAGAAATGCTAGTAGCAGAGCCAAGTGCATTAGAGGTCGAAATGGCGATTGAAAAATTGAAGATGTATAAAGCATCAGGTTCAGATGAGATCCCAGCAGAACTGATAAAATCAGGGGGAGAAAAATTGATGAACAAGATACGCTGGTTGCTTAGTATGATTTGGGAAAATGAAGTTCTTCCAGATGAATGGAAGGAATCAACTATCGTACCAATTTATAAGAAAGGAGATAAAACTGATTGCAACAACTACAGGGGCATCTCATTACTTTCAACTTCGTACAAAATTCTAATAAATATATTAGTAAGCAGACTTACTCCCTATATTGATGACATTCTAGGAGATCATCAATGTGCATTTAGAAGAAACAGGTCTACAACAGATCAGATTTTTAGTATAAGACAGATTTTAGAAAAGAAATGGGAATATAATGGTACTGTACATCAACTGTATGTAGACTTCAAAAAAGCATATGATTCAATTAAGAGGGAGAAGTTATATAGTATCCTGCTGGAGTTTGGAATTCCTAAAAAGTTGGTTAGACTTATACGAATGTGTCTAAATGGCACAAAGAGTAGGGTGCGTGTAGGCAAACAGTTTTCCGGACACTTTTGATATCCAGAATGGGTTGAAGCAAGGAGGTGCACTATCTCCTCTACTATTTAATTTTGTACTAGAGCATGCCATTAACTCTTTAGAGAATAAGGAAGGCTTACAACTGAATGGTATTAATAAGCTGTTAGTTTATGCTGATGATGTAGTATTGTTGGCCGATAGCGAGGAGATACTACAGGACAGCACGTACACCACTACTGAGTAACACTAAGAAATTAGGACTGGAAAGTAAATATCAATAAAACTAAATATATGGTCACACGTAGAAATTCATTATATATGCCTAATGGAAATGGACAGCTAATGACAAATGAGGGAAATTTTGAGGAAGGTGGCTGAATTCAAATACCTAGGAACAATAATCACAAACAGGAATGAGATGCACAAAGAAATTAAACATAGGCTCAATTCTGGAAATGCGTGCTATTATGCATTACAGAGACTCTTTATGTCCCAACTCCTTTCAAAAAACGTAGACTGAAAAATATATAAAACTATTATTCTACCAGTTATATTATATGGGTGCGAAACATAGACTCTTACTTTAAAGGAGGAAAGGAGATTACAAGTATTTGAGAATAAAGTTCTTAGGAAAATTTTTGGACCAAAGAGAGATGAACAGACAGGTGAATGGAGAAGACTACATAACAACGAACTACATGGTATTTATAGGAAGCCAGATATAATAAGAACAGTTAAGTCTCGTAGACTGCGATGGGCAGGACATGTTTCACGTATGGGGAATGAAAGACTTGCATGGAAGCTTCTTGTAGGAAAGCTAGAGGGAAAACGCCCAGTTGGTAGACCAAGAATGAGGTGGGAGAATAACATTAACTATGATTTGAGGGAAGTAGATTATACAGGGAATGATTGGAAAGGATTAGCTCAGGATAGGGATGTATGGAGAGCTTATGTCCGTGCGGCCATGAACCTACGGGTTCGATAGTGCCAGTGAGTAAGTTAGTAGGTAAGTAAGTAAGAATAGACCATACCAGTGAATTGTAAAGAAGTATGTGAGCATGTTTCTGAACAACAGATGGTTTCATCATGCTACTATAGTTCTGGTATATTTGTTAATTTTCTGTGATATACCGATATATAATTCTTCGATAATAATAATAATAATGATAACAATAATAACAATAATAATAATTCCATGTAATTCCATAAGCATGTAAGGCCCTAGGTCTACCTTCCGGTTGCTAGCTTTACCATCCACGTGTTAATGACAGAGGTTAAAGGGTGATATGTTGTTAGCATATCGGGTCTCCCGGCCAAAATGGCCGGTTTTCTCAATCTAGAGTCCCTACATTGTAGCTGCCAAAATTACTCACGATGCTGGGTGGGCACCGATTCCATGTGAGGTAAGGTGATCCCACTACAGGCCATAGGAGACGCTCGGGATAGTAGGAGGTTAAGGCTCCCACTCTTTCTAGACAATCGGCAGTTGATGTCAACCGGGTTGTAAGCCCTGCGTGACGGCCGCCTTTTACCCCCAGAACAAGCGTCTGGAGATTACAGAAAATATGTTGGCTAAAGGAAAAGAAGTTCATATGGCATTTATAGACCGGAAAAGGCATATGACTCTGTACCCATCAACAAGCTTTGGGTGGCAATGGAGAAGTTTGGAATACCTAAATCTTCCATACATTTATAAAAATAATATATGATTGTAAAGCAAGTATTAAGGTTGGAAATAGAGTATCCTCAGAATTTTATATAACGGGTACTCATTTCTGTTAGAGGCTGAGTCGACCCCGGGACCATGGTGCCACCAGAATGTTTGGGTCAACTTAAAAATCGTGACCCCACTGGGACTCGAACCCTCGAATTTCCTGTTTGTAGCGCACTGACTTAACCACTGCGCTCTCCATACTCGGCCGAAATTCGATGAGAATGGGGATTCGTAAAAGTACCATAAGTGTCTAAAATAGTCTCTGGACAATGATGACATGAGTCAATATATTTGCCGGCTCTGTGGCGCAAGAGGTTAGGCTCTCCCCTCTCACCGCTGGGGTCCCGAGATCGAGACCTGATTACTCCATGAGGGTTTCATGGTGGACGAAACGGAGTCTGGGCAGGCTTTTCTCGGGGTATCTCCAGTTTTTTCCCTGTCATTTATTCCACCACTTCTCCACACTCTTCTCATTCATGTCGTTCATTTAATTCCATCTGCTTCTGTGACGGTGCTTCAGGTGTAGTCGGCAGGAACCCTTGTACTTCACACATCTTCGGTATAAGGGCTTCATCGCATCTCATCCCTCGACCTGGCCCTGTGTCGAAAACGAGTTGAGGAGGTGTGTATATATATATATACACGCCTCGGTGGTGTAGGAGTTAAGTTCCTTGCCTGTATTCCCAAAGTCGCGAGCTCAAACCTGGCTGAGTTCCATAGATGTATAGGATGAAAAATTCCAAGGGACAAGTCCAAGAGTTGGACTTTAAGTCGTGTGTCAGATTTTAGAAGAATTTGGGCTCGTAAAAAAAACTCATCCAAGTAATACCTCAGTTGCCTGTTAGGTGTCTTTTTGAGGCGACGACCTAAGTATTGGTTTTATAATCCTTGTAAAGTTTTATTTTTAAGGAGGGTAGAATTTAAGTCAGAATATATCCAATTTGCAATTATCAATGATTGTAGATTTTTAGGCTGAATGGGAGGAAGGGAATGTTAAAATATTCCTAGTGTCACTCTCTGACATTTATGTGGAATAATCGTAACTAAATTATCTTTATCTAGTAATCTCCGCAAGGGATATTCTTTGTTCCACCTGGGGACGTATTAGAATAAAGATATAGTGACAACAGCCTTTTCTTATTGTAAAATATTACAATTAGACCTAAAATAGAATATACGTTGGAATATTGTCTTTAAAATATCACAATGTCTTTCTATGGTGTTTTTCTCCAACCGGACTTTTAACTGTAGGATATTTTACTCTCCTAGCTTCGTTATTGACTGGTAGAACCCCTCGCGCCCACAGAGAAGGGCTGGAATCCATTTCCGGACTGGTCGGGGTGAAGTAGAAAATTGCCTACAACATAATTAAGAGAGTAATAACCAGCTTCTATTGGTTTCGTTCACCAACAACTAATCACATATTTAGGAAACTCTAAATCATATGTTTTCATGTCCAATAGCTGATAAAACATATTGCAAAAATCCAATAAAGTTGATATTAAAAAAAAACATGTTTACCCTAAGTTATTAGTGTTCTGGACCGACGAATCAGAGAACTGTTTTCCAGGCTTGAGGTTCTTCTATGTGTCGTAAATCTAGATCACGGGATCCACGACTTTAGTTTGATTCCGAAGAAACTTATAGGCCTACATCAGTGTTAGTGTTTTAATATATTTTTTTCATTCAATATCATCTGCACATTGTGTAGGTCTATTTTATATTATTAATTTTACTATGCATGCTTCATTATTTATAATATCTGTTTAATTTAACTCTGGTGAAGTAGAAGTGAAGGCATTGCAGTGTTAACTTCATCAGATAAAAAAAATATTTTAATATTATTATTATTATTAAATTTATTAGTCAGCATGTTCCATTTCATTATATCAGTAACACTATATCCTCTTCTTAATTCGCTATATAAATAGGCTACATTATTACAGAATATAACTTATAACTAAAGACTAAATATAATATTAACCGTGTGGTGTAAACAATTATTTAAAACGTTCCAAAATCTATTGATTTAACAATTTTTCTTGAAAAACTTGAAATAGTGAGTTATTAGTCTGTATGATTCCACTGGCCATTTCCCAAGTTTTAAATGTATGGATTGTTTTAAAACATCTCTCTGGTGCTTAAGTTTTTTCATCAGCATCATAGTCCGCTCACGAATTTAGGTAATTTGTTGACCTGTTTCGGCCTCGAGAGAAACACCATCCAATAGTCTTTTGAGTGGACGTCCTGGTCTTCTTTTTCCCGCAGGTTGATATCTTAACATTTGTTTGGATATCCTGTGATCTTCCATTCGATGAACATGCTGCATCCATCTTGACTTATAACTATAATCAGAAATTTTGTTTTCTAAAGGTTCCATGTGTAATTCTTCTAAATATCTTCATTTTTATTATCTAGGAGTGTGTATCCTGCAGTCCTCCGAAGGTATATCATTTCAGCAGGTTTAAGTCTCTGTATATCCTTTTGTTTTAATGTCCATACTTTGCTACCATACAAAAACGTTGAAAGAGCCAGTGTTTTATACACCTTTAGTCTTGAAATATTTTGGACTAACTGTGGCTTGAAAATAGAATTTATTAGCCCTAAAATCCTTAAGAAATTTGATATTTTTGCATTTACATCCTTTTCTTCTTCATATGAGATATTGCATCTAGATATGTAAAATTATTGACCTGCTCCAAAATTTTGTCAAGTACGTACAATTTTACTTCTGACAGGATATACACCTTGAAATGCCTTTTTTTTTTTCTCTGTAGACATCTTCAACTTTCTGAGGTTTTTACGTCTGTAAATTAACTGATCCACAGTTTGTTCCTCCTTCAGGAGGAACAAATTGGGTCATAAATTATTGTAAATCTGTAGAGATAAGATTTTGTCAATCCATGTCCAGTAATAGCAATCAGTCTTTGTAGGAGTCATGTTTATTTTCTGTAGTAGTCTGTCGAGCAGATGAAAGGAAAGACCTGCAGTTAACACCATTTGTTGAAGTGATCCATTCTGTCTGCCATTTTTGTGGTACTACTTCCTAAATATCTTTGATAAGAACACTTTTGGGTTTCCTATTATACACAAATAATTGTTCTATTATTCCTGCTTATTTTGCTATTTTATCTGCTAGTTTATTTCCAAGGTGACCAGCATGTGCCTTTATCCATCCATAGAGTATTAACCAGTTTTTGTTCTTTTAGTTGCATGAGGTTTTGTCGTATTTGTTCTGCTATATAAATATGGACTTTATTATTTCTGTAAGGAAAACGAAGACCATGGCTTTTAGAGGAAGAGATCCAGTGAGATCCAAAATTATTTTAGAAAATCAAAGTATAGAACAGGTGTCTAGTTTCAAATATTTGGGCTGTGATGTTGGCTAATGTTGGCTACAATGTGGAAAGAGATATTGACTCCAAAATAAATAAATTTCAGACGGTGTATGGAAAAATATAGAGAACATTCAAAAATAAAATTAGAAAAGAAACTAAGATAAAAATGTATAATGTTATGGCGGTTCCCACAATATTGTATGGCTGTGAAACTTGGGCTCCAATGAAAAAAACAGAAGGATAGAATACAGACGGCGGAGATGAGGTTCCTAAGACAAGTTAAAGGATGTACAAGACTTGATAGAATAAGAAATGAGGATATAAGAGAAGAATTGAAAGTACAGCCTTTATTGGATAAGGTCACGAATTACAGACAGAAATGGATTGATCATATGGATGGAATGAGTAAGGAGAGATATCCATTGTTAGCAAGAAATTATCAAGCAAGAGGAAGACGTGATGTTGGAAGACCTAGAAGACGTTGGGCTGATGCATTATGAAGTCGGAACGGGCAATTGCCTAATCCCTGGAGTGATGATGATGATTATTTCTTAGACGAGGAGAGAGAGAGAGAGAGAGAGAGAGAGAGAGTAATTTGGCTATCTGTGTAAAATGACAGTTCTTTCTTCCATCTCAATATTAAGATTCGTAAGATCTTTCAGAGCTATTAATGTTGACATCTGTTCTGCCTGATTGTTCGAACATTTTTGTGCACACTGCTCTTCATTGTATGGATTAATGTGCCGTGTTTATTATTATTATTATTATTATTATTATTATTATTATTATTATTATTATCCGTGGATCAAGCGGTTAGATGCTCATCTCTCACTGCTGGGGTTCCGAGATCGAGTCTCGGTCACTCCATGTGGATTTCGTGGTGAACGGAACGGAGCTTGGGCAGATTTTTCTCGGGGTTTTCTCCCTTTTCCCCTGCTACAATTTCACTCTACCATTTCTCCATACTCATCTCATCCATTTCGTTTCATTTCGTTCATCCACCACTGTGTTGGTGCGTCAGGCGTGGTCGGCCAGCACCCTTTCCATTAACAGACCTATATGTGCTTGCGCCTTCATCACATGGAGCACTGCCTATTATATTGCGTATGACTCCTCCAGCTTCACGTATATATATATATATATATATATATATACACACATTCGTTCATCTCACCCCTCGACCCGACTCGGACACGAGTTTAGAATATTTATTATTACTATTATTATTATTATTATTATTATTATTATTATCATCTTTATTATTAGAAGTATTATTATTGTTATAGGGCTCGGTGGTACAAACAATTAGACGCTCAATTCTGGAAAGGCTTGCTTATTGTACATTACAGTGATTCTTGCCATCCCATTTTTTTTTTTCAAAAAATGTTAAACAGAATTGTTTTTATTCAATGCTATCAGGCTATAATTTCGACATTCTGGTATTTTCTCTCAGCATTGCGTTATTGTAACCCACTTCTGATGTTGGGGCGGCTGGAAGGCGGAGTGACGCTACACTGATGATACATGAAAGGTGATGATGAAGGTAATGATACGCCAGGAGAGATCTTAATCCTGAACTTAATTAATATGTTTTTATGATAATGATGGCCAGATGATATTCGGGGACCGTTTGGGCCTTAAAGTTTCCTGACATTTGTCTTACAAGTGAAAAAAACTGTCACCCAGGAAACTTGTCCCGACCGGGATCGAACCCGGGTCAGCTGCGTGACAAGACAGTACGCTGCCACGAGACCACAGCTTTACACTAAAAATATAGCTAACTTTCATTCTTATAGTTATATTACAGGCTTATGGATCACAAAGATGGAATTACTTTAAGGGAGGACATAGGGTTACGAGTATTAGAAATAAAGTTCTGCGGAAAAAAATTGGACCAAAGACGAACAACAAGTGAATCGAGACGATTACATAACGGTCAGCTACGCAATTTTTGTGGAAGACAAGATGTAATAAGAACTATTATGTCTCATAGACTGCAATTGGTAGGAAAAATGGCATGAATGGGGAATGAAAGAGGGGCATAGAAACATTTTGTAGGAAAACCAGAGGGAAAACGCCCAGTAGGTAACCCAAGAATATGGTGAGAGAATAACGTTAAACATGTTATGGGGGAGGTGAATTTTACAGAGGGTGATTGTAAAACATTAGCTTAGGTTAAGGAAGTATGGAGAGCTTATGTCCGCGCGAACATGAATACCGTATCCGGGTTCAATACTGACTGTGAGTTAGCTAGTTACATAGATTCTGCGTGACAGCCTTTTTTTATTTGAATATTATAAGGTAGCATAATGTAATGTATCAAATGAGTTAAATTCTTGAATTACATGAAATGTGAGATGTTTTGCTAAACTTCCATTGAACACGATATCAAAGTTTCATAAGATATTAATAAATTAGATTAAGAATGCTCATCACAAGTTATCTTTAATTTGAACAAGTTTTTTGGTCTCTCGCGTGCCTCGCAGTGTCACGCATTCATTGCTGCCAACTTTGCCTTGTGACATCTGGTACCAACACACCAACGTTCTTTACAAAAAATTATAAACCAATTACTCACTCAGAAAAATAAAATAAAACGATACCTCACCTACGTGATAATTCAATACAGGTAAGTAGTCATGACAGTAGTAGTAGTTTAAGCTAATTATATAACATAATTAGGCGATAGCAAGGGCCTTCATTCACACTATATTGAGTAACACTAACAAATTGGGACTGGAAGTAAACACTTAAATTCATAAGTCACACTAGAAATATACAATGAAAATGGACAGTTACTTACTTACTTACTTACTTACTTACTTACTTACTTACTTACCTACTTACTTACTTACTTACTTACTTACTTACTCACTCACTGGCACTATCGAACCCGTAGTTTCATGGCCGCGCGGACATAAGCTCTCCATACATACCTATCCTGAGCTAATGCTTTCCAATCATCCCCTGTATAATCTACTTCCCTCTTCATTCTTGGTCTACCAACTGGGTGTTTTCCCTCTGGCTTTCCTACAAGAAGCTTCCATACACGTCTTTCATTCCCCATACGCGCAACATGCCCTGCCCATCGCAGTCTACGAGACTTAACTGTTCTTATTATATCTGGCTTCCTATAAAGACCATGTAGTTCACTGTTATGCATTCTTCTCCATTCATCTGTTTGTTCATCTCTCTTTGGTCCAAAAATGTTCCTAAGTACTTTATTCTCAAATACTTGTAATCTCCTTTCATCCCTTAAAGTAAGAATCCATGTTTCGTACCCATATAATATAACTGGTAGAATAATAGTTTTATATATTTTCAGTTTAACGTTTTTTGAAAGGAGTTGGGACATCAAGAGTCTCTGCAATGCATAATAGCACAAAAATTACAAATGAGAAAAATTTTGAAAAATTAGCTGAATTCATATACATACGAACAATAATCACAAACAGAAATGAGGTGCACAAAGAAATTAAACATAGGCTCAATTATGAAAATGTATGCTATTATGCCTTACAGGAACTCTTCTCCCAAACTTCTCTAAAAAAATGAATCTGAAAATATACAAAACTGTTATTCTCCAATTGTATATCGATGCGAAACTTGGGCTGTTACATACCCATTAGTGCCCGAATTAATTTTTTGTTGATTTTTTTGTTTTTTCTAGATTTATGTACAGATTTATCCATAAAGTAGCCAAAAAGTAATATTAAATAATGTTGTGTTTATTGGTCGTCTAAAAATGACCGTGACATACTCGTATATGTAACGCTAGGCACATATGGGAGCAAAAACTAATAACGTTAAACACACCATATTATTTTATTCACATAATTAACATTAGCAAATAAATTATTTCAGTCATTTATCGGGTGTGGTACACAGAAAAAATATACAATACACAATCTCACGTCACATTTAGGACATTGTTTTACCAAAATTCTTCTCTATATCAATGGTCTAGGCAACTGATTTACCTTGATGTATGTCGAAGTCAACAAGATATCCTTTAGGGGTGTTCAAAGACCACACTTTATATCCGAATTGGACGGAGTTTCCTCTTATAAACTTATTCAACCCACATCTTCTAAAATATTTAACCATGCTCTCACTCACACTCACTCACTGGCACTATCGAACCCGTAGGTTCATGGCCTCGCGGACATAAGCTCTCCATACATCCCTATCCTGAGATAATGCTTTCCAATCATCCCCTGTATAATCTACTTCCCTCAAATCATAGTTAATGTTATTCTCCTACCTCATTCTTGGTCTACCAACTGGGCGTTTTCCCTCTGGCTTTCCTACAAGAAGCTTCCATGCAAGTCCTTCATTCCCCATACGTGCAACATGTGCTGCCCATTGCAATCTACGAGACTTAACTGTTCTTATTATATCTGGCTTCCTACAAAGACCATGTAGTTCATTGTTATGAAGTATTCTCCATTCACCTGTCTGTTCATCTCTCTTTGGTCCAAAAATTTTCCTAAGTACTTTATTCTCAAATACTTGTAATCTCCTTTCCTCCCTTAAAGTAAGAGTCCATGTTTCGCACCCATATAATATAACTTGTAGAATAATAGTTTTATATATTTTCAGTTTAACGTTTTTTGAAAGGAGTTGGGACATCAAGAGTCTCTGCAATGCATAATAGCACGCATTTCCAGAATTGAGTCTATGTTTAATTTCTTTGTGTATCTCATTCCTATTTGTGATTATTGTTCCTAGGTATTTGAATTCAGCCACTTCCTCAAAATTTCCCCGATTTGTCATTAGCTGTCCATTTCCATAATATAATGTATTTTGTACGTGTGACCATATATTTATGCTCTCATCGTACGATAATTTTTTTCAGGTACAAAGAAAGCACCAAACTTGCACTTGAGTCAATTTATAAGTGGTCTAATTTTCCATGAGTTGTCTTCGTTTTCGGGGTTCAAGTATCATTGTTACAAACATATATGAATATCAAGATCTGTTCAAACATATTCCTTCTCAATGCATTGCTCACTAATGTATTGTAAGTGCCAACATTATTCTCCCAATATATTCTCTTAGAATGTAATTGATTGCACCCAATAAGAATGTGAATAGCAATATAACATATAATTCCAGCTGCTGATATGATAGTTATGGGGACAATTATTGTGTAATGCATATATATTATGTTCTTGTATTATGAAGTCAGTAAGTTCGTCAGTGAGGAAGCATTCTAAAGCTTCAATTAGATTTTTTCTTCTTGTGAAGGTAAATTACTAGCGTCAAAATTTCTATTGATAGGCTATTTTGGAAATCACCGTCCACTCAATGTACATTTGTCTGTGTACTGTGTGTACGATACCGGAGGAACTCGTGTTTCTGATGCACCTAGCAGGGAGGTTGTTTCCTTTTGAGCTGTTACAGGTTCTATTTCTCATCCATCGGCAGTTCGTAATTCAACCTTAGCAAGGAGTTGTTTTCCACTGAGATTATTAGGAGTCCCAGCTGCGTCTTCATCTTTTGAATCTTTATCAGTCATGACATTAGAATCAGGAGGGGTAATAAAAATATCTTATGTTATATGTCATCATTTTTCCCCGACAAATAAAGTGTTTAGAGCTTCCTTGACTGTAAATTCTGATGCTAGGATCTTAGCAAGTTCCATAAAAATAAACAAAGATCCTCAATTCTACTGCCACAAAATTATTTTGAAAGAAAAAAATATTTTATAAATTATACTGGGGAACATGAACTGGCACTTGATACATTACTGCCTAGCGTAATATTTATGTTACAGCAAACTTCAACACCACCCTGTGGCAATTCTAAGAATTCATAACAACTGAATGTATACCAGAAATATGAATATTATTCAAATTTCAATACGTTTGTATATAATAAACTTCATTGTTTAATATATTATTTAATTTATACTTATTCTTCTTCTATGGTGTAGTATAAATTATGCAATCCGAAAATTAGTCATAAATATGCATCCACTGTTTCACACTATGAACTGATACAATGAAACACAAACGCCAGACTAAAAGGTCACACTTCCTGGATTGCAACAATGTGCAATTTGTTTAAATATAGTGTCAACAATGAGTTTGAGGTATTATTGTTTAAAGATGCAGGTGTTACATTTATGTAACGCTGGGCACTAATGGAAGAGAAAAGAGTACAAACAGCAGCTATCATGTTTGTTTTCTTGCAATACATAATTATGATTTAATTGACACACACACACACATATATATATATATATATATATTTTCCATAAACCAACAAAATCATACATTAATTTGTCTTCCTGAGTAATTCACTTAGTTTGCACAGTTTCTGTATATTTCAATCCTTTACTGCATAAATTAAACTAAGTCCCCAGCAAGTCGAAATTTCGGTCTGATTTCGCTGCTTTACATAATGTATTTTTCTTTCTTTTTTCTTAAATCGTTAAGTGTCCAGTTACGTTATGTAAAAAAAAAAGCATTGCGGCCCGCTTGACCGATATTTAAATTGTGGCTTTTAGGTGATCCCCAATTCAAATTGTCTGATTTCGCTGATGTTTGGAAAAACCTTGTTCTTTGTATTCAAATGGTATATACCGAGTATCGTTGAAAAAATCTAAAATTTTATCAGCGAATTTCAAAGGAATATTCAGGTTCATACGAACAGATTAAAAAAATACACAAATCTTCATATTTCTTATTTAGTAGACACCGAAAATTACCATGATAAAAATGTTATGTTATGTCGGAACGAAACTCGGTATATATCAATCAACACGAAAAGTAAGAGTTCCTTAACTATCAAGATCGGACCATTAGGAGTGAAGGCTAACCTGCAGAGAAAGTATAAGCATCGTTATAGTGACCGCAGTTTTTTATGTTTTAAATAGAAACTCAGTACCGGTATATATTTCTGAAATATAACAAGAAAGATATTTTCCAAAAATCATCTAAATCCGTCGAATGAAAATGAGGGTTTAGTTCAAAGCGAAATTTAAAAATCGTTCCAGAGGCAGTGATTTCGAGGTTTTTCGAAAAAAAATTAACGAAAAAGGTAGGCCTATTCTCCAAAATTCTGTTAAATAAATTCAATAAAATTGAGGATTTACATGAAAGCCAAAATTTAAAAATTATCCTAGCTGGCGCAGTTGTTGATGTTTTAAATCAAAATTCGATATATATTACTGAAATTTAATGAAAAGGATATTCTCCAAAAATCAACTGCAGTCGTCCAATAAAAATGGTGGCTTACTTGCAAGACGAAATTTAAAAATCGTTCTAGCAGGCTCTAAGTTTATTTTCTTGCATTCAACCTCGTATATATGCCGCAGTGAGTGCAGCGTGTTCATAATGCTTGCGTTCGATTCATTTTCAATATCCGCCGTTATGACCATATTTCCGAACACTTTAATAACCTCTCTTGGCTCCGTCTTACTGACAGACGTACATTGCACTCTCTTTCACTATTTTCAAGCTTCTTAATTCCTACACTACTAGTTACCTGGCGTCCATATTTGAGAAGTTATCTTCTTACCACAATATTGACACTAGGTCACAAGATAACAGTCTGCTAACAATCCCTCTTCATAGCACTTCCTCTTATTCTACTTCCTTCACAGTAGCCTCTGCCCGCTCCTGGAATTTCCTTCCTCAAGATATCAGAGGTTGCTGCACACTTGGCACTTTTAAGTCACGCTTATACAGTTACCTGTTGTCTAATAATATTTATTTAAATGTATACTATGTAATTAATATTTTTTGTCGTTTTTTTATATATCTTGTACATACTATATTTAATTCTTTAAATCTAGAGTAAATCAAAATACATTATAAATAAAAATTGTATTTTATGTATAACATCATCATCATCATCCAGGGATTAACCTGTTGGCTCGTTCCGGTTTCATGAAAGATAGAATTGTTAAAATTAATAATTGTATTGTATTTATAACATGTAATTGTTTATGTTTATTCTAATTTAGATGTAAGACTGTTTTTTTTTTATTTCTTAAAACCTGGTTGAGTGGCAGATAATGCCTTAAGGCCTTAACTCTGCCAGGTAAAATAAAGCTATTATTATTTAACACTGAATAAGAAAAGTTATATCGACTTCGTTATTTAGCAAAATCGGGATATTAAGAGTAAAGTTGAACCTGTAAGCTGAAATTTTAATGGGAACATTTTTAACGATCTAATAGATCCTTATATATACTTACCAAAATAAATAATATAAAGTCCTTAGACTAACAAAATTGGTCCATAAATTCTACTTACTGAGAAATTCGCCTAGGAAATCCCAAAATTACCACCGTATAGTCACTGGTAAGCCGTTGAACCCCAATATAGAAAGTAACTATGAACTTAGCCGTTAAGGAGCAAGAACTGCTCCAGAATTAGCACATTGGATGGTGCATTGTTGCCGTTACCTACAAGAAAACAGGAATTTCGATAATTTATCATCATCGTCCATACAAGTATGTACCCTGATAGTGTTGCGATCTCAAGGCTGGATTTTCAATCGATATCTTCCTTGGACGAGGTCGAGGGTTCGAGTCCCGGTGGGGTCAGGATTTTTAAACTAACCCAAACCTTCTGGTGGCACTATGGCCCTGGGGTCGACTCAGCCTCTAACTGAAATGAGTAACAGACGCTTGTTCTGCGGTAAAGGCGGCCGTCACGCAGGGCTGACAACCCGGCTGACATAAAGTGCCGATTGTCAAGAAAAAGTGGGAGCCTTAACCTTCTTCTACCCGAAGGGCCTCCTGAGGCCTGTAGTGGGATCACTTTACCACTTTATCTTCCTTGGACGGCCCAAAGATCTGTTTCCATGTGGGCGCTAGCGAAGCATGGGTTTTGCTATTCTATTCTCGGCCATACAATATACATGAGTTTTCCAATTGGTTCTTCTTTCTAAAACGAATAAGTGATTCCAACTGGATTCTTATAGGACCTCTTCATTTCTTTTGTGATCCCAACGGGATTAATCTGCTGTCATTCTCATACGAGTAAATTGAACCTCACTGGCTGTGATACGATGGATGTCCTCATTCTCATTGCTCATGTCTAACTTTCATTATATAATAGGCCTACTGGTCTTGCTAATGATTTATGTAGGCCTACTCTTGCGTGTCTTTGTTCTGTGGAAGGTTTCATAATTTTGTTAATAAATCTCCATTGTTTTATTGTACTTACGGATTTTGTCAGTGATGTCTGATTCATCAAAAAAATACAATTTGTACCCGAGGTAAGAGAATACATTTACTCTTTCACACAATTCGTTTTTAAACAACCTTTACTTAAGACAGGATATTTCCTAAGAAAGGCGATCACTTTAGTTTTTTATATTGATCTTCATATCGGATTTTTTTGCTAATTTAAGGGTAAAAAAAATAAAGAATTATTCCGTTAACCAGAAAAAATCGGATCATAAATTCGATTTACTAAGAAATTCGTTTGTTTACGCAGTTCCACGTGAGGGACTACTTTTTTTTCTTATTTCAACGGGTCGTATAATCCTAAAATGTTTAAATAACAAAATGGTTTTGTAAATATCAGATACAATTTATTTTTTAAGGTGTCATATTTTAACAAGACCACCCATGTATTCAATATAGTTGAGTCCGAATTTATGTACTTTATTGAATAAGAATAATAATAAAACTAAAATTAATTATATAACAGGAACACTAAAAATAAAGCCAGGAAAAACTCTATAATGAAATTACACAAGACAATGGCAGTTCCTATTATTACTTAGATCCGAAACATGGACAGTGACAACACAACAATCTGCCAGAATACAAGCTGCTAAAATGAAATTCCTCAGACCAATAGCAGGATATCAAAGAACAGACAAAAATATAACACAGAAATAAGACAACAACTAAAAGTAGAGGAGTTAAACACAACAATAGTGAAATACAGAACAAACTGGAAAGAATACTTGGCAAGGATGACTGAGAATAGAATACCAAAAGCAGCATACAACTATGCACCACGAGGAAGAAGAAGTTTGGAAAGACCAAAGAAAAGATGGAAACAGCAGCAATTTGCAGCCGGGACAGGCTAGTAAATTAGCCTAAACCGTGAAGAAGAAGAAGAAGCAGTAGAAGAAGAAGAAAACTAAACGTATGCTAACACGTAGAAATAATTATATAATGGAAATGAATGGATAATGACAAATGAGGGAAAATTTTGAAAAAAAAAAATAGTGGCTAAATTTAAATACATAGAAACAATAATTACAAATAGGAATGAGGTGCACAAAGAAATTAACATAGTGTCACTTATGGAAATGCATGCTCTTATGTCTTACAGGGACTCTTGTCGTCCCAACTTCTCTCAAAAACATTAAACTGAAAAAAATATAAAACAGTCTCCAAATTACATTATATGGATGCAAAACAGAACTCTTTCTTTACGGGAGGAGATCAAATTTTAATTATTTGAGAATGAAGTTCTTGGATAAAATTTTTGCAACAAAGAGAGACCAATAGACAGGTAAATGGAGGAGATCGATAACACTGAGTTTAATGATCTTTATGGAAAACCAGATGTAATAAAAACAGTGAGGTAATGTAGACTGCGATAAGCAGGACATGTGGCACGAATGAGGCGCATATAAACTTCTTGTAAGAAAACCAGAGGAGAAACGTCCAGTTGGTAGGCCAAGAATGAGGTGGGAGAACAATATTAACCATGATTTGAGGGAAGTAGGTTATACAAGGAATGATTTGAAAACATTAGCACAAAACAGGGATGCATAGAGAGCTCATTTTCGCGCGCCCATGAACCTACAAGTTCGATGGTATCAGTGGGTTAGTTAATGCATATAAAACTGAGGTTGGCCCAATATTTAACACAGGGATGAAGTCTACAGGGAAATTGCATAAAGAAAACTCTGAATTGTTTTTGTTTGTAGAGAAGGCAAGCGAAGGTAAATTTAATATGATGCAGTTGGTATTCATGGAGAAACTGTGTACACAGTTGTACCAACTCATTCGTTATGAACGAGCTAACCTTGTTCCATTATACGTCTGTCAAGAAGGCTGCCTAACTACCCCTAGTATTTGTACAGGTCATCTCTTCGAACCTACTGCATCAAACAATACCGTATCTTCTCATTTACCAAAAGTGGTGTGACTTACTGTGTGTTTCATCGAAGACTCATTTTAATAAATTAAATAATGAACAGAACTTCACATAATTAAGATAGTACATTAACATACAAGTATGAATGAATGAATGCATGAATGGAATTTATTACCTTTTTTCAAAAGAAAAATACATATGTATTTACATTGCGCACGGCCCTGCTTGGCCGTACGTGCATTATTTTTCCATGAACAAAGGAAAAAAAAAACAAAAGTATTCATAATACATAAACAAATCCCTACATGGCTACACACGTGTATCAGAACAATTAATACATATTAATAAAATCTATGTCTACAACTACATGGTGCAGTCATTAAGTTTTGAGACTGAGCGCATAGTGGCGCTGTATTAACGCTATAGCGCATAGGTGGCGCCATGGTATGGTACCTTGTCAGTTAGTCTCTCATCCCAGCAAGAGACAGTTGAGTGCATTCACTGCAAGCAGAACTACGGCCTTTGCCGTGACGGTGATTTGAATGCGCACGTCGGAACTCGAGATGTCACAGTTAGAGCATCATCAAGTTCTGTCAGAAATTAGGCAAGACCGCTGTCGAAACGTTTCAAATGATACAATAAGTTTACGGTAAGTACGCATTGAGTCGCAGTGTTGTGTTTAGGTGGCACCGACGTTTTTTGCAAGGAAGATACAGTTTGGAAGATGATGTGCGTACTGGTCGGCCACAAACAATTCGAACTAAACGCAAGATCGAAGAAGTTGTGACGTTAGTGCGTGCTAACCGCTCCCAATCAGTAGACAATCTGGCAGCAGTGGTAGAAGTCAGCCATGGTACTTGTTACAAAATTCTGTCTGATGACCTGAAAATGTCTCGTGTTACCTTATCCAGTACAGTGTGCCAGGAATCCTGTTGCAAGACCAACGTGATGATGAATGACGATTTTTTTCTCTTTCCTCGCATGAAAGCAATCCTACGTGGGCGTAAATTTCATTCTTCCGAAGAGGTCATGACTGCCACAAGAGAATCCATAGGGTCCTTCCTGCCAACATATTTCAGCGGTGCTTCCAACAGCTATACCTACCACCGTTGGCAAACATGCATGACGGCCAAAGGCGACTATTTTGGAGGATATGATTCTATTTAAGTGTACGCCTAGTTATCGGCATCTTGTGATACATTCAGATTCTTGTGGGTGCCTATCCTCAGTCGTAAAGTCTCAGAACTTAATGACTGTACTAGTATATACACACTAATGCACATCTAAACGCATCCACGAAAAGACCATGTGTGTAGATATAAAAGTCTCATTCTGTATATTAATAATAATTTAAAAAATGTGCTATAAAACAAATTATGAAAAATAAAGAGAGAGAGAAAAAACACACACATATACATACACACACCCCCATACACATACACAAGCGGGCGCTCATATCCCCTCCCCGTCCCTGCAGACATCAAATGCACGGGCAGGCTATTCAACTTATCAGGATTACTTATTACATAATATAATTGAAGATCGCAAAGACCATATTGATATTCTTATTATTGATATTACATGTATTCTTATTGATCTTCAATTTTGCTATACCTCAACTTCCTTGCTGTACCAAAACATTTGCATGTTTTAACTTCACTCTCGATCCGTTCTAAAAGATCCCAGCACGCTACTCTCCCACGATCTGACCTGAGAAATCTCTCCGGCAGAAATTGTAACCTAAGTTGCTCTGTCTCTTTACAGAATGCCTAAGTATGAAAGCAGTGTTTCAAGCATGAGTTGAAATGTTTATGCCTAATCGCTAGACAATGACACAATGTTTCAACGAATACGTATACGTCTTTCATCCTTTGTATCGTACTATATTTTATTTCATACTAAGTTCAAATTCTTATATATATATATATATATATATATATATATATATATATATATATATATATATATATATATATCTACAAAAAAAAGTCCGCGACAGCATATATGTATCTTTTACGAATAACTCATAATAACCATTTTTATCGTTCAGCTCATTAATGCCAAGAAGATCGGGATGACTAGATTGTCGAGCAAAGCGTAGCAGCACTGCGGGTATATTCTTTTACGAATAACTCTCAACAACCATATTTGTCTTTCAGATTCCCGGGCAATAAACTACTACTACTACACTACTACAATGGTGTAAGAGCCCCATGTTGGGATTTAGCCTCTCCTTTGTTAGAGGTTACTGGTCATCATCACTCCAAGGACTAGGCAATTACCCGTTCCGACTTCATAATGCGTCAGCTCGTTTTCTAGGTCTTCCGACATCACGTCTTCCTCTTGCTTGATAATTTCTTGCTAGCAGTGGATATCTCTCCTTACTCATTACAAGTTAATTCAGTTAGGCTTATTTCCCTAAATATGTCACAAAAACTAAATTTTACAAGATAAAAATAGGCCTATTTTAGCAAATTCCGAAAGAATTAAGCTATTATGGTTATTCTTAAAAAATATTGTTTTAATGTTTGCATAGGCCCTATCTTCTTCGATCCTACCTAACAGACACCAAAAATGATCGTGATAAAATTGGGTATATTACATAAAACTGTTATTCTCCCAGTTTTATTATATGGATTCGAAATATGGACTCTTATTTTAAGGAGGAGAAAAGTTTACGTGTATTTGAAAATAAAGTTCTTAGGAAATTTATTTAGACCAAAGAGAGTTGACAAAACCACATAACAGTAAGCTACATGATCTTTATGCGAAACCAAATTAATAAAAAGAGCTAAGTCTCATAGACTTCAATGCGCAGCACATATGTCACGTATGGGGAATGAAAGAGGGGCATGGAAACTTGAAGTAGGGAATGGTTGGAAAACATAAGCTCAGATTAGTGATGTCTGAAGAGCTTCGGTAAGTAAGGATGAGTAATAATGTGGTAAACACAGTCTTTCACTGTAACTGGTAAGGATTTGATAAATTAACTTATGCATTGTGTAAAGTGTAAATATTGTTAGTTTGTAAATTGAAAGTTGTGAACACTCAGGGTCACAGTTGGAATCCTGAAACCTCCAGGCTATACTAGTCGATAACTTTCATAACTTGTTTCGGAACGAAAATGTGCTACTTTGTGATAAGGATTGTCGGGGATTCTATGACACGCTTCATTCTACATGAATTAAAATATAAAAAAAATGTAAATAAATACCTCAGCAATGTTCATACTGAATTGTTTTTAAATCCGAAAAATAACTGACAATTGAATGAGAGATTGATATAAAATAATCTAAAAATGTAGGTATTGTTGGAACACGGCTATCATTGTTTAAAACAGAGTTGCCAACTTAGGAAAAACACGCTAACAAAATGAAGATAGCGAGAACTTAAATAATATAATTTCCGGATCTTTGATCTAGTCAAAAACCCTGATGGAACTGATATTTAACCTCTGGGGTGAATTTCGGTGAAGTCCGGAGGGTCTAACTTAGCCAAATCCACTCTCCCACCTCCAAGTTGGGGCCCCTCGGGACATTCTTAAGATCTTTTAAGATTTTAAGATGCAAAAAAGAGAGTGGAGTGTGGAAAGAAACGGAAAATCTACCACACCTATATATCCCTAGTAAAGCTACAAACATGGCGCAGGTATTGTTGGAACACGGCTATCATTGCTAAAACAGAGTTGCCAACTTATGAAAAACACGCTAACAAAAATGAAGATAGCTAGTATCTAACTAATGTAATATAACCTTACTTAATGGCTTTAAAGCCCTTTGAGTTTAGCCACACTCTCTCCTTTGTTATGAGTTTCTAGACAAGGTAATTTAGTTACGCTTATTTACCTACAGATGACATGGGTGACATGTGACACAATGAGACATCTGGTAGGCAACTAACGTATTACTTCGGTGATGAAAATCGGCAATTTTTCTTAGAGACCTTTTTTTCAGGCTTAAGGATATTTTACGAGCCTGAAAATCTTCAGATTCAAGATCCACGGCTTAAAGTCCCTTCCGCAGTCCTCGTTCTTTGAATCTAATCCTACCTACCTAATCTAATCTAACTACTTAATGTAACCTACATAACCTATCTGAATAAACATGTTGGCATTGGCTGCAGCACAAAATTAAATGGACATGTTGGAAACTATTTCGCTAGATAGAATATTATTCGATAACTATCGATATACTTTCTATCTATCTATCTATAAAGGCGAAGCCAAAAGTTGAGCATAGACCAAGTTAATTTAGTTGAACCATGCAAGTGTGATATTCTTGGTTGCCCTGCGATAAGTCCGCTGTTTCAGCGATATGTATGGATATCTGTGTCTTGCCTTTCCTTTGCCTTCATCTTTTCCTGAACCTACCCATCCCCACTCGTATGCCTGCACGGCTACATTGCGCGGCAGGCGATATACCTATATGCGGAAACCTTAACAGTAATAATCTTCTTCGGAGTTTTAAAACCTTCTTTTTGAGCTAGGAATTCAAGCTACGAGTGCCTCGGCCATCAACTTCATGTCATTTATTTTTTATTTACGTTATATGCATCATGCTGTGAAGAAAAGGAACTTGTTCTTTGAATGAATGCTGATATCAGTGTAGAATGGGATGTGATGTATTATTATTATTAATATTAATATCCCATCCATCCATCCATAGTAATTCTGGCCGAAGGTAGGTCCTTCACTGCAATCATAGCATTTTCATGCTATGCTTGCAGCTTTACTAGGGAATTGTAGGTGTGGTAGCTTCCCGTTTCTTTCTACACCGGTGAAGGATGATGATGGTGATAATAATGATAAGGATGATGATGATGGCCATATGATTTCGGGGACCTTCTGGGCCTTAAAGTTTTCCTGACATTTGTCTTACAGGTGAGGAAAAGCCCCGATAAAAACCTTATCCAGAAAAACTGCCCCGACCGGGGATCGAACCCGGGCCCGCTGCGTGACAAGGCAGCACGCTACCTCGAGACCACAGCGGTGGACATATTAATATTATTATTATTATTATTATTATTATTATTATTATTATTATTATTATTATTATTATTATTATTATTAATAATATTATTATTAATAATATTATTATTAATATTATTATTATTATTATTAATATTATTATTATTAATATTATTATTATTATTAATATTATTATTATTATTATTATTATTATTATTATTATTATTATTATTAATTGTAAATTATTACGAAGAAGTATTGTTCCACAGAGTTTATTGTGTTTATTAACTTTATTCTATTGTTTAAACGTATCACA
Source organism: Diploptera punctata (assembly GCA_030220185.1). Taxonomy (NCBI): domain Eukaryota; kingdom Metazoa; phylum Arthropoda; class Insecta; order Blattodea; family Blaberidae; genus Diploptera; species Diploptera punctata. The sequence continues at coordinate 539,044 of JASPKZ010010241.1, forward strand.
ACAGTGAATATATTTATTTCTCTGTATAGGTCTATGTAATTTATGGCTCTATTTTTGTTTGAAATAAATATACATAGTCTATATTTTAATTATGTCATTTTTTATTGATTTATGCTATGTGAGACCCATTGAAACTGAGTATTTTGCAATACATACGTTAGTGTAGAGAATCCTCCAAAATATGCTCATGATTGATAGGATAGATAAAATTAATAAAGTCGGAGTTATTGGTATATCGATTTAGAATAATCTGGAACATACTTGAATAATTATTTATTTGTGCTACACCTAATAGTCTGCAATATGAGAGAATGAAGCATGTCAATGTACCTCGGGATCCAGCAATAGACACTCTGCTTAATCCTAAATTTAATATTAAAAAGGACTGTTTTCATTTAGGTTCTCAATTTTTCGCGATGTATGATTAACGCCAGTTTATTGGGATTATATATACATTTTGCTATAATCTCTGTAAGCCTAAAAATGCATTATATGAGCCAGTGGAATAATTTAAAGGTAGCAGATTTATTAGTATTGATTCACATATGGCAATATCATTGTTGGAGCTACATTAGCGATGTTGTGTCCGATGGAGTACACGTCATATAGTTACCTTATTTGCCCATAGATGTCATGAATTGCATTGCAGTCAACATACCGACTCAATGAAACATCTATAAGAGACAACTAATGTATTACTAAGGTGATGAGGCCGGTAAATTTTGCTTAGAGGCATTTTTATTCAGGCTTGAGGATGTTTTACTAGCCTGAAAATCTTCAGATTCGGGACCCGCTTAAAGTCCCTCCCGGAGTACTTTGTCCTTGAATTTTTCCATCCTAAAAAATACATCGACCCCGGCCGGGTTTGAACCCGCAAACTTCAGGACCAGAGGCAAGGAGCATCATCACTTGTCCATCGCGGTCGACATGGATATAGTTAGTAGGCCTAATTAGTAGTCTGATGGAAGATTCACGGACTATTTTCTGGCTTAAAATAGACCATTATTTTGTTCTAAATGAAGATGATGTGACCAACATGTAAAAGTCAAACTTATCTGTAGCACCATGTAATACACATAAAAATATAAAGTTGTTTATTTAGTTATTGCTGTCAAGAGACTTGCAATGTTTACGTCCGGTCCCACTTCACATAAATATTCAAAAAGATAACGGTCGTGTTACTGGTTTTTTATATAAGCTGTGTTATTTAAACTGTGTCCCGCGCCATACCAGAGTGGACCACAAGGCATCATGCCTTGGTGTACAGCTACAGTTCGAGTCTCTATGAGGGAAGAAATTTTCTCATGGAATTTCTGCCAGTGTGGGAACGATAGTTCCTATAGACCAATGGACGGGAGAAGAACAAGACCAGCCAATGGATGGATAGACAGTGAATGCACATCCAATGCGTCTTCCTTCTAGGAGTGATTCTGGAAATAAACAGGATGAAAATCCTACAAATTATTATTATTAAGAAGAAGTGGAAACGATGCCCATCCACCATCGTGAGGAATTTTGGTAGCTACAATAAGCAACGGCATTCATTGGTCTTTTATTTGAAGTTAAGATTTATTTATTTTATGTTCATTTGAGATAGTGGAAACTCCAGGTTGAGAAAACCAGCTATAACGGCTGATCATATGTCACCCCTATATGGATATATAATCATCCACCTCTAATTAACACAGGTGGGTGTGAGGACAGCAGCCGGTTGGTAGACCAAAGGTTTCCTAGGCTTGTCGCGCCGTTGTAATCTTAAATATAAAATTGGCACCTGGTTAGTCAGTCGTCCTCAACTAAATTATTAAATAGTTCCAATATGGAGGCCTTTCAGAATCAATGTATCATCTTCTGCGCTTTAATTGGTACCAGTTAAAGGCCTCCATGTTGGAACTATTTAATAATTTAGTACCAATTTTATATTTAATATCTTATTACATAACCTCAACTGTGCTTTAATATGAATTTTAAAAGTGTTGATCATAAGTAATGCCACGAGTGATTTCCAAATTATCGATAAATTCACGACTCACGAAGTGAGGAGTGAATTTATCTAGAGAATTTGGAAATCAAGAGTGACATTTGTTAGGACTATTTAACGAATAAAATTAAGCTGTTTACTCATAAATCATTAGTTAACTGTAGTTATTTTAGAATATTTATATATTTAATGTAAACGGCGATGTTTGAAAACAAATGAGAAGCGATAGGTACGCTTCATCTGCTTCTTTTGTTTATCACTGCAACCAGATCATATTATTTATTTCCAAAGGAACGCAATATTGTAAGAATGCTCTCTAGTGGAGAAAAAAATGAAACACATCAAACTGTATATTAATTCATTTCTGATGTCGTATGATGTAAATATGACAATTATATTTTTCTGGATTGTTACCTGGGAAAAAAATACATTTAAGAAAGTGCAAACAGTGGTTTCTTTTTTTGGTGGTATATGTATAATCAATTGCTACAAATGTTTTTATATTAACTCCCGCATGCGGCATGTGTTGACATTCATGCACTATATATACAATCTGGTAGCCGTATTCTCACAGGCTCAGTCACTGCAAAATAATGGTCAGACCTGTTCAGAATATTAAAAAGGAGGAGCCTTCTTTAATATGGTAATTATAACACTATAAATATTTCGTGAAACACGACTCTGATTGGTTGTAAAACAGAAATCATTGAAACGTGATTGGCCATTGAGTCCCATTTGGGGCATGAGTTGAATAGTCACTGTAATCTTCTCTGTCACTCTATACTCGTACATACATAACAGGGACAAGAATGCTCCCTTAAGGGAATTATTTATTATTATTTCTAAGCACTGTAGTTCTTTCAGTTTGACATTAGCTTCCTTTAAGATAAATGCCCATTTTTGTCTATCCATTGCCTTACTTCACTTCTTAACTTCCGCCAATATCAAATCCTCCTCCATATCCTCTGCCCGCTCCTGGAATCTCCTTCCTCAAGATATCAGGGGTTGCCGCACACTTGGCACTTTTAAGTCACGCTTATACAGTTACCTGTTGTCTAATAATTATTTTTTCTCTATTTATTTAATTTTATACTATGTCATTAATAAACACTGGGGAACAAAAAAATATTTTTTTCTTGTGCCTGAATTTTTCACCTGATTCTGGGTATTTCGGCACTGCTGATTCCAAAAATGTCATCCATTTTGTTGCAGCAGCTCTAGTTTGCAAGATATTGATGATACTGCTCTTATGTACCACCATTGTAAATCGATTGTTTGCATAATACTAATTGATTTAATCCAAGTTTATTCATGTTGTTGTTGCCGTTTTGCATATGTAATTTTACTAATTTGACAATTGTTTATCCTTTTTCTAGACTGACATGGCTTCAACACGAAGAAAAATGTGTGAATAATCCTGATGTGTTTTGTTTCATCTGTGGGGAGTACACATTCATCACAAAGAAAAGGAAAACCTATAACTGACTTTGTAAGAAGAGCTTATTTGGCCTATTTCAAAGTACAAATGGGAGATCAAGATAAGCCTTGGGCACCTCACATTGTATGTAAAACGTGCACAGAGCATCTACGACAATGGACAAAATGGGAAACGGAAATGCTTGAAATTTGGGGGAACCAATGATCTGGCGAGAACAAATTAACCATAGTGATGACTGCTATTTTTGTTCAGTCAATGTAAAGGGCATCAATAGCAAAAACCGGAATAGATGGGTATATCCCAATCTACGCTCCGCAAGACGCCCTGTTCCACATTCAGAGAGATACCTGTTCCAATTTTTACCAGTCTTCCAGAGTCACAAGAAGAAGAGGATGATTCAACTGAAAGCTATTCTGAGGAAATGACAGCGATTTCCCAGGACCTTCATCAGTTTCATCCGGTTTTAGTCAAGCGGAACTGAACGACCTCATAAGGGATCTAAGTCTTCCAAAGAAGTCATCTGAGTTGTTAGCTTCCAGGCTGGCAGAGAAACAATGTCTGTTACCGGGAACAAAGGTCACAGTCTTATCGCAAAAGAGAAACAGACTTCCTGCCATTCTTCACAGTAGAAAATCATTTGTTTTTTTGTATGAATGTTGAAGGACTGTTAATGAAGCTGGGTTGTAAGAAAATACACACCAAGTGAATGGCGGTATTTATAGAGAGCTCCAAACGCAGCCTAAAATGTGTTCTTTTGCATAATGGGAAATATACAGGTCAATCCCAATTGGTCACTCAGTTTCTATGCGTGAAAATCAACATACAATAGCTACAGTGCTAGAGAAGATCTCTTACCGTGATCACCAATGGGTAATGTGTGTCGATCTCAAGATGGTGAATTTTCTTCTAGGACAACAAGGTGGGTACACCAAAATACCCATGCTTTATATGTTTATGGGACTCTAGAGCCAAAGATCAACATTGGGTGAGAAGGCATTGGCCTCTTAGAGAAAGCATGACCGTTGGAGAAAAAACATCGTTGCAGAACCTTTGGTTGACAGAAACAACACATCTTGCCACCACTGCATATTAAACTTGGTTTAATGAAACAGTTCATCAAGGCGTTGAATAGAGATGGAACATGTTTTGGCTACATATGTACAAATTTCCTGCACTGAGTAAGGAAAAAATAAAAGCAGGTATATTGGATGGACCACAAATCCGCCAAACTTATTAATGACCATCAATTTCAAGACTCAATGAATGATACTGAAGCAGCCGCATGGTCTTCGTTCTGTATGGTAGTGAAGAATTCCTTGGAAACTATAAGTCTCCTAATAGTGATGAACTAGTGGAGAATATGCTCACTGCTTTTGTGCACTAGGTTGTAACATGAGCATCAAATTACACTACCTACACAGTCATTTGGATCGATTTCCAGACAATCTTGGAGATGTAAGTGAGGAACAGGGTGAGCGTTTTCACCAGGAATTAAGTACAATGGAAGAAAGGTATCGTGGACGGTGGGATATACTATGATGGGCGGACTACTGTTGGAGCATCCACCGAGAAATGTCCAAGATCATTGCATCGGAGGAAATCCACAGAAACGGGGATTCTGCGACCTGATGGAGGAAAATTATGATTCTAACGAGACTAATGTGTAATAAATTATGGTAGTTATATAGATACAGTTGTTTCATGAAAAAGAAGTATTTGTTCTTTTGTATTTAATTGTATGCGAGTAATATAGTTGTATATGTGGACCAGTATTTTTGAACTGGTATATAATTTGAATAAACTCTATCTCAAAAACTAGAGCTGATAGGACGAAACTGAAATCATCTTTGGAATCAGTGACCCAAATATACCCATAAATAGGTGAAAACATTAAGGCACCAAAATCACTGTTCCCAGTTGTAATCTTTTCCCTCGTTTTTTATTATATTGTACATATTATATATTTAATTCGTTAAATTTAGAGTAAATCAAAATACATTATAAATATTAATTGTATTGTATTTATAACATGTAATCGTTTATGTATATTGTAATTTAAATGTAAGATTTTTTTTGTATTTTTTAAAACCTGGTTGAGTGGCAGACTAGGCCTTAAGTCCTTAACTCTGCCAGGTATAATAAAGCTATTATTATTATTATTATTATTATTATTATTATTAGTATTATTAGTATTATTATTTTAAGTTTAAGTGATCCCACAACAGGCCCGGAAGCCCTTGGGGTAGTAGGAGGTTAAGGCTCCCACTTTTTCTAGACAATCGGCACTTTGTCAGCCGGGTTGTCAGCCCTGCGTGACGGCCGCCTTTACCCCCAGAACAAGCGTCTGGTACTCATTTCCGTTAGAGGCTGAGTCGACCCCAGGGCCATAGTGCCGCCAGAGGGTTTGGGTCATTATTATTATTATTATTATTATTATTATTATCCATCCATTGCAATATCGGTCTTCCTCTTTTTATCTTTTCCTCTTGTTTCTCATCCATTTTTTCTTTAATTAAATAAAAATAAACTTCGTTTTATTTGATTATCATTTTTTTCTTATAATTTTCTTTTTTTTTTCTTACTACCTTGTGTTTTTCCATTCTTAAAACGTGACCCAACAATTCCATTCTACGCAACTTTGAAGTAGCTACTATATCTAATGAATTAAACAATCTATATAACTCGTGGTTCATTTTAATTCCCCATACTCGTTATTCAACAGATGGAGGACAACTAACTCACTAGCACTATCGAACCCGTAAGTGCATGGCCGCGCGGACATAAGCTCTGCATACATCCCTATCCTGAGCTAATGATTTCCAATCATTCCCTGTATAATATACTTCCCTCAAATCATAGTTAATGTTATTCTCCCACCTCATTCTTGGTCTACCAACTAGACGTTTACCCTCTGGTTTTCCTACAAGAAGCTTCCATGCACGTCTTTCATTCCCCATTCGTGCCACATATCCTGCCCACCGCAGTCAACGAGACTTAACTGTTCTTATTATATCTGGCTTCCTATAAAGACCATGGAGTTCTTTGTTATGTAATTTTCTCCATTCACCTGTCTGTTCATCTCTATTTGGTCCAAACATTTTCCTAAGAACTTTATTCTCAAATTCTCGTAATATCCTTTCCTCCCTTAAAGTAAGACTCCATGTTTCGCATCTGTATTATATAACTGGCATAAACAGATGGAGGACAAAGTAAAAAAAATCAACTTTTTTTTTAGAAGATTATTTTATAAATAATACAATATCTATTTTTGCATGTTGGTACATAAATCATTCTCAAAATCTTCCGTTCCCAATTCCGTAGAAGTCCTTATATCTTATTGTCAAAGTCCATGATTCAGATCCATACAATATAAGTATTATATTATAATTAGCTAAATAACTAACTCACTACCATTATCGAATCCGAAGGTTCATGGCCTCGTTGACATAAGTTATCAGTATATTCCTATATTCTATCTTCAGCTAATGTTTTCCAATCGTCTCCGTATAATTTACCTCCCTCAAATCACAGTTAATGTTATTCTCCTACCACATTCTTGGCCTACCTACCTACATGGAGTTTCCATGCCACTATTTAATTCCCAATTCGTGCCACATAACCTGCCCATCGCAGTTTAAGAGGCATAATTCTTCTTATTATATCTCTTGTTGCTTATTAATGATCAAGTAAAACACTGTTATTGTCTTCTCCATTCACCTATCTGTTCGTCTCTCTTTGATTATAAATTTTACCTAAAAACTTCATTCTCAATTACCCACAATATTTCCCTTCCCTTAAAATAATTGGATAAACTTGGGTAAATTTCTGGACAAAACGCGGAAAATAAGAACAACACTCATTCATGAATAAATATATATTATCAAAATGCAATACCATTAATTCTTAATAATTATACATAACTTAATTAATGTATAATGCTATTGTATTATTATGTAATTGTAAATGTTATTGTTTTCTTTTGTTTTTCTTTATACTATTACCAATTGTTACTTTCTTGTATCGGACTGTCAACAGCACGGACGGCTCACTGCCCGTGCGACCTATATTTGTAAATATATTTTTGTCTAATAAAGTCCTACTACTACTAGTATATATATATATATATATATATATATATATATATATATGGGGCACGCCGTCGTAGTGGTTAAGGCACTCAGCTACAAGCCGGAAGGTCGAGGGTTCAAGTCCCGGTGGGGTCAGGATTTTTAAACTGACCCAAACCTTCTGGCGGCACTATGGCCCTGGGTTCGACTCAGCCTCTAACGGAAATGAATACCAGACGCTTGTTCTGGGGGTAAAGGCGGCCGTCACGGCAGGGCTGACAACCCGGCTGACATCCAGTGCCGATTGTCCAGAAATAGTGGGAGCCTTAACCTCTTACTGCCCCAAGGGCTTCCTGAGGCCTGTAGTGGGATTACTATACTTTACTTTTATATACATATAAAGATATTACGTTAGCTTAAATATATTACGTTGGCCTTGTCACGCAGCGGCCCGGGTTCGATTCCCGGTCGGGACAGACTTCTGGGTGAGGTTTTTGGGGGTTTTTCCTCACCTGTAAAACAAATGTCGGGAAGCTTAGGGCCCAACGGTCCCTGAAAATCATCCGGTCATCATCATCTTCCTTCACCGGTGTGGAAAGCAACGGGAAGCTACCACACTAATAATTCCCTAGTAAAGCTGCAAAGCATAGCATGAAAATGCTATGACTGCAGTGAAAGACCTGCCCTCGGACAGAATTACTATGGATGGAAAGTGTTGATATATCATGATATTGTAGACTCGCTATGATGGTTGTCTAGAGGCTCGTTTGTTTCCCCGCAACTGTTATAAATAATTAAATACAAAGATGCCGACGACCGCCACTATAATAATTCCGCATGTTAATCATTGTCAAGCATTGTCGCGCGGCACCCGCTTTTATATAAACGGACAACCATCATAGTGAGGTGATAATACTATTCTCATTAAATAAAAGAAAATAAAATAGCTGATTGTTAAAAAATAATACTATTATTAAGATGTTTCCCATAGTCAATCTAATATATAAAAATGAATGTTTGTCCGTATTTTATGCCTGCCATACCGTTCATCCAATTGTGATGGTGCTTTCTGCAAAATATTCAGGAGATTCCCGATAATAACATAGACTATAAGAGAGTTGTGGTACACAACTCCTACGCCCTTATAAATTACCCTTTGTAGTGAAAAACGTGAAAAAAATACATTTTGGACGCTTAAATGGCTTACGCTGCCTAAACCATAAAAATAAAATTAATATACACAGAATTGAATATCTCACAAACTCTACAAAAAAGTCCGCGATGGCATATGTTTATCTTTTACGGATAACTCACAATAACCATTTTTGTCTTTCATTGATACCATGAAGATCGTGATAAGTAGATTACCTGGCAAGCGTGCGCTGCCATACCGTTCATCCGATTGTGATAGGACTTTTTGCAATGTGTTCAGGATTTTGCCGGGGAGGTTATAGGCTATAAGAGAGTTTTAGTACTCAAGCCCTTCACCCCTAAAAATCACCCTTTGTAGTGAAAAACTTGAAATAAAGTAGCTTTTTGTACGCTTAAATGGCTTACGTTGCTTAAACCATAACAAATTAATGTACGCAGAACTGAACATCTAAAAAAAAAAACTTTACAAAGATGTGCGCGATTGCATCTATTTATCTTTTACGGATAAATCAAAATATTTTTTGCCTTTGCCAAGAAGATCGGGATAAGTAGATTCCCGGGCAAGCGTAGCAGAGCACGGCGGGTATTTCTTTTATGGATAACTCACAATAACGAATTTTGTCTTCCAGCTCATTTATGCCAAGAAGATCGGGATTAGTTAGATTACCGGGCAAAGCCGGGTAATCAGCACGAGGTATATAAAATAATTACGATATAAATTGTTCATTTTATTTATTCAACTATACATAAAACACATTAATTGTCGACTTTCAGCTCATTATGTCAAGTAGATCGGGATGAGCAGATTTCTTTGGGTAAAGGAAAAACTTTGTTAATTGCTTTTTTTGTAATGAACCTTCTTAATTAAACATTCTATAATTTCAGGGTCGTAGCCATTATTAACAGCCAATTGTTTAATAATATTCAGTTCGTTATTATATTCCAAGGGTGAAAGAGGGATATTTAAAAGTCTATGAATGTAACTATTAAAGGCTGCCATCTTATGAGTATATGGGTGAAGAGAAGAACTATGGATAGTGGTATCAATATGAGATGGTTTGTGAAAGATACCCAAACTCAAACTTATTATCAATGTGTTTTATTGATAAATCCAAGAAATTTATACTATTATTTGTTTCTAATTCCATTGTGAAATTAATACTTCTATATTAATTAGAATTAAGTGTTGATACAGCATGTTTTGTCTTTATTTATATTATATAGCAATGTTATTATTAACAATAAAATGTAAATGCAACTCCTGGCATGATTTTCAAGAAAGACATCTTGTTCTCGACGTGTAATGTTTGATATTTAGTGTCAGTATTTGGTTGTCTGAATTTTCAAAACACACTGTATGTAAACACATTTACTGAGCTCTGATTTATCAGTTTTATAAATCGCACTGCACAGCTGCAGCCCCTACTGCTGGGGTTGAAATTTCTTTTATTAACAAGAGGGAAGCACGTCTTGCCTCTGCTCTTGAATTTATAATAATAATAATAATAATAATAATAATAATAATAATAATAATCGATGGCGCGACAGGCCTAGCAAGCTTTAGCCTGCCATTACAATGCTGGCCTCTTATCCCCATGTGTTAATTAGAGGGGTGCATGATCATCAGCCAGTATAGGAATTACATGTGCTCAGCATGTCGGGTTGCCCAGCTGTTATACATTTCATTTTTATGAACCTGGAACGTTAGTTATTATAGCTACCTAAATTCCTCATGATGCTGGGTAGGTACCTGTGCTATACTGGCCTAATTTCCATGAGAAAATGTCTTCCCTCATGGGGATTCGAACCAGAGGAAAACCCGTAGCTCTGCACCAAGGTGTAATGCCTTAATCCTCTCGGCTACAGCGCGGGGCATGTAACAATAATTCCATTATTTTTCATTCCATTTACTCAGTTCCATCTCTCATTATAGGCACTTTCACATGCCACACAGCAACATGGCCTTACAGTGGCACATACCGTCGCGAGAGTTTTCTAATCTATGGACACACAAACTATTTTCAGACCACACAAGGACATGGAGAGACATAATAATAATAATAATAATAATAATAATAATAATAATTGTCAGCATAAGCATAATGATAATATATAAAGATAAAGTGATTCCATCGGCATTAGTATCTCCTTGGGGCAGAAGAGGATTAAGTTCTCCAACATTTGTGAACCATCGACATCAGCCGTGTTGTCAACGCTACGTGACGGTTGCCTTTACTCCTAAAACAAGCGTATGGTCCTCATTTATGTTAGACTCAGTCGATTCCAGGCCATTGGTTCATCCAGAAAAAAAATTATTGGCCATATCGGAACTCGAATCCTCGACCTTCGGCTTGATGCGTATTGCCTTAACCAACTACCCAATGGCGTTCCTATATTTCTTCTTCTTCTTCCTAGATAAGAGTAAGTTCTTAGACCTGAACCGAGGCTAATTGAACCAGTCTTCGTATTTTTGTTCATCCTACTTAATGGTTTCTTCCATGAATGAAATCAGGGTTCTCTTGAATGAAATCAGTGTTCTCTTGAATCCATATTTTCAGTTGCTGTCTAACGTTTCTTCGTCCAAATGGTTTATAAGAAAGACTTTCAATGGACACCTCGAAGGCGACATTTTTAAAATATGACATTTTCTCTCTTTCTTATATCTTTGAATCTCCTGAATTATTTTGTCTTCCATCAACTGTGCTTTTATACCGTTTTTCTCATTTCGTCTAATATTGTATTCCCAACAGTCACCGTAGAAAATTGTTTTGACTTGTTTCCGATCTTGATTTTTCTCTAATGTTAGAAGTTTTCGCAACAATACTTTAATACTGGTTTTGACACTTTCCCATATAATATATATATATATATATATATGTGTGTGTGTGTGTGTGTGTGTGTGTGTGTGTGTGTGTGTGTGTGTGTTTTCATGTTATAATTAAATTTTTATATTTAGCAATGGAAGTCAAATATGACATGAAAAGAAAAATCAACGCCTGAACCGAGATTTGAACACCAGACCTCTAACTTTATAAGTTAGTGCAATACGGTCTTCGATATTCAGGTTCCTAGTACAAACATTAATTTTTCTTTTCTTTGATACAATTATCTATCATAAGAGGTTAGAGGTTCCGGGTTATATATATATATATATATATATATAGTGTTAAATTATTATATTACCCGTATAAGGAAAATTGTTTAGAGGTCCACTATAGTTATCAGATGTAAAAAAATAATAAAAAAGAGAGTTACATTGCAATTAACGTATTTCATAGGTAAATTGTATTATTAGCATTTTAGTAGAACGGAAAAAAATAGACTGGGTTAGATGTTTCTATTTTGAACTAAGTGTTCAAAATATCGCACATTGTACATAAATAGAGGTCCAAGAATCATCTGCAAATGTAAGAGAAAAAATAAATATACACACTGCAATATATTACATTAATAAACTAAACTGATTTGAAAGTTGAGATACAGAGATTAAATTTGAAAACCGTAATTTCAGTTTATAAAAATTCAATTTCCGCAACTTGTTATGCGAAGGTAACCATTCTCCTTGTTGTTTCATTAAATTCTTCCTGTACCCTATTACAGCTCTTGTTACATCGTAACTATGACTCACTATGTCAATCTATCGTTTGAAAATAATCCTTCGGACATTCAGCGATATACGTAAGTACAACGTGGTGGGCGATATTAGGGACAACACTACTGCCTAATGTGGTTTTTTCCTTACTCATTACAAACTAAATTACAAAATTAATTGTTACACTGAAATAATGTCCGATATTTACACTACACAATGCATAATATTCCAAAACAAACTCATTATGCACACTTGTAATATAATGTTATTTGATAACTCGGAGAACATTAATATTTTTCGGGGTGTTTCAAACTCATTCACTTGTCAAAAACCACTAACAGCTGAACACGTAACGGTTATGTGCTGTCTATGAATGTTCGAAAATATTTAAGTAGATAGTTGCAGTGTTCAATGAAAAGCAATAGTAGTGTTATTGGGAACATGGGCGATATATGGATCATTTACCTTATACACGCAAACACACATGTATTTGTTATATGTCATTATCGATATCGTAGCATAGTTGGTTAAGACAATAAGTTAGAAGCTGGAAGGTCGAGGATTCGAGTCTCGGTGGGGTCAGTATTTTTAAACTGACTCAAACCTACTGGCGGCACCGATCTCACCCTCTAATGAAAATTAGTACCAGTCGCTTGCTCTGGAGGTAAAGGCTGCCGTCACCACGGTTGACAACCCGGCTGACTTAAAGTGCCTAGGAAATGTGGGATACTTAACCTCTTACTATCTCAAGGGCTTCCTAAGATTTACAGTGGATCGCTTTTTATCTTTTACCATTTTCGATTTCTACAGTAAGCAGGATCGTTGGCATGTATTTCTTTAAATATTTTAATGAGAACATCCTCAAAGCTTCATTCATTCATAATTCACTGAAATAGCTGGAAAACAAAATTATGGTGGATAATTTATAATGTTGCTTTTTGCAGACCAAATCTAAAACTCATATAACAGTACGAGTGACAGGGGACATGGATGTACTGTATGTTTCAGCATTACCTGAGGAAGGGCCCAGAATCACCGGTGGAAGACCCCGATATCAGATTGGTGACACCGTCAGCGTAAATTGTACTTCTGGACGTTCGAAACCTGCAGCACAGCTCATGTGGTTCATCAATGGCGATCAGGTACTTAAAAAAATCTAAATTTAGTATATTTTTATATCGCTGTTTACTACTATTGTCCATCGCCGTAGCCTAGAGATTAAGGCAAGAATCCTTGGCGCAGAGCTACGGGACTTGCACTGGTTCGAGTCTCCATAGGGGAAAGAAATTTTCTCGTGGAATTTCAGCCAGTATGGGACCGGTGATCACCCAGCATCGTGAGGAATTTAGCAGCTACAATGAGTAGCGATTCCAGGTTGAGAAATCCAACTACAACTGCTGGGGAACGTGAAATTTTGATCAAATATCACTCCTAAATTGGCAGGATGATAGTCTACCTTTGTGATTAACACATGTAAATGTGAGGCCAGCAGCCGAATGTTGGGCCAACGGCATTCTAGTTATGTCGCGCCATGGAGTTTTTTTACTACTATTACTGCTATAATTACTTGGCAGCGAACAAAATGCAGTCCTCCTTTGACTGTACGTCTATCACTACCCAAACTGGTACTATCCTCTTCCCCTCTTTCTCAACCAATCAGTGCCAATGCCCGTATTGATTGGCCTGGAGCTTATTTCTTTAATAATATCAAGAATTACACTAGTAGTTTTAAGTATTTATTTTATATTAAATGAATTAGTTTGTTTTATCGAATGTAAGGCTATAACAATGAATTCAAATAACTTTCTAATGTTTAACCAACAAAATAACTTTCTAATGTTTAACCAACAAAATAACTTTCTAATGTTTAACCAACAAAATAATGCCTTTTAATATCCAGTTACAACGATGACGGAATTGAACGTCTCCCCAGCTTACATCTGAATTACGTGTTGATGGGGAATTCCCTGCACAACATGGTAGGAAGAGGAGAGTTACGTCATAGAATTCTAACACATGCATACAACGACTGCATTTTGTTCGCTGCTAAACTGTAATAGGTACCGATTACTGGTATCGTCCAGCGTGCTGTGTACTGAAACCATTTTTCGGCTCCTTGGCGGCAAATACCTCTGTGGCTATAGATATGTGGTTTTGTCATTTGGCCCTGCTCAATTTGGTTACATTTGTGTTCTACCTGATTAAGCATAAATTATCGAGAGATGAAGATGCCCTCACCCTGGACAAGGTATCACAGTCTATACTGCCAAGTAACGGAGATATGGCTTTTATGTAAAGAATAATAGGGTGGAAGTAATATAAGTGCGCAGATTTTTAAGTATAAATTCCTTGTAATAATAATTACAACAAGAACTAATCATTATCACAGTCAAAAAGTAATGTATTAAGTTAACGTAATCTCCTTGTGTGAGATCATTTTTCAAGACATTTTCATGTTTTGAAAATGATCTCACACAAGGAGATTGAAACGTAGACTTATGACTGAGATAACGATTAGTTCTTGTTGTAATTATTATTATTAACTATTCGGGGGAATAATATTTCACGAACATACTAAATAAATGCATTGTGTTAAATATAATCGGCAAGTCTTAATCACTTTGGGCGTCAATTGTGCAGTTTTGTAAAAATAATCGTGCATAAATTTATAGACGCGTTACTTTATAATAATAGGAGTATTGGCCTGAGTTTCACACAGTACTTTGGATAGGCCTATGGGTAATGAAACATATTTTTCCTTTAGTATTTTTCAATAAAAAATTATACGACTTGCACCTCATCTTCGTGGAATTGGAATTTACAGAAGTGCCCACTGTGCTCGACAAACACTAACATGGACAGAAACCACCTGCTTACAGTGTGAATCACTTCACTCTGCTATGCTGAAGGATAGATGCTGGAAAACAAGAGCCAAACTTTCTGTTCTGCTATGATGTTTTATTGTTTAATTTATTGTTACGTTATTTGTTTACTCATCATTATGGTCAATGACTTCTGTCAAGTCCCCTGCATTTGTACAAACATAATACGACCCTGAAATGTCGACAATTTCCCCTTCTGTGGTATTTTTTATCTAATTTGTGTTATAAGACAAGGGTAAACAACATCAGAGGAAGAGGTTGTCCCATTTCACGTCTCCCATGTACTATACCAAACTCATCAATATTCACCATATTAAAGTAATGCACTAATAAATTTCTGTTAGATTTTTAGAAAAGTGTAGATTTGCGGCCCATAAGGTATAATACATTTTCATTACACAGGATTTACATTATACATTGTAACCGTGGAAGCGGTGTTTTCACATTGCGCTACGAAGCCCACATTAGCCGTACTCGATGCGCGTGCGGCTTCCCTGTTTTAACTGTATAAAAAGTATTTCATATAATCCTACCTTATAACATAATTATGCCCAAAGTGTCGTCCTTCTTCGGTTGTACTGGCATTGTTTCTGGAAACCACATTCTGGCTGACGCGAGTGAATTCTTGAAGGTGGCACTTCAGCAGGAAATGTCTGAATAAATTCATCACGTAAGCCTACCTGTCGAGCAGACTCACTCTTAACGTAATTTTACACACGAAAATATGATCCACTAACAAAATCGATCTCAACATCTTGATAATTTAAAGCTGATTCACTACATCAACGTACCGAGAAAGCCAAATCGGTTGGGCGCGCTACCCGCTGTAGTAAGCCTCATAGCCCACTTTAAAAACTCCGAACAAGCGCTTACCACTTATAATGTACACCCGATGTCTACCACAAGGAATTCATTCATAAAATATATGCGCTTATACTACTTCCAACTTATATAACCAATGTCCTTCCAATTTTGCTTGGACTTAATTACGAAATTGAGTTAACATTCTTGTTTGATTTGAAAATAATAAAGTATTCCAAGAAGTATTCAGGTAATGTTAATCTAAAGCATCGTGTACATATCTCATTTTTTAACTAACGGTATTGCCTTACATAGTACTTCCACTTTAAATATTGGATTTGTTGAACCTTCTAAATATAACTTTCGTGGCTGCTTGAACATTGTAGTTGAAAAAAAGACTGAATTAAATGCAAATTAAGATAATATCAGTTATTAGATTTTAATTTCGGGCTTCATTTATGTATGTATATCCTATTACCTAAATAATAGTAATCTGAATGAAATATTAAATTCATATATGTCACGACATGACCCACAGCAACTATTCTTCAATTTATAAAAATTAGTTTGTGTACAGTTTACACGGTGTGTATAAAGAAAGTCCGTACTTTGATAAATTTATAGTTGAGACACTATCATACCTAAGCTCATATGATGCACTGAACATTAAGTTTTCTTTTTTACATTGAAGTTTTATCTTTTGATGCATGTGCGCTGTATGCAACAATGCAATAGTATCATTTTCTTCTGAATTGTCATAATGACGCATTGGGTGACCGAGTGTCTTCGCAGAATGAATGAGTATCAATAAAATTCACCAAGCTGAATGTTCTGTGCGACATATCAAATCTCAAGCTGTACGGATGGCACATCTTCATTTGACATGTTCGAACTTAGCTTAATACCACAACTGAATGAGAATTTAAAAGATTATCTCTTCCAGAAAGATGGAGCACCGCCTCAATATCACTGTCACGTTCGCAAGTATATTAATCTGGTCCTCCCAGAATGTTGGGTAGGATGAACAGAACCTCTGGACAATGCTCTTAAGAAATGGCCTTCGCAAACCCCAGATTTAACCTCATATGATTTTTCTGCGGAATTACATGAAGGACACTATTGACATCCTTGCTCTACCTTGTGACTTACGTTAAATTCAAATGAGGATTAATAAGTTGTACCTATGCTCATATTTGGGATGTTGTTCCGAGTTTGGCAAGAGTTAGACTACCACATCGATATTAGTCGCATTATGCACGGTCCACTCATCGAGCCACTGTAACCCAATGCCTCACAAAGAAACCTTATTTTCATTGCATCATATTATGTGCCATCGATCTTCGGCATAGGTAAGATAGTATTTGAATAATAAATTTGTCAAAATTATGACTTACATTAGAGACGCAGTGTAAACTGGTATCTGCCAATTAAGATATCTTCCATTATTATCTCTTAAAGGACTTATCTAGCTTTTAAGCGATCATTCAATTTAAAGCAAAAATATTATTAAACAAAATATTTTCAATCGTAATAGTTATGTTGAACTGAAATAAGTTACATAAAATTATTTTCCTCAAATTGATTGAGTAAACTTTGTGCTCGGAGCAATCGTCTAATGAGGGAAATCTTAAAAAAATAAAACTCTCATTCGATTCAAAAGTTTTTAGTTTTAAATGTAACGAAAACATTGTTAACAAAATTTGTGATTTTCCTTTAAAAAAATATTTAGTTACCTAGAGATAAAGTAAGTTCGCCATTTCTGCTACCAATTCTGATTGAGGATCAGTAGAACAGACATCCACCTGCGAAGACAGCTCTTGATTTTTATCTTGTTATTCCAGTTATGGATAAGAATAATATAATACTAACCGAATCCCTTTGAGATAATTATCAAATTCGTTTTAAGGTTTTTTTTATTGGAGAAAACAATCATCTGATTAGAAGAAGTTATTGCAACTCCATTTTTAAATATCTTTTATTGCATCCATGATGTTTTAACTCCTCTTCTGTACCAGTTTCACACATAGAATTGTACATTTTTTCGTTAGAAAAAAATCAGTGCTATCATTGTGAATTGGATTGATATCAACATTTAATTGAGCTTCTCTGAAAAATTAAAAATAAATTTAATTAGGAGGACCGTTTTTAAGTACATAAAATATATTATTAATAATTTCCTTATTTTTAAGATAATTAAAAAATCCTCAAAATAAGAATATAATGTGCAAGTTTTGTGACAATTATTAAGAGGTATAATAGCTTCTTCATTGCCAACACATGTAATTGATTGTGATTAGACAATAAAATTAAAATGGCTTTCAATAGCTTAAAAATACATTTGAATCTACGAAATCATATGTACGAAAACTACTAAATTTGATATTCTATTTCAATAACCCAGTTTAAATTGTCATCTTATAGGTACATTTTACATACCACATGTCATCTTGTCTTACAGTGGCACGACCTGTCAGGAGAGGGATTTTAAACTGTGGATCACGTACATACTTTTAACCACACAAGGACATGTAGGTCCTCCCCGAATGAGTAAATCAGCTCTTTGTCAGAGTCTCCACCGAGACAAAACATTAAGACGAAATACACATTTCATACACACATTCATACTAAACACAATGAAAATAATGATGACTATGATGACCAGATTATCTTCGGGGCCTCTTTGGGCCTTGAAGTTTCCTGACATTTTGTCTTACAACTGAGGAAAAAAACTCGAAAACAAAACATCACTCAGGAAACTTGTCCCGACCGGCGATTAAACCCGGGCCTGCTGCGTAAGAGGCGAGAACAGTAGATAAAAAATTTTAGAGAAACTGCAGTTTAACTTACCCAATATACTTCGTTATATTTTGAAAGTCTTATAGAACAACAGTGCGAGTGCGCAAGCGCCAGAGTTTATAGAGCCAGCGATAACCCGCCATCTAACCACATATCAATTATCATTATTTCCTAGTTGGTTATCGCTGCTCTCTACATATCGATTATTATAGATATCGTACTAAAGTTTATACAGCTTACGCTAGATGGCAGCACGTCGCTGTGAAATTTAAATGACCAATCGTTGCAATAAATCGCCAAATATATTTTAAAGAAATATATTAGAGCGATTCCACGAAAATGTCATACCGAGGTGAAAAATTTTGAAACTGACGCAGGAATAAATCTGTTGATGTAATATATATCTGTAAATATCAAATTTTATAATTCTATAAGAAAATGTTTCAAATGTGCATTATTTTAATCTAATAATAGCGGTAGAACTTGTCATATTCCAAACCTGAAAAAATACGCAAAATTTTACCAATTTCTTGTTTAATGATTTGGTCGTAAGAATTCGTTTTATTTCACAAAATATTTTGTTAAACCATACTTTGGTCCTCCTTGGTCGTAAATTAAACAATATTAATTGGATTCTAATATTCTATATACCTTAAATGTGTCCTATAGTTGTTAACTGTAAGTTATGGTCAGTCAGTCACAGAAAACGGATAAAAATTACTGTACACAACATAATAATTGATGGATTAAAATTTCCTCTTGGATTCTACGTTATCGGTACACAACTAACAAAAAAGTATAGATGACATTTTCTTGTAAAGTCATTATTTTTCCCGCTGGAGTCCCGTGACTGACTGACTTTTTGTCCCCTCACTTATATTGCTAATACGCATAACGCAGTCAGTTGCTTGCTGGACTCCGCTGTGTATTAACATAAACATGGTTTAGGAAATCTGGTAGACTGTTCGGCTCAGCTGTTTCATTAAATAATTACTGGCCCTTCTTCTGTGACAATTTGAGCTAAAAGGCAGCCAGCGGAAGGATTTAAAAGTAGAGTAATTACATGAAAATGTCATACCGATGTGAAAATTTTGAAATTGGCGCAGGAGTATTTTTTCGATGAGATATTTTTTTGCAGATGAAATTTTCCGATTATAGAAGTTAATGTTTGAAATACGGATTATACTTACTCACTTACTCACTGGCACTATCGAACCCGTAGGTTCATGGCCGCGCGGACATAAGCTCTCCATACATCCCTATCCTGAGCTAATGCTTTCCAATCATTCACTGTATAATCTACTTCCCTCAAATCATAGTTAATGTTATTCTCCCACCTCATTCTTGGTCTACCAACTGGGCGTTTTCCCTCTGGCTTTCCTACAAGAAGCCTCCATGAAAGTCTTTCATTCCCCATACGTGCAACATGTCCTGCCCATCGCAGTCTACGAGACTTAACTGTTCTTATTATATCTGGCTTCCTATAAAGACCATGTAGTTCATTGTTATGTAGTCTTCTCCATTCACCTGTCTGTTCATCTCTCTTTGGTCCAAAAATGTTCCTAAGTACTTTGTTCTCAAATACTTGTAATCTCCTTTCCTCCCTTATCTAAATTAATAGTAGAACATGATATATTCCGAAACCTGAAAACACATGCAAAATTAAACGAAATTTTGTTTTACGATTTCACTGTATAAATTTGTTTTGTTTCACCGACTCTTTTGTTATACCATATTTCGGTCCTTCCTGATCATAAATGTAATACTAATAATTGTATTATAATATTCTAGATAATTAAAATGCGCCCTATAATTATTAAGGGTAAGCTACAGTCAGTCACATAAAACATACAAAAATTATTGTACACAATACGATAATTGATGGATCCAAATTTCCTCTGGGATTCTACGTTATCGGCACATAACTAACAAAAAAGTATTAACGACATTGTCTTGTAAAGTAATTACGTTAATTATATTAATTACATTTTTATATTTGTATTAATGGCATTTAAATAATTTTTCATTATGCGATTCTTCAATATGTATGTTATTAAGTCAGTGGAATCAGAAGCAGGTGCGCGGTTCATATGTGTTTAGAAAATGTGTGTGTGGAAGGCCTTGAACCTGAAAGGTTCAGGCATTAGTTTGACCTTTGACATGACATGTGTACCGTATTATCGGGGATTCACAGTGCGATGTTGCCACATTGAAACAGAGTCATGCTTGTTAATTGCAAAAACAGTTTTAAATCATATGAAGTTTCTTGTATAAAAAAATACAATTGGCGTGGAGTATATGTGATTAAGTATGTATAACCTGTAGTGTAAAATAAAATTATTATTGTGTGTAACGTTTTTGGAAACCAACAGTGAAAATACGTATGACAATACTGTACTATGTGCACCTGCTGCAAACAGACAAACATAAAGTAAGATTTCGCGCGTTGTAAGAGATTTCTTTCGATTGTTTAGTTTAAAAATAGAACTCATGTCAGCAAAATAATTTGTAATCAGTTGCTTTGAAAGAATTATAACAGAATTTTCCATATTTAAATACAATTCAATAATTTGTATACTGTACTTTTTCGTTTTTTTTTTGTCTTTATAGTTGAGACGCGTGAAAGTTAATTTTAGTGATCTGGAACGAACAATGCAAATTCCATATCGGCGTTTTTATTTATTTTAATGGTTCAATCCATTAACAGTATCGGATAAATTTCAATCAGTTAATATGGTTGTAATAAAATTATACCCATATTAGGCACATTTAACTATAGAGAAGGCCCTACGTTGTTAAAAAGTTAATATTTTCTTTATTTTGTGAAATTTAAAATACTTGGTAACCAAGTTAAATAAATTACACTATTTATTTAATATTTTTACAGCTATCAAATTGTACATTTCCTATACATGATAAAAGGAGTGAAGTTCTTTATTCATCTCCATATTATCGCTTTTTATATATTATCCATCCATAGTAATTCTGTCCGAGGGCAGGTCTTTCACTGCAATCATAGCATTTTCACGCTATGCTTGCAGCTTTACTAGGGAACTGTAGATGTGGTAGCTTCCCGTTGCTTTCCACACCGGTGAAGGATGATGATGATGATAAGGATGATGATGGCCATATGGTTTCGGGGACCGTTTGGGCCTTAAAGTTTTCTTGGCATTTATCTTACAGGTGAGGAAAAAACCCGATAAAAACCTCACCCAGAAAAACTGTCCCGACCGGGGATCGAACCCGGGCCCGCTGCGTGACAAGGCAGCACTCTACCTCGAGACCACAGCGGTGGACTTATCTATTATAATTTCATATTATTTTTAATATTTGTATAATATTTGCAGCTCCAGAATATTAAAGTCAAAATAAAATTCAGATATGTCAGTCAGTCACAGAATGTAGTCAGTCAGTCTCACATCATATATTAGGTTATAACTCTGGTCTTAATTGCGATTTTTGTTTCGTTTTTTTTATTAAGAATGTAACTTGAAATGTGTCCTCCAAACGGTATTTTGGAAAATTGAATTAGGAATCACACTTCAGAGCATGACGCAGGTGAACATGTTAAGCTGCATGATGAGTTGACATTTATGTCAGTCAGTCACACATACTTTGATAGATAATAAATAGCACTGTTTTTCTTCAAAAGTTGTATATTTAAGTACAGTCTTAACCACACACTATTCCTCTGTCATATCACGTAGATAACACCCATAATTTCAATCAATTGTAATATTTATGCAACCATTTTGCTGCAAAAGTGTATTGTAAATGTCAGTCAGTCACATATGGAATTACTCATTAATAATATTCAAATTACCAAACGTTTATTAAAAAATGGGTGTACACTTACTTATCACTCCCTAACGTCATTCAAATCAGCGATTCCCCAAACCAGCGATAACCCACCAGTGAGTTGTTACTAGATTATCGCTGGGAAGAAGAGAGAAAAATCACAGACTGAATAGCATACTCTGTGGAGAAAATAGCAGTCAGCATTACAATATTGTCTAACAGTGTCATAATGTTATGTTTTTCGTATTTAAATAAATACTTAAAAATCGTCAAATAATGTTGTAAAAATTGTTTGAAAATTTTAAATTGTTAAAAAAAATGTTAGTAAATACAGAAGAAAAGCTATAGTTAACAACAATAAACTGAAAAATCAAAATAAGTATAAATGTAGTTGAGCCAAAATTAATATAATTTTTTTGTGTATTTTTATATTATTGTATTTTTGAGTAAGAACTTTTTTAACCCTCCAAATTAACCCTCAACCTGAAGGACCTATAGTTTGATTTTGGTGTCTAGACAAATTACCTCCTCCAAAGGCTTAAAAATCTAGTTTACCATCCACTTAACCCTAAGGCGGGATCTTTAGGAGGTACTATCTTCCGAGGCAGAGGGATTTGGAGCAAGCGTGGGTAGGGAGGACGTTACTTCTTGAAGTAACGCTTCTCCAGAGAAACTCCTTGCCCGTTGTGGGGCGGCCAAAACGACGATGGTGACCTCTTGTAGAATTCAGTTAACTATTAGCTTGAAACAGGCCAGATGGTCTAAACCGTGATGTTAATTTTGGTAGTATTTTTTTAATATTATCATTAATTTTGTCCACCGCTGTGGTCTCGAGGTAGCGTGCTGCCTTGTCACACAGCGGGCCCGGGTTTGATCCCCGCTCGGGACAGTTTTTCTGGGTGAGGTTTTTATCGGGATTTTTCCTCACATGTAAGGCAAATGTCAGGAAAACTTTAAGGCCCTAAGGTCCCCGAAATCATATGGCCATCGCAATCATCATCATTCATATTCATCTTATCATCATCATCCTTTAACGGTGTGGAAAGCAACAGGAAGCTACCACACCTATAATTCCCTAGTAAAGCTGCAAAGCATAGCATGAAAATGCTATGATTGCAGTGAAAGACCTGCCCTCGGGCAGAATTACTATGGATGCATCATTAATTTTCTTCTTTCCGTTTTTTAAGAATGTTCTTATAAATATTATTTGTTTTATAGCAAATGTTACAATTTATAAAATAATTTTGCTCGATTTAAATAGTCTATTTTACGCTTTGTTAGTAGGCTATTGGGAACTTCTTTATAAAGGAAGCTATTACATTTATATAATCAGCCGCGTTGGACTAGTGATTATGCTCCTGCCTCTGGTTACGAGAGCTGCGGGTTCAAACCCGGCCGGGGTCGGTGGATTTTTTAGGATGGAAAAATCCAAGGAGCAAGTCCTCCGGGAGGTACTTTAATCCGTGGGTCCGAGTTTGAAAAATTGTAGGCTTGTGAAAGATTCTTAAGCCTGAATAAAAAGGCTATAAGCAAAATTTACCGACCTCACATCCTAGTAATACCTTAGTTGCCTGCTAGTAAAGTCGGTATAGAAAGAAGATGTAACCCATGACATCCATAAACAAATAAGGTAACTAAATTAACTTGGTCTAGTAACTCCTAACAAAATAGAGGTTATGGCTCAACATTGGGCTACTCCATTATAGATGAATAGTAGGCCTATATAACATATAAATTATAATCTAATTTGTTAAAGGGAATGTGACGTAAGTCATTGTGACAATTGCCATTGCCTTATTTGGAATCATTAAACATACATTATATGGTTGAACTACGCTGGCTCCATCTCCATGATAATAGATAAATTAATTATGTTATTCTGCTATTTATAACCAAGCTAGTCTCTCATTTCCATCTTGCAAACAATTTGAATACTTGTTCGCATCAAAACTCCTTCTTCATATCCCACAACACAGAATCTCCCATTATTCTAACTGTTATATCGTATAAATTGCTAAACTCCTTACCACAAGAAATTATGATCACCGGAATTATCTTCCTTTAAAAGAAATTTAAATTTCTTCCTTTTTTAATAATTGGTCTTCCAGGGAATTATTGTACGGTACAAGGAAAGAAGAAGCCAAGTCATTTTTTTGTTTTGTCGTAATGGAGTTCGAGATACCTTTAGATTCCTCATGGAAAGAAACATATTTTAGAAGTGTGAAACAGTAAAAGAAATATTTTAGATACGGTTTCATTTACCTTCAAATTTGGGCATACAGGTAAAGAAATAAGATCTTTATATAATTAAAATTACTTTTTCTAGTTCCAAGTAAAAGTAACTTACGTGCTTCTTTTTTCTCTCTACTTCCTTCAAATTTATGTTTATTTTATTTTTCGTTTCTTTAATAATATTGATTTCATTCATTTAATTTTTAATCAATTGAGTTGGTGTTTACTTGATGAAAATCCATATTTATTAATTAAATAAAAATAAAACGTAGTTTTATTTGATTTTCATATTTATTATATAATATTTAATTTTTAGTTTAATTTATATACATGTTTACTTACAATCATTTATTTCATATAATGATATTCTGCAATTTTTTTCTGCATTTAATATTTTTCATGGTTGTGTGCAAGAAAAGGACTTCTTCTTCTTCTTCTTCCTTTCAAGTATTAGGCCAAGGCCTGTTACGATCCTATAGAAAATTTTCCCTTATGGGAAATTCTCATATAAGACTTGAAAGCATAATATTTATGGCCTTAAATCTGCAGTTTAAATAGATTATATTTATTATTTTATTATTATTATTATTATTATTATTATAATTATTAGGCCTATTATTATTATTATTATTATTATTATTATTATTATTATTATTATTATTATTATTATTATTATTATTAATCTAACATCAATCCAGTTTCAAAGGAAGACTGGCGATTGTTTCACTATTCTATGTCATAGTTTTCTTATTACATTATGATGGAAAAGGATGTTTCAAACTTCGTATAAGTTAAAGATTATTTTCAATAATATGGAGAATATTAACTGGAGTTATATTAATTGTAAATTCTTAAAATGACCTTCTCAACGATGATGACATCATTGTTTCTGGATAATGTTTAATATTTGACGAAGCATTTATAAATATTTCTATCTTTTATTCATCCATACTTCAAAGACAAATGGGAACGAAGCATATTGCTATTAATTTTTCAGGCAGACACATCATTTCTACGGGGTCCTCATACGATCTACACTGGACGGGAAGGTCTAGAAACATCCATCTTGGGATTGGAATTCCGAGTGAAACCCAAACACTTCAGGCGAGGTGACATGAAGCTAAAGTGTTTGGCAACAATAGCGACAGTGTACTGGAGGAGCAATGAAGAGAGCGTGGAAGGAGATAAACCCCAGAAAGCGCCGGTACTCGAGAGTAGGGAGACTGTACCACCCAGCAAGTCCAGGGCTGACAGAGTACAAGGTAATGTATTTATTTAAAAGTATCCACGAAATATTTCCTGTACATCCATTCATATTCCTGGTTCTGTAAGAACGTATTCATGGTACAAAAATCTTTTCCTCTTTTCTTTTATATATTTTGTATTTTCAATTAACGTAAATAATTGAATAACCGCCCAGAACAAGGTTGTAATTCTGTTTTTTTTTTAATATGGAAAAAGGTGTCCACCGCTGTGATCTCGAGGTAGCGTGCTCCCTTGTCACTCAGCGGGCCCGGGTTGGATTCCCGATCGGGACAGGCTACTGGGTGAGGTTTTTTTTTCGGGGTTTTTCCTCAGCTGTAAGACGAATGTCAGGAAGTTCAGGGCCCAACGGTCAAAAATCATCCAGCCATCATCATCCTTCACCGGTGTGGGAAGCAAAGGGAAGCTATCACACCTATAATCCCCTAGTAAAGCTGCATAGCATGAACATGCTATGATTGCAGTGAAAGACCTGCCCTCGGGCAGGATTACTATGGATGGGTGGATGGATGGATGGATGGAAAAAGGTTATTAAATATTTATGTGTGTCCCGCGCCGTAGCCGAGCGGTTAAGGTAGGAAGCCTTGGCGCAGAGCTACGGGACTTGCGCTGGTTCGAGTCTCCATGGGGGAAGAAATTTTCTCATGGTATTTCGGCCAGTATGGGACCGATGCCCACCCAGCATCGTGAGGCAATTGGGTAGCTACAATAAGTAGCGGCTCCAGGTTGAGGAACCAGCTATAACGGCTGGGGGACTCGACATGCTAACCACATGTCACCCCTACACTGGCTGTTGATCATCTACCTCTGTGTTTGACACATGTGGATGTGAAGGGCCAGCAGCCGGCTGGTAAAAGGGCAACCGCTGAAAAGTGGAAAGACCCTCAATCGGAAATATTTATGTGAGAACTTTTTCCACGTAAAAATTGACTTTGGGGGGAACAAAAGAGTTTAATCTTGTTCTCTGCGAATATTCGATTAATTCTGAATTATGTTTGTCGACAGAGACAATAGGTAATTATTTTAAAAGTCATTATCAGGACTAGGATTTATATCAACACTTTTAAAATTCATATTAAAGCACCGTTGAGGTTATGTAATAAGATTTTAAATATAAAATTGGTACCTGGTGAGTCGGTCGTCCTCAACTAAATTATTATACTTCATCAAGTAATTCCAATATGGAGGACTTACAAAAACATTGTTTCATCTTCTGAAATTTAACTGAGTGCCAGTTAAAATGCAGAAGATGAAACATTGATTTTTAAAGGTCTCCATATTGGAATAACTTGATGAAGTTTAATAATTTAGTTGAGGACGACCGATTTACCAGGTACCAACTTAATATTTAATATCTTATAGGATTTATATGTAATAAAAATAATCCCACGTAAAATTGTATATAACACATGAAAATTAAAGTTTCTTGTCTGCTTCCCAAAATGTTACATGGATTATATTAGAACGGTTTTTATGTATCAACGTCCCAAAATATTGTACAATATGAACAAGCTCATACGTAACGAAACATTGTTACATATTTTAATTAAAACTCTTACACCACGCATAAGCGTTACTTGTTAAGTTAGTTGCATTCTAACTAACTAACTCACTATCGAACCCGTAGGTTCATGGCCGCGCGGACATAAGCTCTCCATACATCCCTATCCTGAGCTAATGTTTTCCAATCATTCCCTATATAATCTACTTCACTCAAATCATACTTAATGTTATTCTCCCACCTCATTCTTGGTCTACCAATTGAACGTTTTCCCTCTGATTTTCGTACAAGAAGCTTCCATGTATGTCTTTCATTCCCCATTCGTGCCACATGTCCTGCCATCGCAGTCTACGAGACTTAACTGTTCTTTTTTATCTGGTTCCTATAAAGACCATGTAGTTCACTGTTAAGTCGTCTTCTCCATTCGCCTGTCTGTTCATCTCTCTTCGGTTCAAAAATGTTCCTAACAACTTTATTCTCAAATCCTCGTAATCTTCTTTTTCCCTTAAAGTAAGAGTCCATGTTTCGCATCCATATAATATAACTGGCAGAATAATAGTTTTATATATTTTCAGTTTAACGTTTTTTGAAAGGAGTTGGGACGTCAGGAGTCTCTGTATCGACCTGAACTTAACCTAAATTCCAGATCGTGAGGAACCACAGGATTAATTCCCTTTAAAGGGAAAAACCCCATTGTCTGACCGAGAATGGAACCCGGGACCTCGTGAACTGTAGTCAGAACGCTGTCCACTAGTCCATGAGTTTAGTTAAATAAAATCTGAGATAACGAAGTACATGGAGATATGTCTCCGTCCTGTTTCAAACAGCAAATGAATTTTGTGACTTTCAGAGAATAAACACATCCGGTTAATGAAATCCAAACTGTTTGCTCTTGTTGTCCCGAGTTCGACACTCGCTCTCTGCGTCAATTCAATTAATTCACTCTCCCTCAGGGAAGTAATTTCATAATTACGTCGAAAATGAATTTCGTTTCTCGGTACCGTGAGCACCAAATTCGAATCATGCTATTCACTGAAGATTTCACTTAAATTACCATCACTTTGATTATTGTTCTGTTAATGCCTGTATTTAAAGATATTTATTCATTACAAATTCTCGATGGTCTTCGAATTAGGATTCTTGATTATTGTCTAGAGGGTCGTGAGTACAAACCTGACAGTTCCATGGATTCTTTTTAGGATGGAAGATTCCAAGGGACAAGTCTTTTGGGAGAGTTTAAGCAGTGAGTCCCTAGACTGAAGATTTTAGGCTCGTAAAATACCTTCTTCTTCTTCTTCACGGTTTAGGCTTATTTACTAGCCTGTTCCGGCTCCAAATTGCTGCTCTTTCCATATTTTCTTTGGTCTTCCCTAACTTCTTCTTCCTCGTGGTGAATAGCTGTATGCTGCTTTTGGTATCCTATTCTCGGTCATCCTTGCAAAGTGTTCTTTCCAGTTTGTTCTGTATTTCTCTATTGTGTTTAATTCCTCTACTTTTAGTTGTTGTCTTATTTCTGTGTTATGTTTTTTTGTCTGTTCTTTGATATCCTGATATTCGTCTGAGGAATCTCATTTCAGCAGCTTGTATTTTCAAGCCTATATTATATTGCCTCTGAGCAATATTTAATCGGCTTACCCAACAAATATATCTTGCTTGTCGATTGAATGTCTCTTTGAGGTGATGTGCTAACTACAGGCTACTTATTATTTTATTTATTTGTATTCATTTAGCCTGGTGGGGTTAGACCATGTGGCCTTCTCTTCCATCCACCAGGACAAACATATGTTACATCAGAATATAAAAATCATAATCATCATCATCAACAACAAGGATTAAGCCTAATGGCCTGTTCCGATCTCATTATAGGTCGAATTGGTCCTTCCATCTCTTCAATGGTCTTCCCAACAATCTTCTCCCTTTTGGTTTATAATTATACATTCTTCTTGGTATGCGCTGTTCATTCATTCGTAATACGTACTGAAGGTAAGCATTTTTATAGTATTTTATTCTTTCACAGAGATTAAATATATTATGTTCTGTTGTTATATCTTCGTTTTTCTTTTTTATCGGTCCTTTGGTATCCTGCTATTGCTCTCAACATCTTAATTTCTGCAGTCTCTATTTGTTTACTATCTGCCTTTGTTAATGTCCAGGTTTCACATCCATAGGTAAGAGATGGAACTGCGAATACTTTATAACATTTTAAAATAGTTTGTTTTCTAGTTTTATTCAATAAAGTATGTTTAATTGTGCCACATAGATAATTGAATCATTGTATTTTAGTGTGTTTATCTAAATTTCTGTCATTGCCTAAATGACATCCCAAATAATTAAAATTCTGAACTTGGTCTATAATTACATTGTTTATCACTATTTTTGTTCTTATTGCACATTTTCCTTTCAGAGCTAATATTTTTATTTTAGATGTAGATATTCTTAAATTGTATTTCAGAGAGATATTATTTAAAGTATAAAGGAATTGTAAAGCATTTTCTGAAGGTGTCATTATTACTTGATCGTCTGCAAAAAGCAGAGTTGTCAATACACTATTTATATTAATTTGTTCTTGCCATTCTTTTATGACATGGTCCAAGTATTAAAACATCATTATTATTATTATTATTATTATTATTATTATTATTATTATTATTATTATTATTATTATTAATTAACTCTAATATTAAACACTAAATGAAAATTTGACCAATAAGATAATATATATTATATTACGATCTATATAATACAATCAGTTAATGATAAATAAAATAAATAAATAAATAAAGCCTGATATGTCCCTTTAGGGCAAAGGCCTCCCTGTACAGGGGTTAAGCTCTATTTGAGAGTGTCACCCGGTGAGCTACTCCGTGGTGAGAAGTTGACTTGTATGTAGCACTTGGTTTGTATACACTGTCTGTTCTGTGATTAGTTAATACACAGTTGTCTCTCCATCGTTCTCCAGCTTTTCCTGCATCTGGCGACTCTGGACCATTGCGCCCCTGCTCGTTCTTTGAAGATGTCAGCCCATCGTCGTCTTGGTCTTCCGCGCTGTCTCTTGCCTGTGTACGGGTCCCACATGGTTGTTTTTATTGTCCACCTGTCGTCCTGTATTCTTGCGACGTGGCCTCCCCACTTCCATTTTTTCCTGATGGCTTGTTGTGCGGGATCAGTTGTTGAGGATATCGCTTGAAGTGTTGTATTCGAGATTCTGTCCTTCAGAGTTATGCCTAAGATTTTCCTCATTAATGATAGTTTATATTAATACTAAAACTAATAATAAAATGTATTGA
Source organism: Diploptera punctata (assembly GCA_030220185.1). Classification (NCBI taxonomy): domain Eukaryota; kingdom Metazoa; phylum Arthropoda; class Insecta; order Blattodea; family Blaberidae; genus Diploptera; species Diploptera punctata. Next base: position 569,834 of record JASPKZ010010241.1, read on the forward strand.
AGCAAGATAAATTAAATTGTTGGTAGACCGTCCCTGTCTAATGTAGGCCAACATAAAAAAACAAAGAAAAATAATGAGATATAAAAACCTAATTTTATGGTTACACAATACTTAAACAAATGAAAAATTTGTTAATTTTAACATTATTTTCATAAATAATTTAATGTATTAATTGTTAAAAAATAATTATATCAGTGAGGTGTAGAAGTTAGTATGTTATTAAACAATATTCTTTAGTTAACATCTTCAGGGAGATAAGTGTAACTAAATTAACTTGGTTTAGTAATCCCCGATGTAAATTAGACTTAAAGATAATATTTTACTAGACCTCGGTGGTCTAAGGTTTAAGTCCCTTGTATCTGATCCCGAAGCTCGCAGGCTCATACCCGGCCCGGGGTCCAAGGGGAGGTCATGAAATTCAGCTAAAAAATAATTTTTGCCAATGCCTTATGAAGGGTACAGGGAAAGAACCAAGTAAGTCACTTTTTGTAGAAATGGAGTTTGAGGTGTTATCAGATTCTCCATGAAACCCACTATCATTTAAAAGTGTAAAACAGTAAAATATGCAGTTTATTCATGGGTTTATTTACCTTCAAAGCTTGGCGTACAGGTAAGGAAGTTGGATGTTGTATAACTAAAAGTACGTTTTCTGGGTTTCAAGGGGATAGTTACTTATCTGGTTCTTTCTATGCCCCTTCATATACTCTTTGCAAGAATGTAATTTATTTTAGGATGTAAAAAAATCCAAGGGACGAGTCTCCTCGGAGGGACCTCAAACCGGGTCCCAAGTCTTAATTAGAGTCTCTGAAAAATCGGCCTTTTCCCATCCAAGTATTATCTAAGTTGCTTACTAGATCTCTCTCTGATGCGATAAGCTACCGTACTACTTGTCACTCGCTGAGATCTGGAGGGAAATAAGCGCAATTATCTTAGCCTGGTTAAGTAACTCCCGAAAGAATCACTTTTACCTCACGTTGAAATATACGTGTGCAGGCAAATACACTTCAATTTCTGTCTAAAATTATTATTATTATTATTATTATTATTATTATTATTATTATTATTATTATTATTATTATTATTATTATTATTATTATTATAACAGAACATAAATGTTTACAGTTCCCACGGTTTTCTGTTATTGGAAAACTTATTTTCATATAAATAAAGTGTGCTTTTAACATATTAGTGTCAAAATAAATTGTTCATTATCACAAAAACATGGAGGTTTCGTGGCGTCCACCTCTGGGTTCTGAGTTAAAATGTTGGTCCTTCAATGAGAGGGTTCGTGGTGGACGAATCGGAGCCAATAAGATTTTTCGTTTTCCCCTGTCAAAAACTTCATTCACCACATCTTCATTCATTCATTTTGTTTTATTCCATTTCATCTGCCCCTTTGATGATACGACAAGCCTAATTGACTGCATCCATGTATATCATAGACTTTCAATAATAGGGCAACATCTCATCTCATCTCATCGATCGACCTGGCAATACTAGGGATCAAGACTAGACGGTTCATTTTTTACATAACAAAATCATTTCTTTGTAATTGAATTACTGATATCAACGAAAGGTTTCAATATTTTTAACATTCATTGTTATACAATTGAGGTTATATATTAATGTTTTAAATAATAATAATAATAATAATATAAATAATTTTTTTATCCAGCTTCCTCAATTAGAATTGATTTTATTTAAAAAAACTTCGTTAATTATTAAAATCATGAAGGTCTTTCAAAACATGCTTCATCTTCGCCACTCTCTTTGGTACCATGCCTGCCGAAGATTAAACATGTTTTGAAAGGCGTTCATGATTTTAATAATTAATGAAGTTTTTTAATAAGAATAATCTCTAAGTGAGGAAAACGGATAAAAGAAAAGGTGGTTATAGTATTATTATTTCAACAAAAGTCGTTCACAAAACTGAATTCCTGAAATTGTTAGAAGAAAGTTCAGACTTGCCTATATCATACCTGAACATGAAAAGACCTGAATATTGATGTTTTCATTATTAATTTAACACTTCTCACTGAAGGATGCATTAAATTTGAAGAGAACAATTTTCGCCCAAACCGAGACTCGAACCCGAGACCTTTGTTTTTAAGTACTAAATGCTCTACCAACTGAGCTACCGGGGCGAGTTTTAATCTAGACGCAAATCTAAGAGAAACATTTGCGTCTAGATTGAAACTCGCACTGGTAGCTCAGTTGGTACGAAAAATCAAAGGTCCCGGGTTCGAGTCTCGATCTGGACGAAAATTGCTCTCTTCAAATTTAAGACCTGAGTATTTTTATGTCCATTTTATCCCGCTGGATATTAATTTATTTTTTCAGAAGTTTAAAATTCTGATTTCCCCAATTATATTTCATATATTAACTAATGTAATCAGCCTATATGTCACAGAAATATTGCTGTAGTAATGTATTATTCTAGACAGTAATTAGAAAAACCATTATACTGGAACGCATAAACCTGATTTATAGGGTTGTACTATATTTCATGTACATTTCGTAATATTTGATAATTTGAGAAAATTTATAACCACTGAATTTGCAGTAATACGCTTTATTGTCGGTTATATAGAAATATTTTTTTTTCAGAATTCTTGTTATAATGAATGTGTATGTAGGCCTATTTTTTATACAAATGTCCTAAATTAAGACATTCGAAGGTGATTTATAGCATATACGGAACATCTTCAACCTTATGGGTCAAAGGATATATAATAGAGGACACCAAACTGAACATTTCTATATAAGGATTGGTCGGAAATACAGGGTTCCCACAAATGTTCTCTCAGGTTTCGAACACATGTAACTTAAGTTTAAATAAACTTACAAACATGAAACTAGTACTAATGGAAAGATAAACTGAAAAAGTTTTGGTTACAGTACCTTACAGATGTTCAATCTTAGCTCCGTTGGTAACACTACACATATCAAGCATGTAGTCCATTTTTGCCCAGGAACGTTGTAGCATATCATGGTCAACTGTTTGGATGGCTGCTGTGATGCGCTCTCTTAGATTAAGGACGGTCAGTGGTAGAGGTTGCTTGTACACAAGATCTTTGACATAACTCCACAAAAAGAAGTCAAGGGGTATGAGGTCTGGCGAACGCGGAGGCCAAGGAAGAAGTTATTCATCGTCATTACCATCTATCATCTATACCAGCCCATTTTCTCAACAATACGCAATATTGTATGTAATTATTAGGGCTAGGATTTTTACGTAATAAAAGTTAAGGTTACAATGCAGATAGTATAAATTATTCAACTGTTTGCATGTAAAACCAAAATAAAAGACAGTCAGAATTCTAACTTCTCATTATGCTACGTTGCAATCTTAACTTTTAGTACATACAAATCCTAGCCCTAGTAATCATGTATGCAGTTATACGTCATTGTTGTGATACTGTCAACTGTAATACAAAAAACAAAACTTTTTGAGTTTCTCTTTCCATTAGTACTAGTTCCATGTTTGTACGTTCATTTAAACGCAAGTTACACGTGTTCGAAACCCGAAAGAGCATGTTTTATTTCAAAAAACGTACATTTCTAGAATTCATCTTATTTATAGCAAAAAACAATTTATTATTCGACGCAGCGAAACGTTTGCCTCCAGTCATAGCAGATCTCACTACGTCCTCCCGACGTAGATACTAACCATGTATAGTCAGGAACAAATAGCAAATGAAGCACTTACTCAGCTTACTTAGTCTAATATTGCAGTCCTCGACGCCACAGACAGACATGAAGCGAGTGTACACGGGATGACAGGTCGCAAATCATCCACAAACGAAGCAGGTCAATGTTCCGCTGTTTCGAATAATACATTCTATACAAGACATTACGGCAACATTAGAAAACAATAGCAATACCTTTACACTTCAATTGTTCATAGTTGCGACCATCAGTTTGGATGCAGACATGACACCGACGCAGAATATTTTGTTGAACTCTTTCAAATATTCCTGGAGTATATTGTACAACGAGACTAGCAGCCGGGACCCTACCAGCCTCGCCAGTGTCTACTGGGATTTCGTAGAAAACAACCTCAAGTGCTCCTAGAAAAAAAAAATCCAGAAGAGTGAGATCTGGCGAACGCGATGGTTATGTGACAGGACATCCTTTTCCAATCCAACTATTAGAGAATTTATAATCAAGGTACTGTCAAACCTAAACATCGAAGAGAGAAGACTGTTATTTCGGTCTTATCACGAACTTGTGTCTCATGAAAATGAAAGTCGTCCACATAATCTATGAATTTCTGACCATTTTCTTCCTTGCTATGAAATGAACGTTTTTTCATGAACTATGTTTTCCCGACCATATGTACCTTATATCAAAATGATCAGTTTGGTGTCCTCTACCATGCATCCAATTTTGTCCCAAAAACATACTGCATATAAGTTATATATGTGTGTGTGTGTGTTTGTATATGTGTTTGCTTGTGTGCGTGTGTTTGTGTTTGTATGTGTGTTTGTGTGTGCGTGCGTGCTTGTGTGGGTGCGTGTGCGTGCGCGCGCGCGTGTGTGTGATCTAGAGGTTAAGTTCCTTATTTCTAGTCCCGAGGATCGCGGGTTCAAACTCGGCCGGATCGATGAATTTGTAGGATGCAGAAATCAAATGAATAAGTTCCCCGGGAGAAACTTGAAGCCTTAGGTCCCAGGTGTGAAGATTTTCATGCTACTAAAATAACCTCAAGCCTAAATTAGACCCTCTGAGCACAATTTAATCGACCTTTATCCATTCAAGTAAAATCATAGTTGCCTATCAGATTTCTCATTGAGGCGATGTGCTGAACACATGTCACTCACTGACATCTATTGCAAATAAATTAGATATATTAAAAATCACCCGTGTAATGTGAATATTTAAATATCTTGCGTCAATAATTGCATGTTTAGGTACATGTGAAAGAGATGTACAAACTAAAATTGCAATGGAAAAAATGCAACTAAGACAATACATGGAATCATTTTGGACACAAGTATTACAAAGGAAACTAAAATGAAAATTTATAAGAGCATATTACAGAATATTTTGTCATATGGAAGTGTGAAACTTGGTCTTTGACGGAATTACAAAAGAATAAAATTAGACCAGTTGAATTTGATTACCTTAGAAGAAGCCTACAAAAAACAAGACAGGATAAAATAAGAAATGGATTCCTTTGGAGAGAAATGAATGCCACCACATCTGTTAAGAGGATTGACAATCCAACTCGTAAATTGTATAGCCATATACAGAGAATGGAAAATAAAAGATGGCCAAAAAATATATACCAATGGTGACCCCCGAGAAGAAATCGAAAACTTATGTCAGAACTAATGGATGATAGGAATTTTGAAGAAGGAGATTGGAATGATAGAAATAAATGGAAACTGAAGACGGCAAACTTATAAGTGGGGAAAAGCCGAAGAAGAAGAAGAAGAAAAATCGCCCGATAGGGGGCACTTCCGTCCCCATATAGAGACGTAAGGGGATACACCATATCATACCATACCAAGAAATCCTTTATTCAAGAGCTAAATTGAACGACGTTATGCATCAACTGGCTATGCGCCATTATGTAAGTTTCGAGAAAAATGCTTTTAAAATTCACTAATTATTGTAGCTCCAAACTAACAATGCTATTGAAAGTTATTTTCCTTGTTTGACAGTTAAGATCAACAATCTAAGAGCAGGGACATTTGGCGCTTAGCTGCAGGATACAAAATTTATAATAGCATTTTCGAAGATCTTGTTTCATAGCCGTTTGTTGCAAAACATGGTATATCTGATAAGACTGATGGCGTTTATATTTACCTTTAATAATAAGTCTATATTTAAAGAACCGCACTAAATTTGTACTTATATTTACTGCCTGCATGAGTCAGTGCAACAGATGACATCAAAATATTTTTTTTCAATGGCGCTTAGCCGACTGATGCATAGCATCGTTCAATTAAGACATACCAATATGCTTTATACCCTATTTATGTTAAATGAAATCAATAGAACGTAGTATTTTCTTGATAATATATTTAATTTGCTGTGTGATCTATTTATTTATTGGTTGATTTATTTATTTATTATTTTTTTATTGCCCCCATTCGTCCCGATCGGGACATGGGTGCTTCCCCTAGTGGTAAGTTTCTTAACCATACTAATATAGTTATGCTTACATCGCTATAGATGTTAGCGACTGACATGTGGTTAGTATATCGCTTCGAAGTGACTTCTAGCGAGAAAGTATGGTATTATTTGGATGGAGAAAGATCGGTTAAATTTTACCCCGAGGTGTCCTTTTTCAGGCTTCAGGTATTTTAAGAGCTTGAAGATCTTCAGATTCGAGATTCTGGCTTAAAGTCCCTCCCAGACGTCTGGTGCCTTAGATTTTTCCCATCCTAAAATTCATCGACCCCGGACGGATTTGTACCCGTGACCCTCGGGACTAGAGGAACGGAACGTAAAATTTGCTTTGTAGTATGATTAGATTAGATTAGATTAGATTAGATTAGATTAGATTAGATTAGATTTATTTAGCCCGGTGTAGTTACGGCCATGTGGCCTTCTCTTCCACTCACCAGAGACAAACATAAATATTACATCAGAATATAACAATCTCAATTAACTCTAATATTAAATACTAAATAAAAATTTGATCAAAAAGATAGTATCTATTATATTACGATCTATAATGCAACCAGTTAATGTTAGTTAAAATTAAGACTAAAACTAATAATAAAATGTATACAAGCAAGACATATTAAATTGTCCCTGTCTAATGTATATAAAAAACAAAGAAAAATAATGAGATATAGAAAACTAATTTTACGATTGTACAATATTTAAAACAAAACAAATGAAAATATTTGTTAATCTTAATATTATTTTCATAAATAATTAAATTTATTAATTGTTAAAAGAATACTATCAGTGAGGTGTATAAGTTAGTTTGTTATTAAATAATTCTTTAGTTTGTTTTTGAAGGATGTTATAGTTTGACAGTCTCTGACATAGGGCGGAAGGGAATTCCATGTTTTGGTAAGTGAGACCGTAAAAGATAATGAATAATATACAGTGTGATGAGGAGGGATATAAAGGACAATGTGCTGATGGGATCGAGTGTCAAGATTATGTGTGTCGGATAGACTGATGAAGCGGCGTGATAAATAGTTAGTCGATGATGTGTGAAGTATTTTTTTAGAGAAGGGATAGGGAATGGACAGTTCTACGATCTTTTAGACGAAGCCACGATAATTGTTCCAGGGACGGTGTAACATGATCAAATTTGCGAATACCACAAATAAAACGTGCGCAAGAATTATGAACACGTTGAAGTCTTTGAGTGAAAATAATATTTAAGTCTGTAAAAAGAGTGTCACAATAATCAAAATGGGGCATTGCAAGTGTTTCTACTAACATTTTCGTAAGAGCGAATGGCAGACAATTTCTTACGCGATTTAATGAATGTATTATTGAGAAGACTGTTTTGCATGTATGGTTTATTTGTGTATTCCAATTTAAGTTGTTGTCAATAAATACTAGAATTTTTACTGTCTCACTATAAGGGATTTGAACTCAATTTAGTGACACATACGAGACTGTGTTTAGGTTTATTGTAGATAATAATCTCTGGTGACCCCATAATGATTGATTGTGACTTTCTAGGATTTAATTGCAGTCCATATTTAACTGTCCAAGTCATTAGTGAGTCAAGATCCTCGTTAATTTTGGCAACAGCGTCGTTTAGAGAATATATTTGTCTGTATGGATGTAGATTTGCATGTCGTCTGCAAATAAATTATGTTTGCAATGCTTTAGGGAGTTAGATATGTCATTTATGTAGATTTAAAAACGCAAAGGTCCATGCACCGAACCCTGTGGAACCCCAGCTTTACAGAAGGACCAAAAAGAACATAATGCATGATTTCCTACAACAGATTGCTGGCGCTCGTGAAGGTAGGAATTGAACCATTGCGTGGCACTATCAGAAGTAAGAGGTTTTTAAGTTTATGCAACAGTAAGTACAAGTCTACCGTGTCGAATGCTTTACTAAAGTCGAGTAATGTAAGAATGGTAAGTTTTCGATTATCAGCAGCTTCGCGTATGTCTTCGCAAATATTTAGTAGAGCAGTACTTGTATTGTGTCCTGTCCTGAAGCCTGACTGAAATTGATCTAGAAGGTTGTATTCATTTAGGTAGTCAGTCAGTTGTTTATGGACTAATCGTTCCAGAGCTTTTGAAAGGGTAGGTAAAATGCTAATGGGTCGAACGTCGTTCGGAGTTGAGGGCGTTTTGACTTTAGGCAGTGGACGTACGAGGGCTTGTTTCCACAATGAGGGATATGTAGAAGTTTGTAGTGAGGAGTTAAAAATATGAGTTATAGTAGGTAATATAGTGTCGATTATTTTATTCAGTAAAATAATATTTATACGGTCAGTTTCTTCTACTTTGGTATTTATTCGCATGATGGCTTTCGTTACGTCATAATCTGTAACACATGAGAAGTGGAAATGTTCTCTGTCGGGTTGATTTGTCAGTGATAATTAATTTATTGTTTGTTATTTATCCTTTGGAATAGTAGTTATGCCTGTGAAGTGATTATTGAATGTGTCCAGGGATACAGTTAATTTGTCTACCTGTGTGTCTTTTCTTCCAATTCCCATTCCATTAAAGTTTTTTCCAGATTTCTGAAGTATTGGTATCTGTTAGGTTGTATAAATGTCAAAGTTTGGCGTTTCTTATTGCTTGATTTGTCTTGTTATGTAACTGTTTATATTGATTGAGATTTGTGTCTGGTCTGTTTTGTCGAGTCTATATTTCTTATATGCTGCGTCTCTGTCAGCCATCAAGTTATGAATTGAAAGAGTCATCCAGGGTGAAGGGCGTCGTTTCACGAGTTTAGTTTTTAGTGGGGCGTGCCTGTTGTATAATTGTAGTATAAAGTAATTTAGTGCATCAACGTTTTCATCTACAGAATGCAGCGTCCATATTGAATGCCACGGCATCTGCATAGCTTCTTCAATTAGGGCTGCATTATCTATATGTTTTAAGTCTCTCTTCGTAACAGTCTTTCGAGTCGGTTTAGGGTACTGCAGCGAATATGCTAAGAATATAATATAATGTACTGATATTCCATGGGCTGGCAGTTGCCCGTGAGTAAGTACTCTGTCTGGATGCATTTAATGTTGAACTTAATTATGACTGCAGTAATTCTTTGTCTACCAACTGGACGTTTTCCCTCTGGTTTCCTACAAGAAGCTTCCATGCATGAAAGACGTGCATGGTAGCTTCTTGTAGGAAAACCAGAGGGAAAACGCCCAGTTGGTAGACCAAGAATTAGGTGGGAGAATAACGTTAACTATGTTTTGAGGGAATGATTGGAAAACATTAGCTCAGGATAGGGATGTGTGGAGCGCTTATGCCCGCGCGGCCATGAACCTATCGGTTCGTTAGTACCAGTGGGTTAGAGTTAGTATTGCAGGATAATACTTTTTTTTTAATTTGTTTTGCATTTTATACCTCATATTTCGATGTCTCCACCTTTTTTCCCAACTTCTAATTTCCATTTCTCAAATGTTGATGCCTCCATATTTTTCTAATTTGTAATCCCATCCTCAATTTTGTATGTCTCTATATTCCACCAAATTGTTATCCCGTCCTCCAATTTTGAAATCGCCATCTTCTTTAATAAATTTTTAATCTCATCCTTAAATTTTGATGCGCCATCTTCAACAGTTTTTTTGTATTTTTAGTATTTCAAATTTTGATGTATTCCTTTTGTTTCAATTTTAAATCCCATCCTATTTTTGATGTCTTTATCTACTTTCACTTTTTAACCCCATCCTCAAAGTTTTGATATGTCTATATTCTAATAATTTCAAATCTCATCCTGAAAAGTTGATGTCTCTATCTTCTATCAGTTTTGATACTTGCATCTTGTTCCAAATTTAAATCCAATCCTAATATTTTAATTTATCTACCTTGTTCTAATTTTGAATCCTATCCTCAAATGTTGATGTCTCCTTCTACCAGTTCATCAAAATTCTTCAATTCTGAATCTCATCCTCAAATTTTATATATCCATATTCTTCCAGTTTTTAGTTTCCTTATTTCAAATTTTAATGTTTCCGTCATCTTTTAATTTTGTTTTTATCTTAAAATTTGTATTGTTAAACTCTTCTAGTTTTAATTACCATATATCAAATTTTGATGTCTTAATCCTCAAATAAATAATTCCTTCCTCGAATTTGGTCTTCCTATCTTCTTTCATACACCGTTCCCTAATTTATGGATTTATTTTCAAGTGTTGCCCTATATTTCTTAATTATATTGAATTATTGTAATATATTATTCATTTTAGTTAGTAGGCCAACATTAAATTGTTTGTTGCTTGGTTCGAGTGTATTATTTTGTTACAGCTGGTGGGGGCTGTGCCCCTCTGATGCCCTGCGCCCCACTGCTGGCTGCTTGTGGACTCATCGCCTTGGTCTCATTCACTAACAGTTCTCCAAGTCCGCGGTAACAACGTGTACAATCAGACACTATTCGAGAGTGCGCGCATTAAAGAGTGACGTGTGTGAATGCTTCTTCTACCGCCCAAGTCTGCTATCTCTGTCATCATGAGGATTTATTCGTATATTTTTTATCAACAGACTTCTAGTTTATCTTTTTATTTTTTGTTTGATTTTTATTATTTCTTATTGTTCTCAAGAGAATATTTTCTCTGAGCTCTGGTTCCAGGTTTGCAGGTTCAAACTTGGCCGGAGTAGATGGATTTTCATGAGCGTAAAAATCTTGAGCATAGTTTCCTTCAGAAAGCAAGTAAAGCCATGAATCTTGTTTCGTAGATTTACTACAAGCAGAATAATCTCAAACCTAGAAAAAGGGGGGGGGCGGATGAAGTTTCCATTATGCGACAATTTTTTTGAAGTCCGAAGTAGACACCATGCGCATGCGCCAGATGATCAAATCTCGAAATGCAGCCAACATACAGGCCTACATACGCGCCAATATTAAAATCTTAAACTTGAAAAACTAATTAAAATACACATACTCACTCTAATAATAGTTTGGAAACCAGAGATAATAAGAACAGTTGTCTCCTAGACTGCGATGGATAGGACATATGGCACGGATGGGAAATGAAATAGGGGCATGAAAACTTGTAAGAAAGCCCACTTGTAGGAAAACCAGAAGGAAGGCACCTAGTAAGTAGGCAATAATGAGGTCGGAGAACAACATTAATCATGATTAGAGGGAAATAGATTATACAGGGGATGATTGGAAACCATCAATTCAGAATAGGGACGTATGGAGAGCTTATGTCTGCACATTAATGAACCTACGGATTCGATAGTGACAGTGAGATAGTTAGGAGTTTTATCACATTTAGTATAGAAAATCGAAATTTAAAACGATGTGTTAGATGCAATAGAAACCTAAAAACTACTCCTATATGTTGGCTATAATGGAAGTTATAGTAACTTTGAAAATATATGTTGGCTGCATTGAATAATAATATGGCTACCACCAATATGCCTACCACGTTCTGAATAGAAAGTATTGTACATGATTATGAATAATTGAAAATAAAAAGAAAACGTTTAAAATAAAACTAAAGAGAAATAATTATACCTGAACCGGGGTTTGAACCCAGGATCTCCAACTTTGAAGGCGCTGGTACTCATCCTTTTAGCTACCAGGCATCTATGGACAGACATAATTTTTTTCTCACTTTAAAACTCCGCGTACCCTTTATAGTGAATTCTATTCACATTAGTGTAAGGACTGCTTCTACCAATAAATATTGTAATAGGATTTTTCCCATGTCATATCAGCTAATCACGAATTTAATATTAAAACTTGATATCGCGCAGAGTGTTACATAATAGATGTGGATAGTTAATGAAAAATGAGGGAAACATTGAAAAAGTGGCTGGATTCAAATATCTAGAAACAGTAATACTAACAAGATGCTTCCAAGAGGAGTGACAGGAACTGCTACTAATGTTACTACTACTATTCTTATGAATCAAGAGAATTCCGGCTGTCATATAGCTACAGGAGCAGTGGATGAATTGAGTGAAGATAACTGGTGGAATTAAATTTTTGGCAGAGATAACTGCAGAAACTCCGAGAGAAACTTCTCACCATTCGTCACCAATACTCCAAATGGAGTGACTGAAACGCGAACTCGGGTCCCAGGGATGGAGGAGGAGCCACGAACCCTTCTGAATCACTATACATAGAAATTACGTATTCTGAAATACTTCATCTTCAACTTTAAGTGAGTTTAACCACTCCTTACAGGCACTTTCTACTTGTCACACTCCACTCGGACCTTTTTTTATCACACAAAAATATAGATGGCCTCCCAGAATGAGTGATCAGCTTAATACCAGGCCCTCCTCGGAGGCATCACATGATTAAGACGAAACTCGCCATTCATACTAAACATGATGAATATGTTAGTGATGATGATCAGATGATATTCAGGAACCATTCGAGACTTAATTTTTCCTGATATTTGACTTACAAGTGAGGGAAAAAACCGGAAAAAAAAATCATTCTGGAAATTTGTTCCAACCAGGATCAAACCCGGCTCCGCTGCATACGAGGCAGCGACACTACCTCGAGATCATAGCGATGGGCCTGAAATACATTCGTTAATTTAAAATACATGTAAAGCTTTCTGAATTCAAATTTATATATATTTTTATGAATTACAATTTGTTATGGGATACACCATAGTCTACTTGGTTATGGCAGTACACTGCAAACCGGAAGATCGCGGGTTCGTTTCCTGATGGGGTCACGATTTTTAAACTGGCCTAAACTTCTGTCGGCACCATGGCTCTGGTTTCAAGCCAACCTCTAATTGAAATGTGTACCAAGCTTTTGTTCTGAGGATAAAGTCGGCCGTAATGCAGGCCCGACAACCCGGTTGACATTTCGAGCCACTTGTCTAGAAAGGTAGAAACCTTAACATCCTACTTCAAGGGCCTCCCAAGGCCTATATCGGGATTACTTTATATTTGCAATTGGTTAATCTGATTTCTGAATTACAACCGAAGAAGCATCCCTCAAATTCCATGGGTTCGATATTATAAAGCGCGGATGTGCAATTGTGACACAACGTACACCTGAGCGGCGATGTAATGTCTCCCTCCATGATGCTAATGCTTTCATCATGTTATTTAAACATGACTTCAAAATTACAATATACTTGCAATGAAGGATGATTTACGTACATTCTACAAACTAACAAGAATATAGAACAGCCTGGTCACATAGCAAACGTTCATTACGTCATAACTGTAGATTGAGGATTTACGCTTTTATTCTTACTCGGTTGACTTGCACAAACATTTTCAAAAGTAATGTTGAGATATTTACTATAAACAAACCTCATAAAGACATAAGATAGCAGACAATGGGCGATATTTTCTTCCAGTAGAAAAAAAAATCTATACATTTATGATTGATTTATTTTGCTTTTAGCTCTGAGGAAATCAGCTTGTTAGTGATAAACAATAAGTTTCACTTTTATTATTATAATAATACTTCAAAGTGGTACTTAATGACTTCGAAAATAAAAACAATTGTTACATTCCTACAGAACGTAATGTGAATATTACAGAATTGTTTTAAATAAGAAACAAAAACATAAGACTTGAAGGTATTTTAAATGATGGAGATGTATTAAAACAGGCAATATGAAAAAAAAAAAAAAAAGATATGTTTTATAACTGATGTAAATAATTTGAATCAATTTTTCGTACCTGTCTGCTAGCCATTCCGTTGGTTACCAAAGTTTGTGATTTTAATCATAGATGATAGTTGAAGGGAAGCGGTTCTAAACTTATGAGACAAGTAACTTATATTTCCTTGGTGAATATACGTAATATGTCCTCAGTCATCATCTTATAAGTCGGGTAAAGATGTACCACGTGTGTGACCATGTCAGGAGAACCACTGCTTAAGTCAGAAAACTGTATGTTTGTAGAAAATAAGTGGTGTTGGTCGATAAAATCTATTTTGTCGCCATCTGTTTGAATGAATATTGAACTATGCGTGAGTGCAAACGCTTCAAATTAATCAGTTTTAGAGCTGTAAATCATATTTTTTAATCAATGCCAGCTGGTATTCTCTCCTGGCATGGCGTACTATCTTGTAACTCATTTCTGAGGTTGGGGCACCTGCAAGGTAGGGTTACTTGTCCCAATCGGGCCCGCTATGTAACAAGGCACCTCGAGACTACATTCTGTGAACTGCTAATTTATCGTAATTTCCAATTTTGAAATAGTTAATTCCAATTGCTTATAAAAACGATTTTTTTTAACTTAAAAAGATATTATTTTAATGAACAGAAATGTATGCCTAATAAAATACACTGTAAATAAAATGTCTTTTTGGAAATAGTATCCAACATGTGACTGGAAATTGTTTTCAACGTTTAAAATAAACACTGCGCATGCGTCAGTAGACGAATAAAATAATCACGGGATGCAACCAACATATACAGGATATTAGAACGCGCATTGCCAACCACAGGAGAAAACCCCTAAATATATATGCCCCAAATACTGAAGTCTTAAACTTAAAAACCTAACCAAAATACAAATATTAACTCTAACCAGAGTTATCCTAGGAATTTGATCATATTAACAAAAATAAAGCGGCAGACCCTTTTTAAGAATTAAGAGAAGATACTCACGGAGTTTATCTTACAGTTTAGTTACTTATTGTGGTTTTACTTCATTATTACTGTGGTTTTTATGTAGTAAGTGCGATCAACGTTGAAGGAAAAGCACATACACCCAAAAACAATGTGAGCCAATACAACGATGTTCTAAGACGAAGACAAACCATAGATTTAGCGTAATGGGTTATTAGTAAGTAGTACGTTATAAATGGCATGTTGACTGCATTGTAACAAGTTAAATTTCGGAAGATTTTTTTTTGGCTGCATAGGAACAGGAAAAAAAATTGGCTTCCACATCATTGTGGTACGTATCCAGTTGAATATCGTGTGTGTGTATTTTTTTTTTCGCGGATATAAGTATGATCAAGAAAGTTATCTTGGATTTTCCGCGTCATGGATTCAAGGTCGGCCTCTGGCCATGATTCCGATATTATCATTCCTTGATAGTGGCATGTAGGATCATGCCGAAACGTCGGAATCAGTGGCCAGAGGCCGAACTTGAATCCATGACGCGGAAAACCCAAGAAAACTTTCTTAATCATATATATATATACATATATAACATGATGAGAAAAATAAGTGCATGTACAGGATTTGAACCCCGGACTTCTGGATTGATATTCCAGTGCGCTATCACTTATGCTACCAGGCAAATCTAGTACAAACATTTATTTTTCTTAGGCACGCCGTAGCGTAGTGGTTAAGGCACTGCACTACAAGTCGGAAGGTCGAGGGTTCGAGTCCCGGTGTGGTCAGGATTTTTAAACTGACCAAAACCTTCTGGCGGCACTATGGCCCTGGGATTGACTCAGAATCCAAAGAAAATTAGTACCAGACGCTTGTTCTGGGGGTAAAGGCGACCGTCATGCAGGGCTGACAATTCGGCTGACATCAAGTGCCGATTGTCCAGAAAAAGTGGGAGCCTTAACCTCCAACTACCCCAAGGGCCTCCTGAGGCCTGTAGTGGGATCACTTTATATCGGCCTATATATAGACCTATACTGTCTTATTATGAGATGTAGCGGGAACTTAGTTTCCACTGCCACCTAGTAGCTCCTATAACATGTAAGCAAATTAAAGAGAATATTTTAAGAAGAGATTCAAGTTGAGTTTTAACTACAAACAAAAAGGAATTGGATTCCGTTATTATCTTAATTTCCGCCTTCTCAACTCTAGGCTTTTTCGGTGTTATAATTAAATTTAGTCCACCGCTGCGGTCTCGAGGTAGCGTGCTGCCTTGTCACGCAGCGGGCCCGGGTTCGATCCCGGTCGCGGCAGTTTTTCTGGGTGAGGTTTTTATGGGGGATTTTCCTCACCTGTAAGACAAATGTCAGGAAAACTTTAAGGCCCAAACGGTCCCCGAAATCATATGGCCATCATCCTTATCATTATCATCCTTACCATTATCATTACCATCATCATCCTTCACCGGCGTGGAAAGCAACGGGAAGCTACCACACCTACACAATTCCCTAGTAAAGCTGCAAGCATAGCATGAAAATGCTATGATTGCAGTGAAGGACCTGCCTTCGGACAGAATTACTATGGATGGAATTAAATTTATACAATATTATATATACATATACACTTACGATATAATGAGATAATAATCGTTAGAAAACGTTTAAAGCACGTTTGAATTGTACCGTAAGAGTAAAATTTAGTAATAGTTGTGAGGTATTTTAAAAGTCGCGTCACATGATGGATACTTGAGTATTCTGATTATAACTTAAGGAGTCTCTTCCTGACACGTTCACATATCATAAGGTTACAACCAAAGAGTTCTAATTTTTCAGGAGCGAGATTTAAAGTTTAGAACTAAATATAAGGATAATATTCACAGATTATAAATACTATGGGGAAAAAACATGAATTTTAGTTATAGAAATGACTCTTATAACCATTTAATGTGAAAAAGAAGACATTCACAAAGCGAATTTCTCAGCAAGTCAAATTTATGGTCTCATTTTCTTGGTTAATGGAATATATATAGTTGCTATATTAAATTGGAGAAACTCAGTGTATTTTACCAGTTAATTTAAAAGTGTCCGACAGCAATGAAAACAACCATGCATAACCTAAGTTTTACATACTTGCATATTGTTGTATAATTTGACACCAATTCAAATAAAACCTACAGATTCATTTTTCTACTACTCTATTTAAAAAATTAATTCTTCTTCTTCTTCTTCCTTCCAAGTATTAGGCCAAGGCCTGTTACGATCCTATAGAAAATTTTCCTTATGGGAAATTCTCGTATAAGACTTGAAAGCATAATAATAGTCCCTTCGATTGGTTGCTGGCCAAAGGAAGGCATAATTAATTAATTAAACTAATGTATCTTATATGATACATTGTCCATTTAAGGGTTAATTAAATGTATGGTATTCATTGCGACAACCATACATTACGCTTACTAGAATCAATTTTTAATTTCTGATGTTAGGTAGACCTACACCCCAGCTTCTAATAATAGAGTTCACTGAATTTTGAGAATGCCTTCCTCGATTTATTTTAATAACATATACCGAGTTTTGTTATGAAAGATAAAAAATGGTGACCGCTAGCGTGAATTTCAAAAGTTTTGTTTTAGGTGAACTTATTATTTTGCTGGTTAACGAACTCAGACACCTGAATCTTGAATTAAGGGCTGAAAACAGGAATTTGTTTTCAGCAATACAAAATATATTGCTGCCGAAAGAGCGTTAACAGACATAACAGTTACACACACGCATTTTAGTCTTGCTCATTTTCGAGTCTACTAGATAAGAATGGTGCCGATCTATAATTTGTTTTAAATAATTCATGAAACAACCTCAATAGCTTCATTCCTTCGGAATTCGCTAAAATCTAGTAGTTCAAACGGAACATGTTGCACGTCTTTGATCAGTTAGCTCGAGCGGTAAGAATGTGAGACTCGAGTTCAATTCTCTGTGCAGACCAACCTGGTATACATACATATATATATATATATATATATATATATATATATATATATATATATATAATTGTTTTCTCTGAATTGTCAGGACAAATGGAGAGCTGGAATATTAACCTAAAAACGCATGTCAAAGCAACGGTAGACATACAAAGCCTACTGGATAAAACCAAACATTCTAGACACAATATGACTTAGATGTTAGAGTTTATGAACAAGAATTAACAATTCTTCTCCTTCTTTCTCCTTTCATGTGATAGACCAAGCGGTCTCTTACGGTCTCAATCCAACGTTTGAAGGGTCTCCCCAATGATCTCTTGCGTGGTGGTTGGTAATTTAAGATTTTACATGGTGTTCTTGTTCTGCTCATTCTTCTTAGGTGAGATTTCCAGTTGTTTCTGTATTTTTGCACATATTCAATGATTGGTTCTGTTTGTAATTCTTTGAGAATTTCAGAATTTCTTTTATGGTCTGTTCTTGAGTAACCTGCAGTACATCTCATAAATTTCATTTCTGCCGCAAATGAAGAA
This sequence comes from Diploptera punctata, assembly GCA_030220185.1. NCBI lineage: Eukaryota > Metazoa > Arthropoda > Insecta > Blattodea > Blaberidae > Diploptera > Diploptera punctata. Next base: position 588,003 of record JASPKZ010010241.1, read on the forward strand.
TTAAGAATTAATCGTGCAATAGATTTAGCGAACAAGAATCTAAAGCCTGAAATAAGAGGTATCTGAGAAAATGTTGTGAGCTCTTAACGCCCAGATTTTAGACTTCGATGCTAATGCTCTTGTTGTTACTTATCTTAATACTTCTTACTCCTTAACCATTATATTATGTATCACCAAAGAACGAACATCATTACTTGTTCATTGCAGAAGCACCCGGAACAAATTGTGTGTACATGGAATTACGATGACGTCTTGCTACAGCCGGCGTTGTGCACGACCATTGTCAATAAACAAGCTATACTGTTCCAACTGCTGTTAACACTACTGTAGTCGGCAATGAAGTTCGTGCTTTACTCATCACCTTTACTCCTTCTTCTCCACTCAAGGCTGTTTCAACTGTTTTGCTCTCTATCCTGAAGTCACATTTTATTAGGTCTAGCCAGATTTCTCCTCCTACCGTAGGTAAATATTTACCTTCTTCGATTTTATCTTCTACTTTCTGTCAACATGATATTTCCACTTTTTTTTTTTACTTTCATCTAACTCGATGCTTCCTGAGAAAATTATCACTTTACAAAAAATATAAAGAAGTACAAATGGCACAACATTAGTGGCATCCAGTCGAAAAATTATTTGAATATAGTTAGAATTATATTAGTTCAGATTGTTTACCACATGTCATATAGGTATCAGGAGACATGCAGATTTTTTTAAAAAATGACATTCCAATATGTAGGGATGAGAAGTAAAAATAAAAACAAAAATCCAGTAAATAATAATTAACCTTTAACAAGGTGTCTTTTCTTGCTGCTTAAAGCTCGCTGAATACTATTTTCAACAAAAACAATTACAATTACTTTATTTGTTTGTTTATTTATTTTATTATATGCCAGGAGTTCCACCTGTACTCAATTTATTTTTTAGGTGAGAAAAATGGGCAAGTTACTATGAGAAAATATACAAGTTAGTGTACACCACCTAAGTTTATAGTTTATTGGAACATCTGTCGCAGCATCAGGAAAAGTTGGCTATTCTGTTTGAACAGTGACTAACTAACGTAGGTGGACTCCTGGCATAGAATTCCCAACTTTTTCCTCGTTATTTTAATTCTCATCCCATTTTCGACCATAACTTTTCAAACATTCTATACATCTATGATTATAAAAATATCTGTATGGAACAATTTTGTTTTTATTTTCAGACTTTTGATTTTTTCATTCCTTCAATATTTTTATGAAAATATTGTGATTGTTAATAACACAATGGCAGCATATTTTGAATTTTTAAAGGGAAAACTGAAATATTTCCTCCAAATTTGCACAATTCCCCTATTTTATTCGCAATTAAAAAGCAAAAACCAAGATACAGTAATACAGGAGCTCATTTTCAAAATGTCTCATGTCCACTTGAAAACCCTGCATTCTTTTTCAGAGTAAATAAATTTAAGCAAAAATAAAACTTCAGGAATACAGTTTAAAATTATGAATTTACCAAAAATTTATAAACTAGTGTACACTACTATAGGAATAAATATAAATTGTCTCTTCCCTATAAATTCTCTGAATTTTGTGTCTCTGCATTCCTTTTAATTTCTCAGGATTTCTATGCGATCTATCCGTCTATATAAATGTAAATAAAACCAAAAACGCAAAAATTATTCTACCAGTTTGCGAACAATTACCTAAGGTGTATATATATAATCTCTCGTAACAGAGTATATATATAAAAAAAGAAAAATAAATGTTTGTACTAGATTTGCTTGGATAGCGTAATCGGTTGCGCACGGAAGTATCAATTCAGACGTCCGGGTTCAAATCCCCCTCAAGTATTTATTTTTTTATCATGTCATATATATATATATATATATATATATTAGGATGACCCTTATTTTCGACGTTTCGTATTTCATTCTACACATCCTCTTTTTTTTGTAAGAATTAATAATTTAAATTCCATTTTGTTTAAATTTAAGGCGATGAACTCGTGTCGTATTGAGCTAGAACAGGCACTTCAATGAAAATAAAATATCGATAAAAATTGCTAATGATTCATCCTATGATGTTAACAATTTGATTAAACAGCTGTATTTCAAGATATGTATTGATTTATTTATATTATTTATTGCAATAGAAAAAATAATAAACAATAATTATGCTGTACGCAATTGTTTTTAATATTTATAAATTTAGGTTCAGTGCGGCACGGGTCAATATTACATTTTAGTAATTAAATTTGCTACACTATCAAATTGCGCCAAGAGGGGAGAAATAAAGGGTATGCGTTGAAATCAGACGACATTTTTACTCCACCCCTCTAAATAAGGACCACTCTTGTATATATGTAAGTATATTAGGGTGGTCCTTATTTAGAGGTATGGAATTAAAATGTTGTCCGATTTCAACGCACATCCTGTATTTTTTTTTCCTTTTGGTCCAATTTGATAGAGGTGTCAAATTTCATTACAATAAATCAGCATTAACCCGTGCCGCACACTACCTAAATTTAAAAAAAAACTTATAGCAAGGCTACCAGTATTGTTTATTATGTTTTTCTATTGTCTTAAATAAGAAAAATAAATCAATAAATATCTTCAAATACAACTGTTTTAATTAAATGAATTGTTAAAAGCATAAATCATAATGTTTATCGATTTTGTTTCAATGTCGTGCCTGTATTAACTCAATGCGACATGGGTTCCTCATCTTAAATTTAAACAAAATGATTTTTACAACCAAAGAAAAAATATAGGGGGTTTGCGGAATGAAATACGAAAAGTTGAAAATAACCGTCCTAATAGGCCTACACATATTCGAAAAATGACTGAAAATTGAAAGAGGAACCTACAATCCACTCCTGATATGTTGAGAGTAGAAGTTAACGGAGATAAAAAACACAGTTCACAAGCTAACAAACTAACTGACACATTAATAATGTACGTTTGCTAGAATTTTAATAGAGTTGAATGTCTAACACAACTAATTGACACTTACATACACTTAGCTGTTAAATAACAGTAACATTTAACATTTATTTTACCCAATATGGTACAACACCCGTAACACAACTGCTAGAAAGACAATGCGAGTTACTGTAAATCACACTCCCCAAGAACTCCCTGCATTCAGTTGAAGGTCTTACAATATGTTTACTCGCTATCCCAACGTGTTTTGGAATACACTGCAGTCATTGAAAAAACTGAATAGTCAATTTATGAAAAACACGCTAACAAAAAATAATGTAGTACCTACCTAATCTAACATACCTAATCGAACCTAATATAAACCACGTACCTTACATAACTTCATTAAACCTGCTAGCAATTGGCTATAAAGGAATCGTTAATAAATATTTGGCAATCATATGTCTAACACGGATTGTAATCGATTTCATCCGATAACTATCGATATGTGTCGATACAGTTAGTCACTAGTTCTCACTTGCAAGATTTGTAGACGGGCATGTCGCATAGAATAGCCTTCACTACGTACACATATCACTATTTATCTTCAGAAAATCACTTAAACCACTAAAAAGTTGCGTTAAAATATATATTTTAATAAAACCGATTCTTGTTTGCAGCAAATAGCGACCTTAGATTACTTTCTACAAATTTATGAAAATGGGCAAGGAACATTTTGAAAATAAACTCAATTTGGTAATATAATTGTCAGTTATTAAATCAGTAATCACAGAATTTCGACAATCCAAAATCAAATAATCGAGAAGCTGATTTCCTCAGATGATTCCAAGCATGTGCAAGTGTGCGTGACGTCATCGGGCAATTCGTAAAGTTTATTGAAGAATGATTGTGGATATTTATATGTATGAGTGTGAATGCAAGTGTGAAGACTTTCCTTGTTTCATCCTAGTCTAAACATTTGTGAAGATAACGTCAAAAAATGCATTGTAATTAACATCTAGTCTCTGTATGAATTTTATTTCTTTCAGAAGTTGATTTATTTTTTAATGTGCATTTACTATTATGATATATATTTGCCAAAGAATTTTCTTCAAATGTTTTATAAAAACAATACGTAAGAAATTAGTTTCCAAATCAATATATTTTTTTATAAAGCGAAACCAGATCATGGCTTCTAGAGGAAGTTTTCTTGTTAATATTATTAAAGTGGTGTATTTTAAATCCAAGATTAAAATTTATTCAAAGAACCCATATTAACATAATATTAAAATAAAAATTATTCTGTAAAATAATAAAAATGTTACTTGTAATAACATGATTACAAACCAGAGTAATATTTTTTTTTCTCTTGTTGCATACAATATTTTATATTTATATAATTAATACAAATATTTATATAATTATGAAGGATATAAAACTGATCGCAGCAACTATAAGGGTATTTCGTTACTTTTAACTTCTTAAAAATTCTAACAAATATGTTAGTATCCAGACTCACTATCTATATTTAAGACGTAATAGGTGATCATTAGTCTCGATTTAGAGGTAATAGATCTACAATAGAATCAAAATTTTAGTATATGACAGATATATTAAATAAATGGGAATTAAAAAGAAATTAAATCTTGGCTTATCTCTTGAAACGCATTTTATTATGCATCAGGGATCCTTGTCATCCCATCTTCTGTCAAAGAATGATAAACTAAAATATATAAAACTGTTATTCTTCCAGTTCGTGTGTGTGAAATATGATCTCTTACTTTAAGTGAGAAGAAAAAATACGAGTATTTGAAAACTCCTTGTAAGAAAAACAAGTGGACAGCCCCAGGAGGTAGAGCCAAAATGATATGGAATATAATATTAACAATAATTTAAGAGAAGTAAATTATACAGGGATGATTGGTAAATATATAGTGCTGGATCCGAAGAGAGATCGACCTTTACCCATTTGCTTGCCGGATGAAACATTTTTTTTATTAAACCTGGAATATAGACGAATACATCCTTGCCTATTAAAATATGTTCATGGCTATCTTTAATTAAAGCTATTTTAATTAACTTTTTTTCGGATACTTCACCCATTTGGTTACCGAACAAATATTATTTGAATCGAGAGTTTGAAACATTAAGAATGTGCCTAGGTAGTATTGCCAACTCGTTTCTGGTCGTGACTACCTGGCAAGCAGGTATAAACAGGTAAGTTGATATAGGTGACTGCACTGATCTGTTTACGAATCGAAACATATATCAAAATAAAGACAATTTAATTACAAACACGATGGTAAAGTATTGCCTGCAATAAACTGGTCATGAAATAGTATTGCCAGACTTTAAAGATTAAAAATCGGAGTGAGCAAAGATTCGTGAGAGAAATTTTGAAGAAGTTGAAAATTCAGATACCTAGAAGCAATAATTACAAATAGGAATGAGGTGCAGAAATAAATTAAAAATCGACCAACTCTAGAATCGCAAGCTATTATGCATTACAGGGATTCTTGTTATACCAGCTCGTCCCAAGAATTATTAAACTAAAAGTACTATATGTAAAACAGTTATTCTTTCAGTTATACTTTGTAGTAATACGGATGAAATATGTATTCTTACTTTAAGGGAAGATAAAATATTTCGAATAAAACTCTTAGGCCAAAGAGAGACGAACAAACAGGCGAATGAAGAAAACTGCGTGACATTGACCTACATTACTTCTACGGGAAATCAGATGTAATAACAACAGTTAAGTCTCGTAAACTACGATGGGAGAACATTTGACACAAATGGGGAATGATATAGAGACACGGAAACTACTTGTAAGAAAACCAGAAGGAAAGTGCCCAGTAGGTAGATCTAGAATGAGGTGAAAATTAACACCGTGATATGAGTGATGTCAATTATACAGGGGATGATGGGAAACATTAGTTAAGGATAGAGATTGTGGAGAGCTTATGTCCGCGGTACCATCAACCTCCGGGTTCAAGTGAGTAGGTTAGTTATTATTGTTTATTTGGAGAATTGAAAACTTGATGATACCCTACAAGTTGATAGCTGGTCGAAGAATAGGGACCGTCATATTTAGCCTCTATGTAGGCCTCGGGACTCCTGTTGATAACTGGTATATACACCATATTGTAGGCCTACCTCGAAAAGGATATGGCTAGATTTGGGTAGGAAATACACATCACATTTCCTTGTAACTCACTGGCACTATCGAACTAGCAGGTTCATGGACATAAACTCTCCATATAAACCTCTCCCATTTAATGTTTTCCAATCATCCCCGGTATAATTTACTTCCCTCAAGTCAAAGTTAATGTTATTCTCCCACCTAATCCTCAGACTACCTATTGGGCGCTTTCGCTAACGGTTTCCTAGTTTCTATGCTCCATTCCCCATTCGTACCACATGCCCTGCACGACGCATCTATGAGATTTGACTGTTCTTATTACCACTGTTATGAAGTTTTCTCCATTCACCTGTCTGTTCGTCTCTCTCTGCTCTAAAAATTGACCTAACAAATATATTCTCAAATACAAATACACGTAATATTTTCTCCTACTTTCTAGTAAAAGTTCATGTTTCTCATCAATATAATATAACGGGAGATTAACAGTTCTATAATATATTTTTAGCTTAACGTTTTTAGAGAAGTTGGTATGACAAGAGTCTCTGTAATGTATAACATTATGAGTTTCTAAAATTTGGCCTAGGTTGAATTTGTTTGTGGACCTCATTCCTGTTTATAATAATTGTTTCTAGGCAGGTAAATTCAACCACATCTCCAAAATGTTCCTTGTAATGCATGAGGTATTTAAACATTACATATTTAATACTTTTTACCAACCACAAAAATATACCGTCAGGGCTATCGATTTTAAGCGCTAATATAAAAATTACAAAAGCGCCCACGTTAGTTTGTTTGAAGTGACATTGTGAAAAATCATAGAGAGGGAATTGCAGCCAAACTACGGAATACCATAACTTAAAAAAACACCAAAAATACACAAATTAGTGCCCTGCCACTACCTGATATATATAATGCATTCATTTTTAGCCCTATAACACGACAGAGAGTGAATTTTCAGTTACTGTAGAGAGTATTGATGACACTTGATCTGTTAAGTGATTGCAGAGGAAGCTTCGATTGCGATACTCTATGCATGCACTTAGTTATGAATTGCAATAGTTGAAGATAATTTATTTCGCTCAAGAATTATTTATTATCACAAGTGACTTACTTTTATATTAATGCGAGAATATGTATCCAAGCGATTACTACACCCCTTCGATATATTGTCGACAAACAACGACGTCAACTCCATGTGACCATAACTAAAAGGAAAGAAGGCTAAAAATGAATGACATTATATATATATATATATATATATATATATATATATATATATATATATACAGACATAGTTCTTGATGAGAAAAAAAGTATGAGAAATAGGGAAGAAATTACTTACAAGGGAACTGTGAACCATTGCATGCCGAAATCTATCTTAAAATTTCTCCCAGAGAAGCGTTGTGATGTACCAAGGCTGTGTCAAAAAATATGTGCTGTTTTTAACTGCAAGACACTAAAATTCAGCACCACAGCTCTCATTTAAACTACAGGGAAGTAATTCAACTCCTGAATTGGTAAAAATGGATAAATCTGGCAATCCGCCCGCACGCCGTGTCCTGCCACACTACACACGGTTTTACTAGCAGGAAGTCCATGTGCTTCGCACAGTGAGTTGCCATTGCTGGATTCTGGCTTCGATTTCTGTGCCTTGCAATAAAAAACATCATATTTTTATGGCACGGCCTTGATATATCGTGCATCTCTGGGAGAAATTTTCAGGTAGGTTTCAGCATGCAAATGGGTGATAGTTTGCTTGTTAGAATGGCGAACCTAAACATTTTATCATACTGAGTGAAGTCATTGTTGCCTCCAGTTCCAACATGATACAGCATGAAATTTAAGATAATTTTCATAACGTAAACTAATGTAGCCAACCTACCCAAATAATAATTTAACCAACTCAAATGTTTCTAAACGACTAGCTATTGTTATTGGTGCTTTAGCTATATTGTTGTTGGCGCTTATATTAGTCCAGTTAAACACTGGTGGGCGCAAACATAGTCCGCCGCTTGGCCCAGGCAGTAGCGTTTGATCTTCGAATGTGAAACCTTGGTCCCAACCAATCTGATTTTAGCTTTTTCCTGGTGTTCCTTACTCGTCAAGGAAAATGCTGGTTTGGAATTTCATTAAAACCTCAAACTCTATTGCGCAACAGGGCTATGACCATCATCCAGCCAGTATAGGGATAAGTGTTGTCCAGATTTTCGGGTCCCCCAGCCTCTATACCTGGATTTCTCAACCTGGAGACGCTCTTATTCGAGCTACACAAAGGTCTTACCATGGGCACCGATCCCAAACTAGCCGAAATGCCATGAGTAAATTTCTTCCCCAATAGGGACTCGAATAAGCGCAAGTTTCGTAGTTCTACAATGAATTGAGCCGCTATGCTACGGCTTGGGACTGGAATTTGAATTTGATCATTTAAAAAAATTAACTCATGGAACTTTCACAAGAATACATAAGATGGTCATACTCTACTGAATATAACCAAAGTTCTTGGCGCGATATTACGAATCTCATTCTCAATGTCCAATACAAGATGACCACCAACACGAGTGTCCAATCTACAAAATGTCCATAAAAAAAAATGTCCATTGTTATAGTAGACTCAGTATTTTAGTTTCCATGCTGCATCAAAGACAACTGCTTCCCTCTGGTTTAAAAACGCATTGTTACTGCTAAGGAGAGCTGAGGAGTTGTTGTTAGAGGCTTCTAATATGCCGCGCCGCTCCAATAAGCAAAAACTGAAAACAGTTATTTGCCAATAACGTTTTCGCATTATTAAATTATGTTTCCATGTCAACTCGGCATGGATATAATTATGTTAACAGCGTTGCACATTTGTCTTTTGCAGTTTCATTATAATATAGTATGTTAGTGAATAAAACGTGACAACGCCTCTTCCGATTGAGGGTCTTTCCACTTTTCCAGCGGTTGCCCTTTTACCAGCCGGCAGCTGGCCCTTCACATCCACATGTGTCAATCACAGAGATAAATGATCAACAGCCAGTGTAGGGGTGACATGTGGTTAGCATGTCGAGTCCCCCAGCCGTTATAGCTGGTTCCTCAACCTGGAGCCGCTACTTATTGTAGCTACCCAATTGCCTCACGATGCTGGGTGGGCACCGGTCCCATACTGGCCGAAATACCATGAGAAAATTTCTTCCCCCATGGAGACTCGAACAAGCGCAAGTCCCGTAGCTCTGCGCCAAGGCTTCCTACCTTTACCGCTCGGCTATGGCGCGGGACAACGCCTCTTGATATGTTAAATACTTATCCATGAAAATAGACCTACCTAACCACAAAGCAAAGCGACTGTAAACTAAAATACTGCTCACTACACTATAGTGAGTGCCACTATTGAAAGCATATGAAGGCAGGCTATGTTGAAGCTGTTTCTTCAGGAAGTAACCACTTTAATGGATTTCTTGCACCTTTTACGTCACCAAAAGAGAGATGCCTGGTATTTAAATGATCCAGAAGTTCCTTTAAAGTGGTTCTTTCCTGAAGAAAGAGCTTCAAATACCCGTTTACCATGACACTCATTATAAATGTCCTGTACATAAAATTAAGTAATTTTCATACCAGAAATATATTAAAGTTCTTTAAATATATATATAATTTATATCAATTTTGAACATCCTCTTCCACTCGTCGCACAATTTATTGTTTTAAATGATAAAATTTGTCTCTCAAGTACAGTGAGGGACAATGATAGTAGGATAATGTAAACAAAGGAGTATATCTCGATCAGTTTATTAGGGTCCTTTCACTTCGGACGAGTTTTAGACATATACCAAAAATAAAATATATACCGGTATGTATTTTTTATTTTTGCCGTAGTCCAAAAACCATCCTAAAACTCTGAAAACCTATCGTTGTTCTTCCCTCCTTTGTTTATATTTTCCAACTATTGTTGTCCCTCGCTATATTAGTATACAAATGGCGGAATAAGTTTGAAGGGTGTTGCTAGTATAGCAAGCGAGAAAACATAAGACTTGGAGTGCACAATCCGCAAAACATGAAAAGTGGAAGGTGATATGCGAAGTTACTCTAACGCTTTTACTTAAAAACTGTACAAACAAACCAAGCTACAAATTTATCTTTATTCAGGGTGCTCTAAAATTCCCCTTACAAACTTCTAGGACTTGTAGAGGGGACTGTGTTGGTAATATTTAGGATTGGAAACCATGTCCAGAAACTTGCAGTTTCCGTGCTACAGCCGTTTGAAAACAAGCATTGCCTGAACGTACGTCACGTTTCTCAACAAGTAATAGCTTCGCGATTCGTCTAAGAAAATTTTCCTATCGAGTATTCCAAGACTTTGTGTTTCTTTTTTTTAAATGTCAATTTGTTTTCGATATTTTGAAAACTGCAAAAAATGATTGTGGAGGTCGTATCCGGGATTATTATTGCAAGTCATTATTTAGTTTCCATTTTGTTTCTTTGGTTATTAATGAGTTGAATTGTAAAACAAGCGATGTACTGTGTCACACCTCATAATAAATTACTTGTAAAAGCGGGTTGCGTTAAAAACGTGTTTTCAAACGGCTGTAGCGCGGAAACGGTGTGTTTCCGGACATGGTTTCCAATTCTGAATAATATCAAATCAGTCCCCCATACAAGTCCTAGAAGTTTGTAAGAGGAATTTTAGAGCATCTGTAGAAAGAAAGTAAAGTACTTGTGACGTAGATTTGATGTCACAGGCCAAAAAACGCCGATTCTATTTCGGCCTCTGTAGAATAAATCATTGGTAGATTTTATTGGTTTTATATTCTTAATTTATATTTTCATTTGTAGTATATATTTTATTTATTGCCTCTCTGATTTGCTTGGAGTTGTATTAATTAGTTCCCTTCTTCATTTTGTTTAATTGTTTTATAAATCTATATATGTCCGCATGGTGGGTAGGAATAATTCTTTCAAATTTGGAATGGTAATCTCCTTCATCACCTTCATTTGACGTACCGGTCCTTAGAGTTTGACCGTACCTCCTTAACGATCGATACCACACAATCATTTCTATGGCCTTTGCCTTCATATTTTCACACCTAATTTTGTGAGTTTTTACACTTTCAAATATTGTTATTTTAACACAGTTCCAATAATGGACCATATTATAATATCATAATTATATTGTGAAAAGAAAAAAATAATGTCTGAACCAGGAATGAAACCGTGGACCACTTGTATTCCGTACGATCGTGTAAGACCACTACACTATTCGAGACATGGTACAAACATTAACAGTTATTTCCACATATACAAATCTATTATTCTCGTTTCGTCCGCTGCCTGGTAGATGTCGCAACCAACGTCAAATATCTATGTTTTGAGAATTTTACTCCACCACTTTTTATAAGCAGTAATAGATGTTATTTAACACTTTCCAGTAGTTTTATTTTAACACAGTTCCAATAATGGATCATATTATAATATTATAATGATATTGAGGGGAAAAAATTAATGTCTGAACCAGAATCGAACCGTGGACCTCTTGTATTCCGTATAAGTGTGCAAGACCACTACACTATTCGAGACATAGTACAAATATCGATTAATCCTTATAAAAAGCGGTGGTGTAAAATTCTCAAAACATAGATATTTCTAAATGAAGCCGGCCGTTGACCCTGGTGGCGACATCTACCTGGCAGCAGACAAAACGATAATTATAGATTTGTATATGTGGAAAGAATTGTTAATGTTTGTACCAGTCTCGAATAGTGTAGTGGTCTTAGACGCTCGTACGGAATACAAGAAGTCCACGGTTCAATTCCTGGTTCAGACATTAATTTTTCTCTACACAATATCATTATAATATTATGATTTTGTGAGGTCATCATCAACATCATCGATTCATCTTAATCTAGGCCTTGCTCTTTGTTTCCTTCTGGCTTCTTTTATAATATATGTCTAATTGTTCTCATCATATGCCCCAGCCATTCCAATATGCGAGTTTTAATAAATGTTACAATATTGTGTTGAATTATATGTATTTTCCAACTCACCATTTATTCTAATTCTCTACCTTCAATTCTCACATACGGGTCCATATATTTTACGTAAAATCTTTATTTCCCATGTCCTTAACAAATTTTACATTTTAGCTGAGATGGTCCAAGATTCAGATCCATAAAAGCTATTTGTCTTATTACTGTTTTATACAGACATAATTTAGATGATATGATAGCTTTTATTCAATATTTATTTGCTGCCACCAGTCTTTTTAATTTCTCATTCAATATAATTATCACGATTTATTAATATTTATAATGCTCTATTTCTTCAAACTTCATCACACTTCAATTCATACAGAGGAACAATCAAATTATTTGTCAGATGGAAACCGTCAATTGTGTTTTGAAATGTACTTCAAACAGAGGGAAATTTTTTCTACGAGCATAATTAGTCTATTTTAATAATTTGTTTTGTATGTGGACATTTTCTGTTGGACATTTGTGTATAATTGGATATCTATGTTTGGGCTATTATATTATGTTGATTTTTTGAATGCGGATATTTATATTTCTGGTAATTTTCAGTTTCGACTATATTATTAATGGGCACTATGCATTGAACTTTAAGAAAGACATGATCTTACATGTTAAAGCTACTATAAATAATCCTGCCTTAAATAAAAATAACAGAGGAATCATGTTTTTTTCTATTAAAACGTTAATTTTCTTGTATTGAGTTTTTCTAAGCTTTTTTAATTAATTGAATATTAATAAGAACGTACATTTTTCATGTTTTTATTATTATTTGTATATTTAAAACAAAATGGTTTCCTCAAGCCCTGATCTGGTTCATTATTTACATAGTGTTTATTTATCCTTGTCGATCATGCAGGGAACTGCAATTCCTATTATAATTATTACTTATATTACGTGAGACATACAGATAATGAAGTTATCTTCGCGTAAATCTGAACGGACAAGTTTTTTCTTAATAAAAATTGAACTTAAAAAGTAACATAGTGCAATTATTTTTTAATACTTTATTTTGTAATAATATCCTTTCCTAGACACAAGACACATTATATTCCTTTCGTAAGCCATACTGATGTTCCTTAGGCTGGAACGTACTTGGGTATTTCTGAGAATTAAATTTCAGTAATTTATAACGAGAAAGAAATTTCACCTAACAAAACTAAGTTGATAGCTTTCTATGAAAAATTTCAATTAAAGGAGAAATATTGTTCACTGCAATAGCCTATACCAGAAGAGCAAGTTCTTGTATTCAATTATTCAAGATAGCCTATCAAATAAGCTATAATTTTAATTTTGAATTAGAAAAATTACAGCTTGTTTAAAATTGTCGGACTGCAGTGTAAACAAATCATGCCTAATCGTGAGTTATTTCCTATTTCCATATTGTATAATTTAACACCAATTTAAATAATACATATATATATTTTTTTTCCATTACTTAATTAAAAATTTTAATAAATTAAACCAATGTAACTTTTAGGATACTTTGTTAATTTAAGGGTTAAATAAATTGTATGATATATATTACGATAAGCAAACATGGTGAATATAATCAAATTTTTGTTTCAAAATATACCCATTAATTCTTCTATTAAGCATGGTTGCTAGTCAGTTTTTAATGTCGGGTTTCAGGTAAACCCTCACTTATAATCGTCGGATTTCGTTGGTTTTTGGGGTTACCTTACTAGTTTTATTTTAATAGTATACACTAAGTTCCGTTGTGAATCCTGGAACTAGAACAAAGTTCAAAATTTCGTCTCAGGTCAACTAGCACAATTAATAGTCCGATTTTGCTGGTTAAAGAATTCGACCTTACTATCTATATACCAAGTTTTATTCTATTAAAACAAAAATTGCGGCCGCCATAGCATTAACATTTCTTTATCTCAGTTTAACCTCTGCTCTTATAGGTAAAAAATGATTACATGTCTAACAGTGACACGACGTGTCATGAGAGGGATTTTAAACTGTGGCTCCCACACATGATTTTTAACTACACAAACGACATTCAGGGTCTCCCCGAATGGGTGATAATGTCAGAACCTCATCCGAGAGTTCACAACATTAAAACAAAACACACTATTCATACATTCACACTGAACGTATGATAATTCTGATTATGATGTTCAGGTGATATTCGGGGACTATTTGGACCTTAAAGCTTCCTGACATTTGTCTTACAGATGATGAAAAACTCCGAAAAAAAAGACATCACCCAGAAAACTTGGCCGGACGGGAATCGAACCCTTGTCTACTGCGTACAACCACCGACACGACGCTATCCCGAGACCACAGAGGTGGACGATATGTATAATAATAATAATAATAATAATAATGTTTTATTTATTCTGACAGAGTTAAGGCCAAAAGGCCTTCTCTTCCACTCAACCAGCACAAATACAAATAAATATTTGACAATATACACTAGGCCTATATTAATTGTAAAGAGTTAAAAATGTATTAAATGTAGCAATGTAAATTGCATATGCAAACAACATTTTATACGATAATATGTGTATATACAAATATTAGTGAGTAATTTTCTGTGTCAACTAGAAAGGATCGAATAGGGCCTATGTGAACATTTTAAAAAATATTCTCATGTGAACAATTTCAATTGTTTTATTCTTTTGGAATTCCTTAATAGTGTAGAACTTAGGAATTGAAAGACCGTGTATTAATGGAACAACTGTTCATTGTTTAGAAAATGAAACCTGTCGCTAGGTGTCTCTTCTCTAAGGAGAAGGGAGTACACATTCGCATCTCCTCAGTAAGAGACCTGTTTAAGTGGCGTGAGGTTATTATCAGAATGTAAACTTTATTCATGAGGTGCGGAGTGAGCAAGTAACCTGTACCGTAACTAGTAAGAAACTAAGAGCTCAACGTACATTGTATCATTCTTCAGCCCTATTTATGTCCAAGTTAAATCAATCTCCTGATTCTGCCGTCCTTACTCAATCCGCTTTCCTATCTTCCTTGTTTACAGAGGCAGCGTTTATTGGACCTTCATTCCATCGAGTTCAGCCTTCGTGATAGTACGTCCTCAATAAGACTCAAAAGGTAAGTCCATATTACATAGCTGTAGTAATATACTTTCGGATTGCAGCAGTGGCGCAATCATCAGGTGAGTCAAAACCCACCGAAAAAAGTCGAAATTCCAGATAAGAATTTTAATTAATATTTTTTTATTTGTATTTTTGTCTATTTTATGTCACGAGTCCACCTGTGAATGTTCCAACAGAGAACAATCGTTATTTTGGCCAAGATGGTTACTACTAATTTACGCTATCGGATAGCTGTTTTTTTAATATATTTATTCATTCATTATTAAGCCCTTTACTACATAATATTCTATAGAACTACTCACTTTATTTCGTTGGTTGAGAAAATGAAAAATTAGTGTGCACCAGATTAGTTCACATTTTATTGGATAATATGACACCCAATGAGATAAGTTGGCTATTCTGATCGAACAATGATTAATGCATGTTTTTACTCGTAATTGTAAATACAGTGATTAGGTAACAAAAAGGCTCAACTGCACTTCTACTAGCGCTTGATTTTTCAGTTATATTGTTGTAAACTATAGCTCTTCTTCTGCATTCACTAACATTTTCTAATATTTTAAACTTTTTCAAACAATTTTCATAACGTTATCAGACAATTTTGAAGTATTTATTTAAATATGCAAATCACCATATTATGACACTGTTAAACAATATTGTGATGCTGCTATTTTCTCCACAGAGCATATTACTTAGTCTATGATTTTTCTATCGCTGTTTTGGGTTATCGCTGGTTGGATCGGCGTTAGGGAGTGATAAGTAAGTGTATACCCATTTTTTAAAGAACGTTTGATAATTTTAATATTATTAATATATTTTTAACATAGATATGGGGATTTATTACAAATATTGGTCATTTAAATTTCATAGCGACGGATAATAATCGAGTATGATAATCGATATGTTGTTCGATTGTGGGTTATCGCTGGCTCTATAAACTCTGGTGCATGCGCACTGTTGTTCTATAGTTTAAGTGCAGTTTTTCCAAAAAAAATACCACAGCTTCTAATTCAATTTTAAAGCATTTCTGAAACTTTTTGGGGAAAAAATCAGCATCTGTGTTTTCCTAGGGGAATTGCTTTCAACATACTGCAATAATAAATGTGAATTTTTCCTTAAAGGGAAATATTACTGTTGTCGCCCATGGTGTGGAATTTAGGTTTAAGGCCTCTCAAGGCGTTTCGTTATTATTTATTAGTCATATTATCGGGGTGACGTAAACTCCGCCTTCCAAGAACTTCAATCTCAGAAGTGGATTATAATTCTGTCAGTGCAAGGAGAGAATCCCAGTGATATTGGACAATAGTATATTACGATGCGAGGTTGGGAAGTGCTTTTACAGAAGCGAGGCAAATGCTTAGAAACCGAGCGATAGCGAAGTTTTTAATTTTCGATATTCTGTAAAACACCAGAAACGTGCGTTGTACATTATTTTTTGCGCAATGGTGTTTTCAAAATAATAAATAATAGTAAAATAATATCTTTGTTGGAAATATTTGCGTTCATTATAAACAAATGACTAATGTTAACTGTGGACAATGTTCATTAGTTGAAACTACAGGAGGCCGTGATACCAATCAGTGATAAAATGGCGGCAGGTGCGTACTTAGTGTTTTATATTGTTTCAAATAAAGTTCAATTCATTTAAAATACAGTGATTTGTTTCGTATAATGTATACTTACACTACCTTTTGGATATATCTTTGTATACACATTGTACGTAGTATACATGGAGCGCAGTGGTTTTACTCCCCACATGCGATTTGTAATATGTAATATTACAGCATAGTTATTTAGGTTGGCTACTCCGAAATGTAGGAAGTTGAACTTTCAATCATCCCGCAAAATAACAATTTATTTTTTATTATTATTAGGAAGTTTGGCTATTCTGTGCCACTAGTGAATTTTCGATCGGAGAACAAGCGACCTTCAGCGTCATGTTGGCCAATGTGACAACACATTATTCCCGCTAGGGCTAATTGCCAATATGTTTGCTCACATATGAGGAGATTCTACCCCAAGAGTTCAACTATATTAGTGGGCAAGTTAGGGTGAGAAAATGGGTTATTTATTGATTTATTTAGTGTCAGTTTCGAGAAATTAGAATGAGAAAATGGACAAGTTAGTACACCAGGTTAGTTCAGTGGGTTTTAGTGATAAGTAGGCTAAACTGAGGCAATGACTAATACACATTTGCTATGAAAATAATTTTAGCTTACTTTGAGCTTACCTTGAGCTCAACTTCTCACTTCATTTTAAGGCGTTTTCATTTTTTAATCAACATATACAGATAAATAGGCTATTCTAGCCCACTCTGCCACCATTATGGCTACTTTGAGTAGTTGATCGGAGAAAAGTTACCGCTGGCGTCATCTTTACGTCATCATTGCCAACGTGATAAAAGACGTTGCCGCTATAGTGAATTTCCAATTAGTTTCTCATACATGGTTACATTTTTATCGCACGTTTCACTTATTCGTGAGAAATTTTACGTAGCAACTCATTTTACCGTCAATACATAAAATGGTTAAACTATTTCTTATCATGGCCACTCTAATATCTTTGGTTTCTGTGCGTCTCTGTCGATAACAAGTTTCAACAAAACAGCTCAGTCGATAACAGTGCGTCTCTGTCAATAATAACTTACTTCAAGAACAGAGCTCTGTCGATGACAAATATTTATGCCCTTAATTTACCGCGTTTATGTCAGTATTTTACCTTCTATTTATTAATTTTACAGGTTAGAGTAATTTACTAATGTTAGGTTAAATTTTAGATATTAAATTCTACAAACAATCGTTGCGACTGAGTCAATTTGATCGGCGCAAATCATTTTTAGCGTGTTTCATTTAAATAAGATTTTGTTTTCGTGATTCATAACTAGATTTTTTGTGATCACGTTTTCTTTTTTGTAGCGTATTTTTTGTGATAAGTTAGCTACTTTGTTTGAGCAATGAATGATATGAATTTTACATTGTAAATATGGTAATTATAGGTAAGCTTGAGCTCAAATTTTCACTTCATATTAAGGCATTTCTGTGATTCTAGTTTGCGAAAAAATCAACACACACACACGCATATATATAATTTCTCAGGTACATATGCAAATAATGCAGCGGGAAAACACAATTTTTATATAACCCGGACCTCTGAGTTGGTACCCCAGCATGCTATCCATTACACCACCAGGCAAATCCAATTTAAACATTTATCTTTCTTATATATCCATCCATAGTAATTCTGCCCGAAGGCAGGTCCTTCACTGCAATCATAGCATCTTCATGCTATGCTTGCAGCTTTACTAGGGAATTGTAGGTGTGGTAGCTTCCCGTTGCTTTCCACACCGGTGAAGGATGATGAGGATGATGATGATGATGATAGCCATATGATTTCGGGGACCGTTTGGCCTTAAAGTTTTTCTGACTTTTGTCTTATAGGTGAGGAAAAACCCCGATAAAAACAGCCCCGACCGGGGATTGAACCCGGGCCCCCTGCGTAACACGGCAGCACGCTACCTCAAGACCAAAGCGGTGGACTTCTTATATATATATATATATATATATATATATATATATATATAAGAAAGATAAAGGTTTGAATTGGATTTGTCTGGTGGTGTAATGGATAACACGCTGGGGTACCAACCCAGAGATCAGGGTTCAAATCCCGTTCAGGCATGTATTTTTCTTATGTCATGTTAAGCTTGCATTGCTCGATGTCAAAAATTTAATTATAACATCAATAAAACGTCAGTGGTATAATGTAAAAATATTCTCTATAATTTGCTTAGCCTACTTGTTATAGTCAGCTACTAGATGGCAGTGAAGACCGAGTTCTCGCGACATCTAGTAATAATGGAGAATATATATATATATATATATATATATATATTACAGCACCAGGTAAATCCAATTCAAACATTTATCTTTCTTATATACATATCGTATTGTATTGTAAGCCTATGTTTTCCCTTTACAGAGATTTAGGCGCTCTCCCCCTACAGGGAAGAATTTAAACCATACTAATTTAGTTACACTTGTTTTCGTATAGATGTCATTTTGAGTGGTACGTGGTCAGCGTTCCGCCTCATACTGACATCTAGAAAACCAAGGTAGTACTAGGACGGGAAAATTCGGAAAATTTTGCTTAGAGGCCTTTTCATTCAGGCTTAAGGAGTTTTTACGAGCCTGAAAATCTTCAGACTCGGGACCCACGGCTCAGAGTCCCTCCCGGAGGACTTGCTCCTTGGATTTTTCCGTCCTAAAAAATCCATCGACTCCGGCCGGGTTTGAACCCGCGACCCTCGGGACCAGAGGCAAGGAGCATAACCTCTAGTCCACCGCGTATGTATATATAGGCTATATGTAAAAGAAAGATAAATGTTTGAATTGGATTTGCTTGGTGCTGTAATAGATAGCACGTTGGGGTACCAACCCAGAGGTCCGGGTTTAAATCCCGTTCAGGCATTTATTTTTCTTAATTTGTCATATTAAGCTTGCATTGCCCAATGTCACAAATTTAATTATACATAAACTTGCTCAGGTAAATATTCAAATAATGCAGCGATAAAACGCGTGCTTTCCGTTGTTTTTTTATTCAAGTTTATGGTGGTGGCATGGTGGGCTAGAATATAATTCTCATAAGTAATGTCACGAGTGATTTCCAAATCCTCTAGATAAATTCACTCGTCAGTTCGTAAATTTATCGATGATTTGGAAATCACTCGTAACATTACTTATCAGCGATAAATTCACGAAGTAACGAGTGAATTTATCTAGAGAATTTGGAAATTAAGAGTGACATTTGTTTGGGACTATTTAACGAAAAAATTAAGCTGTTTACTCAAAAATCGTTATTTAAATAAAGTTACCTATATTTTAAAATGATTATACATTTAATTAATGAAAACAAATCAGAATTGAGTCATGTTTAATTTGTTCATCCAGTGCAACTTGATCATATATTATTTATTGCTACTTGATCATATAATATTATTTATTTCCATACAATATTATACAGGGTGTCCCATTCAAACCTTCCACATTTTAATTAATCATAACTAACAAAGTATGCGGAATTATGAAATGAGGCCGGTATTAAACGAAACAGAAACTCAAAGAATTGTCATTGCCACACACTAAAACACCTTTATTCTGCTCTAATTTCTTCAATATTTTCTTTTGAAACACGTGTACGAGCACCTCCTGATTCTTTTTTAACGCTTCCTGTCGCCAGAAATTTCTCAAGACATGCCTTAATGGTCTTACCATCAGGTGCATATCCTCCATATCCTCTCCGGTAATTTCTTTGCACTGTAAGTGTTGACTTCGTCTCTACATACCAGAAAACAGTTTGTGCTCGTTGCTGAGGAGTCGCCATTTTGTTTTATGTCATTATTGTATTATTGTCCAACATGCGATAGATGAAATAACTGCATCAATGAAAACAAAAATTCTTTGAGTTTCTCTTTCTTTTAATACCAACCTCATTTCATAATTCCGCATGCTTTGAGAGTTATGATTAATTAAAATGTGGGAGGTTTGAATGGGACACGGTGTATAATATTATTTATCCATCTAGCGTAGGGAACTTGAAATAGGATCGCAATATTGTAAGAATTCACCCTAATGATGAAAAACAACAAACTATATATTATAACCAACATTCCATCCATCCATAGTAATTGTGCCCGAGGGCAGGTCTTCCACTGCAATCATAGCATTTTCATGCTATGCTTTGCAGCTTTACTAGGGAATTGTAGGTGTGGTAGCTTCCCGTTACTTTCCACATAACCAACATTATAGGTATTAATATATTTTTTTGGGAAACAACTAAGTAAAATAATTATTTAAAAACACAATTACAATTATCAAATGTGTAGTTCGAAGGAATCTGTGCATTATTTGCTACATTCAGAGTATTTGTTGGAGAGTCAGTCACTGCAAAATAATTATCTGACCTGTTCGTAATATTAAAAAGGAGGAGCTTTATTTATTATAATGAAGAGAATTCGATGAACAGTGACTGTCATTGATTGTAAAATAAAATTCATTGAAACGTGATTGGTATTTGAGTTCCATTTGAGGCATGAGTTAAATAGTCTCAGGGAATTATTCACAAACTGTAATAATAAATTGTACGTTTTCTATTTTTTTTTATTTGAATGTATGTAGGTGGCGTAGAATGACCGTATTTTTGTATCCACTACAGTAGTTTCTCCTTCAATCAAAAGTGATTTTGTCCATCCAAAAAGTCTGTCTTCCGCAGATTCTTTCGTAAATATTCCATTCTATTCATACTCCCCCTGGTCCCAGTCATCTATTGTTATTGTGATTCTCCTCTTCTCTTTCTGCCTTCAGCGTTCCATTTCTTCTTCTTCTTTACGGTTTAGGCTTATTTACTAGCCTGTTCCGGCTCCAAATTGCTGCTCTTTCCATATTTTCCTTGGTACGTTCCATTCCAAAACAATATTTTCGGAATTGTCTTTTCACATTCTTTTAACGTGTTCAGACCATCTCAATGTTCGTTTTTCAATAATTTCAAGAATATTCTTATCTCTACATCGTTGGTTTCTAATTTTATCCATTCATTATTTTCTTGCCGCTCTAAGTCACTACTCAGTATTTCTGTAGCCAATAAACTGATAGTATTCTTTAACAATAATAAATCTAATTATTTATGAAAATAATATTAAGGTTAACAAATATTTTCATTTGTTTGTTTCAAATTTTGTGTAATCGTAAAATTTGTTGTTTATATCTCAATATTTTTCTTTGTTCTTTTTTTTTTTTTCATTAGACAGGGACAGTTTACCAAACAATCTAATTTATCTTGCTTGTATACATTTTATCATTAGTTTTAGTCTTAATCTTAACCTCAACTATAATTGGCATGCTTGTATTGAAGATCGTAATCTAATAGCTATTATCTTATTGATCAAATCTTAATTTGGTATTTAATATTAGAGTTAATTCTGATTGTTATATTCTAATGTAATGTATGTTTGTCCTGGTGAATGGAAGAGAAGACCACATGGCCTTAACTCCTAAAAATAAATAAAATAAATATTTTACTTGCATGCGTATTATTAATATTATATTATTAGTTTACATTTATTATTATTAATATTATTATTGTTGTTAAATTTGTGAAATCTGATGTCCACTTACAAGAGAGTAACAACGTAAGCATTTCTCGTTCGGTTCGCAGAGATACGAAACAACTGCAGTGTGTTTTGATTTGAAGTGGCTCCTCAAAGCGCGCGCTCTCTCTCTCTCTCTTTGTCTCTCTCTCTTTTTGTCTCTCTCTCTCTCTCTCTTCTCTCCTCTCTCTCTCTCCTCTCTCTCTCTCTCTCTCTCTCTCTCTCTCTCTCTCTCTCTCTCACACACACACACACACACACACACACACGCACACACTTGGGCCACATTAAGATGGCTAATTTTTCCTACTCCTCCATTAATTTGTTTACCTCTATACTTGAAATTATTGGTAATTTTTGTTAGAATCGTAGGGGGTTGAATTGGGTTTGAAATTTCTAGACTAAGTGTTGGTAGTAAGGTAAAATCTTTACATTATAATAGTGGCAATTCCTTTGGGTTCATATCAACAACAAAACATCACCGCTGCGTTTACAAAAAGGGGTATCATCTTTTTTACTGTTTTGTATAATTTTGTTTTCTTATTGTATTTATCTCTTTGCCTCCTACATATTGTGTTCTGTTATTTATTCAACTGTCCACTTATCTTGCATTGAGGTACACGGACATTTGAATCGTTGAAGTGAATAAGAAAAATTGCTCCATTTTTCTTTGTATCTAGATTCTTTGCCAATTCTAAGGTTTTCTACTGTTCTTATTCTTTCTGTATTTACTACGATGTACAAAGACTTTATTATTTCAATTGAAATTCTAGTTTATTAATTTAGAAATTGCAGTCTAAAATGTTAACCAAAAACTAAGTACAAAGCTATTGCAATATTATAAACAGCATATGTCGTTTTAATATTAGAATTTCCCGAAATAATTAAACTATTGAGGTTAATTTTGGACTTTTTTTACAAATCTTAATCGATTCTATTATATATATATATATATATATATATATATACACGGTGAATTTCACTCGACCTGCGGCCGATAGCGTGTAAAGTGACTGCAAGCATTGAGTCATCAACTCGCGCTGCCTTCAAAGTATACACGCTAGTGACCGCAAGTCGAGTGAAACTCACTGTATATACTTACTTAATTCCATTCCATTAACTTAGTTCAATTTCTCAACTTATAGACACGTTTAACATGCCACATTACCACATTACAACGAATTACAGTGGCACGACCCGTTTAGAGAAGGATTTTAAAACATGGATACGCACGTACTTTTCTGACCACAAAGTCATAGAAGGCCTCCCGAATTAGTGATCAGTTTAATGTCAGTGCCTTCTCAGAAACAATTAAACGTGAAAACGAAACACACCATTCACACACACATTCTTACTAAACATGACGAATATGATAATGGTGATTATAATGGCCCGAAGATGTTCGGGGAGCGTTTGAGCCTTAAAGTTTCTTGGCATTTATCTTACAAGTGGGAACCTCCCCCCCCAAAAAAACATTCAGGAAACTTGTTCCAACCGGGAATGAAAACCGGGCCCGAGCGTACAAGGCACGCGACGCTATACGGAGACCACAGCGGTAGACTGTGTGTGTATGTATGTATATATATATATATGTTATAACTATATTTTTAACATTTGGCAATGAAGTCAAATATGATATGAAAAGAAAAATGAATGCTTGAGTCAGGATTTGAACCCGAGTCTCTAAACTCTGTACATTTAGCGCTCTAACGACCTGAGCTACCCAAGTATTCCAACACAAACATACATCTTTTCTTATATAGCCTATGTAGTATTCTCAATTCACACAAGAGATAGCGGAAATTCGTTCCCACAGGCATCTAGTGGCTAACATAACAGTTCAGAAAAATTTTAAAGAGGTCCGTCGCCGTGGCGTTGTAGGTGGAGTCCCTATCTTGCACTCCGGCGATCCGGTTTCGATTCCTGGCGGGGTAGGGGATTTTAAATCTGTGTGTCCTGTCCTTGTGTCTATGTGAGAATTAAAGAAAGTTAACAAACAGGTAAAACAATAAGGAAAACCAGTATAAACAAAAAAGAGAATATTTACTTTATAGCAGTAACGCTTGTAGTATGTTTGTATTGGAAATACTTGGGCAACTCATGTCGTTAGAGCGCTAAACGTAGAGTTTAGAGACTAGGGTTCAAATCCCGACTCAAATATTCATTTTTCTTTTCACATATATATACACGCTTGTTTTTTTTAGTGTCTTTGCATTGTTGATTTTTTTAAGTTTTTATATGTACTTTTTGTGTTTTGAGTTTTGTGTATGTGTTTGTACGTTTTTAATGGTCTAGCGACCGAGATTTATGTGTGTTGTTTGCGTGAGTGTTTTTTTTTTGTATGTATACGTTTTATGTTTTTTTTATTTTATGTTTTTTTTTATTTTATGTTTTTTTTTTGTGTTTTAAGTGTGTGTGCGTGCGTGTTAACACTCTAGCGCGTCTGATTTTTTTTCGTAGCCAAACTCTGCATATAGCTATCGAATAAGAAAAGTAAGTCGAGTTCGTTAAGCAGCAAAAGTGGGTCTTCAAGGAGTGGGGGTTCACTTTAATTCAAGAAGTTAATAATTTACAAGATAAATATGTTTTGTAATAATATGTATAACACTTTTTTGTTATGATTCCATCACCTGAAGCGAAACTTTAAAAATCGCACTAGCGGCCATGATTATTGATTTTTCAAAACGAAACTCTGTACATAGCATTGAATGAAAACGAGAAAGGTATTCTTTAAAAAATTGCGAAATCCGTTCGTTAATAGTGTGGGTTTACCCGAAACATTTAAAAATTACTCTAGCGATCTTTTTTGTCTTTTCGCAATTAAATAGATACATTCAATTTATTAGTTTTTTTTTTTTTAGAATTTTCCTCATCATTGAGGGTTTTCTCCAGTCAATCTTAGTAATTAATATTTTTTAATACATAAATGACTACGGATTTATAGACTTTCAGTTTGCAACAAACATTCACAAATTTCCCTTATTTAAAGTTCTCCATCGTTGTATGTCCTCTGTGTCTTCATCTGTTATACCAAATTTCCTCATTGAATTTTGAATGTTAATCTTCCAGT
Source organism: Diploptera punctata (assembly GCA_030220185.1). Lineage (NCBI taxonomy): Eukaryota > Metazoa > Arthropoda > Insecta > Blattodea > Blaberidae > Diploptera > Diploptera punctata. The sequence continues at coordinate 613,313 of JASPKZ010010241.1, forward strand.
TGTTCTTGATCTTCCTTTTCTTCTCCTTCTTTCAATTTTCCATACATAGACGGCCTTTGGGAGTCTTCCATCCTGTAATTCTTTTTACGTGTCCATACCATTTTAGCCTTCTGTGTTCAATCTCATCCACATTCAATTTAATTAACGGAAAAAAAGGAATGTGTGTCATAAACCAGAATAATTGAATCATTAATTATTTGATTTGATAAGGAATTTACTTAATTTACACAGTTCCCGCGTGACGGAATTTGTACAAATGCACACTCTTCTGCCAAGATATCTTTGTATGCAGGTTGTATTGGGCTCTATGTATCTACATGTATACACTCTAATATTTTATTCCTAACAGTAATGGCTCCCTTTTGTCTACTGAGGTGCGAAATATATGAGGGAGAAGAAAAAAAAGAAGAAAACACAAAAATGCAAATTAGCCATTTTTTTTCTTGTTGGGGAAAGAATGAATATTAAATAATATAAGAGCTAAGGCAAGCGGACAAGTATTGTTCCAACCTTCCTTGTGCAGCAATTTCGTGGTACGATTTTCAATTAGTTACGTTATTTGTCGCTAGATGTGTCTGTCTACAAGCTATTTTCTTACATAGTAAAATAGAGCTATAGTAGGCGTTAAATTCTTTGCTCCTGTTTTCTTCTTCATATTCTTCTCCTTCTTCTTCTCTTTTGTATTTTAATCACACTTTATAGGTTCTTTTACACGCCCTACGCAGCACGGATCTTATGGTTGTACGACCTGTCGAGGAAGGGATTTCTTTTAACTTTGAATCACACACAAATATTATTTTGACCACAGAAGGACATGGGGGGGGGACTTCACGAATGAGTGTTCAGTCCAATCCAAGGCCTCCTCCGAGACAACACAACATAAAGACGATATACGCCATTCACACACACACACACACACACGTTCATACTATTTTATAAACATGGTGAATGTGATAATGATGGTTAAAGGACGGGAAAATGTGATTTTTCCTCAGGTTGAGTATCAAAGGATTGTACTGTTTACATCGTTCACGTAAACAGCTATAAGAAAGTATAGTGAGAACCTCATCTCTATATTCAATCTCATAGCTCATAATGAGACTGCGGGGAAATAGTACCGAAATGTGAAATAGCGAACAGGGTATAATCTACTTACTCTGACAACTTGTACATATTACAAACTTATATGTTCGCAACTATATTAATGCACTTGTTGTTCTGCACAGAAATGAATAGTTACGTTGGCTATATTAAGTGTAGATACTATGGTCGTGACGTAATTGCCGTACTCCCTCTATTTCAGTCAAGTCTTACAGTAATTGTAAGCATATAAACTGAGTTTACTCATAATCTATAAATACTGGATTGAAATTTGTAATATAGTTATCATCAGCAGCTTCAAGGATTAGACCTTAAGTTCTGTTCCGATCTCATGCTAGAATTGGTCTGTCCATCTTTTACTGGGTCTTCCAACATTTTTTCTTCCTAGTGGTTTGTAATGAAGAATATGTTTCGGAATTCTATTGTTATCCATTCTATCGATGTGGTCCATCCATTCATCTCTGCATTGTGTAATTCTATCTAATAGTTTGAATATATTCACTTCGTATATTTTAATTTCGTTTCCGATGTGTTATTGTATAGCCAGCCACACTCCTCAGAAACCTCATTTCTGAATATAACTATGAATCATTAATTTAATTCTTTATTAATTGTAAACTCATTTCGGACATAATCATCAGCAGCAGCACTTACAGCCCGATTCCAGCCTCGGCTTCACTCACTCAGAACCTACTTCCAGACATCTGTCTCTGGCAACCCGCCACCATCCTTCGACTTTAAGCTTCCTCAGATCCTCCAAAATTCCATCCTTTCAACGAAGTCTCAGTCTTCCCATATTCCTCTACCCTCCAATTTACATTCCTTGATTTTCTTGGGTTTCTCATATTCAGTCATTCTTTGTACGTGCCTTGCCCAACCCAATCTTGAAAATTTAATTTAGGCCTATGTAACCACATCAGGAGACTTGTACGATCATAGAGCTCGGAGTTATTTGTTACATGCTATTATCCTTTGTCGCATGTTGTACCATACATTTTTCCTAATATAATTTTTTTTTCAAATGAACTCAGTATTGACATATCGATCTTGGACAAGGTTCAGGTTTCACTTTTTTTTCGAGAATTTTCCTCATCATTGACGGTTTTCTCCAATCAATCTTAGTAATTAGACTATCAGTTTGCAACAAACATTCACAAATTTCCCTTCATTAAAGTTCTCTATCGTTCTCTGTCCTCTATTACTCCAAATTTCCTCATTGAATTTTGAATGTTATTCTTCCAGGTTGTTTCTGTTCTTCCTTTTCTGTTCCTTCTTTAAATTTTCCATGCATAGACAGCCTTTGGTAGTCTTTCGTCCTGCATTTTTCTTACGTGCCCATACTATTTTAGCCTTCTGTGTCAATCTCATCCATTATACTTTTTCCATGTTTCACTGTCATATATTAATAGGCCTATTGGTTTTACCAGAGTTTTATATGGATTACATTTTGTTTCTCTTGTAAGAATCCCTGCCTTAAAGTGTCTCAATAATCTAAAGTAGATTCGGAACATATTGCATCGTATATTTCCCCAGAAAACCTCTAAAATTAGATTTCTAAGTAGAGCATGTTTGTTATGTTGGATGTAGGCGTATAGGCCTATAAGCCATTAAAACGCGTGTAAGCGCACATTTCTTAGCCCTTTAATGATGATTATCATGGCCAGATGATGTTCGGGGACTATTTGCGTTTAAGGTTTCTTGACATTTGTAAAGAAAAACGACAAAAAAAATTGTGCCTATCGCGAATTTAATCAGGGCCACTGAGTACGGAACAGCGACACTGCCCTAAAACTGCAGCGGTGGACCAGGTTTACACTTCAAAGTGTTTAATTATTTTTTGTCCAATGCAACCATATTGTCTTATAACATTTCAGGCCTTTTCTCCTGGCACGTGCGGAATTGTAACCCACTTCTGAGGTTGGGGCGCCTGAAAGGCAGAGTTATATTACCCCGATTATATTATGGGTGATAAATAATATCAAAGCACCAGGAGACTCTTTAAACGGAAACTTAACTTTAATTCCAGACCATCGGCAACCTCAGAAATAATTCCCTTTTAGGAAACAATTTTGTGATTAGAGTTGGAATCGAATCCGGGACATAATGAATTGTAATCTTAACATGCAGGTTTATTTACTTTACCTGTACATATATTTTAATCACATTATTTTTAAATTAACTGCTAAATATTATTTCAATCCCACATTACAAAAATAATTCAAAATTGTTAAGAATTAAGAAAGATGAGATTTTCCGACTACAGACCTTAAAAGGAGGTTAAGGTTCTTACCTTTCTAAACAATCGACACGATGTGTCAATCGAATTGTCAGCCCTGCGTGACAACCACATTTACCGCCAGAACATTCGTCTGGTGCTCATTTAAGTTAGAGGTTGAGTCGATCCTTTCAGAAAATTTATAAACCAGTTTTAAAATCCTGACTCCACCGGGACTCGAATCCATGATCTTCCAGCCTTAACTAATAACGCTACGATGTACCCCGTTAAGAACTAAAAAATCAGAGCATTAATGGAGTGACTGTATATCTTTAGAATCTTTCCATTTATTTATTTATTGTTACATACTTCACGCGTAGGACTCTGGTAGGTCCGTTACGGTCTCTTCACAGCGATTTCTATTTTCCAATTTTTTTCGTGATTTTGTTGTATAAGCAAGAATTTGTGTAGGCTATCTATTCGGATCCATCATTTGGACATGTTCTTTTCACTGACTGAAGTCCATACAGAGTGGAAGTGATATAAGTACACCAATTCAAGCCGGTGTTACATCACAATAAAATAAATATATCTTCTCTCTTTCATTGTGTGAATAGTCCAGGGTTAATGAAATAATTAACACCAAGCATTTATTGAAATGTTATGACGGCAGACAATAAGATTAGCTGGATCCTTGTGACAGAGATATAAACAGCTCTCCTGGGTTGTAAACACACATTCACTCTTATCGCAGAAATATGATAGTGACCTAACCATGTCCAGCATGTTTCTTGTATTGGGGGTGGGTTTGATGTTGCAACATTTACCTTTCAATATTCCAGAAAGTCAAGTTTTCATTTAATTTGCACCAATACTATCGATTTTATTGCAAAACTGCAAAGGAACAAAACATTCTTGTTCTTCTCCTCTAAGTATATAACAAGGGAACCAGCAACTATTGCATACCGAAACTTAGCTTTAAATTTCTTCCAGAGAATCATTGCGATGTACCAAGATCGTGCTAAAAAATATATCTGCTATTTTTAGCTGCAAGATACTAAAATATATATATTGGTAAAAAATTGGTGGAATTTGTTGCAATGTATGGAAGTGAGGTATGGACAATCAATAAGTACTATTCTTGTAGCTCTAGAAATTGATTATTTACGCAGAAGTGCCAGAAAGTCAAAATTGAAAGATGTCACAAATAAGGAAATTAGAAACATAATGGAAGCAGAAGAAAGCATAATTGAAAGAATTAAGGAGAAGGAATTAAAGTGGTTAGGACATGTTTTAAGAAAGGAAGATGAGCGATGGCCAAAGCAACTATATCAATGGCATCCGACCAGAAAGAAGAAAAGAGGCAGACCAAAGTTAACATGGAAGGAAAACATGAAGACATTAATGCAAGCAAGAGGGCTAAGCATTGAAGATGCCCAAGATCGTAGGCTTTGGAGGTTTGGCACGAGAAGACGGCAGCAGCTGTAAAACCCAAACATTGATAGATACTAAAAATTTCAAAACTCTCATTTAAACTACAGCGAAGTAATACATACCCTGAATTGGCAATGACAACCTGCCCGTACTCCACGTCCCTTGACTTACGTAAGGAGTCTATCTGCTTCGCACAGTGGGTTATCATTGTTGGATTCTGGCTTCGATTGCTGTGCATTGCAGTTAAAAACGGCAGACAGGTTTTTTTTGGTACTGCCTTTGTACATCACAATGCTTCTCTGGGAGAAATTTCAAGGTAGGTTTCGGCATGCAATAGTTGACAATTTCCTTGCATGTAAATTATTAGACCTGTACGGCAAATACCTACCGAGTTAGGCGGAATTTAAAGTTTAGTGAGAAACATTGTTTTTGAAAGAAATGTATTTATTTGACACCAAATCTTATTCGATTTCTTTTGTATTCCACCCAAGGATTAAGCTGTTACAATTTGCGTACTTGTATCACTTCCATTCCGTATTGTGAACATTATGAATTACAGTATTGTCTGTCTAACGGATCTGTGCCCCCGTAAGATAGGCGAACTAAAGCCTACTTCCTTTTCTGCCTCGGTAAATCATTTCCCTCCCTGCATTCCTATATATATATATCTTTTGTGTGTCTCTCTCTCTTGTACTTACACTCCAATGTTGTCAACTCAACTACAACCTTGTATTATTCAGTATTCAAGAGCCATGACACTGGGGGAAGTTTGGCAACATCCCTTCTCGATAAGTTACCGCGGCTGTCGTTTGACGTAGTGGGAGGGGAGTGCGGTGAAATGGTGTGAGTATAGACGTGTACTTTTCTAAGAACGATGTCAGCGCTGTACGGGCACAGATCCGTTGGTCCGAGTATATCTGTTTATAGTTCTTATGTTTCATTTGATGTTTGTTCAATAATGAGAATGCCACTAACAGCGGGCGCTGTGTTGGGTAGGTTCAGTGTGGAGCTGCCACCTAATTTCTTCTAAACTTTCAGTGCATCATTTTGGATGCTCACCTAGGTACATCTGCTTGATTGGCTACCCGTTACAGACTAACTCTTAGCTTCCCCTCGCCTCTTGCTAGTCAACCAGTACATCTAGCTCGTCTGATATAACTCTTTGGTTACCAATTCGATGTACTTTGAGACCAACAAGGCTAAACCATACTTTATTGCTAATTATTTTTAGTAAATTTGGAACACCCTAATTTTATTGGTGTTCAAGCAATGAGCATGAACTTCTTGTTCTCATATTTATTTGTTTATTTATTGTTATAAATTATGTCTGGGCAGCTAGAAGTGTAAAGTTCTGTGAAGAATTTAAAGGGATGCATATTTTGGACATCCTTGAATCTGAACTCGCTATTGCCGTTAATTGATGGATTCGGCACATCGATCACATGATTAGGGGAACATGTCCGCTCTACAAGAATTTCAAGCCATGGGTTCTAACTTCTTTATCTCTCCCATAATTCTCATCTTTATGAACAAAATTTTCAGATAGAAAAATTAGTAACTTGACATTTCACTTCAGAAATGTATCAATAATTCAAATAAATATAATAAATGTGTTTCTTTCCTATTAATTTGTCGTCTTTTTTTACAGACATATTCTTAAAGAAACTTGAAATAGTTATGACTTCTAAAGAAGCCTAGAATATTACTTACATTTGACTCATTTTCAACACAGAATTAGATTACCTTTTTCGTTTAATTCAAACATCTGTAGGCCTACTATTGCACTCCTAGTTACTGCCATCCAGATTTGAAAAGTTACCTTATCACCACAAGTTTTACACTAGTCACAAGATGGATGCGAAAGATGATCTCCTACTTTAAGATAGATAAAAATATTACGATTGCTTCAGAATAAAGTACCTTAGAAAATGTTTGGATGAAAGAGAGACGAATAGTCAGATGAATGGAGAAAACGACATTACCGCTGTATAAGCTTTATTTGTAACCAGATTTGTAAGCATATGGAACAAAAGAGGGGCATGAAAACGTTTTGTAGGAAATAGGAGAGAAAGCGCCAAGTATTTTAGGCAAGATTTAGAATGACACAATATAATTAAACATGATATTTCATTCCATTGACTTATTTTAACCTCTCACCGTATACGTATTTTTTATATGCAACACGTAATCCGGGCTTTACAGTGGCACGACCAGCGGTAGAGGGATTTAAACTATGGATAATACACATACTTTTTTTTTACCACACGACATGGAGGACCTCCCCGAATGGATGATCAGCTCAGTGTCAGAGCATCCTCCGAGACTACACAACATAAGACGAAACACACCATTCGCACACACATTAATACCAAATATGACGAATATGATGATTATTACGACTGCCAGAAGATGTTTGGATACAGTTTGGGCCTTGAAGTTTCCTAACATTTGTCTTACAGGTGAGGAAAAATCCCGAAGAAAAATAATCCAAGAAACTTGTCCTGATCGGGGATCGAACCCGGGCCTGTTGCGTACGAGACAGCGACGCTACCCCATGAATACAATAAGCTTTATTATCAAGTATTATTCGATTTTTATTTTTATTATTCCAGGTACATTCCCATGCTTCTAGAAATTAATTCGAATAAATTTCAAACTGTAAATAGTTTTTTCTACCTAAGTCAGAAGTAAATAATTAAAATCATGTTAAAACCGAAATTTAGAAGCGCATTTGAAGGATTTCAAGCCAGACATGACTATTCGACAAAATTAAAAATTGTGATTTGGCCGTTTTAGTAGCATCTTGAATCTGAACTCTAGCGTAGTTTGTTACAGAAATTGTGTATGTATTTTCTGGCAGTGTTACGAAGATATCTAACAAGTTCTTATAGCGTGAACTACAAAGCCATTAGCCTATGTGTTCTCAAGCCACATTTGACAACCTTGACTACGGAAACATCGCGGCCGCAGCTACGCGAGTGCACTAGTTGCAAAGTTGGTGTGTTGTAAACAAAAATGAATGTGTTTCAAGATAATAAGGAAGAGCGTAATGTTGTGGATACTGAAAGGGCGAAAAAAAAATGAAGGGACAAATAAAAAGGAAATTTTAAAACTTAAAGTAAAAGCAGGCGTGTAACACGTAAATTATAAAGGTAATGTTGCTCCATGTAATTATTCGCTAAATTGTAACAGGCTTGTATCATTTGAAAAGAGAGAGAATGTTATTATGATATTTACAAATTGAACTGGAAGTTGAAGAGAGCTTTTGTTGTCACTTTACAGCAGTTGCCAAGAAAATAGCACACACTCAAAGACCTGTGTCCATGCATAATTATAAATTGCCACCCTATTATGATGCTGAAGTATTGTAAGTGTATGATATCTTCAAGCACACCCTTCTCATCTTAGGTGATAAAATTGACTTTACCTTCAAACAGAAGGGAATAAGTGGTGGGCGAGTTAAAGAAAATCATGGTCGTCATGAAAGTAATAACAAATCATGGACAGATGAGGTTTAGTTTTTGTGCAATTTCATAAACGATTTTCCATCTTAAAGTTCCAATTATAGTAGGAAATAAAATGGAAACAAGGTATTTTCCACCAGATTTGAGTCTTAGTGAAATATAGAGGTTGTATCAAAAGCATTATGATGATGGCAGGAAAGTAGTGTGCTTCTCTACTTTCCTTGGATTTTTAAAAAAAAGTTTTAACTTTCATTTTATATTCCCAAAAATGATACCTGTTTTAAGTGTGATGTCTTCAAACAACAACTGAAAAGTTCCGTCTCTACAGATGTAAAGTTTCAGGTACAGGATGACTAGAAACTTCACCATCAAAATGCCGAGAAATGCAAGAGAAATAAAAAATAGATGTGGAAAAAACAAAAGAAACAAAAGTAAGATAGTTCTGATTTTTGTTCTTAAAAAAAATACTTCCCATGTCAAGTATGTTTACCATTGTATCCTACTATAAACGGCAGACGTGGACTTTTGATTTGAGAATCCATGATGCATTGGCAGTTACTAGTTATATGAATGTATGGAGTAAAAATATTGTATCAAGAGATGATCATTAGATAGTTTTGTCTCTTGGCACATATAAAGCATAATGTCCCTCCTGAGGTAAAGCATTTTTTACTATTCAGTGATATCTGTGGGGGGGCACAATTCATTCATTCATAGTGTTCTGCCCAAGAGCAGGTCTTTCACTGCAAACTCAGCATTCTCCACTTTTTCCTTAACTCAGATTTCCTTTTTGTATCCGCATACAAACCATTTATTTTAATATTGTCTATCATCTCTTGTCTTTTTCTGCCTCTAACTTTCTTCCGTAGACCATTCCTTCTAGGGCATCCGTTAACAGGCAGTTTCTTCTTAGCCAGCGGCCAATCCAATTTCTTTTCCTCTTATTTATGAGTTCCAGCATTGTTCTTTCTTCACCCACTCTGTCCAGCACATCTTCACTTTTTATTTTGTCTGTCCACTTTATACGTTTCATCCTTCTCCATATCCACATCTCAAAAGCTTCCAGTCGTTTTTCCTCATTCCGTCGTAAGGTCAAACTCTCTGCACCATAAAATGCTACACAAAGTACTTCACTAGCCTCTTCCGTAATTATTTTGCCAAAGGTCCGTAGAAAATGCTTCTGTTTTTGTTAAAGGCGTCTTTTGACATTGATATCCTCTGCTTTATCTTGACCACAGTTCATATTACTACTGATAGTACAACCCAAGTATTTGAAGCTCTCCACTAGGGGCACAATAGGAATTTCAAAACACCCACCCTTCTTACGCATGTTTTACAAAATTCTCTGATAATGAGAAATCCAAAACGTATAATCCAGACTTTTTGTTCCAAATTACTAGATTCAAGTGATAAAAAATGTTAAGAAGTTCCCAAAGATTGAAGTCATTGAAATGAGAAGTGGTGATTTTTTCAGTGCTACGCCACTTGAAAAGGAAATAAGGAAATATTAAATCGTTAAACGTTAGTTGGTCAAAAAGTTGAATGGCAAAAAAGACTTAAGACTACATGATGGCATTGGATTTGAGAAAAAAGTGCTTACGACTTTTTTAGATCAAAAATAGATGGAATGGTGAATGAAGAAGAATACCTAAGCCTAACAGTGAGCTACATGATCTATGGAAAAACAGGTATAATAAGAATAATAAAGTGTATGTAATAGACTGCGATGGACAGGACATGCGGCACAAATGGGAAATGAAAGATGGGCATGGAAACTTCTTGTAGCAAAACCAGAGGGAAACTGCCCAGTAGATAGGCTATGAATGAGATGGAAGAATAACACTAACCGTGATTTGAGGGAAGTAGATTATGCAGGGGATGATTGGAAAACTTTAGCTCAGGATAGGGAAGTATGGAGATCTTATGTCCGCGTGGCCATTAAACATTGATTAGTTAGTTTTAATATTATTATTTTCCAGGCTCCCCAACCTCGTAATTAGGCTATAAATCCGCCAATCCCAGGAGAGAATGCCAGAAATGTCAAGACTGCCTTATGGCATTGGACAACATATAATGATGATGATAATAATAATAATAATAATAATAATAATAATAATAATAATAATAATAACAATAATAACAATAATAACAATAATAATAATATTTTTATCATTGTTATTACGTTGTGTTTTCTTCTCCCAAAGAGAGAAATTAGAATTGGGGAAATAAGGTAGACTTTACTCGGATCAAATCTAAAAGGCAGAATCAATAATCACTTTGAGCTTTAAGATAAATTTCAACCATTGTACACGTTGTGATGTATTCGCGATTCATTGAGTTCCATGTTATTTCTTTAACAATGGAAGTTAAAGAAAATATATCAGTAGGCCTTAGGCCCTAATTCTAATTTTTTAATTTGAATCGCCACTGAATATTTCAGTCCAGCGTATGTAACCCTAATTAATATTTGAATATGTTAGTATATCTATAGTAATCCCGGTAATATACTTCAGTAAGAGACTTAGTGTTTGACAAATAAGTTTTTTTTTCTTTTAAAAATATGACTATAACATAGCAAGTGTTAAAAAAATATAAATAAGAATAAGAACAAAGTTTATTCAGAAATAAATTTGCATACAGTATTGACAACCGAATGAACAAGTATTTGTGCTCGAGTGCAGTTCAATTAAGAAGTTGATGCATATTATCGTAACCCGGGTTTGCGGAATATTCCGATAGAATCTCCTCAAATAAATACAAAAATGTTACAGAACATTTTCAAATTCACTTATTAATTTCACAAAATTTCACTGATTATTCACAAACAACTTTCCGCTAGTAATTACTCTTGCTTCGCAATTTACTTAACACAGTCTTTTATACTCGCTGACAGTAACTTAACACAATTTCTTGCCTTGACACTTGATAACGCTTCGCTGTTCTACTATCTCGTTACGACTGGGTTCTGCGACTCTCGGGTTATATATTATCCAAATGTAGGTATATTTTCGGCCGTAGTCCAGACTTTACCAGTTTAGAAGTCTCGGGAATCGTTCTTTCCGGACATGGAGGGATAGACGCTTGTGGAATTTTCTCCGCGGACTTTCTTATTCGTAAGTCACAGCTCATAAATTTTTCTCTACCATACAAGGTGAGACCCCGACTTTCCCCACCGCCAGTAAAGTTCAAAACCTAGTCCAACATTACATCACAATATCATCAAGGGTACGGGAGACGTTGGAACAAATAGAATTTCTTTGAAACTTCATACTGCGTTTACACAAAAATTTCCAATTTCTTTATATAGTTCACAGTAATGTTCTTCCCAAACATGTGTGATTATTATTATTGTCGTTATTATTGTTGTCATTATTATTGTTGTCGTAATTGTTGTTGTAATTATTATCGTTATTGTAGTTGTCGTTACTTTTGTTGTCGTTACTTTTGTTGTCGTTACTTTTGTTGTCGTTACTTTTGTTGTCGTTACTTTTGTTGTCGTTACTTTTGTTGTCGTTATTGTTGTCGTCGTTACTGTTGTTGTTACCGTTGTTATTACTATTATTATTATTATTATTATTATTATTTTATTGTTATTATTATTATTTTTATTATTATTGTTATTATTATTATTTTTATTATTATTATTGTTATTGTTATTATTATTTTTATTATTATTATTATTATTATTATTATTGTTATTGTTATTATTATTATTTTTATTATTATTATTATTTTTTTATTATTATTATTTTTTTTATTATTATTATTATTATTATCATTATTATCTTAAACAGTTTAATTCTTCACACTCACAGAATTACTCTTACTGCCAACTCTATCTTAATCTTCACTCTTCAGATGACCTTCAGGTCGCATTCCAGAAGGCAACTGACTATGGTCTCCATATGGTCTTACATAAGCGACCAAGATATCTACAAGTTTCGATAGAGGCCGAACAGTATGCAACCGGTCGCGACTCAAATAGTAGCGAAAGTAATCCTTCAAGAAAGCACGTCTGGAGAGATCGCTCCGAGTTGCATTCACCACTCATGATGCTCGGCTCTAAATCCCTTTTGTCTTATAAGGCGAAATTTGAGTCTTGCCACTGCCCGCGAAATTCAGTAGGGGGTTATTTGGGCAACGGATAAAAAATGCGTCAAATTTGTAAAAAATATACATTATAAAGCTATAATCAAAGGAAGATTAAAAAGAGAAATAACGAACTCAGGAATTTTCCGTCATGCAGGAACTGTGTTAACTAAGCGAATTTCTCAGCATGTCGAATTTATGGTCCAATTTTGCTGGTTTACGGTATATATGGTCATATTTCTTTCTTATTTTTTTAATTGGAGAAACTCGATTTCTGATGACAGCTGATTTACAAGTGTTAAACTGCAGGGGAAAAAAATCAATGATAACCGTAAGTCAATATCTATTTTCATATTGTTGTATAATTAGACACCAATTTAAATAATATCTACCTACTCATTTTGCATTATATAAAATATGAAATAAATTAAATGAAGGTGTATTATAGAATTAATTTACGGGTTAATTAAATTGAATGATATACATTGCGACGAACCAAAACATGGCGGTTGCTAGAGCCAATTTTTAATTTAAAGTTTCAGGTAAATCTCCATTTCCAATGATTGTATTTCGATGATTTTTTAGATCTCCTTCCTCGGTTTATTTTAATAGCATATACTGGGTTTCGTTGCGAAACAAAAAAATTGCGACCGCTAAAGGGATTTTCAAATTTTCGTTTCAGATGAACTCCTCACCTAATGGACTGATTTTGCAGGTTAAAGAACTCAACCTCACCTTTTTTAATTAATTGGTATATGGCAAATTTCGTTTCGTTGAAACAAAAATTACGGCAAATAGAGCGTTAACGGAGACACACATACATATACATTGGTCTAGATCAGAATAAGGATGCATGGAGAGCTTATGTCTGCGCGACCAAGAACCTCCGGGTTCGGTAGTGTCATTGAGGTACGAGAAGTTATATACAGGTATACAGAGTTTTCGGAAATTCCCATTACAAAATTCTAGGGCTTGTAGAAGAGACTGAGTAGATAATGTTTTCAATAGGATCCTCTATAATAATAATAATAATAATAATAATAATAATAATAATAATAATAATAATAATAATAATAATAATAATACACACAACGTGCAAAATTAATTAATTGGCGTATTGCGCTAATGACATTGTCACTTTGGAACACAATTCCAGATGATTTCTTGTACACTTTAGTCCGCACAGTTTACATCTGCAACTGTCTTCGATTTGATGGTAAGTGACATTCACACACACTTTGTGATGGAAGCCGTGGACTGCTTAGCGGTTTATCTGGTGTCTTAGTTCCTTGTTTAGTCCACACCAACTCCTATCTATCATGGCAGGCGTACCGTAGAATTCTTCAGGAATGGCATCCCGCTTGTCTTCTCTCTTGCATCTGTTGTTCGTAAGCTTCAGTGAATGGCAGGTAGTAGCGCATTCTGAGGTCTTCCAGGAAGAACTGTTCTCTTGCTAGTACATAGACCAGTCTCTATCCTGACACATTTATTTTCGTGCTGCAGGTACAAGAAGTTCGCATTAAGTGCTTAAATCTCCCGCGTATGCCGGGATAAATCTATAGTTTTTTTTAATGATTTATGACTCAATTATTAAAATTTTACGCATCTAACATTCACTGATTTCGTGACAAAGTCCAATGTCAAGGGAAAAATAAAGAGACGTCACTTTGTCATTGTAAGAATAAGATGGAGCGAGTGCACCAAAACATGATCCGCAGGTATGATGTGTGCAATTTGAACTTGCTGGTCACCACTTGAACCTCTGGTTTATTAGATAATACTAACTACCATGAGAAGTTTTTTCCTCTACAATAAATGGAGTAGGAACCTATTTGCTCAATTCAGCTTACTTTCGTATTATAAAGATACATTTTAGTGCATGATGCACTGGATTTTTTTATGTTCTGAAAAATAGTTTAATTCTATTGAGTGTAAAGTAAATTACAGTAGAGAAGTTGGGTTAGTTTGCGTATAAACAATTATTCTTGCAATGACTATTTAACTCATGCCCCAAATGGGAGTCAATGACCAATCACGTTTCAATGAATTTTGTTTTACAACCAATCCCATTCGTGTTTCACCTCGATATTTATCGAATTTTTATTACCAAAATAAAGAAAGATTTTAATATTCTGAACAGGTATAAATTAATAAATAATTAATTAATAACCTATAATGTTGGTTAATTTTTTCTCCACTAGGGTGCATTCTCACAATATTGCGGCCCTCCAGCCAACCATAGTAATTCTGCCCGAAGGCAGGTCTTTCACTACAATCATAGCATTTTCATGCTATGCATGCAGCTTTACTAGGGAATTGTAAGTGTGGTAGCTTCCCGTTGCTTTCCACACCGGTGAAGGATGATGATGATTATGATGGCCATATGATTTCGGGGACCGTTTGGGCCTTAAAGTTTTCCTGACATTTGTCTTACAGGTGAGGAAAAACCCCGATAAAAACCTCACCCAGAAAACTGCCCCGACCGGGGATCGAACCCGGGCCCGCTGCGTGACAAGGCAGCATGCTATCTCGAGACCACATCTATCTAGGCCCATCCGTCCACCCCTTGGGATACCTCGGTCGTCATGACCATACTCCCAAGTCCTAGTTCTAGTCCTCCCTATCCTATGTTTACGTCCACGTTCAAGTTCACGGTCCTTAAACCAACACCCCAGGGAGAGGGTGTTGGAGTTTGCAGTTCTGGGAATTGCTGAGCTACATAGTACATCAGGTCGCTCAATCCTGACGACCCCACAGTTGGTCCACGGGCTCCATGAGCCTAGCCGGGAGGACTGCTGTCGCAGATCCACCGACCATTCCCCTGTTCTGCCTCCAGGGACGTGTCCTGCAGCTGTTGTGAGACCGGCTAGGGCTACAAGCCCAACAGTGTGAGACTTTTAGTACATCCAGGTGCTCATCTCCTGGCGACCCCACAGTTTGTCGACGGGCCCGTAGGCCGAGCCAGGAACCAGTACAGTAGCTCCCCTCTGGACTGGTCCGAGCCGAGCCCTGGTTTGCCCCCAGGGACGCCTTCTGCAGCTGTTGTGGGCCAGCACGGAGCTCGCAAGCTCCAACAGATCAGCAACTAGTACGACAAGGCGCTCAACTCTTGCCTACCCCACTAATGGTTCACGAGTCCCTTGGACTTAACCGGGAGGACTGTCTAGCAGATCCACCGATCTTTCCCCCAGTGCACCAGCTGGGGACGTGTTTGGTTGCTGAAGTGGGTCCAGCCTGAGCATTAGTACGTTAGGTCGCTCAACTCCTGATGACCTCACAGATTGTCCTTGGGTCACTCGGTTCCAGAGTCGGCGCTAAGTCTCCGACCCAAAAGACCGCGCTTCCTCCTTTCCCGAGCTTATTGACCTGGTGGTAATTCCCAGCATTACGCCCGGTATTGTCCCAACCAGCCCGTTCGCAAGACTAAGCCTAGTCGTGCCGCTGCTGTGAGTCAGCCCACTGAGCAATGTAGGCATCCAGGGAGCTCATCGCCCATGGTGCCCCCACAAAGGACCTCGGGATTTTAACCAAGAGAAGGGAGCTTCTGATCTCCACAATCTCCCACCGCCTCGCCACGACGGCCGCTGATCCCGCTGTGGGCCAGGATATTTGAGCTTTAGTACAACAGGGCGCTCGTCTCCTGTTGACCCCACTTATGGTCCGCGAGTCCATCGGACTTGGAAGGGAGGACTGACTAGCAGATCCACCGACCATTTCCCCACTACGCCACCGAGGGGACGCGATTTGCTGCTGAAGTGGGCGCAGCACGAGCTATGTAGTACATCAGGTCGCTCGAGTCCTGACGACCTCACAAATGGCCCGCGGGACAGGATTTGGCAATAAATAGTATGATCAAGTTACAGTGATGAACAAATGAAACATAATCAAACATTTCTCATTTGTTTTCAAACATCGCCGTTTACATTAAATATATATATATATATATATATCAGTATTTTAAAAGAACCATATTTAAATAATTATTTGTGAGTAAACAGCTTAATTTTATTCGTTAAATATTCCTAACAAATGCCACTCTTAATTTCCAAATCCTCTAGATAAATTGGAAATCACTCGTGGCATTACTTATGACAAAGTGGCGTTTCTTTATTTCTTCATTGTCATTAACATTTTCACGAAATCAGTGAATGTTGGATTGTGTAAATGTAATTGAGTTGTAAATTATTAAATTACTATTGATTTGACCCTGGTAATAGCGGGATTTAAACACTTAGTGGAAACTTGTAACTGCAGCATGAAAACGGTTCGTTTCCGAACAGATGTTCCTATTCAAAACGTTATCTACACAGTCCCCTCTACAATCCCTAAAAGTTTGTATTGAGAATTTCTGAACATCTGTATATGATCATTTTCAGTGTCTAGTAAGTAGGATCAATGAAGATTCATAAAAAAAAATTAAAAATATTTTCACGTGTACAACATCGAAAGAAAATCGCTGATAAATATTGTCCTCTGAATATTGGTCTATTATAAAGGGTATTACATTTATTACAAACAAGTGTAGAGACTTTATCTAGTTTTTTTACAGACATTGCAGAACGCTAGCTTACCGACACCAGGAACTGCGGCTAAGTGATGGATAGCGGAGAGTGTAGGATAATTAAAAATGAAGGAAGCAATACTTTGTTTCCCATTTAAGTCTTAAATCTCTGCACAAAAGTAATGACCTAGGTTTTCATGCCACGGGGAATTACGTCAGGGATCATGTGACATTACTCTAATTAAACATCTTTTTTTTTCAACTTTGACCTAAATGGACTGGGTTTTAAACTCATTTGGAATTAAAATCGTGTTTGACATTCTCCTAAATTTTCCCATGATTCAAATATAAACTTTAGGAGGTCTCATTGTTTTGTAACTCTTTAGAATAGCCTATGTTTCATGTTTTTTCTGTTATCTGTAACAATTAAATACTAATATAATTTGTATGCATAATGTTTAAAATGTCCCTCGCGCAGGAACTGCGTAAACTAAGCAAATTCCTCAGTAAATTAAATTTGTAGTCAAATTTTGCTGATAATATGTCTTCTTTTGTTAATTAAATCATAAAAACCAACATTTAAAAATCGCTCAATCGGAAGCAATTTTTGGTTTTTCACAACGAAACTCGGTATATAGTAGGCCTATAACAAAAAAAGATAGAAAATCAGTCATATCCGTGCATTTGGAGTGGGGGTTTATCTGAAAGCTGTAATATAAAATTCGGTTAACAGTCTCATGTTTGTTTTCTCGCCTCGTAACTGGTTACATAATATGAACATGGCGACTGCTAAGCTAATTTTATATTACAGCTTTCAGATAAACCCCCACTCCAAATGGACGGTTATGACAGATTTCTCTTCTTTTTTTTAATACCATATACCGAGTTTCGTTGTGAAAAACCAAAAATTGCGTCCGATGGAGCGATTTTTTAAATATTGGCTTAAGTTAAATCCCTACACTTAATTTTCTTATTTTTCTGGTTAACGAACTTTATCTTAATTAATTTATATATGAGGATACGCCGTATCGTAGATGGTTAAGGCAATATGCTACTAGCCGGAAGGTCGCGGGTTCGAGTCCCGTTAGGGTCAGATTTTAAGCTGGCTTAAATCTTCTATCATGGTTGTGGGGTCGACTCAGCCTCTAGCGAAAATTAGTACTAGAAGATTGTTCTGGGGTAAAGACGGCCATCACACAGGTCTGACAACCTGGCTCACATCTGTGCCGATTATCTAAAAACGTGGGAGTCTAAACCTTCTATTATCCTAAGGGCCTCCTGAGGCCTGCAGTGGGATCACTTTATCAATAATTTCTATATGCCGAGTTTCATTCCGAAAATACAAAAATTGCTGCCTCTAGAGCGTTAAAAGAAACACATGCAAATACAAATATTATGCATATAATCAGGGTATGACTGGAAAATATTAGCTGAGAATAGGAATGAATGAATGAATGAATGAATGAATGAATATCCGCATGGCCATGAACCTATAGTTTCAATAGTGCCAGTGAGTTAGTTATATTTCGTGTATTATGTGATTTTGTCGAGTAATTATTTCCTCCATTTGTCAAATGATATGGACCAATTTCGAATACCCAACCAGCTTAGGCCATTCTCTACATTAGGGCTGTTAATAAGTGCCCACTGGGTATGAAAAGGCGGTTCCCCTTCCTACCTGCGTACAGGTTCACTCCCAATGAAATAACACAACTGACAATTGAGTAGCAGCGTCTTACCTTGTCAGCCTACCCGACGTGGGGTTGAATAGGAGCACTTATTAACGGGCCTGCTCTACAGCAATCTTCGTCTCTGGCGTCATCGACTTAGGTTGATGTGGTTAGATGGAATAGAACATCGTTTTTCAACCTGTGGTTCGCGAACCCCCAGGTTTCAAGGGGTTCGCCAAAAGTTTTCCGTAATAGCGGGTTTCTAGTTTAGGCCTATTATTGTTTCCTTCATTTCTGCGGCATTGTCATAATAATAATAATAATAATAATAATAATTCGATTCGCAATCCCTTTGAAGAGTCAGCAATTTATAATCCACATTAAGCGTAAATAAAAAAGAGCAGCTTCTCGAAATTTCCACTGGTTTTTAGTTACAGAAAAGTTATAAATCTTTGTCATTAATTGGTTTTTGGTTAATTTTAAAGGAGTTCCCCGTTATAGCGAATAAAGCCGTAAAGGCTTTACTCATATTACCCTTTTCATCCACATATTTGTGCGAAAAGTCGTTTTCTTCGTATGCCGGTGCCTATTAAAAAAATAAATACATAAACAGACTTTGTGCTGAAAGTGATTTGATACTTCATTTAACTTCTGTGGTTCCTGACTTCAAAAGCTCTGTGCCATGGAAAGCAGGCGCAACCTTCCCACTAAATTCCAAGGAAGAAATGAGTAATTACAATGAAAACTTGTATTTATTATTGCAACTAGGCGGGGGGTAACTTTAAGCCGTAACTATAATTACCTTATGTTTTAACTGTTAAGTTAATTTAATCTTATTAAACTTTTTGCTTGGAATTAAATTGTATGCATGTCTACTTATGTATTTTTAAAAGTCATGTTCATCCAACTCAGATCTTGTGTAAGGGGTTCGCGAGTCTAAAAAGGTTGGGAATCGCTGGAATGGAAGATGATCTTGAGAAACTTGGTATAAGAGGATGGAGAAGGAAGGCGTTTGTCCCGCGCCGTAGCCGAGCGGTTAAGGTAGGAAGCCTTGGCGCAGAGCTACGGGACTTGCGTTGGTTCGGGTCTCCATGGGGGAAGAAATTTTCTCATGGTATTTCGGCCAGTATGGGACCGGTGCCCACCCAGCATCGTGAGGCAATTGGGTAGCTACAATAAGTAGCGGCTCCAGGTTGAGGAACCAGCTATAACGGCTGGGGGACTCGACATGCTAACCACATGTCACCCCTACACTGGCTGTTGATCATCTACCTCTGTGATTGACACATGTGGATGTGAAGGGCCAGCAGCCGGCTGGTAAAAGGGCAACCGCTGAAAAAGTGGAAAGACCCTCAATCGGAGAAGGAAGGCGTTTAACAGGAATGGATGGAAGATGATGTCAGAGGCCTTGGCTCATAATAGACTGTAGTTCCATGTATAATGATGATGATGATGAATCTGTTTTTAAAAGTCGGACATTTTATGTAACTCGGTTCTTTATTGTAGTTCACTTTGTTTAGAGGTAACTTTATTGTTCTATTTGTGAGGCTGATAAAGGTGCTCATTTTTTTGTTGAATGGTGTGCACTTATGAACGATTGGGAAGACGGAGATTATTAATAATTATTAATAAGGGTTTATTAAATTTTATACCAAATATAACATATATCTTTATGGTGATTTTCATTAAGATCATTTAATATGGCTGTCTATCCTTCAATTAATTTGTTGGGTAAAATTAGATTATTGAATATAATGGTTGAATGAAACTTTTTTCTTACATCTAGAAGGCGAATATTTCTTAAATTTATTTCATTTTGAGGGATTATAAATTAATCAAATAAGATTTATTTTTTTATAATATCAAAGAATTCCCCTAGTTTTTTAATTATTTAGGGGGCACGCCGTAGCATAGTGGTTAAGGCACTGAGCTACAAGCCGGAGGGTCGAGGGTTCAAGTCCCGTTGGGGTCAGGATTTTTAAATTGACCCAAACCCTCTGGCGGCACTATGGCCCTGGGGTCGACTCAGCCTCTAACGGAAATGAGTACCAGACGCTTGTTCTGGGGGTAAAGGCGGCCGTCACACAGGGCTGACAACCCGGCTGACATAAAGTGCCGATTGTCTAGATAAAGTGGGAGCCCTAACCTCCTACTACCCCAAAGGCCTCCGGGCCTGTTGTGGGATCACTTTACTTTAATTTTTAATTATTTATTTTATTATAAATGAATTGTTTATTTTTCCCTTGTTTTTGTATATATATTACGTTACTCGTACGGTTTGTGTATATGTTTATATCTTAACTTTAGGGATTTAAATATTTAGTGAATGTGCGATCTAGATAATTGAATTATCAATTTCTGCTTCTTCCGCATTCTTCTTTATTCATGCATTTTGTTTAATTCTGTTAAATCGTATTTTTCTACGGAGTTCTCATTGTCTTATATTATTAGAATGTCGTCTATATTTCTACGAAGTTATCATTGTCTTATATTATTAGAATGTCGTCTATATTTCTACGGGGTTCTCATTGTCTTATATTATTAGAATGTCGTCTATATTTCTACGGGGTTCTCATTGTCTTATATTATTAGAATGTCGTCTATATTTCTACGAAGTTATCATTGTCTTATATTATTAGAATGTTGTCTATATTTCTACGGAGTTCTCATTGTCTTATATTATTAGAATGTCGTCTATATTTATACGAAGTTATCATTGTCTTATATTATTAGAATGTCGTCTATTTTTCTACGGGGTTCTCATTGTCTTATATTATTAGAATGTCGTCTATATTTCTACGAAGTTATCATTGTCTTATATTATTAGAATGTCGTCTATATTTCTACGGAGTTCTCATTGTCTTATATTATTAGAATGTCGTCTATATTTCTACGAAGTTATGATTGTCTTATATTATTAGAATGTCGTCTATATTTCTACGGAGTTCTCATTGTCTTATATTATTAGAATGTCGTCTATATTTCTACGAAGTTATCATTGTCTTATATTATTAGAATGTCGTCTATTTTTCTACGGGGTTCTCATTGTCTTATATTATTAGAATGTCGTCTATATTTCTACGAAGTTATCATTGTCTTATATTATTAGAATGTCGTCTATATTTCTACGGAGTTCTCATTGTCTTATATTATTAGAATGTCGTCTATATTTCTACGGGGTTCTCATTGTCTTATATTATTAGAATGTCGTCTATATTTCTACGAAGTTATCATTGTCTTATATTATTAGAATGTCGTCTATATTTCTACGGAGTTCTCATTGTCTTATATTATTAGAATGTCGTCTATATTTCTACGAAGTTATCATTGTCTTATATTATTAGAATGTCGTCTATTTTTCTACGGAGTTCTCATTGTCTTATATTATTAGAATGTCGTCTATATTTCTACGGAGTTCTCATTGTCTTATATTATTAGAATGTCGTCTATATTTCTACGGAGTTCTCATTGTCTTATATTATTAGAATGTCGTCTATTTTTCTACGGAGTTCTCATTGTCTTATATTATTAGAATGTCGTCTATATTTCTACGAAGTTATCATTGTCTTATATTATTAGAATGTCGTCTATATTTCTACGGAGTTCTCATTGTCTTATATTATTAGAATGTCGTCTATATTTCTACGGAGTTCTCATTGTCTTATATTATTAGAATGTCGTCTATATTTCTACGGGGTTCTCATTGTCTTATATTATTAGAATGTCGTCTATATTTCTACGAAGTTATCATTGTCTTATATTATTAGAATGTCGTCTATATTTCTACGGAGTTCTCATTGTCTTATATTATTAGAATGTCGTCTATATTTCTACGAAGTTATCATTGTCTTATATTATTAGAATGTCGTCTATATTTCTACGAAGTTATCATTGTCTTATATTATTAGAATGTCGTCTATATTTCTACGGAGTTCTCATTGTCTTATATTATTAGAATGTCGTCTATATTTCTACGGAGTTCTCATTGTCTTATATTATTAGAATGTCGTCTATATTTCTACGGGGTTCTCATTGTCTTATATTATTAGAAGGTCGTCTATATTTTTTACTAATAATTTTGAATTATTTTATAAATTATTCAAAGTTCGTTTCTTGTAAATATTGTAGACATATTTCTGATTTTATTGATTGATCGATAGATTTTCGTTCGTCCCCCTCGAGACATAAGTGCTATACTAGTGGAAAGTTTCTTAACCAGACTAATTTATTTATGCTTATTTCTCTATAGATATGACATACGAGTGACATGTGATTTGATTTAAGGAATGTAATAAAATAAAAGTTAATTATAAGTAATAATGGACGTATGTAGGCCTACTTAATCTTCCCCCTCTACTTCCCGCGTGGGAATATGGAAACTACCAAACGCACGTTTCTGGACTAAGCTAATTTAGTTACGCTTATTTCCGTATCAATCTAAATAACAAATTAATTAATTATACTAACTAAAACTACTATCAACCCATATATGTCAGTGAGTGACTTATGGTCAGCATATCGCTTCACTGATACATCTGATAGGTAATTAAGATATTACTTGATGGGGAAGACAGGTTAATTTTGCTCGGAGCCACTAATTTAGGCTTGAGGTTCTTTTATGATCCCGAAAATATTAAGATTCGCGACCCACGTGTTAAAATTCCACACGGAGATCTTGACCCTTGGATAATTCATCCTAAAAATTCATCGATCCCAACAAAATTTCAACTCGTGACCCTCCGGATTAGAAGCAAGGAACATAACCACAAGACTACCGCCTATAAAATTAGGTCATTTTAGTTTAAAAATAGTTTATTTCTAATTCTGGATTTAAATTCAGACAAATGTATAATGATTAGACACTCTATATTGAATTTACTAAGTTTGGGAAACCATTCGTATATAAATGAAATATCCATTAATTATTTTAACAAAAAAAATAGAATTAATTGTTGTTTTAAAATAGTGTCTTCTTTTCGTGTTAAATTCCTTAGGATTTGTGTTACGTAGATTGAAGTTTGTTTCATTGTGTAATTGCATTATTTAAATATTTATCTCTTCTTTCTTATGCAAACAGTAGACTCTCACTTAGAAATGAAAAAAGACTCGCCTCCTAGAAAAAAAATCTCTCGCACAAATATTTCCCAGTAGAAATGCTAAATGGAAAATATATATATTCTAGTTTTCTACGCTCAAAATCTTAAAAAATAAAAAGTCTGTCACGCAGGGACTGCGTGAACTAAGAGAATTCCTCACCAAGTCGAATTATGCTCTCATCTTGCTGATGTACGGAAAATTTATTTATTTTCTTAATTAAATTATATAAATATAACATTCAATACTTTTAAAATTCGTTAAGAAAAACCGTAGATGTCACTATATAAAAGATAAAAATATGAAATTGGTACCTGAGATCTCAAGTCGTCCTTGATTATATTGAAGCTGTAAAATATTCAGGAGACCTTTCGAAACGTATGTTTCATCTTCTGCTTCAGTACCATTCCAACAGAGGCCTTTCGAAACGAATATTTCATCCTCTGCTTCTGGAATGGTACTGAAGCAGAAGATGATACACATGTTTCAAAAGGCCTATCTTACAGAATGTAATAGTTGAGAACGACTAAAATCTCGGGTACAATTTTATATGTTTAATTTTATATAAAGAAAATAAGCGTATTTTGAAATTACAGCTTTCAGGTAATCATATAGTTTAATAATTTGGTGAAATTTATGTTATTTTTTGGAGAATAAATTTCTCGTTTTGTTCTAATGTCGTATATCGAGTTTCGTTGTGAAAAACATAAAATTGCTGCTGCTAGAGCAAATTTTTAAATTTAATATAAGGTATGCCTCTATAATCCACTGATTTTAACATGTCTTATGTTAGTCTCTCCCTCTCCATCTACTTGTTTTTAGCTTCACGGTTCTCGGAGTCTAAACTTAGCCGCTCCTTTGTTAGAAGTTTCTTGACCAAGCTAATTCAGTTAGTTTTATTTCTCCACATATGTCATGATTGGCATGTAGTCAGCATACCGACTCAAATGAGACATCTAGTAGGCAACTAAGATATTATTTTGAAGTAGGAAGATCGGTTTAATTTTGTTCAAAGACTTTCTTTTTCAGGTTTAAGGAATTTTTATACCTCTTTAAATTCACTATTTGGACCCATTCGATATAGAGTGTGCCCCTATACCTACACCTGTACATACCCACTTTGGGTCCTACATTGCGGGAGTTATATAACCAAGATTTTTTTTTCATGGTGAGACAAGCCTTGAAGTTCCTTGTCCTACCAGTTTGTCTTTTGTGCCACACATCCACATGTCTTAATCACGATGTGGACGAACATTCAACGAGTTGGCCTATATGGGTGACATGTGGTCAGCATATCGTATCCCCCAGTACATTATAGCTGGTTTTGTCAACCTGGAACCGCTAATTATTATAGTTAGCCAAATTCCTCACCGGTCCCATACTGGATGAAATTCTATGAGAAAATGTTTTTCCCCATGGGAACTCGAAGCTCTGGATGAAGGCGTTGATGTCATAAATATCTAGGCTAGGGCGCGGGAGTTGATACCCCTACTATATACAGTTTGATATAGTGTATACCCCTACAATCTACTAATTTGAACGGTCAGTCGCCTGAGACCGTACGACGCTACAAATCAAATTACCCCCCGCAATAATAAGGTTAGGGGCTGTGCGCTTCCTTTTCCTTCAATACAGTTTCGCCTCTTGCTTATAACTACCCCCTACTCCCGCGAAGAACACTCACACCTACAAATTTAACGTTTTAAGTATATTCTGCCTTGGCGCAGAGCTACGGGACTTGCGCTGGTTCGAGTCTCCATGGGGGAAGAAATTTTCTGATGGTATTTCGGCCAGTATGGGACCGGTGCCCACCCAGTATCGTGAGGCAATTGGGTAGCTACAATAAGTAGCGGCTCCAGGTTGAGGAACCAGCTATAACGGCTGGGGGACTCGACATGCTCACCACATGTCACCCCTACACTGGCTGTTGATCATCTACCTCTGTGATTGACACATGTGGATGTGAGGCCAGCAGCCGGCTGGTAAAAGGGCAACCGCTGAAAAGTGGAAAGACCCTCAATCGGAGTAGCCTATATTCTACGAATCTTAAGATGAAATGTGAGATTTATCAACTCTCACGACTTATAAAGACTTTACCTCTATCTCAAATATTATGAACAGGGCCATTAACAACGACTTATCGATTTTTGGGGATTCCAGGACTTAACCCCGAAAAAATAGGCTCATCTACATAATTATGATACCCTGTACCGTTGCCAAGCGGTTTAGGATATAATGGTTTAGTGCAGAGCTACAGTACTTGCACTGATTTCGAATCCCCATGGTGAAAGAAATTTACTCATGTAATTTCGATTAGAAAGGTATTGGTGTCCCGCGCCGTAGCCGAGCGGTTAAGGCAGGAAACCTTGGCGCAGAGCTACGGGACTTGCGCTGGTTCGAGTCTCCATGGGGGAAGAAATTTTCTCATGGTATTTCGGCCAGTATGAGACCGGTGCCCACCCAGCATCGTGAGGCAATTGGGTAGCTACAATAAGTAGCGGTTCCAGGTTGAGGAACCAGCTATAACGGCTGAGGGACTCGACATGCTAACCACATGTCACCCTTACACTGGCTGTCGATCATCTACCTCTGTGATTGACACATGTGGATGTGAGGCCAGCAGCCGGCTGGTAAAAGGGCAACCGCTGAAAAGTGGAAAGACCCTCAATCGGAAGGTATTGGTGTCACCCAGCATCTTGAGAAATTTGGGTAGCTACAATAAGTAGCATCTTCATGTTGAGAAAACCTATTATAACCGTTGACGGACACCTTTACCATCAATACAATTGTTTCAATTTGCCCTGGTATTTGTTTTTCCATTGTCAATATAAAAATGTATTCATATACTCCTCATTTTTATCACTGGCAGTTCAAAGAAGTGCAGGCGAAAGTCAAGAGGAAATTTCATTTTTATAATTTGAAAGTAAAGTAAAGATATCCCACTACAGGTCTCGGGAGGCCCTTGGGGTAGTAGGAGGTTAAGGCTCCCACTTTTTCTAGACAATCGGCACTTGATGTCAGCCAGGTTGTCAGCCCTGCGTGACGACCACCTTTACCCCCACAACAAGCGTCTGGAACTCATTTCCGTTAGATGCTAAATCGACCCCAGGGCCATAGTGCCGTCAAAAGGTTTTGGTCAGTTTAAAAATCCTGACCCCACCGGGATTTGAACCCTCCACCTTCCGATTTGTAGCGCAGTGCATAATTTGAAAGTATGACAAAAAAAAATGAAAGTATGGCATAAAAACATAATATAGAGAAAAATTAAACAAAAGTGACCCACAACCCTATAGGCCTACTGGTTGGATGATTGTCCACCTCTTTTATGACTTCAGGCCAGCTGTCGACTAGTAGATCAAAGGCCTTCTAGGTCTGTCGCATCATTTTAGTTGGATTTAGTAAAAATGAAAATTTAATAATAACGTTAATGAAAATAAAATTAATTATAATAGTATTAGACGATTGCTAGGAGATTCTAAGAGCCAGCACGCACGTTCTATTGAGTGACACTAAGAAATTGAGGCTGGAAGTAAATATCAATACAACTAAATATAGCCTGTGGTCACATATATAAATACATTAAATAATGTAAATTAGTGACAAATGAGGAAAATTTTGAATAAGTGGTTGAATTCATATACCTAGGAACAATAATTACAACAGGAATCAGATGCAGAAAGGAATTAAACGAGGTTCAATTCAGGAATTATCTACTATTACGTATTACAGGGACTCTTACTCAATTTTGCAAATATTTACTTTTACGCATTATAGGAACACTTGCCATCCCAACTTCTCTAAAAAAAAAAACTTTAAACTGAAAATATCCATCCATCCATAGTAATTCTGCCCGAAGGCAGGTCCGTCACTGCATTTTCATGTTATGCTTGCAGCTTTACTAGGGAATTGCAGGTGTGGTAGTTTCCCGTTGCTTTCCACACCGGTGAAGGATGATGATGATGATTATAATGATAAGGATGATGGCCGGATGATTTTCAGGGGCCGTTGAGTCCTAAACTTCCTGACATTGTCTTACAGGTGAGGAAAAACCCCGATAAAAACCTCACCCAGAAAAACTGCCCCGACCGGGGATCGAAACCGGGCCCGCTGCGTGACAAGACAGCACGCTACCTCGAGACCACAGCGGTGGACACTGAAAATACATAAAACGGTTAGTCTTTCAGTTATACGGATTAAAAAATATGGACTGTTAATTTAATGTAGGAGAAAATATTACGAGTTTTTGAGAATAGGTTTCTTTTTTAAATGTTTTGGTCAAAGAGTGACGAACAGACAGGTGGATGGAGAAGACTTTACATAATAATGAACTATCTTTATGGGAAACAAGATATAATAAGAATAGTTAAGTCTTGTAGACTACTAGGGTAGGACATGTGGTACGATGGTACGAATGGGGAATCAAAGAGGGGAATGTAAATTTCTTGAAAAAGAAACCAGAAGGATAAAGCCCAATAGGTAGGCTAAAAATAACGTGAGAGAATAACCCAACCATGATTTGAAGGAGATAAATTATACAGGGAATGATTGGACAATAGTGGGTCGGAATAGGGAAAGTATGGAGAGTTTATGTACGCAGGGACGTGAACCAACAGGTTCGATAGCGCCATGGAGTTAATTAATTATGTTATAATTTGTGCTATAATATCTTTATCAATTCCTTGTCATTTCAGGAATGACTGTGTTTTTTTAGACATAACTTTAGCGCCTACAAGTGAAAGAAAGGTACACTTAAAATGGAATCCATCTGTTCTTCAAACTGCAATGGAAAGTGTAATTTCGGGCGATGTATCTTTGAGAGGTGCATCTGAGATATTTAAAATTCCACTCAGCACTTTGCATGATAGGGTGAGAAAAGAAAAGAATAGGCAACTTGGTCTTAATACGTCTCCTATTGTTAAAATTGGGCACCCGACTGTATTGTCCTTGGAAATAGAAAACTCTTTGGTTGATAGGCTGCTGGCTCTAGAAAGGAAAGGTCTAGGCTTAACTGCTCTTCAGTTAATTTCTGAAAGTACTGGAATCGGACATCTTTGGAATCCAGAGAATAAAGTGGCTGGAATACATAATAGATTGGTTTCGGGCCTTTTTGAAGAGGCATAGAAATATAAGTTTGAGAAAACCGGAAGGGTTGTCTCGAGCCAGAGCTGCAGGTTTAAATGAGAAGGAAGTGAAAAATTACTTCAGCAATTTAAGAACAGTTATGTCAGATTTTGAATTGTTTGACAAACCTCAATATCTGTACAACGTTGATGAAAGTGATATTCCTCTAAACAACAGGCCAATTAAAATTGTCAGTGAGAAAGGTAAACGAGAAGTTGTATGTCTGACAAATGTTGAAAGAGGAGAAAACGTGACAGTTGTCGCCTGTTTCTCAGCATCAGGATCATATATTCCACCTATGATCATCTTTAAAGGGGCAAGGAAGAAGCAGGAATTTGCCGATAGATTGCCAGCATGCAGTGTTGTAGAAATGAGTGACTCGGGTTACATTAATGAAGAACATTTCTTAAAATGGCTGGAACATTTCAATACATTTAAGATCCCAGGAAGAGTTTTACTCATAATGGACAACCATGGTAGCCACACAAGTCTCCAAGCTTTGGAATTTTGCCAAAGAAATCAAATTGAGTTGCTAGGATTGCCGCCTCACAGCACCCATGTATTACAGCCGTTGGACAGAACCTTTTTCAAGAGCCTGAAAGCCAATTACCATCGCAAGGCAACAGAGTGGATGCAACGTAACCCCACTCAAACACTGTCCAAAGTTAGATTCAACCCCATATTCTGCGAGGCATTCAATACAGCAGCTACGGTAACTTGTGCAGTAAAGGGCTTTGCTTGCACAGGAATCATGCCGTTCTCCGAAGATATTGTACCACTGGAAAAACTTTCTCCAGCAGTTCTTTTTGAAACTGCTTCTCCTGAAGACATCCCTTGCAACTTCGGACCCAGCAGAAGCAACGAGGAAAAACATGACAACTCAAAGATTATTGAACCCCCAAATTTCGGAGCTATTGGCAGTGAGACTCCATCGACTGTACCAAATTCCACAAATTGTAAGACTTCACCAGAAATTGTTCACCAAATTCTTCCCACACCTGAAAAGCAGAAAAAGTTGTTACGCAAAAGAAAGTGTCTTAGTTCAGTTCACCTCACATCACCACAACACATTGCAGACCTCCGTGCCAAGAAGAAATTGTTTAAAGACAGTTCAAATAGGAAAACCAGTGAATGCAAGGGTAAAAAAGAGAGAAAAGTATCTCTCTCATCGCCATCAAAGGAAGATGAATGCGGTTTCTGTTTCAGGAACTATTACAGTGTAGAATCTGTTTTGAAAGGCTGTTGGATCAGATGTCAAAATTGTAATCTTTGGTATCATGAAGAATGTGTGGGTGCTAAAGAAAAAAAAAACAATTTATTTGTGGCAAATGTAAGTGATCGAAATTGTACCATGCTCTGTTCTTAATAGTACCTACTGTAGTACATTTTCGAACAATTTCATAAAACTAGAAAAACAATATTTTCTTAGCCACAGTTATCCGTTCATTGTTTAAATTCACGTGGTTGCTAAAGAGGTTAGGTGTCCTTGTGTACATAATAAAATTATAACATTTGGTGTAATATTCTATGCAGAAATATTAAAAATGTCTTAGGTGTTCGAAATTATACCACTCTACCCTACATGACTCATACCGCCATTTATTTGAGCTGGGTCCATGGTCTCGGGGAAGGGCTACAAATCTCCCTACAGTATAGTTCTTCCCGAAGTGATATACAGGCTCAGAGTCATGATGAAGTACATGCGTTTTAACCCCATTTGATAACCACAACCACATATTTTAAACATCTATGGTTTGTTATGCAAAGCTATTTTTTTAACTAACATGAGATGAGGTGAAAGGTGATATGAAATTAATAAATGGAAATGAAATTGCATGATGGGGAAAGGAAGATATGTGGAAAGTGTTGATGGGATGAAATTCGAGAAACGCGAGAACTCTGAGAAAATCCCAAAAATTCCAGTTTGGTCCACAATCATTGAATACATTTGCCTATAATTGCAAACACGGTTCCCATTGAAAGAACGTAATGAAAATGCGCTACTGCGGACTACTCAACCGGGACCCCCATGATTCGAACCTGAGAACCCAGTAGGGGCAGCCACGCGTCCACCGAGACGGCTTGTAATAAGGGATAATATAGTTGGTTATAAGATCAAAAATCATGATAGAAAACAAACCTCTAGAACAAGTAACAAATTTTAATTATTTGGGTTGTAATTTTACTAAAAACACAAAAACTGAAAGAGACATAAATATGAAACTGTCGAAATTTCAAATGATTTGCGGAACTATGCATAAAACAATAAATATCAAAACAAGCTTTTTTTGTAAAACATTGGCAGTTCCTGCATTTCTTTATGGGAGTGAAACTTGAGTAATAGCCAAAAATTACAAAATAGAATACAAAACGTATAAATGAACTTCCTTAGAAGAACAAAAGGCTGCACAAGATTGGATCGGATAAAGAATGAATATATAAGAACAGAGTTAAATATATATTCATTGAATGATGAAATCAAAGAATGTAGAGATAAATTGTTTAGACATGCAGTAAGAATGAATGTAACAAGGATACCAAAAACAGCATTTAACTACAAGCCAAGAGGTTCAAGGAATCTAGGAAGGCCAGTGAAAAGATAGAGAGGAACAACTGTGAGGCGGAACAGACAATTTGCCTAGCCCGTGAAGTGAAGAAGAAGAGGATAGTTGATTACTAATAGAAGACCAGCGGTTAGAATGTAACCTCGTGAGTACAAAGAGCACCCCGCAGGGATTTCCGTTCACAGATAGTGGCGTGGAGCTTCGGTAATTTACCCACCTTCTCCCTTCACCTTGCAGGTGTATCTTCTATTCTGACCAATAGTTTTTAATGTAACTGCTGGTATATTATTTTGATCTATTAGTGTCCACCGCTGTGGTCTTGAGGTAGCGTACTGCCTTGTCACGCAGCGGGCTCGGGTTCGATTCCCGGTCGGGACAGGCTCCTGGATACGATTTTTTCGGGGTTTTTCTTCACCTGTAAGACAAACATCAAGAAGCTTAGGACCCAACGGTCCCCGAAAATCATCCGGCCACCATCATCATCGTTATCATTATCATCATCATCATCATCATCCTTCATCGGTGTGGAAGCTACTACATCTATAATTTCCTAGTAAAGCTGCAAAGCATAGCATGCAAATGTTATGATTGAAGCGAAAGACCTGCGCTCGGGCAGAATTACTATGGAAGGGTGGAAATAAAGTAGTCGTAATGAAGGAATTGCTATAAAGATTAAAATATTACTATCCATGCTAACTGTATTTAACAAATAATCTAGCAGGGACAACAAATAGAAAATATTTATGGAGATTGTTTTCTTCAGTAGTTAAATATATAAGGTGTAAGTTAATTATACTGCACAAATTTAACTGCTTACAGAGGGGTATTATACAATTTGATATAGGAACCAATGGTGTACGAGAGAAAATGGGCGAATTATAGGGAATCAAAGTAATCGACATTTGATACAGATAAATCAACAGGAGACCAAAGTAGGAGATAAAATTATACTAGAATAACATCAGATTTTAGTATCAATTCCGAGATCCTGATTGCTAATAATTCATCGATAACGTTTATAAAATATTGAATTATCAAATTCCTTAAAATTTCGAACTTAGCAGAAGATTGCATGCTACTGCACTGGTTACAGTAGAATCGGTTCTATAAGAGCCTTAGCTCAAAGTGAAACACGCAGAATCCGTGTAGGTAACGCGTGGCTTAATGGTTAAAGCAATGGGTTTGAGATTCGAACATTGATTTTTTTTTTTCTGATTTACTCAAGTGTATTGGTTCTTATTTCCCAATAGCATTATGTATACCATATGTACATACATTGTACCTCTTCATGTTATTACTCTTGTGATCACTGCATTATAATTTATCTAAGTACATAAATAATGTACAGTACAATTGAACATTTTATTTGCGAAACCTGTTGTACTCTATAGTATGTGCATTATTATTACAACCAAACCATTCAAAACAATACGTTTTGTAACCCATGTACTGTACCAACATTCTAATACCATATTCTGTAAAATAATGAGTAAACAATTAAACCAGACGTAAACCTACGTACATATTAGTATGTACATATTAAAGGGGGGAAAAGGTACACATACTGTACGCAGTTTCGAATTTGATGCATCAATCTTACATTTGCATCGATAGTAAGACTGCTATAACCACAGAGCTAAAGGCGCATGCATAATGCCAGTTATAATCTCTTTGTCATAGTATTTCCATTTTAATTTGAAATAATCAGTGGCATGCCAACCATTTTACAAATTGTATCATAACTTTGACATTTTTATTCTTACACCGTTAGTTCATTAACTCAAATTTCTTATATAATACCCCTCCACATGCAATTAAATTTGTGCGGTATAATTAATTTACACCCTGTATATATGCTCTTGTTTGTATCATAGCAAATTCCTCGTCTTCCATTTTCAGACCCCGCTACTCTTCTCGTGAATAACGAACGTTAGGTTCGTATGTAGCCTTTTTCATGTTTGTGTAATTTTGATTTTTTTACAAAAGTTATATTGCTGATATTTTATTTAAAATATTAAACAAAATAAATATATATTACTAGATAACTAATTAACTCACTGGCACTATCAAACTCGTAGGTTCATGACCACGAAGACGTAAGCTCTCCAGACATCCTTAATCAGAGCTAATGTTTTCCAATCACCCCCTGTATAATCTACTTCCATCAAATCATCATTGTTATTCTCCCACCTTATTCTTGGCCTACCTACTGGGACCTTTTCCCCTGGTTTTCTTACAAGGAGTGTCCATCCACTTCTTTCATTCCCAAGTTCTGGCCATCGTAGTCTACAAGACGTAACTGTCCTTACAACATCTGATTTCCCATAAAGATCACGCAGTTCACTGTATCTTCCTGGATACATCTCGAACTTGAGTATTAAATAAAATACTAACATTCTCTGACGTCAGAATTAAAACTTTTTTTTTTTTCGAATGCCTGGCAAGTTTAACGTAGAGTTGAGTCCATTTTCTATCGAGTGAAGACAGAAAATAGAAGTGCATTAGGTCGCTGAAGCCACTTAACACAATTTGAGAATCGCTTTTACGTAGCTCTCGATACTGATTGGTCATCTTTATTGGAGACAACACTTACTTTGTAACACGGCTTTTAGTGGTTTTAGTATATAATGGCTATTTCTGCCCTCCGACCCCATCTATATCCCTTCTCCTACCTTAGTCTCTCAAGCCCATTCATTGTCTTCTCTCTCCCTCTCTCTCTCTCTCTCTTTGCATTTGTTATGAGGATTAACGGTTTAATACATTAACACATGAAAATGTGAGTAATATATAATATTCTCAAGGTGATATAACTAGTAAGGTGCAGCAATTCCGTAAACTAAGGGAATTCCTCAGTTAGTAGAATTTATTGCCTGATTTTGTTGGTCTACGGAATGTACATTTGCTTTGTTAATTAAGTAGTTTGTGTACAGTTTCATTACGAGAAAATAAACATAGCGCTCGCTAGAGCTATTTTTAAATTTTGGTTTACAGATAAATCCCTACTTTCAATTGTTTGATTGGGCTGATTTTTGTAGCATACATTTCTCGTTCCTTTTCAATGCCATGCCGAGTTTCGTTGCGGAAAATCGAAAAATGTTCTCTTTGGAGCCATTTTTAAGTTTTCGCTTCAGTTTAACCACCACTCCTAATGGACCTAATATCTTACTTTTCCTTAATTGATGTTATATATGTAGTTTTGATGTGCTAAAATAAAAATTGTCAATCCTAGTGCGTTAACAAACTCAGGAACACACACACATATTATATATACATATGTCATGGTCATTTTCGATGTCAACTAAGAAGGACATTTTTAAGAAATGTAAAACAGTACCTGAGATCTCTCGTCCTCAATAATTTGCAGTATTGTTTTGTAAGAGGCCTTTCGATAACCTAAGTATCATCATCTGCTTTCAGTTTGGTAATGATTGTTGCTGGTAACACTGGTCGACAAGGTTTTCTTCACAAGAAATCAGATTAGTGAATCTAGAGCATTTTTTCATACTGAATTCAGGTGTGTAGTCAGAATTTTTCCATCAGGCACAGTTTTTTTTTTTTTTGACAGCTACTTTTTTAAAGTTGATTTTAGCATTCTCTTTGACCTGTCATAGGAACCTTTACCTTATATTTAGCGATTTTATTCAAGCTGTATTTAAGAGCTGTCGCTGATGATCACGGTGAGCGTTTTCATCAGCAAATTTCCACAATGGAAAAGATGTACCGAGGCAAGTGGAGTTCTAATATGCTGGCTGACTACTGTTGGACCAAGAAGAGAGATGTTCCAGATGCAAAATATGCCCGAAAATCATTATCTACCACTTTCTAGGTAAGTCAGAATGAGTTAGAGTTAGATGGATTTTATTAAAAATTATAAAATTATAAAAAAAAAGTAAATGAATATCACTGAAAACTCGTGCCTGATAGGAAAAAACTGAAATGGTATTTAAATTCAGGATGGAAAATACTTCAAAAATCTCATATTTCTATTCTCGTGAAAGAAAAAAATTCATTTTTGTCGACCAGTGTAATTATTTGTTACAGAGGTTTTCACATTACTTGGTACGTGTCTCATTTAACACTGTCCTCAACGGCGTTTTTTTCGCGTAACGGTTCTTTTAAAAAATCTTGATTAAGTGGGACATGTAAAAATGTTTCGATAATATTATCAAGAGAACAACCCCGTAGGGGTGGGAGGGGCTTTCGTAATTCACTGGCACTATCGAACCCGTGTAGGTTCATAGCGCGAGCGGACCTAAAGCTCTCCATACATCCCTATCCTGAGTCAATGTTTTCCAATTATCCCATGTATAATTTACCTCACTCAAATCGTGGTTAATGTTATTCTACAATATTATTCATGGCCAACCTACTGGGGGTTTTCCCTCTAGTTTAGGCCTACCATTATATATTTTTTTTTTAATTCCTCATTCGTGTTACTTGCCCCCCCCCACCATCGCAGTCTACGAGACTAACTTGTTCTTATTAAATCTGATTTTATTTGTTTCGAAATTAATTAAAATGAAGATAAACAAATGCAACAATTATTTACTAACTTACAATAATAAATGGAACAACAGTCAAGTTATTTAATTGTTGCATCAATTTTTAGATTATCTTAAATTTAGTTATTTTCATTACAATATTAGAAAGTGAGATTTTACGGGTGGCTTTACGCTGAGTACGGAATTTCTAAACGAATTCTTAACACTTTTTCACTTCTAGTAAATTATAAAATTTAATGCAATACTTTGTCGAATTGCATTATTTTGAGTAGCTTATACCCTTCTCCTGAAGACGGAACCTGGTTTCCGAAAGTCATAACTAATTGACATGATTTAAGAAGTTGGTTTATGGCCGCGCGGACGTAAGGTCTCCATACATCTGTATCCTGTATTCCAATCATTCCCTGTATAATCTACTTCCTCAAATTATAGTTCATGTTATTTTCCCACCTCATTCTTAACCTACCTACTGGGCGATTTCCTTCTGGTGGCTTTCCTACAAGGATTTTCCATATTCATCTTTCATTTCCCATTCGTGTCACATGTCCTGCCCATCGAAGTCTACAAGTCTTAATTGTTCTTACTATAACTGATTTCCCATAAAGATCATGTACCTCACTCTTATGAAATCTTCTCCATTCCCCTGTCCCTTCATCTCTCTTTGGTCCTACAATTTTCCTAAGAAATTTATTCTCAAATACTCGTAATATTTTCTTCTCCCCTAAAGTAAGAGTACGTGATTCGCATCTATGTAATATAGCTGGGAGTATAACAGGCCTAGAGATTTAAAACATTTTAACATAGTTGACGACGAGGGACTTGCCAGGTACTTATTTTAATAAATGTAGGTTCATTATTTTTAAATTAAGTAACTAACTCACTGACACTATCGAACCCGTAGTTTCAAGGCCGTGCCGACATAAGCTCTCCATACATCCCTATCCTGAGCTAATGTTTTTCAATCATCCCCTGTATAATCTACTTCCCTCAAAACATAGTTAATGTTATTCTCCCACCTCATACTTATCCCGCCTACTGGGCGCTTTCGTTCTGGTTTTCCTACAAGAAATTTCCATATATATTTTTCATTCCCCATTCTTGCCATATGTCCTCATCGTAGTCTATGAGACTTAACTGTTCTTATTATATCTGGCTTCCTATAAAGACCATGTAGTTCACTGTTATATAGTCTTCTCCATTCACCTGTGTGTTCATCTCTCTTTGGTCCAAAAATTTTCCTTACTTACTTTTTCTTACTTTTGAGGGTCTCTCCACTTTTCAGCGGTTACCCTGTATTCCCATTCGCCATTCATGCCGATCACGCCATTCATCCTCCTCCAGACCTCGGTCGTTCATCAATCTATGGATCTCTCCTCTCCAAGTTGTTCTTGGCCTGCCCCGTTTCCTTCTACCAGAAGGTGGCCATTCCAAAAGAGTTTTGGGCCACCTATCATCCTCCATTCTACTGACATGGTCATACCACTGAAGAGCTCGTCTTTCGATCCTTTCCACCACTGTCTGCTCCATATCCATCAACTGCCTCACTTCTTCATTTCTTCTTTTTTCCAACCTGGACACCCTGGCACTGCGTCTTATTCCATCCATATCCACTGCCAAGATCTTTGTTTTTGTCCCTCTACCAAAGTCCATCCCTCAGCACCATAAGTCATTATGCTTTCCACAACAGACTTCAAAATCCTCTTCTTCGTGTGGTTTGACATGGTCCTACTCCATAGTAATCCATTCAACATTTTTATGGCTCTTCTTGCTTGTACTAACCTGCTATCTACTTCAGCTTTACAACTCCCTGTTTCATCAATAAGTGATCCCAAATATTGGGAAATTTTCCTTAGAACTTTATTATCAAATACTCGTAATCATCATCTCCCCCTTAAAGGTTAAATTGCATGTACGAATTCGATAACGTATGAAACAGGTATTTCTAGCATGTGCTTATAGCGAGCTACCCCTTATGTTATGTTGAAGTTAATAGGATTGTTTGAAGATAGCATGGCGGGTATCTGTGGCGTTCGAGCAGGTAGCATTTATTTGATTAACTTCATACCGGTTTACACAAAAAAAACTCAAATCCTCTTTATGAATTTTCTCGTTGACATTTATAGGTAAACAAGTGTAACTGAATTAGCTAAACATTTAATTCAGTAATCCGTTTAATTAAAATTGTATTGCAATTCATCACCACTTAATCATGAACTGCAGATTAAAAAAACTCCGATTAGGGAGCACCCGTGTCCCCACGCGGGACGTATGAGGTATATACAAACTACTAGTCCACTAAGTAATCTGCGCAGGCGGAAAATTAACTAATATGCTGTCTTTCTCTTCCTTACCATGTTGTCACTTCCTGTCCTCTGTATATGTTATTTGCCTGGTAGGTAAAGAGCTGATGAATACTATGAATTTTAATGGTCCGTCCTTCTACGCGTTCATTGGCAAAATGACTAATTTGACAACCCTGTTACTATTGGGGTTACGTGTAGGAATGGGCTGTCCCTTCTCATTACATGTTGCCACTTGTGATTTATCGTGAGGCTGGTAATGGAGAGACGACAAATACTGTGATTTTAAATGATCCGACCGCTTGAGCTTTCCGTGCTTAAATGACTAATTTGACAACCATGTTAAGATCATTCATAAGTGTTTATGGATTCTCCACCCACACTTAAAGTTGAACCATTCAGTACGTGATCGGATATAGTCTTCTCCTACATCCCTCCCATAGATTTAGTAGCTCGGCGACACTAACGCTAAAACTCTTCCCCTCCGCCTGTGCGGAGTTAACTTGGTGGTATAATACATGCATTTCTTTCATTTTCATTCACTGTACTATAGGTATCCCTGGGGGTCCGTCGGGCCCCAGCTGGGCTCACAACAGCAACAGGGCGCGTCCCCGGGTGGCGGATAGGGGAACGGTCGGTGGTTTGCTTGCATTCCTCCCGGCTAGGTCCAGACCGGACCCGCGGGCCATGTGTGGGGTCGTCAGGACTCGAGCGACCTGACGTACTATATAGCTCGTGCTGCGCCCACTCCAGCAGCAAAACGCGTCCCCTCGGTGGCGTAGTGGGGAAAAGGTCGGTGGATCTGCTAGTCAGTCCTCCCTTCCAAGTCCGATGGACTCGCGGACCATGAGTGGGGTCAGCAGGAAAAACATATGCAAAAGGGGCCTGCTGTCAAGCCTAGAACTATCCCGGCCCACAGCGGGGGCATGTGCCGCTGTTGGCGTGGCGGTGGAAGACTAGGGGATCGTGCCCCCCTATCTCCTGGTTCATTGAACCTGAGACCATCTGTGGGGGCACCATGGGAGATGAGCTCCCTGGATTCCTACATTGCTCAGTGGGCTGCCTCACAGCAGCTACACGACTAGGCCTAGTCTTGCGAACGGGCTGGATGGGACAATACCGGGCGTAATGCTGAGAATTACCACCAGGTCAATAAGCTCGGGAAAGGAGGAAGCGCGGTCTTTGTTGGTGGGATTTAGCGCCGACTCTGGAACCGAGTGACCCAAGGACAATCTGTGAGGTCGTCAGGAGTTGAGCGACCTGACGTACTAATGCTCAGGCTGGACCCACTTCAGCAACCAAACACGTCCCCAGCTGGTGCACTGGGGGAAAGATCGGTGGATCTGCTAGACAGTTCTCCCGGTTAAGTCCAAGGGACTCGTGAACCATTAGTGGGGTAGGCAAGAGTTGAGCGCCTTGTCGTACTAGTTGCTCATCTGTTGGAGCTTGCGAGCTCCGTGCTGGCCCACAACAGCTGCAGAAGGCGTCCCTGGGGGCACACCAGGGCTCGGCCCGGACCAGTCCAGAGGGGAGCTACTGTACTGGTTCCTGGCTCGGCCTACGGGCCCGTCGACAAACTGTGGGGTCGCCAGGAGATGAGCACCTGGATGAACTAAAAGTCTCACACTGTTGGGCTTGTAGCCCTAGCTGGTCTCACAACGGCTTCAGGACACGTCCCTGGAGGCAGAACAGGGGAATGGTCGGTGGATCTGCGACAGCAGTCCTCCCGGCAAGGCTCATGGAGCCCGTGGACCAACTGTGGGGTCGTCAGGATTGAGCGACCTGATGTACTATGTAGCTCAGCAATTCCCAGAACTGCAAACTCCAACACTCTCTCCCTAGGGTGTTGGTGTAAGGACCGTGAACTTGAACGTGGACGTGAACATAGAATAGGGAGGACTAGAACTAGGACTTGGGAGTATGGTCAGGACGACCGAGGTATCCCAAGGGGTGGATGGATGGGCCTAGATGTACTATAGGTATACTACGCAGAAGGAAGTAGGTCTATGCACAGAATTAACTTTCTAGTCCGTGCAAGGCAGACGTAAGAATGTCTGCTCCTGTGAAAGATCGGCTCTCAGCAAGTTTTAAGTAGTCTATTTTCCTGGTATAATACATTAATTATGTTATTGTGATATTACGTATAACATTATAACCGCCGTGATCTCGAGGTAGCGTGCCGCCTTGTCTCGCAGCGGGCCCGGGTTCGCGTCTCGGTCGGGACAGGCTCCTGGGAACCTTAGGGCTCAACGGTCCCCGAAAATCATCCGGCCATCATCATCATCATCCCATCATTATCATTATCCCATCATTATCATCACCTTCCTTCACCGGTGTGGAAAGCAACGGGAAGCTACCACGCTTATAATTCCATAGTAAAGCTGCAAAGCATAGCATGAAAATGCTATGATTGCAGTGAAAGATCTGCCCTCGGGCAGAATTACTATGGATGGATGAGTAAGTGTGTCTGGCCGACGTTTAAGAAATCAAGTTCATAGTATTGTTTATAATGTTGGGAATCAATGTCCCACAAGGTAGCTGAGTGGTTAAGGCAAGTTACGGGGCTTGTGCTGGTTCATAGTCTCCATGGGAGAAGAAAGTTTCATATGGAATTTGGCCAGTATGGGACCCATGCCCAACCAGCATCGTGAGGAATGTGGGTAGCTAGAATACATAGCGGCTCCAGGTTGAGAAAATCAGCTATAACGGCTGGGGGACTCAACATGCTAATCACATGTCACCCCTATACTGGCAGGATGGTCGTCTACCTCTGTGATTAATACATGTAGATGTGAGGCCAGCAGCCTGCTGGTAGGCCAACGACCTTCTAGGCCTGTCGCGTCATGGGGACTTTGTTGGGAATGATTTGCAAGAGAGGAAGACTTAATTCAAATTGAAATACAATATTGCAGATGTAACAAGTGAGGCGACAGGTATTTCTAAAATTAGGTGACTCATTTTAAAGGAAGGGCCCAAGTCCTTTCCACCACAGGACAGGTCAGTTTCTCTTCACCAATCGGGAAGAAAATAGAAAGACGAAATAAATGTTTGAAAATTCTGTCATTATTATTGACAATGCTTTTACCACAAAGTATAAATCAATAAAAAGCCAACGATAAATATACTGAAGAAACATGTAAATCAGTGATTGAGCCACATAATAAAAATGTATTGAAGTCTAATCTTCTTCAACTGGTTAAGAGGCAGTTATTAGAAAATGTTCAACCCCGTTGGGTATTGCAAAGGACCGTTAGTCAGCATGACGGACTCCTCAAATACTAGTTATCTTTTCTCCTACCTTAAAACAAGAGACCACTTTCGTAACCTTGTATTATAATTGGAAGAATAACTGTTTTATATGTTTTCAGATTATATGTATATATATATATATATATATATATTAGAAATTGAGATGACAAGAATCCTTGTTATGCATAATGTCACGGCTATTACCGTCAATAATAATAATAATAATAATAATAATAATATTTAAGCCCCTGTTACCCTTAACAGAGATTAAGGTGCTCTCCCCCTATAGTGAAGAATTTGAACCATACTAATTTTATATAAATGGATTGCGCACAAATGTGCCAAGATGATAACACAGCTAACAATCACTGACACTAACTTGGTCTTCCGTAATCACAATCTTTTTTATTCATTGTGTACACACCAGGATGTGATATCTTTCGCATTTCTGTTCACATACTTCGCATATGCATGACATCTTCGGGTCATGGAATGTTTTATCTCTACACATTAGGTGGTGGAATCCATGCACGCTTAATCTTTGATGACGTGTCGTATCTGGAAATTTGCTTCTGTCCAGTTCCCGTCTATCATAATTTTAGTTACACTTGTTTTCATACAGATGTCATTTAAGTGGTTCGTCGTCAGCGTTCCGCCTCATACTGACATCTATGAAACCAAGGTAGTACTAGGACGGGAAAATTCGGTAAATTTTGCTTAGAGTCCTTTCCATTCAGGCTTAAGGATCTTTTACGAGCCTGAAAATCTTCAGACTCGGGACCCACGGCTTAAAGTGCCTCCCGGAGGACTTGCTCCTTGAGTTTTTCCTTCCTAAAAATCCATCGTCCCCGACCGGGTTTGAACCCGCGACCCTCGAGCCCAGAGGCAAGGAGTAATAATAATAATAATAATAATAATAATAATAATAATAATAATAATACTGTCAAGTAGTAGGTCTAGTCACTCTAGTGGTCTCTCACGTTATCCAAAATCTCATTTGAGGTCTTCGGTAGGTCTTTGCGCCGGGGATATGTAATGAAACATCTGTCAGGGTATTCTGGTAATTTCAATTATTTTCACATGATGAAGCCAATATTGTTTATATTGTTATAGATAATGAAAATTTGTTGTTATTCAAATAACAAATGGCTTTGTTGCGTAAAAGGTGTTAAGTCCTAAAGTGTACTTTTGTGAAAAAATGGAATTTTATTTGCTCAGTATAACTCATTTTTGTTCATTTTGAACCCATATCACTTAAGCCCAAAATTGTACTTTTAAGAAAAACGACATTTTTTTCTCTATTCTATAGTAATTCTGCCCGAGGACGGGTCTTTCACTGCAATCATAGCATTTTCATGCTATGCTTTGCAGCTTTACTAACAAATTATAGGTGTGGTAGCTTCCCGTTGCTTTCCACACACACACACACACACACACACACACACACACACACACACACACACACATAGGCCTATATATATATGTTATAACTATATTTTTTACGTTTGGAATGAAGGTTATATATATATATATATATATATATATAGATATTATAAATACAGGGTGATTACAAATGATTGGAGCGATTTCATGATTTTATGGTAGCTGTAGTATTCGACATATTTTCACGAACTTTTACAGATACATAGAGCAACTTCCCAGGTTTTTTTTGAGATGTTACAGGTGCTCCATATGCTCCCCCTTGGTGATTCTGCAGATATCAAGTCTGTAATCAAGTTCGTCCCATACTCGACGTAACATGTCCCTATTAATTTGTTCAAAGGCATTGATTATGCGAGCTCGCAGTTCTGGTAAGTCTACTGGTAAAGGAGGCACAAACACTGAATCTTTCACATACCCCCAAACAAAAAAATCGCACGGCGTCAAATCGGGGGAGCGTGGAGGCCATGACAACAATTTCTGATCATTCTCTCCACTGCGACCGATCCATCGGTTTGGCAATCTCATGTTTAAAAATTCACGAACATCGTGATGGAAGTGTGGTGGAGCACCATCCTGCTGGTAGATGAAGGTCTCACTGTCGGTCGTCAGCTGCGGCATGAGCCAATTTTCCAGCATGTCCAGGTACACGTGTCCTGTAACGTTCTGCTCGCAGAAGAAAAAAGGGCCATAAACTTTGAACTGAGAAACCGCACAGAACACACTACCTTTTGGGGAGTCGCGAATGTGCTGCACAATAACGCGGGGATTTTCTGTGCCCCAGATTCGCACATTGTGTTTGTTCACTTTGCCATTCACAAAGAATGTTGCTTCGTCACTGAAGACAAGTTTCTCACAAAAACCATCCTCATCCATAAACTGCTGCATTTGTGTACAAAATTCAAACCGACTCACTTTGTCAATGGGCGTAAGGGCTTGTAGAAATTGCAAGTGGTAAGGTTTATGCTTCAATCTTTTCCGCAAGATCTTCCAAACGGTCGGTTGTGGAATGTTCAGCTCTCTGCTCGCTTTTCGTGTTGATTTCTGTGGGCTACGTGTGAAACTCATCCGCACACTCTCAACCTTTTCTTCACTCACTGAAGGACGACCCGTTGATTTCCTTTTACAGAGGCATCCTGTAGCTTTAAATTGCGCATACCATCGCCGAATGGAGTTGGCACTCGGTGCATCTTTCTCGAACTTCGTTCTGAAGTGTCGTTGCACAGTTATCACAGATTGAGTTGAATGAAATTCAAGCACAGCATATGCTTTCTCCTCGCCTGTCGCCATCTTTGATAACTGCTGCGCTCTCTCGGTTTAAAGCTGAAACACGGCTACGAGAGAAAACAAAAAAAAACCTTATGAGTTTTTATACATAACTTTAAAGTTCTGTGAAGATATGTCAAATAAGATCGCTACAATAAAATCATGA
Source organism: Diploptera punctata (assembly GCA_030220185.1). NCBI lineage: Eukaryota > Metazoa > Arthropoda > Insecta > Blattodea > Blaberidae > Diploptera > Diploptera punctata. The sequence goes on from JASPKZ010010241.1 coordinate 657,489, forward strand.
AATCGCTCCAATCATTTGTAATCACCGTGTATATTTTTGACATTTGGCAATGAAGGCAAATATGATATGAAAAGAAAAAAGAATGCTTGAGTCGGGATTTGAACTCGAGTCTCTAAAGTCTGTACCTTTAGCGCTCTAACCAACTGAGCTACCCAAGAATTCCAAGACAAACATACAATTTTCTTAGAATACTACATGTATAAGAAAATTGTATGTTTGTCTTGGAATTCTTGGGCAGCTCAGTTGGTTAGAGCGCTAAAGGTACAGACTTTAGAGACTCGAGTTCAAATCCCGACTCAAGCATTCTTTTTTCTTTTCATATCATATATATATATATATACAATCATGCTTGAAATGATAACTCATTTTAGCCCATTTGGACTTAACACGACAAACACAGATATATTATTAACAGTAACTAAATAACTTCATTTTTAAGAATTTATTTAAGGTCGACAGTTTAGTAGTTAAGACAAAATTTGAGCGATTACTTATATTATGAATTTGTTTTTGTCCCGTTTGGAACTTGGTTTGGTAATTGGTTCACACACGACAATTATCCACTGTATGGATATCAATTAGCGAAGGCTTGAATTGTCTGGTATGAAATAACCAGGATGCCTCGCGAGTCTCTTAGTTCACTGCATTCATGGATACGTATTACAGTTCGCTAAATACAATAAACTAATTGTCTAATTATTTTAAACATTATCTTAGCCTATGTGTAAATAAATTTATTAAACGATAGCCTATATGGTTTTCTTTCACAGTGTTAAATGTTATTTTATTCCCATTTAATAAATATCAATCAATCAATTAGTGGAGCTTCGGTCACTTTTCGGGCCTGCTTTCCACATTCTTCTCTGTTTCTTGCTGCTGCTGTTTTCCGGATGTCAAATAGGTTTACAGCATCCTTTCAAATCACATATTCCCATTCTCAACCATTTCTGGGTCTTCCAACTAGTCATTTCCCTCCAAAGTGTCCATTCAGTACTTTGTTTGGTATTATTTCATCTTCCATTTTAACAATATGTCTGGCCCACTGTAATTTCTTGATGCGTAGGCCTATATAGTTTGACAGTAACTTTCTTTTTCTAATGACCAGGTTGTCTTTTATGACATTTCTGGTTTTCTCTCTGGCATTGGCGGAAATGTAAACCATTTCTAAGTTTGGGGCATCTGGAAGGCGGAGTTACGTTACCCCGATGATATGATAATTATGTGATAAATGATAATGAAGCGCCAGGAGAGTTCTTAACCTAAACTTAACCTAAATTTCAAACCACAGACAACAACAGGAATGATTCTCTCATACAATGTATGTAATTCTTGATGCTTCACATTCCATTAGGATTAGAACATACTGGACCAAACACTTTCCTTAAAATGTTTCTCTCGTAATAGGCCTAATCATTCATCCCTCTTTTCTATTGTATTAAAGTCCATGTTTCATTTCCATATGTGAATTAATACTTTGTAGAGTGAAATTCGATTCTTCCAACTAGTAAATATGATATGTTCTATTTACTAAATAAAATAATGATTTTTTCATATAAGTTTTCAATTATTTCCCATGGAAATAAGTTAGCATTTCACATAGCAAACAGAGGAAATGATGTCATGTGTTTAATCTTATTATATATATAGTTATTTTAGTTCAATTTTCATGTATTTACCCTGGTTATGTGTGTTTCCATTTTTATAATTTTGTTTTGTGGGACAGAGTAATATTCTAGAAAAACATGGAATATCACAAATCTATAGACCTAAAAAAGGTATAAGTTTAAATTAAGTTGGAAAAGTTTACAGCTTCCTGCTAGGATTTGGCATTCTTCATAAGTTAAACTTGTTCGAATGCGTCTAAATAGCACAAGATGTAACGGTTGTTTTCGGGGAAAAATTATAATATCCTGCTTCTATTCTTCTTCTTATTCTTCCTCCCCTCTTTCTTATCTGTACTCACGTATAGCCTATTTTTGTGTATCCTTTAGTATTCCCTTTAACAATCTTCCATCCTCTCCTATCTTGTACTTTATTCCACCAGAGTTCCCTAATTTTTCCCACGAAATTATCCAACCATCTCAATTTCTGTCGCCCCACATTACGTCGATAGTCCTGTTTTGAATTCAAGATTATTTAGTATCCTTCTAGGATTTCTTTAAAAAAATAGTTATGTTTATTCGAATGTGTCCAAATGGCACAATGAGTAGGGTGCCGTAGGAAAAACAATTTCGTGAGAAGTAGTTTAGTATCCTGCTCCAATTTGGAATTCCTAAAAAGACAGTTAGGCTTATTTGAATGTGTCTAATTAGCACACTAAGTAGGGTGCCGGTAGACAAGCAATTATCATAAGTAATGCCACGAGTGATTTCCAAATTATCGATAAATTCACGACTCACGAAGTGAGGAGTGAATTTATCTAGAGAATTTGGAAATCAAGAGTGGCATTTGTTAGGACTATTTAACGAATAAAATAAAGCTGTTTACTCACAAATCATTATTTAACTACAGTTATTTAAAAATATTTTTATATTTAAAGTAAACGGTGATGTTTGAAAACTAATGAGAAACGATAGGTAGCCTACGCCTACTTCTACTGCTTCTTTTGTTTATCACTGCAACCAGATCATACTATTTATTGCCAAAGGAACGCAATATTGTAAGAATGCTCTCTAGTGGAGAAAAAATGAAACACATCAATCTGTATATTAATTCATTTTTGATGTCGTATACATTTAAGAAAGTGCAAACAGTGGTTTCTTTTTTTGGTGGTATAATCAATTGCTACAAATGTTGACATGTAAGCACTATTATATACAATCTGGTAGCCGTATTTGTTATAGGCTCAGTCACTGCAAAATAACGGTCAGACCTGTTCAGAATATTAAAAAGGAGGAGCTTTGCTTAATATATGATAATCCTAACGTTGATAATTATTTCGTGAAACACGTCTCTGATTGGTTGTAATACAGAAATCATTGAAACGTGATTGGTCATTGACTCCCATTTGGGGCATGAGTTAAATAGTCGGGAGAAGTTGTGTAGTAAAAGGTGAAAATATTAAAACGCGTAGCTGAGATCTCAATCGTCCTCAACTAATAAAAATGTCAGTTTAATAATTAATTCGTCGATCAAATCGCTTTGAGACTCGCATCAATAGATTAATGAGATTCCCGCTGTCCCTATCTATTAATAAGGAAATTAATTACATAAAAAGTACCTGTCACTTGCAAACGGATACAGCCAACAAATAATTAACAAAATTGTAAGAAAACAAAAAAAAATAATTAAAATGGATAGAGAACGTAATAAAAAGTAAAATAGATGAATAACCCTTATTTATATAGGAAATGAATGAATAAAACTGGCTGAAACCATTAAGAAGAAATATAAAAATGACTCATAAAATTAACAGTAAATTAAACAACATTATTCCAAACAAAATTGAAGACGTCAATATAATTACATGGAAATAATCGAATTTATAAACTTAAAAAAATAATAATAATAGTAATAATAATAATAATAATAATAATAATAATAATAATAATAATAATAATAATAATAATGGTTTATTTTAGCTGGCAGAGTTAAGGCCATGAGGCCTTCTCTTCCACTCAACCAGTGAATAGTAGAATTATATAAAAATTACAATTTTAAGATGTTATTGAAATACAGACTAAACAAAATGCAATAATTATTTGATCTAATACTAGCTAATACTAACAAAAACATGAAATATAATAAAATTAAAATGATGTAAAATAAAATAAGTAGTTTCCTAGACGATTATTTATATAATGTTGTATATAGTTGTTATGCAGTTAATGTTTTCATTGTGTCGAACTTAAGATATTAGTTAATTTGTATTGAAATAATGATAGCGATTGACAGTCCCTGACATGACTGGGAAGTGAGTTCCATGCTCTAGATGTGACAAGAACCACCAGAAATGTTAATATAATAGGCTTATTCAATGAGTAATTTATATCTTAAGTGTTTGATGGCCAGAGATTTTAACAAGTAAAGAACTTTGGAGAAGTACGAATCAAAATTAAATTTGTAGAGAAATGAAATTTATAAAAACGGAAATGGGTTGGTCATGTGTTCAGGAGAATGAGAATGATAACATCACATAAATATTATTTGATTGGCACCCCCAAGGACTGAGAAGGCGAAGAGGAAGATCTAGGACAGCATGGAGTATTATCATCATTCATCAGGGATGAAGCTGAACATGCAGCGATAAGTTGGAATGAAATTAAGACATTGACAAACAACAGAGTGAGTTGGCGAGCTTTATCAAGGTCGTATGCTTCCCAGTGGAGTGACTACTACTGCTACTATTACTACTACTGCTACTGTTACTGCTACTGCTACATCTGGGCCCATGCCTCCACCCCTTGGGATACCTCGGTCAAAGACCATACTCCCAAGTCCCAATATATTGTCCTCCCTATCTATTCGCGTCCACGTTCAAGAGTTCTCGGCCTTAAACCAACACCTAAGGGAGAAGGTGTTGGAGTCGCAACTTCAGGGAAATTGCTGAGCTACATAGTACGTCAGGTCGCTCATTCCTGACGACCCCACAGTTGGTCCACGGGCTCCTCGAGCCTAGCCGGGAGGACTGCTGTCGCAGATCCACCGACCGTTCCCCTGTTCTACCTCCAGGGACGCATCCTGCTGCCGTTGTGAGACCGGCTAGGGCTTAAATCCTCAAGCCCTGCAGTGTGAGACTTCAGTACATCCAGGTGCTCATCTCCTGGTGACCCCACAGTTTGTCCACGAGCCCGTAGGCTTAGCCGGGAACCAGCACAGTTGCTCCCCTCTGCACTGGTCCGAGCCGTGCCCTGGTGTGCCCCCAGGGACGTGTCCTGTTGTAGTCGTGATCCAGCACGGAGCTCGCTAGCTCCAACAGGTGAGTAGTAGTACGACAAGGTGCTCATCTCTTGCCGACCCCACTAATGGTTCACGAGTCCCTGGACTTAGCCGGGAGGACTGTCTAGCAGATCCACCGACCTTTCTCCCAGTGCACCACCTGGGGACGTGTTTTGTTGGTGAAGTGGGTCCAGCCTGAGCATTAGTACGTCAGGTCGCTCAACTCCTGACGACCTCACAGATTGTCCTTGGGTCACTCGGTCACGGAGTCGGCGCTAATCCCACATCCAAAAGACCGCGCTTCCTCCTTTTCCGAGCTTACTGACCTGGTGGTAATTCCCAGCATTACGTCTGGTATTGCTACAGCTGCTACTGCTACAGCTACAGCTACTGCCACTGCCACTGCCACCGCTACCGCAGTCTATGGGCTAACGGACTGCATGTGAAAACAGCCCGCCTAGAAAATGCCTAATAAGTGAAGAATTCGTTCAAGGCAGGTTTCCAACTACCAAGATCTGAGAAACGCTTTGGAAGAAGAATGGAGAAATATACCATCTTCAGTAACTTCAAATTTAGTCGGGTCGATGCTACGTCGTCCTCAAGCCATCTTGGAATCAAAGGAGCTCCAAACCAAGCATTTAACTCAAAAAATAAAGACTCGAAACAGTCATAATATGAGACTGTTTCAATACTTTTTGTTTGTTAGTTTTTGTTGTTCGTGTATAAATTATTTTTTTACTCGTTAATTATGTTAAAACAGAGGAAACTGCGTTTATTTAACTTTATAGAGTGCAATGTAAAGCTGTATATTTTTTTATATAGTGAGGAAATAATTAAATGATTTATTTCTCTCTGTGATATTTTTAAGTGTATCAATACTTTCTGCACTAGGCCTAACTGTATGTGAAAATTTGTACTGGGTTAATATAGGATTCTAGAACTAAAAGTTTATTTAGTAAATAAAACACCTGTTTGCCCAAAACCTACACTATTTACTAAATTATACAACCAGAAAATGATTGTTCAAATTTCGTTCGCCTTAGTTAGCAAGTACTGACATGTTTCGAAACAAGTCGACACGGGTTGCTGTGGACCTACGTACACCAAATTGTATTTACAATTGTTTTAACAATAGGCCTATACAATACAAATAGGCCTAAATTAAGAGGGTAAGCGTTACAAATAAAATACTGATTTTTTGGACACTCTAATGTGTACATCCTGCGTGGAGATACGGGTGTTCCCTAGCGGGAGTTTCTTAACCAAGCTAACTTAGTTATGTTTATTTACCTACCGATGTCAAAGAGTGACATGTGATCATAGTTTCGACAATTGTCACTCATGATAACACTTCTGCAGCCTCAATTCCACTTGTTCTTGATTCTTATGTAAAATCAGGTAGAATAAAACATGGGCAACTCATTGGAATGTCAGCTGTCGGTGCACATCGCCTCAGTGAGACATCTAGTAGGCAACTAAGATACTACTTAGATGGATGAAGGTCGGTTAAATTTTGCATAGAGGATTTTTTATTCACGCTTGCGGTTCTTTTACGAGTGTAAAAATTTTCAGATTCAGGACTCACGGTTTTAAGTCCTTCCCGGAGAACCTGTTCCTTGTATTTTCCATCCTAAAAATCCATATACTCCGACCGAATCTGAACCCGTGACCCTCGGGACTAGAGGTAAGGGAACCTAACTACTAGACCACCGCGGCAAACAATATCAAATATTAACAGGAAATAAATGTCAGGCAAGTAAAGTAAATATAAGAGATTTTTTTTATCTCTAGGATTGGAAAGTGAATCTGGGTTACCGATGTACAAATAATTCAGCATCAGATAGCCTGAAGCTCTTGTATAAAGTGTTCTCCATTTTCTCTTCTGAAAGAAAAATGAACGATAATGTACTAGAGTGGAGCTCGCCACTTTAACTGAATTAAAAATTTTATATCGCTCCGCAATTTAAAGAAAAAAATGAAGCGACAAGATGTGTTCACGTGTTACAGCACAGTTGTGTTAATTGTGATTTTTAATCCAATGACATAAAAATTACACTTTGTATTATCATCATCATTATCATTTCTTGCTTCACTAATGACTCCGTTATGGTAGCATGCTAGGGTCTTCTTGGTCTTTCCAAGTTTCTTTATTTATATCATACATGAATGGCGCGTCTTGTTTTAATGCTCGTATTTTATCGGAGGTGGCTCTGGAATAGAGCTGATCGCTCATCTGGTGAAGTTCCCTCTAATGATGATGATGCTGATGATCATCATCGTCATCATCATCATCATCATCTTCAACAACAAGGATTAAGCACAATGGCCTGTTCCGATCTCATTATAGGTCGAATTGGTCCTTCCATCAATGATCTTCCCAACAATCTTCTCCCTTTTGGTTTATAATTATAGGCCTACATTCTTCTTGGTATGCGCTGTTCATTCATTCGTAATACGTGCTGAAGGTAAGCATTTTGACAGTATTTTATTTTTTCACAGGGATTAAATATATTAAGTTCTGTCCTTGTATCTTGTTTTTTTTATCGGTCCTTTGGTATCCTGTTATTGCTCTCAACATCTTCGTTTCTGCAGCCTCTGTTTGTTTACTATCTGCCTTTGTTAATGTCCAGGTTTCACATCCATAGATAAGAGATGGAACTGCCAATACTTTGTAAAATTTTAAAATAGTTTTATTTCCTAGTTTTATTCAATAAAGTACGTTTAATTGTGCCACATAGAAAATTGAATCGTTGCATTTTAGCCCGTAACGCGGTCAGGGGACATATATTACTACTTATTCATCTCAAAGCAAAGGCCGGATGATGGTAATAATAATAATAATAATAATAATAATAATAATAATAATAATAATTGTAATAATAGCAGTAATAATATTATTGATGATAATGTAATATATAGGCCTATAATAATTACGGCAAGGATTTTATGCATTTGCATTTTTTTTTCTATGAGAACTATATGCTACAATGCTCAGTTAGTTATCAATGCGTTTTGACGACAAAGGATCTTAAACAGGCAACTTTTTGGTTGCATTTATTTGCATTTTTATCAATTTTGACACATTGCATTTTTTGTAGATTTTCTAGTATATAGGCCTAAGTGCTTATTTCAACCACTCAAACATACTTTTTAGCAGTTTTTTGCGTTTTCGCTAGGAAATGTGCATTTTTACACGCTTTGTATTGTCTTGTTTAAACATAATTTACTTTTATTGTTCCAACCAATACAAATTGACTTAAACTTACAATTTATGAAGAGTTTCTGTCTTCTCACATTCCAACTAACTCTACATAGGACTCGTTTATAGAAATCAGGAGTTCAATTAGTGAAGAAAAGGAACCTAGTGAAAACGTAATAAATGATCTACAAAATGTGAGTGAGGAAATGGGAATGGGTGTATTGAAGAAAATGATAATGCTTTTGAGTAAAAATAAAAATTTTGATATGCTGTCATAAATAGTTGATGTTCTCCAGGTGAAAATTATCATGTAGGAGTACTACCAGGGGACTTACAATCCAGTGATATAGTTTATTTTGAATATTCACCTTTAGTGGAAAACAATTTCTCGATGTGCAAGTCATTATTAAGAGACAATACAAATTGTTTCTCCTTTGACGATCTACAGCAGTTGTCTGTTGTACATTGCAATGCAGGACTAAAAATGTGAACATATTATATTTACCTGCAAATGTGAATTTTATAAATATCATATTGCACTGTTTTTAATTATTTGAGTGCATTTTTGGTACTTATTAGTGGATTATTGCATTTTTATAATGCATTATCCAGTATTTTATTGTGCATTAAAATCCTTGTCCTAATAATAGGCTAAGTAATAATATTAATATTAATAAGAATAGTATTAATAGTTATTGTTTTGCAATAGTAATAATGATGATAATGATAATAATGATAATAATAATAATAATAATAATAATAATAATAATAATTTTAATAACGGTAATAGAATAATGATAAAATAATAATAATAATAATAATAATAATAATAATGGTTTATTTTATCTATTAGAGTTAAGACCGTACGGTCTTCTATTCCACTTCACCAGCATTAAATTATACAAATAAATTATTTAAAAACTCCTAGCGCGACAGGCCTAGAAGGCCCTTAGCCTACCAGCCGGCTGCTGGCCTCACTCCACATGTGTCAATCACAAAGATAATGATCATCCAACCAGTGTAGGGGTGACATGTGGTCAGCATGTCGAGTTCCCCAGCCATTATAGCTGGTTTTCTCAACCTGGAGCCGCTACTTATTGTAGCTACCCAAATGCCTCACGATGCTGGGTGGGCACCAGTCCCATACTGGCCGAAATGCCATGAGAAAATTTCTTCCCCCATGGAGATTCGAATGATCGCAAGTCCCGTACCTCTGCGCCAAGGCTTTCCTGCCTTTACCACTCGGCTACGGCGCGGGACCAAATAACGTATTAACAATTAATAATTACCTACACTAAAAATAATAACACATTATACGGCTGATAAGGAAAATACAAAATAATAATAATAATAATAATAATAATAATAATGATAATGAAGAATGCAATAAATGATATAAATGTTATAAACTCTTGCACCGAACCAAGGGAATATAAGACCAAAAAAAAAAACACTTCGCTGCAGGATATAAAGATAGCGATAAATGAAACTGGAATGCAAGTCCGGAACTCGGAATGTATAAAAATTAGAAGGAAAAAGAATAATGGTGTAGAATATTGGTCGCAGGAAGATATGATAATTAAGCTGAAGACTTTTAGTTCTTAGAAATAGCCTACTATTTTTTGCGCGACGGAGCGTTTTGTCGTAGGCTACTTACCAGCAATGGCGACCATTAGCCTATTGAAAGTTCGACTTCCTACATTTCGGAATTGCCAACCTAAATAACTATACTGTAATGTTACATTTAGGCCTACACTCACGTGCAGGAAGTAAAACCACTGCCCTCTATGTATACTGCGTACTATGTAGCCTATAGGCCTATACCAGAAAATATCCAAAAGGTAGAGTTAATATACATTATACGAAACAAATCACTGCATTTTAAATTCACTGAACTTTATTTAAAATAATATAAAACAATAAATACGTACTTGCGGCCATGTTATCAATAATTGTTCTCAAGGCCTCCTGTTGTTTCAACTAATAAACATTGCCCACACTGTTAACGTTAGTCAATTGTTTATAATGAACGCAAATATTTCCAACAAAGATGTTATTATTTCACTATTATTTATTATTTTTAAAACACCATCGCGCAAAAAATAATGTAGGCCTACAACGCACGTTTGTGAAGTGTATTACAGAATATCGGAAATTAAAAACCTCGCTATCGCTCGGTTTTAAACATTTTTTCTCGATTCTGTAAAAACCACTTCCCAAACTCGATTCGTAATAGGCTATACTATTAACCAGCCTAAATACTCATTAAAAACGTTAACGTACCCACTTAAAATGTGTGTTTAAAAAAATTTAAATTGACTTGTGTGAATTACTTGATTACGCTATATACAATTGAAGTGGTTTCCTGGACAATGTTAAATATATTCTAAACTATAAGGCATACACTATTAGAATACATTGGGTGGAGCTATGCGTGGCTAGTGCATTTCGTCTAGCCTATTATAATCGAGCGGTGTTGTACAATTGGCGCTGTAACCACGACATATCGTCTGTCTCTTCCCCTCTTACGTACCGATATCTGACAACGGCGCATGAAGAGTGAAGCAGGATTGGCTTACCGCATATGTCTTTTTAATAGCGTGCCTATTTAGTAATCGTCTTAACAGCAACTTAGGTAAAAACCACACTGATTGGACTTAACAAAACGCCGCCGGCCGGCGGAGAGGAAGGATCTTTGGCAGGACTGTTAATAAGTGCTCGTTAGGCGTAAAAAGGCGCCTCGCCCTTCCTTACTCAACCCCGCCCCTCCTATTTAACCCTACTTCGGATAGGCTACTCACTTGTCAGTTGTATTTCATTGGGAGTGCATCCATACGCGGGTAGGAGGGGGGACCGCCTTTTCACGACTAGTGAGCACTTATTTACAGTATTCATCTGTGGTCTCCAGTCGGTCGGCCAGCGGCCTAATTTTAACCTCCAACAATATCTGAAATCTACCGGACACCGGCCGAAGAGCAGGTTGACTAGTCGCTGTTAAGGCCTCTAGCTTCGGTTCTGTATGCTCTATGGTTACAGCTTTTTACTCGGCATTTTCGACAACACGAGGAACACTGTTACATTTAGCAGTTACAGGAACAAATAGATATTTTAGGAAATATGTATGCATTATTGAGGAGATACTAAGGGCCAACACACACACACACACACTAATGAGTAACACTAAGAAATTTGGGCTGAATCTGGACATAAATAAAAATAATTTTATGGTCACACATAGAAATAAACTATAAATGTACAGTTAATGACAAATTAGGGAAATTTGAAAAAGTGGCTGAATTCAAATAACTAAGAACAATAATTACAAAGAGAAATGAGACGACAAAGAAATTACGCATAGGCTCGATTCTGAAAGTGCATGCTATTTTGTATTACACGGACTGTTGTCCTCTCAGCATCTCTCAAAAAACATTAAACTGAAAATGTATAAAACTGTTATTCTCCCAGTTACATTATATGGATGCAAAACATGGATTCCTACTTTAAGGGAGAAGAAAAGTTATGATTATTTCAGAATGAAGTTCTTAGAGATGTTTTTACCAAAGTGAGATAAACAGACAGGCGAATGGAGAAGACAACTTAACTATGAACTATATTATCTTTATGGACACAATAAGAACAGTAGGCCTAAAGTTTCGTAGATTGCAATGGGCAGGACATGTGGCACGAATGGGAAATAAAATCTCCATGTAGGTAAATCAGAAAGAAAGCGGCCATTGGGTTGTCAATAATGAGGTGGGATAATATTAACCATCATTTAAGGTATGTAAGTTATACAGGGGCGACTGGAAAATATTAGCTCAGGATAGGGATACATAGAGAGCTTATATCCGCCTGACCATAATCATCAGAGTTCGATAGTGCCAGTGAGTTAGAGAGTTATGATACCAGGCTTTAGGATTGACTCACCCTCTAACGGAAATCAGAGTCAAACCCATATTTTAAGATACCTATAGATTATCGTCAAGCAGGGCTGAAAACCAGTTGGAATTCTCGTATCGATTGTCTGTCTTAATCACTGCCCCAATGGTTTCCTGAGCCCTGTAAAAGGACCACTTTATCTTATTAACTTTAATAATTACGACCAGCTTCATGGTCCTGAGGTCACTTCTGATTAAAGTACATTAGGTTCAGGATTCGATTCCCATTCATATCACAAGAACTTTTTTGTGGTCATCTATTGTCTGGAATTTAGGTTAAGGGCTTTCATGGTGTTTCGATTTCAATTATAATTTGTTACGCAGAATGGCATATAGCCTACCGAGTTTCGTTAGGAGCAATAAAAAATTCGGCCACTAGAGTGATTCTTAAATGAAGATTAAAATGAAGTGAAAATGTATAAATACTAGTATTAATTGTATTGTATTGCAAGCCTATGTTTTCCCTTTACAGAGATTTAGGCGCTCTCCCCTACCGGGAAGGATTTGAACCATACTAATTTAGTTACACTTGTTTTCGTATAGATGTCATTTTGAGTGGTCTGTGGTCAGCGTTCCGCCTCATACTGACATCTAGGAAACCAAGGTAGTGCTAGGACGGGAAAATTCGGTAAATTTTGCTTAGAGGCCTTTTCATTCAGGCTTACGGATTTTTTACGAGCCTGAAAATCTTACAGTTAAATAACTAATTAAGTTGAGGAGACGGACCTTTCAGGTGAATATTCCATAATTTTATATTTTAATTTTGAATAATACCTCAACGGAACACATCATGAATCTTATAAAAGTTTATGGAGTCAATACTCAATTATTATAACAATACTAGCTACGTATAACTGTAGGCTTTCACGGCCGGCGTCTTGATCCCTATTAGGTTCGTCTTCCGGGCATATAGGCCGTGGTCCAGTCGTTCTTCTACTCGACGTTTCGTCTACTGCTGCGGTAGACATCTTCAGGAGATACTGCGTGCTCTCTGTGAACTCCTCAACAGTCGGCTGCAGACTGGCTGGTCGTTGGAAACTCCCTCCCTATTTATAGGCACGCCCCTGGTGGAGAGGCGGTTTTCTGCGCAACGAAGCCTATGACTTCTGCTAGCGACAGCCTGGACAAAACAGCACGCAACACGGACCGCGCAGAAAACCGCCTCTCCACCAGGGGCGTGCCTATAAATAGGGAGGGAGTTTCCAACGACCAGCCAGTCTGCAGCCGACTGTTGAGGAGTTCACAGAGAGCACGCAGTATCTCCTGAAGATGTCTACCGCAGCAGTAGACGAAACGTCGAGTAGAAGAACGACTGGACCACGGCCTATATGCCCGGAAGACGAACCTAATAGGGATCAATACTAGCTATCCGGATATTTCTCCCGTACTTATTGACGCCAATCAGCTAAACGACCCAAGAAACTATGGATTTGACACTAATATAGGATTTATATATTTGTTTAACTTTTTTTTAAGAAAAGTTGGAATGAGAATATTCCCTGTAATTCGAAATAGCATGCATTTCCCAAATTCAGCCTATGTTTAATTTATTTCTGCATTTCATTCTTGTAATTATTTTTCTCCAAACTCCATGGCACGACAGGTCTAGAAGACCCTTACCCTATCAGTTGGCTGCTGGCCTCACATATACACGTGTTAATCGCAGATGTGAACTATCATCTAGACAAAATTGGGGTGACATACGGTTAGCATATAAGATCCCCCACCCGCAATAGCTAGTTTTCTCAACCTGGAGCCGCTACTTATTGTAGCTACCCATATTCTTCACGATGCTTGGTGGACACCGGTCCTATACTGGTCGAAATTCCATGAAAAAATTCTTCCTCCATGGAGACTCAAATTAGTTCAAGATCCGTAGCTTGCACCAAGACACCATGCCTTAAAACGCTCGGCTACGGCGAGGGACAATTATTTTTTCTAGATATTTTAATTCCCCTGCATAGTATCTTTACCTTGTCGTGGTGGAGTGGCTTGCGTGCTTAAATGATATCCCGAGAGCTATGCCGGCGGTAGCATTTCTGCCGATAGGATTGCCCATGCCGGACTGATCGAAGGTGGTAAGCCAGACGAAAAAAGTACCTTGGTTCGAAAGAGTGACGATCTTGCACCGTAAAAATACAACCATCAAGAAATGCGGACATGGGTTCCACAGGGGTAAAATTTTCCGGAGATCAAATAGTCCCCCATTCGGTTCTCCAGTCGGGGACAACTTCAGGGAACCCATGCCAAAGGCTCAACAGGTGAATGGAGAAGACTATATAACATTGAACTACATGGTCTTTATAGGAAGCCAGATATAATAAGAACAGTTAAGTCTCATAGACTGCGATGGGCAGGTTTGTGGCACGAATGGGAATGAATGACGTGTATGGAAGCTTCTTGTAGGAAAATCATACGGAAAACGCCCAGTTGATAGACCAATAATGAGGTGGGAGAATAACATTAACTATGATTTGAGGGAAGTAGATTATACAGGGAATGATTGGAAAACATTAGCTCAGGATAGGGATGTGTGTAGAGCTTATGTCCGCGCTGCCAAGAATCTACAGGTTCGATTATGCCAGTGAGAGAGAGAGAGAGAGAGAGAGGGGGGAGGTATTTTAATTCAGCCACTTCTTCACAATTTCCCTCATTTGTTATTAACTATCCATTTCCATTGGGTTATATAATGTATTTATTTATGTGACCAAATATTAAGTTTTATTGATGTTAGCTTCCAGCCCTAATCCCTTACTCAATACAATGTGCATGTTGGCCCTTAGTATTTCCTCGCTATTACCTAATAAAACTTTATAATTTGCATATATCAATTGTATAAGTTCCTGGGTAACGAACTTTTTTTAAACGAATGATATGAAAAACATCACTTTTAAAATGAATATTTTCATTAGATGAAATGGACAAAGAGACAGTGAAGTATGTTTGTTTGTTTGTTTGTCAGTACAAAGTGAGTGTGAATAGTTATTGTGTTTGTTGCACCACATGAATGCTTTATAACCCGCTGATTGGTTTTGTATTACTGGTTGCTTTGACATTTCTAAAGAGTTAGCTTTCTGCTGTTTGCCTCTAAATGTTTTAATGGTGAGTTGATTAAATTTCTGCTTGTTACATGAACTAATTCTCTGCAGGCCCACGCCCGTTAACAGGACATCGTCATCCCTAGGGGTGTGAACACAAGAATCCTTGGTTACTTTCCAGTTAGGAATTAAATATTTAAATTAATAGCAAAATACACAAAATAAAGTCGATAATGAAGTTACACAATATATAAAAACGATCTAACTTAAACTTGTTGCTTATGCGATATTTTGATGGCCAGGTGTTATTCAGGGACTACATTTTAATCTTAATTTTTAATTATCTTAATTTTTAACATTTGTCTTATAAGTGAGGAAAAATTCCAAACAAATGGCTGTTGCCATTAAATTTTTAAGCTTCATTTATAATTAAAGTTCAGGTAACTTTCTGTCTGTCTGTCTGTCTTTCTTTCTTTATTCATTTATTATTTTCTTTCTTTCTTTTTATTTTTTCCTACTTTTTTGTTTCTTTATTTGTGTCTTTCTTTTTCTTTGTATTTAGCCTATGAGAGGATGTTAAACCAAAAAAAAGTTATTATTCTATTTTTATACATCCGAAGATTGGTCTTTTACTTTAAGGAAGAAGAAAATATTACGAGATTTTCGAGTGCATCAAACAATTCAATTTATTAAAAGATAGGCCTATGTATTTACAATAATATTAATCCGTAGTCTCTATTTGAGCTCCTTAATATTATAAAATAATTCAAAATGAAACAGTGTATGATCTCTAGTTAAAACAATCCACTTTCCCAAAATTTTAAATAATTGAAACGTAAGTTTTTAGGAAAAGTTTTGAACCTAAGAGAGACGAAAGAATAGGTGAATGGATAAAACTACATATCAGCGAGCTACATAGCCTATCCCTTATGAGAACCCAGATATTATAAGAACAGATAAATCTCCGTTGACTGCGAAGGTGGATATGTGTCACAAATGGGGAATGATTCCATAGAAAGGTCTTGAAGAAAAACTAAAGTAAAAGCGTCCAATAGGTAGGCCAAGAACGTCATGGGAGATTTACATTAACCGTGATTTGAGAAGGTCAATTGTTCACTAAAATGTAATTTTATAAAGAAAAAGTAAGGTAAGCTAATGAGTTCAAACCTGACACTTTGAATGATTGGAAAACTTTAGCTCGGATAGTGATTTATGGAGAACTTACGTCCGCGCGGCCATAAAAAGGTAGGTTCGATAGTGCCAGTGAGTTAGTTATAAGAGGAACACTAGGGATCACCCTAAGATATGTGTCCCAAATGTTGGCGCATTTCTAAAACCTCAAGAGAACGATGGACATGTATTCTCTTGCGGGTAATCAAATTTTGGAATTATTAAACGAAATTTAATGAGTGAGGGATGTAGGGAATTGAATTCTAATGAAATGTCATTGACAACTTCAAAATACAGGGAAAACCCTAGAACAAAACAGTTGGGGGAAAAAAAAATTAAAATTATAGGGACATTGTTAAACTTGCAATAGCATTATTACTGGAAGAGTTTCTGATAGAAATTATAACAAGGGTATAAATAAGCAGTGGTATTTAATAGCCCAGGGAATTGTTTAATTTGATTTTCTCAAGTCTTTCATGCATGTGCCTCAATTCATATTATATGAGAGGTTTAAACGGCCTTATTAGTTTTCTCCGACTTTCTCGATTACATTTTCGCAACTGGTCGTTTTGTATCCATATTAATAATATATAATATGAAAAGAAACCTAAACGCCTGAACCGGGATTTGAACCCAGGACTTCTGAATTGATACTTCAGTGCGCTACCACTTACGCTAACAGACATCCTAGTACAAACATTTATTTTTCTTTATATATATTCTCTATCATGAGAGGTGTCCACCGCTGTGGTCTCAAGGTAGCGTGCTGCCTTGTCACGCAGCGGGCCCGGGTTCGATCCCCGGTCGGGGCAGTTTTTCTGGGTGAGGTTTTTATCGGGATTTTCCTCACCCGTAAGACATATGTCAGGAAAACTTTAAGGCCCAAACGGTCCCATAAATCATATGGCCATCATCATCATCCTTATCATTATCATCATCATCCTTCACCGGTGTCGAAAGCTACGGGAAGCTACCACACCTACAATTCCCTAGTAAAGGTGCAAGCAAAGCGTAAAAATGCTATTATTGCAGTGAAGGACCTGCCATCGCGCAGAATTACTATGGATGGATCATGATAGGTAGTGCGAACTCGGTCTCACTGCCCTCTAGTGGCTACTATAACAAGTAAGCAAATTAAAGAGAATTTTTACTTTATAGCAGTGATGCTTCTTTATTTCGATGTTATAATTAAATGGTTATTGCGAGATACCCATAAAAGGTAAACATAATATGCCGTCGCGGACTTTTTTTGCAGAGTTTTTTGAGATATTCAATTCCATGAACATTAATTTGGTGTATTTGTTATGGTTTAGGCAGGATAAGCCATTTAAGCGTTCAAAAAGTGACTTTTTTCACCACAAAGGGTGATTTCTAGGGTTTAAGAGGTTCAGCATTACAAGTCTCGTATAGCCTAAAACCTTCCCGGGAAACTCCTGAACATTTTGCAAAAAGCCCCATCACAATCGGATGAATGGTATGGCAGCGCATAAAGGACAGACAGACACACATCCGTTCATTTATAGATAGATAGAGAGAGAGATAGAGAGAGAGAGAGAGATATGGAGGGAGAGAGGGGATAGAGAGAGAGAGAGAGAGAGAGAGAGAGAGAGAGAGAATTGTAACTTTAGAAGTAACTTTAGAATTAACATCCTTCAAATAATAGTGGTTTTAAAAGAAACCTTTATAAATATATATATAAAGATTTCTTTTAAAAAACACTATTATTTGAAGGATGTTAATTCTCTCTCTCCCTCTCTCTCTCTCTCTATTCCCTCTCTCCCTCTATCTATCTCTCTCTCTCTCTCTCTTTCTCTCTCTCTCTATTCCCTCTCTCCCTCTATCTCTCTCTCTCTCTCTATTCCCTCTCTCCTCTATCTCTCTCTCTCTCTCTCTCTATCTCTCTATCCCCTCTCTCCCTCCATCTCTCTCTCTCTCTCTCTCTCTCTCTCTCTCTCTCTCTCTCTCTCTGCGTGCGTGTGTGTGTGTGTGTGTGTGTGTCTGTGTGCGTGTGAGTAGAATCGATAAAAATATTAAAACATGTTAGCAACTTTTTAATGCAATGTCGATTTGAAGTTCAAATATTTGTAACTATTTTTTTTCCTGGCTGGCTGAAGAGTCACTGACTTTTAAAAGTCACTATCATCAGTATGCGACGCAACTATAGACTGAAACAGAGGGAATACGGACATTACATCACGAACATAATTTCTACAGTGAACATAGCCAATGTAACTTTTCATTTCAGTGCTGTACAACAAATTAATTAAGGCAGTTGTGAAGATGCAAGAGTGTAGTATGCACCAATTGTCAGATTAAGCAGACTATACCATGTATAAAGAGCAATAGACATCTCTAGCTTGACATCTATCTTGACATTGCCTGAGTCTGTCGCTAAGACTTTATAAACGAACAAAGTTAGTTTATTCGTAACGTCACAATTCGGATTATTTCTCCACTGTCTGCTTACTATTACGTATAAATTAATAATGGCAATAACAATAATAATTATATAATTACATATCATTATATTCCGTTAGTCCACCGCTATGGTCTCAAGGTAGCGTGCTGCCTTGTCTCGCAGCTGGCCCGGGTTAGATTCCCGGTCGGGACAGGCTTCTGGGTGAGATTTTTTCGGGGTTTTTCCTCACCTGTAAGACAAATGTCAGGAAGCTTAGGGCCCAACGGTCCTCGAAAATCATCCGGCCATCATCACCATCCTTATCATTATCATCATCATCCTTCACCGGTGTGGTGAAGGGGAAGCTACCACACCTGTAATTCCCTAGTAAAGCTGCAAAACATAGCATGAAAATGCTATGATTGCAGTGAAAGACCTGCCCTTGGGCAGAATTACTATGGATGGATGGATATTCCGTTAACTAAATTTAACATCTTGGGTACAATTTACGTGCCACACGTCTCCTGCGATCCATAGGAAACCCACAAACCTTCAGTAGACATTTTGCAGAGACATAGGCCTACACTTGGTCATTCCATGTCTCCTTATTCAATTATTTTATTTTATCAAAGCTATTTACTTTCTTCTGGATGGGATACTGAGGAATTTTTACCTGTGTACAATATTATTGCTGTCGTTGTTTAAAAGGTCATGATTTTTTTCACAAGAATTTGTTAAATTATATTTCACACATAAAATAATTTTCAAAGTCTCAACACTCATTGCGATTTTTTTATGTCCACACTTTATTTACCAAACAATGGTGGTCGAATCAACAATGTAAACTTTGATAAGCAGTTCTCAACAATGATTTATTATTAAAGTTTAACATTATGAAATTAACAAAAATAATATAAAACTCATCCTGGCGAAATAGCTACATGGGCGCCGAAAACCGTATATTCCCTTTTCGTTCTCCAGCCGTTCCCTAGCTTGTCGTACATTCTTTCCCAAAAATCGGGACTTTATTTTTAAGTGACGCGGGACAAATTGTTAAAAATCGGGACTGTCCCGTCAAAAACGGGACGTCTGGTCACCTTACACAATAAGCTTTTTACTGGTATGTGTTTATACATTCTATTGTTTTGTGATACTTCATACATAACATTATGAAATGAACGTGTTTAGTACACACGGAAAAAAAAAAAAACATAATATTGAAAAAAAAACAGGCATGCTGTAACAATATTGTGATTTTTTTTTTAATCCTTAGAGTAAAAAATATCGATAGACATCAACGTGCATACTGACCTGACGATCTTCACTATTTATTGTAGCGCCAAACCAACAATACTAAGTTATGTGTCAACAATATAACAATATTTTACTTTTCTCTTGCCGGTAGGAAGAAAGTAAAGTAATTATCTTCTTCCTGCATGTATCCGGAGATATATACGTTTTATCTCCTATTTCCCTCCAGGCATCTCTTTCAATGATTTTTTTAAAATGATCCTTATGTTGAGGATCCCACAATAATTGTTTGTTTCTATAAAGATCGATAAGTTTTAACATGTTGCCCTCTGACCACTCCATACTCAAATAATAATGTGTGCGCCGAAAACAACGAACCTTTCAAGTACCCGTCCAAATCTAAACAGCGAACCGTCAAAGTGTTCGTGGAAAAAAACCGACAATGAGTGACAGTTGCACTAATTTTCGGGGGATGGATTTCAATCTGTGGATCACACACATACTTTTTTTGATCATACAATGATATGAAGGGCCTCCCCTAATGAGTGAACAGATCAATATCAGAGCATTCTCCGAGACAACACAACATAAAGACGAAACGCAGCATTCACACATATTCATAATAAATATGGCGAATATGATAATGATGAATATGATGGCCAAATTATGTTCCGTTTGTGCCTTAACGTTACCTGACATTTGTCTTAGAGGTGAGGAAAAATCCCAAAAGAAACTATTACTCAGGAAACTTGTCCCTATGGCGAATCGAAACCGGGCTCGCTGTAACTGAGGCAACGATGCTAATCCGAGACCACACCAGTTGACATACTAACTCACTGGCATTATCGAACCCATAGGTTCATGGCCGCGCGGGCATAAGCTCTCCAATGCACCCCTATCCTGAGCTAAAGGTTTCCAATAATTCCCTGTATAATTTACGTCCCTCAAATCATAGTTATATTCTCCCACCTCATTCTTGATCTAGCAACTGGGCGTTTTCCCTCTGGTTTTCTTACAAGAAGCTTCCACCCACGTCTTTCATTCCCCATCCGTGCCATATGTCCTGCCCATCGAAGTTTACGAGACTTAACTGTTCTTATTATATCTGGTTTCTTATAAAGACCATGTGGTTCACTGTTATGTAGTCTTCTCCATTTACCTGTATGTTCATCTCTCTTTGGTCCAAAAATGTTCCTAAGAACTTTATTCTCAAATAGTCTTAATATCCTTTCCTCCCCTGAAATAAGAGTCCATGTTTCGCATCAACATAATATAACTGGTAGAATGATAGTTTTATATAATTACAGTTTAACATTTTTGAAAGGAGTTGGGACGTCAAGAGTCCCAGTAATGCGTAATAGCACTCATTTCCAGAATTGAGCCTAGGTTAATTTCTTTGTGCATCTTATTCCTATTTGTGATTATTGTTCCTAGCTATTTGAATTCAGCCACTTCCTCAAAATTTCCCTCATTTGTCATTAGCTATCCATTTTCATTATATAATGTATTTCTAGCAGTGGACATATTATTAATAATAATAATAATAATAATAATAATAATAATAATAATCATAATAATAATAATAATCATAATAATAATCATAATAATCATAATAATAATCATAATAATCATAATAATAATAATAATAATAATAATAATAAAAGCAAAGGTAGGGAACAAGATGTTTGCTGAGATGGCACAGTGCGGTATACACAAGTAAATATAAACAGTGTTGCGCTTTGCGTGATATAAATTACACATGTAATGCGGGCAACATAACAATCCCATTAACCAGTCTGTGGAAAACCTAATTATTCCGACCTAGCTTCTCAAAAACGTACGTATTAATTTATTTTACTGTAATTATGCCTATCGCGACAGTCGCCTGTTTTAAGATTAATACAAATTATACAAACAAAATATAAAAATGTATTGTCTGTTTATGCTTATGGTACGTTGTGCCAATACGTATGAACCTCAAGATCATCCTCGTTGATGGCTGTCAGCAAACTAACAAACGTTTGATGGAATTTAATTATTTTATAAATTACATGAGTTATTTCACGAACAATTAAAAAAATATTTGTTCATACATATATACCCAGCCTTCTATTAACTCACTGACACTATCGAACCTGTAGGTTTATGACCGCGTGGGCATAATCTCTTCCTTCATCCATATCCTCAGCTAATGTTTTCTGAACATGGTATCTTACTTTAAGGGAAGAAAGGAGATTAAGAGTATTTGAGAATAAAGTTCTTAGGAAAAGTTTTGGACCAAAGAGACATGAACGGACAGGTGAATGGAGAAGACTGCATAACAGTGAACTACATGGTCTTTATAGGAAGCCAGATATAATAAGAAAGTTAAGTCTCGTAGACTGCGATGGGCAGGACATGTGGCACGAATGGGGAATGAAAGACGTGCATGGAAGCTTCTAGTAGAAAAACTAGAGGGAAAACGCCCAGTCGGTATACCAAGAATGAGGTGAGAGAATAACACTAAATATGATTTGAGGGAAGTAGATTATACAGGGAATGATTGGAAAACACTAGCTCAGGATATGGATGTATGGAGAGTTGATGTCCGTGCAGCTATGAACCTACGGGTTCGATAGTGCCAGTTAGTTAGTT
Organism: Diploptera punctata; assembly: GCA_030220185.1. NCBI lineage: Eukaryota > Metazoa > Arthropoda > Insecta > Blattodea > Blaberidae > Diploptera > Diploptera punctata. The sequence goes on from JASPKZ010010241.1 coordinate 679,995, forward strand.
AGTTAGTTAGTTAGTAATAGATAATGTTATTCTCCAATCTCATTCCTGATCTACCTAGTGGACTTTTTTTGTGGTATTCCTACAAGTAGTTTCCATGCCCTTATTTCATTCCTCATTCCTGCCACATGTCCTGCCCATTGTAATCTACCCGAGACTTAACTGTTCTTATTACATATTTCCATAAAGAGCATGTAGCTCATTGTTAAGTAGTGTTCTCTATTCACCTATCTGTTCATCTCTCTTTGTTCAAAATTTTTCTTAAGAACTCTATTGTCATAAATTCGTAATATTTTCTCCTACCTTAAATTAACAGATCATGCTTCGCATCCAAATAAGTGGATCAATACCAGTTTTATATAGGCTATTTTCAGTCTAACGTTTATTTGAGAGAGGTGTTGATGGCATAATGCATAATAGCATGTCTAGAATATTTGAAACTATTGTGTTTTTTAATTGTACTTTCAAGTTAATAATACGCATTTAGAATTAGTTTTTGAAAACTTACAGCGTATAAACATGTTTTATTTCATACTATGTCGAATTTGATATGTTTATTTTATTAAAATGGGTGTGGTAAAAGAATGTTATAACAGTTCTAAAATCTTTAATTCGCCATTTATAGTATGAATGTTGAATAAATGGCATGTTTCGTCATATTTTTGTGTTGTCTCGGAGGAGGGCCTGGTCAGAGGTGATCACTAACTCTGGGAGGTCCTCCATGCCGTTGTGTAGTAAAACAATTATATATTTGTGATCCAGAGTCTAAAATTCGCTCTTGACAAGTCGCGTCCCTGTACCTATTATGGGAGAGGGTAAACTGAGGTAAAGAAAGAAAGTTATTATCGTGGTGACGTAATTTTACTGCCATGACGTTCATAGTAGACTCTGTGATGTTGAATATGTGTTCTGTGCTCTGTCCTTTCCTACTTTACCCCCTCCTAATGTCCCTTTCCTGACGCCATCGGCGCGACTTGGGATGCGTGATGACCGATGTCCGCGTCCAGAAGCCTGTTCCAGTTAACAGTCGGAATCAACGTTTCGTTCCATTAAGTTCGGCGGGGGTCGAACAAGCGATCCCTTGCCAAGGACTCTTCATTTGTATTTTCTAGAAGAAAAGCTGTTAAGAAGATTGTTTATTTCTGCATGATTGAGAACTCTAGTATGGACAGTATAAACGCCTAGTCTAGTGCAACTTAAAAAAATAAAAATCCTAATTCAAATGAATGAAAACCTCTTAAAGATGTATGTATTATTGTTATTTAAAACCGACGACTGTTGTTATTTTCATTATGAATTATGTTTATATTTCATTTATTATTTCAAACAGCTAATTGTATACTTCACTTTTTGACATCATTAATATATTGATTTTAGTTAAGCTTTCCATGTATTTTTTTTTCTGGTAGCTTGCTAACTGTGTCAATCTGAACTTGAACCTACATTTCGTGCGATTTAGAGCAGTTCCCATTCCTCTCATGATAAACGTAAATTATATAGTTAGTAAAGTCAAACATGATTACCATTCTCTTCAGATATCCGTATTGAATAATACACTAGAGGTAGTTTACAAGAAAGATGAATTTAGTCTGTATTTTGGGCCCAGCTATAGACTCTGCTTGATGACTTGTAGGTTACAAGTTATTTTGTAAATTGAAGATAGGTTCTGTAAGAAGAAAGTGTAATATATATTGAAGTATATCATAATATATATTGAAGTATATCATAATATATATATATTTTATAATATGAACATTCATTATAATGTATGACTGTCCTAAATTAACACAATTATTGACCTAATTGATCTTTTTGTTAAAATATGCTGAAGAATGATTTTAAAGAATTCTGTCATGAATATTTAAATAGGTATTACCTTTATAGTTATTTGGAAAAGTCATGCAGTATAAGGGATTGTTACACAATAGGTAGTCTTACCTAATGATGACTTAGCTTTTAAAAGGTCATAGGTTAAGCGCATTCAATATGCTTTTCAGAAAGGGAGAATCTGGTTACATGTACAATACAACCAAATTGATTCTCACGTATACATTGTAACTACGTCATTACTCAACTGGTATATATGTATGAAACTTATGATTGTAAGTTAGACAGTTTTTTTCATCGGTGTTACCGATACCCTGTCTCACGTTTTTTGTATTAAAGTCTGTTTGTTTCTCACTACTGCTCCGCTGTGTCTTCTTATAGTTAGGTTTAATCCTATCTACTAACCACATTTCCGAAGAATTCCTGGGGTTGATTCCTAATCTATAAATTTACAGATATCTACTAGAACTTCAAGACGATCTTCACCTCCTGACACAACTCTTACTTATTTTGATTATTATTTATACTTTAAAAATAATCCTTATAATTATAGAAGGAATCGACCACCCAGATATTACATGGTGGCAGCGCATCGGGATTGGAAAACCAGCGAGCAGTGAGACATCCGAAGGTGCGAACGAGCTGGAGAGACTCTTCAATTAGTCCCAGATAATTCAGAGCCTATCTCGAGGGATCAACGCTCCAGAGTAATCCACAGGCGCCGTGGTACCCGTAAACGCACCAGAGGAAAGCAGACAGTGGTCCTGAGGCCAACACCAGCAGCCACCGACGCGCTCGAGGGACGTCCTTGGTGTTCAGCCGTTGGCAGCCTGCACCGCGAGAGGAGTCGCACCCTGAGGGGAGCTGAAAGGCCATCACTACGACTCTGAACTGTGCATCTCAGACCACCCTACATCTTTCTTTAGGTGAGTCCAATTCCATTATGGCTAGCGAGGGCGATATTGATATTAGCGAGGAAAGCTATATCCCTGTAGTTCAAGCAGTTAAGTTGATACCCCGAACATTCGATGGAAACCCCAAACATTTAAGAGAATTTATAGAAGGAGTAGAAGCTGCGGTTCAGGTAGTCCATCCAACCAAACAACCCTTATTGTTAAGATTTATAGAATCCAAAATTTCAGGAGACGCTAAAGATAGACTTTTAGCTAGGACAGAGAGAGAAACTTGGATTCAAGTTAAAGCAATATTGGAGGAGAACTTTTCTGTAAGGAGAACGCTAGAATATTATGCAGGAATACTCTTTAATTCAAAACAAAGTACAAATGAAACAGTTGCACAGTGGGGTTCAAGATTAGATGGAATAGCCATGGATTTAAGAAGAGAAGTCAGAAATAGATTGGAGAGGTTAGAAAGACGCGATAATTCGAGATATGTAGAAGGAGGCCTACAGCTGATAGGAGAATTTTTAAAAGGTACTTTCGTAGCAGGGTTAAAGGACGATAAGATTAAGTATATAGTAAAGGCTAAGGGTGAAGAAGAATCATTAGCGCAACTAATCGAAACCGCATTACAGGAAGAAAGCGAGGTAAAGTCCACGAGATTTAGGGGTAATCAAAATGGACAAGGACATCCAATCACAGGGGCAGTAAAAAGGGAATTTAGAAGACCGTACGGATCAGAGATAAAGAGAGAGGTTAACCTGGCCACAAAAGAAATAAGGTGTTATAATTGTAATGAGATAGGGCACATTAGTAGAGAATGTGGTAAGAGACCGCAACCCCGTAGGCATGGAGGACGGGACAGAGCAGCTCTGGGAGGCCGCCAGGGAAACGAGAATTCGGGTTACCTGAGCAGTCGCAGGTAATCCTCCCGTCTGACTGCGCGCCAGGACTCATGGAGTGCCTGAGGGATCATACTAGGGTAAATATGGAAGGGGAATTACCTGAACTAGTTGATCAGAAGTTTAAGGATAGGATAGATAAAGCCGCTAAAATAGTTAGTGACGCAAACGAATCCCCAGATGACAGTGTTTGTTGGGCAGTGTCGCAAGGCGAACTGCATAAGTTGACTAGAACGCCGATAAATGGGTTCTGTGACTGTGGGCCTAGCGTGGTTGGGGAACGCCAAGAGACTGTAGGCTCGAAACAGTGGAATAATAGAGAGAAACGCCAAGAGACTGTAGGCTCGAAACAGTGGAATAATAGAGAGAAACGCCAGGAGATTGTAGGCTCGAAACAGTGGAATAATAGAGAGAAACGCCAGGAGATTGTAGGCTCGAAACAGTGGAATAATAGAGAGAAACGCCAAGAGATTGTAGGCTCGAAACAGTGGAATAATAGAGGGAAACGCTACGAGTCGTCCACAAGGGATAGAACTTGGGATAGTGGATTTAAGGAAAAATCCAAGGACACCAAACCTACCTCAATGGAGACAGCGTGTTGTGAGATCGAAGTAGGGACTCTTAATGCTATTAATCAGTGGGACGCCTCTGGTTATGAACCGAGACCCTGGGAGATGTATATCCTAAGTGAACAATTAAAAAATGGCCTAGGTTTAGTATTGATAGATACTGGTGCACAAATATCATTAGTTAAAGAAACATCACTAAAGAGAAACGTTATAAAGGATAACTGTAATATGAAAATACAAGGTATTAGTGGGAACTCTATAAAAGTAAATGGGATAACTCAATTAGTATTGAATAATTGTGAAAATCATACAGTTGTTAATTGTCATATAGTAGATAAATTACCCAGAGATTTAGATATAATTTTAGGCCAAGACTGGCTCATGGAACAAGGTTATATGTTAAATAAAAAGATGATTATTCCTCCGTATAGTGAAAATTTAATGGAATTTCCTACGAACGAAAGAGGGAACAGATTCATAGAACGGCAAATTTTACAGCCAGGGCTAATTTGCGCTAACGGGATAACAAAATGTGATAAGACATTCACATGCCTAGTAATTAATTTAACAGCTGACGCACAGATAATAAAGAAAATACCAGAACTAGTTAAACCGCCCACTCAAATAAGTAAGGAACAGGAAGTATCAGTTGAAAATTTCGTACCTCAAAGATTAGATTTATTAAATAAAAATCTGAGACTTGAACACGTGAAAGAAGGAGCCCATAGTATACGAAACATTTGCACAGAATACGCGGACATATTTAAGCTTCCGGGAGATAGACTAACAAGCACAACAGCTGCTACACATTCCATACCCACACCTTCAATTCCTAAAGGAAGAGCTATAACTTTGAAGAATTATAGGTTAGCAGAGGCTCATCAAGAGGAGATTGACAAACAAGTTACACAAATGTTAGAAGACGGTATTATCGCACATAGTAAGAGCGAATGGAATTTTCCACTAATAGTAATACCTAAAAAGGAAGATGCTTCTGGAAAGAAAAAGTGGCGAATTTGTATAGATTTTAGAAAGTTAAACGAAGTAACCGTAGGAGACAGCTATCCTCTTCCTAATATACAAGATATATTAGACAAAATAGGAAAGGCTAGATATTTTTCAGCAGTAGATTGCGCAAGTGGATACCTTCAGGTGCCGATCGCTGAGGAAGACCAATGTAAAACCGCTTTTAGCACCCCTAACGGACATTTCGAGTACAAGAAAATGCCTTTTGGAGTTAGGTCGGGACCAGCTACATTCCAAAGGATGATGAACTCGGTACTCCAAGACTCAATAGGCAATAGATGCTTTGTGTACATGGACGATATATTAGTAATGGGCGAAACCTTAGAAGAACATAATAAAAAATTACGGGAAGTGTTTAATCAGTTACGGAAACACAATTTAAAAATCGAACCTGATAAATGTGAATTTTTGAGAGAAGAATTAAAATATCTAGGACACGTGGTTACCGCTCAAGGTGTCAAACCCGATCCGAATAAGATACAGGCAGTTACCGAATTTCCAACTCCAAAGACACCTAAAGACATAAAATCATTCTTAGGTTTGGCAGGATATTACAGAAAATTTATAGAAGAATTTAGTGCGATTGCAAAACCTCTGACTGAATTGTTAAAGAAAGATAAAAAATGGAAGTGGGAAGATACGGAACAGAATAGCTTCAATAAATTGAAAGATAAATTAACGACAGCTCCGTTGTTACAGTATCCAGATTTCACACAAACCTTTATAGTAACGACAGACGCGAGTGGATACGCTTTAGGCGCAATTCTTAGTCAAGGAACGTTAGGAGATGATAAACCCATTGCTTACGCTAGCAGGACTTTAAATCAAGCCGAATCGCATTACAGCACTGTAGAAAAGGAACTATTAGCAATAGTATGGGCATGCAGACATTTTAGACCTTATTTACTAGGACGTAAATTTCAAGTAGTGACAGATCACAAAGGATTGGTCTGGCTATTTAAAGTGAAAGACCCTAGTTCGAGATTAATACGTTGGAAACTTCAACTTTCAGAATTTGAATTCGAAATTCATTATAGGGCAGGTAAAAGACACGTAAACGCAGATAGTTTGAGTAGACACCCTGTAGAATGTTGCACCTTGGATAATACGCACTTAACTGAGGATCGTAAGAAGGAAATAATCAAGGAATTTCACAGCTGTCCAATTGGAGGACATCTTGGAATCAATAAAACTACCGATCGAATTAAATTATACATAACTTGGCCGGGAGTAGAGAAAGACGTAACCAATTACATTAAAACTTGTAAGATTTGTCAATTTAATAAAGACGAGAAGCAGAAAGTAAAACAACCTTTAGAGGTCACGGACACACAAAAGGAACCTTGGATAAAAATTTATTTAGATATAGTGGGACCACTTCCGCTAACCGAGAGAGGTCATAAATATATATTAACTTGTCAAGATAACTTAAGTAAATATTTAATAGTCATACCCTTAAAGACACAAACAGCTGAAGAAGTGACAGAAGCTTTCGTAAACAATGTTATTTTAATTTATGGGATTCCTGATATCATATTAACTGATCAAGGAACAAATTTTATGTCAGATTTATTTAAAAGAATATGTAAACTATTTAAGATTCAGAAACTAAGCACTACTGCTTATCACCCTGAAAGTAATGGAGCTCTAGAAAGAACTCATAAGACCTTAGTAAACTACTTACGTTGTTTTTGCAATCCTAGAGGAGCCGATTGGGACAAATGGTTACCTTTCGCCAGTTTTACGTACAACACTACCCCCCATAGTATTACTAAATACTCTCCTTATGAATTATTGTATGGAAGAAAATGTAATATCCCAGGAATTTTACAAACTAAATCACAACCTTTATATAATTACGACGATTTAATTCTAAATGTACGGAATAAATTGCAAAGTTGTCATGAGATAGCTAGAGAAAGGCTTATTAAGTTTAAGGAACTACAACGATCGCGTGTGAAAAGCAATTATGTTGAATTCAAGAAGGATGATCTAGTACTTCTCAGAGTAGAAAATAGGAATAAATTAGATCCAATATGGAAAGGTCCATATGAGGTTAAGACTACTGAAGGTCACAACGTGATAATACAAAAGTTAGGTAAACGCAAATATGAGACGGTACATTCAAATAGATTAAAGCCATATTTTCCTTTGCAGGGAAAAGAAAATGAAACTTCATAACACATGGGTAATGCTACAAATGTTAATACCATTTTGGTTGGGGAAGCTTACAGACGCTCAAGAAGTAAAAGCTCTGGATTCGAAGACCGGTGTGTACTTTGACGAGATAGGAATTATACAATTTTACCCTATACAATGGAAAGTGGTAAGTTATATAAACTTGGAACCAACTAGAGATCTTTGGAAACAGACAAAAAATCATTTAAGGTTGATAACTGATTATTGTGATAAGATAAAGGGAGAAAAGTGGTATCATTTGACAGATTGTGGGAGTTTTAAATCACTTTGTAAAACCAAAAGTCAGGTATGTTGAAAATTTAAAAGAATTAGTCACAGAATATTTAAAAACACCTAATGAACAGAATACTAGAAGCAAGAGAGGCGTTTTAAATTTTATGGGAGATATTGCTAAGATATTATTCGGTACTCTGACTCAATCTGATGCAGAGGAATATAATAAGCACATTTCACAGTTAGAGAAGGAACAGGCAGAATTTTTGCATATTCTAAAGGATGAAATTACAGTGATTAAATCAACCATTAATTCAGTTAACTTAACTATAGCAAGGGTGAACCGGAATGAAAATATTTTAAAAAATGGTTTAATAAAATTAAATAATTATACCACTAATAGGATTAACGCACTGCAGAAGGAAATAGAAGGTATTAGTTTAGCCAATGAACAAATAAGGATTTCTCTTAGAGGTGTGGAAGAATGCCAGCATTCTTTTGAGCTTCTTATAGACGCATTTGTACACGCAGAGCAAGGAACTCTTCAACCTCAATTAATTACGGTGGAAAGAATTAAGAATGTTATGAAAGCCCAAACGCTACCAACTGGTCTGGACTACCCTAATTTTTCTTTTTCAGAACTTCAAAATTTAATTACACCTCACACCTATTCTTATAAACAATATCTAGTATATGTATTACAAATACCCCTTCTCTCTCCTACTCCGTATCACTTGTATAAAACACTTCCTTTTCCTGTCAAGAAGGAAGGTAATATTTACATTTTTCTAAGCGCAAACAAAGAATATATTTTCAGTGACCCGTTGAGACAACATTACGGAAAAATGACAACTAATGAACTAACAGGATGTTTTCGTCCTAATCTTTTGCATTATGTATGTAAAGAAAAATATACCGATTTATTTGTACACCCCTGAAGCTGATTGTGAAGCTTCACTTCTTCATCCATCCACCACTAAAGTTCCAAAAAGTTGCGAGACTAGAATTTTCACATTGAACAAATCCTACTGGATTCCCTTATATTTATCTAATGAATGGTTATTTGTCACCCCAAAACCAGATCGTATGACTGTGTTATGTGGCGACAAATCAACACAACTCAATATTGAAAAGGAAGGTAAATTATCGCTAGGACAGAATTGCAAGGCTTTTAATGCCCACGTAACCTTACATGCCATGAGTAATTTGGTAAGTAACTTAACCATAGATTTTATACCGACAGCACCTCTTGACTTCGACTGTTGCTTTGATATGGATAAAACTAACGACTACGAGAAATTACAATTGGACATGCCTATGTCTAACCTAATGTCATCGGTAGATGATTTGAGAATGGCCAGTATGAAGGCCGATGATTTAGGTAAGTTAATAAAACAGCAAGAAGAAAATGATTATTCGAAGTGGTATATACATATAACCACATGGAGTTCTGTAATGGGTACGATCATATTCGTAACCTTGACTTGTTGTTGTTGCATTTGCTGTTGTAAGAGCTACAGAACTTTAATATTTTGGTTATGGGATAAATGGACTCCAAGAAAATGCTGGAAGGAGACGACCGAGAGGCTGTGTGTTAACATACATAATTACTCTGGGCATGATCGTGTAGTATACACTAAAACTACAGGTAATGATGAGAGTTCACCTGTCGTGTCCCTCAAGTCATCACCGCTTATCGGAGAAAGAATTAGAGACCCCAGTTGTCCACAGAATGTATCCCCAAAAGATGAAGAAGATAAAGATAGTATTGCGCATAGAACTAGAAATAAAAATAAAACATTTCGTTAGTAAAGTTTCGAATTATGTAATTCAAAACTTTCTATAGGGGGAAGAGTGTAATATATATTGAAGTATATCATAATATATATTGAAGTATATCATAATATATATATATTTTATAATATGAACATTCATTATAATGTATGACTGTCCTAAATTAACACAATTATTGACCTAATTGATCTTTTTGTTAAAATATGCTGAAGAATGATTTTAAAGAATTCTGTCATGAATATTTAAATAGGTATTACCTTTGTAGTTATTTGGAAAAGTCATGCAGTATAAGGGATTGTTACACAATAGGTAGTCTTACCTAATGATGACTTAGCTTTTAAAAGGTCATAGGTTAAGCGCATTCAATATGCTTTTCAGAAAGGGAGAATCTGGTTACATGTACAATACAACCAAATTGATTCTCACGTATACATTGTAACTACGTCATTACTCAACTGGTATATATGTATGAAACTTATGATTGTAAGTTAGACAGTTTTTTTCATCGGTGTTACCGATACCCTGTCTCACGTTTTTTTGTATTAAAGTCTGTTTGTTTCTCACTACTGCTCCGCTGTGTCTTCTTATAGTTAGGTTTAATCCTATCTACTAACCACATTTCCGAAGAATTCCTGGGGTTGATTCCTAATCTATAAATTTACAGATATCTACTAGAACTTCAAGACGATCTTCACCTCCTGACACAACTCTTACTTATTTTGATTATTATTTATACTTTAAAAATAATCCTTATAATTATAGAAGGAATCGACCACCCAGATATTACAAAAGCATCCACACCCTATACTCGACGGTGCAGTTAATAGATGCAGATTAAGTTCGGATTCCATAAGTCATAGTGCTAATGATTGAGTCAGTTGAATAATAATAATAATAATAATAATAATAATAATAATAATAATAATAATAATAATAATAATAATAATAATAATAATGATAAGGAAATACTTTACAAAATGTGTATATATATATATATATATATATATATATATATATATATACTCAATATCCCAGTTTAGTCATTTCGACATTTCTGCTGTTCTTTCCTGGCATTGACGTAATTGTAATTCACTTATGAGGTTGGCGCCTATGAACATTGGATTATGATTACAAAATTCCCCAAATTATTCTCAAGAAGTCGAAGGAAGCAAGGATAGATTAATATGTTTAGCTAAAATATTATATTGATTAAATAATTATAAGCTAAAACTAATTCAACAATTATTCTCGTAACGTCAAGTTAATTATTGGCGGTTGTGACATTCAAACTTCATCCTCAGGAAACAATATTGCCAAACTGAGGTATGTGAGCCGTTCTGTATGCATTGAAAGGTACTGTTGATAGTAACATGTCGTGAACGGGTTTTAAGGGTAAGAAGAGCCTATTTAAAGATGACGGATCTGAAATTACTGCTTCGGGATTGTATTTAATTATGATCATTATAATAATAACGTTTTATGTATTCTGACAGAGTGAAGGTCATAAGGCCTTATCTTCCTTTCAACAGCACAAATATACAAATACTTATTTACAATATAAATTATATGTACAACATAATAACTATAATGAATTTAGAAAAAGACATTAAAAGTTTCAGTGTAAATTTCATGTGCATATAATATTTTATAGGTCCATGATAACCATATTATTATTAATAATAGTAATAATAATAACAGGAGTAATATAATAAATTTAATGGAAAACACCAATTAATACACGTACAGCCTTTGAAAAAAATGATAGCGCAACTCTTGATGGTGGAAAGTTAAAAGTTTTGAAGAGCGATTCACACTAGTAAGTTCTTACATGTGCTGTCTCCTTTGAGGTCAAATCCGGCGGCGTAAGGGGCTAATCATGGATTTATACCACCCGTTATTGAAAGAATTTCAACAAATAAATGTATTAATTTAATTTATATGTTTAAGAGAGTTATCAGATGGCTGAAAGCAAGTAATGGTCTCTTAAACCAATCAATAATAAATTAGCGCTTACTTCTGATGCAGTACTTACGTCGTTAGCTTCAGTAGAGCAGTCGGTAAGATGCTTTCTTGCGTCGACGCAGGCCCAGGTTCGATCCTGGTCAGGAATTTTTTAATAACATCGTTATTTTTATAATGCCTACACGTTACCAGGCTACTCTATATAAATAAATTTGTATATATAGGGAAATTAATTAATTAAATTATATATATATATATAAATAATGAATAACGATTGTAAAATCTCGCACGATGAATAACAAGATTATGATGATCTTGAAGAGGATTTTCGGGCTGTAGGCCGTGGTCGTGAGGCTTCTAGTTCCCCGACGTTTCGCCAGAGACTGCGTCTAGTATCCTCAAGGGTTGTCTTGAGACTACGTGAATGCAATAACAAGATTGTTTGATTTCCACTACTAATGTAAAATGTGTCTGATTAATTTAATTTTTTTTTTTTTGCTTTGTTTTACTTACAGCACTTACCGTACTACTTATATACACGAAATTATTTTCCATTGCACGACACACAACGAAATAGAACGGATTTTAGTTTCTCAAATAGTTGTACAATTGTGAACCAAACAATTCTCTGGTCATTCGCAGTGGCTTCGTTCTGGGACTTGAAAATTACCTGTACGCCAACAATTATTTCAAAGGCTATACATTACATTGAAGTAAAGATCAAGTCAAAGTTAAAGCAAATATACATTTATATTTATTTTAAATGATTCTAACGTCCAGTTGCCCCTGATTTCGTGTGGTAGGGAATTCAAGCTACGAGCAGTGGAGATGGTGTACGACATGGAGTCATAGAATGTCCTATGTTTCCGGTATATTAAACAACGTATTATGTGGTCATATGTTTAAATTATGATTGGAGCACAGATTCTTGCAAACGAGAGAGTAAATAATTTGGAGTCGAAGTATATAGAAACATAAATAAGAGAACTAGGCATTATAATTTTCTTCTATCTTTGAGATGGAGTCATGGCAATTGGTCAAAAAAATGGAGAAATGTGAACATATTTTCGGACATTAAATGTGAATTTGATGCACATATTGTGAACATGATGCAGTTTGTCCAACAATCCATCACTTAAGTTGATTAAAATATTCTTAATTTTCCTCATTTTAAAATGAGTCACCGCACGCTACATTTTTTTTTTTTTTTACTTTTCATGTTGGTAAAATTTGCGTGTGGTAAATAGTTTGAGAACTATAATAGTTAATTTTCCGCACTAATTTTATTAGCCTACACATATAAAATAATACATAGCATGAAATAAAAATAGCAATTATAAATTCCACCGCTGTGGTCTCGAGATAGTGTGCTGCCTTGTCACGCAGCGGGCCCGGGTTCGATCCCCGGTCGGGACAGTTTTCTGGGAGAGGTTTTTTCGGGGATTTTCCTCACCTGTAAGATGAAACGTCAGGAAACTTTAAGGCCCAAACGGTCCCCGAATACCATCTGGCCATCATTATCATATTCACCTAATTAGCTTAAAGTTTAGTTTAAAGGTCTCTCCTGGCACATCACTACCATCATCATCAACTCTCATATCATCGGGGCAGCGTAACCCCGCCTTCCAGGCGCCCCAACGTTAGAAGTGGGTTACAAATACGCCACGACAGGAGAGAACACCAGAAATGTCGAAATGACAACCTGGCACATTTGGGGGGGGGAATCATATATGATAAGTAAATTTCTAATTCGACATAAGTTATTTCTAACCATCTACAAGTAAAAGATAACAATATGTAATTACATACAAATTCTGGCCTTAATTATGATCGTCATGATCTATGCATTTAAATCTTTTTTATATATAATAATTAAGGTGGGGATGTATATTTATAGAAAATTGGAGAGAAGACACGTCACAACCAAAAGCCTGGACTTCATCAGGGGAGGAAGTGGATTCATCATTCATCCAGTTCAGGTTTTTTCTAAAACCCTCTCCCCAGTTCCTTTTACGACCTGTTTGTGATGGAGCGATTCATCAGATCATTACTATCTCTTTCTCTCTTCTTCACTCTCCCCAGCCCCTCTCTGTTAACCGGAAAGAAGATCACTCAATTTTTACATCAGAACAAAGACCCATGCTTCTATTTATAATCTTTCTTATAAATTGTATTTATGCAGAAAGAAAACGATTTGTGGTATCGGGGGTAGCGTCGCTGCCTCATGTACAGCGGGTCCGAGTTCCGATCCTGGGTGAGTTCTTTTTATTTTCGGAGTTTTCCCTCACATGTATGGCAAATGTTGGGAAACTTTAAGGATAATTTGGTTCTCTAAAATAACCTGGTCAATTAGTAGATAATGACAGAGGGAATCTCGTTAATCCATTCATGCGCGTCTAATTTCATCATCAGATGATATTTGGCTGGCTATTCTCTATTACCCGATGGATTTACCCATGGTTTCTGCCGAAAAAGGAGGTGATTAAGATCCATTTCCTCTTTCTCAGACACCATTAACGTACTTGAATAATCACTGGCCATACAACAGATTCAGGGAAAGATGATGCTATCTAACCCTTAGTACATCAATGTAAGAGTAGTTCAAGAACAACTGATGCTTATGAATGGAAATACTTAGAGTTTTGATGTTGAATATAAAATTGGTATCTGGTAAGTCAGTCGTCCTCAACTAAATTATTAAATAGTTCCAGATACCAATTTTATATGTAACATCTTGTTACATAACCTCAACAGTGCTTTAATATGAATTTTGTGTTGATTAGAGCTTTGAGTTAGATGGTTTTGTGATCCGCTGTCCTGCCGATAATCAAAGTTTATAGGGCTCGGATTGTAGCACCTATAATCATCATCATATTCGGCGCTTCAGCCCTTAATGGGCCTTGGCTTTATTCACAGTCTTATTCCAATAATCTCGATTCGGTGTTTTTTCTCATCATATCTTTATCATTAGTCCACCGCTGTGGTCTCGAGGTAGCGTGCTGCCTTGTCACGCAGCGGGCCCGGGTTCGATCCCCGGTCGGGGCAGTTTTTCTGGGTGAGGTTTTTATCGGGGTTTTTCCTCACCTGTAAGACAAATGTCAGAAAAACTTTAAGGCCCAATCAGTCCCCGAAATCATATGGCCACCATCATCATCCTTATCATTATCATCATCATTATCATCCTTCACCGGTGTGGAAAGCAAAGGGAAGCTACCACACCTAATTCCCTAGTAAAGCTGCAAGCATAGCATGAAAATGCCATGATTGCAGTGAAGGACCTGCCTTCGGGCAGAATTACTATGGATGGATCTTTATCATCTCCTTTTTAATATCTTCTTCTACTCCTGAAGTCATCTTTTTCGTGGTCATCTAATAGGCCTAGACGACTAAGATGTTACTTGGACCGGAAATACCTGTTACATTTTGCTCAGATCCTCTAATTAACATGGAAGTTGTTTTTAAGGGCCCAAAAATCTTCATATTCCGAACCCACGAATTAAAGTCACTCCCGGAGGACATGTATCTTGGATTTTTACAACGATCCCGACCAAATTTCAACTGCTAGTATTTATGTATTAAAAAATTCAATATTTGAAACGATATATTGCACGTTGGACAACTGAAGTGTTTTAAGTAGTCTTTTCTAAATATTGCGGCCTTAAACATCCCACTCCTTGACAAACCTCACTTTAAATCCTTGTAAATAAACAGCTATTATTGTGCGTTGTTAGTAGTTTCTAGCTGTAAGAGTATTTGAGAATATAGTGCTAAGGAAAGTATTTGAACCAAAGAGAGACGAACAAGAAGATGAATGGAAAAAACTACATATCAGTGAGCTACAAGATTTTTATGGGAAATTAGACGTAATAAGAACCGCTAAGTCTCGTGTGACTTTGATGAGAAGGGTATTCGTCACGAATGAAAATGAAAGAGGGGCATGGAAACTTCTTGTAGGAAAGCCAGAGGGAAAGCGCCCATGGGTGAACCAAGAATGAGGTGGGAGAATAATATTAATCGTGATTTTAGCGACGTAAATTATACAATAGATGATTTGAACAGAATAAATAAAGGTAGAGCAATAACAGCAATGATGAATGGAGTCTTATGGAACAGACATAACCAGAAAAAATAAGTTACAAATATATAATTCAATAGTGAAAAGTACTGTCACATAAGCAGCTGAAGTTTGGAAATTCAACAAAAATGTATGTCGATGGAAGTGGATTTCTTGAGGACAACAGCAAGATGTTCAAAATTAAAAAAAAAAATAAGAAATACTGTCATTCGAGAAAAAATGAATATTAGATATACAATATTAGATTATATAAGATATAAGCAATTAAATTCGTATGGACACGTACGACAAATGCAAGAAGAAAGGTTCCTAGGAATACATTGGAATAGTGTCCACCTGGAAGAAGAAGGAAAGGATGACCTCGAGACTCATGGATGCAAGAAATAAGAACTGGAATGAGAACACGAGGACTGGAGGACATGGAGTGGATGGACAGAGACGAGTGGAGAAGGAAAATAAAACTTTAGGCACAGAAAGATGTGTAAACATTTAAAATCTGAATATAAATAAATAAATGATTTGAAAACATTAGCTCAGGATAGGGATACTATGAATCTGCTCGCTCATTAGTGTTAGTGAGTTAGTTATTATACATCTCTATACCAGTGCATCCCACGAGGGTACACCACACCGGAAGTTGTTTATCTAAGTTGATTTAGGTTTTTTTTTTTCCCCCTGCTGGCGAGTGACAAGTTGTTAGCAGATTGCCCTAAAGAGACACCTCGTAGGCGACTAAGACACTGCTTGGATAGTAAAGGCCGGTTCACTTTTGTTGCAATTCAGACCTCAGATTCTTTTACGAGCCAAAAAAAAATCTTCAGGCTCAGTACCCATGGCTTAATTCTTTCCCTGACGAATTGTCCCTTGGATTTTTACATTCTACAAAAATTATTGACCTGGTCTGGTTTGAATCAATATTATAGTTGGTAGTATTTGTTTATTAAAAATGACATTCGTTATATGAAATAATATAATGTATCTTGCATGACTGAAAGTGTTTCGGGATATTCGTTTTGAAATGTTTCGGCCTTAAACATCTCACTTTTAATCCTTGTAAGTAAATAACTACGTTAGTGTGTTGTTAGTAAAGGTCTTTGTTTTTAATTGATTGATCCTCGTTCAACCCACTGCGGGATATAGGTGTTTTCTTATGGGAAGTTTCTTAATCAGACTAATTTAGTTACGCTTATTTCCCTACAGACATCAACTAATAACATATCGCCTCGAGACGACATGTAGTATGGAAACTAAGATATTATTCGGATGGATGAAGATCGGTTGTATTTTGCTCAGATATATTTTTATTCAGATTGAGGTTCTTTTACGAACCAGAAAATCTTCATACTCGAGACCCATGGCTTGAAGCCCTACATACTATGTTGCACACTTCCATTATGTTCTTTCCATAGGAGCAGTATTCGCAAGCATAGCGGGTTTTATTCAGTGATGTCATTTGTTCACGGGACTCTCCATAAAACCTAAATGATTAGAAAACAATTGTTAATTATATTTACAGAAAAATGTGTAGGTAGTTTGTGCGGGCGATACCCACGCTCTGCGCCGCCGTGTATCGTATTTTGTTTCCGTTGTATATATTAGCGTAGAGTTCATAACATCCAAGGTTATTAATCAAAAGCCTTTGCCCGGGCCCATAAGAGGCAAAGATTGATTCATCTTTCTTTCCTAAACACTTAAACATAAATCCACAATAGATCCCAAAACACTAGAGTAATTTAAATTGAATGTATCATTACTGATATTAACCATGAAAGCTAGACGGAAAAAAGGAAGCTAGTATGATCTCCTAAATAAGTAAGTTTCAGTACGGGAATATCAAACAGCAGCATGCACATAAATAATTTGAACATTAACCAGGATGTATATAAAAATGATGTTTAATACAAACAAGACGTCTGAAGTATAAGAAAAAGTATAACAAATATGAATCTTGATCATTCTTAAACAAAAAAAAAATAATAATAATCATTAACATCATAAACTATATCATACCTCACACAACATTCATACAACAGTCCCAGCCAGGATGGCTTTCCCTGGTCCTCCGGACCAAACTCAACCCACGCCACTCGCGTGCTCCAGACGACGTTGTCTTAACTCAAAGTTCCGATCGAATGATAATGTTCAGCATGTGCATAGCGTATTTGAGCGTTCCGAGGTAGAAGGGGAGATGCGCAGCACAAACAGCGCAACAGGAGAGGTAAAAAGGAGAGTGGGGGTAGATGCATAGAGAAGGGATATTGGCATAGTTCACGAATATTTCTGTTCAGGGAGGATAACGGCACTGCAGTTGTGAACCGAAAATCGCACTTTCGGTTCAAGTTCATAATAAAACGTTACATTTTCATAAGTAATGCCACGAGTGATTTCCAGTTTATCTAGAGAATTTGAGAATCAAGAGTGGCATTTGCTAGGACTATTTAATGAATAAAATTAAGCTGTTTACTCACAAATCATTATTTAAATATAGTTATTTTAAAATATTTTTATATTTAATGTAAACGGCGATGTTTGAAAACAAATGAGAAACATTTGTTATGCTTCATTTGTTCATCACTGCAATCAGATCATATTATTTATTGCCAAAGGATCGTAATATTGTAAGAATGCACCCTTGTGGATAAAAAATGAATCACTTAAAATTGTTTATAACCAACATATTAATTAATTTCTGATGTCCTATGATGTAAATTATATTTTTCTAGAACGTAAATTTCTGGAAAATAATACGTTTAAGAAAGTGTAAACAGTGGTTTCTTTTTATTGTTGTATAATAAATTACTACGAATGTTTTTCTATTATATCACGGCAAGTAGCATCTGTTTACATTCGTGCACTATATATATATATATATATACAGGGTTTCCAGTATAAAACCGGACACTCTGCGGCTGGCAGAGTGAAATGCGGACGAGGAGAGAGCGCAGCCTGACGGGTGAAACCCCGTGAGGCGTGTCCGATTTTATATTGGAAGCCCTGTACAATCTGGTAGCCGTATTTCTTAGAGAATCAGTCACTGCAAAAGAATGCTCTGGCCTATTCAGAATGTTAAAAATGAGGAGCTTGATTTTAAAGTGATAAAATGAAAGTGATAAAATCGAGGTGAAAAAGACTGTGATTGGTTTTAAATCAAAATTCATTGAAACGCGATTGGCCATTAACTCCCATTTGGGGCACGAGTTAAATAGTGATTGTAAAAACATTAGTCTTTAATCATAAATTCACTATTTAAGGATTTGTCCATTGGATTTCTCAATCCTAAAAACCCATCGACCCCGGTGAACCCGCAATCTTCGTGACTAGAGGCAAGGAATGTATCCACCGCGACTGAATGTTAGTGTTCAAGACTAACAATTTACACAGAGGCACTGAGGCGAATGACAACAAATCATGTTGATATTCACAAGCCATCTATTTTACATATTTTATGAACGTTGTATTCATCTGACTGGAAATAGCTGACCACTCAATAAATCAAAACTGTTTTTATTTCCGCCGGATTAATTCGGTGTTTTGACGCGTGTCTCTTCTTCATGCCACTACAATCACATAGCTGATCTCTCTGATAACATTTTCATTGGGTTGTATCCGATACAAACATTCAAGTTAATCTAATCACGTGATTTGTAGGTTCAAAGATGCTTCGTTATAAAATTAAGCAAAGTGATGGACATTTCACTGAACTAAATCAGTTTACACAGAATCAATTTTACACAATCTTTAGAATATCATGTTTTGCATCTACATAATATAACTGGAAGAATAAGAGTTTTATATATTTTTAGTTTGTTTCTTTTTGGATAAGTTGGTGTGACAAGAGTCCTGTAATGCATAATAAAGCTTTTAAAATATAAAATTAGTACCTTATTCTCAGTCGTCCTCAACCATTAGCAGTATAATTTTATGATAGGCCTTTCGAAAACAATGTTTCATCTTCTGTTTGTAGTACACCTACAATGAAAGCCCTGCCTAAGATTCATAAACAAAACATACCTGTAAGATAAGTTGCATGAATGCACAAAATTATAAAGTATCCAAACCAATTTTTAAAAACTTAAAGAAAAAATGACATTAAAAAAACATACACAGTTAAAAATTCCTATGATCTAGGTAAAATACAGACATAAATATCAATTCAAAAATGACATTATTTGACATTAGAAATCCTTATACAAATATTTCCATTCAAAAAACTATGAAAATAATAAAACAAAATTTACAAGAAGAAAATTAAAATAAAAAATCTACGAGTATTCTTTACAACGTGTGACGCGAAAATTTTTCAAGGTTCCAATCGTGCGCATGCGCCAACAAACGGCGAAGCGGTTTACACTATGGAATTACGGGATGTAGCCAACGTATACACGATATTTGATGAACCTAAAAGCTAAGCTAACGTAATTTAAGTACCTGTGAAAGACCAATTTAAAAGCTGATCCAACGTAATAGAAGAACTCTTACCTGTGAAAGAATGCAACGCCAAAAAAATAAGTAGTAAGTTTTGAAATTCTGAAGTATATGTGTACAGTAAATTAGTACATACTCTGTTGGCCGCACTGGATAGGCCTATTAGTTAAAATCAATATGGCTGCCACGTCTTCATGCTACGTACCGGTATGTAGTTAAATATCATAGAAAATGTATTGAAATAATCGTTAGAAAAAATGTAAAAATCATTGTAAATGGTGGGAAAATATTTGAAAAATGAAACCCCAAGAATAAAATTTGACAGGAGTTTATGAAAAAAATTAAAAACGTCACATCACAGGTTAACAGCCAAACCTATTAAAAAAAACAAATTATAATTAACATATCACTAAAACAAAATTATTTCATATTTAATATTTAATACTTCACCCAAGATGATGGTATACATATAGTTAGTCATAGTTCCGGTTACAAAAAAGAGTACCGAGCTACAAATAGAAGATGGAACACTGTTTTCCAAAAGCCTCTTATAAAACTTTTACTGCTAATGGTTGAGGACTACTGAGAATAAGGCACTATTTTTAGTTTTTAAAAGGTTTTATATAGCGACCTCAGTGGACATTCATAATGTATTAAAAAATGTTTGATTAATGCGTAATAACATCGAAAACTCCCAATGGTTAGATATAATCGGTACTTTCATGGTAAAGTCCACCGCTGTGGTCTCGAGGTAGCGCGCTTCCTTGTCACGCAGCGGGCCCGGGTTCGATCCCCGATCGGGACAAGCTTCCTGGGTGAGGTTTTTTCGGGGTTTTACCCCACCTTTAAAATAAATGTCAGGAAACTTAGGGCCCAACGGTCCCCGAAAATCATCCGGCCATCATCCTCATTCTTATCATTAAAATCATCATCAACATTTCATCGGTGTGGAAAGCAATGGAAAGTTACCACACCTATAATTCCCTAGTAAAACTGCAAAGCATAGCACGAAAATGCTATGATTGCAGTGAAAGACCTGCCCTAGGGCAGAATTACTATGGATGGATATATGGTAAAGAACTCATAAGTGAAGGAACAGCAACTGAATTCCTCAGTAAGTCGAATTTATAGACTCATTTTGCTGGTTTACGGAAATCAATCCATCCATAGTAATTCTGCTCGAGGGCAGGTCTTTCACTGCAATCACACCAATTTCATGCTATGCTTTGCAGCTTTACTAGGGAATTGTAGGCGTGGTAGCTTCCCGTTGCTTTCCACACCGGTGAATGGTGATGATGATGATAAGGATGATGATGATAAGGTTGATGATCGCCAATGATTTCGGGGACCGTTTGGGCCTTAAAGGTTTGCTGACATTTGTCTTACAGGTGAGGAAAAATCCCGTTTATGGAAATATATTTATTAATTAATTAAATTTTACGTATTTAGTTTTGTCACAATAAAACAAATATAACGGTCGCTAGAGCGATAAAATGCTGACAGTAAAGTTATTTTTAAATGTTTACTTCAGGTTAACCCTCGCTGCTAATGGTTCGATTTTGCTGGTTAACGAACTTGACCTTATTTTTTTTTAATTCATTGGTATTTGTAGAATTCGGTTCCAAACAAAAAAATTTGCACCCGCAAAGCGTTAAAAGACAGAACACCCGAATGAGCTGGTGCTCGTGTCACGTCGCAGCTCAGTTACAGAATTTAATACAAATAGAAAATGTACATTATAAAATTATAGTTAATGAGAGAATGAAAACAGAAAATACAAATTTGGAAGAAAGCTTCAAAATTTAAATACTATTTGACACTTAAAGGAGAAAATAATAAATGTATAATAAATTATATTAATACCAAACTGAAGAAATAAATTAAGTTCATTAGTATATAAAATAAGGAATAGACTACTACTTATTCTTCTTATTAACCTCAGTTTAACCACTCACCTTATAGGTTTTTTTTTCATGCCACAACGCACCAAAGTCTTAGTGTCACAACCTGTCGTTAGAGAGATTTTTAAATCTGTGGACTACACACTTACTTTTTGACCATGTAAGCTCATAAGTGATCAGCTCAATGCCAGAGACTCCTCCATGACAACACAACAGGAAGATTAAAAACAACATTCATACTAACAAGGTGAATTATATAATGGAGATTATAGTGGCCAAATAATGTTCGGGAATTGTTTAAGCCATAAAGTTTCCTGAAATATGTCTTATAGTTGAGGAAAAATCCCGAAAAAAAGTCACCCAGGAAACTTAAATTTGATTTTTTTTTATTTTGAAGAGAAAAATATATGCCTAAATCGGGATTTGAACCCAATATATCTGGTTCTGTACACCAGTGCTTTAATGATATAAACTATTAGGAATCACGATTTAAACATAGATTTTTCTCATATCCGTGCGCCAGGTAGCAGTGAAGTTTTTTCCACTAACGCCATCTAGTGGTCTCATAAATGAGAACACTTTAAAATGGAAATCAACATATTGCATTTCTAGCAAGTAAAGCAAATATTCGATATTTAATATTAAATTATCACTTCTCACTTAATGACAAATTTGTCCCGACCGAGGATCGAACGCGGGTCCCCTGCGTACGAGGTAACGACGCTTACCCTTAACCATAGCGGTGGACACCACTTACTTATCATTTTTTTTTAAATCTGTGTTTAGTTTGTAGCTCTGAATTGGATCTAATTAATTAATTGTATAATTTGGCCTTATTTCTACTATATAGGCTATATAATTTTTATCATGATCATTTTCGGTGTCTACTAAGTAGGATCCATGAAGATTTACAAAAAATCGAAAATATTTTCTTGATAGTAGCCTCAATAACTACATTATTTCGTTGGTTGGTGTCTAATGTGATATATCTAAAACTGAAGTCATTAGCAGTCTTGCTCTCCAGTACTTTGAAGTTTTTCAAGTTTCTTGTTTGACGGCTGTACAGTTGTTGAGGTATTCGTCGTCCATTTCTTCTTCTGAGTGGTTGCATAGATTGCATCATATATTGTTCTTGTGCAAGTGTTTCGCATGGAAGTCGTGACCTGTAGTTAATCTGATTTGTGCAACTGCTGTCTTTAGTGGAAATTCTAGTATGATGTTGGTGTTGTGAAGGAGACATTCCCATCTTGTCTTTTGTGGATGATTGAATTCTGTTGTCGTTAATATCCTTTGTTTTTGAGTTTATCTGCCTTTTACCCGAAATATAACATATGGGTTTGGGTGTTGATTGTCATCAGGGAACCTATCTTCGCAAGGAGATCAGCTGTTTCATTGCGCAAGATTCCACAATGTGATGAATCCACTGTAGGATGATTTCTTTGCGTAGCTATGGATTTGTAGTATCATGTCATAACATTGTTTGAAACCAGTGTATTTGGATGACAGATTGATTGAAGAGCTGCTTTTGAGTCTGATAGGAGAATTAATGTGGAAAAATTATATGATCTTGTTAAGAGGTTTTTAAGTCATTTTTTTTAGCACGTCGAATTTGTTGTTCATTTTCCAGCATGACAGAAGAATGAAAAGAGGAAAAATGAAATTCACCGTGTCCACAAATATAGTATCATACTTTAAACTACTACTACGTCGCTTTGGATAACCGTATCTAAATGAAATTGGTGACAATCAAAAGAGAAACTCTAAACGTTTTTGCTATACCTCACAGATATTGAATGTGGCCCCCACGAGTGACACTGCAGACATCGAGGCAATATTCCCATTCACGCCACACATCCTCCAATATATGTGAAGAAATGGACTGGATGGCAGCAGTGATACGAAGCTGGACTTCTTGCAGGTTTTGAGGCAATAGGGGTACATAGACACGATCCTTTATATAACCCCATAAAAATAAGTCACGGACCGCCAAGTCATTTTACCTCGCCGGCCACTTGTAGAAAATATTATCATCTCCGGCATGTCCAATCCATTTTCCTGAACGTCGGTCATTCAGATGCTCCTGAACATGCAAATGTCAATGAGGAGATGCTTCATCTTACTGGAAAAGATATTCATTGCCTTTTTCTTGTTCCAGTTGTGGAAATAACCATTCAGTGAGTATATCAAGATAATTTGCACCGTTCACAGTGGCCTCTAGAAAAAAAATGGGCCATAAACTTTACGTTTCGATACGGGACAAAAGACATTCACACCATAATGGTGTTAGATTCTCACCCCCCCCCAAATTCTAACATTATGCCTGTTCACTTTTCCACTATCGTGGAAAGTTACCTGATCACTGAAAATGATTTTTTTCTGACAGTTCTTTATTATCCTCCATTAGTGCCATGAAATGCTCAGAGAAATCTAATCGCTTTGCATGGTCATTAGATTTCAACATATGCACTAATTGGAGTTTGTAGGGATGGAATTTCAGTCGTGTACGTAGGATCTTAAATACGGTGTATTTAGGAATGTTTAACTGTTCACTAGCTCTACGGATACTTCTTGGGACTACACACAAATACCTCCCGCACTTGACCACAATTCCTGCATCGACAGATGGTCTCCCTGAATGGTCTTTCCTTTGAATACATATGCAGCTACGATCCACAAAATCGCGGTACCACTTCAAAATTCACTTGTGTGTAAGAGCCTGAAGTTGAAATCTTCGCCTAAAAGTACGCTGGACCAGCCCCGGAGTCTGCGTGGTGTGATATTCCAAAACACGCCAACTACATTCAAACTTATTTCATAACTTCTTTAATAACAACACAATTTCAAAAGCACAGCAAACATTCACATTTAACATCGTCATCATCATCATACTACATTCACGAATTTAGGTCATTATTGACCTGTTTCGGCCTCAAGAGAAACACCATCCAAAAGTCTTTTGAGTGGACGTCCTGGTCTTCTTCCTGCAGGTTGATATCTTAACATTTGTTTGAGTATTCTGTGATCTTCCATTCGATGAAAATGTTGCATCCATCTTGACTTATAATCAGAAATTTTGTTTTCTAAAGGTTCCATGTGTAATTCTTCTAAGATGTCTTCATTTTTTCTGTGATCTAGTAGTGTGTATCCTGCAGTCCTCCGAAGGTATCTCATTTTAGCAGATCTAAGTCTCTGTATATCCTTCTGATTTAACGTCCATACTTCGCTACCATACAAAAGAGCTGGAACAGCCAGTATTTTATACACTTTTAATCTTGAAAGCTTTTGGACTAACTGTGGCTTGAAGATAGAATTTATTAACCCTAAAATTCTTTAAAATTTAGATATTTTTGCATTTACATCTTTTCTTCTTCATATGAGGTATTGCATCCTAGATATGTAAATTATTCACCTGCTCAAAAATTGTATTGTCCAGTACAATTTTACTTCTGACAGGATCTACTCTTGAAATGCCATAATTTTTGTTTTTTTCTGTAGATATCTTCAAACTATATTCTCCTGTAATTTTGTTAAGTTCATACAGACCTTTCTGTAGATTATCTTCTGAATTTGCTATTATTATTTGGTCATCTGCAAACAATAGGGTGTTTAATTTTCTATTTTCTGATATTCTTATTCCAAATTTATATGTCTTGTTCCAGCAACATATTACTTCATTGATATAAATTGCAAACAGTGTTGGGGATAGGGGGCAGCCTTGTCTCACACCACGATTTATAATTCCTTCTTCAGAAAATCTGTTATTTAATTTAATCTTTATGGTGTTATCTTTGTAAATATTTTGTATGTTTTGCAGAAGTAAATTTGGTGTATTTCTGTCTTCCAATATATTTAAGAGTTTTGATCTCTTGACTGTGTCGAATGCTTTTTCAAAATCTATGAAAGCAAAATGTATTTCTAAGTTGAATTCTCTTCTTTTTTCAAGCAATAATGTAACAGAAAATGCTGAATCAATACAAGATCGTCCTTTCCTAAATCCATTTTGACATTCCATAAGGAATTTTTCACTGAAACTTTTCAATTTTCCATTTAAAATGTCTGCATAAATTTTGTAGCATGTGTTTAACAAACTGATTCCCCTACAGTTGTCCATTTCTCTCTTGTCTCCTTTCTTGAACAGGGGTATAACAATGCTTGTCTTCCATTCTTGTGGTATATCTGCATTTTTTAATACATTATTAAAGAAGGACAACAGTCTTTCATGGAACTGTTTGCCTGCATATTTGTACAATTTAACCTTTCCGCTAAATATCCAACAATGAACTCATATCGACCACAAAAAACATGATTCAATTTAGTTTAGTGTCTGTATTATTATCCATTATTCTCCATTATTGACATTGTTAACATGCACTAAACTTTTTGAGTTTATCTTTTGATTGTCACCAATTTCATTTAGATACGATTATCCAAAGCGACGTAGTAGTAGTTTAAAGTATGATACTATATTTGTGGACACGTTGTATATTCATTCATAATTCTCTATAGCCAAAACAAATAAACAACTGATAACTCAGTTGCTATATCTTTAATCTAATATTTGTCTACAACCTCTCCATAAATTAAATATAGGCTCAATTCTGTAAACAGATGCTATTACGCATTACAGGGTCTTTTGTTAACCAAACTTCTTTCAAAAAACGTTAAGCTGAAATCTAATATATAAAAATGTTTGTTTATACTTTATGCACGGCCATACCGTTTATCCGATTGTGATGGGGCTTTTTGCAAAATGTTCAGGAGATTCCCGGGATGAACATAGGCTATAAGAGAGTTGCGATACTCAACTCCTACACCCTTAAAAATCGCCCTTTGTAGTGGAAAAAGTGAAAGAAAAAAATAGCTCTTTGGACGCTTAAATGGCTTACGCTGTCTAAACCATTACAAATAAACAAAATTAATGTTAACAGAATTGGATATCTCAAAAAGCTCTACAAAAAAGTCCGCGGCAGCATATGTTTATTTCTTACGGATTACTCACAATAACCATTTTTGTCTCTCATTGATGCCAAGAAGATCGAGACAAGTACGTAGATTCATGTGCAAGCATGGCGGGTTTTCTTTTACGGATAACTCGCAAAAACGAACTTTGTCTTTTGGCTCATTTATGCCAAAAAGATCGAGATAAGTAGATTCCCGGGACACACCCGGATGATCAGCACGCGGAATCTTAAAATAATTACGAATTATTATAAATTATAATTTAAAATTATTTTTTATTTTACTTATTCAATTGATCATAAGAAGTACATTAATTTCTGTCTTTCAGTTCATTTATGCCAAGAAGATCGGGACGAATATATCCCGGACAACGCCGG
The DNA here is from genome assembly GCA_030220185.1 of Diploptera punctata. NCBI lineage: Eukaryota > Metazoa > Arthropoda > Insecta > Blattodea > Blaberidae > Diploptera > Diploptera punctata. Next base: position 707,120 of record JASPKZ010010241.1, read on the forward strand.
GTAAACAGCATGGGGTATCTAAAAATAATTAACATATAAAATGTTTCTCATACTTATTTAACTAAAAATAAAACACATTAATTTTCGTATTTCAGCTCATTTATGTCAAGAAGATCGGGATGAGTAGATTCCCGGGCTACGCCGGGTAATCAGCACGGAGTATCTAAAAAATATAAATTTATAATTATTTTTCCTTTTACTTATTCAACTAACCATAAAAGCACATTAATTTTCATTTATTTAGGCGTAGCAGCGCACGCCGGGTATTAGTTAGTAGCCTACTGTGTATAAAATTATTATTCCGGTTATGTTATATGAGTACGAAACATGGACTCTTACTGTAAGAGAGTAGAAAATATTACGAATATTTGAAAATAAAATTATTGGGAAAGTTTTTGAACCAAAGAGAGGAGAACAGACAGATGAATGAAGAAGACTATTTTAACAGTGAGCTATATGATCTTTATGAGAAACCAGAAGTAATAATAACTGAGTACCGCAACATAAAAGATCTATTGCGCATCAGAGTATTATAGAGATGAGTCGAATGAAAGTCTACTCTATGGTGTTATGTAAGTTGTAAGTCGTCTTCCGGGTCCGACATACCAGGTTCTGCTTCCATTACCCATACCGCCATATTTTAGGTTGTGTCTGTGGCCGCGAGGATTACAACCCTCCCGTTGGCTACTCTTTGTTCGCAGTCAAGAGGCAGTACCATTGTGTGCCCCACTAGATTCCCGCAACCAATATTCACACCTGCGGATTGCCAACCAACTATTTTTCCGTAACATGAGATGAGATGATGGGTGACATAAAGGGAATGAATGAGAAATGGAATGACATGAAGGGAAGGGAGAATGGAGGGTTTTCTTGGGACGAAAGACAGGACACAAGAGAATCCCGAAAAAGAATCCCTCTTTGGCCCACCACATATACCCATCTGGAACTGCCAGGATTCGATCTGGATCCTCAGTTGGAGCAGCCCCGCGCTACCCACGGGTCCACGGAAACGACGATATATCAGTAACCATACGTGAATCTCTTGGAATGAGAGATATAACACGCACATTATCTTGAGGAATATGTTTAAACTACATAATATATGTGAACAATATAATCTCAAAATATCCATAGAAAAACTAAGGTAATGGCATTCCAAGGGAAAAATCAAATCAATCGAAAATAGTAATAGGAAACAAAATCATAGAACAGGTGAACCATCTCAATTATCTAGGATGTGACATTTCATTTAATTATGATAATGATATAACTAATAAACTAGCAAAATTCCAGGGAATATGTGGTACGATAAAACGATCACTAAATAACAAAACAACAAGAGAGACCCAATTGAAATTTTATAAAATGTTGGCAGTACCGGTACTGCTCTATGGATCAGAAGCCTAGATACATAAAAAACAAGATCTAAGTAGGATAACGGCGGCAGAAATTAAATTTTTGAGATTTGTTAAAGGGTGCACTAAGGAAGACAGAATCAAGAACACAGAAATAAGACAGGAACTTGAAATATTTGCAATAACTGATAAAATAGATACGTATAGACAAAAATGGAAGCAACACATAGACAGAATGAATGAAGATAGATATTCAAAACAAATAACAAAATACAACCTAAAGGCACCCGAGATGTGGGCAGACCTAGAAAGAGATGGGCTGAAGTCGGAACGGATCAACAACCTAATCCATGAATGCAGATGATGATGATGATGATGATGATTATCTTGAGTTTGGGACTTGTAGGGATGCAATTAATTTTTAGCTCTGAAGCCTGTATATTTGAAAAGAGACAGATGGCAGAGAGTATAGATTGATTTTCACGAAATCACAGATCTGAATTCTCGCCGTAAGAATGATTCAGATAGATTTAAAGCAAATAGTTCACTAATCACAAGATCAGTTTCAATCTGTAATAATGGCTTTTCAAATTGAACGGGAAATACATCCCGTTGTGTCAACATCCGTCCTCTTAAACGTGTTTATTTTAACCTCAATTAAATACTCCAACATCAGCTACCAGGCTTCACAGAAATTACTCCAAGCACGTTCCTCAATTTACAAATATTTTAGGATAAGATAGAATATATCTGAACTTCTGAACAGGCCTCGTAAGCCTGAACATTTTGTTAGCGAATAATCCGAAGGAATAAAGGTTCTCATCAAAGATTTTTGAAAAAATCCTCCTTTGTAGAATCCAAAAATGGCCACGACAAAAAAAAATATATATAAAGACATTATAGAAAAGAAAATATTACAGTGTTATGGCCATGTCAAAAGAATGCCAGAGCAAAGATTTCCTAAAATTGTTATGGAATGGATCCCAATAGAGAGGAGGAAGAGAGAAAGACCGAAGAAAACTTGGGTAGATGGGGTACAAGCAGCCATAAATATCAGAGGATTGGAGGAAGATCAATGGATGGACAGAAAGGAACTGCTTTGGTTTCCGGAAGACGGCGGCAATATATATACACACACTCCATGGCTCGATAGGCCTAGAGACCCATGACCTTATCATCCGGCTGCTGGCCCCACATCCACATCTGTTAATCACAGAGGTAGATGATCATCCAGCCAGTGTAGGGATGACATGTGGTCAGCATGTCTGGTCCCCAACCGTTATACCTGGTCTTCTCAATCTGGAGACGCTACTTACCGTAGTTATGCAATTGCCTCACGATGCTGGGTTGGCAGTGGTCTCATACTCGCCGAAATTTCGTGATCAATTTTCTTCCTCATGGAGACTCTAACCAGCGCATGTCCCGTAGCTCTGCGCCAAGGCATCTTGCCTTAACCACTCGGCTATGGAGCGGGATATATATTGTTATATGAGCTACTAGATGGCAGTGGAGACCGAGTTCCTGCTACTTCTCGTAATAATAGAGAATATACATATAAGAAAAATAAATGTTTGACTAGATTTCCTTGATAGCGTAATTGGTAGCGCACTGTAGTATCAATCCAGAGGGTTCGAATCCCGTGCAAGCATTTATTTTTCTTATCATTTCATATATATATATATATATATATATATATATATATAATATATATTATTTTGAGAATTTTCCTCATCATTGAGGGGTTTCTCCAACCAATCTTAGTAATTAACATGAACTAAAACATTAAATAAATATAAATGACTACGGACTTATAGACTATCAGTTTGTAACAAACATTCACAATTTTCCCTTAATTAAACTTCTCCATCGTTCTCTGTCCTCTGTGTCTTCATCTGTTACACTAAATTTCCACATTGAATTTTGAATGTTGTTCTTCCAGGTTGTTCTTGGTCTTCCTTTTCTGTTCCTTCTTTCAATTTTCCATGCATAGACGGCCTTTGGTACTCTTCCATCCTGCATTCTTCTTACGTGTCCATACTATTTTAGCCTTCTTTGTTCAATCTCATCCATTATAGGCCCTAGTTCTTTCTGCATTCATCCATTATCTAATTTCTGTATTTCTAATTTTTTCCAGTCTAGATTTTCTGGCAGCTCTTCTCCAAAAATCCATATATATATATATATATATGATATGATATGAAAAGAAAAATGAATGCTTGAGTCGGGATTTAAACCCGAGTCTCTAAACTCTGTACGTTTAGCGCTCTAACCAACTGAGCTACTCAAGAATTCCAACACAAACATATTTTTCTTATATATGTAGTATTCTCAATTCACACAAGAGGTTGTGGGAATTCGTTCCAACACCATCTAGTGGCCAACATAACAGTTAAGCAATTTTTAAAGAGAATATTTACTTTATAGCAGTAACGCTTGTATATTTAGATGTTATAACTATATATATCCATCCATTCATCCATAGTAATTCTGCCCGAGGGCAGGTATTTCACTGCTATGCTTTTCAGCTTTACTAGGGAATTATAGGTGTGGTAGCTTTCCGTTGCTTTCCACAATATATATATAGTCCACCGCTGTGGTCTCGAGGTAGCGTGCTGCCTTGTCACGCAGCGGGCCCGGGTTCGATCCCCGGTCGGGGCAGTTTTTCTGGGTGAGATTTTTATCGGGGTTTTCCTCACCTGTAAGACAAATGTCAGGAAAACTTTAAGGCCCAAACGGTCCCCGAAATCATATGGACATCATCATTATCATCATCCTTCACCAGTAATATATTTATATATATATGTTAATAATTTAGGTTCTTTTCCCGTTGTTTTTCTTTTCGGAGCCATTTAACTGTTTTGTATATTCTGCATAACAGTTATGATTATACAACTGGCATTGGTACTGTGTACGTTGTGAAGTGTTTTATTAGAGAAGAGGGAGGTCACTGTACAATCACTTCTAACTCGTAGAATATCTCGGTGGATCTCGGTTGCCCTGACTGGGATCTCAGGATCGAATCCTGGCGGTTTGCGGAAGTGTTTTGGTTGTTAGCCGCACCGAAGTTCTTGGAGTTCTCCCGTTTCCCGAATTTAATTCCACTAACATTCTCCACTCCTCGACCCTCCGCCTTCATTTGATTTCTTATCACCTTTCACCTGATCCCATGTTAATTAAAAAATATAGCTGGTTTAGCGAACCACAAATGCTTAAAATATGTTGTTGTGGTAATCTTATTAGGCAACACTTCCTAATGGCTGCGAGCTTGTGTGTCAACATAAGGCAAAATAGGGGCAAAAGGAGGATTTGTAACTCAACATCGAGGCCTTGAGACCAGCCCAAATAAATGGAGAATAAGTCATGTGTTTGAATGCTTGATGTGTGTCGAACCAGGAACACCATAAAATACTACATATCAACGAAGAGTAGATTTCATCCCATTCATTCCAGAAAAGTAAAAGATGGGTAATGCAATGAACCAAAAATAAGATTGCCATGTTAGGGTCTTAAAACTCGATCCCAACTTTACTAATCTAATCTACTCGTAGAATAATCGCCAAAGTTTTATATTTGTTTATTTACATGCCTCTTATATCATGGCAATGAACTATTTGTGGTATATTAAACATACCATGAAACATATGAAAAAATATATATAGATAGATCATCGGTTGATTAATGTCTTTGACATCGTCCGATTCCTAATAGCCAATTTTGTCGGCCCATCCAATCTCCTGATTGTAGATGTTTCTCCTTGATGTATAAATATATTCCCTGACTCCAGGAGGAATTGGTCTTCCTCTGCCTCGTCTTCCCTCGGGTTTCCATTCCAAAACACATTTTGGTGGCCGACCCTCTTCTATTCGCTGGACATGTCCGTACTATCTTAATTGCGGAGTTTTAATATAATCTGAAATAGTGTCATCAATAATTTTAATTTATATTAATGTTATTTAAGTTTATTTTATATTAATTATATTTTTACAATATTTTGTACTTTTAGTAAAATATGTAACTACGATAATTTTTTAGTCACTGTATATATTGGTTTACAGTTAATGTGACGCCCGCATTTGATTATTGCGATATCTCATTGATAGAATTAACGATGGTCTAGTACATAAAATGCACTATATTCATAAGATATGTGTAAGACATAAATATAATCCATCCATCCATAGTAATTCTGCCCGAAGGCAGGTCCTTTACTGCAATCATAGCATTTTCATGCTATGCTTGCAGCTTTACTAGGGAATTGTAGGTGTGGTAGCTTCCCGTTGCTTTCCACACCGGTGAAGAATGATAATTATGATGATAATGATAAGGATGATGATGGCCTTTATGATTTCGGGGATCGTTTGGACCTTAAAGTTTTCCTGACATTTGTCTTACAGGTGAGGAAAACCCACCGATAAAAACCTCACTTAGAAAACTGCCCCGACCGGGGATCGAAACCGGGCGCGCTGCGTGACAAGGCAGCACGCTACCTCGAGACCACAGCGGTGGACGATATATATTCAATGTAGAAGAATGTAATTCATAATTACACACACCTCTACACCAAGCTACTTATCCTCTCGCTTCCATCTCTTAACCTCCAATCACAATATGAGTACACGATCACAACAGAACCTCCTACTTCATACCCCACAACACAGAACCTTCCATTATGCTAATTCCTACACTGCATCTACTGCTATTACCCGTTTAAGGAGTAAGCGCAGCTGTTGACGGAGGGCACTGCAGTCGTGTTTATGCAGAATAGAACACGTGGCACTGCTATCTATGAGTGCAGAGGGGAATGGGACGTGGGACGCTGACAGTGTACACCGCCTTATATGACGTCACGTGTAGCAATTAACAGAGCTTCGTAATTCTTCCGCCTGCAGAGATATTTTGAATGACTTATAGACTCTGGAACTCATTACCATAAGTAATCAGGGACTGCCAGAGTTTAGTTTCCTTTAAAATAAATTTAAAACTCTTTCTTTTGTAATTGGTCCTTGAGTAGATGGTTTATGGATTTTTTTTCCCCTGATAGTATTGACGTCATACTTTTAGTTTTCTTCTTCTCCTTCTTCTTCATAATTTGTAGGATTTTCATCCTATTTATTTCCAAAATCACTCCTCGGAGTAAGACGTATTGGATGTGAATTTTAGTTTAATTTGTATAAACATTTACTTTTAATTACATATTTTATGATCTTGTGTAAATAATTTCTGCACTTAACATTTTATTGGTTGACTGGAAGATAACGCCTTATGGCCTTAACTCTGCCAGTTTAAATTATTATTATTATTATTATTATTATTATTATTATTATTATTATTATCATCATCATTATTATTATCATCATCATTATTATTATCATCATCATTATTATTATCATCATCATTATTATTATTATCATTATTATCATTATCATCATAATCATTTTTATCATTATCGTTATTATTATTATTATTATTATTATTATTATTATTATTATTATTATTATTATTATTATTATTATTAAATGCTTTTATAAATCGGAGCACTGTATCATCTGACAAGTGTGGGGTCATATTCAAATATAGAGTGCTTTTCGTATGTTTATATTTTTACATTTAATAGGTAATGTAATTAAATTTTAACTTTTGAAATTTGTAACGTGTTTTGCTTATAAAGAATTTATACACATGGCAACCTTTAATATTAAATATAGGTAATTAACCATTATCATTCACCCACTTATATCTGTAAAATAAACATTATTAAGTAAACATTAAAAGTGTTTTAATTATCCTGTGTCATATTTTGTTAAAATTGTTTAATGTTGGCAGCCATGTTATGTAATGCGTGCCATTTCAATTAATAATAAAATGGATACATTATCAACAGCATGGTATGAACCTATGCTCCATTCCGTCACTGTTAGAACTGTTGCCTCCAATGATACTTCCTTCAATTCGGGAAGCGAATTTCCTTCATCCCATTAAGGTGATCCATTCATTTATATTGACTATTTAACTTAGCGTATGTTAAATGCTTATGTCAATGGCCAATCACGTTTCAATGAATTTGTTTTACAACCAATGACAGTCGTGTTACACCTCCCTCTTTATCGATTTCTCTTTACCAGCTCCTGCTTTTGTGATAAAGAAGCTCCTCCTTTTTAATATTCTGAACAGGTCAGAGCATTATTTGCAGTGACTGACTCTCCAACAAATACGTTGAATATAGCAAATAATGAACAGATTCCTTCGAACTACACATTTGATAATTAAATTGTTTGTTCAATAATTGTGTTTTTAAATAATGATTTTACTGAATTGTTTATTAAAAAATTAATATATAACCTATAATTTTGGTTATAAAATACAATTTGATGTGTTTCATTTTTTCTCCGCTAGGGTGCATTCTTACAATATTGCGATCAGCGATCTTATTTGACAATAAATAATACGATCAAGTTGCAGTGAATAAAGAAATGAAACATAGCCAAACATTTCTGATTTGTTTTCAAACATCGCCATTTACATTAGATATATACATAGGCCTATCTTAAAATACCGGTAACTATATTTAAATAATGATTTGTGAGTAAACAGCTTAATTTTATTCGGTAAATAGTCCTAACAAATGCCACTCTTGATTTCCAAATCCTCTAGATAAATTCACGAGTCATGAAGTGAGTCGTGAATTTATCGATAATTTGGAAATCACTCGTGGCATTACTTATGATAATTGTTTATATGTTTATCTACATCTTCTCTCTGAAATTCGTTACTTATATCTTCATTTCTTCTATGTTCAAGTCGTTAAACTCATGCAGAAATCTCATCTCAGAGCTTCAGCCCTTTTTTTTATCTTCTGTCGTTAATAATCCATATTTCTGCGCCATATAGGAGTATTGTCAAGTAAATTTATAAAACGTGAAATGTGTATCTTTCCATACTTTATACCCTAAAGTTCTCTTTTAGGTTCTTTTATCCATTGAAACTCCCTCAAATTATGTTTTATGTTATTCTCCCGTTCATCCTTGGTCTACCTATTGGGCGCTTTCCCTCTGGTTTTCCTACCCCTCATCCATTTCCCATTCGTGCCACATGTCCTGACCATCGAAACTTAAATCTTATTATTATCAGTGTATAAATGTCGGAATAGGACAGAATGGTGTTGCTAGTACAGTGAGCAGGAAAACATAAGACCTGACTTAGAGCATACGGGAAATTAGTTTAACACTTTTACTTGATGTGTAAGTTATAAACAAAATTTAATCACAATGTATATGACTAGATCATGGAACTCACTACATAGTCACGTTAGGGATTGTCGATCACTATCATATTTAAATCTAAATGTACTGACATTGTAAGTTCCAAATAATTAAAATGCTATCTGCATAACAATATTCAGCATTTTGTAGTAGCAGTAGTAGCAGCAGCAGCAGCAGTGAAAATGTATTGACTTTTTCGAAAGAAAAGGAATATAAATATTTCCAATGACTTTTCACACGGACCTTTTTGACCGTACGTGCATATTCCTGTTCCTTGAATAAAGAATATTATGTGAATACATAAATAACATACATGGCTACAGTATTTACACCCTTATACTCGTGCATAAAAATATATAAAATGTTGAAATGTGTACATAGTATATACGATATAATATACATGGGCATAGCCAGCAATGGATTAAGGGGGGGTGCATATTTTTTTTCGGCTGTATACCTGCCGGGTACAAACGAACAAATCAAAAATACAATATACCACCTTTATTTTTTAAACTAATCTCACTATATATCAGAAGAAAACTACAGCGCTATTGAAGAGGAAATATGAAGAATAACAGTGAAATAATTACAGAATGTTTAGGCTTTGGCAAATTGAATTTTTTGTCAAGATTACTTCTTAATTTTTATACTTAGTTGTATTGAAACTATTAGTGTATTTCAGCTACTAATAAAGTACTACTACACACACAGTTCGACTTGTCTTTTCGTTTGAGAACATTTTTAAATATGTTTTGTTTGAATTTTTTAATATAATTTTTAATAAGTTTTTTGTGCAGACTGAGCATACACAGGCCATTAATGCGATTTTCTGTCATTGTAGAACAGCAAAATGTCTTCACTTTTCTTAGGGTGTGTAAAGGTGTGTTCAATTGACACTGTAGTACTTGGTAAAGACAGGCATATTACAATTGCTTTTTTGATGGATGGGAAAAAATCGCACTCGTCCACGATGTTAACGAAATCACCTTCTTTATCCTTGTCACTTCGTTTTATCCACATACGGTGTCATAGTTCAATTTCAGTGGACAAACCCTCGATTTTATAAAACTCTGAAATTTTGTTCGCCGTTACTTGGGCATCTTTCAGAGATTTTTTTAGGTTCTTAGAGTGCAGCATTTTAATTTCAAAAGCAGGGCCCTGTTGTCTGACAAAGTTGTGTGAATGGTATCCAAGTAGGGATTTAAGATGGCCACAATAAAGTAATATTCGGGATTACCTTGTAGATTAGCTCGCATGTGTCTGCTTTTTGGATATTCCATGATAGATGTGATGTCTACATATCATCATAATCATCAATATGGTCCCTCGCATCCCTTTCATGATGTCCTTTCGGACAATCTCATAATCTATTTTTTTTTCAATGATCTATTATATCTACTTACCCATGCCTCCTTAATACTTACAAACAACATGGGCAGTGGCATGTTAATAAATCTATAGCCAACGGCTTGACGCGCATTAACGATAACTTTCAAAGTTAACTGGAATATTGTATGCTTATCAGCCACACACTGAAAGGTAACAGTAATTCTACTTGCAGCATCATGCAACTGAATTCAGCTTGTTAACGGCTTGATGTGTTTCTTGTCTACGGCAATCAATTTTCAGGGCCGTTTATCTATACCAAAAAAATGTTTTTTTAATATCCCAATAGTTTTTATCCAGGCTTCCCACAAATGCTATTTCGGGTTTCGAACACGTGTAACGTGCGTTAAAATAAACTTACAAACATGAAACTAGCACTAATGGAAAGAGAAAGCTCAAAAGTTTTTGGTTACAGAAATCACAGTTGACAACAATGATGTATGATTACATATAACCTTGCGGTTAATTGGTGAAAGTGAGAAATATGTTTTTGGTATAGATAGCAGGCGAGCATTCTTTGGTTCTCGATTAGATCGATGTTCCGGTAACTGTAATTGTTGTTCAATGACATTTTGAAACAAGATTTGGTGAAGATCCACCCAGTGGTACTCTGATTTTACAAGAGGGTGTATCTGTAGGAAGAAATCTTCTGGACGCCCGGCTGTGTGGCGACTATAGACCGATTTGTGAATATTTTACATGTAGTCCTCAAAAATCAACTATTGCAGCTAGTAGGTAGCTGCAGATCCCTAAATCTACCATACGGAAAGTTCTGCGTAAACGTTTGAAATTTAATTACTTGGATGGATGAACGTAGGTTAAATTTTGCAAAGTGGTTTTTTTATTCAGGCTTGTGGTTCTTTTACGAGCCTGAAAATCTTCAGACTAGGAACCCACGGCTTAAAGGCCCTCTCGGAGGAATTTTCCTTTCTATTTTTCTACCCTAAAAATCCATCGACACCGGCTGAGTTTGAACCCGCGAACCTCGGGATTAGAGACACTATATTTTAGTAATATTTTAAAATTGTAATAAGTATACAAAATGTATTATTTTATTATTCGCTGGTTGAGTAGAAGAGAAGGCCTTAATCTGCAGGTTAATCTGCAGCTTAATTAAAGCATTATTATTATTATTATTATTATTATTATTATTATTATTATTATTATTATTATTATTATTATTATTATTATTATTGCTATTGCTATTTAATACACAAGTGATCTTCTTGGTGATAAAATATTAAAATATATATGCAGTCAATTTGCCCAATTCACCAAATAATGTTTTAAAATGGTCAACACGTTTCCACAGCCAAGCTGTCATTCTCTAGACCAGATATTGTTCAGTCAATATCTGGTCTTGAGAATGACAGCTTGGCTGTGGAAACGTGTTGACCATTTTAAAACATCATTTGGTGAATTGGGCAAATTGACTGTATATATATTTTAATCGTTGTTATTGTTATTATTATTATTATTATTGTTATTGTTATTGATATTATCATTATCGTCATTATTATTATAATTATTATTATTGTTATTATTATTGTTGTTATTGTTGTTGTTATTATTATTATTGTTATTGTTTTATTATTATTATTATTATTATTATTATTATTATTATTATTAATTGTGGCGTAAAAATAAAGTGTTCCCACCACAAAAATTAGGAGGGTCTTGGAGTATTAGGAGATTAAGGCTCCCACCTTTTCAGGCAATCGCACGAGATGTCAGCCGGGTTGTCAGCTCTGCGTGACAGCCATCTGTTCCCCAGAACAACCGTTTGGTAATCATTTCCATTATAATCTGAGTCGATTATAGGGCCAAGGTGCCGCCAGAAGGTTTAGATCAGTTTAAAAATCCTGACCTGTCCAGGATTCAAACCTCACCTTATTACTTGTAGCGTAATACCTTAACTAACTACGCTATGGCTAGATGAGTTTATGAAATTTTAAAATGGTAACATTTATAGTAATGTTGAAATATATAGGTATAATTATAAAATTTCAATAATAATAATAATAATAATAATAAAAGGAATGATAGTAATAATAATAGGAATAATAATAATAATAATAATAATAATAATAATAATAATGATAGTGATGATGATGATAGTGATGATGATGATGATAGTGATGATGATGATGATAGTGATGATGATGATAGTGATAATGATAGTGACAATAATGATAGTGATAATGATAATGATAGTGATAATAATGATAATGATAGTGATAGTATTTGTAGTAACGGAAATTTGACATTTTTTCCTGAAAAAAGTGAAATAGATTTACATTTCGCTCGGGTCTGTTTTATGCTCCTGTTCCAGAATTAAAGAACAACATAAGATTAAATAAATATATTATATATATATGTCTAGAATTTTACACTACCATACACATACATAAAAAAGAGCAGGTATAAAACATATTTTCTCTTACACACCTATCTAAGTTTCTCTCATTATAGAAGACTTCGTATATTAGAATATATCTATACTGTTTTGCCCGACGACAGGTCTTTCACTGTAATCATAGCATTTCTATGCTATTCTTTACAGCTTTACTAGAGAATTATAGTTGTGGTAGCGTCCCGTTGCTATCCACAATTAAAATATATATATATATATATATATATGTGTGTGTGTTATGTGTGCGTGCGTGCGTGCGTGCTGCGGGTGCGTGCGCGTGCGCGTGTACAGTATATATAGAATCATATCACACACATCTACACTCATAAATAAAAACTACCTCTTATTTGATGATTGATTGATTGATTGATTGATTGATTCCGGTCTTTTCCGTTTTGGTACGCTTATTTTCATATAGATGTCGATAGAAACATGTGGTTAGTACATCGTCTCGAGGAGACTCTAGTAGGAAACTAAAGTATTACTTAAATGGTAAAGACCAATTAAATTCTGTTAGAAGTACTAAGTAGGTTCCAGGTTCTTTTACGAACCCGAAAATATTAAGACTCGGGACCCACGGCTTGAAGTCTCTGCCGGAGAATCTGTCCATTGCATTTTGCCATCCTAACATTCCATCAATCCCGACCGAGTTTCAACTCGCGATTCTTGAGATCAGAGGCAACAAACATAACCACTAGATCACCATGGCCGACACCTCTCATCCATCCATAGTAATTCTGCCCTAAGGCAGGACTTTCACTGAAATCTTAGCATTTTCATGCTATACTTTGCAGCTTTACTTGGGAATTATAGGTGTGGTAGCTTCCCGTTGCTTTCCACATCAATGAAGGATGATGATCATAATGACAAGGATGTTAATGATGGCTGGATGATTTTCGGGGATCGTTTGGGCCCTAAACGTCCTGACATTTGTCTTACAGGTGACGAAAACCCCCGAAAGAAATCTCGCCCACGAGCCTATCCCGACCGGGAATCGAACCCGGGCCCTCTGTGTGACAAGGCAGCACTCTACTTCGAGACCACAGCGGTGGACATACACCTCTCATAATATAAAATAAATATTATTAAGGCATCATATGTCCATAACGATGTTAAATTAGAAAATTATTTTTGTACCTTATATACTACAGTCTTCCTCAACTATAATGTTTCTAGGGCCTATTTAAAATTTTCGTTGATTTCACTCTAGACCTTTCTACTACTACAACAAATCCTGAAGACGAAGCATACATACATCGAAAGGCCTAGAGTGAAATCAACGAAAATTTTAAATAGAAACATTATAGTGGAGGAAGACGGTAGTATACAAGGTACAAAGATAATTTTAAGGTACGTACACACTTGCGCGCCGCGCGCGCGCACAATGTTCGCCAGATTTGGACGGGGTTTTAAGGTGTGCGCGCGCGGCGCACCACGATCCACTCATTGTCGGTTTTTTCCATGAACACTTTGATGGTTCGCTGTTTAGATTTGGACGGGTACTTGAGAGGTTTGTTGTTTTCGGCGCGCACCTTATTATTATTTGAGTATGGAGTGGTCAGAGGGAAACATGTTAAAACTTATTATACTTTTTTTTAATTATTTTTCACTGAGAGTAATTAATATTATAATTACAAAGAAATAAACGTTATCTCAGTCAAAACATAAATTTATTGTGTCGACGTTCCAATCTCCTTATGTGAGATCATTTTCAAGACATGTAAATTTATAAACAACCATGTCTTGAAAATGATCTCACATAAGGAGATTGAAACGTCGACACAATAAATTCGTTTTGATTGAGATAACGTTTATTTCTTTGTAATTATAATGTTAAAACTTATTGATCTTTATAAAAACAAACAATTATTGTGGGATCCTCAACATAAGGATCATTTTAAAAAATCATTGAAAGGAGATGCCTGGAGGGAAATAGGAGATAAAATGGATATATCTCCGGATACATGCAGGAAGAAGATAATTACTTTACTTTCTTCCTACCGGCGAGAGAAAAGTAAAATATTGTTATATTGTTGACACATAACTTAGTATTGTTGGTCTGGCGCTACAATAAATAGTGAAGATCGTCAGGTCAATGTGCACGTTGATGTCTATCGATATGTTTTACTCTAAGGAATAAAAAAAAATGATTACACAATATTGTTATAGCATGCCTGTTTTTTTTCAATGTTATGTGTTTTTTTTTTTTCATATGTACTAAAGACGTTCATTTCATAATGTTATGTATGAAGTATCACAAAAACAATACAATATATAAACACATACCAGTAATAAACGTATTGTGTAAGGTGACCAGACGTTTCGATTTTGGCAGGACAGTCCCTATTTTTAATAACTTGTCCCGCGTCCCGCGGCATTAAAAAGAAAAGTCCCGATGTTTTGGAAAGAATGCACGACAAGCTAGGGAACGGCGGGAGACCGGAAATGGGAATATACGGTTTACATGCCAAAGAATGAACTAATACTGGTACTATACATAATTTTGTACTGTATTACATTTGTAAATTGTACTTATGTTGATATTAAAAATAATATAATACTATTTTTGCGTTCTATAAAATTTTTTGTTGCTCCATAGAGTATCTTTACATTTTATAATCTACAGAATCAAATAAGACCAACATTTTTTTTTCATATTTCATAATATTTTGGCGAAATGTTCATATTTTTGTTGCACGTATGGGGAATGAAAGACTTGCATGGAAGCTTCTTGTAGGAAAGCCAGAGGGAAAACGCTCAGTTGGTAGACCAAGAATGAGGTGGGAGAATAACATTAACTATGATTTGAGAGAAGTAGATTATACAGGGAATGATTGGAAAGCATTAGCTCAGGATAGGGATGTATGGAGAGCTTAGGTTCGCGTGGCAATGAACCTACGGGTTCGATAGTGCCAGTGAGTAAGTAAGTAATTCATATTTTAGTAAACATTTAATATTCCTTGATATTTTTCAATTTTTTAAAATAAAATTTCAATAATTGGTTAAAAACATTTTTGAAGTGATTGTAGTTTTCAAATTATTTGACAATGTAATATGGTATTCAGGTAAAAATACCTCAGTATCCCATCCAGAACAAAATAAATAGTTTTCATAAAAGAAAAATAATTGAATGAGGAGACAAGGAATGACCAAGTGTAGGCCTTTGTCTCTGCAAATGTCTGCTGAAGGTTTGTGGGTTTCCTATGGATCGCAGGAGGTTCGTTGAAATGAATAATTTCGACGAACATAACACGAGCAGCGCGCGCGCCGCACATGCGCCGCGCGTGTACGCTTCGCGCATATGTGTACGTACCTTTATAGTTTAACCTTGTTATAACCCAACGGTATAAACATCAATTAGGAACTTAAAAAGTATAGATATGTGAAGGTTTCATCAAATTATGTGGATTCTACGAACTCATATCACTTTTTGTCTGAAATTATCTTCAGTTCCCATAATTTTATTTTCTAAAGGCTGTTATAAATTTTAATTGTTGTTAGGTTTATTTTATCGAAAAACTGTATAATCTATTCTACATTGTTGTATTATTACCTTCACACGATAATAGTGTAAGAGAAAGGCGCGTTGTTCTTTTGACAAAAGAGCGGCAGCAAATTGGCTGCTTGTCATTTGCATGTTGATGACAAAATAATAATATTTATTAAAAGAAAAACGCCACAAAGAGTTTCTTAATTACGTGCGGAAATGAAACGCAGCCTGCAGTGCGGGACTGTATAACCTGATACTAGCCTTCTCACCGGGGATTCATCAAAAGTTGTCCATTGTCATCAGTTCTGTTACATTTGTATCAAGAAACTCAGCATGAATTTGTAGCAAAGAATTTATAAAAATGTCAGTTCATTTTACACTATCGAAATATATTTTCTAGAGAGGAGATACTAAAGGACAACACGCACACACTATTAAGTAACACTAAGAAATTAGGACTGGAAGTAAATATCAATAAAACTAAATATATGGTCACACGTAGAAATTCATTATATAATGGAAATGGACAGCTAATGACAAATGAGAGAAATTTTGAGGAAGTGGCTGAATTCAAATACTTAGGAACAATAATCACAAATAGGAATGAGATGCACAAAGAAATTAAACATAGGCTCAATTCTGGAAATGCGTGCTATTATGCATTGCAGAGACTCTTGATGTTCCAACTCCTTTCAAAAAACGTTAAACTGAAAATATATACCAGTTATATTATATGGGTGGGAAACATGGACTCTTACTTTAAGGGAGGAAAGGAGATTACAAGTATTTGAGAATAAAGCACTTAGGAAAATGTTTGGACCAAAGAGATATAAACTAACAGGTAAATGGAAAAACTACATAACAATAAACTACATGGTCTTTATAGGGAGCCAGATATAATAAGAACAGTCAAATCTCATAGACTGCGATGGGCAGGACATGTTGCACGTATGAGGAATGAAAGACTTGCATGGAAGCTTCTTGTAGGAAAGCCAGAGGGAAAACGCCCAGTTAGTAGACCAAGAATGAGGTGGGAGGATAACATTAACTACGATTTGAAGGAAGTAGATTATACAGGGAATGATTGGAAAGCGTCCACCGATGTGGTCTCGAGGTAGCGTGCTGCCTTGTCACGCAGCGGGCTCGGGTTCGATCCCCGGTCGGGGCAGTTTTTCTGGGTGAGGTTTTTATCGGGGTTTTTCCTCGCCTGTAAGACAAATGTCAGGAAAACTTTATGGCCCAAACGGTCCCCGAAATCATATGGCCATCATCATCATCCTTATCATTATCATCATCATCATCCTTTTCCGGTGTGGAAAGCAACGGGAAGCTACCACACCTACAATTCCCTAGTAAAGCTGCAAGCATATCATGAAAATGCTATGATTGCAGTGAAGGACCTGCCCTCGGGCAGAATTACTATGGATGCATTGGAAAGCATTAGCTCAGGATAGGGACGCATGGAGAGCTTATGTCCGTGCGGCCATGAACTTACGGGTTCGATAGTGCCACTGAGTAAATAAGTGAGTAAGCAATGTAGTTTAACCTAACGCAATTCTAGTTACGTTTACGTGCCCCACACCACTCGGGCCTTACACTGGCACGACCTGTCGGGAGAGTAATTTTAAACTTTGAATCACACACATAACTTTTTTGACCACACAAAGACATGGATGGCTTCCTTGAATGAGTGATCAGCTCAATCAGGGACCTCTTCCAAAACAACCCGACCATTTAATAACGTCACATTCATACTAAATATGAGGAATATGATAATGGTGTTCACGATAGCCACATTATATTCGGAGACCTTTTTGGACCTTAAAATTTCTTGACATTTGTCTTACAGGTAAGGAAAAATACCTATAAAAAACATCGCCCAGGAAACTTATCCCTATCGGCAATCTAATCCCGGGCCCGCTTCCGTACGAGGCAGCGACCCCACCCCGTGACCACAGAGACAAACATAACAAAATACCATTTTGTGTTATGAATGTTTTATGTTGTTTGATTCTGCTTCATTCATTGCTTACAACCCATATTATAGGCGCTAGCTATGCGTATGCTCGGTCGCTTGGCATATTTAGCAGTGGTATCGATCCCGATGATCTAGAGGTTACGTTCCTTGTCTCCAGTCCCGAGTTCGCGAGATCGATTGATTTTTATAACAGAAAAATTCAAGAGCAAATTTTCCGGGACGGACTTTAAGTCATGGGTTCCGAGTCTGAAGATTTTGGGGCTCGTAAAAGAACATCAAACCTAAATTAATGGATCGATACTTTTAAAATTCATGACGAAACTCTGTTGAGATTACTGCATAATGTTTATAATATCATCATAATCATCCTTCACGGTTATGGTATTTGTCTTTTCCGATCTCACATCTGTTCAGCCCTACGCTTTCTTGGTCTTCTCACCGATCTTCGTCCAACAGGATTATACATCAGTGCCATCTCTTTGGTATCCTCTGCGATTCTTTGCAGATGCTCCTTTCAATTGTTCCTGTGTTCTATTTGTTGAAGAAGTGGTGAAAGATATATATATATATATTTCATATTTATAATATAAAAAATACAGTACCTAAGATTTCAATCTTCCTCAACTCTGGAGTGGGGTGTGGAGTACTTTCGAAGCATATGCTTTATCTTCAGCTTGTAAATCGGTACTGGTTATTGGTGAAAATTTTGTAGAGCGGTAGAGAAAACAACGAACTCAAAATCAACATTCTCGAAGAAATCAAGATACTAAAAGAAACTTACCTGCTAAATGAGAACTCAACCAGTGGCGTCAACCCGCTCTACAAAATTCTCACGAACAACCAGTACCGATTTACAAGCTGAAGATGAAGCATATGCTTCGAAAGTACTCCACACCACACTCCAAAGCTGAGGTAGATTGTGATCTCAGGTATTCTATTTTTATATTATACATATTACTAAATTATTGCCTCTGGGCAAAATTAAACTGATTTTTCCCATTCAAGTAATACTTAGTTGCATATAAAGTATTTAATTTTATATTATTGAAATGCTCGTGGACTATATTCTCTATTATTAAGTGAAACCTGACTTTTATTAAATACGAGTACAAACATAACTTGTCTCATACAAACTTCTAATTGGCAGAGTCTGTAGCTGGGCCCTGGTTTACAGACGATTTCATCTTTCTTTGAGTATACCACTCTTAAGATAAGTGTAAACATCAATGCTTTTAAATTTACAGCTAATCTATCTTTTTATATGAACGACTGATCATGAAGGGATTGGGAACGTGCTCTACAGCATGCAAATCTCAGGTTCAAGCTAACTACAAGACAGCTAAACAATTCGTAATAATCAGACATCAAGATTCTTAACTAAAATATAAATTTAATTAATATTGAATGAAAAACAAACAACACAATTAGTTGTCTAAACTTGAATATAATCATAATAAATAGAAAACAATAAAGAACGAACAGTAGTGATTTAAATATAACATTAGTATACATAATAAGTTCGTACATTCTTCTTCAACTACTGCTGTCTGGTGACAGTTGAATGCAACTGTTTTCATTGGTTTGACACTTACAAAATGCTTAAACTGATTGTTTTGAAGTTATATCTTTATGGTTTTCACCCATTCAATTGAAGATCGGCAATTACCATATTGAAGTTCTCATTATAACGGCTACAGATTTCTTCATTGAGTACCATTTTTTTTAATTTTCGTATGGTGCCCTTCTTCATCATCAAATTCCTTCCACTGTTAGGCGTCGGGTTCACCTTTCTCTGTTCTGAGGTAAGGTTATTTGTCAAGTAAAGTAAAAGTAAAGTGATCCCACAACAGGCCTAAGGAGGCCCTTGGGGTAGTGGGAGGTTAAGGCTCCCACTTTTTTCTAGACAATCGGCACTTTGTCAGCCCTGCGTGACGGCCGCCTTTACCCCAAGAACAAGCGTCTGGTACTCATTTCCGTTAGAGGCTGAGTCGACCCCAGGGCCATAGTGCCGCCAGAGGGTTTGGGCCAGTTTAAAAATCCTGACCCCAACGGGACTTGAACCCACGACCCTCCGGCTTGTAGCTCAGTGCCTTAACACTACGCTACGGCGTGCCTCAGGTTATTTGTCACTGAATCAATATGACCCCCACATGGGTGATTAGCCCACTGTATAGTGGTTTGATTTTGGATCAACAGTCTTCGTCTCTATTACCGAGCTTGATCTGTCCCTCCCTAATCTGAAGTGTCTCATTCGCTTCCTCTCTCTCACTCTTCCTCTGCCGTCGAAATCGTTTTGTCTCCTCTTCTGGGTTGGTTCTTCGCCTGGATCCTCAATTTGACCTGTCTGGCATGGAAACACTATCAATTGCTATGTTACTACTAGCATAGCCAAATGATCAGACGACGCAAGAATCCTCACTTGCAATCTCCAGGGTTTCAATTAGTAACAATAACAATAATAATAATAATCGTAATAAGCATCTTCCAGCATATATCATAGTAGGTTAGTGATTATAGATATAAAGTTTCTAATATATTATTTGTGTAATATTTTAATAACAAAATTGATTTTACAAATTTTTAAATATAGACTGCGCATTTTATAGCATTGCTATAGATCTGGGATTTGCACGCCAGTTAAATGTAGGCTAAAACAAAAGTTAGGCCTACTGTACTTCCAGAGAAAGAAAGTCCCAAGAAGGAATACGGCTTAGCCGAACACCACGCGAATCTAGGTTGTATTTTCTTCTTCTTCTTCTTCTTCTTCCTTTCCAAGATTAGGTCAATGCGACCTGTTCCTGTCTCAAGTTCATCGTTTCCTTGGGCGTCCCAAATATCTTTTTCCATGTGGTTTGTAGCTGTTGATCTTTATGGGTAATCTTGTATTGTCCATTCTGTCTAAATGTGCAGCGTGTCCATAATATGTGTATCAGATTCATATTTAATGTTCGAAAATACGATCACATTTCTCCATTATTCCACGAATTGTCATGGCTACATCTAAAAGAGAGAAGAAAATCGCACTGTCTAATTCTCCTATTTAAGATCCTACATACCTCGATTCCCAATTATTTATCATCCCGTTTCCAGTATCTATCCTCAAACCATAACTTAAACACAAGATCACAACATAGTCTCTTACTTAATATACCGCAACATAGGACATCACATCACTCCATGTCATATACCATCTCCACTTCTCGCAACTGGAATTCCCTACCACAAGAAATAAGGGGCTGCCGGACACTGGCATCTTTTAAAAGAAATCTAAATTTATATATATTTGCTCTAAACTCGACTTCATTATTATCCAGTGTAAGATATATAGGCCTATATTAATTGGTGTTTCCCGTATAATGTATCATATTTATATTATTATTATTATTATTATTATTATCGTATCATTATTGTTATTACCCTATAAAATGTTGTTTGTACATGACATTTACATTGCTACATTTATTGTATCTTTAACTGTTTATAATTAGTATAGTGTATACCTATACTATTTGTCAAATATTTATTTGTATTTGTGTTGTGCTGGTTGAGTGGAAGAGAGGGCCTTATGGCCTTAACTCTGCCAGAATAAATAAAGTATTATTATTATTATTATTATTATTATTATTATTATTATTATTATTATTATAAATGTTCTTTCCATTGGTATTTGTGCTCTTCTAGTTTATCAACTATTGAAAATATCTCCAGTTCATTTCTTTAGTGATTCATTGTGTAGGCCTAATCTATCCATGCGTGTACATCTTTTACGGATCTTAAAAATTTCATTTCAGTGGCTTGAATGTGTGAGATATCTTTTTTTGTAAGTACCCAAGATTCAGATCCATATAAAAGAACAGGAACAGCCATAATTTTATAAAACCTGAGCTGAATTTCTCTTCGAGTCTTTCGGAGGGTTCTTCTTATGGTGCCACACATCATTTGATATCGGTTTAATTTATTATATATATCCCAATCATAGCTATATGAGGTTGTATTGTACACAATCAAAAACATAGTGTGGCAATGCATCAGCATTTAAAGCTATGAGTGTAGTAGTCAAATTAACACAATAAATATTGCTCGATAGCAGGAAAATGTACAGGCAACTCTTGCCTAAACCAGGAAGTGAAGAAGAAGAAGAAGCAGGAAAATGTACCACTAATCTAATTTGTTACGCATAGTACACCGGTACAGCAATCAATAGTTAGTGCTATTCGAGGAATCCACCTGCATGTAAATCCAAGTCCGGTTCCGCACTAGGCCATCATCATCGTGGAGGACTTTGTTTCGCTAGTAGTATAGTACGTTCCTTGATACAATAATTTTTAGGTAATTTCATCGCTCTGGAGTTTGTTGTATTAGATGCGAGACATTTAGGGATTTTTTTTTTAATTTCTGTTATCCATGCTATTTGAATCCAAAAATCCGAAGTCTAATAAACACGAGTATGCCACAACAGTATCCAAACTCGACGCATTTGTGACATAGTGATATTTAGCAATCCTTCCAGTATGCATTCTTTTAACGTGGCTTTCATCTACTTTCTTCCATTTTGTATTGTATTTGATCCACCTTCAAAGTTTCTCTTAGGTTATTTTTTCATATTTTCTGGTTTTAGAAATCATGCTTACTAAAAACACATCTCTATTATTTAAATTCTATTAAAATCCTTGCTTCGGCTATATAATTTAATAAAGGTTTTAAAATATGTTATATAGATCTTTTTTATAGCCTAATTCAGTTATATATCCTGATTCGAAAACAGGATTTTAAATAAATGCCAGCGATCAGCTCTACTTTGTACAATTATATGGAATATTCATCCATGGTCTATCCATTTTTTAATATAGAATATTTATTAAGCTATTATGTGGGCAGACCAATCGAAGGTAAAACAGGCTAAATTGTCTGTCATCGACTGCTAATACCTTGTTAACGTTCATTAGATCTTCATAAAAATTCGTAAATAAATTTATTTGCAAGGAAACTTCTTTATATTTAGATTGTATTTAGGTAAACAATGGAGCATATTATGGGAATTCATTAATCATTTTTACGTTTGACGGCGAATCGATGTCGTTGACAATGGAAGGCAGCTAGGCGTAAGCAGATGTGACGAAGCAAAATAATTTAATGAGATCCAAGCTACTTTATCATACAACTGCTTAGTCAGAAACAATACACAGATTCTGGTCTCGTGTCTTGCTTTCGAACTTCTTCAGGAGCCCATTCACGGTCAATTCTTTCACGTAAATTACAATTTTTATAACCTTTGAGGAGCCCATTCGCAATCAGTATTATTATATGCAACATTAAAACATATAGCCCAAACAGATTTTTCGGACTCGAAAAGAAGGGAGGAATCAAATAGATCCGAAATTTATTTCACTAAAATCTTCCATGAATTTTCATGTTCTAACTAACTTACTACCTCACTGGCACTATTAAACCCGTAGGTTCATGGAAGCACGGACATACGATAACATAATAATGTTAATTAAAATGACTATTTAACTCATGCCCCAAATGGGAGTCAATGACCAATCACATTACAATGATTTTTTATTTACAACTAATCACAGTCGTGTTTCGCCTATATATTTACCAGTGTAAAGTTATATCATATTAAAGAAAGCGCCTCCTTTTTAACATTCTGAATAGGTCATAGCATTATTTTGCAGTGACTAACTCACTAAGAAATACGGCTACCAGATTGTATATATAGTGCATGAATGTCAACACATAGCGCATGCGGGAGTTAATATAAAAACATTTGTAGCAATTCATTATACCACCAACAAAAGGAACCACTGTTTGCACTTTCTTAAATGTATTTTTTCCCAGGTAATAATCCAGAAAAATATAATTGTCTCATTTACATCATAGGACATCATCAGAAAGGAATTAATATACAGTTTGATGTGTTACATTTTTTCTGCACTAAAGTGCATTCTTACAATATTGTGATCCTTTGCCAATAAATAATATGATCTGGTAGCAGTGACGAACAAAAGAAGGAAATGAAGCGTATCAATCGTTTCTCATTTGTTTTCAAACATCGCCGTTTACATTAAATATATAAATATTTTAAAATAACTCTATTTAAATAATGATTTGTGAGTAAACAGCTTTATTTTATTCGTTAAATAGTCTTAACAAATGCCACTCTTGATTTCCAAATTATCATAAGTAATGCCACGAGTGATTTCCAAATTATCGATAAATTCACGACTCACGAAGTGAAGAGTGAATTTATCTAGAGAATTTGGAAATCAAGAGTGGCATTTGTTAGGACTATTTAACGAATACATTTAAGCTGTTTACTCACAAATCATTATTTAACTATAGTTATTTTAAAATATTTATATATTTAATGTAAACGGCGATGTTTGAAAACAAATGAGAAACGATAGGTACGCGCTTCTACTGCTTCTTTTGTTTATCACTGCAACCAGATCATACTATTTATTGCCAAAGGAACGCAATATTGTAAGGAGGAGCTTTCTTTAATATGGTAATTATAACACTGATAAATATTTGGTGAAACACGACTCCGATTGGTTGTAAAACAGAAATCATTGAAACGTGATTGGTCATTGACTCCCATTTGGGGCATGAGTTAAATAGTCTACATAAATTCACTCCTCACTTCGTGAGTCGTGAATTTATCGATAATTTGGAAATCACTCGTGGCATTACTTACGATAATTAAAGTTCTCCACTTGCTCAATGGCTTCATCTTTAATCCTCATTTTTATCTTTCTGTCATAATGCATTTTGTTCGCTGCCAGCTTAACAGCAGATAGCATAGTTCGTATTACTATTCGTCTGAGATTCTGGGTCTCTATCTCGAATTGCTTATGTGCAACTAAATAAAGTTATTCTGTTTATACTCTTTATATTGAGGTTGAAAATGAAATCTGTATAAAACAGGTGAAACACTTTAAAATATGCAGAGTATTTATATGAACAGAGATGTTGTCTGACAACTCCATATAATTAATAAGGACTGTGATGTATGAGTTGGGAGAGCTCTTATTAATGTGAAATGAAGAAACGCACGGCAAATTATTTTAACAGCTTGAATTATTAAAAACAGCAACAAATTGTCTGTGGGAGTTGGTGAGTGCTATAATAACACTGGGGGCAAGATTATCTGAAGAGAAAAATAACCTGACTTCCTACACGTTCACGCTCAAAATGTAAGGAACACACAAATATGTACACTAACCTCACCAAAGTAGGTATTTATATATTTATTTACTCACGGTGTAAATATTTTTCTTCTTCTTCTTCTTCGTTTCATGATTCAGGCTGAATGGTCTTTTCCGCTCTCAATCCATCTCAGTGTTGGTTGTCTAGAATCTGCTCATGGTTTATATGACAAAATTATTTCAGCTATTCTTTTATAGTACATTCTTTCCAAATGTTCCCTCCATTTATGTCTATATTGAACTATTTTTTATTTATTGCAAATATATTCAACACATTTCTAATTTCTTGATTTTTAATTTTATTTTATTTTGTATATCTCCATATAATTAATATAAGGTTAACCTAAATAATATCCACCAATATCAAAACAATTATAGGGCCTAACTATCATTTGTTCAACAGCCCCATGTCACTTTTGCATTCATAAAAAAGGTAAGTGATCTAAAAAATATGATTTCTGAACAATGTAGGTTAAATTCATAAGCCCAATTCTGAAAACGGATGCTATTATTCAATAAAGAGGTTGTTGTCTTCTCAACTCTTCTTAAAAATGTTGAAATAATATAGGGCTAAGCCTATTTATTATATACAACTTTACTCATTAGAGGATTGCCTCAAGGGCAAAGTGATACAGACAATCAATTTTTGGAATTGATGAAATACATTTTGTAAATTCCGATTGAGGGTCTTTCCACTTTTCAGCGGTTGCCCTTTTACCAGCCGGCTGCTGGCCCTTCACATCCACATGTGTCAATCACAGAGGTAGATGATCAACAGCCAGTGTAGGGGTGACATGTGGTTAGCATGTCGAGTCCCCCAGCCGTTATAGCTGGTTCCTCAACCTGGAGTCGCTACTTATTGTAGCTACCCAATTGCCTCACGATGCTGGGTGGGCACCGGTCCCATACTGGCCGAAATACCATGAGAAAATTTCTTCCCCCATGGAGACTCGAACCAGCGCAAGTCCCGTAGCTCCGCGCCAAGGCTTCCTACCTTAACCGCTCAGCTACGGCGCGGGACCATTTTGTAAATACATTTTTAAAAAATTCAAATCATAGGCCTATAGTCATTGTTCACTATGTCCTTCCTTATCGCACTACTATAGCAGGATTTTAATATCATAATAAATATGAAAGTTAAAGTTAATAATTTTATATTTTAAATTTGTTCTTGATACAAGAGTTTACAGAGGACCTGAAATCGAAGCAAACCATTACTTACTTGTTTGTCAAATTCTTATGCCACCGAGATGGAAAAATAAAAATAAAATTAATAATGTAAAATTTGAAAAAGTGGACTATACTTATAAAGTAAGTCTTTTCCGAGATCCCACTATTACCTGGCTATAGAACTACAGATTAGATCGTCTAGTTCAAGAAACACCGGTTGGCGAAAATATTGAAGAAGAATGGCTTGCTCTACAAAGTATTTTGACACAAGCAGTAAATGAAAGCCTGGGTATCAAAACTAAATGGAATCAAAAAAAGGACTACGGATATGGGATGAAAACATCAAAAAAGTAATTGATGATAAACGTGAAGCATACAAAAAATTTCTGTCTACAAAAAAAAGATGAAGATAAAGTAGAGTATCATAGGAAGAGAGCCATAGCTAAAATTGAAGTTCGCAAAAAACATAGACAAAGCTGGGAACAATTTGTCTCATTTTTGGAAAATGATATCACTAGGCCTCAACCAAAAATATATAAAGTTTTAAAAAATTTAAATAATGATTCAAGAGAAAATGCACATTTAAATTGTATATCTAAAGAATCTTGGCTTAACTACTTTCATCATTTATGGACACAAAAGGATGATTTATTACAAATACCAATCTCTAATAACACTGCTTTGGAACAAATTTCTATAGATGAATTAACTGATGTTGTTAAATCATTAAAAAGTAACAAAGCTCCCGGAGAAGACCACATTAATCAAGAATTATTTAAATTTTCAACTAAAAATTTTTTAGACAGATTTCTTATTCTCCTTAATATGATATGGGAAGGACAAGAACCACCACAAAGCTGGAACAAATCCATTGTAATACCAATCTTCAAAAAAGGAAGTCGCCAAATCAAAGATAACTATTGTGGAATTAGCTTGTTGAACTCTGGATATAAAATTTATACTAATATAGTTAAGAATAAATTGAGGAAAATTTATGAAAATATAATTGGAGAAGAGCAGAATGGATTCAGAAAGGGTAGATCTTGTACAGATGGATTCTTTACTCTAAAACTACTATTAGAAAAGCACAAGGAATTCAATATAGAAACTCATATCGCCTTCGTTGACTTCATAAAGGCTTTTGACAAAGTAGACAGAAATATATTACTACAAATTTTAGCTGATGATAACGTTCCACAACAATATATTACTAATATCTTCAACATCTATAAAGATAATGAAATCTCTGTTAAACAAGATGGCAAATTATCTTCTTGGGAAAAGATCAACACTGGAGTAAGACAGGGATGTGGACTTTCACCGGTGCTTTTCATTATATACATGAATAAATTAATAAATGAATGGAGGAAAACACAACGAGGATATATACCCATCAATAGGAACCTCAAACTCGATGCTATTCTTTTTGCAGACGATTTAGCTCTTCTGGCACTTTCCGAAAATTATTTGCAACGATCAATTTATAATTTACAAAAAATAGGTGCCAAATTTAATATGGAAATATCAATTAACAAAACTAAAATTATGGCATTTCATGGGAAGGACCCCATACAAAGTAAAATCTGTCTCCAGAATAAAATTTTAGAGAGATCTAATCAATTTAAATATCTTGGATATTATCTCTCTATCTGGGATGAAAAGGATATCCCTGAAAAAGTTACTAGTTATAATAAAAGTTTAGGAATTATTAATCAAGTTATGAAACCATCCCTTGTACAAAAAAACACCAGATTACGTTTATATAACACTTTGGCTAGACCAGTGTTGACCTATGGTAGTGAAGCATGGACACTAAAAAAACAACATGAAAGCAGAATAACGGCTTGTGAAATGAGATTCATGCGCAGAACAGCGGGTTACACCAGATGGGATCGGAAAAGGAACACCGATATCTTAAAAGAATTGAAGACTACGCCAATTTTGGAATATATTAAACAGTACCAACTAAATTGGAAACACCATCTTGAAAGAATGAGTTCAAATCGGATCCCCAAAGCTGTTTATAATTATATACCAAGAGGACGAAGATCACTGGGCCGTCCTATGAAACGCTGGAGGGAACATTTTCTATAGGATCGTAACAGGCCTTGGCCTAATACTTGGAAGGAAAAAGAAGAAGAAGATATTTTAAACTTCTTTTAATATTTAAATATAACTTAAATAAAGAAAAACATCTAAATAATTAATTGTTGTTCATTGTTGAATAAAAATTTCTCAGTAACAATTAATGAAATTGTATTACATAACAGTCTTTCTAAATAATGCTTTTAAAATTGTTTTAGGTCATTGTTGTCAAAATAATATAGCTTTCTGTTATAACTGTAATAAGAACACCTGCTTAACCTAATATTTTTAAATAAAAGTATACTAAATTCTGATTGGATGTTAAAACAATCAACTTTTTGATTTAACAAATACAATTTAAACCTGGTATTTAATGGACCATTAACCAATAGAATTTAAATATAAAATCATGTGATGTAATAATGTTCTTTAAAATTAGAAAAGAATTACACTGGTCAGTCAGCATATAACTTTCATCAAGGATAGAAACAATAACAGCTCTCCTGATAAAATGTGATATTTAATACAAGAAGAATAGTTGATTCAAGATAAGAAAATAATTTAATTTTAATTGACGGTGAAGAATAATACCACCTATATTTACTTGATCTGCTGGGAAGTTAAATAGTAAATAAATTTATAACTATTTCTACAAGAATCAGTTATTGGTGATTTTTAAAGTGTTTTCCTATCTTGTGTACAAACTTCGACCTTGAGAAGAGAATCCAGCTCTACCAAAAAATCAAACCCAACCTGAACCAGGGACACTAATCGTTCAAAATGTTACAACATTGGCATGAAGAGAGTTAGCTGCTTCAAAACATCGCCACAATAAGGGAAAAGAATTATTTCTTCACTACCTATTACAATGTTTTACAATTTCTCCTGCTAGAAAATGGAATTCTTTTCCACCCTATGTCAGAGACTGTCAAACTACATCGTTCAGAAACTAACCCAAGGATTTTTTCAACTAATGGAAACATCTCACTAACAGTATTCTTTTAATTAATATTTTATTTTATATTTTATGAAAATAAAATTAAAATATATCAATATTTCAACCTAATGCCTTATTAAGGGTTATTATGGAGTCTTATTATAGATTAATTCATTACATTTTATTATTATTCTTGGGTTATTTAATGTATAGTAGATAGGAGCTGTTATTCCTTTGTGTATATGTTTATTAGTTTTAACTAGCTAATACCCGGCGTGTGCTGCTACGCCTAAATAAATCAAAATTAATGTGCTTTATGTAAGTTTAGTTGAATAAGTGAAAGGAAAAATAATTATAAATTTATACCGTAATTATTTTTTGATATCCCGTGCTGATTACCCATCGTAACCCGGAAATCTATTGTCCACAGACGAAGTGAATGAAAGCAGTAGGTATTTCATACGTCACGAGTGTTCCTTTATTGACAGGTAGTATGCCATTGTTTAGCTAGCAATTCCCCGTGCCCCCTTCGTCCCGTGCTATTATTCTCTTCGTCTGTGGACTATACTTATCCCGATCATCTTGAAATAAATGAGCTGAAAGGCGAAAATTAATGTGTTTTTATGCTTAGTTGAATAAGTAAGAGGAAAATTTATATCATAATCATTTTTATATATCCCGTATCGATTATCCAAAATTGTCCGGGAATCTACTTATCCCGATCTTCTTACCATAAATGTGCTGAAAGACGAAAATTAAGTTATGTGATTTTATGTTTAAGTAAAAAGGAAAAGTTTATATCGTAATTATTTTTAGATACCCCGTGCTGATTACCCAGCGTTGCCGGGAATCTACTTATCCCGATCTTTTTGGCATAAATGAGTTGAAAGACAAAATTCATTATTGTGAGTTACCCGTAAAAGAATACCCGCCGAATGCTGCTACGCTTGCCCGGAAATCTACTTTATCCCAATCTCCTTGGCACCAATGAAAGACAAAAATAATTACTGAGTTATCCCTAAAAGATAAACATATGCTGCCGCGGACTTTTTTTGAAGAGTTTCTTAGATATTCAATTCTGTGTACATTAATCGTATATTTGTTATGTTTTAGGCAGCGTAACCCATTTAAGCGTCCAAAAGATAATTTTTTCACGTTTTTCACTATAAAGGGTGATTTTTAAGGGTGTAGGAGTTGAGTATCACAACTCTCTTATAGTCTATATTCATCCCGGGAATCTCCTGAACATTTTGCAAAATGCCCCATCACAATCGGATGAATGGTATGACAGCGCGTAAAATGCGAACAAACAAACATACATTCATTTTTATATATTACTAGAAGTCCCGGCCACGCGTTGCTGTGGCTAAGGTATAGGTTAAAAATTTAAATTAAGTTGCTGTCTTTCAGCCAGATTACTTAAAACTAATACTTACACACGAAATTAATAATATTGAAAATAAAATAAACACTCAACACACTTTAATTATGAAATAATCAATATTTGTAATTCAATTGAAATTCGCAGTTGCTACAAAAAGCACAGCCATCTGGATCTCCCTTTGTTAAATTCATTCATTCATAGTAATTCTGCCCCAGGGGCAGGTCCTTCACTGCAATCATAGCATTTTCATGCTATGATTGCAGCTTTTCACTGGGGAATGGTAGGTCGTGGTATCTTCCCGTTGCTTTCCACACCGGTGACGGATGATGAAAATGATAATGGCAAGGGTGGATAATGATAAGGATGATGGCCATATGATTTCGGGAGACCGTTTGGGCCTTAAAAGTTTTCCTGACATTTGTCTTACACGGTGAGGGAAAATCCCGGATAAAAACCTCACCCAGAAAACTACTGCCCCGAACCGGGGATCGAACCCGGTCCCGCTGCGTGACAATGTAGCACACTACCTCGCGACCACAGCGGTGGACCTTTGTTAAATAATAAACCAATTACCTTGCCAAATTAAACCTACATAACAAAAATACCTTACACCGCCATCTGTTAGAATCGTATGGAACTCACAGATAATTACACCGCCATCTGTTAGAATCGTATGAAACTCTCAAATAATTATAACTCTTTGTTAAATAATAAACAAATAATTTGCAATAAAAAATAATGCGACTATACATTTAGTTATAAACTACCCTAAGTCTCAAGTTGGATCAAACTGCACACAGTGTGCAAAATTTTATTAAAATCGGTTCAGTAGTTTAGGATTCCATCGCGGACAAACAACGTGACACGAAATTTTTATATATTAAGATATTTTAATTATTATCATTAACTTTGTTGTGTTATTAGATCTATCGTTTATTATTATTATTATTATTATTATTATTATTATTATTATTATTATTATTATTATTATTATTATTATTAGTATTATTCATTTTGGCCAAAAAACAATTTAGTATGTAATAGCCTATTATTGTGATTTCTGTATTTGAATGAAAAATATGTTTGTCCTGTTGAGTGGAAGAGAAGGCCACATAGCCTTAACCCCGTCAGACTAAATCTAATGTCTAAAAATTAATGTTTGTTTATTTATTCGCATTTTATACACTGTCATACCGTTCATCTAATTGTGATGGGACTTTTTGCAAAATATTCAGGAGATTCCCGGGATGAACATAGACTATAAGAGAGTTGTAATAGTGTAATACTGAACCTCTTCACCCTAAAAATCACCCTTTGTAGTGAAATACGTCAAAAAAAAGTTCCTTTGTTGGCACTTAAATTGCTTACGCTGCCAAAACCATAACAAATATACAAAATTAATGTATACAGAATTGACATCACAAAAAATTCTACAAAAAAGTCTGGGACAGCATATTTTTTTTTTTTACGGATAACTCACAATAGCAATTTTTGCCTTTGCCAAGAAGATCGGGATAAATATTCCTCGGCAAGCGTAGCAGCGCACAGGGAGCAATTCTTTTATAGATAACTTGCAATAACAAATTTTGTCTTTCAGCTCATTAATGCGAAGAAGATCGGGATAAGTAGATTACCGGGTATCAGCACGGTATCTTAAAATAAATACGATATAAATGTATAACCATTATTTCCTTCTACTTATTTAAATAAACATAATAACACATTCTTTTTCGTCTTTCAGCTCATTTATGCCAAGAAAATCGGGATAAGTAGATTCCCGGGCAACGTCGGGTAATCAGCACGGGGTATCTAAAAATAATTACGATATAAATTTTTCGTTCACTTATTCAACTAAACATAAAAGCACATTAATTTTCGTTTTTCAGCTCATTTATGCCGTGAAGATCAGGATAAGTAGATTCCCGGACAACGACGGATAATCAGCACGGGGTATCTAAAAATTATTAGGATATAAATTTATAATTATTTTTCCTTTCACTTATTCAAGTAAACATACGAACATATTAATTTTCAATTCTTTAGGCGTAACAGCGCACGCCGGCTGCTAATGTTTTATACAATCTGGTTTTTGTTTCACCTGTCGGATATTTTTAATTTAAATTATTTATTTATTAAAAAATGGCATTTCTTAGCATTTTATATTATTTTATTTATTTCTTCCTGTATATTATTGTGTTTATATAGTCCCTTTAAACAGGAGGTCATAAATTAATCAGTTATTGAAATAATTCCTGTTTTACTATTTGGGACTTGCTGATAGTAAGTGGTAATTCTAACAAAACCATCACAGTCTTATTCAATTAAGTACACTCACCATTGAAGAAATAGCCTAACCTTAAATTGGCGAAACAATAATTTATCCTGCCAGTTATTTAAATGTCCCGGACCTCAAAGAAAACAAGATTTTGTAAAACTCTTCATCATCATCATCATCATCTTCATGGTAGGCTTTCGGCCTGTTCCGCTCTTAGAATTCATCTTCCTATCGTCTTCTAGAACGTCCCACATCTCTATATCCTTGAGGTTGGTACAACAGTGCTTGTTTTGTTAGCCTAGAAGGGTCCATTCTTAAAACAAGTTCATGCCATTTTTGTTTATAGTTTTTTTTTTAGATTAAAAATGTTGAGTTCTTGCCTAATTGTTTCACTAGGAATGTGGTCTCTTAGAGTATATCCTGCAAAGTATCTGAGGAACCTCACCTCTGATGTTTCTAAGTAATCTTCTGCCTGATCTATTCATGGCCCAGTTCTCTGATCCATATGTCACAATGGGAATTGCCATTACCTTATACAATTTAGCATTGTTTCTTTTGCTGTTTTTGTTTGTAGTGTTCTTTTAATAGCCCCACACATACTTTAAAATTTATGTTTCATGTATATCATTTTCTCAATTGTAAGATATGTGACATCCTAAATATTTAAAACTCTGTACTTGTTCGATAATTTCATCATTCAAAACAATTTTCGATCGAACTGCATATTTTCTCCGAAAGGCCATTGTTTTTGCTTTCTTCATTGAAATCTTGAGATTATATTTCTCCATGGTTTTCTTGAACAGTATGGAGTGTGGCTTTTTGTAATTGATTTTCTGATTCTGCACATATGACCTGATCGTCTGCAAACATAATTGTATCTACAATGGTAGTTCCTAGTTAAAACGTTTACTTAGCTGTGTTTGCCATTCTGTGACAGCTGCGTTCAAATGCATATATTAAATAAAGTCGGCAAGACAGGACAGCCCTCTTTTAATCCTAAATTTGTTTTTTGTATTTTGAAATTAGTGAAATTACCATTGTCTATAGCAATTTCTGTATCTTTGTACATTGTTTTAATCATATTTATCAAATGTTTTCGGTATCCTTTTCCCGTCGTTATTGTCCAGAGTTTTCCTCTTAATACATTATCGATCGGGGCTTCTTCGGGTGTATAATTTATTGATAAAAATTGGTTGTAAAATAAACTTTGTTTAATATTGTACACAAACAGCAATAGCGTTTCCAAATTAAATTCTCTTCTTTACTGAAATAATAGTTTCACTATAAAAACACAATTTGCACATGATCGTCATTTTCTAAAACCAATTTGATTCTCATTCAGCAATACTTCTGTTAATTTGTTTAATCTTCTCGTTATCATTTCTGCAAAAAAGATTATAGGCTGTATTCAATAGACATATACCCCTGTAATTATTTAAATCTTTCCTATTTCCTTTCTTAAATATTGGTTTCACTACTGCTATGTTCCATTCTTGAGGGATTTGTAAAGTGTAACAGCACATACCGTATTAAGTATAGGCTATCACATGTTCTTGTTTTATCCCTATCTCATGCATATTTAATTAATTCGACATTAATTTCATCTATTCCAGGAATTTTTCTATTTTTAAAAGTCTCCAAAATGTCATTAAATTCTTCAATTGTAATATTTGTGACTTCATAATTTTCTTGATTAAGTTCTATTGGGGTATTATCAGACCTTAATGTTTTAAAATATCTCATCCATTCATCTTCTGATATATTATGTAAATCCGCTGTGTCTTTTTCAGATTTATTTAGTATTTCATTATTTTCCAAGCTTTCATTTGCATTCCATGGATATCGTGTTCTATTTCACTGACGTACCTATTCCAGCTTTCTCTATGTAATTTCCTCGTTTCTCTCTTTACCAGTGCACACTTCCTTTTATATTCCATTTTATCTTCATCTGTTCCACTATTTTAAAAATTAAGGAATGTTTTCTTCTTTTCTTCAATAAGTTTTGCTATGTCTTCATTCCAGATCCTTGGGCCTTTTCTTCTCTTAATTTTCTTTCTTATGCCTAATTTGCTGCGTTTATTATTGTTATGTTTTTAAACTCATCCCAATCTAAATTAACTTCTGTATTTTTTGCTCTCTGATCTTGTTCACTGTACTTAGCGAAATTTCTCAAAACTTTTTCATTCAATTTGTCTTCTCCATTGTTCCCTATTACATTTAATAATGGTATTTGTCCAATTCTCGCATTATAGTCTCCTTCTACAATTAATCCATCATTTTTATTTATAGTATCTACATGCTTTTGGAGATTTTTATAAAATGTTTCGGTTTCTTCATTTCTACCATCTTCCGGTGCATATATTCCTATTATAGTTATAAATCCTCTATCACATTTTATTCTTACATTAATTATTCTGCCATTCTCAAGGGTATATTCTCTTCCTGAATTTGTTTTAATCATTATTCCAATTCCAGAATGGGCTCTTCCATTTTGTGGTACTCCACACATATTAATATGTAATGTTGTAAATCTTTGCACCCTTGCAGTTTCTTTTTTATTTCTGGGATTATAGCCATATCTACTTGTGTTCGTAATAATCAGCTTTGAAGTTCCTCTTCTTTGTTGGCCAGTCCTCTAACATTACAAGTTGCCACATGTAAATATTCCAAAAGTTCTCTGTTTTTTCCCCGATTCTTTGCAATGGTCGTCGTATGGTTATCCGTCCGGCTATTCCTCTGAGAGATACGAATAATATATTTTTACTTGGGTGGGCTACCAACCCATCCGCAAAATCCGCTTCCAGGAAGACCGGTAATTTGTAATCGAGGTTTTCTTCCTCTAGAGCAGGTACCTTTACGTGATTAAAGAGACTGCCCTTCCCATTTATTGGTTTTCTCTTCCGTCTTCTTTGCCGTTGAGAACATATTGTTCTTCTTCCGCCTCTGAAGTAGTTGGAAAGTCCAGCGTCGGAACTAATTCGCTTCCCTTCGCCTCTAACCAGGCGGCAAGCTAGCAAAAGCCAGACTTCCCCGACCTCCCCCCCCCCAACGTCAAGGTCTAGTCCATGCAGGATTGTAGAAATTTTAAGTTATTATATTATATTATATAGAAATTGCCCACAATGTGCAAGTATAAGTGGGTTCACTCCTTTTAGACAAACGGCTACGTCGAGTCCAGCGATAACCCACTAGATCGAGTCCGTTGGGAGGCTAGGAGAAAGAAAAATTATGAAGTCGTCCCTCTGGGTTAACACTGGTGCCTCTTTGTGATTCGTAGTTGCGCGCCATTTAACAGAATTTAAACTATTAGCATATGCGCATATACTGTAGATAGAAAAGTAACAAAATATTTATAAAGTACGCGAATATTTAATAACGATCATAACATAAGTATATTTTTCTTTACTGTTAATGAAATAATTAATGAATAATAAAATCACCCCACCCAAAAACTTACAATTTGTTGGAACAAATAAATATATATATATATATATATATATATATATATATACATACATACATACATACATACATACATACATACATACATACATACATACATACATACATACATACATACATACATACATACATACATATATTCAACAGGTTATAAACATATACACACCGAAAATGACTATGAAAAATAAGTATGAGTGTCTATATGTGCGTTTTTGTGTGTGTGTGTGTGTGTGTGTGTTTGTTTGTGTGTGTGTCAACGTCCAAGCAGCCGCAATGTTTGTCTATTTTTTCAAAACCAAACTAACTAACTAACTCACTGGCACTATCGAACCCGTAGTTCATGGCCGCGCGGACATAAACTCTCCATACATCCCTATTCTGAGCTAATGCTTTCCAATCATTCCCTGCATAATCAAATCATAGTTAATGTTACTCTCCCACCTCATTCTTTGTCTATCAAGTGGGCGTTTTCCCTCTGGTTTTCCTTCAAGAAGCTTCCATGCACGTCTTTCATTCCCCATTCGTGCCACATGTCCTGCCCATCGCAATCTACGAGACTTAACTGTTCTTATTATATCTGGCTTCCTATAAAGACCGTGTAGTTCACTGTTATGAAGTCTTCTCCATTCATCTGTCTTCATCTCTATTTGGTCAAAAAAATTTCCTAAGAACTTTATTCTCAAGTAGGCCTACTAGTAATCTTCTTTCCTCCCTTAAAGTAAGAGTCCATGTTTTGCATCCATATAATATAACTGGTACAATAATAGTTTTATATAGGCTATTTTCATTTTAACATTCTTTTAAATGAGTTGGGACGTCAAGAGTCTCTGAAATTCATAATAGCACACATTTCCAAAATTGACCCTATGTTAAATTAACCAGGATAGGCCTATGGTAAGTAATTAAAAAAATGAAAGTGGAGGTCATTAACCAGGAAAATCAGGCCATTAGGAGTTGGGGTTAAACTGAAGCGAACATTTAATAATAGCTGCAGAAATTTTAGTTTTTTTGTAACGGAACTACATATCTTCCAATGAAGTACAGTAGATCATCATCATCATCATCTTAAGGCACGACAACTTCAAAAATGAAAGTTTTGGCCTTCTCAACAATCCTCATCCATGCCAATCATCATCATCATCATCATCTTAAGGCACGACAACTTCAAAAATGAAAGTTTTGGCCTTCTCAACAATCCTCATCCATGCCAATCTGTCTCTTGCCATATTAAAATTAGTCGCTTTCATTTTCCTTAGATCGTTCATTGTATCATCCTCCCATCTGATCTTCGGTCTTCCTACAGCTCTGCCTCCTATATGTTTCCATTTGTAGAGTTTTTTGACCAGTCTCTGACCATCCATTCTTATCAAATGTCCAAGCCAACCAATTCTGAGAGATCTTATATGGTTTACTATGTTCTGATTTTTTATTAATTTGTTTAGTTCGTTATTTGTTTTGAATCTCCAACAGTTATCAGCTCCTCTATTTGATCCAAATATTCTTCTTAAAATTTTCCTTTCAAAAATTAGTAATTTCTGTTTTATTGTTTCTTTTAGGACCCAAGTTTCACAAGCATGTGTAACTACTGGTCTAATGAGTGCTTTGTACAACCTTATTTTTTGCAGTTTTTTATATTAATTTGCTTTTAAATATGGTTCTATTTACAAAATAAGCTTTATTCCCATTTACCATTGTTTCTTTAATTTCCTCTTCTAATGTATTATGTCCATTTACTTTGGTACCTAAGTATTTAAATGATTCTACTGTTTTAATTTGTATATCATCAATTTGAAGATTTTCAGATTTTACATTGTGATTACTACATTTTAAATATTTTTTCTCCTGATTTATTATTAGACCAATTTTTTTAGATTCCTCTTTCAATTTTGTGAAGGTTTCACATAACGCTTGTATGGTTCTTGCTGTAGTACAGTAGATCAAAAAAGGTATTCTCCAAAAATCAGCAAAATCAGACTATTAGGAGTGGGGGTTACCTGTAACCCTTAATTTAAAAATCACTCTCGTAAAGTAAACTGGCTACATGTAATTTAATTAACAAAAATATATTCGGTAAACCAAGAAAATCGGACCATACATTCGAATTTCTGAATAATTCGCTTAGTTTAGGGAAGTTCCTACGTGCAGGACGTTTTCATATAATTTTAACAAGTAAAAAAAAAATCATTGTTTAAGGAGATATCTTAACTCTGTAAGATCGTAAAAGTGGACGCCATGTTTGCGTCACAAGCTTGCAAATAACATGTGGGGGATATGATAGCGACTGTGCTGCTCTCTAACAATTTAATTTCCATAAAATGATTGCAATTGGAATAAAAATGCTAACATGAAACTCACAAACACCCAAGAGACGCTCTCCATTACCAACCGCTGCTCGTGAAATATACCACTGCAAATTGTCACGCACTTTCATAAGGTGTCCCAAAATAGATTTGTTTATTTAACAGTATCGCCATACTCCTTTGTATAATTTGTAGACATTGTTCGTTGAGTGGGAATAAATTTCAAGAACATCGCCCCCCAGGCCGTACAGGAACACGACTAGTAGGGAAGTCTTCTAAACTTCTCATCATATATTTTATTGTATGTACCCCTATACGTCCCATGTGGGGGACACCCGCGCTCCCTAGCGGGAGTTTCTTAACCAGGTTAATTTACTTCGCTTATTTACCTATAGATTTCAACGAGTGACATGTGGTTAGCACATCGCCTCGATGAGATATCTATTTGGATTGGTGAAGCTTAAATTTTACACAGAGGTATCATATTTTTATTCAGGTTTGCAATTCTTTTACGAGCCTGAAAATCTTCAGACTCGAGTCCCACAGCTTAAAGTCCCTCCCGGAGAACTTATCCCTTCAATTTGTCCACTCTAAAATATCAATCAACCGCGGATGGGTTCGAACCCGCGATCCTCGGGACTAGAGGCAAGGAACATAACAACTACGAGATCACGCAGCCGACTCATGATAGCCTATATATTTAAAATAGTCCGTTGCCGTGGCGTAGTCGGTAGAGTCCCTACATTCCACTCCGGCGACCCGGGTTTGATTCCTGGCGGGGTAGGGGATTTTAAATCTCCTCCCTGGGTCTGGGTGTGTGTGTTCTGTCCTTGTGTCTATGTGAGGATAAAAGAAAGTTAACAAAACAGGTAAAACAACAAAGGAAAAAATGTAGAAGAAAAAGGAAAAACAGTATAAACGAAAAAAAATATATATATGTATTTGTTTGTTTTCATTTTTATAGCGTCTTAGATAACTTCCGTCCCGCGCCGTAGCCGAGCGGTTAAGGTAGGAAGCCTTGGCGCAGAGCTACGGGACTTGCGCTGGTTCGAGTCTCCATGGGGGAAGACATTTTCTCATGGTATTTCGGCCAGTATGGGACCGGTGCCCACCCAGCATCGTGAGGCAATTGGGTAGCTACAATAAGTAGCGGCTCCAGGTTGAGGAACCAGCTATAACGGCTGGGGGACTCGACATGCTAACCACATGTCACCCCTACACTGGCTGTTGATCATCTACCTCTGTGATAGACAGATGTGGATGTGAAGGGCCAGCAGCCGGCTGGTAAAAGGGCAACCGCTGAAAGTGGAAAGACCCTCAATCGGAAAAAAATCGGAAGATATCTTCCCGTGTCTATTTTAAGATTCTGTAGCCAATCTCCATTCCTATTTTTCAATGCCTCTTCTTCAAACCTGTTTCACTGATTGTTCTCATTAGTTCTTCTGTCCATATTAGTTATGGCTTTCCTTTCTTCCTTCTTCCTGTTCGGATTTCACTAATAAATATTTCATCATACTTTTCATATATCCTAATTTTTTTATTCTTTCTGCTAGGGACTCTTGCACTTCTGTCTTTTCTCTTGTAAGCCTAACGTTATTTCCAGTTTTTTTTTTCTGCTTGAAATCCTTGGTAATAGTCATCGGAAGTTTATAAGGACAAGGAGAACCTATCCTGTGAATGTTCACCTCAATTCTGAGGCAGTACGAACATGTAATACATGACATCATTCACTCATACATCTCATTAAAAAAAGTTCTCCCATTTTGTATTTCTGTTAAATTTTTATCTATAGGCCTATAGCCTATTTTGTTAATTATAACTTATGTATTCTTTTAGCTGACATATTACTGTTATGTTTGTCTATTTATTACAGTAATTTTACCGTAGGCCTATTATTACTTCCTTATTAAATTGTTAAATGTGTTCTATTCTTTCATTGTCGTTAATTGTTCTGGAATCACTTAATTATTAAAGATGCCAATATATGATTTTTTGTATATATATATATATATATATATATATATATATATATATATTTATATATATAATTATGTCCACCGCTGTGGTCTCGAGGTAGCGTCCTGCCTTGTGACGCAGCGGGCCCGGGTTCGATTACCTGTCGGGACAGGCTCCTGGGTGAGATTTTTTCGGGATTTTTTCCTCACCTGTAAGACAAATGTCAGGAAGCTTAAGACCCAGCGATCCCCGAAAATCAGCCGATCAGCATCATTACCCTTATCATTATCATCTTATGTGGGAAGGAACGCTAGGCTACCAGACCTATAATCCCCTAGTAAAGCTGCAAAGCATAGCATGAAAATACTATGATTGCAGTGAAAAACCTCCAGAATTACTATGGAATGGATATATATATATATATATATATATATATAGAGAGAGAGAGAGAGAGAGAGAGAGAGAGCTACCACCAGGGCATGAGTTAACAGTGGTTCAATAAATACATAGGCCTACATAAAGACTAAATGCGGTGAATATGACTTGGATAATTATGACAATCTAAAAAAGTATGTTAGCCAGAAGAGTAAGAATCTTCCACTGTAAATATATAACCGTCAAGAAACGCGAATATGATTCCGGAGTTTTGAGAGCTTATGTCTGCGCGGGTTCCGAAGTGCCAATGAATTAGTTGGCTGATTAGTAATAGTAGTGTTGGTATTTTTATAATAATAATAATAATATTATTATTATTATTATTATTATAAAAATACCAACTACTACTACTACTAGGCCCTACTACTACTACTACTAATAAAAATAATAATAATAATAATAATAATAATAATAATAATTATTATTATTATTATTATTATCATCATCATCATTGTTATCATCATCAGGGAATTACAGAAAGGTCAACCTTAATTATCGTCAGGCCTAAGAGAGCAAATCTTGATAAAAATTCTAATTATTTTTTTAAGTTTATAATTTTTAACGAAAGTATAGGCCTACTTTTAATTAATTGAATGCAAAACTTAGTTATTTTCTTGGTGTATGAATGACTTATTAGTTACAAAAAGTTATAAAAATAACCTGCATGTTTAATTTCACCATTGTATTCTAATGTAATAATTCATCATCATCCGTCACGAATTAGGCTTTTGTAGACTTGTTTCACCTTCATCCAGCAGTCTTTTAAGAGATCTTCCTGGTCGACGATGTTCTCTGGGTTTATATTGCATCATTTTTGGGATTCTTGAATTATCCATTCTTTTTACATGGGCCAGCCAGTTTAACGGTCCGTCAATAAGAGACTTCATTTTATCTTATCGATCAACTTGGTATTATGGCGGACACGAGCACAGATTTTAGATCTATATATTTCTCTCATATATTTAAGAAACCCAGTTATATAAACAAAAAGTATCACCTATATTATTATTATTATTATTATTACTATTATTATTATTATTGTTATTGTTATTATTGTTGTTATTATTGTTGTTGCTGTTGTTGTTGTTGTTATTATAGTCCACTGTTGTGTTCTGCCTTGTCACGCAGCGGACCCGGGTTCGATTCCCTGACAGGACAGGCTACTGGGTGAGGTTTTTTCGGGTTTTTTCCTCAGCTGTAAGACAAATGTCAGGAAGCTTAGGGCCCAACGATCCCCGAAAATCATCCGGTCATTATCCTTACCATTATCATCATCCTTCACCGGT
The DNA here is from genome assembly GCA_030220185.1 of Diploptera punctata. Lineage (NCBI taxonomy): Eukaryota > Metazoa > Arthropoda > Insecta > Blattodea > Blaberidae > Diploptera > Diploptera punctata. The sequence goes on from JASPKZ010010241.1 coordinate 749,505, forward strand.
GTTTAAAGCAACGGGAAGTAACCACACCTATAGTTGCCTAGTAAAGCTGCAAAGCATAGCACGAAAATCCTATGATTACAGTGAAAGACCTGTCCTCGGGCAGAATTACTATGGAGTGGAATTATTATTATTATTATTATTATTATTATTGTTACTATTATTACTATTATTATTATTATTATTATTATTATTATTATTATTATTGCTACTATTTTTATTTTTGTTATTATTATTGTTATTGTTGTTATTGTTCTTATTGTTATTGTTATTATTGTTGTTATTGTTCTTATTGTTCTTATTGTTGTTATTGTTCTTATTGTTGTTGATGTTGTTATTGTTGTTATTATTGTTATTATTATTATTATTATTATTATTATTATTATTATTATTATTATTATTATTATTATTATTATTATTATTATTATTATTGCTGCTGGTGTATTAAAATTGTCAATCTTAACCAATAAATCAACTCTGATTGAATAGAGTTATGGTTTCTGGTTCCGAGGTTCATGGGCTCAAACCCTATCGGGTCGATGTTTTTTATGCAAATCGTGAGTACAGGTTCGTTCAAAATGGAGATGAGGCTATGGGTACCGTGTTGTATATTTATGGCATATAAAAGAATCTCAAGTGTGAAATGAATTCTCAGAGAAGTTTTTTTTCGACATTTACACATCCAAATTTGAATTGCGAATATTGTAAAGAACGTCGTCGTGTGATGAAATACAACTACATTATGAACGTTTTTGTATGTAATTATTACATTTCAAAAACCTTGTAAGTGAAACTGTCTACACAGACAAAAGTCCATCACGCACCAACTGCTTGAACTAAGTGAATTCCTCAGCAACTCGAATTTATTGTTTCATTTTGATAGTCTAAGGAATACATATTCCCTCAAATAATTAAATCATACGAATATATAAAGTTTTATTGCGAGTAAACATAAATTGTATCAGATAGACAGTTGGAAAAGTTCCGTATAAAAATTTTAATTTTCAAATTAACTCTTAATCGTCCGATTTTTCTGTTTAACGCACTCGGAATTTTCTTAATTGATTGCTCTTCGCCGGGTTTGGTTTCGAAAAAAATGATGTCGCTAGAGAGTTAACATAGGCCTACAACATACACACAGAGTTCTTGATAAGAAAAATAAATGCTTAGACGGGATTTGTACCCGGACCTCTGGATTGATACCCCAGTGCGCTTCTGATTACGCCACCAAGCAAATCTAGTACAAATATTTATTTTTCTTATATAGGGCCTATATTCAGTCCACCGCTGTGGTCTCGAGGTAGCGTGTTGCCTTGTCACGCAGCGGGCTCAAATTCAATCCCCGGTCGGGGCAGTTTTTCTGGGTGAGGTATTTATCGGGGTTTCTCCTCACCTGTAAGACAAATGTCAGGAAAACTTTAAGGCCCAAACGGTCCCTGCAATCATATGGCCATCATCATCATCATCCTTCACCGGTGTGGAAAGCAACGGGAAGCTACCACACCTACAATTCCCTAGCAAAGCTGCAAAGCCTAGCATGAAAATGCTATGATTGCAATGAAGAACCTGCCTTCGGGCAGAATTACTATGGATGGATAGGCTATATATTCTCTATTATTACGAGATGTAGTGTGAACTCGGTTTCCACTGCCACCTAGTAGCTCCTATAACAAGTAAGCAAATTAAAGAGAATATTTTTGCCTTATAGCAGTGACGCTCTATCGATGTTATAATTAAATTTTTGACATTGAGCAATGCAAGCTTAATATGACATGATAAGAAAAATAAATGCTTGGACGGGATTTTAACCCGGATTTCTGGATTTATACCCCAGTGCGCTACCGTTTACGCCACCAAGCAAATATAGTACAAACATTTATTTATCTTATATAGGCTATATATTCTCTATTATTACGAGGTGTAGCGGGAACTCGGTGTCCACTGCAACCTAGTAGCTCCTATAACAAGTAAGCAAATTAAAGAGAATATTTTTACTTTATAGCTATGACGCTTTATCGATGTTATGAAAATATAACCCATTCAAGTCCTAGGGTAGACCTTGGGGTAGTGAGAGGTTAAGGCTCTCATCTTTCTAGACAATCGGCACGAGATGTCAGCCGGGTTGTCATCCATGCGTGACGTCTTCTTTCACCCCAGAACAAAAATGTTGGTACTTATTCCAGGAACATGATACCGCCAAAACGTTTTGGCCAGTTTAAAAATCTGGAGGTCATCGGAACTCTAACCCCCTGACCTTCCGATTTTTAGGCAACTGCGCTACCGCGTGTCGCCAAATATAAACTAACTCATTGGCACTATCGAACCCGTAGGTTCAAGGCCTCGCGGACATAAGCTCTCCATACATTCCCATCCTGAGCTAATATTTTCCAATCATCACCTGCACAATCTACTTCCGTCAAATCACGGATAATGTTATTCTCCCACCTCATTCTTGGTCTACCAACTGGATGTTTTCCATTTTAATTTTCCAGTAAAAATCTTCATGCCCTTCTTTCATTTCCCATTCGTGCCACATGTCCTGCCCATCGCAGTCTACGAAACTTACATTTTATCTTATTATATTTGGTTTTATATAGGCCTAGATCATGTAGCTCACTGTTAAATAGCCTTCTCCATTCGCCGGTCTGTTCATCTCTCTTTGGTCCAAAAACATTTTTTAAGAACTTTATTCTCAAAATCTCGTAATATTTTCCTCCCATATATATATATATATATATATATATATATATATAGTACTTTTATTGTCATGTCATTTAGTATAAGCCTATTAATTACTGTGATAGGCTATGGAAACCCGTGAATGCTACAGTATTCATGGGTACTGTAAAGAGGATTCAAAATCAATACTGATTTGATTGTTCTTTTAAAATTTGAAACAGTGAGATTCTTTATTCCACCTGGAAGACTGCTGAATATATTCACAGATACCACCTCATAACTAAAAGGCGGAGAAATGTGCGTTTGCACGCGTTGAAGGGTAAGTTTTTATGACGTATAGATACATCACAGGCACATCCGACGTAACAAAAATGCCCTACTTGAAAATCCACATTTTAGAGGTTTTCTCTAGAAATATACGACGCAACATATTTCACATCATTCATAACTATGATTCACAATGATTCATAACTATAATAAGTTTTCTTTCCTGTATTAATGGATAATGAATTTAGAGAATAAATGTAGTGTTGAGGTTCTCTTCTTGTTGTTTACATCGACCAATGTAAACAGTATAATCTATTGATACTCAACCTAAGGAATATCCCACATTTTTCCACACTTTACCTATAACTATTGTGAGCTCTTCTAATTTAAATGTATATAAAATAAGGTATATATATCCATAGTAATTCTGCCCGACGGCAGGTCCTTTACTGCAATCATAGCATTTTCATGCTATGCTTGCAGCTTTAAAAGGGAATTGTAGGTGTGGTAGCTTCCCGTTGCTTTCCATACCGGTGAAGGATGATCATGATCATGGCCATATGATTTCGGGGACCGTTTGGCCTTAAAATTTTCCTGACATTTGTCTTATAGGTGAGAAAAAAACCGATAAAAGCCTCACCCAGAAAAACTGCCCCGACCGGGATCGAACCCGGGCCCACTGCGTGACAAGGCAGCACGCTACCTCGAGACCACAGCAGTGGACTATATGTATATGACATGATATGAAAAATAAATGCTCGGACGGGACTTGAACCCGGACCTCTGGATTGATACCCCAGTGCGCTACCGATTACGCAATCAAGCAAGTCTAGTACAAACATTAATTTTCATATATATATATATATATATATATATATATATATGCTCTTATTATTATTACGAGATTTAGTGGGAACTCGGTCTCCACTGCTACCTACAGTGGAGGAAATTGGTATAAAGGCACTTGTTAAAAGTGTTAACACAATTTTATTTATTCTTTCTTCGGCATTTCTCTATATTAACTTAGGAAGTGATTGAGTATAAAATACACACAAATAATGTCAAAATACATGAAAACTGAAACCACTCTCACATATGGGTGCAAAATTAGTATAAAAGCACCTTGTGTATTTCACAGATTAAACCAAAAAGACTGAGCGCAAAGTTTTACAACAAAGTTCCAAAATTTAGTTGAACCTCCATTGTTGTTAATTACTTGGAAGATTCTCTTTGGCATTGACTTGATGAGGGTGTTTATTTCATCCACTGAGATTGAAGCCCACTCTTCCTGAATAACATTTTTCTGCTCAGTCACTGTCCATTGCGATACACACGCCTTGCCAGGATCCCCCATAAGTTCTCAATTGGATTTAAATCAGGACTTCTGACTGGCCACGTCAAAAGTGGCATTTCTTTCTTCCTGAACCACTCCTTTGATTTGGCAGACACGTGAATGGAAGCATTATCTGGCTGAAAAATTAGATCTTCGCCAAATTCCTCATACATTCGTATCAATTCGGACTCCAGAAGCTCCTCAGTGTAGGACTCAGAATTCATCTTGATGCGTATCCATGCTATTTTTTATCTTCCTTTAAAGCAGAATGCTGCCCAAATCATAACGCCTCCACCACCGAAGTTTCTACTCATTCTAACTTGCTCTTCAGTACGGAGGTCGTTCCAGTAATAGCCTACTGAAGGCCATCAGGCCCGTCCAGATTAAACTTCTTCTCATCACTGAACATTACTTTATTCCATTCTTAGGTCCAGGACATGTGTTCTTCAGCAAAAGTCATTCTAACTTTCTTATGTGCATCGTTCAGAGGTTTTTTTTTTAATTTTAGGTTCTTGTCTTCTGACAGAATTTGTCTTACTCGTCTGGCTGTTACTGGCAACTTCAAATCAGCCTGGATTTGAGAAGAAAACATACTCTTACATTTTGCTTTACGTAAAATGAGACGTTTAGTGCGCTCAGACAATTTTCTTGTCCGTCCATATTTCCCGCTTTTTTTTCCATATTGTGAGCCCAGTTTGACAAAATTATCAATGACACATCTTGAAGCCCCAGTTTCGTAGGTATTTGTCTATTGGGAAGGCCCATCTCCTTGAAGGCACTAACTCTTGATTTCTCTTCATTGTACGTACTGCTGACTTGTAACTGATGAACGATGCTCACAGACACGTCGTCTCCATGTAATTGCAGTGTTTTGTTTACATTTATGTCTCTGTAAGAGCCAGAAGTTGACCTGCCTTTATACCGATTTCCACCCCCAGGACAGCGTTTTCTTAGATTTTACGTATTATTTACATATATAATAAATACAAAATGAGGAGACCTGTATGAAATTATGTCCAAGATAATTATATGTAATCTATGACACACATACGGCATTTGCATAAATATTTCAGGTCGTTTTACTACTAAAAATTAGTGACTTTATAGGGCCTACCAATTTCGTCCACTGTAGTAGCTCCTAATAGCAAGTAAGCAAATTAAAGAGAATATGTTTACTTTATAGCAGTGACGCTTTATCGATGTTATAATTATTTTTTTGACATTGAGCAATGGAAGCTTAATATGGCATAATAAGAAAAATAAATGCACGGACGAGACTTGAACCCGGACCTCTGGACATCTGAAAAATTATCTGTAAAATCCACAATAACAGATTCATGAAAAATAAGAAAAAATTGATGTCAAGTGATGAAATTGCCGTACACTGGTATCCTAATTCCCAACTAAAGTTCATAATGATTTTGGAGGCCAGACAGTTATTAAAACAGTATTAGGAGTGAAATATACACAAAATATGACTTTAAATGGCATATTAGGCTACTTTATAAACAGGCATACTTATTCCATCAAACTAAGGTGAGTAAATATTCGGCGGAGTTACATAACTTATTCAACACAGTATACTAAACTTTATTTTGTAAACTGTAAGTAACGAGGCGATACAACTATCTGCCGGTATTATTGTCAATTGCACTGAAAATAGATCGTGGCGAGCATGGTATGGCAAAATTGGGTTATTATCTTATATTTATTTATATAAATTTTGTCGGCCATTTTCGTTATCTGGAAAATAGAATTCGTGAAGATTTTCATGAGAACAACCTCAATAGCTTAATTCCTTCGGAATTCGTTAAAATTATACGTCATCAATATTCAAGTTTATATATTAACAATACAGTGATTGTAGGCCCTACATAATTTGTGTGCCGTGAAATTATGGAAATGATTTTGGTATCAGTGTGTAGTATGATCATGCGCACTGCAGCTCTCACGTAGAAAGTCGCTACGTTTCTGTCGACAGAATATTTATGCCCTTGAATATGTGATAATTGAAATGTCGCCGGATAAAATTAATTTTAATATTACTTTCAGCTTATCTGAAAATTCACGTACTTGTAACTGCAGACTGGCATCAATTCCCTTGTACTGGCAATGCTCATTTGATATTTGAAGTTCATGCTGCAGTAATTGGGTATTTATAGGATAGTCAAGTATTTTCGAAAATATGTATTTTTTATATGAAGAGCGAGCGCTGGGATATGACGGATTTATTTGGAGTCCGTTTCAAGCAAAATAAACTCACTATAACTTAGTGTATTCTAATAACACCCACTGAATTTTTCGTGTTTCGGATACCGCGCAGGTTGGATATATGGCGTTAATGTGATTTTTTTTCAAATTTACTCGCCACTTCGGCAGACCATTTACGTATATGATATATTCGTGTTTGGCCGATTAAAGTCCAAATAGATAGAACCAAATTTCGTATTAACACAATTGATTAGTCACGTTAAAATTGGACATTATTTAGAAAGATTCAAAATTGGTACAGATACCAGTATTTGCAAGACCTCCAGCCACACCTCCATCACATCTGTTATTTGAATGTCCTGCGTTTGATTCCCAGAGTCATGAATTTATTTCTAAATTATCATTGCCAAAATATAGTTCAACTGCCTTTGACAAAAACTTTATGTAAGAAATGCTGCTATACGAGTAAGAAGCTTTGTGACTTTCTCTATTGAATTTTTAACAAACTTTGAGTTATTTTTTATTGTTAATTAATTAATTTGGTTATTTATATTACATTAAACCAGGCACGCTATTAGAAGACATGCGGTAAGCCAATCCTGCTTCACTCTTCAAGCGCCGTTGCCAGATATCGGCATGTAAGAGGGAAAGAGACACGATATGTCGTGGTAACAGCGCCAACTGTACAACACCGCTCGATTATAATAGGCTAGACTAGACGAAATGGGGGCACGCCGTAGCGTAGTGGTTAAGGCACTGAGCTACAAGCCGGAGGGTCGAGGGTTCAAGTCCCGTTGGGGTCAGGATTTTTAAACTGACCCAAACCCTCTGGCGGCACTATGGCCCTGGGGTCGACTCAGCCTCTAACGTAAATGAGTACCAGACGCTTGTTCTGGGGGTAAAGGCGGCCGTCACGCAGGGCTGACAACCCGGCTGACATAAAGTGCCGATTGTCTAGAAAAAGTGGGAGCCTTAACCTCCTACTACCCCAAGGGCCTCCTGAGGCCTGTAGTGGGATCACTTTACTTTACTTTTTTTACTAGACGAAATGCACTAGCCACGCATAGATCCGCCCGATATGTCTTCTAATAGCGTATGCCTTAGGCCTATACAATATTATTGATTTGCAACTCTAGAAATTAGGCATAATGTGAATTAACCCGCATAATTTTATTTTAACTAAAACTCTAGCATACCGGAAGGTGAAATAGAGTTCGCATTATTCGGAGTTTCATTAATAATAATAATAATAATAATAATAATAATAATAATAATAATAATAATAATAATAATAATCCTGTATGTGCACAAAGAGGAGTGTAGAATGAGGGTATGTTTATGTATTTAATTAGTGAAAAGTGCGTTGTATGAGGGATGATGATGATGAAGAGAAGGGAGAAGGTGAAACCCGGTGCCGGCACGTAGCCTGCTCCAATAAAAAAAACACCATGCTTAAGCCAGGCTTAACGTCCCCATTCTGCGGACAAATCGCTATCAACAGAACTATATGCATTCTCAATGTAGCCTATGTACTACGGAAGGATTTGTAATTTTATGCCGGAATCTGGTGCTTAATCTACGATTAATAATTGTACACCACCATCTTTCCTAGCGTCAAGATTGAAAATGTCACAATTAAGTTAATTTATTCAAATCAATTTTAATGTAATGCGGTAATATCAATTAATAAGGCAAAATGCACATGTATAGGCCTATCTAAAGATCCAGAAAGATGTAATCAACGGAAAAAATTTTGAACAATTCATGTGTTTTAAATATAAGATCGAGATTTTATAGAAGCAATATCTAAAGCTTTTAAAATATCGGGTTTCTTATAAGATATTGTATGGAAGAATATAATCTTAATACTGAAAGTAAAATAAAAATTGATAAAACCACAGTAAGACCAGTGATGACATACGTTGAAACTCGGTCAGAAACAAAAAAAGAAGCAAAGCATTAAATTAATACATCATAAATGAGTAGCCTATGCTACGAGCCACGGTAGGTAAAACCAGATTAAACAGAATGAGAAACGAAGATATGGGACAATAATGACATATAATGCACGTCAACATTTTATAAATACTGGGAATATATATTATAGTAGAAAGCTCGTATAGATAAAGGCAATAGCCTAATACAAGGTTAATTAGACAGATATTTATATCCAAGAGGCGAAAGAGATGACGGCAGATCGATAAAACGATGGAAAGGAGGACTGGCCTCACCTTCATGTGCCATGATAAACTGGCCATAAGACTTAAAAGAATAAGAAGAAGAAAATAATTTTACAATTGTTTTACAATGACTATTTAACTCATGCCCCAAATGGGAGTCAATGACCAATCACGTTTCAATGATTTCTGTTTTACAACCAATCAGAGTCGTGTTTCACCAAATATTTATCAGTGTTATAATTACCATATTAAAGAAAGCTCCTCCTTATAATATTGCGATCCTTTGGCAATAAATAGTATGATCTGGTTGCAGTGATAAACAAAAGAAGCAGTAGAAGCGTACCTATCGTTTCTTATTTGTTTTCAAACATCGCCGTTTACAATAAATATATAAATATTTTAAAATAACTATAGTTAAATAATGATTTGTGAGTAAACAGCTTAATTTTATTCGTTAAATAGTCCTAACAAATGCCACTCTTGATTTCCAAATTCTCTAGATAAATTCACTCCTCACTTCGTGAGTCGTGAATTTATCGATAATTTGGAAATCACTCGTGTCATTACTTATGAAAATGTTCAACCCCACTGAGTATGGAATCCAGGCCCGCTAATCAGACATCCTACCACTTGAACAGCAAGGTGGACAAGGTGCGGTATAGCTTGGTATAAATAGAGGTCCGTTAAAGTGGTTTTATTTTTAAGAAAATGTATGCTTTTGATTGTAAAATGATTTTATTTTTGTTGATGACTGTAGTTTTATTCTATAGCCTATATGTTGGAGATGATTTTTTGTTGACCACTATAATTTAATCCCAAGTGTGTTGGAAATTAATTTTTTTTTTCATTTTTTAGTTCGGTTTTCTAATAAAGCGTGTTGTTTTAGTTTTTTAAAACTATTATTTATTATATTATCAGGTTGCCATGTAACATTTCTGGCTATGATAAAGATATTTACAACCAAACTTAAGTTTACAATAAATAGGCCTCTATTCTACTGTCAGGAAACTTTAAGGCCATACGGTCCGCGAACACCATCTAACCATAATTATCGTCAATTAGTTTAAGTTTAGTTTAAGGTCTCTCCTGGCGCATCATTACCATCATCATCAACTCTCATATCATCGGGGCAGCGTAACCCCTCCTTAGAGGCGCCCCAACCTTAGAAGTGGTTTACAGGACGCAATGCCAGGAGAGAACACTAGAAATGTCGAAATGACAACCTGGGGGCATTTGGAAAAAGAAATAGTTAGGCCTCTAATTCTCGATACCAAGGACATTCAAGCTAGGGCCCGCATGCCGAACACGGCCCTCCATCATTTTCTATCCGGCCCCTGCAGCATTTTAATAAATTCAAATATGTTAAGAATAGGCCTATAATATTAGTCTGTCAGTAATGGAACAAGAACTTATGAAATATGTTATAAATACATGACAAGAATAGTAGCATGTAATCATACAGACACACGATAATAATTAATTAATTAATTTTAGCAAGTTTCACAACATCTTCCTGCACTCAATTAATCTACTATCATTCTCCTCCACATCTCTCCGTCATCCTAATTTACATCGTCCAATTCTTTTCCTCAAAACACCATCAATTCACGTTATTTTTGGCCGTCCTCCTCTTCTTCTACCAAGTGGCACCAATTCAAGTATTCATCTTGGGGATTTGTCTTCCGTCTTTCTTTTTATATGACACATTTTAATCGTTTGTTTTTAATGAAATTCACAATTGAAGTTTGAACATTCGTCTTTTGTTCAATGACATTGTTTCTTATTTTATCTCTTACACAAATCCTATTAATAATAATAATATTTAATTGTATACTAGAGAATGCCATCAAATAGTATTTATAGAGGATGAAGGAGGCATACAACTCAATGGTATTAATAATCTGTTAGTTTATGCTGATGATGTAGTATTATTGGGCGATAGCGAGGAGATAGGCCTACTACGAGCCAACACGCACACACTACAGAGTAACACTAAGAAATTGGGACTGGAAGTAAGTATCAATAAAATTAAATATATGGCCACACAGAAGAGAACTGCCAAAAAGAGCGTGAATTGATGGTGTTTTGAGGAAAAGAATTGGATGATGTAAATTAGGATGACAGAGAGATGTGGAGGAGAATGATAGTAGATTAATCGAGTGCAGGAAGATACCGGTACATATTTCTCTAGAAGAGGAACTGGCAGCATTCTCACTAATGACGGGCCATAAATGTCTTGTAGAACACCAAGTATATCCATCCATAGTAATTCTGCCCCAGGGCAGGTGCTTCACTGCAATCATAGTATTTTCATGCTATGCTTTGCAGCTTTGCTAGGGAATTATAGGTGTATTGTATAGCTGGCTTAAATTGGGAGAGAGAAATATGTAGGCCTACCTGTATTTTGTAGAAGTGAAGACATTTTCCCCCTTCGTTACTGTAGATATTCAAGTCTTTGGGCCCTAACTTGGATCTGATGAGTAGTTTTGTTGAAAGGAAGGATATAGGCCTACTATTTTATAGACCCGCATATTTTCCTCCTTTCTTCGCCAGATAATCAGCCTTTTCATTCCATTGTATTCCTATATGAGAAGGATTCCGCTGGAATGTAATAATTTTACCTGAATCTTTCAGGTTTCTGATTGTTTTCCTTATTTCTCTGACGTTTAAAGTAATATTATATTTTATTGAGGATATGGCTTGTGTAGCCGAGATGGAATCACAAAATATAAATGGTTTAGAGAATGAATGTAGCATATGTGTGTATGTGGTGTGTGTGTGTATTTTACGCTCTAGAGGTCGCAATTTTGGTATTTTTGGAACCAAACTCAGCATGTAGCAATCAATAAAAAAAAGTGAGATCGATTTCGTTAACATGCGTCATAGGATCACTATAAATGGAAGTTCACCTGAAGCGAAAAAAAAGAATCGTTCTAGCGGTCTCAATTTTAGTTTCTTTCGCAATGAAACTCGGTATATGCATTGAAATAAAAGAGAAAGGCATTCTCAGAAATCAGTGAAATGTGACCACGTATTAGGAGCGAGGGTTCACCTGAAAGCCGTAATTTAAAAGCTATTCTAGCGGCCGCCATGTTCTCTTTATATACTATCATATCTTTTGTATATGCTTTATTTTTTACCTCTCTTCACAATTGCCTTCTCTAAAGAAATATCTTTGAGAAGCGGAATTTTTCGTAACATTAAAATAACCTCAGAATACATTTTAATGCTCGAAAGTAATTCTAAAAAATGACCTAGTTTTGTAGGTAGTATAAAAATGAAGTTACCATAGTTTTTTTTTTCTCCCTCATATCCTTAACTTTTTCTTAGGTAAGAAAGGTTTTTTAAATGAAAGTATGGACGAGGTATTATTTTTTTTTGCAAGACCGAGAGATGTCTTATCATAAGAAGCAACGCAATTAAAACTCTGTTATTGTGGGCTGATGTTTTCTTTGGTACTAAAAGGGCGTAGGATAGGTTTTCTCTACGTTCGGATAAAACAACGTAAACAAGCTTCTAAAACCCAATTTTATTTCTATGCATAAATGATAGACGCGGTGCAGTCTATACCCCTCTGAAATTAAGATCCAGGCATCGAACGATATATAGAAATATTATGTGAGATTTAAATTCACCGTCATTATGATGTTTTAGGTTGGAACTAGTAGTAGTGGTAGTAGTAGTAGTAATCTCTTCTACTTCTTCTTCACGGTTTAGGCTTATTTACTAGCCTGTTCCGGCTCCAAATTGCTGCTCTTTCCATCTTTTCCTTGGTCTTCCCAAACGTCTTCTTCCTCGTGGTGAATAGTCGTATGCTGCTTTTGGTATTCTATTCTCAGTCATCCTTGACAAGTGTTCTTTCCAGTTTGTTCTGTATTTCTCTATTGTTGAGTTTAATTCCTCTATTTTTAGTTATCTTATTTCTGTGTTAGGCCTATGTTTTTTGTCTGTTCTTTGATATCCTGCTATTGGTCTGAGGAATCTCATTTCAGCAGCTTGTATCCTGGCAGATTGTTGTGTTCTCACTGTCCATGTTTCGGAACCATAAGTAATAATAGGCACTGCCATTGTCTTGTATAATTTCATTATAGAGTCTTTCGTGGCTTTATTTTTCGAAGTTCTTTTTAGTGTACCTGTTATATAATTAAACTTATTTATTTTGTTATTTATATCTGTTTCCGCTGTGTATTGATATTTTGCAACCTAGGAAGTTATATGTTACTACTTGTTCTATTGGTTTATTTTCTAATATTATCTTTGTCCGAACAGGATGAGCACCCTTGAAGGCCATTGTTTTTTTTATTTTTGTGAGGATATTTCCATGTTGTTAGTAGTAGTAATAATAATAATAATAATAATAATAATAATAATAATAATAATAATAATAATAATAATAATTTTTAAACAGGGTTTACAGTGTAATAAAACAACTTCCTGTGCCCAAAGCTTTTTTAAACTTTTATCTTCTTTCTCCCTTACCTTCCCATTCCAATTCTTCCAGACCTATATCCCTCATACCTATTCTTATATCTCCATTTAAATCTAGGTCGACCTCTCTTTCCTTTCCCAGGTGGAATCCATACCAAAGTTCGTCTGGGTAATCTTGTCTCTACGTATGTGACCATACAATTCTAGTTGTCTGTATCTCACAAAATCTAATATTGAATTTTGGACTTTCATTTGTTGTCTGATGATTGTTTTCTGATTTTTCTAATGTATAATGTCTAGTTTAGAGTCTAATACAATCCATACAGTAGACATAAGTTTTAAACTCAAATTTGTATTCAACTGCCAAGTTTCTGCACCGTATGTTAACGTGCTTCGAATTATGGATTTATAAATTTGCAATTTGGTACCTATTCTTATGTTCTTACTCTACAAAACTCCGTTTAACATTGTTATTACCGATCTGCCTATTTGAATTCTATATTTGATGTTATTTTCTTGGGTACATTTTGAATTAATAATGTAGGCCTATTTATTTATATACAGATGTTAAATGTTTACACATCTTTCTGTGTCTATAAAGTTTTATTTCCCTTCTCCACTCGTCTCTATCCATCCACTCCATGTCCTCCAGTCTTCTTGTTCTCAATCCAGTTCTTATTTCTAGAGTGGTTATGCTCCTTGCCTGTGGTCCCGAGGATCGCAGGTTCAAACCCGGCCGGGGTCGATGGATTTTTTTAGGATGGAAAAATCTAAAGAACAAGTCCTCCAGGAGGGACTTTAAGCCGTGAGTCCCGAGTCTGAAGATTTTCAGGCTCGTAAAAGATCCTTAAGCCTAAATGAAAAGGCCTCTAAGCAAAATTTACCGAATTTTCCCATCCTAGTAGGCCTACTACCTTGGTTTTCTAGATGTCAGTATGAGGCGGAACGCTGACCACGGACCACTCAAATGACATCTATACGAAAACAAGTGTAACTAAATTAGTATGGTTCAAATTCTTCCCTATAGAGGGAGACGCCTAAATCTCTGTTAAGGGAAACATGTGGGCTTACAAGATAACAAGAAGATTTCTTGCATCCACGAGTTTCGAGGTCTTCCTTTCCTTCTTTTTCCAGGTGGACACCATTCCAATGTGAGTTAATAATAATAATAATAATAATAATAATAATAATAATAATAATAATAATAATAATAATAATAATGCTATGCTTTTAGGATGGAGCTTATGATATTATTTTTACTAGGAATTTCTCTACAATACTGCTGTTTTCCTACAACCCATTCTAAATTTTACTCTTCCATACATCCCTATTCTCTGCATCATTTTCTGTTTGTTAAACCTATCGAAACCATAGGCCTAATCCTATGCACTCCTTGAACCCACTATTATTTTGTTCTCCCCTTTCTTTTGTTGCCCTCCGCTTCAAAATGTTATATCATCTAAAGTATCCTATCATCAGACATCCTCTTTACGTGAACAAACCATTTTAGTCTTCTATCTTCAACAACTTGTAGAACATTTTTTAGAGTATCCATTATTACTCTGATTTCAGTATTCTTAATTCTGCCTCTTCTTAAATTTCTAGAACTTCTCCTCCAGAATTCCATCTCTGTCACCAATAGTTAATAATAATAATAATAATAATAATAATAATAATAATAATAATAATAATAATAATACTTCCAAGCAGCGGGCATTATTCACCAGAAAATAAAATACGAACCTTAAACATATCACAGTCAACACTGAAAATTTTGAACGGATTAGCCTAATACTCTTTTGTCATAACCGGAACATCCTAGAGCGGAGATGGAAAACATACTCTCTTTAGAGCGCAAACAAATTCACCCCTACACCTGAACATTTGTTTACATGATGAATAACTAGAGTAGGGATGTTAGGCACTTAAAAAAATGAAAATAGGCAGGCAAAAAGACACTAATAATCATTAATATAGGTACTAAAAGTTCAAAATAGGCTCTTACAAAAAATTGACTATAGCATATATTTTTACAGCTTTACGTAAAGAATATAAATATATGCTGTCAATATCATTATAAAGATATCAGAGATGATTTTGGAACCTGTTTTGCATTTTTACAAAGAGCATACTTAGGCTAATGTTTTGCAGTGTGTTCGTGCTGCAAAACATGACACTTCTTCGCACAATTCACTGAAATTTTAAACACTTTGCAAAACAATATTTTGTCTTTAAAGCACGAGTCTGTAAACGAGGACTAAGACTGAATTCAGTGTTATCAACATCAAAAATAATATTGCCAGTCACTTAAAGGTTTCAGCTCCAGGTGTGAGACAGAGAAAGAAACCTTGAACCATCTACCCTTTTTGTCTCTCAGCAATGTTTGTATTGAAAAGAATCAAAGTTGAACTATAGAACTTTCTCGGAGCCTTAGAGCCGGAGCATAATACCATGGGACATGGCTTAGGTCTATTTCTCTTAACGGCAGGTGGAAAAATACAATATCCGGTACTTATTTTGCCTAACGGGAGTGCATTGAGGGGGAAATCATCTACGGTTAGGTTATTGGCTATTTCCACCCTTATCCTAAAATAGTCCACCGCTGTGGTCTCGAGGTAGCGTGCTGCCTTGTCACGCAGCGGGCCCGGGTTCGATCCCCGGTCGGGGCAGTTTTTCTGGGTGAGGTTTCTATTGGGGTTTTTCCTCACCTGTAAGACAAATGTCAGGTAAACTTTAAGGCCCAAACGGTCCCCGAAATCATATGGCCATCATCATCATGATCATCCTTATCATTATCATCATCATCATCATCCTTCACCGGTGTGGAAAGCAACGGGAAGCTACCACACCTACACAATTCCAATAAAGCTGCAAGCATAGCATGAAAATGCTATGATTGCAGTGAAGGACTTGCCTTCGGGCAGAATTACTATGGATGGATCCTAAAATATTCTAACATAATTTATAAAAAGAACACTGAGGCTAACAAGCCTTGAAACATATGCCTAACAGAAATAATGATATGAGGTAAGAATTATACAGACAAAACTTATTATTATGTAAAACCTCATAATGTTACTTCCTGTTATATTTTCAAATTTGCTTTGTTGCTTTGATGAACATTGAAATCAAGTCCTATTCACTGGGAACTTCAAAATTCATGGACCCAAATTTGTTCTTCTGAATATATATCTTTTCCCAAACTGTCAATTCCAAAGGTTTAGCTTCTTTTAAAACATTTGGAAAAACCCCCGGAATTAACAGTCTGGGAAAAGATATATATTCAAAAGAACAAATTATCGGCTGCGGTGGACTAGTGGTTATGCTCCTTGCCTCTGGTCCTGAGGGTTCAAACCCGGCCGGGGTCAATGGATTTTTTGGATGGAAAAATCCAAGGAGCAAGTCCTCTGGGAGGGACTTTAAGCCGTGGGTCCTGAATCTGATTTTCAGGCTTGTACAAGATCCTTAAGCCTGAATAAAAAGGCCTCTAAGCAAAATTTACCGGATGATATCTTAACCTACTACAGTCCACAGCTCTACCAACTGAGCTACCAGAGTTAATAAAGAAAGCACCTCCTTTTTAACATTTTGAATAGGTCATCTGAACACACTGGAACAAGTGAAAGCTACATACATAAAAAGGGCAATAGGAGTATCAAAAACAAGAGGCCATCTAGTGTACCTACTGGCAAGGGAGACTTTCCTTATCGAGGACTTGAAAACATCATACCTACTACCAACCACAGAACCCTATAAGCATGCGCTACAAAGACTACTACGCAGAAAAAGAGAGGAAGTATGGCCGGAATTCTTCAGCACCGGAGCGATGATAGATGGGAACTGGACAGAAGCAAATTTCCAGATACGACACGTCATCACAAGATTAAGCGTGCATGGATTCCACCACCTAATGTGTAGAGATAAAACATTTCCATGACCCGAAGATGTCATGCATATGCGAAGTGTGTGAACAGAAATGCGAAAGATATCACATCGAAACATGTACACAAAGAACAAAAACAATTTGTGATTACGCAAGACCAAGTTAGTGTTAGTGATTTTTAGCTGTGTTATCACCTTTGCACATTTGTGCGCAATCCATTTATATATAAAAAGAACACTTGAAACTTTCTATGCAATGATGTGTGTCATGAAGTTTGTCCATTTCAATTAATTTAATTGAAATACTAAGTTAATTTCGAGAAAAAGTGGTAAATAGGCATTTATAGGCATTGTAAGCTGAAATAGGCATTTATGGGCAAAATTAACTTCATGGAAAATAACTATAGGGTCGTCGGTATGAACTTATATGAAGTCACTTTTACAATATCTATAATAAATAACTGCAGGCATTTTCCTTAACATCCGATCTCTAATGATAACACAACGTTTAACCATGTGGCCGAAGAAAGATTTGAAAAACTAGATTTAAATAAGAATGGCTGCAAGAAATGTATATTCGACTACTCGTCCTTCAGATTGAAGGGTTCTACAACTGTTATATGCCTACTTTCCATGCCGAGAGACAGTCTTGATTAAACAGCATGTGAAATGGGATGACGTCACAAAACGCCCTCCGTTTACCAGCTCCCCACGGCTGACATAGAGAAAAGGCAGTCGCCTGCTTCCGCCTACTAAGTGGACACGACTGCCTAGCAAACATTTCCACCATCTGTGCATTCTCCACAGAACAATATTCCCACTGTACAACAACAATCACAACGTGATGGATGACAAAAACCTTAGCATCTGTTTTACTCTAACCTCAACTTCACTACATGATGAAGTAGGCCTACTGGTAAGCAAGAGAGAAAAAAATACAATGTTTCTGGCATAACCTGTCAAATGTGTATGTTGTAGGCCTATTCGTTATTGTTTTAATTAATGTTGATGCATCAATTAACATTATAGCTAATATTTCCAGAAAAAATGAAATATTAGCCATATTGTTAATTAATGCATCAACATTAATTAAAAACAATAACGAATAGGCCTACAACATATAAGATCAAAAATCGTAATAGACAACAAACCTCTGGAACAAGTAACAAATTTTAATTATTTGGGTTGTAATTTAACTATAAACACAAAAACTAAAAGAGACATAGGCCTATATATGAAACTGTCGAAATTTCAAATGATATGCGGAACTATACATAAAACATTAAAGAATAAAACAAGAAGAGATAGCCTACTAGATTGAAGTTTTATAAAACATTGGCAGTTCCTGCATTACTTTATGGGAGCAAAACTTGGGTAATGACCAAAAAATTGCAAAGTAGAATACAAAGCGCAGAAATGAACTTCCTTAGAAGAACAAAAGGCTGCACAAGATTGGATCGGATAAGGAATGAAGATATAAGAACAGAGTTAAATATTTATCCATTGGATGAGAAAATCAGAGAATAGGCCTATAGAGAGAAATGGTTTAGACATGTAGAAAGAATGAATGTATCAAGATTACCAAGAACAGCATTCAACTATAAGCCACGAGGTTCAAGGAATGTAGGACGGAGAGTGAAAAGATGGACAGAACAACTGTGAGGCGGAACAGGCAATTTGCCTAGCCCCGTGAAGTGAAGAAGAAGAAGTTAATATTTCCACTGTATTAGAATAACAAAATCTCGATTTCTCTTAATTTAACCTCTCACGTTCTAGGTACGTTTACGTGCCCTACATCACCCGGACATATAAATGGACATGACCATTCAGGAGATTATTTTCAACTTTGGATCACACACTTGCTTATTTGATTACACAAGGATAAAGAGGGCCTTCCGTATGAGTGATCAGCTCGATGTCAGAGCCACCACCGAGACGACACGAACATTTAGGACAAGACTCACCATTCACTCATGCAATTATGTTAAACATGGACAATATCACATGGGTGACTGTATTGGTCAGATGGTGTTCGGGGATCATTGCGAAGTTTCCTGACATTTGTCTTAAAGGTGAGAAAATCTCCCGGAAAAAACTCACCCAGGAATAATAATAATAATAATAAATAATAATAATAACTCACTGGCACTATTAAACCTGGACGTTCATGACCGCGGACAGCTTTCTATAAACTCTATTCTAAATTAATGGCTTTCCAATCATCTCTGTAAAATTTATTTCCCTCAAATCATGGTTAATGTTATTCTCCCAACCTAATTTTTGCTTGGTCCATCTTCTGGGCGTTTTCCGACTGTTTTTTTATAAGTAAATTTCCATGCCATTATTTCATTCCCCATTCGTGCCAAATGCCATGCCCATAGTGGTCTTGAGCCTTAACAGTCATTGCATCCGTTTTCTCTAAGAAGAATAATGTATCTCACTAGTATCATCTAGTATCTGTTCGTCTCTCTTCGGTTCTAAAATTTTCCTAAGAACTTTATTCTCAAATACTCGTAATATTTTATCCTCCCTTAAAATAAAGGTCCACACTTCACATCTTTACAATACAACTGGAATAATAACAGTTTTATACATTTATAATTTAACGTTCCTTGACAGAAGTTAGGTTGACAAGAGCCCCTGTAATGCGTAATAGCATGAGTTTCCAGAGTTTAGCCAATGTTTAATTTAATTCTCCATCTCGTTGCTATTTGAATTATCATTAGGCCTACTTGGCATTTGAATTCACCAAATTCTTCAAAAAAACGCCCCTCATTTGTTATTTGTTGTCCATTTCCATTTATTAATTTCTACATTTGACCATATATTTATTTAGTATTATTTATATTTACTTCCAGTTCTAATTTCTTAGTTTTATTTATTATAATAATAATAATAATAATAACAATAGGCTAATAATAATATCAATAATTAATAACAATAAACTTTCAATCAGTGAGCTATATGATTAATGTGGGAAATCGGATATAGGCCTAATGTGAAAGAAATAATAATAATAATAATAATAATAATAATAATAATAATAATAATAATAATAATAATAATAATAGGCCTTATAATAAAAGTAATAAATAAAAATAATAATTAATAATAATGATAAATTACAAAATCAGAGAACTACATGATATCAGATATCATATGAAGTTAAGTCAGGACATTTCTGTGAAACTTTAATACATAATATACGCAATTAGAAAGCTATCAGTGAACACTAAAGGGACCCTAGAATATCACACTACACAGATAATAGGGTATGCAGATGACATATGTCCGTTAAGCAGAAGTAACAAAGCCATTCAAGAATTTTATACAGAATTTAAAGTAGCCACAGAAGATTTAACATGCAGAAGATACAAGTTATGATACAGACAGGTGTTAAACCAATGTCAGAACAGCAATCTAATAGCATAAAGAATTAGGCTTTAACATTGTAAAAAAATTTAACTAACTTGGCTCATGTATTACAGATATTAATGACCAACACACTGAAGTACAAAGAAGACTGAAACTGGCCAACAAAGCTTATTATTTACTTCATAAAATAATGAAGAGTAATAACACGCACTCAGCAACTAAAATAAGGTTATATAAAGTTTTAATAAGAACATTTTTGACCTATGGTAGTGAGACATGGAGCCTCACTAAAAGATCAGAGGTAGCCCTAAATAATTTTGAAAAAAAAGTAGCCTACTCAGGAAAATATTTGGACCGATAAATATTAATGGTCAGTGGAGAATACGGTACAACAAAGAACTATATGATAAATACAATGAACCTGACCTTGTCAAACCTTGTCAATTTTATTAAGTTAAAGAAATTAGAATGGGCTGGCCATGTACAAAGGCAACAGACCGAGCACCAAAACAGGTGCTTACAGCAAGTTTTATGGGGAATAGACGGGTTGGAAGACCGAAAAAACGATGAGGATGGTATTAAGGAAGATGCTGCAAACCTACTTACGTGTCGCAACTGGAGGCTTGCTGCGCAAAATAGAAATGATTGGAGGCAGAAGTTAAGGGAGGTCAAAGCTCGAATTTGAGCCAATCAGCCATTGGATGAATGGATGGAACACATTATTCACTATTTTAATTACGCACATCATAACCTGACTCAATCTTATCTCTCGAGCTTCCAAATTTAAGTCATGGCGACAGACGTGAAAAATAAATAAAATGAAAGATAATTTGATTCAGTATCAATGTACAAAGACCGGAATAGGATCTATGGCCAGTGACATCACGTCTACATCAAATTACTTTATTTTCTTTCTATAATTAACCTAGTTCAGTTGTGTACATGGTGACGTTTGGTTCAATTAACGAAGGCATGGTGATGAAATAAAGAATGTTGAACGACTATAAAAATGTTATTATACTAAGGTAAGGTTGTAATTTGGCTTGTCTATATACTTTGAATGAAAGTGTTAAAATTATTTTCGCGTATCGTGCTCATATTTAATTTTTTTTTTTGTGACGGTATGTTTTCCAGTTCGGTATTTTAGCCTGACCCTTCTATTCTATTCCTGTCTATGTAGATTAATACCTAAAATAGCTAAGAATAACTGCTACAATATTTATTCATTCAATAAGTAAATTAAATCCAGCAGAAACGGATTTTTGGAGGCGTTGATTGGAAAATATAGAAGAAATAAAATAAGAATAGTTTAAATAGACAAAATATGAATGTTCCAACTTCAGTAGTGGATTTCATAAAAATTAAACAACAAAAATGGTATTATTTTGTAAAAAGAATAATAGAAGACAAATTCCCTAGAGGAATACTAGAATGGGTGCCACCTGGTGGAAAAGGACGGCCAAAAATAAAGTGGATTCATTGTGTTTTGAGCAGCATCAGGGAAAAAGAATTGGACAATGGAAATTTAAAATGAGAGAGAAATGTGGAGGGGAATAGCTGTACATTAATAGGGTCCAGAAAACCTGTTAAATAAAAATGTATAAACACTTTAACATCCAAGGTAACTTCCTACTTACTTCTTTGGTTTGGGTGTTTCTGTTGTCATGTTTTTAAGAATGAATTTTTGTCAAGAAATTAACTGATTTTGAATGCAATTGTATGATGTCCTGGTAATGAAATTTGCTTCGACATTAACTTGTGAGCCTTTTGATTAGGATTGCATTTCCTCACCGTTGTGGACGAGAAAGCAAACGGATGAGGAGAAATGTTAACGTCAAGTGTGCAGTCCCTCCATTAATATCACAGTGGTGATCATCTCAACGATGATTCACCATGGATTTTAAAAGTACAGTAATGGTTCATGCTCAATGTAACTATAATAATAATATAAAGGAGCACTCAGAAGAGCATTAGTTTCGAAAGTTTTACGTTCTTTTCCACTGATCACTTGTATTCACTCTTTGCTGTATTCATTAATTGATTTTGTTCTGTTTTTACACTCTGTGATATGATAAAGTTTACACTTATCACCGCACAGTGCACATCTGCAGTCTTCAGTTGGCTGCTGGAATTTTTTATTTTCGCAGACCTTGTGATGAAAGCCATGTATTGCTAGTCTGGTTACAACGTGTCTCAGTGTCTGACATTCTCTTGTCCAGTTTCTGTCTGTCATGGCACTGGAAGTGTAAAATTCCTCATTTATTTCCTTCCGTTTCTGTTCCCTCACTTTTACTGCTTTTTGATATGGTTCTGTAGATGGTAGGAGGTATGTTATCCTGATGTCTTCTATGAAATATGTTTCTCGCATAAGTTCATAAATTAATCTGGATCGTGCTGTTTTTCCAGTTCCAGTGATTCTCTTCATGAAGCTTGCTTTCACTTTTTCTATTTTGTTGAGGTCACTGACTGTTAATTTCTGCCATATGATCTCGATTCCGTATGTAACTATGGGGGCTATCGTTGTGTGGAAAAGTGTCATTGCAGTGTCTGTTGTTAGTTTTGTAAGGTTCTTGATATTGTAGTTATTGCTGCTGCTGTTCTGTCTTGGACGTGTATGCTGAAGGATGTCGCTGTGGTCTGCATGGTGATACCTAGATATTTGTACCTGTTGACTGTCTTTATAGGACTTCCTGCCAGTGTGATGGTATCTTCTGCTGCTCTCCTTCCCCCTTTTCTGAACGCCATATGAAATGTCTTGTCCTCATTTACTGCAAGTTGATTTTGGTGTGCCCATTCTTCTAATTTATTCACTGTTTCCTGCAGTTCTACTTTATTTTGGGATCCAATCACCATGTCATCTGCATACATTATTATAGTTGTTTGATCACCATTTATTATATTTTGGCAGTCTGCTGTGAGGATGTTGAATAGTGTAGGGCTGATGGGGTCCCCTTGTAATACCCCATTTGTTTGCTTGATGATTTCTCCGGTTTCAACGTCATTTTTTATTCTTATGTAGTTATATTTCATGATGTTCTCTATTGGTTTTATCAGTAACTATAACCCCCTGATTCTCCGGCCGTGACGTTTTCACGACAGTGTTGTCGATATGGATATTCAGTGGGAGTGGCCGCTCTGTGTATGCGGTTAGAAGACATACAGGTGACAACATCTCAGCAATTTCAAACCTTACCAGCTTCAAGAGCAGTGATTGGTCGTGGCATACATCTACTCCCATTACAACCAGATCCTTATTGGCAGTAGAGGACGAATTCTACCTTTACCCCTCGAATAATCTAAGTTTCAAAGCCGATGATATGACGGCTCGGGTATAATAATAATAATAATAATAATAATACTTTATTTATTCTGGCAGAGTTAAGGCCATAAGGCCCTCTCTTCCACTCAACCAGCACAAATACAAATAAATATTCGACAAATATAGATATACACTATACTAATTAGGCCTATAAACAGTTAAATATACAATAAATGTAGCAATGTAAATGTCATGTACAAACAACATTTTATAGGGTAATAACAATAATGATACGATAATAATAATAATAATAATAATAATAATATAAATATGATATATTATACGGGAAACACCAATTAATATATATATATATATATATATATATATATATATATCTTACACTGGATAATAATGAAGTCGAGTTTAGAGCAAATATAAATTTAGATTTCTTTTAAAAGATGCCAATGTCCGGCAGCCCCTTATTTCTTGTGGTAGGGAATTCCAGTTGCGAGAAGTGTAGATGGTATATGACATGGAGTGATGTGATGTCCTATGTTGCGGTATATTAAGTAAGAGACTATGTTGTGATCTTGTGTTTAAGTTATGGTTTGAGGATAGATGCTGGAAACGGGATGATAAATAATTGGGAATCGAGGTATGTAGGATCTTAAATAGGAGAATTAGACAGTGCGATTTTCTTCTCTCTTTTAGATGTAGCCATGGCAATTCGTGGAATAATGGAGAAATGTGATCGTATTTTCGAACAATAAATATGAATCTGATATACATATTATGGACACGCTGCAGTTTGTCCGACAACCCGCCACTTATGTCAGTTAGTAGAACGTCACAGTAGTCAAAATGCGGCATCACTAAAGTTTGGATTAAAATTCTTTTAAGAGTTGTAGGAAGAAAATGTTTAAATCGCTTTAGGGAATGCATTATGGAGAAGATCCTTTTAGATGTTTGTTTTACTTGCTCATGCCATTTTAAATTAGAATCTAAGTAAAATCCCAAGTTTTTAACGACGTCGGTATAAGGAATTTGTTCATTATCTAATATGACAGCCGGCATATTGCCATTGTTTATGAGGTGTAATAGCCTTGGATGTCCGATAATTATTGCTTGCGTTTTGTTTACATTTAGTTTCAGCCCATATTGTTTGGACCATAAAGATATATGCCTGAGGTCAGTGTTTACTTTGTCAATATATTCATTAATTTCGTCAGGCCTAAAGTGTGTGTAAATCTGTAGGTCGTCGGCGTAAAGATGATGCTTGCAGTTTTGTAGTTTCTTGGTCACGTCATTAATATAAATCGAGAAGAGAAGAGGAGCGAGGACGCCGCCTTGAGGTACTCCTTTCCTCACCAAGCGCCAGGAAGAAATGCGATTATTAACAGAAACTGATTGCTGACGATTAGTGAGGTAAGATGCAAACCAATCAAGGCAGTTTTCCGACAGATGTAGTGTCTTTAGTCTCGCTAGCATTAAGTCTATATCTACTGTGTCAAAGGCTTTGCTGTAGTCGAGTAGGACTATTGCGGTGAGTTTGCTTTTGTCCATTGAGTCTCTTATGTCCTCTACAATGTCAAGTAGTGCAGTAGGCCTACTTGTGTGATGTCCTGTTCTAAAACCAGACTGATGCTCATCAAGTAAGTCGTGTGTGGTGAGGTAGTCTGTTAACTGTGAGTGTATTATGTGTTCCAGTGCTTTAGATAAACAGGGAAGAATACTAATTGGTCTACAATCATCGAGTGTTGTGGGAGTGTTTGATTTCGGTGTAGGACGAACTAGAGCCATTTTCCAGAGTCTGGGATACGTCTCGGTCATTATAGAGGCATTAAAAATGTGGGTTATTGTTGGGAGAATAATGTCTATTATTTTTTGCAGGAGAGTTATTGTTATATTGTCTATTCCTTGTGCTTTAGATTTAATACGTAATACTGCTCTTTTGGCGTCATCAGGTGAGATATAGGAAAAAAATAATTTGTCTCGGGTAGGTTGGGAATATGACATTAGTTCATCTATTGCCTGTTGTTTATGTTGTGAGGTGTTGTCAGAAGGGAGGCGGGTAAAATGGTCATTCAACTCATCTAGTGGTAGGTCAGCTGTTTCTACCTGTAGTTTATTTTGAAAGAGGCCTATTGATTTTAAATTTTTCCACATGTTAGCTGAGTTGGACATAGATTGTGTAATAATAGTATGGGCATATCTTAGTTTTGCATTCCTTATAGTCTGGTTGACTTTATTCCTCAGATGTTTCTATGTCTGTAAGTCTTTCAGTTCTTTGTTCCTCCTGTATTTCCTGAATGCTACGTCTCTCTCAGTCATAAGCAAGCGGATATTATCAGTCAGGTGCCATTACAGAAAGTAGGAAAAGTGGTTTCAACACTTGATGGAAGGGATCATATTTTATATAGTAGAACAAGATAACGTTGTAAAGTGTTTTAATTTGTAACAAGGAACATTAGTTTAAATTTATTTCTGTTATTATTAAACATGGAATTTTGTGTTTTATTTTTACGTTTTCAATTATCTAAAAAAATTGAACTTAGGCCCTAATAACTGAAAATGTATAAAACGATTATTCTCCCCGTTATATGGATCCCAAGAATGGAATCTTACTTTATGGGAGGAGAAAATATGAGTATTTCAGAACAAAATCCTTAGGAAAATTTTTGGACCAAAGAGAGACGATCAGGCAGGTTAATGGAGAACACTGCATAATAGCGAGCTATATGATATTTATGGTAAACCAGATATAATAAATAAAAGTTAAGTCTCGTAGACTTCGATGGACAGGACATATGACACTAATGTTGAAATAAAGAGGCGGATGGGAAGTTTTTGTAGGAAAACCAGAGTGAAATCACCTAGCAGGTTGGCCAAGAATGAGGGGGACATAACATTAACCATGATTTGAGGGGAGTGGATTGTACAGGGATGATTATAAAACATTAGCTGAAAATACAGATGTATGGAGAGCTTATGTCCTCGCGTCCATTATGCTTAATTTTTTGTGGTGACTAAATCTATCCATCGCCATTGCACAATTTACATAAAGTAATTAAATTACCCAGCTGACACCTCCTCAAGACAAAACTTACGTTAAGCATTCTCTTATTAAACGATCTGCGCATGCGCCCAACAATTATGCTTAAAAAATAACAAATATTGGATTAAAATATCCAAACCTCCTCTTTCAAATGCTATCAACCTTAGTCATCTATCTATAGAAATTCTGCCCTAGAACAGGTCTTTCACTACAATCATAGCATTTTCATACTAGCCTATGGTTTGCAGCTTCCCGTTGATTTCCACACCGGTAAAATAATGATGATGATGATGATGGCCGGATGATTTTCGGGGACCGTTGGTCCCTAAGCTTCCTGACATTTGTCTTACAGGTGAGGAAAACTCCCGAAAAAACCTCACCCATGACCCTGTCCCGCTGACCGGGAAACGAACCCGGAGCCACTGCGTGACATGGCAGCAAGCTGCCTAGCGGTGGACTAGTTTTGAAATAATGACTTCATTTCATTATACTTATAAACGGATCACGGTGTAGTGATGATTGACCTGCACAATACTCGCAGATTATGAATGTTACGGACAAAATGTGAATGTTTGATTTATATAAATAACTCTTAACCGTATAATGCGAAAAGCAAGAAAATTAAAAAGCAAATAGATCATTCTTGTTCTAATCTCGCTATTTCTAAATGTTCTACATTAGTTTTAGGCCTACTTATTATTTTTAATCTCTAACTAATACCGACGCTACCAAACCCGGAGATTCTTGGTCGTACATATATAAACTCTCCATACATCCTCATTCCTGAAATAAAGTTTTCGAATCATCTCCTGTATAAGTAACCTCCTAAAATCATGTAGGATATAACGTTATTCTCTCTCTTCTTTATTGGTCGACTTACTGGACGCTTATCTTATGGGTTTGCTACATGGAGTTTCCCCATTCGTGCCACATGTCCTTCCCACGCAGTCTACGAGGCTTACGTGTTATTATTGTATCTGGTTCCCCGTAAAGGCTCAAATGTAGCGACATGTTCCTAGCAACATGGAATGTTATTATTACAGTCCGGATATCTATAATAATTAGGCCTACATATTTTTTCCTCGGTATGTATCTGTCTAAGAAATTAAGTTGTTAACGAATTAAGTCATTGTTGGACCAACATATCTGTGCCACTTCAGTGATGCAGTCGTTTTTAGAAAAGTTAACGCCTGTACTCACTCCAATCCACACACTTCCCTCCCACCACGTAAAACAACAGTCAGGATAACTTTCCGAGTAGTGATGTTGCCAAACTTCCCCCAAACAGTGTCATGGGTCTTCAATACTGAATAATATAAGGTTAATTATTACTTCATAGTTAAGTATGTATAATGACGCTGATTGAGTTTTATTATTTGCTTAATAACTTAATGTTTAATTCACCACTCCCAGCTACGATATTCCTATTGATTTGACAACACTGGACTGCAAGTGAAAATAATCTGTTCCCCAATAAGGCCCGCAATTGAGAGTAGTGGGAGGAGCGAAAGAAAAGAGGGAGATAGGAATGAAGGGAGGGAAATGATTTACCTAGGCAGAAAAGTAATTGGTGTTTAGTTTTTATATCTTACGGGGGCCCAAATCCGTTAGTCAGACTATACGTCAATAGTCTTCTTATTGGCTAATGTTAGTTTTAGATTGAAGTTACGACCTCTGATCTTTGTCTCTTCGTTAATTGCTTAGGTCCAAGAGCGTTGCATTTCTAACACTCCTTCAGTTGTAAATATTTTTTTCAAAAGATAGTTATTGTTGGAAGAAGTTCTAATGAAGTGACACCATGCAAGCTAAAAGTTTTTTATCAAGTCTGAAGCAACTTCTTTATAAGCCTGAGCCGAGACCGTTTCTCCTCCGCTGCCAATGGACAGCCAGGTATTTATTTCTCTTGTCTCTTGTTTATATACAATTTATGTAATAATATAATTACATTGAAGGTGTAGTCAAAGAGGACATAAAGCATAGAAGTGAATTGAGTAGCAAAATAATATAATCGTTAAATTACATATGGTGGGAAAGACACAAAAAAATATATTGGTAAAACGTTGGTGGAACCTGTTGCAATGTAGGCTATGGAAGTGAGGTTTGGACAATCAATAAGTACTACAAGATTAGACTAATAGCTCTAGAAATGGATTATTTACGCACAAGTGCCAGAAAGTCTAAATTAGAACATGTCACAAATAAGGAAATTAGAAACATAATGGAAACAGATTGAGATAATGATGATAATAATAACTATTATTATTGTTATCATTATTATTTTATTATTATTATTATTATTATTATTATTATTATTATTATTACTATTATTATTATTGTTATTATTAATAATAATACTATTATTGTTATTATTATTGTTCACCATTGTGGTCTGGGGTAACGTCGCGACGTTGCCTCTATTCTGCGGCCTCAGGAGATTTCGATGGTAACAAGTTCCCTGTGTGTGGCTTTTCGGGATTTTTCATAACCTATAAGACAAATGTAGGAAACTGTAAGGTCTCTGAGAGTTGCCGAACATCATATCCATCCATAGTAATTCTGCCCAAAGGCAGGTCCTTCACTGCAAACATAGCATTTTCATGCTATGCTTGCAGCTTTACTATAGGGAATTGTAGGTTTGGTAGCTTCCCGTTGCTTTTCACACCGGTGAAGGATGATGATAATAATGATAAGGATGATGATGATGTTGGCCACATGATTTCGAGGTCTGTTTGGGCCTTAAGGTTTTCCTGACATTTGTCTTACAGGTGAGGAAAACCCCCCGATAAAAAACCTCCCCAGAAAAACTGTCCCGACCGGGGATCGAACCCGGGGCCGCTGCGTGACAATGCAGCACGCTACCTTGAGATCACAGCGGTGGACAATCTAACTAGTGGGCCTATCATCTAGTATCTCTTCGTCTCTCTTTGATTCGAAAATTTTCCTAAAAACTTTATTCTCAAATACTCGTAATATTTTATCCTCCCTTAAAGTAAAGGTCCACACTTCGCATCTTTATAACACAACTGGAATAGTAACAGTTTTATACATTTATAATTTAACGTTCCTTGACAGAAGTTAGGTTGGCAAGAGCCCCTGTAATGCATAATAGCATGAGTTTCCAGAGTTTAGCCAATGTTTAATTTAATTCTCCATCCCATTGATATTTGAATAATTATTCATTGGCATTTGAATTCACCGAATTCTTCAAAAATGCTCCTCATTTGTTATTAGTTGTCCATTTCCATGGAAGAACAAATTGAATAGCTATGAGTTTATAAATGAAAGAATCCTGATAGCCAGATTTAAAATTGAAAGAGGATATATGATGATAATTGCTGTGTATGCCCCAGAGGAAGGCAAGAAAGAAGAAACAAAAAAATTTTATAAAACATTACAAACATTAGTTGATAAATATACAAAAGATCATCATTTAATAATAAGTGGAGACTTAAATGCCAGAGTAGGCAATGTCCCTATACCTAATGTAATAGGAAATAATGGAGAAATAACAATAAATGATAATGGACAGGATTTGAGACAGTTTTCAGCCTATAATCAATTAAAAATAATGAATACCTATTTCCGAAAAAAGGACATACATAAATATACAAGAAGTGGATATAACTCAAGATCAATAATTGACTATTTAATCGTAAACAACAAGCTAGGAGCCTTGGTAAAAGATGTGAGAGTACATAGAGGCAGCGATATATACTCTGATCACTATCTCGTGATAAGCAAAATAAACATAATAGCTAAATGGCGGAAAAATAACATAAAGAACAAAAGAAACCAAGAAGAAGTATATAAAATATATTTATTACAAGATCAAAGTATTAGACAACATTATGAAAGCAGAATGAATAAATATATATCAGAGATAGCGACGTCAGAAGATATAAATATTGAATGGGAAAATATATCAAATGTAATACATAAAACAGCAAATGAGATATTAGGAAAGAAAAATAGAATAAGGAATAGGAAGGGCTTGAGAACTTGGAATGCGAATATACAAAATGCAGTGAATGAAAAACAAAAAGCATATCATACATACTTACGACTGAAAACAGAAGAATCTTATGAAGAATATAAAATGAAAAGGAGAATTGCTAAAAGCATTATAAGAAAATCCCATCAGGAGTCATGGGATAAATTTATAAGCTCAGTAGAACATGATATGTATGGAAGACAAGAAATAGGTTATAAATTAGTGAAACATCTAAATCAGACAGAAAGATTCTGCCAGATTGAATATAATCCCAGAACAAGAATGGATCCAGCATTATGAAAAACTTTGGAAAAAGGAGGAAATTGAAGGAAAAGAGAACAATGAGGAAGAAATAAAAGTGGAAAATATTGATGTAATAGACATAAATGAATTAGAAATGGCTTTGAAAACCACTAAGAATAGGAAAGCAACAAGGATTAGATAATATAAATATGGAATTAATCAAATATAGTGGAATATTGTGTAAACTACGAATACTTCATCTAATTAATATATGTTGGCAGACCTATGGGATTCCAACCACTTGGAAAACAGCAATTGTCAAGAATATATTCAAAAGAGGAGACCGGAG
This sequence comes from Diploptera punctata, assembly GCA_030220185.1. Taxonomy (NCBI): domain Eukaryota; kingdom Metazoa; phylum Arthropoda; class Insecta; order Blattodea; family Blaberidae; genus Diploptera; species Diploptera punctata. The sequence continues at coordinate 780,754 of JASPKZ010010241.1, forward strand.
AAATTGCGAGAATTACAGAGGGATTAGCTTAATGAATACTGGCTACAAAATATATACGAAAATAATAAATAATAGATTGAGAAACATAACAGAAGTAATAATAAGTGAAAATCAAAGTGGATTCAGAAAGGGAAGGTCATGTATAGACAATGTCTTTACACTGAAACAACTCATAGAAAAGAGAAGAGAACATAACTTAGAAACTCACATAGGATTTATAGATTTGGATAAGGCCTTCGATCGAGTAAACAGACAAAAATTATGGGAAATATTACGAATGAAAGGATACCCGCTGTGCCTTGTTGAAACAATAAAGACATTATATGAAGACACAAATATAATTATAGATACCGGATTCAAAAGAACAGATGCAATCAAAACAAATACTGGATTACGACAAGGATGTAGTTTATCACCCACTTTGTTTAATATATATATAGACGATATTTTTAATAAATGGAAAGTTTTAGTAAATCCAGGAATAAGAATGGATAATAAAATGTGCATAAATAATCTTTTATTTGCTGACGATGTAATCATAATACAGAAAAATGAAGACGACTTACAGAAATCAATGCATGCATTAAATGAAATATGTAAATTATACGATCTAAAAATTTCTGTAAGGAAAACGAAGACCATGGCTTTTAGAGGAAGAGATCCAGTGAGAACCAAAATTATTTTAGAAAATCAAAGTATAGAACAGGTGTCTAGTTTCAAATATTTGGGCTGTGATGTTGGCTACAATGTGGAAAGAGATATTGACTCCAAAATAAATAAATTTCAGACGGTGTGTGGAACAATACAGAGAACATTCAAAAATAAAATTAGAAAAGAAACCAAGATAAAAATGTATAATGTTATGGCGGTTCCCACAATATTGTATGGATGTGAAACTTGGGCTCCAGTGAAAAGACAGAAGGATAGAATACAGACGGCAGAGATGCGGTTCCTAAGACAAGTAAAAGGATGTACAAGACTTGATAGAATAAGAAATGAGGATATAAGAGAAGAATTGAAAGTACAGCCTTTATTGGATAAAGTCACGAATTACAGACAGAAATGGATTGATCACATGGATGGAATGAGCAAGGAGAGATATCCATTGTTAGCCAGAAATTATCAAGCAAGAGGAAGGCGTGATGTTGGAAGACCTAGAAGACGTTGGGCTGATGCAATATGAAGTCGGAACGGGCAATTGCCTAATCCTTGGAGTGATGATGATGATGATGATGATTTCCATTTATTAATTTCAACATGTGACCATATATTTATTTAGTATTATTTATATTTACGTCCAGTTACAATTTCTTAGTTTTATAATAATAATAATAATAATAATAATAATAATAATAATAATAATAATAATAATAATAATAATAACGTAGGAAAACCAGAGGGAAAACTCCCAGTTGGTAGACCAAGAATGAGGTGGGAGAATAACATTAACTATGATTTGAGGTAAGTAGATTATACAGTGGACGATTGGAAAACATTGGCTCAGGATGGGGCTGTGTGGAGAGCTTATGTCCCTGCGGCCATAAACCTACAGGTTCGATGGTGCCAGTGAGTTAGTCATTAGGCCTATATTTATATATTTTCCTTAAATCAGCAAAATCGGATCAAAAATTCGACTTGTTGAGGAAATCGCTTAGTTTACGCAGTTCCTGCGTGACGGAATATTTTTTTTCAGATATGCACATTTTATTGTGGTTATTTGAGAATTTTTAAACATAAAAATATCACTCTTGCGTAGAAGATGGTAAAAAAAAAGTACAGATAGTGCGACTTACGTATTTTCTAACATATATTCATTAATAACAAAAACACATTCAAACGAGAACGACTGTTACCTGAAAAAAAGAATGCTGGATTTTGAATGCCCATTATTTAATAATATACAACCATAACTACCTGCCTTGTCCATTTAAGGTAGTGCATAGTTGCCACATTTCTCTCTATTTCGTAGCTAATAAAAATCGGAATAAATTGTCAATAAATTTAAAATAGGCTAATTAAATTTCATTTTTTAAACTTTTTTAATAGTGTAATAAAATGTTTTGTCTATTGATACCATGATAATGCACATCTATCGTTATGCCTATTCACTGACTAGGTCACAGGTTTTATATTTTCTAACTTACATTCATTAATAACAAAACACATTCAAACGAGAACGACTGTTAGGCCTACCTAAAAAAAAGATTTGAACGGTCATTAGATAACAACATACAACCATAACCACCTGACTTGTCCTTTTAAGGTAGTGCATAGTTGCCACATGTCTCTCTATTTCCTAGCTAATAAAAAATGGAAATAAATTGTCAATAAATTTAAAATAGGCTAATTAAATTTCATTTTTTAAACTTTTTTAATAGTGTAATAAAATGTTTTGTCTATTGAAACCATGATAATGCACATCTATAATTATGACTATTCACTAACTAACTTACTGGTTCTATGGAACCCATACGTTCCTATCCTGAGCTAATATTTTCCAGTATGGCTGTCCTATTAAGTTTATTATTTTGTGGAATGGACAAAAGGTTTGGGGAACTCTAATAAAAATATTAGCATCATCGTCCCGTGAGATATTTGAGATGCCCAAGCGTGGTACATAATCAATTTTTTTTATCCATATGCAATACAAATAAATAATACAATCCTTCATATTTTGCAGACTTAAGACCATATGTGTCCACCGCTGTGAACTCGGGGTAGCATGCTGCCTTATCGCGCAGCGGACCTGGGTTCGATTCCCTGTCGGGACAGGCTCCTGGGTCAGGATTTTTTTCTGGGCTTTTTCTCCCCTGTAAGACAAATGTCAGGAAGCTCAGGGCCCAACGGTCCCCGAAAATCATCCGGCCATCATCATCATTCTTATCATTATCATCATCCTTCACTGGTGTGGAAAGCAACGGGAATCTACCACACCTATAATTCCCTAGTAAAGCTGCAAAGCTTAGCATAAAAATTATATGATTGCAGTGAAAGACCTGTCCTCGAGCAAAAATACTACTGATGGAAGACCATGTGTAATGGTGTAAAAATGTATTAATAAATTTGAGTATGTAACTCATAAAATTAATAAAATTTATTTTACTTGGCATTAAAATTAAAATCACAATATTTACTTTTCCCTTTTCTTATCTTACAATGATGCCATGTTACAATATCAGATTCCATACATCAGTTTGCTTCTCATTTACACTTTATTCTTAAATAAATACTTTATTGTCATAAACTGATTTACTAATTGATTTTACAACTGAATTTATGACATAGCTAAAATATTAGGTAATTTTTTATGTGCGTATTTTTATATATTTTATGTCATGATTGTATATATTTTTGCATATTAGGGTGGTTTTTAAGTCATAAAAATCCTAACCTTAGTGGTGGGCCATACCGGAACTTTTTAGGTTTTTCTCGAGGGTTACCCAAATCCCATCTCACACAAACACTCCATTCCCATCCCCTTCATGTCACTTAATTTCTCAAACTTTTATTTCATATCACCTCATCTCTTGTTAGGGAAAAATGATTTGGTTGGAAATCTACAGGTGTTGAAAATGTGAGGGTTGTAGTCCACCCTCTATTCGAGACCAAGGATCCAACCCAAAAATGAGGGTAGGCTATTTGTCATGGGAGTAGAACTGGTGTGACCTGCTACTTCCATAACACCACAGAATTGACTTTCATTTCACTCATCTCATAATACTCAGATACCGCAAGATATATTTGGTAAATATTAGCTCAGGATAGAGATTTATGGATAGCTCATGTTATAACGGCCATGAACCTAGTGTGAGTAGAGTTACATCCTTGAATAACTGAGATTTTACTGCATTATTGGTTTATTCTAAATAAGGACATGGACACTTTATCATGGATTCTAAAAACTCTGAAGTGCACTTAATTTCACTGTCTGCATCTGAAAGTGTAATATCTCCTTCCTGAAGGCACAAGGATAAGTCAGAGAGTAAATCTAATTTTTTTAATAAATTTTGAAAACTTCTTTTGGGATCTGGTTGACATTTATTTGGTATTGAAATATGTAGTCCAATGTAGATATATTCTTTATTCAATGCCACAGGTTGTCATTTCAACACATCTGGTTTTCTCTCCAGATATGAGGGTATTTCTATCACACTTCTGAGATTGGGACGCCTGTAAGGTGGGGTTATGATGCTCCTATGATATGAGTGATGTATCAGGAGAGTCCTCAATCCTAAAGTTAACATACAGAGAATATGAATGACGATGATTAAGATGGCCATTTGATGTTTGGGTCTTAAAGTTTCATGGCATTTGTTGTAGAGGTGAGGTAAAACCTCAACCCAGGAAAATTGTCCCAACCAAGACTTGAACTCGGGGCCAACTGTATGGCAGGGCAGCGCACTATCTCGAGACTATAGCGGTGGATCAAATGTAGATATAATTTGATGCTCCTTTGGAACATCTTCATTTATCCTTTGACTCCACTCTGTATATGCTACATGCGACGTATAATCTCACCTTAATTCATCACTCCCTCTCAGTGCCCAAACTTCACTGCTGTAACTCAAGGTACAAATCCCAAGGTTTTATATAGGTTTATATATGTGTAAGTATTTGCACCAAATGATTTCATAACTCTGTTAATCATACTATAGATTTATCAAATTTAAAAATGTCCAGATGACGTACCCAATCTCTAATGAAACGTCTAGCAGTTTCAAGCCTCACAACCATGGTCAATAACCCAAAAAAAAATCTACCAATCTTTCAATCTTTACTTTAGAATTTTGTTGGATATATAGCAATAATAATAATAATAACAATGCTTTATTTATTCTGGCAGAGTTAAGGCCATATATCAAATTCTGCTCTGCTAAAAATATTTGCATTACCTTTGCACCAAAAATAACCAGTCATGTGAAAACAGGATTATATGAATGGAATTAAAATTATTTTTTCAGAAATAAAAAACAAGGATCGGAATATTTATATATGCCGTATTTATTTATACATAAGATACAAAGACGTTTATCAAACGGTTTACAAAATAAACATTGCTTTGATTAGGAACTTTGTATAGTAATACTGTTTAATTAACAAAAATGCTAAAAATATGAACACTTTATCAACACACTTTGTTGATTTTTTCACATTATTAATATATGGAGTATTAAATTATCACAATACAAGTTAGGCCTACATATAAAAAAAAAGGGACATATTTCTGTGACCTAAAAAGAGAAGAAGAAAATATGTATGCATTTATAATCTAAAAATGATTATTAAAATATGACCCAAATGGCAAAATCTCTCCTTATAGGCCTAATTTAACAAATTTATTAAAACACTTTATACTAATTGTTAATGCATATATTATCTAATTTTTTTACCATAGGCCTATTATTAAAGCAGGGTTGTATGATACTGTCTTTCAAAAAATTTCCAAGAATAAAAAGTGGCCTTTGAACGAGTGACAGTACAATTTGCAAATTACACATATTACGTTGATTATTTAAACTTGGGTTTATTACGTTATTATGTAACGCTTAGATCTTCTTCTTCACTTCCTGGTTTAGGCAAGAGTTGCCTGTTCCGTCTTCACTAATAGATCTAAGACCATCTCTTCCGAGGACGTCCGACATATCTTCTTCCTCTTGGAAAATAATGGAAGATTTTATTTGGTAATCTACTTTCTTCCATTCTTTCTACATGTTCTTTCCACTGTATCTTGTTGTTAAATATCTTTTCTTTTATGGAGTAAATCTGCAGTTCTTCACGGATATCCTCGTTTCTTATCTGGTCCATTCTAGTGCAGCCTTTTACTCTTCTTAAAAATTTCATCTCGGCTGCTTGGATTTTACTTTCTTGTTTGGTAGTGGTAATCCAAGATTCACTCCCATACAAAAGGACAGGGACAGCCATTGTTTTATACAATTTTAATTTTGTTTGTTTATGGGCTTTATTATTCAATGTTCTATTTTTTGTACCACAAATAGCTTGAAACTGATGTGTTTTGTGTTCAATATCTTTATCATATCCATAGCTGATGTCACGTCCTAAATATTTAAAGTGGGATACTTGTTCAATAATTTCGTCTCTAATTACTATTTTTGCACGCAGAGTATTTCTTCCACAAAATTCCATTACTTTTGCTTTACTTATTGAAATTTTAAAATTATAATCGCTACATATTGCATTTAGTTTGTAAGCAGCCAATTGTAACAGATCTTCATCATGGTATAGTAAGACTAAATCTTCGGCGAAAATTATGTTATTAATACTTGAGTTATTGTTCAATTTAAGGCCTTTGTCCATTATAATTTTCCATTGATTCATAATGCCATCGATATATATATTAAAAAGAGTAGACAATAGACTACACCCTTGTCTTACGCCTTGATTTATAAAAATTTCTTCTGACCTTTTTCCATCAGTTTTTATCACTACTTTAGTTTCTTCATATAGGCCTAAGCCTTGGACTGACTTTATTAGATGGTGTGGATATCCTCGTTCCTTCATTATTTCCCATAGTATAGATATATTTACTCTGACAAAGGCCTTTTCAAAATCAATGAACAACAAATATGTTGGCAGGTTAAATTCTCTTCTCTTTTCAATTAGTATCTTTATAATAAACACATTATCACTACAGGATCTTCCTTTTCTAAACCCTACTTGTTCTTCTTTCTAATAGTGTGTCAGATATCTTCTTCAATCTATTATTTATTATTTTTGCATATAATTTATAAGTGGAGTTCAATAAGCTGATACCTCTATAATTTTTACTATCTAATCTATTTCCTTTTTTGAAGAGGGATATGACTTCACCTATCTTCCAATTTTCAGGTATATTTTACATGTCTTCCAACATTCGTTTATTAAGTTTAATAATCTTATTTCTGCAAATAAACCTGCATACTTTATCAGTTCATTGTTTATACCATCTATACCTGGTGTTTTTCTAGTTTTCATTTCTTTCAATACCTCCCTCATTTCGCTTAGAGTAATTCTGTCTATTTCTGATTTATTTTCACTTTCAGAAGGGCATTTTATAACTAATTCTTCATTACACCACAATTCTCTGTAGTGATTCTCCCATATCTTCAGATCAATAGTATTTAGTTTTGCAGTATCTTTTTCTGTTGTATTTAATTGTTTCATTACTTTAAATGCTAACGATTGTCTGCCATGTAGGGGCCTACATCGTGCTCTATTTTAGAAATAAATCTTTCCCAGGAATCTTTATGAGCTGTTCGAGTTATTTGTTTTGCTCGATTTCTTTTTTGTTTATATATAGTTCTAGATTCTTCAGTTTCCTTTTGTAAGTACTCTAAATAGGCCTAAGCTAATTTTTTGTCTCGCACAGCCTCCTCTATTTCGTCATTCCATATCTTTAATCCTCTTTTGTTGCGAATCTTTTTCTTCTTTCCTTTAGCTGCTTCATTTGCAGCATTTAAAATACATGTTTTCATATTTTCCCACTCTTCATTTAGATTACCATTAATTGATTTTCTTTCTAAGTGTTCTTGTAGCCTTTTTGGTATAATTGTCTTATACTTTCTTCTTCTAGAAGATATACTTTAAAAACCTCTTCTTTTATTCTTTCTTGAGTTTTTGGTTTTATCCATTTGGCTGTTATAAGTATCGTGGCTACCAATAGATAGTGGTCTGTACTTATATATGTCACATCCTCTGTATAGGCCTACTCTTACATCTTGTATTTGATTTCTGAGTCTATCATTAATCATTATGTAATCTATTAAAGATCTTTGGTTTCTAGCGCACCATGTATACTAGTGTATGTCCTTTTTCCTATAGAAAGTATTCGTGATTGTTAGTTTATTATAGGTAGCAAATTGTCGAAGTTCTTCCCCGTTTCTGTTTATTACATCTTCTCCAAACATACCTACTATTCCTGGGATTGGGAGATTACCAACTCTGGCGTTTAAATCACCTCCTAAGATGTAACGCTAAATAGGCCTATTAACCATAATCTAAATTAATGTAAATAATTAATTGTGTTGTAACTAAAACCCTAACATACCGGATGGTGGAAATAGGGTTCATAGTATTGGAGATTCAATAAAAAATAATAATAATAATTAAACTTGAGTGAGAACTGATATAAAATTCCCTAAAATATTACTTTATTACAGAAATCAGAAACAAATATGACAAAAAAAACATGAGTAATACAAATTTAATACACAATAAAAATCACTAAATATTCATCAGAAGACCTATATAAATGTCATCTACTTATTAAAAACTCAAATGTTTCATAATGACAATGATTATAAATCAATAAATTCAGAAGAGTGTAAGACAACCTTGGAAAAGTAACATATATCCCTAGATCGGAGTGTTGGATTTTCAATAAAAATTGTTTTGACACATTAGTCAATGTTGTTTTTGACAGAGAACAAAAATGTTAAATGTAAAAAATGTTTGGTAAAAGTTTGATTGTAAAATTGTAAGATATTCTGAAGAAACATCAGCCTATTAAAAACCTTAATTATAGCATTATATGAAATTGTAGTAATAAGCATTTGGAAGGAATTATATCAGAACACTTACACTAACCATTTTAACATTTAAAAAATCAGTAAAATGTGACACATATAAAGCAAGTTTATAATATTAAATTGATTCTAAACATACTGTAAATCATAAGCCCATAGGCTAGTCTTTTTTTTAATTGCCAAATGGGTCATCAGGTTCAACCCATTTGCTTCATCTTTAGAGATTCCTAGCTTTTTTCTTAAGAAAAGAAACCAGAATTTTTGGTCACTCTTCAAATTAATAAAAAATTAGGAGGTAAAAGGGAAGTAAAATTTGTTTATCAATTCTGAATATTAACAAAGTAATCACTATCAAAATATGTTGGAGTCATTATATTAGATGTAGGCAAGCAAATAGGTTAATTGGATCGTAATCGGGCAAATCTTACCCAATGTCAGTTATGTTTTGTAAGCAGGTACATTTTCAATCATTGCAGTTAAGAAAAAACAGGTATATTAATTTTGGTACTAATACATATAAAAATCATTCCTACTTACTTTTAATGTTTTTGTATTTTATAAACATGGTGAGGTTAGAACCAGAGTTTTCTATCTATATGATCAGGCCTATATACTTTTTTATTTTTCTTGTTTGTCATAGCATTAAAAAATGGCGGTTAACAGTCATTTATATAACTAACATTTATTTTATATTTATCATGACCCATCATATCATGGGGGAAACGTAACCCTGCCTTCAAGGCGCCCCAACCTCAGAAGTGGGTTACAAGTACGGCATGCCAGGAGAGAAACCAGGAATGTCGAAAGACAAACCTGGGGCATTTGAAAAAAAAAATAATAGTAATAATAATAACAATAATAATAGGCTACTACGGCCAGTGACATCTGGTCTGTCACAATTACTTTATTTTCTTTCTACAATTAACCTAGCTCAGTTGTGTACATGGTGACGTTTGGTTCAACTAACGAAGGCATAATGATGAAATAAAGTATGTTGAACGATTAAAAAATGTTATTAATACAAAGGTAAAGTTGTAATTTGGCTTGTCTATATATTTTAAATGAAAGTGTTAAAATTAATTTCGGGTATCGTGCTCACTTTTCATTTTTTTTGCTGACTGTACACTCTAAGTCTAGTATGTTTTCCAGTTCGCTATTTTTGTCTGACCCTTCTATCCTATTCCTGCCCTTGTAGATTAATACCTAAAATAGCTGATACAATATTTATTCACTCAATAAGTGAATTAAATCCAGCAGAAACGGATTTTTGGAGGCGTTCGTTGGAATTTCTAGAATATAGGGCCTATGTGTAAAATAAGAAATATTTTAAATAAACAAAAGATGAATGTTCAAACTTCAGTTGTGGATTTCATAAAAACTAAACAATAAAGATTGTATTGTTTTGTAAGAAAAAAAACAGAAGACAAATTCCCGAGACGAATACTACAATTGTGCCACCTGGCTGAAGAGGGCGGCCAAAAATAGTGCATTGGCGTTGTTTTTTAGTACCAAGAGGAGAAAAGACTTGGATGATGGAAGTTTAAAATGATAGAGAAATGTGAAGGGGAATGGGAGTGGATTAATAGGGTCCAGGAACCTGTTAAATAAAAATGTATAAACACTTTAACATCTAATGTATTTCCTACCTACTTCTTTGGGTTGGGTATTTCTGTAGTGATGTCTTTAAGAATGAATTTTTTTCAAGAAATTAACTGATTTTGAATGCAATTGCATGATGTCCTGGTAATGAAATTTGCTTAGACATTAACTTGTGAGCCTTTTGATTAGGATTGTATTTCCTCACCGTTGTGGACGAGAAAGCAAACGGATGAGGAGAAATGTTAACGTCAAGTGTGCAATCCCTCCATTAACATCACAGTGGTGATCATCACAACCATGATTCTCAATGGATTTTAAAAGTACAGTAATGGTTCATGCTCAATGTAACTATAACCCCCTGATTCTCCGGCCGTGACGTTTTCACGACAGTGTTGCCGATATGGATATTCAGTGGGAGTGGCCGCTCTGTGTATGCGGTTAGCAGACATACAGGTGACAACCTCTCAGCAGCTTCAAGAGCAGTGATTGGTCGTGGCATACATCTACTCTCACAACAACCAGATCCTTATTGGCAGCAGAGGGCGAATTCTACCTTTACCCCTCCAATAATCTAAGTTTCAAAGCCGGTGATATGACGGCTCGGGTATAGTCAGGTGCCATTACAGGAAGTAGGAAAAGTGGCTTCAACACTTGATGGAAGGGATCATATTTTATATAGTAGAACAATATAATGTTGTAAAGTGTTTTAATTATTTTGTAACAAGGAACATTAGTTTTAAATTAATTTCTGTTATTATTAAACATGGAATTTTGTGTTTTATTTTTACGTTTTCATTTATCTAAAAAAACATTAAACATAGGCCCTAATAACTGAAAATGTATAAACGATTATTCTCCCCGTTAAATGGATCCCAAGAATGGGATCTTACTTTATGAGAGGAGAAAATATGAGTATTTCAGAACAAAATCCTTAGGAAAAATTTTGGACCAACGAGAGATGAACAGGCAGGTTAATGGAGAAGACTGCATAACAGCGAGCTATATGATATTTATGGTAAACCAGATATAATAAATAAAAGTTAAGTCTCGTAGACTTCGATGGACAGGACATTTGGCACTAATGTTGAAATAAAGAGGCGGATGGAAAGTTTTTGTAGGAAAACCAGAGCGAAATCACCTAGCAGGTTGGCCAAGAATGAGGGGCACATAACAGTAACCATGATTTGAGGGGAGTGGATTGTACAGGGATGATTATAAAACATTAGCTGAAAATACAGATGTATAGAGAGCTTATGTCCTCGCGTCCATTATGCTTAATTCTTTTTGGTGGCAAAATCTATCCATTGCCATTGCACAATTTACATAAAGTAATTGAATTACCCAGCTGACACCTCCTCAAGACAAAACATACGTTAAGCATTCTCTTATTAAACGATCTGCGCATGCACGCAACAATTATTATGCTTAAAAAATAACAAATATTGGATTAAAACATCCAAACCTCCTCTTTCAAATGCTATCAACCTTAGTCATCTATCTATAGTAATTCTGCCCTAGGACAGGTCTTTCACTGCAATCATAGCATTTTCATGCTATGCTTTGCAGCTTCCCGTTGATTTCCACACCGGTAAAATAATGATGATGGCCGGATGGTTTTCGGGGACCGTTGGTCCCTAAGCTTCCTGACATTTGTCTTACAGGTGAGGAAAACTCCCGAAAAACCTCACCCATGACCCTGTCCCGCCGACCGGGAACCGAACCCGGAACCACTGCGTGACATGGCAGCACGCTACCTAGCGGTGGACTAGTTTTGAAATAATGACTTAATTTCATTATACTTACCTATAAACGGATCACGGTGTAGTGATGATTGACCTGCACAATACTCGCAGGTTATGAATGTTACGGACAAAATGTGAATGTTTGATTTATATAAATTACTCTTAACCGTTTAATGCGAAAAACAAGAAAATTAAAAGTAAATAAATCCTTCTTGTTCTAATCCCGCTATTTCTAAATGTTCTACATTAGTTTTAGGCCTACTTATTATTTTTAATATTTAACTAATACTGACGCTATCAAACCCGGAGATTCTTGGTCGTACATATATAAGCTCTCCATACATCTTCATTCCTGTCGTAAAGTTTTCGAATCATCTCCTGTATAAGTAACCTCCTAAAATCATGTATAACGTTATTCTCTCTCCTCTTTATTGGTCGACTTACTGGACGCTTTTCTTATGTGTTTGCTACATGGAGTTTCCCCATTCGTGCCACATTTCCTTCCCATGCAATAATAATTACATATTTTTTCCTCGGTATGTATCTGTCTAAGAATTTAAGTTAACGAATTAAGTCATTGTTGGACCAACATATCTGTGCCACTTCAGTGATGCAGTCGTTTTTAGAAAAGTTAACGCCTGTACTCACTCCATTCCACGCACTTCCCTCCCACCACGTCAAACAACGGTCAGGATAACTTTCCGAGTAGTGATGTTGCCAAACTTCCCCCAAACAGTGTCATGGGTCTTCAATACTGAATAATATAAGGTTAATTATTACTTCATCGTTAAGTATGTATAATGACGCTGATTGAGTTTTATTATTTGCTTAATAACTAAATGTTTAATTCACCACTCCGAGCTACAATATTCCTATTGATTTGACAACACTGGACTGCAAGTGAAAATAATCTGTTCCCCAATAAGGCCCGCAATTGAGAGTAGTGGGAGGAGCGAAAGAAAAGAGGGAGATAGGAATGAAGGGAGGGAAATGATTTACCTAGGCAGAAAAGTAATTGGTGTTTGTTTTTATATCTTACGGGGGCCCAAATCCGTTAGTCAGACTATATGTCAATAGCCTTCTTATTGGCTAATGTTAGTTTTAGATTGAAGTTACGACCTTTGATCTTCGTCTCTTCGTTAATTGCTTAGGTCCAAGAGCGTTGCATTTCTAACACTCCTTCAGTTGTAAATATTTTTTTCAAAAGATAGTTATTGTTGGAAGAAGTTCTAGTGAAGTGACACCATGCAAGCTAAAAGTGTTTTATCAAGTCTGAAGCAACTTCTTTATAAGCCTGAGCCGAGACCGTTTCTCCTCCGCTGCCAATGGACAGCCAGGTATTTATTTCTCTTGTCTCTTGTTTATATACAATTTATGTAATAATATCATTACATTGAAGGTGTAGTCAAAGAGGACATAAAGCATAGAAGTGAATTGAGTAGCAAAATAATATCATCGTTAAATTCCATATGGTGGGAAAGACACAAAAAAATATATTGGTAAAACATTGGTGGAACCTGTTGCAATGTAGGCTATGGAAGTGAGGTTTGGACAATCAATAAGTACTACAAGATTAGACTAATAGCTCTAGAAATGGATTATTTACGCACAAGTGCCAGAAAGTCTAAATTAGAACATGTCACAAATAAGGAAATTAGAAACATAATGGAAACAGATTGAGATAATGATGATAATAATAACTATTATTATTGTTATCATTATTATTATTATTATTGTTATTATTATTAATAATAATAATACTATTATTGTTATTATTATTGTTCACCATTGTGGTCTGGGGTAACGTCGCGACATTGCCTCTATTCTGCAGCCTCAGGAGATTTCGATGGTAACAAGTTTCCTGTGTGAAGCTTTTCGGGATTTTTCATAACCTATAAGACAAATGTAGGAAACTTTAAGGTCTCTGAGAGTTGCCGAACATCATATCCATCCATAGTAATTCTGCCCAAAGGCAGGTCCATCACTGCAATCATAGCATTTTCATGCTATGCTTGCAGCTTTACTATAGGGAATTGTAGGTTTGGTAGCTTCCCGTTGCTTTTCACACCGGTGAAGAATCATAATAATAATGATGATGATGGCCACATGATTTCGAGGACTGTTTGGGCCTTAAATTTTTCCTGACATTTGTGTTAAATGTGAGGAAAACCTCCGATAAAAAACCTCCCCAGAAAAACTGTCCCGACCGGGGATCGAACCCGGGCCCGCTACGTGACAATGCAGCACGCTGCCTTGAGATCACAGCGGTGGACATTCAAACTAGTATCATCTAGTATCTCTTCGTCTCTCTTTGATTCGAAAATTTTCCTAAAAACTTTATTCTCAAATACTCGTAATATTTTATTCTCCCTTAAATTAAAGGTCCACACTTCGCATCTTTATAACACAACTGGAATAATAACAGTTTTATACATTTATAATTTAACGTTCCTTGACAGAAGTTAGGTTGACAAGAGCCCCTGTAATGCGTAATAGCATGAGTTTCCAGAGTTTAACCAATGTTTAATTTAATTCTCCATCTCATTGCTATTTTAATTATTATTCCTTGGCATTTGAATTCTCCAAATTCTTCAAAAATGCTCCTCATTTGTTATTAGTTGTCCATTTCCATTTATTAATTTCTACATGTGACCATATATTTATTTAGTATTATTTATATTTACTTCCAGTTCTAATTTCTTAGTTTTATAATAATAATAATATTAACGTAGGAAAACCAGAGGGAAAACTCCCAGTTGGTAGACCAAGAATGAGGTGGGAGAATAACATTAACTATGATTTGAGGTAAGTAGATTATACAGTGGACGATTGGAAAACATTGGCTCAGGATGGGGCTGTGTGGAGAGCTTATGTCCTTGCGGCCACAAACCTACAGGTTCGATGGTGCCAGTGAGTTAGTCATTAGGCCTATATTTATATATTCTCCTTAAATCAGCAAAATCGGATCAAAAATTCGACTTGTTGAGGAAATCGCTTAGTTTACGCAGTTCCTGCGTGACGGAATATTTTTATTTCAATGTGCACATTTTATTGTGGCTATTTGAGAATTTTTAAACATAAAAATATCACACTTGAGTAGATGGTAAAAAAAAAAAGGTAGAGATAGTGTGGCTTATGTATTTTCTAACTTACATTCATTAATAGCAAAACACATTCAAACGAGAACCACTGTTACCTGAAAAAAAGAATGCTGGATTTTGAATGGTCATTAGATAACAACATACAACCATAACCACCTGACTTGGCCATTTAAGGTAGTGCATAGTTGCCACATATCTCTATATTTGCTAGCTAATAAAAATTCAAATACATTGTCAATAAATTTAAAATAGGCTAATTAAATCTAACTTTTTAACTTTTTTAATAGTGTAATAAAATGTTTTGTCTATTGAACCATGATAATGCACATCTATCGTTATGTCTATTCACTGACTAATCCACTGGTTTTACATTTTCTAACTTACATTCATTAATAACAAAACACATTCAAACGAGAACCACTGTTACCTGAAAAAAAGAATGCTGGATTTTGAATGCTCATTAGTTAATAATATACAACCATAACTACCTGCCTTGTCCATTTAAGGTAGTGAATAGTTGCCACATATCTCTCTATTTCCTAGGTAATAAAAATGGAAATAAATTGTCAATAAATTTAAAATGGGCTAATTAAATTTCATTTTTTAAACTTTTTAAATAGTGTAATAAAATGTTTTGTCTACTGAAACCATGATAATGCACATCTATAATTATGATTATTCACTAACTAACTTACTGGTTCTATGGAACCCGTACGTTTGTCGGACATAAGCTCTCCATACGTTCCTATCCTGAGCTAATATTTTTCAGTATACTTACTTACTTACTCATTGGCACTACCGAATCCGAAGGTTCATGGCCGCACGGATATAAGCTCTCCATACATCCCTATCCTGAGATAATGCTTTCCAATCATTCCCTGTATAATCTACTTCCCTCAAATCATAGTTAATGTTATTCTCCCTCCTCATTCTTGGTCTACCAACTGGGCGTTTTCCCTCTGGTTTTCCTACAAGAAGCTTCCATGCAAGTCTTTCATTCCCCATATGTGCAACATGTCCTGCCCATCGCAGTCTACGAGACTTAACTGTTCTTATTATATCTGGCTTCCTATAAAGACCATGTAGTTCATTGTTATGTAGTCTTCTCCATTCACCTGTCTGTTCATCTCTCTTTGGTCCAAACATTTTTCTAAGTGCTTTATTCTCAAATACTTGTAATCTCCTTTCCTCTCTTAAAGTAAGAGTCCATGTTTCGCACCTATTTAATATCCATCCATAGTAATTCTGCCCGAAGGCAGGTCCTTCACTGCAATCATAGCATTTTCATGCTACGCTTGCAGCTTTACTAGGGAATTGTAGGTGTGGTAGCTTCCCGTTGCTTTCCACACCGGTGAAGGATGATGATGCTGATGATAAGGATGATGATGATAAGGATGATGATGATGATGACCATATAATATAACTGATAGGATAATAGTTTTATATATTTTCAGTTTAACGTTTTTTTAAAGGAGTTGGGACATCAAGAATCTCTGTAATGCATAATAGCATGCAGTTCCAGAATTGAGCCTATGTTTAATTTGTTTGTGCATCTCATTCCTATTTGTGATTATTGTTCCTAGGTATTTGAATTCAGCCACTTCCTCAAAATTTCCCTCATTTGTCATTAGCTGTCCATTTCCATTATTTAATGAATTTCTACGTGTGACCATATATTTAGTTTTATTGATATTTACTTCCAGTCCTAATTTCTTAGTGTTACTCAATAGTGTGTGCGTGTTGTCCTTTAGTATCTCCTCGCTATCGGCCAACAATACTACATCATCAGCATAAACTAACATCTTATTAATACCATTGAGTTGTAAGCCTTCCTCATTCTCTAAAGATTTAATGGCATGCTCTAGTACAAAATTAAATAGTAGAGGAGATAGTGCATCTCCTTGCTTCAACCCATTCTGGATTTCAAAAGTGTCCGAAAACGCACCCTACTCTTTGTGCCATTTAGACACATTCGTATAAGTCTAACTAACTTTTTAGGAATTCCGAACTCCAGCAGGATACTATATAACTTCTCCCTCTTAATTGAATCATATGCTTTTTTGAAGTCTACATACAGTTGATGTACAGTACCATTATATTCCCATTTCTTTTCTAAAATCTGTCTTATACTAAAAATCTGATCTGTTGTAGACCTATTTCTTCTAAATGCACATTGATGATCTCCTAGAATGTCATCGGTATAGGGAGTAAGTCTGCTTATTAATATAGCCTATTTGTAAGAATTTTGTACGAAGTTGAAAGTAATGAGATGCCCCTGTAGTTGTTGCAATCAGTTTTATCTCCTTTCTTATAAATTGGTACAATAATTGATTCCTTCCATTCATCTGGAAGAGCTTCTTTTCCCAAATCATACTAAGCAACCAGCGTATCTTGTCCATCAATTTTTCTCCCCCTGATTTTATCAGTTCTGCTGGGATCTCATCTGAACCTGATGCTTTATACATCTTCAATTTTTCAATCGCCATTTCAACCTCTAATGCACTTGGCTCTGCGACTAGCATTTCTGCTATCTGCAAATTATCCTCCTCAGTGTCCTGTTCTGTATGTAGCCTACATTTAATAGCTGATTAAAGTAACTTTTCCATCTATTTAATATACTCCTGGATTCTGCAATCATATCCCCATTTTCATTCCGAATTATGTTTGTTCTAGCCTGAAACCCTTTATTCTCTATAGGCCTACTAATTCTCTGATAGGGATATATTTTCCAGTATGGTTGTCCTATTAAGTTTATTATTTTGTGGAATTGACAAAAGGCTTGGGGAACTCTAATAAAAATATTAGCATCATCGTCCCGTGAGATAGGCTATTTGGGATGCCCAAGCGTGGTACATAATCAATTTTTTTATCCATATGCGGCCCCGGAATTTTTAATCACTCGTCGGGATGGGCCACTGGAATTTTGAAGAGACTGACGAAGTTTTATCGGGAAAACTTGATTGCAATACAAATAAATAATACAATCCTTCACATTTTGCAGACTTAAGACCATATGTGTCCACCGCTGTGATCTCGGGGTAGCGTGCTGCCTTGTCGCGCAGCGGACCCGGGTTCGATTCCCTGTCGGGACGGACTCCTGGGTGAGGTTTTTTTTCGGGGCTTTTTCTCACCTGTAAGACAAATGTCAGGAAGCTTAGGGCCCAACGGTCCCCGAAATCATCCGGCCATCATCATCATTCTTATCATTATCATCATCCTTCACTGGTGTGGAAAGCAACGGGAAGCTACCACACCTATAATTCCCTAGTAAAGTTGCAAAGCTTAGCATAAAAGTTATATGATTGCAGTGAAAGACCTGCCTTCGAGCAAAAATACTACGGATGGAAGACCATATGTAATGGTGTAAAATGTATTAATAAATATGAGTATGTAACTCATAAAATTAATAAAATTTATTTTACTTGGCATAAAATTAAAATCACAATATTTACTTTCCCCTTTTCTTATCTTACAATGTTGCCATGTTACAATATCAGATTCCATACATCAGTTTGCTTCTCATTTGCACTTTATTCTTAAATAAATACTTTATTGTCATAAACTGATTTATTAATTGATTTTACAACTGAAATTATGACATAGGGCGTAACTAAAATATTAGGTAATTTTTATGTGCATATTTTTATATATTTTATGTCATGATTGTATATATATTTTTGCATATTAGGGTGGTTTTTAAGTCATAAAAATCCTAGCCTTAGTGGTGGGCCATACCGGAACTTTTCAGGTTTTTCTCGAGGGTTTCCCAAATCCCATCTCACACATACACTCCATTCCCATCCCCTTCATGTCACTTAATTTCTCAAACTTTTATTTCATATCACCTCATCTCTTGTTACGGATGAAATTTGATGAAATTTGTTGTGTGTCTGATTGTGTCCCTGGGTGGTTTAGATTCACAATTGGACCCTTAAAAACCATTAGGTGGAGGAGTTCACGTGAAGTGAAAATTTAAAAATCGATCTAGCGGCCACATTTTTCGATGTTTTACAACGAAACTCAGTATATTGTATTAAAATAACCCGAGGTGGGTATTATCCTAAAAATGAGCGAAGTGCGACAATCAGAAGTGGAAGTTTACTTAAATCCGAAATTAAAAAATGGATATGCGACTGGATCTATTTTGATGAAATTGTGTGTATGTGTGTGTGTGTGTGTGTGTGTGTGTGTTTTGAGTGAGTCCCTGGATGGTTTAGATTTACAATTGGGTCCTTTAAAACCATTACGTGTAGGATTTCACCTGAAGTGAAATCGCTCTAGCGGTCATAATTCCCGATGCTTCACAACGAATCTCAGTATATCCTATTAAAATAAACCAAGGTAAGTATTGTCAAAAGATGAGTAAAATCTGATTATTAGAAGTGGAGGTTTATTAGAAATCCGAAATTAAAACTGCCTAAACTACTGCAGCTAGTTTTATGAAAAGTTTGTGTGTGTTTGAGTATGACCCTGGATGGTTTAGATTCACAAGGGGGCCAGATAGGTGGCGTTGCGATCGGGTTATAGATTTTTTATGTTAGATATGTAGTAACCTACATTTCCGACATATTCCGCGAGACAACAATGTAATGTCATAATGCGCGCTTCTTGAATCACAACATATGGCAGTGAAAAATTTTCTTCCGATTGAGGGTCTTTCCACTTTTCAGCGGTTGCCCTTTTACCAGCCGGCTGCTGGCCCTTCACATCCACATGTGTCAATCACAGAGGTAGATGATCAACAGCCAGTGTAGGGGTGACATGTGGTTAGCATGTCGAGTCCCCCAGCCGTTATAGCTGGTTCCTCAACCTGGAGCCGCTACTTATTGTAGCTACCCAATTGCCTCACGATGCTGGGTGGGCACCGGTCCCATACTGGCCGAAATACCATGAGAAAATTTCTTCCCCCATGGAGACTCGAACCAGCGCAAGTCCCGTAGCTCTGCGCCAAGGCTTCCTACCTTAACCGCTCAGCTACGGTGCGAACTTATTAATTGGTTAATTATATGGTAAAAAAGTACTTATATTTTTACTGTCCGGCCATGACACGAGAATTGAACGTTCGGGCAGGACAACTTCTGCCGGGTCCGCTAGTAATTTATAATTTTCTGAACAATTTCGTATGGATATAAATTAACGTAAATTCTAATCACATGTTGAGTGCTGTCGGAGTACATTTTATTTATATCAAGTATATATTTCATTAATCTCCTCACATATAAAATATAGGCTTATTTTCATACAATAAGGCTTGTATATTTTATGTTCCATCTAACCTACTAACTCACTGGCACTATCAAACCCGTAGGTTCATGGCCGCGCGGACATAAGCTCTCCATACATCCCTATCCTGAGCTAATGTTTTCCAATCATTCCCTGTATAATCTACTTCCCTCAAATCAGGTAATGCTATTCCCCCACCTCAATCTTGGTCTACCAACTGAGCGTTTTCCTCTGATTTTCCTACAAGAAGCTTCCAAACACGTCTTCCATTCCCCATACGTGCCACATGTCCTATCCATCGCAGTCTAGGAGACTTAACTGATTTAAGTTCGATCAGATAATTTATTTAATACATTCTCTTTAGCTTTCGCAATCGTTGTCTATATTATTATGCTTATGAAATCTGTTCACTGCTCACGGGAAATTTAATCCAAAGGTCTCTCTCTCTCGCTTCCATTGGCGCATGCGTTTGGCATCCTACTCCTCGTAACCCGCTATGTGCCCCATAATACAACTGCCACGGTAGAAGGAACGAGATTGGGAAGCTCGGGGAGCGAGATTCGAGCGGCTGCTCATTCCATGCTCATTAAATCTGGTTAAAACCAGAAGGTATATTTTAACCAGATTTAATGAGAATATTGCAGATTCTAGATTGAATAGAATTGGCAAATCTGCGATTGCTCAACATATTTCTAATCACGGTCACGTTATTGATAAAAGTAACCTCAGGCTGGTTACTTCGGTCATTAATTTTAAATTCCTTGACATCCTTGAAAGTATAGAAATGCATAAAAACAAAGATAAAATTATGAATAATGACAGGGGCACTATTCCAGCCTGCGCCCTCTTTTCGCTAATTAAAAGAGAGGAGGATTAGTACTATAATGTCAATGTTATTTCAAATCATGTGACGTAGTTTGTTTTTATATGAGTTTTAGTTTATACATTTCAGTTTGTTTGTCTTCAGTCAATATTAAGTCTTGATAATGGTAGCGTCGCTACTGAAACGCGTTGACTCTTTTAACTTTTTAAATTATTGATTTGGGTTTTTATTGGCTTTATGTAATGCAAGTTTATCACCAAGAAGATCCTATTTATTAAATACATTGTTAGGATTAATTTATTAAAGTACTAGTTAACAAATTAATAGTAAAGTAAAGTGATCCCACAACAGGCCCGGAGGCCCTTGGGGTAGTAGGAGGTTAAAGCTCCCACATTTTCTAGACAATCGGCACTTTATGTCAGCCGGGTTGTCAACCCTGCGTGACGGCCGCCTTTACCCCCAGAACAAGCGTCTGGTACTCATTTCCGTTAGAGGCTGAGTCGACCCCATAGTGCCGCCAGAGGGTTTGGGTCAGTTTAAAAATCCTGACCCCCAACGGGACTTGAACCCTCGACCCTCCGGCTTGTAGCTCAGTGCCTTAACCACTACGCTACGGCGTGCCCCCAACAAATTAATATAATTTGTATTCATTCTAATCGATTTATGGATGATCAGAACTACGATCTTTGTATATTTATAGTTAAATATTTGTTCTGTAAATGTTTCATAGATTATTCTCAGTTATATTTTTGTGCATGTTTCATTATATTTTAAGTTACCAGTATGTAAGATTAATTTTTGTCGCTTTTTAACTAAAGGAAATTGCTTGCTTTGTTTCGATTTTCTGAAGTTCAGTTAAAGTAACAGACACGAAGCATATTGTGTATGTTTTATTCGGTCAACGACGGATCAATCAAGTCAGTAATATTTTTTTTATTCTAGTTGAGGAAGACGGTAGTATACAAGGGAAAATAGTATATTACGATGCAAGGCTGGGTAGTGGTTTTTACAGAATCGAGGGAAAATGTTTAAAAACCGAGCGATAGCGAGGTTTTTAATTTCCGAGATTCTGTAAAACAATTCACAAAAACGTAATATTACAGTACAGTTATTTAGGGTGGCAATCCCGAGATGTAGAAAGTTGAACTTTCAATCATGGTCGCCATTGCTATAAGTACGACAAAACACACTATCGCGCAAAAAAAATTAACAGTGTTATATTCTCAACGGAATAAAAAAAATTATGAACTTAAAAAGTATAGATACAATCAAGTCAGGTGACATAAAAACAGTTTTAGATATTTGTACGTAATTATGTAAGTGGGAAAGGTAATAAATAGATATAAATGAATTAGAATGAAGGTCAATAAATCATAACAATGCATTAAAAAAAAGGATTATCGCCAGATATTACCTACTATAAAAATATTATTTACATGAAAGCCGCACAAGACCTATTATTACCCTTCTGGACCCTACTGCTTAATGAATGTATACACACAGTGACGATTCCAAATAGCTGGAGAACAGCAAAAATCAAACTGCTGTACAAAGGCAAAGGAGACAGGGAAGACCTAGACTCCTACCGAGGTATCGCATTAGAAAACAACTTATTCAAAATCTTCACAAGGATCTTGGCTCACAGACTAGAGGTAGAACTTGCTGGATATATACCAGAATGCCAGTTCGGCTTTATAAGAGGAAGGAGCACTCAACATGCAATTAAGTGCCTGATGGATGAGATAGAAACAGCATTACGGAGACCAAAAGGAAATTCCATGCAGTCTTCATAGACTACAAAAAGGCTTTCGACCTGATAGACCGATGCAAACTAATCACCAAGCTCAAGCATATGATAGGGGAAACTCATCCGCTCAGTAATATAATAGAAAACATCCTGGCATACAACCTCGTCGAAATTGATGATGGAATAGACACATCAAATGCAATCCATCAGACCAATGTGTCCTACAAGGGGATCCTATGAGCCCACTCATTTTCAATGCAGTAACGTCCGATATCACCGACATACTGAAAAACATGCAGGAAACGACATGTACGCGGACGATATGATACTAGGAAGTCCAAACAAAACAGAATTGCAGGCGGCACTACAGGAACTAGAACAATGGGTCGACGAAAACAAACTCGCCATCAACCCAGAAAAGACAGTCCAACTAACATTTAGAAGAGGAGGAAGAGCCACAGAAGAAGATATCCTAATGCTGAATGACGAACCACTAAAGACAGTTAACAAATTCACATACCTAGGCATGACACTGCAAACAACATTACGATCATTCAACCAACATATACAAGAGAAAACAGCAGCAGCCACAAGAGCAATCTACAGCATAAAAAATCTAGCCCGACTGTCACTACCCACGGCCATGACATTATTCGATACAACGATATCTCCAATCATAACATACGGCATAGACATTATATGGGAGAAACTGTCACTTAGCGATCTCGAAAGGATAGAGAAGGTTAAGGCACGTTTCCTTAAAGTGGCTCTAAGGGAGGGGAAAACAACCCCGTCGAGACTTGTATATGAACTTGCAAGAGAGTCGTTCTATGTAGAGGATCTGAGGATGAAACCGCTTCTGCCAACTACCGGCCCCTACACAGAACTCGTACACCGAAGCAAATTGAAGAAGAGGGAGATAGACCTTGATTTCTATGCTACGGGAGCCATGATAGAGAGGAACTGGACAAATGCTAACCAGGAGCAGCGACATGTTGTGACACGTTATGCTGTGCACGGTTTTCATCACGAAGTGTGTGAAATCAAGAAGTACCATGACCCAAATGAAAAATGTATATGTGCTTTGTGTGGTCACAGATGCGAACGGTACTACATACCGAAGTGCCCAAAGAACACAAAAACACTGAACGAATATAGCAAAGATTAAATATAATCAATGCCCACTCGGGCGAACCTTTTACTTATTATAAAAAGATTATTTACCTACTTTGCTTACCCCATATTTAAATAAATAAAACCAAAGAGAAATTATCATTGTCATTTTTCGTGTCGGGATTTTTAGTTTGAAAATGTTGGCTACGTTGTTGTAATGTGGTGAGTTATCGCTGGAAAATCGTGATCAACCCGTTCTCTATCATAGATCTCTATGCGTGATCAAAGAGTCCAAGTTTGTTTTTCTACGCATAGAGTTTCTACGATCGTAGTGTATGTTATAATGAATGGGAATGGTTGTCAGTTAATTTATGTTACCAAAATATATATTGCGTAAATTGTTGAAAAAATGTTAAAACATTTGTAAGAAGCACGTAACACGAATTCTAACCTTACAAAACCAGTTCATAAATATATTGAATGATTCACTGAGAAATATATTTCAAGTAATTTGTAAGGGGCGATTTAGTAACCATGTCAGTTAGGTTAGTATAATTTCAACACTTGTATAATATAACCGAATGGAAATTATTTCCAGATAAACTGTCTGTAGGTCATGGTTAACCTTAGTTGTTGTACGTTATACAATGTATTCAAGAAGAATAATAAAAATGTTCTATCTTCTAATTCCAGTGCGTCTGCTGCTTTAATGCAGCAGTTTGTTACGGGTCTCAAATCCAGAAATGCAGAAACCCGGTTTAAGGCAGCAAGGGACTTATATCATTATGTGAGTAAAAAACCTATTTGCAGTCTATAATAGTTTAAATAAATATGCAGAAGAGATGAATTTTTGGGGCTGATATTTCCATTAAGCACAGTGAGAAATTTTTATAGGCAGACACCACCCGCATGCACCAACAGGGTTTTATTTGCAAATTATTTCCCACCATTTACAACAAATTTACATTTTTTCTAACAATTATTTGAACATATTTTTCTATGATATTTAACTATATATGTAACATGAAGACCTGTCAGCCACATTGATTTTAAAGAATATTCTATACATCAACAGTACAGCCAACATAGGTTATGTACTTCAGAATTTGAGAACTTCCTATTTATTTGTAGGTGTTGCATTTTTTCATACTTTAGAGTGCTTAAATTGCATTAGGTTGGCTTTTAGGTTGGTCTTTCACGGGTTAGAGTACTTAAATTGCGTTAATTTAGCTTTTAGGTTTGTTAAATAGCGTGTATAATGTTGTCTGAATTGCAATATTCATAGAGTAAACAACTTCATGTTTGTTGGTGCATGCACATGGTGCCTGCCTGCCTGGGACTTTGAAAAAATTCTCACTGCGCTTAATGGAAAGGTTTTGGCTGAGGTTGACTTTAAGATACACACAATTTTCCATCTAACATTCTTATGCCACTGATGCACTAAACACTTTTCAACCATTTATAATGTTTCATACTATTTTAAACATTTTGGGGCTGATGTCCAGAAATGGGTGCACATAATTTTACACTTACATTCTTATACCAGTGATGCACTAAACACTTTTCAACCATTTATAACGACTTTTGTACTATTTTAAACATTTTGGAACCATTTTATAAACATTCTTACAATTTTTAAATATTTATAAATTACGCAAATATTGTGCATCAGGTTCTAGAGATGCAGAAAGGCTCAACTGCACTTCTACTAGCGCTTGATTTTTCAGTTATATTGTTGTAAACTGTAGCTCTTCTTCTGTATTTACTAACATTATTTAATATTTTAAACATTTTCCATCAATTTTTATAACAATATGAGACAATTTTGAAGTATTTATTTAAATATGAAAGTTGCAATATTATGACACTGTTAAACAATATTGCGATGCTAACTGCTATTTTCTCCACAGAGTATATTACTTAGTCTATGATATTTCTATCGCTGCTTTGGGTTATCACTAGTTGGATCAGTGTTAGGGAGTGATAAGTAAGTGTACACCCATTTTTAATAAATGTTTGGTAATTTTAATATTATTAATATATATTTTAAACATAGATTTGGGGATTTATTGCAAATTTAAATTTCATAGCGACGGATAGTAATCGAGGATGATAATCGATATGTGGTTCGATTGTGTGTTATCGCTGGCTGTGTAAACTCTGGCGCATGCACACTGTTGTTCTATAGGACTTCGAAAATATTTTACGCTAGTTTAAGTGCAGTTTTTCCTGCGGAAATGCTTCATGTAACATCTGCTAGGTGGCTCTCAAATCGATGTTACCAACATTTGAAAATAATTTCAAACCATATTTAATGTTGTGTACGTAACATTAGTTTATAGTTTATTAAATAATATGCATGTAAATTATTTTGTTAAGTTAGGAAATGAGAAGTTGGTTTACATCCATTTTTTTAGCATTTGGGAATAAATAATATTCATGTAAATTGTTTTCTTAGATTAGGAAATGGCAAGTTAGTTTACGTCAATTTTTTTTAGCATTTGGGAATTTATTTCCAAAATTGGTAACGCCGTCTTCAGAGCCATCTACCGGAAGCTACATTAACCATTACAGCAACTTGCGCATGCGCACTGCAATTCTAGGAACTTAGAGGAATTCGTGTGCACCCATTTCTGGACCTTATCCCATTTTGGAACCATTTTATAAAAATGTCTTAAGGTTTTTAAATATTTAAATTACACGAATATTGTACATCGAGTTCTTCAGGGGCGGAAATGCTTCATGTAACATCCAGTAGGTGGCTCTCACATCGGAGTTACAAACATTTGAAAATAATTCCAAACCATATTTAGTATTAGTGTACGTAACATTAGTTTATAGTTTAATAAATAATATGCATGTACATTGTTTTGTTAGATTAGGAAATGGGAAGTTAGTTTACGTCCAAAGTTGGTAATGTTGATTTCAGAGCCATCTACCAGAAGCTACATTAACCATTACAGCAACTCATGCATGCACACTGCGATTCTGTAGAACTTAGAAGAATTTGTGTGCACCCGTTTCTCACCTTATCCAAATTTTATTCATATGTATCTGTTTGTTGGACAGGTGAAACAGAGCTACGGGAAGTTTCTGTGGAGGAGGTTACAACTTTTATGGATGACTTCAACCATCACATATTTGAGATGGTTTCTGGTTCTGATGTCAATGAGAAAAAAGGAGGAATTTTGGCTATAGGTAAGTTTTTGGATACAGAATTATTAGTGAAACATTGGCTGAACTTTTGAAAGTTATGTTCTATGATTTTCCATCCAACATTCTTAAGAGAAACTATGTGCCACTGTTGCACTACATACTTTTGCCACTTGTAATAACATTTTGTACTATTTTAAACATCATGCAACGATTCTTAAACATATTTTAAATTATTGAATGTTTATTTATGTTTGCAAATTGTGTTAGTAATCTATCAATGAAATTCTACAGAATCACAATGTGCACTTAATATAACTTCCACTAGATGACAGGACATACCTATAAAATGAATGTGACCAATATTCACAATTAATTCCAAACAATATTATTAACTTCATTTTGTTATGTTCTGGTGCGACAAGTTAGTCAATACAAGATTAATTCATAGTTTGTTAAATAATATGCATGTAATTTAAGTTAGGAAGAGGGAAGTTGATGTATGTTCATTTCTTATAAATATGTTTAGGAATTTATTGCAAAGGTTGGTACACCAATTTCATATATATATATATACACACACACACATACAGTAAAAGCTCATATTATATATACAGGATGTAAATGAATTATACCGCACAAATTTAACTGCTTACGGAGGGGTATTATACAAGTAATTTGAGACAGTCTGCGAGGGAAAATGGACGAGTTATAGGGAATCAAAGTAATCGAAAATTAATACAGATAAATCCACAGGAGAGCAAAGTAGGAGAGAAAATTATACTAGAATTAATTCTGAGATCCTGATTTCTAATAATTCATCAACAATGTTTATGAAATATTGGATCAACAAATTCCTTAAAATGTCAAACTTAGTAGATGATTGCACGCCACTGCACTGGTTAAAGCAGAATCGGTACATCATGAGCCTTAGCTCAGAGTGAAACTGTGTAGTTAATGTGTGGCTTAATGGTTAACGCGATAGATTTGTGATTCAAACATTGATGGTACAAATCACGGCAGGCCACTTTTTTTTTTTTCCTACATGTGTACTACATCAAAATTTGTTCAGTATAGGCATGTGCAAAATACCTATTCCCATATTGGTTATTACATTAACATCTGATTAAAAGTTACTTCAGTATCAGTCGCATTGCATGAAAGCATCATGGAATCACCTTTACTGTTATGCTGAACTTGCCGAAATGCATCTGATTTATGGTGCAGCACAAGGCAATGGTGCAAGGACTGCTGCCATGTATGCAGAGCGGTATCCGCATAGATGCCATCCACACTGAACTACCTTCAAGTTTGTTGATAGGTGTTTGCGGGGGCATGGGACGTTGAAGGTAAACAGAATATACACCGATGAAAGACATATGCACCGCACTGCAGAGTTTAAAGAAAATGTTCTTCATAGGGTGGAAGATGATGCTTCTAGTAGTACTCGAGCTATCACACATGTAATGGAACCATCAAACCATATGGAAAGTCCTGCACGAAGACCAGCTCTATCCCTTTCAAATGAAAAAAGTACAAGCCCTATAGCTAGTGGACTTCGCTCAACGGTTCAATTTTATAATTGGACTTTGCTTCAGCCACCGCTCTTTTCTTCTTCTTCTTCTTCTTCTTCTTCTTCGGTTTTCCCCCACTTATAGGTTTGCCGTCTTCATCAGTTTCCATTTATCTCTATCATTCCAATCTCCCTCTTCCAAATTCCTATCATCCATTATAGTTCTGACGTAGGTCTTCCATTTCCATCTTAGTCTGCCACGTTTATTTCTTCTTTTCTTCAATGTTATTCATTGATGAGGCAATACTAAATACGGATGGGCTGGTACTGAACTCAAAGAACAGTCATATATGGGATTATGAAAATCCTCATGTCTTCTTTGAGAGGGGTCACCAGCAGAGATTTTTGGTGAACGTATGGGTAGGCATAATTTCTGACCACATCATTGGCCCTTACCTTCTTCCCCAGAGATTTAATGGTGTCATTGATAAGACTTTCAGAGCACGTCCTACCTAGATTGCTAGAAGAAGTTCCTCTTCACATCAGGCTCCTCCCCAATTCCGCTGGAATGTTCAAAATCATTTGGATGAAGTGTATCCTGGTCACTGGATATAGGAAGAGGTAGTTCAACTGTAGTGTGGCCAGCTTGCTCTCCACATCTCTATCCACTTGGTTATTTTTGTGGTATGTGACCCTTATTGATACAGTCCCACACATAATCACAGCATGTGATATGATCCATGAGACACCTAGTATCTTGAACGGGGTACGAGAATCCTTTAGTCGCCGATGTTGTCTGTGTTGTGAGAATGGAGGTGGCCAATTTGAACAATTTCTCTAATGAGTCTGCAGGTGCTTTACTTCTTTTTTTTTTCTGGTTTACTCAAATGCATTGTTTCTTTTTCCCCAGTTACATTATGTATGTACATCTTCATATTATTACACTTGTGGTCGCTGCACTATCATTTATTTAAGTACATGAGTACTGTACAGAACAGTTGCACATTTTATTTATAAAACCTATTGTACTCTGAAGTATATGCATTATTACTACAACCTTTCAAACAATTGTCTGTACAATACAGATGTAGATAGTTTTGTAACTCATGTACTATGCCGACATTCCAATACCGTATTCCGTAAAATAATGAATAAACAAACCAGAAGTAAATCTACGTACGTAACTAATTTACAGGACATACATAATAAAGGAAGAAAGGAAAAAAAAAAGTATACACATACTGTACGTAGTTTCGAACGTGATGAACGTGATGCATCAATCTTACAATTGCGTTGGTAGTAAGACTGCTATAACCACTGAGCTAAAAGCACATGCTTGTTGCAAGTTACAATCTCTGTATCATATTATTTCCGTTTTAATTTCAAATAATCAGTGGCATGCCAACCATTTTACAAATTGAATCATAACTTGGACTTTTTTGTTCTTAGACCATTAGTTCATTATCTCAAATTTCTTATATAATACCCCCCTATACATAGTTAAATTTGTGCAGTATAATTCATTTACAACCTGTAGCGGCCGTCATGAAGGTCTGACAACCCGGCTGACATCAAGTGCCGATTGTCTAGAAAAAGTAGGAGCCTTAACTTCCTACTACCCAAGGGCCCCCGAGGCCTGTAGTGGGATTACTTTATTTTACTTTATATATACATACAGTAAAAACTCCTTATTGCAGTTCCCTTATACGTGTTTTTATTATTATTCGTGGCTAAAAATTTTATTCGCAGATCCAGTCAGTATATTAGAAGGATTCGTATCCTTTATTAACGCGTCAGCAACTTTTTTTACTGCAGGCACGTGCAAGGTGGCTTTTACAAGGAGTAATTCAAACCAAATGGACAATAATATCAAAGTAAAACAAACCTTATTGTCACTAAGCCTAAAGTTCATTGTTAAAAGCCACCACCATCGTATTTCATGTGCTGCTATGTCTATTGATAAATGCATCCCTCACCACAATCGGTGTTTTATTGTTTCAACTTGTCATTCGTTGCAATAATTTTGATTGAATAGCACGTATCTTTTGTGCTTTGTTGCCAATTTATAATATTGAGTAAAAGAAAAGAAAATTAGTTCCAAATCGGAAAAACGTAGTGATGTCACTTAAAGTAAAAATAGCAATGCTTGACCGTTTACACATTGGCGAGTCATTTTGCATCTATATCACACTGTTTCAATGTTAATGAATCAACTGTACAATTCAGCAAGAAATCCAAAGACAAAATAAGGAATTCTACCGCTGAATTCACAGCTGAATATCAATATCTGAATTGAAAGGCCTATTAAAAGCAGCAAAACAGGAAAAAAATTACTAAGTTCTTTATGCCCTTGCCTAACCCTGACAGTAATATAGAAATTGTTTAAAATCTCTCATTAATTGATTTTATTTTGATAATTTTAAATTTATTTTGGAACCTTGGAACGTATCCCCTATATATCCATATGAAATTACCGTTCTGTATTCACAGCATATTTGCTGAACATATCCCCTGCGAATAAGGAGCTGTTACTATATATATATATATATATATATCCTACCACCTGGTGGAGGTTACATTAAGTGTTTATGCATGCTCACTGTGATTCTGTAGAACTTCATTGAGTAGGTGTACATCACTTACTAAAATTCTTCCTGAAACATCATTTTAAAATGCTACCGAGATATGGATACTTCACTTATATATAATTCACGAACACTGTCATCAGAGCCAACTAGATTTCATTTGTTATAAGATTGCTCTAATAGGTAATCTGACTAATGCACCCTTCAACTGTTTTTAGTTCAGTCTGAATCATTCAAGTTAATGATATGAATTGATTCAGATTGTTAAAACTTAGGTTATGTTACGTGTAAGTCATCCCAAACTACCAACTCCATCCCTAAATGTAGTTTACTTGTATTCATGAAAATCAAACCCACAAAAACTTAAAATGCAGCATATTGATATCAATGGTATTTATAGTTATGTTCTTCTTCTTCAGATTTCCCCCACTTATAGGTTTGCCGTCTTCAGTTTCCATTTATCTCTATCATTCCAATCTCCCTCTTCCAAATTCCTATCATTCATTATTGTTCTGACGTAGGTTTTCCATTTCCATCTTGGTCTGCCAAGTTTATTTCTTCCAGGGGGTGACCATTGGTATATATTTTTTGGCCATCTTTCATTTTCCATTCTTTGTACATGGCCATACCATTTAAGCATTTGATTTTCAATCCTCTTAACAACAGATGTGGTGACATTCGTTTCTCTCCAAAGGAATTCATTTCTTATTTTATCCTGTCTTGTTTTTTGGAGGCTTCTTCTAAAATAATCAAATACAGCTGTTCTAATTTTATTCTTTTGTAATTCCGTCAAAGACCAAGTTTCACTTCCATATGACAAAATATTCTGTATTATGCTCTTATAAATTTTCATTTTAGTTTCCTTTGTAATATTTTTGTTCCAAATTATTCCATGTAATGTCTTAGTTGCATTTTTTGCCATTGTAATTTTAGTCTGTACATCTCTCTCACAGGTACCTAAACTTCTAATTATTGACCCAAGATATTTAAAAAAATTCACATTTTTTTTATTTTTCCCTGTTTCAAGTATGAGGTCATCCACATCCTTTCCCAAACACATATATTCTTATTTTCTGTAAATTTATATTCAGTCCCCATTTTTTATATTCTTCCATTAATTTATTTATCATATATTTCATATCATCTTCATCCCCTGCAAAAATTATTTGATCATCTGCAAACAACAATGAATGCAGTACTTTTCCTCCTATAGGAATACCCATTTCAGAACATTTTTTATACCGTAAGTTAATAGCCTGGTCTAAATAAATGTTAAAAAGAATTGGTGACAAACTGCATCCCTGCTTAAGGCCTTTATTCACTGTGAATTCCTCTGTTAAACTATTCTGTATTTTTACTTTAGCTTTTGTATTACTATAGATCCTCCTAACAATATTAATCCATTTATCACAGACATTCATTTCTCATTGCCATCCATAACAATTGTCGAGGTACACTATCATATGCCATCTCTAAATCAATAAAGGTCATATGTAGATCTTTATTTGCTGCTAGGATTTTCTCTTGTAATTGTCTAATACAGAAAATATTATCAATACATGATCTTCCACTCCGGAATCCACATTGTTCTTCTCTTAAGTTATCTTTTATCTCATTAAGTTGAAAATTTATAATTTTACTAAAAATCCTAGCTGTTGAAGGTATAATGCTTATACCTCTATAATTGGAACATAGTTTTTTTTCACCTTTTTTAAAAATAGGAGTAATGTACGATAAATTCCAGTCTTCTGGGATATCATCTCCAATTTCGATCAGAATAAACCGATCAACATAACATCAGTTGCCAAAATTGTACTGAAGATGAGACCATTATGGTCTCGAAATCGCGATCTACTTAGAAGATTTGTATGAGGAGAGGTAGAAAACATTTGATTTTACCATAAATTGAACCTCATAGTGATTAATTCCTGTAAAAGTTAATTAAATGTAATTAGATGTCACACTACAAAAAAAAAGTTGGTACTATAAACATTCTATCTCATCTAATCAATAGGCCTAGCATTTGAGATAGTTTACAATCTCTGGCCGTTTAGGTTGTGGTCTGTAGTCCTTTCTAGCATACAGATTCAAACATTCTGTTGACAATAGTCACTAATTTTAAATTTAATAGTGGATTATCAATATTTCATTGTGTAAACATTCTCCCGATATTTAGTAATTCAGAGGCATCCATCTTAAAAATGTTGCAATAACAATAGGCAACATTCATAAAATCCACATTGTGGAATTGCTGGAAATGACACTGCTGATTTTCTTGCCAAAAAAGGCTACAATCTGATTCAGAATGCTACTAAAAGTTTACCTTTCACATCCATAAAAAGAATAATTAAAAACAACACATAAAACCAAACAAAACCAAGACATATGTAATAAAGCCAAAGACAAAAAAATGGAATATTTTAGTAAAGAAGCCAGATATTATTCCAGAAATTCCACGTAAAACTACAGTAGCAAAATTTAGACTGCTTACAGAACATGACTATTTGGCCAAACATTTATAATTATAAAATAGGAATCTACACGGATCCAAATTGTCCTCTATGCAACAAAGACAAAGAAATGAACGAAGAACATCTACAAACCTGTAAAGTATTACCTGTTGGATCCACCATAGAGAAATATTGGAGAGCAAGAATGCTAATGGCTTCATTGCCAAGGCCCAGCATTTGAAAACAACAACAACACATTCATAAAAAACAATTCTGGAATTAAGACATTTGGAGGGTGCATTATTTCAATATGAAAATTCCATTCAATTCTTTGATTGTGTTTAGATTGTGTACTTCATGAGTCATGAAATTTAAAGTGCATTAAACCAAATTTAGTATCTTATTTAAGAAATCTAACAATTCAGGTCCTTGGCTTTGCAATTCTGAAAGGGCCAGCAAATTTTGTTTAGAAGTCTCTTATTTTAGACATGAATTTATTTTACTTGCTGTAAATCTAATGCACACAGTCTACAGTTTCACTTCCGATATGTAAGAAGACTTTTACACCCTTAAAAATCCATTGATGCTGTCCAGATTTAAACCCATTAACCTTGGAAACAGCAAGCATAGCACACTTCTCCATTGGGATGATGGTTTGTATGTCATTTTACTCTAAGATAACTCTGGTTAGAAGAAAATTAATCAAGATAGTTTCAAAAATATTCAGCAACAATGACACATATAAATGAAGGATAAGTAAAAGAACAGACTCGGTACATATTTAGCAAATCTGAAATTTCAGCTGTTTGTAAATGTATGTTATATTGTATTAATACAATTGTGGAAAATACTTCTGCAAAATTGTAATATTTTAGAATTACATGTGAAATATCAGCTGATGTGGTCTACAAGTTAAATATCTTGCCTCTGATCCTGAGGGTCACGGGTTCAAATCCAGCTGGGGGCAATGGTCTTTTAGGGTGGAAGAATCCAATGGGTATGTCCTCTAGGAGAGACTTTAAGCCGAGGATTCTGAGTCACAAGTTTTTTGTGTTCGTGGAAGAACCTGAAGCCTGAATTAGAGAATCTGAGCAAAATTAATTGATCATGCCCTCCAAGTAATACCTTAGTTGCTTACTAGGTATCTCTTTGAGGGAATGAATTAACAACTTGTCACTCGCTGACTCCTGTAAAGTTTGTGAAACTGGATTTAGCCTGTTCTTTCCCTTATCTCTTCAAATGCAATATGGTGCTTTGGAATTGTTGGTAATATCTACTCACATTGTAGGTGTTATGTGTTGTTTTTGACTTTATATTTCAGTTTGTTTGATTGGTGCTGATATTGGCAATATCAACACTCGCATTAGCAGATTTGCCAACTACCTGCGTAACCTGTTGCCTTCAAGTGACATTGGTGTAATGGAATTAGCAGCTAAGACTGTTGGTAAACTTGCTCTAGTATCTGGAACGTATGCTGCAGAGTACGTTGAATTTGAAGTGAAGCGAGCTTTCGAATGGCTTGGAGGTGATCGTCATGAAGGCAAGAGACATGCTGCAGTGAGTAAATTAATTATTTTAAAAAATTATATCAAGTGATAGAATGAGACCATTCTTTAAAAAAATATCATGGGAATTGTCAGAGAAAAAGAACAATACCATAATTTTATAAAAAAAAACTTACATTGTAGAATTTAGTTACCAATTGGGGGGTAGCACACACACATAGTTCTTGGTGAGAAAAAAAAAAGTATGAGAAGTAGGGAACAAATGGAATATAAATTCACATAATTCTAATCTAAAAAATAATGAGAAAACAATGTGGCTGCTCCAGAAGTTAGGTGAGAATCATGGGAAAGCAGAATAGCCAACCCAACGAATTTGTTACAATAGTGAATACAGAATTCTACCACATTTCTACTTAAATACCGGGCTTCCAATATAAACCCGGACTGGCCTCACGGGGTTTCACCCGTCAGCAGCGCTCTCTCCTCGTCTGCATTTCACTCTGCCAGCCGCTCGTCCTTGAACTAGTCAGTTTACTATCGTTCGACAAGATGAGACGTCAGCTGACATTAGAGCAGCGCATTTATGTGTGTAAATGTTATTATAAATACGAATCACCTCGTCGCGTTCGCGAGGAATTTATTCGGAACTTCCCTGGACAATTACCTCCTTCCAGATCGACAATCCACGATCTTGTGACTAAATTTGAGACCACTGGTTCAGTACAAAATAAGAAACACTCGCTCCCCAGATCTAACAGTGTGTAATTTTTATTTGTGGGGTAGCCTGAAAGAAAAAGTGTACAAAACAAATCTGCACACATTGGAAGAACTGAAGAACAACATAAGAAATGAAATCAGAAACTTGACAGTGCCCGAACTACAGCGTGTCAATCTAAATGTGTTTACTCGGTATAATGCCTGTTTAACTGCGGGAGGACAACATTTCCAGCATTTTCTATAAGGTAAGAAACAGTTCAAGGACGGGTGGCAGGTAGGGTGAATTGCGGGAGGAAGAGACAGCACTGTGTGCCGGGTGAAACTCCGTAAGGCCGGTCCGGTTTTATATTGGAAGCCCGTTATTATGTGGTGGATATCATCATCTCCTTTATTTCCTATTTGGAGCATAGGGCAACTATAAAGCGTTGCCAACAGATCCTATTCTGAGCCAACTTCTTCACTTCCTTCTAGGTTTTCCCCTCCTTTGTAATTTTTTCAAGGATGGTTATCTTCCATGTCTGTTTTGGTCTGCCTCTTCCCTTGTGTCTAATGCAATTCTTTCAATTGAATCAGTCTTTTCTTAATGAGTGTCATATCCTTTCGCTTTATTTCTAATTTAATTTCTTTCTGGTCAGTTTTTTCTCATAATTCTTTATTTGATATTGTTTCTGGCCATTTTATTCTTAATATTTTCTTTAGGCATCTATTTATAAATACTTGCAATTTATTTTCTATGAATTACTTGTTTTCCAGGTTTCACAATCATATAAAACTGTAGCACAGATACATTGTGGATGGTTGCCCTCTTATTTTGAACTAATTCATTCTGTGTTTTAGGTACTTGTTCTTCGCGAATTGGCAGTTTCTATGCCCACTTATTTCTTTCAACAAGTGCAGCAGTTCTTTGACTTGATCTTCAATGCAGTTCGGGATCCAAAGCCAATAATACGAGAAGGTGCTGTAGAGGCTTTGAGAGCTGCATTGGTTGTTACTGCACAGAGAGAAACAGCCAAACAGACACAGAAGCCACAATGGTAAGAGTATAATACAATTATTACATATACAGTGAAACCTCAATTAATCATTTGTGTTGAGAGACCTGAAAATAAATTATGGATACAGGAAAATTATTAATATGAGTCCATGTAAAAATAATATGAATTGTTAAATGCAGACCCAGGGTTTCATCACTGCTTTTGTGACAGTCTCAATACAAACCAAGTTCACAACTGCCATCCAGCAGTTTTGTCTCCTGTAGATTGATTTCTGCACTCTCTGACAGCTGCCCGATGAACTTCCAAATCAATCCCCTCTCATTTTCACCAGGTATTTCAAAATTCACAGTTTTCTCTTTATTCATGCATATGTAAATTTTCTCCCAAATTGTGAGTTCCTTTGGTTTTTCTGACTGTTTAAGTAATTTAGCCTTGGTTTCAATTCTATGTTTTTCTGACCAAACATGTGCAGCTATTGCTGATTTTTCTGTTTCTCCATTTTTAACATTTCTAAACATGGAAGTCAAGAAATATGAGGTGAGTAAAAAAAGCTCAATTAATTAAAATAAACCTCATAGTGTTATTTCCTACTACATAACTTAGTGTATGTATATATTCAAGAAATATAGTAATTTATTATAATTATCTTTGACCACCTTAATTTATAGTGCATTAAGCTATTTCATGAAGTAATTAATTTTCATTTACTTGTTAGCACCTTATCTTTTCAAATTAATTGCCTAGGTGCTTAGCTGTATCAATCCATTTCTCCACTTCTTCTATGATGTAAAGTCTTTTATCTAACATACAAACTTGTTTAGTAGCCATGTATTTGAAAATCCAGTTAAGAATGACAGAGTCCAGAATTGAATTTGTAACAACTTCTCAAAGATTACTTAAACTGAGCAGACAATTCAGTGGTGGGATTGACAACAGTTGTTGGTAAAAATAGAACAAGTTAGTCTTCCCCAGATCTCATTATGTAGTTAGGTGTATGCTGTAAAGGAGAAATTCATAATCAACCATAAAAATTCCATACTTCAACTTGCTACAGTTAACGCAATGTGCTGCAAGCTGGAAGGTCAGGGATCATGTCTTTGTGGGGTCACGATTTTTTTACCTAAACCTTCTGGCGGCACCCCATGGTTGACTCTAACAGGAATGAATATCAGATGGTTGTTATGGGAGTAAAGGCAGCCGTCATCTAGGTCTGACAACTCGGGTGACATTGTGTGCCAATTGTCTACAAAGGTAGGAACCTTAACCTCCTCCTATCTTAAAGGATTCCGAAGACCTATAAGTGGTTTCACCGTACCTTTATATATATATATATATATATATATATATATGTGTGTGAAAGTTACAGGAATAGAACCAGGTAAATCATTTTTTTAAATGGAGTTTTAGGTGTCATTAGATTCTCCATGGAAACCACTATCATTTAGAAGTATGAAACAGTAAAAGATACAGTTTAGTCATGGGTTTTCACCTCCAATATTTGTCATACAGATAAAGAAGTATGTATGTTGTACAGCTAAAAGTATATTTGAAGAGAAAAATATATGCCTAGGCCTATTTTCTATATTTCAAGGAAAAAGCGATCTACCTAGTTTCTTTTTTTGTACTCTTCAATATATTAAATCTTTGAAAGGTGCACGGCATTAGACATAATATGTTAATACAGACTGTAGTAAGAACTAAAACGTAATTATTAATATTATGATAGGTACAAACAATGTTATGATGAGGCAACAAATGGATTTGATGAAATCTTCACAAGGGAGAAAGGAGTCAACAGAGAGGATCGTGTTCATGGATCGCTGCTTGTGTTGAATGAACTGCTGAGATCTAGCAATGCAGATTGGGAAAGAAACTATGAACAGCTCATGAGCAAAGTGCAGTACCAGCAAGGTCAACAATCACCTGTAAGTAGCTAGTTATCAAAAATTCAAATAAGTTATTTCATATTTTGCTGTTTCAACAGTTCCTTTTGAGGAGATCCTGAATTCATTATGTGACTTACATTATGTTTAATTATATTAGTGCTTTTTCTAATGCCACCCATGATTTTTTCAGCAGGAGAAGGCTATATGCTAGCATTGGATTTTACCTTATCCCTTCTCATAATCATCCCTCATACAATACACTTTACACTACACAAACATGTAAATATACACTCATCCTCTCTATTCTTACTTATTGGCTTTACGGTTCATTGAGTCTAGGCACAGCATCTACTTCATTAGGAATTTTTAAACCAAGCATAATCTAATTATATTATTTTTAGTCTGATCATCTCACCTCAATATGAATGTTGATTTGTTCTTGGACATGTTTCAAAAAATTCTCTTTTATCGTCAGCTTGTCCAGACTGGTTTGATTTATGTTGCATTATGTTAAGGCACTGGGCTACAAGCCGGAGGGTCGAGGGTTCAAGTCCCGTTGGGGTCAGGATTTTTAAACTGACCCAAACCCTCTGGCGGCACTATGGCCCTGGGGTCGACTCAGCCTCTAACGGAAATGAGTACCAGACGCTTGTTCTGGGGTAAAGGCGGCTGTCACGCAGGGCTGACAACCCGGCTGACATCAAGTGCCGATTGTCTAGAAAAAGTGGGAGCCTTAACCTCCTACTACCCCAAAGGCCTCCTGAGGCCTGTTGTGGGATCACTTTACCTTTACCTTATGTTGAACACCCTGGATGTCGATGTCAGCTCCATCTGTGGTTGGCCAAAGAACCTCCAAACAAGATCACGCTCCGTCGGTATTTCAAATTCATAACCCTGTTTTTGTTCTTCTGAGCTTGACCTTGTTTGGAGGTTCTTTGGCCAACCACATGATGGAGCTGACATCGACATCCAGGGTGTGCAACATAATGCAACAGAAATCAAACCAGTCTGGACAAGCTGACGATAAAACAGAATTGTTTTGAAACATGTCCAAGAACAAATCAACATTAATATTGAGGTAAGATGATCAGACTAAAATAATATAATTAAAATAACCTCAAAATATCTCTTCCTAAATTAAATATTAAGCATAATCTAGTTATGCCTATTTCCCTGTAGATGTCATGGGAGGTATGTGGTCAGCATAATGACCCAACGAGACATCTAGTGAGCAAATAAGATATTACTTATTTTAGGAATTCTCACTATGAGGTATATTCATTAAGGTAGAATATTTTTATCACTCACCTCATATTACTTGGATGATGAAGGTTGATAAACTTTGCTTAGATGCCTCTTTTTTTCATTCAGGCTTGAGGTTTTTTTAACCTCCCAGAAAACTTGTTTCCATCCTAAAAAAATCCATTGACCCTGGCCGGGTTTGAACCTGACCTTTAGGACTAGAGGCAAGGAACATAACCACTAGATCACCATGGCCAACCCCTCTCTATGTACAATATAAGAATGTATCATCTATGTAAAGTGGTCTACTGAAGTGGTGAATAAATTGAAAACATACCATCATCTATCCACCCGGCTCCAAAGCACAATAAAAAAATGCAATGGGTGGCATTAGAAAATAGACTTGTTTTTAGTTAATGTAAATAAAAGAGATAATGGAGTCTTAGTTTTAGAGATGCTGCAGTGATTGTGAAGAAGTTGATATGATTTCAGGGTGCAGGCTGGAATAGAGACAGGCCTGAATGTCGTAATTATGAAGAGAATATGAAGAAATATGGTGTGTGGATCCCTTCCAAATGCATCCCTTCCTTACCCCAATTAATGAAGAGTGGTGCTTGGGTCCAGAAGGTATTGGGTTGTAGTTAGTGAACATTGCTTATTGTAATTGCAGATAATTTTATAGGCTGGGTTAAGTTAACACATTTATGGAGTCCCTTGTGGACTAACACTAAAACATTGAGAAAATTTTATTTTGATCATAACTTCATTTAATATCACATTTTTACCTCTGGTTTCAATTATTGTACTATTCCAAATTAATTTGACCTATATTTCTCTTCAACGTTGTGTTCACTATTTCAGAAGTACATACAATGAAACCTGTATAAAATGGTCATTTATAGTTATGCTCAAAAATGGCCATTCCATCCATAGTAATTCTGCCCGAGGGCAGGTCTTTCACTGCAATCATATTTTCATGCTATGCTTTGCAGCTTTACTAGGGAATTGTAGGTGTGGTAGCTTCCCATTGCTTTCCACACCGGTGAAGGATAATGATGATAATAAGTATGATGATGATAATGATAAGGATGATGATGATGTTGGCCATATGATTTTGGAGACCAATTGGGCCTTAAAGTTTTCCTGACATTTGTCTTACAGGTGAGGAAAAACCCCGATGAAAACCTCACCCAGAAAAACTGCCCCGACCGGGGATCGAACCCGGGCCCGCTGCGTGACAAGGGCAGCACGCTACCTCGGTGGACTAAATGGCCATTCATCCATGTGATTGTTAAATTAAGGTTATGAATTTTTTTGAATCGGGGAAAAAGTCTAGTTCATCACATGATTAGCTACTCAGGACCTGTAATATGTTAAAAGAAACAACATATGCCTTATCAACATTATAAATATCCTTATGTTCATAACATGTCAAAATTTAGGGCAAATCTATCCTTCATCAAGTATTTTTCATTGAAACATAACCTCCTTCACCATAAAGTGTCCAGAATACAATGTTGTATCATTACCTGAAAAATTCAAGCCACCCATTGCCAGTAATAAAATCTTATACATTTAATTATTTCACTATCTATCATGCATTTTCCTGTATGATTGGTTCATTGATTGACAGTTTGTTTAGCATATATGTGCTTAAACC
The DNA here is from genome assembly GCA_030220185.1 of Diploptera punctata. Classification (NCBI taxonomy): domain Eukaryota; kingdom Metazoa; phylum Arthropoda; class Insecta; order Blattodea; family Blaberidae; genus Diploptera; species Diploptera punctata. The sequence continues at coordinate 822,330 of JASPKZ010010241.1, forward strand.
ATTCATCTTCATTACATGTATCCAGCCGTAGCTGATGATCCATTGTATACATATGCTATAAGTTGCAATGGGGCTGTATTTGAACATGTAGCTTATGTGGGCATTCAAGGTGAGTGTCCACGAGGTTATAAGGAAGAGATATAGGAAAGACAGAAATTAACCCTTCGGCCTCGAATACTCTAATACCACCAGAGTCGAAGAAAACAAGAGGTCAGGCAAGGGAGACTGGATAGGAAAGTAAAAAGAGGGATCTGGTACTAGAAAAGGAAGAAATATCTGATCAGTTAAAGATAAAAGTAAGGAGCAAAACACAAGTATGTGGAAGCAATGTTTTGCTCAGCTTGGACACCTTGTGGTCGCCATCCACATATTTCCTAGATGGGGATCCCTGAGGGTAAAACCATTCATAAACGAAATTGTTACTTCAGTTCCCTTTTCATTTTTTTAATTCCATTTTGTTTATTATCTTCCCAACCTTTCAGAATGTCTTGTTTATTTTTCATTGTGTTAATAACTTATGTCCTACTGTATTTGAAAAACTTTAGCAAGTTTCGTAGTAGAAATTCCTTCCTCACTTTGGAAAATCACTGTCCTCCTTTTTTTCAATCCTTGACTTATCACACATTAGCCTTCATTAACTGAATTCAAACTGCCAAGAAGCTTATGCCAAAAACATAAATGTTGGCATGTTTATTGTTTGATGGGTGTAGCAAAGGCCTCTGTCACAGTGCTTGTATTTTTTGCACAATGGTGTGTTCTGTCATACTTATAGCAATGGTGACAATGATTGAAAGTTCAATTTCCTAAATTTCAGGGTTGCCAACCTATAAATAACTACTGTAATATTACAAATTACCTACCTATTGCGGGAAGTAAAACCACTGTCCTTTATGTATACTACATACAATACATATACAAAAATATATCCAAAAGGTAGTGTTAATATACATTATATAAAACAAATCACTGCATTTTAAATGAACCGAACTTTATTTGAAACAATATAACACAATAAATTTGTACTTGCTGCCATTTTATCCCTCATTGGTGTCACGGCCTCCTGTAGTCTCAACTAAATTATTTTCAGCATTTACCGTATAAACATTGGCCAGACTATGTTCATATTATTTGTTTTTAAACATCTTAATGATGGGCAAATTATATTTGAAAAGAAAAAATATACGCCTGGACTGGGGTTTGTACCCAGGACCTTTGACTCTCTATGTCAATGCTCTATCCAAGTGAGCTACCTAGGCCTCCAATCTAAACGTGTATTTTTCTCTTGTACATAGTATATTCCCTAACCCCAAATGATTATTATTGATTATTTCCCATAAAATACGATGTTGACTAAGAACAATGTTTATATCATTCACAATTCAGTCATATAGTGGTTAAAAGTAATACCACAGTTCCCCCAATAGATGGAGTTGGCGGAGTAATATCTTTTACAAGTTTGTTTATAGTACAACTGGAACTTAGTTCGGAATTGGTATTGTCTTACATATCCAAACCTCACTGCTTTTTCTATGCTTATCCCATTAGTTCAAGTAGCAGGCTGTCTTATTGCCCATATTTGATTTAATGGATTTAACTCTTAAATTGGGATTAGCCTCATAAAGTTGTGTTCAGATACCTACATAACTTTGGACTACAGTTCATATGGTCCTGGATTTGATTCCTGCTCAGATTACAGGGAATTTTTCCTTAAAGAGATTTATTCATGTGGTCGTCCGTGGTCTGGAATTTGGATTAAGTTTAGTTTTAAGAATTCTCCTGGTGCTTTGTTATCATTTATCACCCATCATATCATCGGGGCAACATTAACTCCACCTTCCAGATGTCCAAATCTCAGAAGTGGGTTGCAATTCTGCCAGTGCCAGAAGAGAATGTCAGAAATGTCCTAAGAAAACCTGGTGGTATTGGATAAAAAAAACTCAAATTGGCACAATATTTAAATAAAAGTAGCAATTGGTTAATTTTTTAAAGATATATGCTTTTGCCTGAACCAGGATTTGAACCAGAAACCTCTGGTTTTATCCACCAGTGCACCAACCATTGTGCTATCCAGGTATCCCTGCCCAAACATATATATATTTTTTTAATATTGAATGATGAACATATTTTTAATATTGATTTTTTATTATTGAATTAACACTTATCATTGAAGGATAAATTATATTTGAAGAGAAAAATTTTCACCTATACCGAGACTCGAACCCAGGACCTTTGGATTGCTGGGCCAAATGCTCTAACAACTGAACTACCGAGGCGAGTTGCGATCTAGAAGCAAATTTTTCTCTTACATATGTTGTAATTCCCAATAAATGTCTTCTTACCTAAGAAGCTGCCATTTGCAAAGATAGAAGCAAAGGTTTCAAAGCATTTGGCGCAAGGGAATTACAACGTATATAAGAGAAATATTTGCATCTAGATCGCAACTCACCTTGGTAGAGCATTTGACCCAGCAAGCCAAAGGTCCCGGGTTCGAGTCTCGGTCTAGGCAAAAAATGTTCTCTTCAAATATAAAATATATTTTTAATAACTCACCTCATACAATTTCAAATTTATTTGATACCATTGGTTTCGGATGAAATTCTTGAATTTCAACAGTTGGAGTCATGACTGTAGATGAATGAAAAGTTCATCCGAAACCAATGGTATCAAATAAATTTGAAATTGTATGAGGTGAGTTATTAAAAATATGTTCTCCACTCAATATTAATGATATAACCTCATAATGTATACTTTCCAACATTAATTTTAATATATATTTTTTTCTTTCTTTTATATATCTTACTTTAGGCAGAAATGTTTCTCTTCATAAAATAGAATATTGATCAATCTATGTGTATACATTTATATTTAACATTATAATTGATTAACTGTTTTAGGACTGTATGAGTTTGATGCCAAGGCTGAAGTCTCCAATGATTCCCAAGTCACAACACAACAAGGGCAGCCCAGTGGCAGTAACATCTCCTGTGGGTAACCATATTCCAATTGCATATGAAAGTGCAGCATGTCGTCAACTGATGATAGAGAACTTTGACAGTGTATGTACTGACGTGTTGTCACAGAGGGTTGTTCGCAACATGCACATTCAGCACACACTACTTGCTATATTGCCACGTCTTGCTGCCTTCAATAAGGACAAATTTGTTAAAGCGTAAGTGTTTGCTTTTTTTTTTAATAAAGTTGGTCAACTTATGGTTACTATACTCAGCATCTAGTTCAAAATATTGCAGGTTCAAATTCAGCTGGGACCAATGGAATTTTTTATGATATTGTCACTGATGGCCATATTGGTGGAAAAGAACCATATTTCTTGAATTTAACTTCATGGATGTTTGATGTTTTTATTTTGAATTTATCTCTTGTCACTGAAGGACAAATTTTATTTCAAGAGAAAAAATGTTCGCTTGAACTGTGATTTGAACCCAAGGTCTCTGGTTTTTAGAACCAGCACTCTAAACCATTGAGCTATTTAGGCATCTTAATTTAAAGGGAAAACTTTCTCTCTCTTATACAATCCCCGTCTGCCTGAAACAATGAACATTTCTTCCACATGCTATCTGGCTGCTTCTTCTCAAGAAGACTTTAAATGAGGTTTCAACTCAAGATCCTATTGTATTTTTAAAATAAAATCAAGATCTGAAAGTTTTATACAAAAGGCAATCAACCTTTGTTCCGCATACCATCAGAGAGCTTCTTCTCAAGATGACTTTTAATGGGAATTGACACTACTTTTATAGCCAGTAAAGCTTTATTATTCAATGTTTTTGTTTTAAATTTATCACTTGTTACTGAAGGACAAGTTATATTTGAAGAGAAAAAATTATTAATTGAAACATTTTGTCTGTTCATTCTTACCTCTTAGAATTGTTTTTGTCGAACATATGTTTCAGATTTAACTTTTATAGGAATTAATCACTATGAGGTTTAATTTATGGTGAAATTAAATGTTTCTTACCTCTCATAAATATTTTCTAAGTTGATCGTGATTTCGTGACTATAACTGTCTCATCATCAGAACTTTGTCGCCAACAAAGTTCTGATGATGAGACAGTTATAGTCACGAAGTCGCGATCAACTTAGAAAATATTTATGAGGAGAGGTAAGAAACATTTAATTTCACCATATGTTTCAGAGCTTTTTAGCCCCATCATCAGTGATTACAGATTGAACTTTTTCATGATAAATACAGGAAATTCACATATCACCCTTGGGCACACAACAAATTTCAAAAGATTTTTGGGAAATTTAATATTAATTTAGTATCAAAGAATGATTATAGTTTAAATAAACTAATAAAAATTAAAAGATTGATGATGGTAAAAAATCAGGAATATATCAAATAAAATGTGAAGACTGTGATAATATACATATGGAAAATAAAAAGAAATTTAACCATTAGAACTAAAGAACACACAAGGAATGTAAAAAAGGGGGAAGTAGAAAAATCTGCAGTGGCTGCTCATGTTTTGTCAGAAAAACACAAAATAGATGTAAACACAAAATTATTAAAACAGTTAGAAAACAAAAATGAACTCACCATATGGGAAAACATCTATATACAGAAGAACAAGGAAAGGATTATGAACTCTGTCTAGGCGTATATTTTTCTCTTCAAATATAATAAAAAACCTTGTTTAAAAATTCCAGAATGTCTGCAATTAAAAGATATAGTCGTCTTTTCATTATATACACGACATGATTGTTTGGCTGTCCATTTAGCTAAGTAAAACATCCTCCTCCTTACTCCAAATTGTGTACTTTGTAGAAAAAAAACAACACTGCAATGGATATGACTCATCTCCAGGAGTGTTGAAATTTAATAGTTGTAGCTTTCTCATTACGCTAGTGGGAAGCAACAACTCTAATATGATTATCCATTTCATTTTTTTCTGCTCCTGTGATGGTGCAAGAAGACTGGGTAACCAGCATCCATATACATCACAGACCTTAGTAATGTGGACTTCTTCTCATCTCATCCCACGACCTAGCATTTTGTCAGACACAAAATCTTTCCACTTTTTTCTACATCCTTATTCACCTATTCTATCCATCTTGTTTTCTTATATAGCTTGTTTTCTGCTAACTTTAGAGACCCATCTTTAGCAGACTTTTGTCCTTAATTTTCATTTTTTGTGTAATTCATCTTATTTTTTCTGTGTAGACATTTGGGTGTTTCTATGCAGTACTTGCTCTCGAGTCTACGTGGACGTGAGAAGGATCGTAGTACAGCTTTCATCACTATTGGTCTGATTGCTGTAGCTGTAGAAGATGACATTAAACAATATCTTCCTAAAATCATGGAAGTCATAAAGGTCTCATTGCCAGCAAAGGTAAGAGAAAATAAATTTGCTCAATTAGTGTTGATGATCACCTATGAATCATAAAACAGATCTGTAGTTACTAACCATATTGGTAGTTACCACTTGTTGCCAACATGTTTATTTACATTTCATCTACAGTCAATTTAGTGGGCATGTTTACCAGATACTGTATTTATGCTTGATATGAAGGTGCTTTATATTTCTTTACATTTGGGGGGCTACATTATTATTTGGGTAGGTTAGGTACAATATTATGTTATTTTCCATCAGTTGCATGTTTGTCGCAGTTTGGCTATTGTGATTCTGCTTCACCAATGGTAGTAGACATTCCAACGATATTATGGCCATTTTTAGGTTAGATTTACCTCAATTTCTTATTAAATTTTAAGGAATTTTCAGGATTCTTTTTAAAAAACATGTATTTACATTGTTCAGGTAATTATTCACATGATAAAATTAAACCTCATAGTGATTAATTCCTTTAAAAGTTAAATTATTCACATATTACACAATTGAATCGGACATTTTGAATTTATTTTTGTTTTCCCTATGTAGAAAGACATTTAACCAATAGAACTAAAGAACAATAAGAAATGTAAAAAAAGGGGAAGTAGAAAAATCTGCAGTGACTGATCACTTTTGGTCAGAAAAACACAAAATAGATGTAAACAGAAAATTATTAAAACGGTTAGAAAACAAAAATGAACTCACCATATGGGGAAAAAATCTACACACAGAAGAACAAGGAAAGAATTATGAATTTTGAAATTCCCGGAGAAAGGAACCTCATTAGTAAATTCATTGGTCCAGAGGCAGAGAGAGCAGGAATCAAGAATCAGGGCCAACAATTTGAGAAAATGTCTTTTATGTCTTTTGGGCTAAATGGCCATGGTCTGGTTTTATTAACATATGTTTCGTCTACTACTGCGATAGACATCCTCAGGAGATTCTGCATGCTCTATGACCTCCTAACTCTTCAAATGTCGGCTACAGACTGGCTGTTCTTTGAAAATCATGTAATTTATAGTTGAGTATTGTGTGGTGATGTTTTCTATATGGTCGGTTACTTTGGAGCTATTTTTTTATTGGTTGTCACTGGCATAAGTCATAGGTTTTATTCTCGTGTTATATAGTGCCGGGATCCAAATTTTATTAATCTTCATAGTTTCTTCTTTCTTGATGTTTTTATTATTAATTTAACACTTCTTACTGAAGGATAAATTATGTTTGAAGAGAAAAATTTTTGCCTAGACTGAAACACGAACCCGCATCTGGATCACAACTCGCCTCGGTAGCTCAGTTGATAGAGCATTTGGCCTGGAAAGCCAAAGGTCCCGGGTTCATGTCTTAGTCTAGGCAAAAATTTTTCTCTTCAAATATTATTCTTCTTTCTTATTAAAGTAATGTTTGTGTTTCTAAATTTTAATAGCCTCTCTATGAAGTCTGGTGTAGTAATGTTGTGTTTTGGACAAAACTTATGTTTCTTCAAATTTTATGGCGTGTTCTTTGTTATTCACTAAATGTTCCGCTACAGACGATTTTTCAGTTTGTTTCAACCTACAATTTCTCTTGTGTTCTTGTATTCTTGTACTTATCCGTTTTGTAGTTCCTATGTACACTTCACCACAACTACATGGAATACGATATATACCAGCAGTACTTAAAGGTTTTTGTTTATCATTTGCTGGATTTAATGCATTGCTATTGTTATGTGTAGGCTTGTAGATGGTCTGGATCCTATGTTTTTATAGAACTCGTCCTATTTTGTCTGTTATAGATTTAACATAAGGTAGAAAAACCTTACCTTTGATTGTTTTTTTAGGATTTACTGCACAACGGAAATCAGTTTTGCTACATCCGTTTGCTTGGAAGGCTGTTTTAAAATGATCAATTTCTTCTTGAAGATATTGTGGTTCAGAAATCCTGTTTGCCTGGTCAACCAGAGTTTTTGTAATGCCAAATTTTTGCCTAGGATGATGATTTGACTGCAAATCTCAAACCTCAAAATATCACTTCCTAAAATTAAATATTAATTAAAACCTCTTAATGTTACTTCCTATTGAATTTTAAAATCAAACTGTATACTGTGACCAACATTATAGGTCATTAATTATTTATTTATAAAACAACTCAGTAAAATTATTATTTAAAAACACAGTTATTGAACACACAATTATCAGATGTGTAGTTCGAATGAATCTTTTCATTATTTGTTATATTCTATGTATTTGTTATAGAGTCAGTCACTGCTAAATAATGCTTTGACTTGTTCAGAATATTGAAAAAGAGGAGCTTTCTTTATCACAAAAGCAGGAGGTGGTTAAAAGAATTTGATAAAGAGTGTGGTTGAAACACAACTGTCATTGGTTGTAAAACAAAATTCATTGAAACAAGATTGGTCATTAACTCCCATTTGTGGCATGAGTTAAATAGTCATATTAATTACATAATGGACATCCTTGTATAGTGTGAATATCTTCTCCTGTAAAACTTAGTTTTCTTGAGTTGAGATCACTGGGCCGTCCTATGAAACGCTGGAGGGAAAATGTTGTATAGGATCGTAACAGGCCTTGGCCTAATACTTGGAAGGAAGAAGAAGAAGATCTTTTATTATTGGGTGATTTAATTGTATAATGAGCATTGTAGATTATTGCATGTTTATCCCACATGAAACTAGCATTTAGTGGCTCATGGCTTTTGTAAACCAGTCATATTCCGTCTTCTAAGGCTGTACACTGAGATTGGACTTGATTGTGCAGGAAATGCCCAGCAAGAAGAGGGGCATGTCTCTGGAACCTGCTGTATTTGTGTGCATCACTCTGTTGGGACATGCAGTAAAGCACATGATCAGATCAGAAGTACGAGACTTGCTTGAACCTATGTTAGCAACGGGACTGAGCCCTGCCCTTACCACATCACTGAGGGAACTTGCATACAGTGTGCCTCAGCTGAAGAAAGAGATTTCTGAAGGTGAGTTCACTTCTATTTTAGGTTAAAAATGCACTATAACAAATAATACCAGAAATACAGTACATACATATAGAAAATGCTTTAAAACTTTTGATTATTAAAAAAAAATGATAAAATTTACTACAGAAACTGAAGATAATAACCAGATACAATTTTTAGATTTAAATTTAATCACAAATGAGGAGAAAAGAAAAATGGAATTTGGTATTTCCAAGAAAAAGACACGCTGATAATTATATTAGATCTTCAGGCTTTAACCATATTACACACGAACATTTACTTTTCATTAGTCTAACACACAGACTGGTAAACATTCCCATGAACAGAGAAAATTATAAATAAGAGAAAAAACAAAAATAATAAAAGTAGCACTAGAGAATGGCTGTGAAGAAAACTAAAACTAAACTCCATGGTGTGACAGGCCAAGAAGGCCCTTGGCCTACCAGGCTGCTGATCTCACATCTACATGTGTAATCACAGAGGTAGACGATCATCCTGCCAGTATCAGGATGACATGTGGTCAGCGTGTCGGGTCCCCAGCCATGTTAGTTTTCTCAACCTGGAGCTGCTATTTATTGTAGCTACCCAAATTTCTCTAGGAGACACGCTGTAGTGTAGTGGTTAAGGCACTGCACTACAAACCGGAAGGTCGAGGGTTCGAGCCCGTGGGGGGTCAGTATTTTTAAACTGACCCAAACCCTCTGGCGGCACTATGGTCCTGGGGTCGACTCAGCCTCTAAAGGAAATGAGTACCAGACACTTGTACTGGGGGTAAAGGCAGCCATCATGCAGGGCTGACATCAAGTGCCGATTGTCTAGAAAAAGTGGTAGCCCTAACCTCCTACTACCCCAAGGGCCTCCTGAGGCCTGTTGTGGGATCTCTTTACTTACCCAAATTCCTCATAATGCTGGGTGGGCACCGGTCCCATACTGGCTGAAATTCCACGAGAAAATTTCCCCCATGGAGAACCAAATTAGCACAAGTTGTGTAGCTCTTCGCCAAGGATTCTCGCCTTAACCACTCAGCTGTGGCACAGGACTTTGAAGAAAATATTATATACAAGAAAAGAAATTGGTTTCGAAAATAAAAATTAATGAAAGAAAGTACCCTTCAAGAAGAAAAAAGTAGAAAATAGAAATTGTAAGAAATTTAAGATAAGGTATATAAACCATCGCACATGAATTCTTCTAAGTTCTATAGAATCGCAGTGGGAATGCGCGAGTTGCAGGAGTTGCTGTAATGGTTAATGTAGCTTCCGGTAGATGGCTCTGAAGTCGGCGTTACCAACTTTGGGAATAAATTCCCAAATGCAAAAAAAAAGTGGACGTAAACTAACCTCCCATTTCCTAACCTAACAAAACAATTTACATGCATATTATTTAACAAACTATAAACTAATTTTACGTACACTAACATATTTTGCCAAGGTTTCTCGCCTTAACCACTCGGCTGTGGCGCAGGACTTTGAGGAAAATATGATATACAAGAAAAGAAATTGGTTCCGAAAATAAAAATTAATGAAAAAGTACCCTTCAAAAAGAAAAAAATTAGAAAATAGAAATTTACATATAATCCTTTGACATACAATAAGTTTTTAAAAAATTACAAGTAAAACATCAAATTGGCTCTAATAAATTATTTTAGCCTTGTAAGATAATGAAAACAACAAAAATTAAGAGATTAAAAAAGAAAAAAAATCCGGAATTTATCAGATAAAACGTGGGATTGTGAAAAAAAAAATGTATATAGAAAAAAAGAACATGAGAAAGTAAAAAGTAGGGAAATAGAAAAATCTGCAGTATCTGCTCATACTGAACTGATCATGGAATTGAATGGAAGAATATAGTTAGGAATGGTTATATCATCTACAGAAGATGCCAGAGATGCCTGTCATTATTAAGAATTTTTCCTGGATATCTGCCTGACTAAAATATTAACAGTTAATTTTGTGTATACAGGATTATTAAGAATGCTGTCTCAAGTTCTAATGCACAAGCCTCTTCGTCATCCTGGCATGCCACGCCATTTGGTGACTCCGTCTAGTGGTGGAGCAGTAACTGTGTTGTCTTCACATGGCCCTGGACAGGATTCTCAAGATGTGTCTAGCATTGTACTGGCTTTGAGGACTCTCGGCAGTTTTAACTTTGATGGTATGTATACACCTGTTAATTCATAAGTTAAATATGGGAAATAACATTATGAGGTTCGTATTTCAATGAATGAATCAATCAATTCTTATCTTACCTCATATTTCATTTTTTTTAATAATTCCAGATTCCAAATTACAAAGGTGTCATGTTATTTCTGTTTAAAACCTTATTTCTAGTTGCTGCTTTGTGCATGCCGAAATTTTCTTTTGTAGGATCATATTGAAAAGTATTTACGTTCTACATCATAATTTACTTTCACTTGAAGTCTGCTTAGTCCATGTGAAACATATTTATAATTTTATATATTAAATTTGGGAATTTTTAACATTATGAGGTTCATTTAATTCTTATATTTCTAATTTTTCATTAATATTTCTAATATCTGACCACAACGTAAGTCCCTGAATGAAAGTTATTTCTATTAATTTCATTTTTTTCAATATAAACCCACAAGGTAACTTTTTAATTTAGATGACACACCTTCCTTCCTTCATATTTGGCACTACTAGTCTAAGATCCAGCTGCAAGATTACTACGTTCAAGTGTATGAACAAAATCTATTTTTTTTCATAAAATTGTGTATGACTGAATACACTTTTGCCGAGTTACCTATTAAAATTTGGCCACCAGTATGTTTAATTAAAATACAATTAATTTTATTATGGCTGACGATGAACATGACTATGTTTGAAATCGCGATATCATGGAAGCATGAATCCTATGAGGTGAGTTGTTTAAACAATATGTTCTCCGATGAATTTTAATTACAATTAATTTATTTGAAATAATTTGATTCACTTGTTATTAAAATAAATTATAATCCAGTTAGCGGAAATCAATGTATAGAGCTGGAAAAGTTTTGGTTGCCATTGCACACTTGGCCGTAAACTCCTTGCAGCCGGGTATAAACAGGTATTACTTTAATAGTGAGTGGAGAACATATTTTCATCGACTCACCTCATATATTTTCAAATTTCTTTCATACCGACGGTTTCAGACAATATCATGTCCCTCTTCAGCCATAATAAAAATATGTTCTCCACTCACTATTAATGATATAACCTCATAATGTTCACTTCCCAATATTAATTTAAATATAGGTATTACTTTGTTACGTTTATACGTTCATGATGTACATATTTGACTCATATATTAAATTAAAGCTAATTTTTTTTTGTGCATGATAGAATGCCTCTGCCTCTCTAAAAGTGGCCGCAAATAAGGGTTGCTAGCTGTTAAAGATAGGTTAGAGTGAAAGAGAGTTAGCTCTTTAATCACTCATCAGACAAAGACGGTGATAGCCAGCTGTGTGAGTTCATAGTTATACTAGCTACCGACACATGTGCAATAGCGCTAAAAACACACAGTTGGCTGGCTATCATCATCTTTGTCTGACGAGTGATGTAAAGCGCTAACTCTCTTTCACTTTAACCTATCTTTAACAGCTAGCAACCCTTATTTGCGGTCACTTTTAGAGAGGCAGAGGCATTCTATCACGCACAAAAAAAAAAATTAGCTTTAATTTAATATATAAGTCGAGTATATACGTCATGAACGTATGAATGTAACAAGGTAATACCTCATATTTTAAATATGATTTATCCATCATTGAGATGTATGAAATTAATAATAAAAACATCGAAGGTAATACCTGTTTACACCTGGCTGCGAGGAGTTCACAGCCAAGTGTGCAATGGTAACCAAAACTTTTGCAGCTCTATACATCGATTTCTGCTAACTGAATTATAATTTATTTTAATAACAAGTGAATCAAATTATTTCGAATAAATTAATTATTTATATTTTAATTAAACAAACTGGCGGCCAAATTTTAATAGGCAAACTTGGCAAAAGTGTTTTCAGTCATTCACAATTTTATGAAAAAATAGATTTTAATGTTCATATTATTCATTTTTAAACATCTTAATGATGGACAAATTATATTTGAAAAGAAAAATATACACCTAGACTGGGGTTTGAACCCAGGACCTTTGACTCTCTATGTCAATGCTCTATCCAAGTGAGCTACCTAGGCCTCCAATCTAAACACATTTTTTTCTCTTCTACATAGTTAATTCCCTAAACCCAAAATGCTACGAGCCATTGCTACGATTTTTTGCAAATGGCGGCTCCTTTGTTAAGAAAACTTTTTATTGGGAATTTAAACATTACTTATAAAGCCAGTAGTGCTTCATTTAATGTTCATATTATTCGTTTTTAAACATCTTAATGATGGACAAATTATATTTGAAAAGAAAAATATATGCCTAGACTGGGGTTTGAACCCAGGACTTTTGTCTCTCTATGTCAATGCTCTATCCAAGTGAACTACCTAGGCCTCCAATCTAAATACGTATTTTTCTCTTCTACATAGTTAATTCCCTAACCCCAAATGCTACGAGCCGTTGCTATGGCTTGTAGCATTTGGGAATTAACTATGTAGAAGAGAAAAATACGTATTTAGATTGGAGGCCTAGGTAGTTCACTTGGATAGAGCATTGACATAGAGAGACAAAAGTCCTGGGTTCAAACCCCAGTCTAGGCATATATTTTTCTTTTCAAATATAAAATAGATTTTGTTCATACACTCAATGAACATAGTAATCTTGCAGCTGGATCTCGTACTATACAACCTGTTGTAAGTTTTGGCCTCCTTCACAATTCTCCTCCATTTATCTCAATCCTGTACTTTCCCTTTCCATCCTCTTATTCCCATCTTTTTCAAATCTTGTTGCACATTCTGCAGCCATCTCTTTCTCGGTCTTCCTCTCCTTACTCCTATTATGTCATGTATTAATCATTTTGGTATTCTTCCATTCTTTCAACGTGTCCTACCCATCTCAATCTCAATGACTTGATGTATCTTACAAGATCCTCTCCTCTGTGACCTGATCAACATTTTCAATATATTAAAATTAAAAATTGATTCTAGCAACCACAATATTTGCTTCATTGCAATATATACCATACAGTTTTATTAACGCTTGAATTGGCAATGTATCCTATAAAATACATTAGTTTAATTTATTTATATGTTTAATAAAATAATGGAAAAGTGAATCAGTAGACATCAACTATTTTATATAAAAATTATACAACAATATGCAAATAGGTAATAACTTATGGTTATGCATTTTTTTTTTCACTGCGGTCCAATAGTTTTAAATAAACTGGTATCATAAATTCATTTATTTAATGTTTGTAGGAAATAACACTTTGAGTTATTTTAAAATCATTAAGAAGTTACATTATGAGGTTTAATTTAATATTTGAGTTTGTATTGTTTAACATTCTTACCTCATATGTTTATTCTGTTGGATGATCGTTTCAAAGAAGAAAAGAAGCCCTACTGGCTTTATAAAGTAGTGTTAAATTCCCAATTAATGTCTTCTTAACTAAGAGGCTGCCATATGCAAAGATAGAAGAAATTTGGACACTCGCACAAAGGAACACTTTAGAAATATTAAAAATGGTGAAATTGAAAAATCAGCTATTGCAGCACATAGTTTGTTGGAGGGTCATAGAATTGAAAAAGAAGCTAAACTTCTAAAACCTTTGGATTTGACAGTTTGGGAGAAAATATTTATACAGAAGAACAAATTTAAATCTATGAATTTCGACATTCCGGATGAACGTGACCTCATCTCGAAGTTCATCGAATCAACACCAGATGGCAACGATATCTCGAAGTTCGTCAAATCAACACCAGATGGCAACGTTATAGAGGGAGATTCCAACGAATATCCGGTAGTCATAATGGCGGTTGAAAATGAATGACAAGATCATTTGAAAACTATAGTTACTGTGTTTGAAAAACATGAAATATGAGGTAAGATGTTAAAATGACTCATTAATTTATTAATTAAGAACCTCATAATGTGTTTCCCAATTTTAACTTTGAATAGAAGCAACGGTTTCAAAGCATTTGGCACGAGATAATTACAACATATAAAGAAAAAAATTTGCATCTAGATCGCAACTCGCCTCGGTAGCTCAGTTGATAGAGCATTTGGCCCGGAAAGCCAAAGGTCCCAGGTTCAGTCTCAGTCTAGGCAAAAATTTTTCTCTTCAAATATAAGAAAAGCCAGTTTGTGAACAAGCTGAAGACGGAGCAATAGCTTTGAAACGATCGTCCAACAGAATAAACATATGAGGTAATAATGTTAAAGAATACAAACTCAAATATTAACACTATGAGGTTTCTTTTAATTATTATGAGTTAGTTATTTTGACTTGCCTCATATTTTTTTTATATTAATAAAAAAATATGAGATGAATCAAAATAACTAACTCTTAATAATCATAAATTGAGTTTCTCAAATTTAACAAAAGAAGTATGTATTCCATAAATCTGCAAAATAGGACCATAAATTTGATTTTCTGAGGAATTTGCTTATTTTATACATATCCTGCATGAGGGACTTTTTAAGAACTTTGCTTGATAACTTAATATTCCAATAATAATTTTGTAATAGATGTGTTCATTACTCCTGTTTTCTCAGTTGTTAATATTTAAATCATGCAACTGTTTCTTAATGAATACTAAAATTAATTAAATGCATTTTTTCAGGTCATTCATTACTACAGTTTGTCCGTCGTTGTGCTGACCACTTTCTGACAAGTGAACAACAAGAAGTAAGATTAGAAGCAGTTCGAACATGCAGTCGTTTGCTCAGACTTGCCCTTCAGAGCACTGCTAATCGACCATCTGAAACTGTAACTACTACTGTTGCAGATGTATTGGGCAAACTGCTTGTGGTTGGCATTACTGATACTGGTGAGTTACATATATGTTAATTTTTTTAAAATAATAATATAAATACCTTTTTATATATGTCTTCTTCAATTGGATTTTTGTTTTTAAAAAAACTTTATTAAGTTATATAGATAGGAAATAACACTATGAGGTTTTTTAATATTGTTAATTTTTTCTTTCACTCACCTCATACTTCACAACTCCTCGCAGACCTACGTTTCGTTGTGAACGTGACACAGCATTGAGAATGTCACAAATGATGTGATGAAACCTAGGTCTGCGAGGAGTTATGAAGTATGAGGTGAGTGAAAGAAAAAATTAACAAAAAACTTCGTTAATTATAAAAATCATGAAGGCCTTTCAAAACATTTTCATCTTCAGCATGCTATTATATTTAGTAGCAAATAGCATGTTGAAGGTGAAACATGTTTTAAAAGGCCTTATGATTTTAATAATTAACAATGTTTTTTAAACAAAAACCCATTCTAATTGAGGAAGACAGATATAAAAAGGTACTTATATTATTCGTAAATTAATGAGTCATTTTTTAACATTTTACCTCATATTTTATGTTTCTTCAAACACAGGAACTAGTTTTTGAGAGAAGGATCTCTCTCCATCAATAACGTTGCCATCTGATGTTGATTTGATGAACTTTGAATGAGGTTACGTTCATCAGGAATCTCGAAATTCATGTCCCAAATTGTCAGTTCTAAAGGTTTTCCAAATGTTTTAAAAGTAGGGCTTCTTTTTCAATTTTATGATTCTCCAATAAACTATGTGCTGCAGTAGCTGATTTTTCAATTTCACCATTTTTAATATTTCTGAAGTGTTCCTTAGTGCGAGTGTCCAAATTTTTGTTTTTCCTGTGTATACTTTATTGCAATCCTTACAATTAATTTGACTATTTAACTCATGCCCCAAATGGGAGTCAATGACCAATCACGTTTCAATGATTTCTGTTTTACAACCAATCAGAGTCGTGTTTCACGAAATATTTATCAGTGTTATAATTACCATATTAAAGAAAGCTCCTCCTTTTTAATATTCTGAAATAGTATGATCTAGTTGCAGTGATAAACAAAAGAAGCAGATGAAGCGTACCTATCGTTTCTCATTTGTTTTCAAACATCGCCGTTTACATTAGATATATAAATATTTTAAAATAACTACAGTTAAACAATGATTTGTGAGTAAACAGCTTAATTTTATTCGTTAAATAGTCCTAACAAATGCCACTCTTGATTTCCAAATTCTCTAGATAAATTCACTCCTCACTTCGTGAGTCGTGAATTTATCGATAATTTGGAAATCACTCGTGGCATTACTTATGATAAATTCCAGTTTTTTTTGCTATCTGGGGTGTTCAATTTCTTATTAGTTATTAATAGATTACCAAGGCTACATTTATTTATCGGTGCCAATGTAATATTGAATTTCTTGAAAATTTTTTAAAATTTGTTATGTATTTCAGGATGATACGTAATTTTCTTAAATTGTTTTCCTTTCTTTGAATCAGATTGCAAGGTAGTGTATTCTTTTAATCTTTTTTGTTGTCTGAATTTCTTTAATTTATTTACAATTATTTCTTTACCAAAACCATTTAAATTGGCTATGTTTTTCTTAAAATCTTCTTCATTTAATGGAACATTTAATAATCTATATATATGAAGCTGTTGAAAATTGCATGTTTATACACAATGTGATTGAAACCTGAAGATTTTATATAATTGTCTCTATGAGTATCCTTCCTATGTATATTGAATTCAATTTTTCCTTGTAGTTCATTCCTTATTAAGTAAATGGCTGTCATAACCAGCGATAAACCCAGTGCCACAGCATATCTGTGGTTTGAATCTGTAACAACAAACTTTGTGACTCACACAACAAAAATTTCCGAAATTGTATTGTATTCTCAGAATGTTGGTTGGTACCGTTAAACGTGTCAGAGGAGGGGGTTGTGAGTGAAGGTTACTCTATTGTGCTGGTTTCTAAGCGC
The DNA here is from genome assembly GCA_030220185.1 of Diploptera punctata. Taxonomy (NCBI): domain Eukaryota; kingdom Metazoa; phylum Arthropoda; class Insecta; order Blattodea; family Blaberidae; genus Diploptera; species Diploptera punctata. Next base: position 839,545 of record JASPKZ010010241.1, read on the forward strand.
AGTTCACAGTAGCATGTTTAAAAATAAAGAATTTTGTCATAACAATACAAAATACAGTATAGTATTTATCTTCATTTTTTAAAAATACAATAAAAAGAGTTACGCCCAGATAATCTGCAAACCAGATAATACGCGCACGGATAATTGGGAGTTTGCTGTATAGGAAAATAAATGGATTCCAGGCCCATTCTGTACACAGATAAATGAAGAAAATTCCTATAATAAACATATTATTTAAATAATCACCTCACCTCATATTTTGTCTTCTTTTTAATAAAGTTTTAATGGGGAATGACAATGTGAGGTAAATTATTAACAGGATGTAAATATAAATCGGAAACTTCACATCATCATCATCCATGCAAGTATTAGGCTATGTGGCCTGTTATGGTCTCAAAGAGGAATTTTCCATCCAGCGCTTTTATGGACGTCCCAGCGATCTTTTGCCTTGGGGGGAGTAGCGAAGTATGGCTTTTGGTATTCTATGAGATGGCATTCGTTGAAGATGGGCTTTCCAGTTCTGGTAGTTTTGTATATGGTGAAGAGTGGGTTCTACATCCAACTCTTCCATAATTTCCTCATTTGTTTTATGGTACCACTTTATGTAGCCTCCGGCGCATAAATCACATCTCATTTGCTGTTATTCGGCTTTCATCTCTTCTTCGTATTGTCCACACATCACTACTATATCTTAATACTGGTCTTGCAAGAACCTTATAAAGCCGTAATCTTGTGTTCTTCTGTACTAAAGATGGTTTCATTATACTGTTAAATATCCCATTGTTTTTGTAAAATTTGTGATTTTCTTTGATATATCAGCTTCATCTTGAAATGTTAAATTATAACCCAAATAATTAAATAATTAAACTTCACATCTGATCTCATAAACACTGTGACACATTGTTGGGCTGGCTTTTGAAATTTGCAGATGATGGCGAGAGTCGGATCTTGTCGTATTGGCAAAAAAAAAGAGATTTGAGAGCTGTTGACTCACAAATCGGAAAGCCTGCAAAGAACTTGCCACATACCTGTATGCCTCCATTCCAGAAATGTCTGTTCTTGAGATTGACATTGCGGAAGAGTATTGACAGTGTGTTTCAGATTGTTCTTGTCATCAAAATTATGCATTCTGTATTGTATACAGGGATGAGTGTATTTTTATGTTTGTGTAGTGTAAAATGTGTTGTTTGAGGGATGATGATGATGATGAAAAGGGAGAAAAGTGAAACCCAGTGCTAGCAAATACTCTATTCCAACCGAAACGAACATATGAGTTCGATAGTGCCAGTGAGTTTGTTAATTGAATTGGAAATTTTTAACCCTCACCTCATAAAAATATGAATTTTTATCACTTGAATAGTTTCAAAGTCATTACGAAACATTGTAGAGGTCAATATGTAAAAATTAAAAAATTAAATTTGTACCTGAGATCTCAGTTGTCCTCAACTAGATAAAATGTAAAATGCTTTGAAGATCTTTGGGTTGGAAGAATATAATATATTCTATCTTCAGCTTGTAAAATGGTACTCTTTATCCTTTCTATTGATAACTAAATTACCATTGTTTTTCTTTATATCAGATGCGGATGTCCGATATTGCGTTTTGGAATCTCTGGATGATAGTTTTGACAATCATTTAGCCCAGGCAGAAAATATCAGCGCTTTGTCTGTAGCAATAAATGATGAGGTGTTTGAGATTCGAGAGCTTGCCATCTGTACTATTGGACGACTCAGCACTATGAATCCTGCTTATGTAATGCCTTCTCTCCGCAAAACGCTCATACAGGTTTGTCTTTTGGTTGCTTTATATTTCTTTGAAAAATACTATAATATATGGTTCAAGAAATATATAATATATAAATTTGTAAATTAATGAGTCATATTTAACATCTTACCTCATTAAGGTAGAATATACCTCATAGTGAGAATTCCTAAAATAAGTAATCTTACCTCATATTTTATGTTTCTTTAAACACGGGAACTAGTTTTCAAGAGAAGGATCCCTCTCATTTTCAACCGACATTATGACTATGGGATTTTCGTTGGAATCTCTATCAATAACGTTGCCATCTGGTGTTGATTTGATGAACTTTGAGATTCCAACATTTCCAACGAAAATCCGGGTAGTCATAATGTCGGTTGAAAATGAGAGAGATCCTTCTCTTGAAAACTAGTTCCTGTGTTTGAAGAAACATAAAATGTGAGGTATGATGTTAAATATGAGTCATTAATTTACGAATTAAGAACCTCATAATGTTATTTCCCATATTTAACTATGAATATATAAATTTCCTGAAAAATTAAAAAAAAAGAGTGTATCTTTTTAGAAATATGATTTAATATAGAAATGTTTTACACATATAGCAGACTTGAACTGGTATCAAAAAAGAAAAAAAATTGTTTTCAACATTGTGATTCTGGAAGAGGTTGGAAATCCTCAATTAGAAGTAGTTCTATTACAGAGAGTAGTGACCCTGTCCTTTGCAAAATCCAGGTTCTCATGATCAATCCATTGGGTTACGGAGGGAGGGGGGTAATGGAACTCCTTAGCCAAATAAAGGCCATCGTCTAAAAAAAAGCATACTAGAGGGTAGGTTGTGCAAGGGAGTGGTAATCCCTTCACATAAGACCGTAAAAATGAACAGTAATATATTAATAGTATAATATCTTAACTGTGTATTTGAAGAGAAAAATGTTTGTCCAATCTCGGATTTGAACCTAAAGTCTCTGGATTTATATACTAGTGCATTAGATCACTATGCTACTTGGGCATCACACTTTATACAGAAATTTTTCTCTCTCTTACACAATGCCCAAGGTCATGAACCTTCATTCTAGTTTCATCTTGTGACTTCTTATTGAAAAAAACTTTAAGTAGGTTTTTAACACTGCTATTATAACCAGCAAAGCTTATATTGTGATTTTTTATTTTAAATTTATCACTAGCACTGAAGAATAAATTAATATTTCAAGAGAAAAATGTTTCGATGTTTTTATTATTAATTTCATACATCTCAATGATGGATAAATCATATTTAAAGAGAAAAATTATACGCTCAGACCGGGACTTGAACCCGGGACCCTTGGTTTTCTAGTCCAAGTGCTCTACCATTTGAGCTACCTGAGCAAGTACCGATCTAAACGCAAATCTTTCTCTATATACGTTGAAATTCCCGCCCCAAATGCTTTGAAGCCTTTGCTTCTATCTTTGCAAATGGCGGCTCCTATATTAAGAAGACATATTTGGGAATTATACATTACATTATAAATGCCAGTACGGCTATTTTCGATGTTTTTATTATTAATTTCATACATCTCAATGATGGATAAATCATATTTAAAGAGAAAAATTATACGCTCAGACCGGGACTTGAACCCGGGACCCTTGGTTTTCTAGTCCAAGTGCTCTACCATTTGAGCTACCTGAGCAAGTACCGATCTAAACGCAAATCTTTCTCTATATACGTTGTAATTCCCGCCCCAAATGCTTTGAAGCCTTTGCTTCTATCTTTGCAAATGGCGGCTCCTATATTAAGAAGACATATTTGGGAATTATACATTACATTATAAATGCCAGTACGGCTATTTTCGATGTTTTTATTATTAATTTCATACATCTCAATGATGGATAAATCATATTTAAAGAGAAAAATTATACGCTCAGACCGGGACTTGAACCCGGGACCCTTGGTTTTCTAGTCCAAGTGCTCTACCATTTGAGCTACCTGAGCAAGTACCGATCTAAACGCAAATCTTTCTCTATATACGTTGTAATTCCCGCCCCAAATGCTTTGAAGCCTTTGCTTCTATCTTTGCAAATGGCGGCTCCTATATTAAGAAGACATATTTGGGAATTATACATTACATTATAAATGCCAGTACGGCTATTTTCGATGTTTTTATTATTAATTTCATACATCTCAATGATGGATAAATCATATTTAAAGAGAAAAATTATACGCTCAGACCGGGACTTGAACCCGGGACCCTTGGTTTTCTAGTCCAAGTGCTCTACCATTTGAGCTACCTGAGCAAGTACCGATCTAAACGCAAATCTTTCTCTATATACGTTGTAATTCCCGCCCCAAATGCTTTGAAGCCTTTGCTTCTATCTTTGCAAATGGCGGCTCCTATATTAAGAAGACATATTTGGGAATTATACATTACATTATAAATGCCAGTACGGCTATTTTCGATGTTTTTATTATTAATTTCATACATCTCAATGATGGATAAATCATATTTAAAGAGAAAAATTATACGCTCAGACCGGGACTTGAACCCGGGACCCTTGGTTTTCTAGTCCAAGTGCTCTACCATTTGAGCTACCTGAGCAAGTACCGATCTAAACGCAAATCTTTCTCTATATACGTTGAAATTCCCGCCCCAAATGCTTTGAAGCCTTTGCTTCTATCTTTGCAAATGGCGGCTCCTATATTAAGAAGACATATTTGGGAATTATACATTACATTATAAATGCCAGTACGGCTATTTTCGATGTTTTATTATTAATTTCATACATCTCAATGATGGATAAATCATATTTAAAGAGAAAAATTATACGCTCAGACCGGGACTTGAACCCGGGACCCTTGGTTTTCTAGTCCAAGTGCTCTACCATTTGAGCTACCTGAGCAAGTACCGATCTAAACGCAAATCTTTCTCTATATACGTTGAAATTCCCGCCCCAAATGCTTTGAAGCCTTTGCTTCTATCTTTGCAAATGGCGGCTCCTATATTAAGAAGACATATTTGGGAATTATACATTACATTATAAATGCCAGTACGGCTATTTTCGATGTTTTTATTATTAATTTCATACATCTCAATGATGGATAAATCATATTTAAAGAGAAAAATTATACGCTCAGACCGGGACTTGAACCCGGGACCCTTGGTTTTCTAGTCCAAGTGCTCTACCATTTGAGCTACCTGAGCAAGTACCGATCTAAACGCAAATCTTTCTCTATATACGTTGAAATTCCCGCCCCAAATGCTTTGAAGCCTTTGCTTCTATCTTTGCAAATGGCGGCTCCTATATTAAGAAGACATATTTGGGAATTATACATTACATTATAAATGCCAGTACGGCTATTTTCGATGTTTTTATTATTAATTTCATACATCTCAATGATGGATAAATCGAATTTCAACGTATATAGAGAAGGATTTGCGTTTAGATCGGTACTTGCTCAGGTAGCTCAAATGGTAGAGCACTTGGACTAGAAAACCAAGGGTCCCGGGTTCAAGTCCCGGTCTGAGCGTATAATTTTTCTCTTTAAATATGATTTATCCATCATTGAGATGTATGAAATTAATAATAGAAACATCGAAAATAGCCGTACTGGCATTTATAATGTAATGTATAATTCCCAAATATGTCTTCTTAATATAGGAGCCGCCATTTGCAAAGATAGAAGCAAAGGCTTCAAAGCATTTGGGGCGGGAATTTCAACGTATATAGAGAAGGATTTGCGTTTAGATCGGTACTTGCTCAGGTAGCTCAAATGGTAGAGCACTTGGACTAGAAAACCAAGGGTCCCGGGTTCAAGTCCCGGTCTGAGCGTATAATTTTTCTCTTTAAATAAGAAAAATGTTTGCCCAAACTTTGATTTTAACTGAAGGTTTCTGGTTTTACGTACCAGCACATTAGACCACTATGCTAACTGAGCCTCACATTTTAAAAAGAAATCTTCTCGGTCAAATATAATTTGTCCTTCAATGAGAAGTATAAAATTAATGATAAAAAGTAGAATTTTTTTTTTGTGCTTTAAAGACCAGAATAGCCTAATGGTCTTATTCCATCATGATGATGTTTATGTAAGTGATTCTATTCTGGTTTTGTAACAAAAATATTTAAATAATCTTAATATGTAATGGGAGTGACACCATGAGATTTATTTTAATTAATGGAAAGTTAGAATTTTAACAACTCACCTCATAATTGTAGATTTCTTGTAGGCTAAAGTTTTGATACATAGAGTATCAAAACTATAGTCTTCAAGAAATCTATAATTATGAGCTGATTCATTAAAATTCTAACTTTCTATTAATTATTTATATCCATCCATAGTAATTCTGCCCGAGGGCAGGTCGTTTGCTGCAATCATAGCATTTTCATGCTATGCTTTGCAGCTTTACTAGGGAGTTGTAGGTGTGGTAGCTTCCGATTGCTTTCCACACCGGTGAAGGATAATGATGATAATAAGTATGATGATGATGATAATGATAAGGATGATGATGGCCATATGATTTTGGATCCGATTTGAACTCATTCTTTCAAGATGGTGTTTCCAATTTAGTTGGTACTGTTTAATATATTCCAAAATTGGCGTAGTCTTCAATTCTTTTAAGATATTGGTGTTCCTTTTCCAATCCCATCTGGCGTAACCCGCTGTTCTGTGCATGAATCTCATGGGGTCCTCATCTAGGGGATATGTGGATGGCAACCACAAGGTGCCCAAGCTGAGCAAAACATTTCTTCCACTTGCTTGTGTTTTGCACTCTTTTAACTTTACTATCTAACCTCTCTTGGTTAACTCTTGTTTTTTTCGCCCCAATGCTATTAGGGCTTCCGAGGGCTAGGGAGTCTTTCCTTTCTTCCATTTCTTCTTTCTTTTATTCTCTTTTCTTCTCCAGAAAAGCCTGACCAGAGGCTATAAGATGGCAGCCCCATCACTGGTCTTGCCTTCCTTTGGCCAGCAACCAATCGAAGGGACTATTATTATGCTTTCAAGTCTTATAATAGATTACTAAGGCTAAATTTATTTATCGGTGCCACGGTAATATTGAATTTCTTGAAAATGTTTTGGAATTATTTATGTATTTTAGGATGATAAGTAATTTTCTCTGAAATTGTTTTCCATTAATGTTTTTATTACAAATTTAACGCATCTCATTGAAGGATAAATTAACTTTTTCTCTTCAATTTTAATTTCTTTTCCTTTCTTTAAATCTGATTGCAGGTGGGTAATTTAACTATGAAATTGAGTTGTAAAGTTTAGTATTTTTGAGATGTGTTACTTTTACTGTGGATGAGTGGTATTATGTTTTAAAACATTGTAATATATTGTAAGTTATTTCTTGTTACATTTATTCTTAGTTCTTGACGGAGCTGGAACACAGTGGAATGGGACGTAATAAAGAGCAAGCTGCACGAATGCTGGATCATCTAGTTGTAAATTCCCCTCGCCTTATTCGGCCATACATGGAGCCCATTCTGAAAGTGCTAGTGCCAAAATTAAAAGAACAGGAAACAAATCCAGGGGTCATAGTGAGTGTGCTTACATGTATTGGAGATTTAGCAGAGGTATGTATGCAATATTTCTTCTCTAATAAATAATTCTAAGAAATTGAAACTGATTGTAAAAATCAATTATACCAATTTTTAAAGATAAAAATGTATTTATTGTTCAGTATGAGTGTATAAATTTATATAAAATATATCAATAAAACTAAATACAGTAAAACTTGTTCAAAGCGCAATCGCATGGGACCAATTTTTTTTTCCACATTAGTCAACATTTCGCATTATAAAAAAACAAAAAAGTATTAACCAATCTTAGATTATACAGCACCGTATATGTATTTTTATGTACCTTGGATTAATTGTAGTTCCGCTGCCGTTGGAAAGTGAAGTATGGTATGTACGTATGACTTAGACGGTAATGTGCGAAAAAAACAGTCTCGTTTCGTTAGCGTTAAAAATGTCTCTTTGGCGCCTATCCTGAAATTAAAATATGCAGTATCGGTTTCAGTTCACTAGCTATACTTTCGTCCACATCCTTTGATTCTCCGCAAATTTCATTCCACACTACATTGTGTCGTCTTTTAAAACTGTCCACAACCAACCTGAAGATGCCTTGAAATCGTTATTCCCTAGGGACATAGTAACAGCTAGAGCTTGACTTTGGATCATCGGTCCGGAAATTTGGAGAGTTTCTGATCATGGACTTGTAAAACACACCTCGTTGATTTGATTTCTTCCTCTTCTTCTTCTTTCTCATCATTTGACCATTTCCTTGCATCCATTCATTCGTTATTTTTTCTTTGTGTTTTAAAATCTCACAAACTTCGGTTTTTCCACATTAAATTTAATCATTATTTCGCGTGCCGAGAGTTGTTTTTCTTTATCTTCAATCACTTTCACTTTTTCGTTTAATGACAATGATACATACGATTTAGCCACCTTTATTCCGTAAATTCAGAACGCTACCTGTGAAAAGATACGTACACAACCAGTCTCAGATCTTAAACAAATTTAAGATTTTACAGTGCACTGGTTATTTGTAAGACAGATGCCACACACCAAATATTTGTTAAACGAACCTGTATTTCGCAAAACGGATATGCAGTGAGGCCGAAAGAAAATTCCAGATACAGGTAGAAACTCTACTTCACCCCAGCGCAGGCGGCAGGAATCGTCATTTATTGTTAATTTGCCTAACAGGAATTCAATGAAGTGGAAACTAATTTATTTCTCTCTCTCTTTCCACCATTTAAACATTTATTTTCATGAATTGTGTAGAAATATCCTTCCGTTTCCGTGTTGGACAAATTCCGTTTTATACAAAATAAATACACATAAAATTAACATTATTTTGCCGAGACCAATACATTTATTTACATAGGACATATTTCCGCATTACTCACGTTCCGGAATAAACACATTTTACTGTATATGGTCAAGCATAGAAATATATTATTTAATTTAATATTTTGAAAAATATGAGGCGAGTGATTAAATTTTACCTAAATGAATATACCTCATAGTGTGAATTCATAAAATAAGTAAGACATTATTTAATATTTGAAGGAAGTACACTGTGAGGTTTTTTTAATTATTATCATAAGTAATGCCATGAGTGATTTCCAATTTATCTAGATAATTTGAAAATCAAGAGTGGCATTTGTTAGAACTATCTAACAAATAAAATTAAGCTCGTTTTTATTATTAATTTCATACATCTCAATGATGGATAAATCAGATTTGAAGAGAAAAATTATATGCTCAGACCGGGACTTGAACCTGGGACCCTTGGTTCTCTAGACCACTTGGTTATAGAGCACTTGGTCTAGAGAACCGGGTTCAAGTCCCGGTCTGAGCATATAAAATTAAGCTGTTTACTCACAAATCATTATTTAAATATAGTTATTTTAAAATATTTATATATTTAATGTAAACAGCAATGTTTGAAAACAAATTAGAAATGTTTGTTATGTTTCAATTTGTTCATCCATTGCAACCAGATCATATTATTTACTGCCAAATAGGATCACAATATTGTAAGAATGCACCCTAGTGGAGAAAAACTGAAACACATCAATCCGTATATTATAACCAACATTATAGGTTATTAATTTCTATGTCCTATGATGTAAATACCTCAATTATATTTTTCTGGAACATAAATACCTGAGAAATAATATCTTTAAAAAAGTGCTAACAGTGGTTTCTTTTTATTGTGGTATAATCAATTACTAAATTTTTTTTATTATATCCTGCAAGATGCACTATATATACAATCTGGGAGCCACATGCATTCTAGGATTCTTACATCGGTGCTACGTGATATAATATATAAATTGCTATATTCAACGTATTTCTTAGAGAGTCAGTCACTGCAAAATAATGCTCTGACCTGTTCAGAATATTAAAAAGGAGGAGCTTTCTTTAATATGATAAACTTAAGTTGGTAAATATCGAAGTGAAGCACGACTGTGATCGGTTGTAAAACAAAATTCATTGAAACATGATTGGTCATTGACTCCCATTTGGGGCATGAGTTAAATAGTCATTATAATTAAATAGAAATACATGCTAAATGGGGAAGCACACTTACAACAAATGAGGGACATTTTGAAGTGGCAGAATTTGAATACATAACTAACTCACTGGCATTACAAATCTGTAGATTCATGGTCGTAAGGACATAAGTCTCCATACATCCTTTAACCCGAGCTAATGTTTTCCAATCATTCCCTATATAATAATTTAGCTCCCTCAAATCATAATTAATGTTATTCTCCCACCTCATTCTTGTCCTATCTACTGGATGCTTTCGTTCTAGTTATCCTACAAGGAATTTCAATGCCTATCTGTCATTTTCAATTTGTGCCACATGTCCTGCCCATCACAATCTACTATATTTGGTTTAACTGTTTTTATTATTTTTATGTATTAAATTTGGGAATTTTTAACATTATGAGGTTCAATTAATAAGAATTAAATGAATCATGATTTCTTCTTACCTCATACTTTTATGTTTTTTTTTAAACACAGCACTGCAGTATCGGCGACCCATTGTCACCATTGTCATGTTTTCACAACTGTCAATTTTTTCTTTTGCCAGTAATTATCCAAACTGCCATCTGGTGTTCTTTTGAAGGAATTATTTTCTACACTGCCATCTGGTGTTCTTTTGAATGAATCATTTTCTAAACTGTCATCTGTTGTATTTTTGAAGAACTTTGTAATCAAGCTCGGTTCGTCCGGAATCTCAAAGTTCATGGTTGTAGTATGGTTTTTTTTGAATATATATTTTTTCCCAAACTGTTAAATCCAAAGGTTTAGATAGATGTTTCAAAAGTTTTGCTTCTTTTTTCAATCCTATGATGCTCTAATAAACTATATGCTGCTATAGCTGATTTTTCAATTTCTCCATTCTTTATGTTTCTGAAGTGTTCTTTTTTACGAGTTTCCAAGTTTCTTTTTGTTTTTCCTATATATATCCTGTTGCAATCTTTGCAATCAATTTGATAAATTCCAGATTTTTTGTTGTCCGGGGTGTTACATTTATTATTAGTTAACAGAAGATTACCCAGGCTGAATTTTTTAATTGGTGCCAATGTTATATTAAATTTTCTGAAAATTTTTTGAAACTTATTATGAACTTCAGGATGGTAAGTAAATTTCTTGAATTTTACGTCTATCTTGGAATCATGTTGTAAGGTGGTGTATTCCTGTAACCTTTTCTGTTGTTTGAATTTCTTTAATTTATTCTTTATTATGTCTTCATCAAAACCATTTATTTTAGCAACATGTACAATATTAATATTAAATTAAAAGATTCTTACCTCTCCTCACATTATTCTGTTAAGTAGATCGCGATTTCAGGCCTATAGCAGGCCCATCTTCAGTACACTGTTGTTGACCGGTGTTATGTCGCTCGGAAGAACCACTTCTTCTTCCCTCTGTTGGTGGACCGATGAACCTCTTGATAAGGTCAAAATTTGCGGGAACTTCGAAGTTCATAAGTTTTCCTTTGTTTTTCTGAATGTGGATCTTTTCCCAAACTGTAAGTTCCTTAGGTGTCTCTATTTGTTTAATTAGACTAGCTTTTGATTCAATTCGATGTTTTTCGTACCAAGCATGAGCAGCTACTGCTGACTTTTCAATTCTCCATTTTTGACATTTCTAAGATGTTCCTTCACCCTTGTTTTCAAATTTCTTTTCGTTTTTCCTATATAAATTTTGTCACAAATCTTTACATTTGATGCTTATAAATTCCTGATTTATTTTCTTCTCTTCAATTTTTTCATTTTTGTTGGTTTTAATTATCCTATTAAGGCTGTATTCATTCTTAGGTGCTAATCTTATATTAAACTTTTTGAAAAATTTTTGAAATTTGTAGTGTTTCAATGGATGGTAAGTGAATTTCTTGAATTTTATTTTTTCTGTTTGTTTTATCAGTGTGCTTTCATTAATTAATTTTTGTCTTTTGAATTTATTTATAAATAAATATTTTTATATAAATAAATTCAAAAGACAAAAATTAATTAATGAAAGCACACTGATAAAACAAACAGAAAAAATAAAATTCAAGAAATTCACTTACCATCCATTGAAACACTACAAATTTCAAAAATTTTTCAAAAGTTTAATATAAGATTAGCACCTAAGAAATGAATACAGCCTTAATAGGATAATTAAAACCAACAAAAATGAAAAAATTGAAGAAGAAAATAAATCAGGAATTTATAAGATCAAATGTAAAGATTGTGACAAAATTTATATAGGAAAAACGAAAAGAAATTTGAAAACAAGGGTGAAGGAACATCTTAGAAATGTCAAAAATGGAGAATTGGAAAAGTCAGCAGTAGCTGCTCATGCTTGGTACGAAAAACATCGAATTGAATCAAAAGCTAGTCTAATTAAACAAATAGAGACACCTAAGGAACTTACAGTTTGGGAAAAGATCCACATTCAGAAAAACAAAGGAAAACTTATGAACTTCGAAGTTCCCGCAAATTTTGACCTTATCAAGAGGTTCATCGGTCCACCAACAGAGGGAAGAAGAAGTGGTTCTTCCGAGCGACATAACACCGGTCAACAACAGTGTACTGAAGATGGGCCTGCTATAGGCCTGAAATCGCGATCTACTTAACAGAATAATGTGAGGAGAGGTAAGAATCTTTTAATTTAATATTGAATTGAACCTCACAGTGATAATTCCTATATAAAAAAAGGTTAATGTACAATATTACTTATTTTAGGAATTCTCACTATGAGGTATATTCATTAAGGTAGAATATTTTTATCACTCACCTCATATTGTTCTTCTTATTTGATTATAAAATAGTTTCGGAACATAGTTTCTGTTCCATCCTCAGTATCGTCACGACTGTTGTTCTGTCGTCTTGAAGAGCTGTCCTTCTCTCCTTCCATTGGCTGACTGAAAAACCTCGAAACCAGGTCATTCTCACCGGGAATTTCAAAGTTCATTAATTTCTTCTTTTCGCTCTTTTGAATGTAGATCTTTTCCCAAACAGTAAGTTCTTTAGGTTTTTCTATTTGTTTTAATAATTTAGCTTCTTTCTCGATAAGATGTTTTTCAGACAATGCATGGGCAGCCACTGCAGATTTTTCTACTTCCCCTTTCTTGACATTCCTGAGATGTTCTTTCACTCTAGTTTTCAAATTTCTTTTAGTCTTTCCTATGTAGAATTTCTCACATTCTTCACATTTAATTTGATAAATCCCTGATTTGTTTTCTTCTTTAATTTTCTCATTCTTATTAGGTCTAATCAGTCTACTGATGCTGTAGCCATTTTTGGGTGCTAACCTTATGTTGTTCTAATCAGTCTACTGATGCTGTAGTCATTTTTGGGTGCTAACCTTATGTTGTTCTAATCAGTCTACTGATGCTGTAGTCATTTTTGGGTGCTAACCTTATGTTGACATAAGGTTAGCACCCAAAAATGACTACAGCATCAGTAGACTGATTAGACCTAATAAGAATGAGAAAATTAAAGAAGAAAACAAATCAGGGATTTATCAAATTAAATGTGAAGAATGTGAGAAATTCTACATAGGAAAGACTAAAAGAAATTTGAAAACTAGAGTGAAAGAACATCTCAGGAATGTCAAAAAAGGGGAAGTAGAAAAATCTGCAGTGGCTGCCCATGCATGGTCTGAAAAACATCTTATCGAGAAAGAAGCTAAATTATTAAAACAAATAGAAAAACCTAAAGAACTTACTGTTTGGGAAAAGATCTACATTCAAAAGAGCGAAAAGAAGAAATTAATGAACTTTGAAATTCCCGGTGAGAATGACCTGGTTTCGAGGTTTTTCAGTCAGCCAATGGAAGGAGAGAAGGACAGCTCTTCAAGACGACAGAACAACGGTCGTGACGATACTGAGGATGGAACAGAAACTATGTTCCGAAACTAGTTTATAATCAAATAAGAAGAACAATATGAGGTGAGTGATAAAAATATTCTACCTTAATGTACAATATTGTTTATTTTTTATTTCACTCACCTCATACTCCTATCTACATAACTTAATGTACAATATGATTATATTCCTTGTCAAAATCTTCTACATTAAGTGGAATATTTATCAATCTGTGTAATAGACTATTGAAAATTGACAATGGGTCGCCGATACTGCAGTGCTGTGTTTAAAAAAACATAGAAGTATGAGGTAAGAAGAAATCACGATTCATTTAATTCTTATTGTTTTTATTATATTTGATTTCCCATAAAGATCATGTAGATCACTGTGATCTAGTGTTTTTCCATTTGCCTATTTGTTCATCTCCGTTTGGTTCTTGGCCTACCTTCTGGGCACTTTCCCTCTGGTTTTTCTACAAGGAGTTTCCATGCCCAGTTTTCATTCTCCGTTTTTGCCACATGTCTTGCCCCTCGTAGTCTACAAGACAACTGTTCTTACCATTAAGTTGTGGTAGAATTGTTTTTTCTGAGAAAATATAAGAAGAAAACAAATCAGGGATTTATCAAATTAAATGTGAAGAATGTGAGAAATTCTACATAGGAAAAACTAAGAGAAACTTGAAAACTAGAGTGAAAGAACATCTCAGGAATGTCAAAAAAGGGGAAGTAGAAAAATCTGCAGTGGCTGCCCATGCATGGTCTGAAAAACATCTTATCGAGAAAGAAGCTAAATTATTAAAGCAAATAGAAAAACCAAAAGAACTTACTGTTTGGGAAAAGATCTACATTCAAAAGAGCGAAAAGAAGAAATTGATGAACTTTGAAATTCCTGGTGAGAATGACCTGGTTTCGAGGCTTTTCAGTCAGCCAATGGAAGGAGAGAAGGACAGCTCTTCAAGACGACAGAACAACGGTCGTGACGATACTGAGGATGGAACAGAAACTATGTTCCGAAACTAGTTTATAGTCAAATAAGAAGAACAATATGAGGTGAGTGATAAAAAAATTCTACCTTAATGAATATACCTCATAGTGAGAATTCCTAAAATAAGTAGTTCTTACTATATTTGGTTTAACTGTTCTTATTATATTTTTAGTTTTCCATAAAGGTCATGTAGCTCACTGTTATGTAGTGTTCTCCATTTCGTAAATTTATGAATTAAGAACCTCATAATGTCATTTCCCATATTTAACTATGAATAATGTCCTTCATTTGCCTGTTTGTTCATCTGTCTACCTACTAGGTGCTTCCCTCTGGTTTTCCTTGTCCATCTTTATATTCCCCATTCATGCCACATGTCCTGCCCATCGCAGTCTTTGAGACATAACTGTTCTTATTATATTTGGTTTAACTTTGTTTATTTTTTATTTCACTCACCTCATAATTCATAATTCATAGCAGACCCTGGGTTTCTTCACGTAATTTGTGACATTGTCAATGCTGCGTCACGTTCACAACTGAACGTGACGCAGCATTGACAATGTCACAAATTACGTGAAGAAACCCAGGGTCTGCTATGAATTATGAAGTATGAGGTGAGTGAAATAAAAAATAAACAATATTAAAGAACCTCATAGTGTTATTTCCTATCTACATAACTTAATAAAGTTGGTTTTAAACTGTTCTTATTACATTTGGTTTTCATAAAGATCATGTAGCTCACTTTTATGTAGAGTTCTCCATTCACTTGTTTGATCCAAACAATTTCCTAAGAACTTTATTCCCAAATACTCATAATCTTTTCTCCTCCCTTAAAGTAAGAGTCTGTGGTTTTGCATCCAATATAATACTAGTATAAGTGTGAGAATAACAGTTTTACATATTTTCAGTTTGATGCTTTTTGAGAGAAGTTGAGATGGGCAAAAGTCCATGTAATGTACAATAGCTCGCATTTCCAGAATTGAGTCTATATTCAATTTCTTTCTTCTGCATCTCATTTCTGTTTGTAATTGTTGTTCCTAGGTATTTTGAATTCCGCCAGTCAAAATTTCTCTCATTTATCATTAACTAAGGATAGAGATAAATAAAACTAAAACATGGTAATGTAATTACGTAGACTTTCACGGCCGGACTTGCTATGATGATCTTGATGAAGATTTTCAGGCTGTAGGCCGTGGTCGTGAGGCTTGTAGTTCCCCGACGTTTTGCCAGGCGCAGTCTCTGGCAAAACGTCGGGGAACTACAAGCCTCACGACCACGGCCTAAACAGCCCGAAAATCGTCATCAAGATCATGTTAAAACATGGTTTAGTTTAGAAATGTCTGGAGAACTCCGTGTTGATGGTCAACTCAGTGATTGGAGAAAACTTGAGGAAAAAGAAGATGATGAAATATATTATTAGGTGTTATTAGACATGCATTATAATTTATCTTACCCTTACGCGGTCACATTCTTGATACTTGCTAACTCTTGACTTCCCAACTATACATATCACCACACTCTCCACTACAAAAGAATAATGTAATGTATCACTCCATGGTGTAAATATAAATACTCACAGCACCTGTTTTCTCTTCTCCCACCGACTAGCTGTAAAATCCGAATTTACAATAATTATATTATGCTATTAATATAAACTGTGGATAATAACATTTTAAATGATTATTTAACTTGTGCCCCAAATGGGAGTCCAATGACCAATCACATTTCAATAAATTTTGTTTTACAACCATGACAGTTTGTGTTTCACCTTGCTATTTATCAAATTCTGTTTACCAAATAAAGACTTTTTAATATTTCTGAACAACAGGTCAGAGCATTATTTTGCAGTGACTGACTCTCCAACAAATATGTTGATTATAGCAAATAATTAACTATACATTTGATTTATATATTAAATTTAGGAATTTTTAACATTATGAGGTTCAATTAATAATAATTAAATGAATCGTGATTTTTTCTTTCTTACCTCATACATCTATGTTTTTTTTAAACACAGCACTGCAGTATCGGCGACACTTTGTCGTCATCGTCAGCTGTTTTCACGACTGTCATTTTTTCTTTTTTTCCCTTTTTGCCGGTAATTATCCAGACTGCCATCTGTGTTCTTTTGAAGGAATTCCTCTTCAAACTGCCATCTGGTGTTATTTTGAATGAATCATTTCCTAAACTGCTATCTGTTGTATTTTTGAAGAACTTTGTAATCAAGCTTGGTTCTTCCGGAATCTCAAAGTTCATAGTTCTAGTATGGTCTTTTTGAATATATATTTTTTCCCAAACTGTTAAATCCAAAGGTTTAGATGTTTTAAAAGTTTTGCTTCTTTTTCAATCCTATGATGTTCTAATAAACTATGTGATTCATTCAAAATAACACCAGATGGCAGTTTGAAGAGGAATTCCTTCAAAAGAACACCAGATGGCAGTCTGGATAATTACCGGCAAAAAGGAGAAAAAATTGACAGTCGTGAAAACAGCTGACGATGACGATAAAAGTGTCGCCGATACTGCAGTGCTGTGTTTAAAAAAACATAGATGTATGAGGTAAGAAAAAATCACAATTCATTTAATTATTATACATTTGATAATTGTGTGTTCAGTAATTGTGTTTTTAAATAATTTTACTGAGTTGTTTTCTAAAAAAATTAATTAGTAACATAAGTATTAAATTAAAAGATTCTTACCTCTCCTCACATTATTCTGTTAAGTAGATCGCGATTTCAGGCCTATAGCAGGCCCATCTTCAGTACACTGTTGTTGACCGGTGTTATGTCGCTCGGAAGAACCACTTCTTCTTCCCTCTGTTGGTGGACCGATGAACCTCTTGATAAGGTCAAAATTTGCGGGAACTTCGAAGTTCATAAGTTTTCCTTTGTTTTTCTGAATGTGGATCTTTTCCCAAACTGTAAGTTCCTTAGGTGTCTCTATTTGTTTTAATTAGACTAGCTTTTTGATTCAATTCAGATTGTTTTCGTACCAAGCATGAGCAGCTACTGCTGACTTTTCCAATTCTCCATTTTTGGACATTTCTAAGATGTTCCTTCACCCTTGTTTTCAATTTCTTTTCGTTTTTGCCTATATAGAATTTTGTCCACAATCCTTTACATTTGATCTGATAAATTCCTGATTTATTTTCTTCTTCAATTTTTTTCCATTTTTGGTTTCACAATCTTTACATTGAATCTGATAAATTCCTGATTTATTTCTTCTTCTTCAATTTTTTCCTTTTTGTTGTCACAATCTTATCATTGATATGAATAAATTCCTGAATTTATTTTCTTCTTCAATTTTTCCATTTTTGTTGTGAACAACAACAAATGGAAAAATGAAGAAGAAAATAAATCAGGAAGTTATCAGATCAAATGTAAAGATTGTGACAAAATTTATATAGGAAAAACGAAAGAAATTTTGAAAACAAGGGTGAAGGAACATCTTAGAAATGTCAAAATGGAGAATGGGAAAAGTCAGCAGTAGCTGCCTCATGCTTGGTACAAAAACATCGAATTGAATCAAAAGCTAGTCTAATTAAACAAATAGAGACACCTAGGAACTTACAGTTTGGGAAAAGATCCCCATTCAGAAAACAAAGGAAAACTTATGCAACTTCGAAGTTCCCGCAAATTTGACCTTATCAAGAGGTTCATCGGTCCACCAACAGAGGGAAGAAGAAGTGGTTCTTCCGAGCGACATAACACCGGTCAACAGCAGTGTACTGAATATTGGCCTTCTATAGGCCTGAAATCGCGATCTACTTAACTAGAATAATGTGAGGAGAGGTAAGAATCTTTTAATTTAATATTGAATTGAACCTCACAGTGATAATTCCTATATAAAAAAAGGTTAATCTAGTAACATAAGGTTGATTATAATATACAGTTTGATTTATTTTGTTTTTTCTCTGCTAGGGTGCATTCTTACAATCCTCTTTAGCAATAAATAATATGATCAAGTTGCAGTGTATGAACAAATGAAACATAACCTAACATTTCTCATTTGTTTTCAAACATTGCCGATTACATTAAATATATAAATATTTTAAAATAACTATAAATTTTTAATTAATGATTTTTGAATAAACAGCTTAATTAATTTATTCATTTAAATAGTCCCAACTATTTGTATTTTTACAAAAAAACTTTTTTTCCATCCAAAAAGCGCTGGATTGAAAATTTCCCTTTGAGACCATAACAGGCCACATGGCCTAATACATGCATGGATGATGACGACAATGATGATGAAATAGTCCTAACAAATACCACTCTTGATTTCTAAATCCTCTAGATAAATTCACTCGTCACTTCATGACTCGTGATTTGAAAATCACTCGTGGCATTACTTATGATAAATTAATAAAACAATCATAATTAATGCTATTCACTTTATACATTTTCCTGAACACCATAGATGAAAAGAGAATATGTGTTGTGGTTGAAAGTCATGTGGGTTTTGTTTACTTCCATATTATTCTTTCATTATGGCTAATATAGTAATAGAATTGCCATCATGGCATGAAAATGCTGAGTTTGCAATGAAGAACCTGTCCTTGGGGGAAAAAAACGATGACTGTAATATAACAACATACATCCAATAGCCCCTTGAACCTAAATGGTTTTTCTAAGAAACCACGTTGTTTTCATTTTCTTACTGGTAATGGAGTGGTTGTTTTTGTGAAAAATACCACCAAGAGATCTTCTGTACGGTGCTGCTGCTAAGTGGTGATTTTGAAACTACTATACAGTTCATCAGCTGTTGAAGTAATGGTAATCTGTATTAGTTAATACAATACACAAGAAAAAATTAATTTGTGGCCCAAATGAATAGAATATAAACATGAATCTGAAATTGACTTTTTAAGAATTAACACTGAGGTATTATTTATTTATGAAAAATTGCATCACCTCACCTCATATTCTTCTTCTTATTAGATCAGTTTTGGGACCTAATTAGGTTCAATCCTCAATACTTTCATACTGTTGTTTTATACAACGTATAAAGAGAAAAAATTGTGTCTAGATCGCAACTTGCCTCGGTAGTTCAGTTGGTTGAGCATTTGGCCCAGAAAGCCAAAGGTCCCAGGTTCAAGTCTCGGTCTAGGCAAAAATTTTTCTCTTCAAATTTAACTTTCATGACTGTTATGTTGTCCTGAGGAGGTGGCTCTTCAAGACGACATAACAATGGTTGTGAAAGAGTGAAAATGGAATCTAATTAGGTCACAAAACCAGTTTAATAAGAAGAAGGATATGAGGTGAGATGATATATATATATATATATTTAAATAATGAATTGGAAATGTCATACCTCACTTAGGGAAGTAGATTATACAGGGAATGATTGGAAAGCATTAGCTCAGGATAGGGATGTATGGAGAGCTTGTGTTCGTGCGGCCATGAACCTATGGGTTCGATAGTGCCAGTGAGTAAGTAAGTAAGTAAGTAAGTAAGTTACCTCACTTTATAAAATATGCTTTTCTCACTGGACATCTTTCAAAAGCCTTTGTTTTCATATTCAACTCCACCCAATGAAAGTTTTTGAAACATATGAGGTAAAAAAAAAAAAGAAAGAAATATGAGGTAAAATGTAAAGTTTCCAATTTATATTGTATTGATAATTTACCTCATAATGTCACTTTCTAATAAATTTTATTAAAAAGCATATATATATTTCTATTCTAATAGAAATGCTCGAGAAGATTAAAAAAAAAAATAATTGGTTATGTTTGATAGGTAAATGGCAATGAGATGCAGCAGTGGATGGGGGAGCTTCTTGCCATATTGTTGGAGATGTTGGGAGATGCCAGTTCGCCAGAGAAGCGTGGCGTGGCTCTGTGGACACTTGGTCAACTAGTAGGATCAACTGGTCAAGTGGTGACTCCATATAATCAATATCCCACACTACTTGATGTCCTCATCAATTTCTTGAAGACAGAGCAACAACCAATTATCAGGTATCACTTCTTTTGAATAAAATAGAATTTATTAAATTAGTATTGAGAAGCTAAAGCTATTACTATGATAGAAATAAGTAAATTAATGAACACAAATTATTGTTAATTAAAACATTTTGTCTGTTCATTCAAAATGTTTTAATTATTAAACAAACCTCATAATATTTTGCTTCCTATTGTATTTTAAAACAAATTATTGTAATCAATGGTAAAGAGAAAAAATTTTGCCTGAACCGGGAATCGAACCCCGAACCTTTAGCTTTCCATGCTAATGCTCTGACCACTGAGTTAATTCAGGCTTCAATCCCATCGAAGCATAAATCCTTCCTTTACCTTTCTCTCTTTTGGTCCCACATTCAAATGCAATGAATCATCATTCACAAATGAATTACTTCTATTTAAGAAGTCATGAAGGGACTCCACACAGCTATAGCATTATTTATTAAATTAATGAAAACAATTGAATTATTGTAATCAATGGTAAAGAGAGAAAGTTTTGCCTGAACCGGGAATTGAACCCCAAACCTTTAGCTTTCCGTGCTAATTCTCTGACCACTGAGCTAATTCAGGCTTCATTCCCATCCAAGCATAAATCCTTCCTTTACCTTTCTCTCTTTTGGTCCCACATTCAAAAGCAATGAATCATCACTCACAAATGAATGGCTTCTATTTAAGAAGACATGAAGGGATTTCACTCAGCTATAGCATTATTTATTAAATTAATATTGAGAAGCTAAAGCTATGATAAAAATAAGTAAATTAATGAACACAATTAAATTATTGTAATCAATGGTAAAGAGAAACATTTTTGCCTGAACTGGGAATCGAACCCCGAACCTTTAGCTTTCCGTGCTAACACTGAAGCCTGAATTAACTCAGTGGTCAAAGCGTTAGCACGGAAAGCTGAAGATTCGGCGTTTGATTGCTGGTTCAGGCAAAAAATTTTCTCTTAAAATAGAATTTATTTACCTATATTATGTATATAATGCTCAGGATATGATACATGTTAAACCTTATCCAGACTGACAAGCTGACGATAAAACAGAATTTTTTGAAACATGTCCAAGAACAAATCAATTTTATATAATTGAGGTAAGATGATCAGACTAAAAACAATTGAATTAAAATAACCTCAAAATATTACTTCCTAAAATTAAATGTGAATTCTTAATATCTGTGTGTCTTTTGCAGGAGAGAAACAATAAGAGTATTGGGCCTGCTCGGTTCTCTGGATCCTTACAAACACAAGATGAATCTCGGCCAGATTGACACACAAGTAGATTCCACAGCTCTTCTCTCCATTACAGATAATAAGACTGAAGCAGAGGCATGTCATGGTAGGTATATTCATTTTTCAAGCATGAAGGTAAAATCGTAGTATTAGAAGAAAATAATTACAGTGGATTCTGGTTAACTCAATGCTGGGTAATTATTAATGATATTTGAAGAGAAAAATTTATCCTTCAATGAGAAGTGTTAAATTAATAATAAAATCATCAATTATTAATGAGTTGGTTATTTAGACTCACCTCATATTTCTTGATTCTATGCAGACCTGGTTTCTCACTTTTGCTCGACATTGTCGATACTTTCAACTGTCGTTTTGCAGTTGTCCATCCTGTAAGTTGATTTCTGCTCCCTCTGATGGCTGACCGATGAACTCATTAGTAATTAAAAGCAACCTCATAGTGTTATTTCCTTCATATGTTGGATTGTTTCAAATATTGTATAATTTGAATAGAAGTTTATTACTCATGAAATTCCTATTTAAATTAGTGTTAAAATATTATTAATATAATAAATATGGGAATTTTTACATTATGAGGTTTTCTTAATAGGAATTAAATGAATCGTGAATTCTTCTTACCTCATACATTTATGTTTTTTTAACACAGAATTGCAGTATTGGGGAAAATATTATTCCCATCTTCAGCTGTTTTCGTTTCGTGAAATGGGAATGATATTTTTCCCGATACAGTTCTGTGTTAAAAAAACATAAATGTATGAGGTAAGAAGAATTCACAATTCATCTAATTCTTATTAAAATATTATATTAATATTCGAATAGAACATTGAATAAAAACATTGAAAATTTAAAATATCATATTTAATTCAATTTTAGAAGATTCAATTTGAATAATTCAAAGGCAGGATTTTATTTTAAGTTAGTAATTTTGTAACTTTAAGACATCCGGTAACTTGCAAAAATGCACAGCACCCTGGACAGGTTGTAGTTATTGTTAACAAACTGTAACTGAAATCTACCCTCCCCCACCTCCTGAACTGACAATATTGGAGAGTGTACTTATGTGTGTTACCTCCATCTACCTCCCTTAGTTAAAAACAATGGAATACATACATAACAGGACTTTTGTGAAATTTATTTATAGTACAGTGTTCAAAATGGTGCCTACACACTGTTTAACTCTTGTGAAAATAGTTAAGTGTTCATAGGATAGAAAGAGGTGATGAAGAGGACAGTCATAATGTTATAATAGAAGATCCTGGCTGACCATTTCAGAATCTTGTAAAATGGTAGGAAGTTTAAGATTAATATTGAGAAGCTAAAGCTATTACTATGATAGAAATAAGTAAATTAATGAACACAATTAAATTATTGTAATCAATGGTAAAGAGAAAAATGTTTTTGTCTGAACTGGGAATCGAACCCCAAAACCTTTAGCTTTGCATGCTAATGCTCTGACCACTGAGCTAATTCAGGCTTCATTCCCATCCAAGTATAAATCCTTCCTTTACCTTACTCTACAGGTCCCATATTCAAATGCAGTGTATCATTCACAAATACACAATGAATGGCTTCTACATGAAGAAGACATGAAGGGACTCCACACAGCTATAACATTATTTATTAAATTAATATTGAGAAGCTAAAGCTATCTTTATCATAGTAATAGAGTTTAAGATTTGTTGAAGCCCAAGAAAATAATGGTGACTACATGTTTCAAGCTTCAAATGGAAATTTTGTCTGTGTAAAACTAAACAAACCACAACAAATAAAAATTATGAACAAATTAATATTTGAAGAGAAAAGGTTACACCTAAACTGGGATTTGAACCCAAGGTCTGTGTTCTATGCACTCTCACTTTAAACAGAAATTTTTCTCTCATATAATTCTCACACCCAAGGTGTTGAACCTTATTTTACATGCCACCTGGCTGTTTCTTATTCAAAAAGATTTTTCTTCATCCAACCAAGTCTTATTTCTATAGGCCTGTAATGTCGAGGCTGTTTGTAAGAATTAAAAGCAACTCTAAAGTACTATCCGATGGGTTGCTAGCCCAAAGGGTTAAAGTGATGGGGGTTTCCATCCATGCAGCATTTACTCTGCAAGTGATGTTATGGTTTTATCGCCAATACACGGTCCCTAGAGCCTCATCTGTTATAAGTAGGTTGCACCACAGGCAGGTTGAGGTTAGGTTTTGGATAGGAGAGGTTTCAGAATGCACTTCACTATAATGCACCACAGGCAGGTTGAGGTTAGGTTTTGGATAGGAGAGGTTTTAGAATGCACTTCACTATAATGAGATTTTAATACTACTTTTATAGCTAGTAAACATATGTTGAGAAGGCATATGTTACTGTTGATAGCGATTTGTCTGCCATATGGGGACGTTAAGTCTGGCTGCCCCCTTGGTGCTTTCCAATACGAGTAGGCTACTTGACGGCACCAGGTATCTCCTTCCCTTTCTCTTCATCATCATACCTCATACACACACTTTACATTACATAAACATACTCGTCGTACACTCCTCACAGTACACAATACAGAATGCATCACCTGTGTAAAGTGGTATGCCAAATTGGTGCGTAAATTGATAATAGACCTCAGTAATCCCATCTGCCCACCCTGTGCAGAACCTGAAGCATGTAAAGTGCAGTTGGTGGCATTAGAACACATGTAATCTTATATTTTTTGATGTTTTTGTTTTTAATTTATCAGTCTCTGTGAAAGACAAATTACTATTGAAGAGAAATGTTTACTGAACTTGTATAGGAAAAATTCACTATGAGGTTTAATTTAATCAGAAATGAGAATTAAATTAATGTTTTTATTAAAAATCATCGGAGAAACATATTGTTTAAATAACTCACCTCATAGGATTCATGCTTCCATGATATCGCGATTTCAAACATAATCATGTTCATCGTCAGCCATAACTCCGACTGTTGAAATTCTTCGGCCGTCAACTATTCTATTGTCGCCATCTTCAATAGTTGACGGCCGAAGATTTCAACAGTCGGAGTTATGGCTGACGATGAACATGATTATGTTTGTAATCGCGATATCATGGAAGCATGAATCCTATGAGGTGAGTTATTTAAACAATATGTTCTCCGATGATTTTTAATGATTATACCTCATAATGTTTACTTCCCAACATTAATTAAATATAATGTTTTTATTACCTCACCTCATATCCTTTTTATTCTTTCTCTGTGAAAGTTAAATTAATCAGAAAAGTTTACAACGAAAAAGACAACATGAAAGCAGAATAACGGCTTGTGAAATGAGATTCATGCGCAGAACAGTGGGTTACACCAAATGGGATCGGAAAAGGAACAACCGATATCTTAAAGAATTGAAGACTACACAACACCATTTTGGAATATATTAAACAGTACCAACTAAATTGGAAACATCATCTAGAAAGAATGAGTTCAAATCGGATCCCCAAAGCTGTTTATAATTATATACCAAGAGGACAAAGATCACTGGGCCATCCTATGAAATGCTGGAGGGAAAATTTTCAAAAGGATCGTAACAGGCCTTGGCCTAATACTTGGAAGGAAGAAGAAGAAGAAGATGTTTGCATCTGAACTGCTAGGCATAAAAATTTTTTCTCTTCAAATATTAATTTGTCCTTCAGTGTGAGTGATAAATTTAAAATAAAAACATCGAAAAAATTATGAACTTTTTAAAGTAAACAATGGAATTAGATCTACAGTGTATCATGGTACAGTACATATTTTTACATTATTTGTGTTTCTACAGTAAACATTGATGTTATAAAATATTTGTGCTTTATTTGTGAGAAACTGCTTTTATCATTACGTTGTAATGGTACAATACAGGTAGGTATTTATTGCATGAGAATTCTATTGATACTATAACTATTTTTTTATAAAAAATCATAGGTTGGTTAATTTGAATTTTAGAAAATTCAGAATTTTTAGAATCCCCCTTGTGGTTTGAATTACAGAGTCCACTGTAAATACTTAGGTCATGCTTCGTTTTTACCTTTGGGGTATGTGAAGAAAATTTCAGCAGCTAAGATTGCAATAGTCGTGTGGATTAACTCTGTCGAACAAGGTATTCTAGCATGGATCTGCCAAAAAATGGAGAATCACTTAAACATCTGCTGGTGTTACAAATGATGTCCACATTGAGCATCTATGAATGTGCATGGTGACTTGAAGAATATAAAAAATTATAATATATTATGTACCTTTTATGTAGTCTCCTCAACTATTAAAATAATTAAAACATTGGAGGCCTTTCGGGACCTGTATCATCCTCAGCACAATGTTTTTTTCTATTTTCCAGTTACTTAAACAATGCTACTTTTTAACTTGCGGATATGTGATTAAAATTGTGTATATAATCGCATTTACACATGACTTACACAACAGCTAAGACTGCAATACTCGAATGTTATAAACTCTGTTGACCATGCAATGCTAGCATGGATCTGCCAAAAAATGGAGAATCACATAAACATCTGCTGGTGTTACAAATGGTGTCCACATTGAGCATGCGTGAATGTGCATGGATAGAAATGAGCAACCTTCTGTTGAAGAGGGGACTGGTTCCATAAGATCTGCAATGTTCTAATTATTTTTTCTATTAGATGTCCACTTTTTATTTGTTTTGGCTCTTGTCCACTGCTGTGGTCTCGAGATAGCATGCTGCCTTGCCACTCAGCGGGCCTGGGTTCGATCTCCGGTCGGGACAGGTTTCCTGAGTGAGGTTTTTTTCAAGGTTTTTTCTCACTTGTAAGACAAATGTCACTGTTACAACCGAGATTATCCCAAGTCATAACGTAGCGTAAAAAGGAATCAATAATTTAATTGACCTTTGGTCCGGTGGTTGGCCTTCATTTTGGCAGGAAAACATTACATTACTCATAGAAACATATAAAACCATAAAATAAAACACATTTATTTTAACTGTCAACAATACATAAAAATATATTCAAAAACAAAATCAGTTAAAACATTTTGGTCAAAGAAACTAAAGTTACCATGTTGGATCATGCCAACTTTGATTTGAAACTTTAATATGCGTATATGAGAGAATCAATTAAGTCAACTGTAGTTTATTAATGTTAATTTTTAATTATTAATTTCATTTGACCCTTAGGTCTTCTTATTTGCCAAAGCATGTTCAATTTAATCAAAGTTACTAAATTCAAAGAAGCAACCATTTTGAAGTTAAAAAAAAATCCCTTTATAATGAAGATATTATGATGATTATGCTTACCCATGAAGAGGATCCACTTGTCCCACGGGAGACTGAAGTGAACACTTCAGTCCCCGTCTCCACTCTGCTTTCGTTTAAAAAATTGTGAATATTTATATGATTTTGTTTTTAAGTTTCTAATTCGTGGGGAAAACTCGGGTGGAAAGTTAACTTTCCATTTCCATACCTGTGGGAATTTCTCATAAGTTTCACTTTCACTTTCGCCTGATGTAGTTTAAACTCTTTCAAAAGTGGAAATCTCTGGTTTTCCTACCAAAACATGTTGATATTTTGGACTACATCCTGGTGTTGTAACAGATTCCAACAATTAGTCCTGGATATCATAAGTTTTTACTCGTTTTTTACTTCCTAACAGCCCTTGTATGAACTTTGAGTATGACTTAATCAGCATTATAAAGGTGATTATTTATTTTCTATCTTCCGGTATAATAAACACTTCTTATTTCCCTAAAGTTTTTATTTTGACCCATAACACTTGAAAGTATTTTTATTAGAACCTGCTGTGTTTGCTGGCGGTTATACTTCCTGCTCGAGAGACAAGGTTCGTGTCCGCATGGCTCCATCGATCATACGCGGTACTGATGCTCGGAGTCGTGGATTGTGTCCAGCCGCCGTTGTTCCAGGTAGGCCTTAGTAGTTTGTTTATTGCCTAGGTTAAGAAACAACACCCAGTTAGGTCCAAGGAGAGCTCTTTGGATGGGTTGATGGGATTCCTTCTTGAAGTGTGGTTTTGCTTGGTTTGACTCATCCGATAGGTGTGAAATTTGGGTATGTTGGA
This sequence comes from Diploptera punctata, assembly GCA_030220185.1. Lineage (NCBI taxonomy): Eukaryota > Metazoa > Arthropoda > Insecta > Blattodea > Blaberidae > Diploptera > Diploptera punctata. Next base: position 867,384 of record JASPKZ010010241.1, read on the forward strand.
TTTTAGGTTAGGGTCAACATTGGAGATAATGGTTTTATAGTTGCCTGGGTTTGCCTTTTACTGCTTGTGATATAGTCACCTCTGGTTGTTTGAGAGTCTGGGCACTTGTCCATGTTATGGCTTCCATCACGAGATGTATGTGGTGGTGTAGCTGGTCCTGGCAGCTGTTATGTTGTTTGTTCTCGTCACCAGATATACAGGATGTGCAGTGGGTCCGGGCAGCTTAATCTTGGTCCCATCATGAGGCACGCGGGGTGTGCCACAGGTCCAGGCGAGAAGCTGGTACTTCTGAAATTCTCATTAGATCTGATCAAGTGGACTGGGAGAATTATTTCAAACATTGGTTCTGGGCAGGTGGTTAAATGCCTCGTTTTGAGTTTGCATAAGCCCCTAATCCCATCTGGTGGATCATTTTTTGTTCAAAATGAGCAGACGCTTTGATCTGAGTGTCATTTTTTTATTATATTGTGCTTGCTACATGCTTTTTGGAAACAATCCTAGTTATTTTGTTTTAACTGGACCTATACTTAAGTTATATAATATCACCCTAACCCCTGCCTTACTAGAAGTCCTGGCTTTAGGCCTATTACAGCTATACTATATTCTTGTTTATTTTTTATCATTTCACTCACCTCATACTTCATAATTTATAGCAGACCCAGGGTTTCTTCACGTAATTCGTGACATTTTCAATGCTGCGTCATGTTCACAACTGACGTCCAACGGCCTTCTATCCTGCAGACTGACCTCCGCGCCATCTGGTGGCCGACCGAAGAATTTCCAAATCAGGCCTCTTTCTTTATAACGGGTATTTCAAAATTCATAGTTGTATTTTCATTCTTGCATATGTAAATTTTTTCCCAAATTGTGAGTTCCTTCGGTTTTTCCAATTGTTTAAGTAATTTTGTTTTGGTTTCTATTCTATGTTTTTCTGACCAGGCATGTGCAGCTATTGCAGATTTTTCGGTTTCTCCATTTTTAACATTTCTGAGGTGTTCTTTTAATCTTGTATTTAGATTCCTTTTTGTTTTTCCTATGTATATCTTTTCACAATCTTTACAATTAATTTGATAAATTCTCGATTTTTTGCAGTCTTCAATTTTTTCATTTTTGTTGGTTTTTATTAAATTACCTAAGCTGTAATCATTTTCGGTGCTAATTTAATGTTGAATTTGTTGAAAATTTTTTGAAACTTGTCAAATACGAAAGGATGGTATGTGAACTTCTTGAATTTTTTGCCTATATTTTTATCTGTCTGAAGAGTACTTTCATTGATGACTTTTTGTTCTTTTGAATTTATTTATTTTCTTGTGTATCATTTTCTTGTGAAAACCATTATCCTTAGCAATTTGTATGATGTGTTCTTTCTCTTTATTGTAATTTTCTTTGCTCATGGGGACATTCACAAGTCTGTGTGTTAAACTATTAAATACTGCCTGTTTGTGTGAAAAATGGTTAAATCCAGTAGCTTTTATATAATTGTCGATGTGAGTTTCTTTTCTGTAGATTCCAAATTCTATTTTCTTTTTCTCTTCTTTCCTAATCAATTTAAGGTCTAAAAATGGTATTTCATGATTATTTTCTATTTCCATTGTAAATTTGATTGTTTTATTTTGAATATTTAACAGTTTAATGGCATCTTCTAATTGTTTCTCTTTACTATTGCTATGATATCATCTACGTATCTTCTCCAAAATTTAAACATCAAAGGATGTGCTTTAGTTACATGACATTCAAAATTCCCCATAAACATGTCTGCTAAGAATGGTGATAATGGATTTCCCATTGCGAGTCCTGATTTTTGTTTAAAGTATTTTCCTCTAAAGGTGAAGAACATTTGATTTAAGCATAATTTTGTTAGTTTTATGTATTCTTTAACGCTATCATCATCTAATTTGTTTTCTTTCAACCATTTTTCTAAAATTTTCAAAGTTGTGTCAGTCGGTATGTTTGTGAATAATGAAGTAACATCAAATGAGACCAATCTTTCTGAAGGTTCTATTTCTACATTTTCTAATTTCTCAACTAATTGGTAAGAATTTTCTACTGCTAAATTTTCAAATTTTTCCATACCTTTAAATTTATTGTTAAGCCATTTGGATATGTTATATGTCGGTGAATTGATATTGTTGATGATAGGTCTCATTTTCTTTCCGTCTTTGTGGATTTTAGGAAGACCATGAATGTTGGGGTTTCTGGGATTTGGTATTTTTAATTTAAACTTTTCCTTTTGTGTCATAATTTTTTTAAATTGATTTTAGGTTGGTTTCAACTTCTTTAATTGTTTTTGCGAGAGGATTTGTTTTAATTTCTTCATATTCTTCCCCCTTTAATAAATTCTCCATCCTATCATTATAATCGTCTTTATCCAAAATTACCAAATTATTCCCTTTGTCTGACTTTGAAAAAACAACATTTTTATTATTAATGTTTCTTATTTTCTTCATATTTGTTTTGCATATGTTTTTTATTTTTGTGTTTTTAATTTTTTCAATAACTTCCCCACATTCTTTTCTGATTATTGTTTGTTCTTCAAAATTCATGTCATCTATAGCAATTTCAATATCAGCTATGTAATCTTCTAATTGTTAGAGTAACTAATGCATGTTTTCAATCCCTTGTCCAAAATAGATATTTCTTCTTTTGTAAAGTTTTCAGATGATAGGTTAATTACATTATTCTCAATTTCTTTATCCCTTCCTAATGTAGTGGTTATACTTTTTGTACTTATATTTTTCTTCAATTTTTTTAAATCAGGTTTTAAAACATGCATTAGTTACACTAACAATTTAGAAGATTACATAGCTGATATTGAAATTGCTATAGATGACATGAATTTTGAAGAACAAACAATAATCAGAAAAGAATGTGGGGAAGTTATTGAAAAAATGAAAAAACACAAAAATAAAAAACATATGCAAAACAAATATGAAGAAAATAAGAAACATTAATAATAAAAATTTGTTGTTTTTTCAAAGTCAGACAAAGGGAATAATTTGGTAATTTTGGATAAAAGACGATTATAATGATAGGATGGAGAATTTATTAAAGGGGGAAGAATATGAAGAAATTAAAACAAATCCTCTCGCAAAAACAATTAAAGAAGTTGAAACCAACCTAAAATCAATTAAAAAAATTATGGCACAAAAGGAAAAGTTTAAATTAAAAATACCAAATCCCAGAAACCCCAACATTCATGGTCTTCCTAAAATCCACAAAGACGGAAGAAAATGAGACCTATCATCAACAATATCAATTCACCGACATATAACATATCCAAATGGCTTAACAATAAATTTAAAGGTATGGAAAAATTTGAAAATTTAGCAGTAGAAAATTCTTACCAATTAGTTGAGAAATTAGAAAATGTAGAAATAGAACCTTCAGAAAGATTGGTCTCATTTGATGTTACTTCATTATTCACAAACATACCGACTGACACAACTTTGAAAATTTTAGAAAAATGGTTGAAAGAAAACAAATTAGATGATGATAGCGTTAAAGAATACATAAAACTAACAAAATTATGCTTAAATCAAATGTTCTTCACCTTTAGAGGAAAATACTTTAGACAAAAATCAGGACTCGCAATGGGAAATCCATTATCACCATTCTTAGCAGACATGTTTATGGGGAATTTTGAATGTCATGTAACTAAAGCACATCCTTTGATGTTTAAATTTTGGAGAAGATACGTAGATGATATCATAGCAATAGTAAAAGAGAAACAATTAGAAGATGCCATTAAACTGTTAAATATTCAAAATAAACAATCAAATTTACAATGGAAATAGAAAATAATCATGAAATACCATTTTTAGACCTTAAATTGATTAGGAAAGAAGAGAAAAAGAAAATAGAATTTGGAATCTACAGAAAAGAAACTCACATCGACAATTATATAAAAGCTACTGGATTTAACCATTTTTCACACAAACAGGCAGTATTTAATAGTTTAACACACAGACTTGTGAATGTCCCCATGAGCAAAGAAAATTACAATAAAGAGAAAGAACACATCATACAAATTGCTAAGGATAATGGTTTTCACAAGAAAATGATACACAAGAAAATAAATAAATTCAAAGAACAAAAAGTCATCAATGAAAGTACTCTTCAGACAGATAAAAATATAGGCAAAAAATTCAAGAAGTTCACATACCATCCTTTCGTATTTGACAAGTTTCAAAAAATTTTCAACAAATTCAACATTAAATTAGCACCGAAAAATGATTACAGCTTGGGGTAATTTAATAAAAACCAACAAAAATGAAAAAATTGAAGACTGCAAAAAATCGAGAATTTATCAAATTAATTGTAAAGATTGTGAAAAGATATACATAGGAAAAACAAAAAGGAATCTAAATACAAGATTAAAAGAACACCTCAGAAATGTTAAAAATGGAGAAACCGAAAAATCTGCAATAGCTGCACATGCCTGGTCAGAAAAACATAGAATAGAAACCAAAACAAAATTACTTAAACAATTGGAAAAACCGAAGGAACTCACAATTTGGGAAAAAATTTACATATGCAAGAATGAAAATACAACTATGAATTTTGAAATACCCGGTTATAAAGAAAGAGGACTGATTTGGAAATTCTTCGGTCGGCCACCAGATGCCGCGGAGGTCAGTCTGCAGGATAGAAGGGCCATTGGACGTCAGTTTGTGAACGTGACGCAGCATTGACAATGTCACAAATTACGTGAAGAAACCCAGGGTCTGCTATGCATTATGAAGTATGAGGTGAGTGAAATAATTAAAAATAAACAATATTAAAGAACCTCATAGTGTTATTTCCTATCTACATAACTTAATACTATATTCTATTCTTTATTGTTTAGTTTTTATGCACACACATGCACCTATCTATATCTTGTTAGCTAACCTCATGTTGGAAGAAAAAAAGAAATGCTCTTATGTCCCTGGCATTATGATTCTCATGGATCATCCATGCCTTTTTATCTCCAGGTTTTCTGCAATTCAGGTTTCACTGGATTCACAAATACTCAGTTCAATTATCTTACCATATCATTACAGTTTTGAAAAAAATTTCCCTTGCTCTGAAGGTATTACAATTTTGCTCCTCCTTCTTTAAAGTCCTGAGTTTGATCGAGTGCACTCGTCTACACATAAACCAAAAGGGCTTTTAAAGATGTAAATACTACTTGGTACAAGTATACCTTAATATCATGCAACCTGAACTCCGGATATCATTCCCTCGTGAGGTCCTGATTTTGAGAGCATTCCTTTCCTACTATCATTTTCTATCCTTGATGCTTCTTTGCATCTTAAATTCCCTGATATTACCTTTCTATATTCTAAACTATCTGACATATTTTCCTTGCTACAGCCTATAATAGTTGACTTTACAAAAATATCCTTTCATTCCTAACAATGGTGTTGTTACCTCATGTCCTTCTTAATATGTTAACCTAACCAGTTCAGGTTTAAATACTCAATGCATTTTCCCAAAAACCAGATTTAAGTTACCGTAAGTTAAATCATCTATTTTCAGACATTCAAAACAAGCAAATGTAACGGTACTTGAGATCACAATAAGGGCGAAGGCAAACACACATTTCTCTGCTATTCATAAATGTTAACAAAAGATTACCCTGCCAAAGGATGTACAAAATATTGCAAAATATAAAACACTAGTGTTAAACGAGTGTACCTCGTCTTCTGAGTTGAAGGCCATTTAACTGCCAGCGAGTCTACCTTGTCTTTTGAGGCGAATGGGTTAATTCACTTGGCAATACCTCATAACTGTTCTCTTGAATTTCTTTAACTAAATTTTACATTACTTCTCGTTACGTGTAGACTTATTCCCTGTCTTGTTTCCCTATATGATAACATCATATTTCCTTTAATAATAATATGTTAGTCACAAAATGCGATCAAACGTATAGCCATATTTCTGAATCACTCTGTACAATTGTTGGGAAAACAAAAAAAAGAACATAATATTAATTTGAGGCTATTACTTTTATTATATCATATACTTTTTAATCTCTAATCCTATTAAAATCATATACAGCCAATTTGAATGCAAAATAACATGCTAATAACTAATTATTAACAATTGAATACAGAATTGAGTGTAAAAGTGATCAACTCTATAGAGTGGAAAAATGATCTAACACATATTTAACTAAAAATGCTATAATAAGAAATTGAAAATACATATTGAACACTGATTCAGTTAGAAAATTTCTAACTTAATCAGTTTTCAGTATTTATTTACCATTTAATGTTACTTCGTTACATTCTTTGTGTCTTCTTATTTTCACTTAATTTCTGTAAGATTCCGATTAGAATTCACGGAACTGTGGTGGAATGAATTTGATCATGTGCAGTCATTGTTTTTCTGCACTGCTACTCATGACTTGACTAACTGCTTGCGCCATTTTGATACATATAGATCACTACTCACTTGAAAGCCAACTTTTAAAATAAATAAAACAGGTCTGGAAGAGAGTATGGATAATTTTACATGCACTATGTCATGATACTCTCAGGATAGATCACTAATCCACTGAAAACTCAACTTTCGAATTTTTGTAAGATAGATCTCTTTTAGGGGCAACAATTCAATTATTTCAAATGAGTGCTTCTTGTGCTGCATTATGGTGTCTGATTTATTAATTTGTTTGTTTTTTAATTGTAAATTTCTATTTTCAGCAACTGATGTTATGTATAATTTCCACTCTAGACATGAGGTTACTGTTTATGCATTAAATAAACCAATTGCAGATCTGACAACTAGTGAAATGTTGGTGAACATGAGTTCCTCTACTCTTGAAGAATATTATCCTGCAATAGCAATTGCCACACTCATGAGAATTATACGAGATCCTACGCTTTCTCAGCATCATACTATGGTAGTTCAGGTATGTCAACTAAGAGAAAATTCTCGTTGCTAAATTTGAGTTCAAAAAATATTATTTGTTATTCTCAATCAATGCAACACTGATTCCAATTCCTAATCAGGTCAGTTTCCTAATTTTGTAATCGTTGTTTCTATTTATGTGCAAGTTGTCTCAGAACATAGCCTTCTCCATACATTTCTATACAACCACATTTTTTCTTCCTGCATTTGTTCCCAGTTATAACCTTTCTTTTCCAAATCCATTTTAATTTGTCCAGGTCTCTTGTTCTTTGTTTTCTATGTTTATTCTGTCTTTCTTTTGCATCTCCATCTCTTTTAAATTAATAATTTACACCTTACCTCATTATAGCTCTTTTTCTTAGCACCAGTTTCAAAGGAACATCTCCTTTATCCTCAGCTAACAACAAACTGTTGAGACGTCCACTGGAAGCCCTGCACATCCCATCCCTTGGTGTTGGGCAGACAAACCTTACAATCAAATAATTTTTCCCCAGATATTTCATAATTCTCCCTTTGCCTTCCTATCTTTCTTGAGAATTTAAAAATTCATTAGCTTATCTCTCTTTTTCTTAACATAGATCTCCCAAAATGCGAATTCTATTGGCCTTTCTATTTGTTTAAAGCAATTTTGACTTTTTCTCAATTCTATATATATATATATATATAAAGTAAAGTAAAGTGATCCCACAACAGGCCTGGAGGCCCTTGGGGTAGTAGGAGGTTAAGGCTCCCACTTTTTGTAGACAATCAGCACTTTATGTCAGCTGGGTTGTCAGCCCTGCATGACGGCCGCCTTTACCCCCAGAACAAGTGTCTGGTACTCATTTCCGTTATAGGCTGAGTCGACCCCAGGGCCATAGTGCCGCCAGAGGGTTTGGGTCAGTTTAAAAATCCTGACCCCAATGGGACTTGAACCCTCGACCCTCTGGCTTGTAGCTCAGTGCCTTAACCGCTACGCTACGGCGTGCCCATATATATATATATTTTTTTTTCTCCACACGCGTGAGGTTGTAGGTTTTAAGGACACAAAATTCCTAAGTATGGTTTCCTTCTATAAGAACTAAAGCCTTGGGTCCTGAACATTTTTACGTTAAGGCTCAGTTGAGTCTGTTCCTCTATCTTAAGATGTTCTTGTTTTTTTATAAGTCTTCCTTGTCTTTGTGTCCTTCAGGTTGTTTTTGGAATACCTTCCTTGGTAATAAATGTTTTAATAAATTAATGAGTCATTTTAACATCTTACCTCATATTTCATGTTTTTCAAACACGGTAACTATAGTTTTCAAATGATCTTGTCATTCATTTTCAACCGCCATTATGACTTGAAAACTATAGTTACCGTGTTTGAAAAACATGAAATATGAGGTAAGATGTTAAAATGACTCATTAATTTATTAATTAAGAACCTCATAATGTGTTTCCCAATTTTAACTTTGAATAAATGTTTTGTCTGTCTTCATCTTACCTTATAAATAGTTCTCTTGTAAGAACCTCATAATATTACTTCCTAATGTATCTTCATAACCTTCCTTAGTAATTGATTTGAATTCATACTGTAGAGGTGATGTAAACCAATTCTTTTGATGTATTTGGATATATTTTATTACTTAGATGTTAATATGTAAATTAATGTACTGAGACTGTCTGAATTAATTCTGTAGAGAAAAAATATCTGCTTGAACCAGGATCTGAACCCAAGAGCTTCAGTGCATAAAGGTGGATGTCTTTGATTCAAATCTTGGTTCAGACAGAAAGTTTTCTTTTTAGAATCTTCTACTATGTTTTAACTTTTTATGAATGTTAACATTTTTTCTTTTTATCCAACCTATTTAGACCTGATAAAGGATGTAAGAATCTGATCTGGGCAACTTGTAATAGATTTATGTAAAAGAACTTCAAGGAAGTGCACCATAGTGTAGTTGGTTATGCAATATGTTATAAACCAAAAGAGCATGAGTTTGTCTGTTGGAGTCATGATTTTTAAACTGACCTAAAGCTTGTGATGACAGCATGGCCCTGGAGTACCAGACATATGTTCGTTGGGGCAAAGATGGCCATTAAATAGGGCTGACAACCAACCCGACATATTGTGCCAGTTGTCTAGAAAGGTGGGAATCGGGATCCTACTACCTCAAAGGTGTTCGCCATGCTAACTCAGGTGGTTGCATGCTTGCTTCCTAACTGCAGACTTAAGTTCAATCCCAGCAGGGTTGAAAATTTTAATTGTAAAATTAATTTTTGTATGATAGTACGTTTTGTCGTACTTACAGCAATGACTGTTTTCAGTCGTGAAAACAGCTGACGATGACGACAAAGTGTCGCCGATACTGCAGTGCTGTGTTTAAAGAAACATAGATGTATGAGGTAAGAAAAAATCACGATTCATTTAATTATGATTAAATTATATCAATTTAATTGTAAAATTTTCAATTTTGGGACCAGGAGGAGTGGTGGTGTACAATTTTTAATCGCTAGATTGTGCACCAGATTCTTACATTAAATTGCAAATCCCTCCGCAGTACTTATGTTGAGAAGGCATATGGTATTGTTGACAGCAATTCGTCCATCGGATGTGAACATTAAACCTGGCAATCACCTTAGTGCTTTTCTATGGGAGTAGCCACTATTAAAGTGGCACAGGCAGTTTAATTTTTTTTTTCATTTTTTGTCTTTTTTTCACAGGCTGTGACATTCATCTTTAAGTCGCTGGGAATAAAATGCGTGCCATACATTTCTCATGTGATGCCAAGTTTTCTCAACGTGGTACGAACAGCAGATGTTAGTTTCAAAGAGTACATATTTCAACAATTGGCTGTCCTGATTGCCATTGTTAAGCAGCATATACGTAATTACCTGGACGACATCTTTGCTCTTATCAAGGTGATGCATTAATTTTATATTTTACTTATTTATTCACATTGACATATATATGTATATATATATATATATATATATATATATATATACATATACATATATACATACACACACACACACACACACACACATACATACATTATACATTGTAACCACATGAGAGATGATTTTACTCTCCGTTATGAAGCCTGCATTCTATATGCACATGGCTTCCTAGCTTTAACTCTATAAAATGTATTACATATAATATTACCTTATAACATATGTTAAAAGTGTCATCCTTCCTGGGTTATACAAATATTGTATCTGGAAACTACATTCTGACTGACACAAATGAGTTCCTGAAGGTGGCACTTCAGCAGGAAATGTCTGAATAAATCCATCACACTACCAGTCGAGCAGACTCATACTTAAAATAATTTTTACACACGAAAATACTCGATGCACCAGTAAAATCGGTTTCACCATCATGATAACTTAAAGCTGACTAACTGCATCAACATGCCACGAAGCCCAAATCAGATTCGCATGCCACTCACTGAAGCAAGCTGCATAGCCCACTTTAAAAACCCCACTTGAGCAGTTACAACTATAATGTAGATCTGATATATGTATTTAATGCTCAGGATTTGACAATAAAGTCATTTTCCTTTTTGTTTCCTAATATTTGTTAAGAGTTTCATAAGAATTAAATGAATCGTGATTTCTTCTTACCTCATGATTTCTTCTTACCTCATACTTCTATGTTTTTTAAACACAGCACTGCAGTATCGGCGACCCATTGTCGTCATCGTCAGCTGTTTTCACGACTGTCAATTCTTTTCTTCTGCCAGTAATCATCCAAACTGCCATCTGGTGTTCTTTTTTCCTCAGAACACCAGATGGCAGTTTGGATGATTACTGGCAGAAGAAAGAATTGACAGTCGTGAAAACAGCTGACGATGACGACAATGGGTCGCCGATACTGCAGTGCTGTGTTTAAAAAACATAGAAGTATGAGGTAAGAAGAAATCATGATTCATTTAATTCTTATTAATTGAACCTCGTAATGTTAAAAATTCCCAAATTAAATATATAAATTTAAGAGTTTCATATTCATATTCTCTCCTTCCATGTAGAGTAAACAATTTGGGTGGTGATAGATCAATTTTGTGTAAGTGACTGTTCAGGCAATCTTGACCAGTAATAAGATGGAAGGTGGCAACAACAGCTTTTTGTGATAACTCTGGAATTATTAGGTTGTCTCCTAAGTAATGTCTTTTCTTTAATATAATACTGTGAGTCTGGTGAAACTTTGAAGGTGTGATTCACTGGGAGTTTGTTTCAAACGGGTGTCCAGTCGATGCAGTTCTTTATACTCAACAACAAGAACTAATTCATGAAATTTTGAAGATCAAGACTACCTGACTGGATCTTCTACGGCACAAACAACCATGAAAAAAATTTAGGAACTGGGAGGAATCAAATTGCTACCATACATACACTCTAATTCAACCCATGAAGTTACTACAGACCTTACCGGTTACACCATTGTCCCCCTACGTACAGAGGATAGTTGTTGCCAAACTCATAATAACTGTATTTGTTTGTTTAGGGAGGGGGAAGGTTAGCGGTACTTTTTTCAAATCTATGTATTATACATTTAGAAAACATAGTTTTTCTTTTACGACATGCAAACTAGTTTTATATTAAATGAGAGTCGACACTTTCACACAGGATAGTACAGGTCCGCACGAGCTCAGTGACAAGTGGTAACTGTTTTTTTCTTTTGGAGGGGGTTGCTTGGATGGCTATAACTTACAACTCTATATACCTGCTGTGTTGCATACTTCACTTTTATTTAAGGATTTCTCTCAAGAAAATACTGTTAAAATGGCAACCCATTCTCTATTCCAAACACACAGTAACTTGAATCTGACTGTAGCATGTAGTATTTAACGTGTTCCTTAAGATTACGATGTCCTGCGCCGTGCCGAGTGGTTAAGGCAGGAAGCCTTGGCGCAGAGCTACGGGACTTGTGCTGGTTCGAGTCTCCATGAGGTAAGAAATTTTCTCATGGTATTTCGGCCAGTATGGGACCGGTGCCCACCCAGCATCGTGAGGCATTTGGGTAGCTACAATAAGTAGCGGCTCCAGGTTGAGGAAACCAGCTGTAACGGCTGGGGGACTCGACATGCTGACCACATGTCACCCCTACACTGGCCGATGATCATCTACCTCTGTGATTGACACATGTGGATATTAGGCCAGCAGCCGGCTGGTAGGCTAAGGGCCATCTAGGCCTGTCGCGCCAGGAGTTTAAGATTACGATCTGTTTTTTGATCCGTGCCCCATTTCTTGTGTACAATTTTGGAAACATTGAAGCTGTGGAACTGTTTCTCAATGAATTCTTTGCATCAAAACCAAGACTGGTGCCATCACTGGATAATAAACCTCACTGAAAGATGACTCAAGACCATAGAATCTGAAGGTCTCTACTTTGAAAAGTAGTTTAATTTCTTTATATTATTTTTTGGTCTGGACATCTTACCCTCAATATTAATGTTGATTTGTTCTTGAACAAGAACAAATCAACATTAATATTGAGGTAAGATGTCCAGACCAAAAATAATATAATTTAAATAACCTCAAAATATAACTTCCTAAAATTAAATATTAAGTTTAATTTCTTGTCAGAAAACATTCCAATTAAAATTTTGTTTAAAAAACATTACTTAGGATACATTATTATATTTCGGGGTCTTGTCCATCTGGATTCATTTAGAATTGATATTTCTTTGTGTTATCTTGCAGGCATATTATTATTATTATTATATATATATATATATATATATATGTGTGTGTGTGTGTGTGTGTGTGTGTGTGTGTGTGTGTGTGCGCGCGTGTACACGTGAATTCATCCTGCTGATGATGGGACTAGTCCCGAAAGCGCTACAGATAAATAACTAATAAAATTGAGGAGACGGACCATTTAGGTAAATATTTCATAATTTTATACTTTAATTTTTAATAATACCTCAATGGAACATATCATGAATCTTATAAAAAAAATTAATATCTTATTTGAGAGGGAAATATATTTCAATACTAAGGTACAAAAATTTTTCTCTTGAGAGAAGGGTTCGGATGGTCAGCTTAAGTATGTAAATTAGGATTTTTTTTTTTTAATTTGAAGAGGAAAATATATTAATATAATAAATTTGGGAATTTTTACATTATGAGGTTTTCTTAATAAGAATCAAATGAATCGTGAATTCTTCTTACCTCATACATCTATGTTTTTTTATCACAGAACTGCAGTATCAGAAAAAACATCTTTTCCATCTTCAGTCGTGAATACAGCTGAAGATGGAAAAGATTTTTTTCCGATTCTGCAGTTCTGTGTTAAAAAGCATGGATGTATGAGGTAAGAAGAATTCACGATTCATTTGATTCTTATTAGAAAAATGTATGCCTAAATCAGGATTTGAACACAATATCTCTGATTTTTTACACCAGCGCTTTTAACGATTTAAGCTATTACACATTCCAATTTACTCATAGATTTTTCTCTTATAACTAATATGATTCATTCGCACCAGATAGCAGTGAAGTTGCTCTTCCACTAACACTATCCTAGGCAGCCTCTTAAACAAGACGACTTTTAAATGAAAATCAACACTACCTTTCTGCAGTATACATTTTTTTGGATATTTAAATTTACAACATTAATATATAATAATAAAAATCTTCTTCTTCTTCTTCCTTCCAAGTATTAGGCCAAGGCCTTTTACGATCCTATAGAAAATTTTCCGATCCTTCGGGAAATTCTCGTATAAGACTTGAAAGCATAATGATAGTCCCTTCAATTGGTTGCTGCTGGCCCAAAGGAAGGCAATACCAGTGATGCGGCTGCCATAATAATAAAACATAGTACAGCAATTTACTTATTTAGGCACAGTTGTCAATAGTAAATGCAATGAAATAGAAGAAATTCAGAACAGAATAAACAAAGCACATAAGACATAACTATGTGTTTTATTTTAAGTAGTTTTAATAAGAACATACTAAAATTATTATCTATTAATATTTGAAGAGAAAAATTTATGGCTGTAATGGGATTGAACCCAAGACCTCTGGTTTTGCATACCAGCACTCCACCTTTGACTGACCCATCCAGGCATCTCAATTCAAACGGAAATTTTTCTTATATAATCGCCGATTACCATGAGACAGAGAACAGATTTTTTCTTCAAATATTAATTTGTCCTTCAGTGTGAGTGAGTGATAAATTTAAAATAAAACATAAAAATTATCTGTATTTAAATCTAAAAGTGTGCATCCACAGATAAAAATTAGATTATATAAAACCATAAGAAGACGAATACTAGTTCCTTGTCAGGTTCAACTATATATGTATATATATCAACTTATTTAGTTGTTTGGTCCATTAACCCATTGGCTCCGAAGCATGGAATGGTTCCGTGGTCTTGCCTGGCAGACTGACAACCGAAGCACGGAACTGTTCCGTGGTTGTGTTCATCTTTTCATTTAAAGATGGCACTAACATTCACTTTTACATTCCTGTTGGTACATTTCTCTTCATGCATTTGGTAGCAATGGAATAAAATGTACCTTGACATCCTGCACAACAGACTTCCATTCAGTTCCATCTCTGACTGTGGTTTCCAGACATATCACTCTCAACATGAGCAAATTGATTAACTCTGTGAGTAAATGTGATTTTATTTTTTTTTATGTTTATGTTATTTGAAAATATTGTTTTTTAGGAACTCTGGACAACCAACAGTCCTCTACAGAGCACTTTGATTATCCTGGTGGAACATATTGCTGTTGCTCTTGGGGCAGAGTTCAAAGTGTACATTCCTCAACTGATGCCCCAGATAGTACGAGTACTTACACATGATACTAGCAAGGAAAGAGGCGTTACTACAAAGGTGAGTTTATTAATTTACATAGCATGACAGTATTTAAAATTGTACAAATGTATTTATATATTAAATTTGGGAATTTTTAACATTATGAGGTTCAATTAATAATAATTAAATGAATCGTGATTTCTTCTTACCTCATACTTCTATGTTTTTTTAAACACAGCACTACAGTATCGGCGACACGTTGTCGTCATCATCAGCTGTTTTCACGACTGTCAATTTTTTTCCTTTTTGCCGGTCGAGAGAATTACCGGCAAAAAGGAAAAAATTGACAGTCGTGAAAACAGCTGATGATGACGATAACATGTCGCCGATACTGTAGTGCTGTGTTTAAAAAAACATAGAAGTATGAGGTAAGAAGAAATCACGATTCATTTAATTATTGTACAAATGTACCTAAGATACTCATTTGTCCTCGAATAATATTTTCTTTCAGACTATTGTTCATAATCAATGTTTACTCTGCTCCTTTTAAACGATTTTGTAGACATGTTTTGAAAGCCTTTGCTTTCTTTGTCAGTTGTGAAGTTTACAATTTATATTTATATTCGGTTGATAAAATTTATCCCATAGTGTCATTTCCTATTCATTAGAGTCCGGATGTTAGGAACTTAAAAAATTCTAAATAGGCAGGCAAAAAGGCACTAAAAATCATTAATATAGGCATTAAAAAATTCAAAATAGGCTCTTACAAAAAATGGACTACAACATAATTTTTTACAACCATGCGTAAAGAATATAACATATGATATCAATAGCTACGAAGCTATCAGAGATGATTTTGGAACTTGTTTTACCTTTTTACATAGAGGATACTTATGTTTGCAGTGTGTATGTGCTGCGAAACATGGCACTTTTTCGTGCAATTCACTGAAATTTTACACACTTTGCAAACCAATATTGAACCGTCACTTGATAATATTTCTACACGAAATTTGTCAGTTTGTCTTTTACTGTTGTCCATTCTTTAGTACCGTAAAACAACTGTTCTAAAGGTTAAAAAAAAAAATTTCCATACACACTTGTTGCACCACTTTGTCTTTGAAGCACCTAATTGAGAACAAGGACAACAGACTGAATTCAGTGTTACCAACATCAAAAATAATTAAGTTATGTCACTTAAAAAGTTTCAGCACCAGGTGTGAGACAGAGAAAAAAAGCTTTGAGCCATCTACCCTCTTTGTCACTTAGCAATGTTTGTATTGAAAAGAAGCAAAGCTGTACTATAGAACTTTCTCCAAGCCTTAGAGCCGGAGCATAATACAATGGGACATAGCTTAGGGCTATCTTGCTTAACGGGAGCGCATGAGGTGGAAAAATACAATTGCCGGTACTTGTTATTTCGCCTAACAGGAGTGCATTGAGGGGGAAGTTCATCCATTTCAACTAATTTCATTGAGATACTAAGTTAAATTCCAGAAAAAAATTGTAAATAGGCATTGTAAGTTAAAATAGGCATTTATAGGCAAACTGAACTTCAAGGAAAACAACTCTAGAGTCTTCGGTATGAACTTATATAAAGTCACTTTTACAGTTTCTATAATAAATAACTGCAGGCATTTTCCCTAACATCCAGTCTCTATTCATCATCATCAGCTTCATGGATTAAGCTTCATAAAATTTCATGAATGATGAGTCATTTTTTATATCTTAGCTCATAGTTTGTTTTCTTTAACACTGTTAGCCCATCTTGTCTTTGGTCTTCCAGCATTTCTTATATCCTTTGGGTGTATGCAATCACCTTTTATATGTTTGTACATGTTATTTCTAATAATATCACCTTGTTTTATTGTTTGTTAATTTAAAGATGTTTGGCTCTCTCTTTATATCTTTGCTTCTCTTTTTATCCAGTAAGCACCGTAATTACCCGAATGTAATATGAACTTTTTCTCAAATCTGATACTCAAAAATCATGACTCAACTTAAATTTGCAGACTAGAATAAGTCCAGTCAGGATCAATATTTTTACATTACATAGTAGGCTACATAGCTGCTGGCTGGTGAGGTCGATGTTTTTATGCTGACCCTCAGGGGTCCCCATCTAGGGGATATGTGGATGATGACCACAAGGTGCCCAAGCTGAGCTAAATATTGCTTCCATTTATTTATGTTTTGCTCCTTACTTTTATCTTTAACCAATCTGGTATTTCTTCTTTTCTAGTACCAGATCCCTCTTTCTTTCCTATCCAGTCTCCCTTGCCTGACCTCTTGTTTTCTTCGACCCTGATGGTATTAGAGTATTCGAGGCTGAAGGATTAATTTTTGTCTTTCCTATATCTCTTTCTTTTAACCTCGTGGACACTCACCTTGAATGCCCACATAAGCTGCATGTTCAAATGCAGCCCCATTGCAACTTATAGCATATGTATACAATGGATTCATGTCATCAACAATGGCTAGATACGCATAATGAAGAAGAAGAAATTTTTTTATAGTACATAGTTACCATTAATAGTGAGTGGAGAACATATTTTAATCGACTCACCTCATACATTTTCAAACTTCTTTGATACCGACGGTTTCAGACAATATCATGTCCTTCTTCAGTCATGGCTTCCACTGATGAAATTCCGTGATTGTTGATTTCTTTAGTGACATCACCTCTTGTGCTGCCATCTTTCGTTGGGATTATAAACTTTGTAATTAAATTTTTATCCACCGGAATATCGAATTTCATGGATTGATATTTATTCTTCTGAATGAATATCATTTCCCAAATTGTCAATTCCAACGGTTTATCCAATTGTTTCAAAAGTTTCGCTTCTTTTTCAATTTTATGATGTTCTAGTAAACTATGTGCAGCAATTGCTGATTTTTCAATTTCACAATTTTTAATATTTCTAAAATGTTCCTTAGTGCGTGTTTCTAAATTTCTTTTTGCTTTTCCTATGTATACTTTAATACAGTCATTAAGTTATCAAAGAAGTTTGAAAATGTATGAGGTGAGTCGATTAAAATATGTTATCCACTCACTATTAATTATATAACCTCATAATGTTTACTTCCCAATATTAATTTAAATATAACATAGTTACCAGTTAAGAAATGATCAGACAAACAACATGAATGAATAATATGGAGCAGAAATTTAATATAATATGATAGTCAATAGAAAAGCTGGAAAAAATTGCTTTGGTAAAAAAGAATCTTGACATTGGGGCATTAATAATTATAACAGTAGCAGTAAAGTTGAGTGGATAATTTTGTAAGCAAAGCTGCTAATAGCACTGGGACTACAGTCAGTACATAATGGCAACTCAGTCCCAGTGAGTGCAGGAATCTGCCCACCAGGTTTCAGATGAGAATGTGTTGGTAGCACTGGAGGAAGTGGCTGGCAGGTGGATGCAAATTTGGAGGGAAATCTGGTTTTGGCAAATTCTTAAAAAGGTTCTTGAAAATTGACGGGTCACATTATATTCAGGAAAATATGGTGCATCTAATTTTCGCTGCTTCAATTCTGCTTTTCTCTTTTCTTGTCAGTGTCCAAAATACCAAACCATAATGCAACATTAGCACTGCCATCACTTTATAAAACTTAATTTTGGTTTCCTTTCTGGTGTTTTTTTAGAGATTTGTTAATAATGCTGCATACATAACTTTTTTTTTTCAATATCTCATTCCTCATACAGGAAATGCAGCAGCCAAGGTAACTGAAACATTTAATCTGTTGAATTACTTTTCTTCCAAGATAATTTTAGTTCTAATTATGTTTGCTCCCCTAATACTAAACTCTCATCTATGAATTAAATGAATCGTGATTTCTTCTTACCTCATACTTCTATGTTTTTTAAACACAGCACTGCAGTATCGGCGACCCATTGTCGTCATCGTCAGCTGTTTTCACGACTGTCAATTTTTTCTTCTTTTGCCGGTAATTATCTAAACTGCCATCTGGTGTTCTTTTGAAGGAATTACTCTCCAAACTGCCATCTGGTGTTCTTTTGAATGAATCATTTTCTAAACTGCTATCTGTTGTATTTTTGAAGAACTTTGTAATCAAGCTCGGTTTGTCCGGAATCTCGAAGTTCATGGTTCTACTATGGTTTTTTTGAATATATATTTTTTCCCAAACTGTTAAATCCAAAGGTTTAGATAGATGTTTTAAAAGTTTTGCTTCTTTTTTCAATCCTATGATGCTCTAATAAACTATGTGCTGCGATAGCTGATTTTTCAATTTCTCCATTCTTTATATTTCTGAAGTGTTCTTTTTTATGAGTTTCCAAGTTCCTTTTTGTTTTTTCTATATATATATATCCTGTTGCAATCTTTGCAATCAATTTGATAAATTCCAGATTTTTTGTTGTCTGGGGTATTACATTTATTATTAATTAACAGAAGATTACCCAGGCTGAATTTGTTAATTGGAGCTAATGTTATATTAAATTTTCTGAAAATTTTTTGAAACTTATTATGAACTTCAGGATGGTAAGTAAATTTCTTGAATTTTACATCTTTCTTGGAATCATGTTGTAAGGTGGTGTATTCCTGTAACCATCTGGTTAGCTGAAATTTTCAAACCATTAATTTTTATTAAATATGATTTCAGTTATTGGTGGCACTGCAGAAGTTTGGAAACAACTTGGATGATTATTTGCACTTGGTTCTGCCTCCAATAGTAAAATTGTTTGATGCATATGATTGTCCTATAGCAGTGCGTCGTGCTGCACTTGATACTGTGGACCACTTGGCTGATAGTTTGGATTTCACAGACTTTGCATCACGTATCATACATCCTCTGGTGAGGACTTTGGACACTTCTCAGGAATTACGCCCAGTTGCAATGGACACATTGTGTGCACTTGTTGCTCAACTTGGCCGCAAGTACCACATCTTCATCCCACTCGTTCACAAAGTCATCATTAAGCACAATAAGCTGCTCCCGCTATGAAGCTATAACCTGCAAGATTGTTACGGTAAGAATCATATACGACTTTCTCTTTTTTATGCAATCTTATATACGGGGATCTATCACAATTCTCTTGCTAAAGCACATATTATTGGATTCCTATAATTTTTCATTTATACTAACAAATCTGTGATTTCAATATTATATTTAAATTTTAATACTTGCCATTACTGGACAATTATTATTTTGAAAAGAAAAACTAATGCCTGAATCAGGATTTGAACCCAATACCTTTACTTTATATGCTAACATGCTATCCATTACACTATCCAGGACTCCCAACCTGCAACCATTAATTTTTCTTTCTTCATATACGATTCTCTAAATGTTCGAAGCAGATAGCCAACGACTACCAAACCCATCTGATGCTTCTAATTCAAGAAATATTTTAATGAGAATTTTTATACAACTTTTTAGCAGTAAAGCATAATATTTCAAAAAATATAAATATAACATTGGAATATTAAGCTATTGCTAAAAAGTTGTATAAAAATTCACATTAAAAATACTTCTTGAGAAGCTGTCAGATGGCATTGGTAGTGTTAGCTATCTGCCTCTCGAATGTTTAGGGAATTGTATATGAAGAAAGAAAAATTAACAGTTGCGTCGGGAGCTCTGGATAGTGAAATGGATAGTACACTAAGGGATATACAACTAGATATCTTAGCATTCAAATTCCAGGTTCAGGCATTAATTTTTCTTTAAAAAATATAAAAAAAAAATCTGTTAAATGCCTGTAATTAATTACTTTTTTTTATTATTAAATTCTGCACCATGCCAAAGGAGTTTTAAATAGGAATTGCCCTTGGTGCAGAGTTATGAAACAATTTCTGTTTTGAGGTCCCCATTGGGGGGAAGAAATTTTCTCACAGATTTTAGGCCAGATAGGAAGCAATACCCACCAGCTTCATGAGGAAATTTGGATAGCTACAAATAAGTAGCAATCCCAGGTGGATGAAAGGCATTGCGGAAAGCTTCAAACATGGCTAAACCAAAATTGTGGCTTCACTATACGTGTTAACGTGAACAGTCCACATTCAGTGATTGACATACAGATATGAGGTCATAGGCCTTCTAGGTCTGTTATAATCTGAGATTAAAATTATATTTTAACTCCTTCTTCCAATGCATATATATTCCAAACATTGTCTACCCCATAAATTTTGTCCATCATTAATGGACATCATGTTCAGACATTTAGACTATTATATTATTTTTGGGATGGACATCTTACCTCAATATTAATGTTGATTTGTTCTTGGACATGTTTCAAAAACAATTCTCTGTTTTAATCTTCCAGCTTTCCCAGACTGGGGGAAACGCTGAAGATAAAACAGAGGAATGTTTTGAAACATGTCCAAGAAAACAAATCAAAACATTAATATTGAGGTAAAGATGTCAGGACCAAAAAAATAATATAATTAAAAATAAACTCAAAAATATTAAACGTCCTTTAAATTAAATTAAATATTATTTAGGACTATTGTTCTGTCATTTTGTTTTTTTTTTTATAGAATTCCCCCAAAAAGTTAATGAAGCTATTGATGTTGTTGTCATGAAAAAACATTTACACATATTCACTGTTCCTACATAGTAGACACCATGTCCAAAATTTATATATATTAAGTATGTCCATTTATGTTCTAGTGGCCACAAACTTTCATTGAAACCAAACTTCGCATATAACAATTAATTAAAAAACTAAGGTAGAGTTAGTTAACCAACAAAGTCAGTCCATTAGGTGTAAAAGTTCACCTGAAACAAAAATTTAAAAATTGCTTTAGCGATCGTATAATTCAATATTTCACACCAAAACTCAGTATATGCTATTAAAATAAATGAAGGAAGGTATTCACCAAAAATCAGTGAAATCCAACCATTAGAAGTGAGGGTTTACCTGAAACCTAAAAAATTAAAAATTAACTCTAGCAACCGCCATATTTGGTTCCTTACAATGTATACCATACAATTTAATTAACCCTTAAATTGGCATTGTGTTGTATAAGATACGTTAGTTTAATTTATCTAATACTTTAATAAAATATGAATTGGTAGATATTATTTGATCATCATCTTCAAGACATTATTTGAAGTGGTGTCAAATTATACAACAATATGCAAATAGGGAATAACTTACAGTTTTGCATAATTTGTTTTTACTGAGTCTGACACTTTTCTCATGATTTCTGATGCTGGCATCAGAAATTGAGTTTTTCAATTCGAATTATTTCCAATTAGCAAAAGAAAGATATTATATTCCATAAACCAGCAAAATGGGACCATAAATTTGACTTGCTTAGGAATTTGCTTTGTTTATGCAGTTCCGTGTAGCAGACTTTTTGTATATTATATATTTTATTCTGACTTATTACTAATTTTATGTTTCTATTTTTTAATATCTTATAAATTTCATAGGGGAGCAAAATTATTAATATATTAGAATAGGGCTCTGTCATTTTCTTACTCATATTTTTTTAAAAATTAACTATTTGCTTTTCTCTTTCATATTTTCCATCATATGGTGTAATGTTTATTTATGACAGAATTAACTATATAGAAGTGTTACCAAACTAACCTATGGATTTAAAATTCATGGGTTTAGACTCTACCAAAATCAACAGATTTTTTAAAGGGGATAAAAATCATGAGAATGACTACCATTATCAGTGAAATAAAGTTGTGAGTCCAATGCTTACGGCATATAAAGTAACTCAAAGCTTGAAATAAGGGGTCTATGAACAACATATACAGATTTTAAAGCGTAAATATACTGAGGCCAATAATGAATCAATTCTGAAGAGAAAAATTTCTGCCTAAACCAGGATTTGAACTCCAAGATCTCCAGCTGTTTACACTGACACTGGAACCATTTGAGCTACTTAGCCAATTCTTGTCTTAACACTAATTCTTCCCTTTTATAATTCTGGTTTAGAGTCCTGCGCCATAGCCGAGCTGTTTAAGGCATGATTTTCTTGTAGGGCTGCAGGACTTGTACTGGTTCCACTCCCCAAAGGGAAAGAAATTTTCTTTGGAATTTTGGCTAGTATGGGAACTCTACCCACCCTGGATCACAATTGCATTGCAAATGAAGTTCCAGTGCTTCTGGGACGTGGGATTATAAGAATGGAAATTTTGTATCAAGACAGTGGTTAGTTAAAGTAACATCAATGCATAAAACTGGAGGTTTTGGGTTCAAATCATGGTTAAAGCAGAAGATTTTCTCCTTAGAACATTTATTGACCCTTTCATGCCCAGTTTTCAATTATGATGTTAATGATCAGAGATATCATAGAACAACTTTAAATAATTTGAGTTTGTATTCTTTAACATTCTTACCTCATATGTTTATTTTATTGGACGATCGTTTCAAAGCTATTGCTCCATCTTCAGCTTGTTCAAAAACTGTTTTTTTTTCTTTTCTTCAAGTTGTCGGCCCTGGATCTGTGTTCCAAAGAACTTGATAATGAGGCTCCTTACTCCAAGAATTTCAAAGTTCATAATTTTCCCCTTGTTCTTCTGCATATAGATTCTTTCCCATATTGTGAGTTCATCTATATACAGAAGAACAAGGAGAAAATTATGAACTTTGGAATTCTTGGAGAAAGGAGCCTCATTACCAAGTTCTTTGGAACACAGATCCAGGGCCGATAACTTGAAGAAAAGAAAAAAAACCAGTTTGTGAACAAGCTGAAGATGGAGCAATAGCTTTGAAATGATCATCCAACAAAAAAAAACATATGGGGGTAAAAATGTTAAAGAATACAAACTCAAATATTAAATTAAACCTCATAATGTAACTTCCTAATGATTTTAGAATAAAAAAAATAAACAACTTTAAATAATATATTGTTTATGTTATTTATTTCATTGATTGCTAATATATAATTCATAATTGTTGTTATATGTATAATTTAACCCTGGTGAAGTGGAAGAGAAGACCTTACGGTTTTAACTCCATCAGATAAATAAAATAAATAAATAGTTCATTGGATAACAGATTTAACAACCGCAGTACATAAACCTAGTAGCAGTGAGATTGTTTTCTGAGTTATAGAACTTGGAGATATGATAGAAAAGTACTTAAGTATAAAGTTTCCTGGTATCAACTTTGATATTATTTGATAAATTCAACTGAAATGATCCATGGACACCACTTTTTCTCATACTCCTGATGGTGAATGAATGAATTTCAGGATCAAATTTTGCTTTCTGGAACTTCAAAATGTATTCTTCTTGATATATTTAGGACATAACACTATGAGGTTTTATTTAATAATCATTAAATGAATCAGATTTTACACCTCACCTCATATATATTGTATAAACTCAGGAAGGCTATCAAAAGATATACAGAAATAACCCACACATGTTAAATTTACTTAAAACTAATATATAAACTGAAATATGTGGTAAACTTGTGTGTTAAATTATATTTGAAGAGAAAAATTTTCGCCTAGACCGGGACTCGAACCCAGGCCCTTGGCTTTCCGGGCCAAGTGCTCTACCAACTGAGCTACCGAGGCGAGTTACGATCTAGACGCAAAATTTTCTCTTATACATGTTGTAATTCCCTATCGCCAAATGCTTTTGAAACCATTGCTTCTATTTAAAACTTGTGTGTGTTAGTAGAAATTATATAAAATGATATTAAACATATGTGACTGCAAGTGGAGTACATTTTTAACATCTAAGTAGGTTAGTAAAATAACACTTTGGACATGAATGAAAGTATTGAATATCACTGCAGATATGCAGGCTGTTTTGTTAGGAGTCGATGCTTGAATGCCACAGTAAAGCAGGTGCAGTTGTCTGTTGTAGATGACAATAAAGTCCCTTATTAAATGACTGAATTGTGATATGCAGGAGAATAGACACTTTGAACATTTCATGTAAGAAAATATTAACAGAATGCATTTTATATTTTCAGCAAACAAATTAGAATCTCTATTAATATATTTGCAAAACTTGTAACTCCAGAAACCATTCATTTTCATACTCATCTTGATAATTTATTTTCATATAATCCATAAGGAAAAAACTGTATAATATCGCTAACTAAATAATATTTTGTTTTTATTACTTGGTGGTGTTTAAAGGAGCGTTTGGTGGCACTGAATGCCTCCTCACGCTCTCCTGGGTATGGCCCTGAGGGCTGGGCAGATTTTTGTACGGCAAGTATCTTGTAAAATTAATTATAATTTTATGTATATGTAAGTGCATTGGACTTGAAATTTGAAACTCAGATTTCAAACACAAATATTATAATTATTTTGCTATAGCACAAACATTTTGGATGCTTCCTAGTTAAATATGGGTAGTCATAATATCAGTTGAAAATGAGAGGAATGTCCTCTTGAAAACTGCAGTTCGCGTGTTTAAGAAAACATAAACTATGAGGTAAGATAAGAAGTCACTCATTCATTCATTGAATTTTGGATGCTGTTTATGTATATTTAATGATTGAAACATTCTAAAAAAGGCAGTGAAATTTGCCCATGTTAGGATAACAGTTTTTTTTAAACCCTGTGTAAAATGTTGGCTCTTTCACATCCAAATTTGAATTGTGACACTAACAACAAGAAAGATCTTTAATTGAAGGGTAAAGGGATAAAATCCAGGTAAGTCGGTTTTCCATGTAACTTAAAGTGAGTGCCATGGTTTAAGGCTTATGAAGGCAGGCAATGTCGAAACTGTTTCTACAAGAAAGAATCATTTTAATGGATCATTTGAACCTTTTACATCACATTATTTGTGATATCTGGTATGTAAAGGGTCCAAAAAATTCATCAAAGTGATTCTTTCCTGAAGAAACAGTTTCAACATAGCCTGTCTTCATATGCCTTAAACCGTAGCACTCGCTACAGAAAACAGATGTTTAATTCTGATCTTACATATTAAATTTATCACTTCTCACTGAAAGACAAATTTTATTTGAAGAGAAAAATATATGCCTGAATCAGGATTTGAACCTGATGTGTCTGGTTCTGTATACAAGTGCTGTACAATATTATGGCCCACTTTTTTTTGTCAGCTCTACAGCCCAGGTGGGACTTTGACTTCCTTTGCAATCTTCCTCCACTTATCTTTTTTCATGACTATTTTCCATTCCCTAATTTTCATTCTACCAAGGTCACTCTCTAATTCTTGTAGCCATCTTTTCTTTGATCTGTCTCTACTTTTAGCATCATACTATTTAAAATATTTTTGGAATTTTGTTTTTCTTTGTTCATTCTACATTCATGTCTTAGCCAATTGAGTCTAAGAAATTTTATAAATTTTACAATATCTTGTCCATTATAAATATGTTCTGTTTCTTGATTATTTCTTATTCTCCACATTCCACTTTCACATACTAGTCCGTAGATTTTTCCTCAATTTTCTCTCAAATACCATCAATGCAATATCATCTGTGTTTAGTGCCTATGTTTCAGCTTCATGTGTTGCAACTAGTCTCACCTGTGTTCTATAAAGTCTCAGTTTAATTTATCTGGGAAGGCTGCGGAAAGGCTACTGTTTTTAACAGAGAGGAGACCCTTTAATTCCTTCCATCGAAGGCTTAAAGGAACCGACCTGGACAGTAACCTAGTGTCCAATCCCTCACCTTCTCGTGGTGCAGCTGTTAGTAATCATGCTTATGCATGATGAACGAAAGGGAAGGGCTACTCACCAACAAGCACTGGTCAGCTTGGTGAGTTTTTCTTTTTTGACCAAATTGGTATTACTTCTCCCCATACCAATTCCCTCTTTCAACTCTTCTATCCAGTCTCCCTTGACTGACCTCTTGTTTCTTTCGACCCTGATGGTATTAGAGTACTCGAGGCCTAGGGGTTCATTCCTCCTTCCTTCCTATACCTACTTTCTCTCTATGGGTGACGTAACCACCACATGTGGTGCCTACTACTAAACGGTTACAACTAGTTTATTGTACTCCAATACAAACATGAAGCGTTGTCCAGCCTTTGTAGAAGAGACCAGCCTTTCTGCTAAATATTGGAGTGCAAGAGAGCGAATGATTTCATTATCAAGTGCTCGACATTAGATACCAACCACCAACCATTTATCTGGAAAGAAGGGAAGATTTAAATGATTCCATATTTGCATAATAAGCTTGTCATATATGTCCTCCTTACAGGAGGTCTATTCCAAATATGCCTCTTTCTATCACTGTCTTCCCATACTTTTCTTTTTAATTCTTACCAATCATATTTTCCCCTGTCTTACAAAATTGATCTTCACTTGGTCAATCCATCTTTCCCATAGTCTTCCTCATGGTTGTTTGTCTTCAACCTTTCGATTAAACATGTGTAATGATAGTCATCACTTTTCCATTCTTTTGAGGTATCAAACATTCTAGTCAATTGTTTTATAGATTAATTATTGTTAATTTTTTCTATGTTTTTTTGTGCAATTCTTTGTAGAAATTTAATTTCCATGGCCTAAATTCTGCTCCAACACTTTCTTTGTGTTTGTCCAAGGTCATAGATTTATGACACAAAAGAACCACAACCCTGAAGAAAAAAGAGGCCTCCAAACAAAATTTGTTGACCTTTACTGCACAAATTTGAATTACAATGCCAATTACCTCAGTTGTTAAAGAACATCATTAAATATAACAATATCATACAGCACAAGTAACATGAGTAGATGAAGTGTGCTGTTGTATAAAATTACTATTCCTTCTTTGTGAAGTATGTTTTTAAGACAGTATTATGTTATAGATGGAACAAAATTAATTCATATTTGAGTTTCAGCTTTCATTTCTAGTGCTTGTAAATGAATATTTGTATGATTTTTAACTACTTCTCATATGAGTATATTAGGTTGTCTCATATGCAATGTCGGTTTTTAATGTAATTTTGTGTATCTGGTGGAATTTTGAAGATGTGATTCACTAAGGCTCGAATCTATGAATGCATTAGACCGTAAAAGTCGTTCTCTGCCTGTACTCTGCTGAGAAAGTTTGCATCCAAATACATTTTTGCATACTCAAAAATCTGTTCATTGCGATAATAATTGTTGAAATTCCTAAGCTACCTGGCGAGGTGACTTAGCAGAGAAACGAATTGTGAGCAACCCGATGGGAACCGACGTTGTTTGAAACCTTGCCGCGTACCTTGCTGCTTTATCCAAGATGTCGGGACTTGAAGACATTGATCATGTTTTCGGTATATGCAGAGAAGAGGAATTTGATAGAGTCTACCAAAGAATTCAACTGGAAGAACAGGAGAATCGGTGTAATATTGCATGATGCAGACGTCGTCATATACGTTATTATTTGTGGGACGCAGGCATAAATGCATTCCCCTAGGAGACAAAAATAACGGAAGTGGTTTTATCGCTGAGAATTCTGGGTAATTTCTTGCCAATATTACGAAAACGACGACTTTCATGCATGACCAGTTAGTGGGTAGGTAATTCGATTTTTGCACTTGCTCACGGAAAGTCAGCTCACCAGTGATTGGAAGTAATTTGAGTAGAGACTAATGTATTTGCATGCATCCCTAAGAATTTTTTCTAAACAGGCTGGATCTCTATTCTCAACAACTAGAATAGTTCATGACATTTTGAGATGGAGATACCGAGCATTAGTTAACCAAATTGGCATTCTCTTGCAGGAGAATGCAAGACTCCACACTGCATGGAAAACCATGACAAAATCTGTGTCAGCTTATACTGGGAGGCTCAAGAGAAGATGATCAATTCTGATCATTGGAAAATAAATAACCATGACAAAAATTCAGGAATTGGAAATGCTAACACAATGAGCTTGTAATCCTGATCTTATGCCTTGAGATTACCATGTGTTTTGATCCATAGCCCATTTCTTGCGTGAAATTTTGAAAACATTGAAGCTGTGGAAGTAGGTCTTAATGAATTATTTGCCTCAAAAATCATAGACCATTGTGGGATAATAAACCTCGCTGAAAGATGGCTCAAGACCATAGAATCTCAGTTTATATTTTGAAGAATAGTTGAATTTCTTGTTGGAAAACATTCCAAATAAAATTTTGTTTAAAAAATGACATTGCTTATGAGATGATATATGTATTTGTCTTATATGTATTTATACTTTGTTTTTAATATGAGCTTTTCTGTCCTATTCACTTTTCTCTTTTTCTTCTTTTCTTTTGCATTAATTGATAAAGCAGTGTCCATAAGTAGCATCAAATATTAATTTGACATTACTTATATTCAGGGAAAGGATAATAGACATGTTAATAAATTGATAAAATAGGAAAGAGGAAAATATGAAAGAAGAAAAGGCTAATTGAGGAACTGCTAAATCAACTTGGTACATAGTACAAGTCTTGAAATCTATCTTTTTCCAACTTCTGCTATTTTTTCAATGAATGCAGCCACTGGATTATTCTATATTTCTAAGTGCATCTTCTTATCTTTGCACATTTAAAATATATTTTTTTTTATTTCTCATCCCACTTTTGGCAATAGTTGCATTGAATATTCCCTGTACAAATGCATGTGTTCTGATTTCTCATCTCAGCTGCTTCATATTGGGTTTATAGTGGATGAATAAAAAATCAGGACTTTTTTTTTTCGCCCCTGCCAAAAACTACATTGCACCACTTCTCCATACTCATGTCATCCAGTTTGTTTAATGTAAATATTTAAAAACCAAACTATAAAATTCTCTGTGTTATCATTATCAACAGACTTTAACTAATTATATTTTGTTTCAGGATACGACAATCGCTGAAGAAGATGACTATCAAACAATGAAGAATCGATCAGCAAGGCACAAGAACAGAGATATAGCATTGACTTCATCAGATACTACAACCATCAAGAGGGTAAGCATTTTTTATGGACATTGATTAGTGAAATAATTGTAGAATTGTCATGACTGCCTGAACAACCATTTACACAGAATTGGTCTATTACTATCACCAAACTGCCCACTCTACATGGCAGGAAAAATATGGATTCAGAACTCTTAAAATCAGATTATTGAGACACTTTAAGTCGAGGTTTCATACAAGAGAAACAAAATATAATCTTTATGCAACTGGTAAAACCAGTTTTAATATATTGCAGTGAAACATGAACCTTGTCTGAGACTGATATGTCAAGACTTAAGTTCATTTGAAAAGAAGATATTAAGAAAAATATATGACCCAGTATGTGACAAGGGAGAATGGCATATAAGATGTAGCTCTGAGCTTTATCAGTTGTTACATCAATTATTTTTTTCAATATTGCAATGGGCAGAGCATATACAAAAGAATAACCGAACAAGAGATATCCAAAAAAAAAATATTAAAAGTAAATTTGAAGGGAGAAGGAATGTGAGACAACTGAGACTGTGTTGGATGGATGGAATGTTGGAGGATTTAAGGAAGCTGAGAAACAAGGGATGGTAACTGGTTGCCAGAGACAGAGCAGCCTGGAAGAGGGTTCTGAGGGAATTGATGCTAAAATTGGGCTGTAGTGCTGCTGCTGATGCTGAATCATAAAATAATACCAAGCTTTGAATATGCATTCAGACATTGTTACTAAATAGTTTTTTAAGAGAAATTTTTCTTGAACCAGGAATTGAACCCAAGACCTCGGATTATATGCACCCAGGCCTAAGAAAGACACTTCAGGAAAATAAATGGGCAGATAATCCATGAAGCACATGACTGCTACAGTTACTGCGATTCGTTCATGGCCAAAGCACAGTTCAGCAGAAGCGAAAAAATATATTGTGTGCTCGATTAATGTAATTACGTATTTAAAGCTATTTATGTTAACTATAGTTGACCAGAATACAGTATATACTTACATATTTCTTCGAAGGTCGTAGACTAACTAAAAATTTGCATTTGTTTGAAACTGAATGATTCTTGAGAGGAAGTTAAATGTTAGTTATAAATATGGCGATGTTGATAGTTTAACTTAACACGGTGATAAAATGTGTGATCAAAATTATTAGAAGCACAATGGGAAATTGTTAAAAAGGGATGAAAAAGATGTTAAATGTATTTTGTAAGTTTATGGAGCATAATCCTGGCACTGTAGTGATCAATATAGTGCATTAATTTATCGGTTTGTACAAACAGCTGACAGATTCGCCTGCACCCTTACATGTGCTGCGCAAAGTAATACATTCGGAAGTTAAATGTCAAAGTGTGCTTCTTACGTTGGACAGATAAAAATCTACAATTATTGATAATTGCAAATTAGATATATTCCAACTTAAGTTCTACCCCCCTTAAAAATAAAACTTTACAAGGATTATAAAACCAACTGGAGTCTTGATAAATTATATAAAATAGTAGGTAGGTTAAGTGTGAGGTGAGAGAATAACATTAACCATCATTTGAGGGAGATACATTATTTAGGGGATGATTGGAAAACTGCTCAGGATAGCGTTGTTTGAGAGCATATGTCCACACGGCCATGAACCTACAGATTCGATAGTGTGAGTGAGTTATAGATAGTTGGATGTGTGGATGTCCATATGGTCATACATCTATGGATTCAATAGTGTGAATGAGTCAGTTAGTTTTTAAATTAAATTATTGGCATTTAGGGGAAAAAGAAAATATGTTGTATGTTGGTATTTCTGTATTACAGCTACATGTATCACCAGCTAATCTTCAGAGAGCCTGGACAGCTACAAGGAGAGTGTCAAAAGATGATTGGTTGGAGTGGTTGAGAAGACTCAGCATTGAATTGCTTAAAGAGTCTCCTTCACCAGCCTTGAGGTAAGAATATGTAGCATTAGTTTGATCTGTAATGAAATAAGTTCAACATAATATATTATTTATAAAAAAAAATTATATAGAATGGTACTATGAGGTAAACATTAATAAATTTAAAATGTGAATTGGAAACTCTACCTATACGTTGTAATTCCCAGCACCAAACGCTATGAAGCCTTTGCTTCTATCTTTGCAAATGGCGGCTTCTTAGTTAAGAAGAAATTTATTGGGAATTTAAACACTACTTTATAAAGCCAGTAGGGCTTCTATTGATGTTTTTATTATTAATGTAACACTTCTCACTGAAGGATAAATTATATTTGAAGAGAAAAATTTTTGCCCAGACTGAGACTCGAACCCGGGAACTTTGGCTTGCTGGGCTAAATGTTCTACCAACTGAGCTACCGGGGAAAGTTACGATCTAGATGCAAATTTTTCTCTTATATATGTTGTAATTCCCAGTACCAAATACTATGAAGCCTTTGCTTCTATCTTTGCAAATGGTGGCTTCTTAGTTAAGAAGACATTTATTGGGAATTTAAACACTACTTTATAAAGCCAGTAGGGCTTCTATTACAATGTATATAAGAGAAAAATTTGCATCTAGATCGTAACTCGCCCCGGTAGCTCAGTTGGTAGAGCATTTGACCCGGCAAGCCATAGGTCCTGGGTTCGAGTCTCGATCTGGGCGAAAATTTTTCTCTTCAAACATATTATTGTCATCCATCCATCTAGCACAGACCCAAAGCATAAAAAGTGCAGTAGATGGCATTAGAACAACACAGTTTCATGATCTAAAAGTTATGTTTTGATTCTTTTTATTAGGTTCAAAGCTTTCTGATTGAACTATTATAGGAAATATCATTATGAGGTATATTTTAAATTTCAAAGCAGTCTGTTTATTTGTACAACACTTTTTTTTTGCAACAGATCATGTTGGGCGCTGGCTCAGACGTACTCGCAGTTACCTCGTGATTTATTCAATGCTGCATTTGTGTCGTGTTGGACAGAATTAAGTGAACCAATGCAGAATGAGCTGATACACAGTTTGGAACAAGCTCTGATGGTACCAGATCTACCTGAGATAACTCAAACAATTTTGAACCTCGCAGAGTTTATGGAGCATTGCGATAAGGTAAGTGAAACCACTGCAATTTGCTTTAGTAAATTCCAAAGGAATGAAGCTATTGAGGTTTTCCCATGAAAAGATTTTTCCAAAATTTTTACAGATCTTCACCAATCCTCTCTAGTATACACTGAAAATGACCATGACGAAAATGTATATGTACTGTGTATATATACAGAATGTCCACAATGAGATTCCCTCATTTCAAACAAGCATAGCGCAAAGGAAATGTTGTGTACTATAATTACTATACACGAAAATGATAATTTAACTCATAAAGTTTTAATTTTGTGTTTGTGACAAACTCTAGTTCAGTGCACTTGGACATGTGCGCCTCGGATGGTGCAGGGAATATCCAAGCTATAGTCAATTTCACGCCATGTGTTGAACAGCATGTCTTCTGTCACTGAGTTTATAACATCTCTAATGCGTTGTTTTAAGTCCAGTACAAATGGACTTCGTTTCAGCATACCACCAGACAACCTGAGCACGCTCGTTTGGAATCTACATTTTAGAAACAATCGTTTGTTGCAGCGCCACTATGGGTATTGTGCGTACTACAACATTACCACATAAACTTTTTGAGTTGCTGTTTCTGCTCTTTCAAGATTCACAGTTGTACAACCTGACATAAAAACATTACAGACTTTTAAAATGAGGGAATCTCACTATGGACACACTGTATATATATTTATTTCATGTGTGTGTGTCTGTTAATGCTCTAGGAGCCGGAATTTTTGTTTCATCAAAACCAAATTTGGCATATAGCAATTCAGTTTAAAGTTCCTTAGTCGCGGGGGATATGTTCCACAAATATACTGCGAATATGGAATGGTAATTTGTATGGGTATGTAGGGCATACATTCCAAGGTTCTAAAATAAAATAAAAATGATGAAGATAAAATCAATTAATGAGATATTTTCAACAATTTCTAATAATCATTACTGTCAGACTTAAGCAAGGTTTAAAGAACTTGGTATTTTTTTCCAGTTTTGCCGCTTTTAAAAGGTCTTCTTTCAATTCAAATTGTTATTCAGCTGTGAATTCAGCGATGTAATTCCTTACTTGTCTTCGGATTTGATTCATTAACTTTGAAACAGCGTGATATAGATGCAAACAACTTGCCAACGCATAAACGGTTTAGAACTAATTTTTTATCCTTTTACTTGACGTTATAAATTGGCAACAAAGCAGAAGAAACATGTGTTATTCAATCAAAATTATTGCAACGAATGACAAGTTAAAACAACAAAACACCGATCATGGTGAGGAGGGCGTTTATCAATGGACATCTCATACCAGTGGCTTTTAACAACGAACTTTAGCCTTAGTGACAATAAGGTTTGTTTTACTTTGATATTAATTTGTCCATTTGGTTTGAATTGCTCATTGTAAAAGCCACCTTGACATGTGCCGCAGTAAAAAAAGTTGCCAATGCGTTAATAAAAGGCACTAATCCTTCTAATATACCTACTGGACCTGTGAATAAAGAAAATTTTAACCGTGAATGCAGGAAGTGTGTCGCAATTTTTTAACCCGCAAATAATGAAAACACAAATAAGGGAACTGTGAATAAGGAGCTTTTACTGTAATGTGTTTATGTAGACTCACAAACATGTTCTGTTTTGCAGGGCCCACTACCACTGAATGCACAGTTGCTGGGGGAAAGAGCAATGCACTGCCGAGCTTATGCTAAGGCCCTTCATTACAAAGAAGAAGAGTTTCACAAAGGACCCAATGCACAAGTGATTGAATCCCTTATCTCTATCAATAATAAGCTTCAACAGAAAGAAGCAGCTGCAGGTAACATATTTTATTTTTATTGCACAACTATCCATGTGATAGTTATAACTTCGTTTTAAAATTTAAACATATAAAATATGGTTGGTATCTAATGTCGAGCACTTGATAATGAAATCATTCGCTCTCTTGCACTTCAATATTTAGCAGAAAGGCTGGTCTCTTCTACAAAAGCTGGACAACGGAGGAGATGGTTTCTTTCCATATCTTCATTTAAATTGCAAAAAGGGCATTTAGGTGAATCTGTTATGCCAATTCTGTGTAGGTGTTTATTCAAGCAGTCATGTCCCGTTAGCAGTCTGAATGTTGCTACTGCGGATTTTCTTTGTAATGTAGTAATGTCATAAGCTTGTAGATTTTCCCATTCCTTTCCAGATGTTTTTGGTGGTGTATTCTTCTCTAAGTTTATTGATGTATTTATTTGAGATAATTCTTTTGATAGAGTGAAAGGAAACTGGAGCAGAAGTTGGGTTTGAAACAATTTTGCTACCCTTCTTGGCTAGAAAATCGGCTATTTCATTGCCTGTCACTCCACAATGGGCCGGAATCCATTGAAGTACAACTTTTTTTTGTAGACGGGATAACTGTTTTATCATTTTGTGACATTCGATAATTTTGATGCTTTTGGGTGGTGTGTCTCGTGTTATAGCAAGAATGGCTGCTGTGGAGTCACATAGAATTACAACTTTTGTAAATTTTTGGATGTGATATAAAAGATTTTGTAAACTTAAGAAAATTGTGTTTAGTTTACATATAAAATATAAAAATCAATATTTTATTTTAGGAAGTGAAATTTTGAGGTTATTTTAATGAAATTATTTTTAATCTATTCATCTTACCTCAATATTAATGTTGGTTTGTTCTTGAACATGTTTCAATTATACCATAATCAACGTCAGCATTTTGCCCAGACTGGTTAGATTTATATTAAATTAATGTTGGGAAGTAAACATTATGAGGTATAATCATTAAAATTCATCGGAGAACATATTGT
This sequence comes from Diploptera punctata, assembly GCA_030220185.1. NCBI lineage: Eukaryota > Metazoa > Arthropoda > Insecta > Blattodea > Blaberidae > Diploptera > Diploptera punctata. The sequence goes on from JASPKZ010010241.1 coordinate 902,618, forward strand.
TTAAACAACTCACCTCATAGGATTCATGCTTCCATGATATCGCGATTTCAAACATAGTCATGTTCATCTTCAGCCATAACTCCGAAGTTCGGAGTTATGGCTGAAGATGAACATGACTATGTTTGAAATCGCGATATCATGGAAGCATGAATCCTATGAGGTGAGTTGTTTAAACAATATGTTCTCCGATGAATTTTAATGGTTAGATTTATGTTGCACACCCTGGATGTCGATACCAGCTCCATCCTGTGATTGGCCAAAGAACCTCCAAACAAGGTCACGCTCCGTCGGTATTTCAAAATTCATAACTCTGTTTTTGTTCTTCTGAATATAGATTTTTTCCCAAATAGTCAGCTCTTTTGTATTTTCTAACTGTTTTAATAATTTAGTGTCTGAATTTATATTATGTTTTTCAGACCAAACATGAGCAGCAAGTGCAGATTTTTCTATTTCCCATTTTTAATATTTCTTATGTGTTCTTTGGTTCTAATTTTTAGGTTTCTTTTTGTTTTTTCCTATATATACCTTTTCACAACCCGTACATTCAATTTGATATATTCCTGATTTTTTATTTTTATCACTTTTTTAATTTTTGTTGGTTTTTATTAGTTTATTTAAACTGTAGTTATTTTTCGGTGCTAATTTAATATTAGACTTCTCAAATATCTTTTGGAATTTATTGTGTACCCAAGGGTGATGTGTGAATTTCCTATATTTTTTCATAGGTGGTTTTTCTTTTTCAAGAGTACTTCTGTTTATCATTTTTTGTTTCTTATACTTTTCTATCCTTTTGTGTATCATTTTTTCATCAAACCCATTTTCTCTTGCTACTTTGATTATGTGTTTTTTCTCCTGTTTGAAATCTTCTTCGTTTAAGGTAAGTTTACCAATCTATGAGTTGAACTATTAAAAGCTGCTAATTTATGTCCAATTGGATTGAGCCCTGTTGATTTAATAAAATTTCCCATATGAGTTTCTTTCCTATGAATCCCAAATTCAATTTTTCTTTTTTTCTCCGTTTCTGACCAATTTAAGATCCAAAAAAGGTATTTGTTTATTTTCTTCTATTTCTTTGGTAAATGTGGTGTCTGTACTCTGTAAATTTAACAGTTTTAGGGAATCTTCTACATTAAAATTCATCGGAGAACATATTGTTTAAACAACTCACCTCATAGGATTCATGCTTCCATGATATCGCGATTTCAAACACAGTCGTGTTCATCTTCAGCCATAACTCCGACTGACGAAATTCTTCGGCCGTCAACTATTGTATTACTTATTTTAGGAATTCTCACTATGAGGTATATTCATTAAGGTAGAATATGTTTATCACTCACCTCATATTGTTCTTCTTATTTGATTATAGACTAGTTTTGGAACATAGTTTCTGTTCCATCCTCAGTAACATCACGACCGTTGTTCTGTCGTCTTGAAGAGTTGTCCTTCTCTCCTTCCATTGGCTGACTGAAAAACCTCGAAACCAGGTCATTCTCACCGGGAATTTCAAAGTTCATTAATTTTCTTCTTTTCGCTCTTTTGAATGTAGATCTTTTCCCAAACAGTAAGTTCTTTTGGTTTTTCTATTTGTTTTAATAATTTTGCTTCTTTCTCGATAAGATGTTTTTCAGACCATGCATGGGCAGCCACTGCAGATTTTTCTACTTCCCCTTTCTTGACATTCCTGAGATGTTCTTTAACTCTAGTTTTCAAATTTCTTTTAGTTTTTCCTATGTAGAATTTCTCACATTCTTCACATTTAATTTGATAAATCCCTGATTTGTTTTCTTCTTTAATTTTCTCATTCTTATTAGGTCTAATCAGTCTGCTGATGCTGTAGTCATTTTTGGGTGCTAACCTTATGTTGAAATCTTTAAAAATTTTTTGAAACTTGTGGTGTTTTAATGGATGATATGTGAATTTTTCTAAATTTTACATTATCTTCTTTTACTTTTAGAAGAGTGCTTTGATTAATAAATTTTTGTCTTTTGAACTTGTTTATTTTTTTTGAGTATCATTTTTATAGCAATATGCTATAAAAATGATACTCAAAAAAATAAACAAGTTCAAAAGACAAAAATTTATTAATCAATTGTTTTTGGAGTACATTTTTAAGCAATATGCGATAAAAATGATACTCAAAAAAAATAAACAAGTTCAAAAGACAAAAATTTATTAATCAATTTTTTTTGAGTATCATTTTATAGCAATATGCTATAAAAATGATACTCAAAAAAATAACCAAGTTCAAAAGACAAAAATTTATTAATCAAAGCACTCTTCTAAAAGTAAAGAAAGATATGTAAAATTTAGAAAATTCACATATCATCCATTAAACACACACAGTTTCAAAAAATTTTTAAAGATTTCAACATAAGGTTAGCACCCAAAAATGACTACAGCATCAGCAGACTGATTAGACCTAATAAGAATGAGAAAATTAAAGAAGAAAACAAATCAGGGATTTATCAAATTAAATGTGAAGAATGTGAGAAATTCTACATAGGAAAAACTAAAAGAAATTTGAAAACTAGAGTTAAAGAACATCTCAGGAATGTCAAGAAAGGGGAAGTAGAAAAATCTGCAGTGGCTGCCCATGCATGGTCTGAAAAACATCTTATCGAGAAAGAAGCAAAATTATTAAAACAAATTATCTTCTTTTACTTTTAGAAGAGTGCTTTGATTAATAAATTTTTGTCTTTTGAACTTGTTTATTTTTTTGAGTATCATTTTTATAGCAATATGCTATAAAAATGATACTCAAAAAAATAAACAAGTTCAAAAGACAAAAATTTATTAATCAATTTTTTTGAGTATCATTTTTATAGCAATATGCTATAAAAATGATACTCAAAAAAATAAACAAGTTCAAAAGACAAAAATTTATTAATCAATTTTTTTGAGTATCATTTTTATAGCAATATGCTATAAAAATGATACTCAAAAAAATAAACAAGTTCAAAAGACAAAAATTTATTAATCAAAGCACTCTTCTAAAAGTAAAAGAAGATAATGTAAAATTTAGAAAATTCACATATCATCCATTAAAACACCACAAGTTTCAAAAAATTTTTAAAGATTTCAACATAAGGTTAGCACCCAAAAATGACTACAGCATCAGCAGACTGATTAGACCTAATAAGAATGAGAAAATTAAAGAAGAAAACAAATCAGGGATTTATCAAATTAAATGTGAAGAATGTGAGAAATTCTACATAGAAAAACTAAAAGAAATTTGAAAACTAGAGTTAAAGAACATCTCAGGAATGTCAAGAAAGGGGAAGTAGAAAAATCTGCAGTGGCTGCCCATGCATGGTCTGAAAAACATCTTATCGAGAAAGAAGCAAAATTATTAAAACAAATAGAAAAACCAAAAGAACTTACTGTTTGGGAAAAGATCTACATTCAAAGAGCGAAAGAAGAAATTAATGAACTTTGAAATTCCCGGTGAGAATGACCTGGTTTCGAGGTTTTTCAGTCAGCCAATGGAAGGAGAGAAGGACAACTCTTCAAGACGACAGAACAACGGTCGTGATGTTACTGAGGATGGAACAGAAACTATGTTCCAAAACTAGTCTATAATCAAATAAGAAGAACAATATGAGGTGAGTGATAAACATATTCTACCTTAACTATTCTATTGTCGCCATCTTCAGTGCTGCCATCTATGGTTGAATTTATGAACTTCGAAATCAAAGTAATTTCGTTAGGGATATCAAAATTCATTGATCTATTTTTGTTTTTCTGAATGTATATTTTTTCCCAAACTGTCAATTCCAAAGGTTTCTCTACTTGTTTTAAAAGTTTAGCTTCTCTTCCAATTTTATGATGTTCTAATAAACTATGTGCAGCAATTGCAGATTTTTCAATTTCACAATTTTTAATATTTCTGAAATGTTCTTTTGTCCGAATTTCCAAATTCCTTTTTGTTTTTCCTATATAAACTTTATTGCAATCTTCACAACTTATTTGATAAATTCCAGATTTCTTACTGTCTGGAACATTGACTTTTTTATATTAATTTAATATAATCTTCTACATGTTTTTCTTTTACAATACAAATTATATCATCTACATATCTGCTCCAAAATTTAAACATTGTGGGATATCAACATTAATTAACATTAATATTGAGGTAAGATGAATAGTCTAAAAATAATTTAATATAAAAATCAATATTGCAAATGGTTTATAGAGGACCGTCACATCTCCCCAGTAACCTCTTTGATGGGGAGACACATCTAATAGGTTAAGAACCTCTAGTCTAGATATAGAGATTAACTCAATGTGGTTAAGTATTGTAATTAAAATATTTATAAAAATCTCAATTTTCAGCATAAATGGACTTCATTATAACAAATATTTACAGTATTCTTTCTGGAACATAATTTTTGTGCAGGTTTATTGGAATTTGTGATGTCACATCAAGGCTCAGATCTGAAGGTACAGGAACGTTGGTATGAGAAGTTGCACAATTGGGAAAAAGCTTTGCATTCATACCAGGAGAGATTAGAGGACAATTCAGAGGACATAGACTTAGCACTCGGACAGATGAGATGTATGGAAGCTCTTGGGGAATGGTAAGACAAATTTAATATAATATTGTTGACTTAATGTTAAATGAGCAGAATTGTTGTTATTCTTATCCAAGTCTTTTTACTTTATTTTGAAGCAGTAAAGCTTATAACATCAAAATATTAAGCTTTTCTGCTTAAAAGTAATGTAAAATTCTCATTAAAAATACGAGGGTCATACTGAAAGTCGTGAGCAACCCATTGTTAAAATTAAAATTTCAACAATGTAACAAAAACAACTGCAGGATCGTAATCTACAGACGTTATACCATAACATTGCCGTTTTGTGGCATCATAGCTTCTATCATGTGACCACACGCAGTGTTTCCAAAATGGCAGACATCAATGTTTCGTTCTTCTTAAAGAGGAACAATCTGCTGTTGATATTCACCAAAGACTTCAATGTGCTTACGGAGATGCCTGCATGGGTACCAGCAGTGTTAGGAGATGGGTGAAACATTTTAAAGATGGGAACACGAGTATCAAAGATGAGCCTCGTAGCGGTCGCCCAAGCTCTGCCTCCACGGATTGCAACAAGGAAAGAGTTGATGCGCTCATTAGAGACGACAGGCGTATCACAGTGAATGAAATCGCTACAAAACTTGCAGTAGGACATAGTGCAGTGCAAGAAATGATTCACAGCTTAGGTTACCGAAAAGTTCCACGTTTATTGAGTGAAGACCACAAACTTCAGAGAAGAACCATCACCCATAACCTTCTTCAGAGATTTCGAAATGAAGGTGATGATTTTTTGATGAGTATTGTGACAGGTGACAAAAGCTGGTTTCATCGCTACGAGCCTGAAACAAAACGGCAGAGTATGGAATGGCACCACTTGAATTCGCCATCAAAGAAAAAAGCGAAGACAGTGCAATCTGTTGGAAAAGTTATGGGCAGCGTCTTCTGGGATGCGCAAGGTTGCATTCTGGTTGAATTTCATGAACCTGGACAAACCATAAATGCTGCCCGCTATATCCAGACACTTGTGAAGCTCCGTTGTGCATTGCACAACAAATGCCCTGGAAGGAAGATCATTCTGACATAATGTTCGTGCCACTGTGGAGAAGATCAGGACATTTGGGTGGGAAACTCTTCCACATCCTCCCGATTTGGCACCCTCCGACTACCATCTTTTCGGTTCTGTGAAGGAGCAGATGAGAGGCCAACGCTACGAGATGCTGGAGGATATTCAGAAAGCAATGCATCAGTGTCTTCGAGCAGCTGGAACGGACTTCTGTCATAAGGAAATTTTCAAGCTTGTAGAACGCTGGACAAAATGTGTGCAAAGAAATGGAGACTATGTTGAAAAGTAGCACAAAGGTCTGTAGATTAACATGGTGTACTTGGTTTGTCTAAAATAAATATTATGATTGTTTAAAAAAAAGTTGCTCATGACTTTCAGTATGACCCTCGTATTTTGAATGTGATCGTTCTGATGGCTTTTTAATAGCTCTAGCTATCTGCCTTTGGAACTAAGAAAATTGTTAATGTGGAAAGAAAATTTGGCATTTGTATCGGGTCTTGAATGGTGTAATGGACTGCTCACTTACATACAGTGACAGAGGTCCAGAGTTCGATTTCTGTTTAAGCGTTAATTTTTCTTTTCAAAAAAATAAATTTGTCCAGGACTGGAACATATTAAACATCAAAATAGATAGAATGCTAAGGAGAGAGAATTTCCTGCAACTCATATTGAGCAGTAGCAGATATTCTCCTTCCGCTAGTCTGTGATGGAAACCATAGCCAGTCTGCATTCCAAGATATGAATTTCATTTGGCCTGGTAATTTTGAATTGGCATTCTAAAATGTGGATTGTAATTTTGAACAATGCCTTTATTATTTTGGTTTTTGTTATTGATTGAGAATTCTAATTTCAGTCATTATGAGCAAGTGCCACTGCGATGGTCTTTTAGGGACTATTCTAGCATTTGCTCTTTGTATTTGGAGAAACCATAAAAACCCCAAGTCAGAATAGCTAGTTTCCAGACGTTCGCCAAATTGGACATATGTATGGCAGACAGTGAAGGGAACAGGCATACCAATTTATTGCAATATAGCTCTGAGAGAGATCATGGGGAAATTCATTAAACAATCATAAAAATCTCAAAATGCACTTTTTTTTAGCTTTGCCCGTTAAAAAAATGTCTATTATTTGAATCATTCCTGACTGAAAATTCTAACCAATAAATGAGCAAAACTATCAATCAAGAAATGATAAATCAAGGTTTTTCCCCATAGATTAAGTATGATTTGTTCAGGGATCGTAAAAATTCATTGATGAATCTGGAAAAATGATGAATCCAAAAACAATAATTTGAGTGTATATAATAAATTTGGGAATTTTTAACATTATGAGGTTTTATTAATAAGAATTCTTAATAATTTGAGTTTTCACTGTATGTTGAACACATTAAAAAAAGACTCGGAGGAGGACATTCATTTCAGAATTAGAAAATCAAAAAGCTGTATTTCACAACTATCACCCATATGGAGATCCAAATAAATCTTAACTAGAATTAAATTGAGACTATTTAAAAGCAATGTGAAAAATACATTGCTATATGGATATGTAACTTGAAAGGGAACAACTGCATTAAATAAAAAAATGCACATGCCTGAAATTTATTTTGAGAATGTGGTGGTTAAAAACCATTTCAAATGAAGAATTATTGAAGAAAATTACAAAATGAAATCTGGAAAGAGATTAAATAATGTAAATGGAAATGGATTAGACACAATCTCGGAAGAGAACTAGACAGTGTGCCAAGGAGAGGTCTGGAATGGAATCCCCAGAGATTGTCTAGGAAAATATGGAAGTAAAAAAGTATGTGCCGTGGTTATAACAGAAATTTAACAATAAGTAAAAGTTGGAATGAAGTCAAGAATTTAGCAAAAAACAGAGTCTGGTGGTGCACTTTCACAAAGGCCCTATGCTTCCAAGAGGAGTGACAAGAACTATTATTGTTTGTAAAGTGAATCTGAGACCTTAAAAAGTGATTGACAGCATGTGGACAATTGTGCACATAAGGGGTTCACTTACTGTTGACCAGTCACAATCCATGTTTGTCATACAATTTCAGCGTTCTGTGTTGACTCAGTTCTTGTGTTGTAGCTTGTAATGAATTTTATGAAATGAAGACTTGCATGATAATAGTAACAGTTCTAATTCTTATCAAGTTACCTGTATCAGAACATCATTTGTGTGGCGTATATGCAATCAAAATATCACCATGAAAAAGTAGCTGAGTGTAGCTCTATTGGAGACAATAGCAAGTGAGAGGACATTTGACAACACTGTAATTCATTACTACATTGAACAACAAAATATAAATAAGACCATTGGTCAGCAAACACTGAAGACTGCTGCCAATCAGATGAGGGCATTTGAGGCAACACATTTATGACAGAAGATTTATCAATGCCAATTCCAGACCATCTCTGAAGAATAATGACTTGATAATGGAAATATTGGTTAAAAACTTTTGGATGCAGCAACATCTAAACAACTGTAGATATAATGATTAAAATACAATTATGAATCAGAAACTTAACACCTCAGCTCATAAAATAATGTAAAAATAAATAAAACATATTTTATGAATTGAGGTGTACATTTTCTGAATCATCTTCTTCCATACAAGTATAAGGCCTGATGGCTTGTTGGGATTTATTTCAAGCCTGGATTTTCAATCCATCTCTTCTTTGGACAGCCCAAAGGCACCTTAAGCAACTGGATGAGGTGAACTTCTAGAAGAAGCCTATAAAATGAGTCTACATTCCCTTATTACAAGGATAAATATCAACTGGACACCATCTCCATTCAAGGTTTACTTATAGGGACTAGAGATTTTTTTATAAGCCCATGTTTTCCCTTAGCAGAGATTTAGGCGCTCTCCCCCTACAGGGAAGAATTTGAACGATACTAATTTAGTTACACTTGTTTTCGTATAGATGTCATTTGAGTGGTCCGTGGTCAACGTTCTGGCCTCGTACTGACATCTAGGAGACCAAGGTAGTACTAGGATGGGAAAATTTGGTAAATTTTGCTTAGAGGCCTTTTCATTCAGGCTTAAGGATCTTTTACGAGCCTGAAAATCTTCAGACTCGGGACCCACGGCTTATAGTCCCTCCCGGAGGACTTGCTCCTTGGATCTTTCCAGGATCTTAAATATAGCTATACTTGTGTGGAATCCCATCATGCCTTCTTAATGTAGAAATCATTCAATGTGTATTTGTGAATGATAGTTCATTGCATTGGATGTGGGATCAAGAGAGTAAAATATGGGGTAAGTTTGTGCTTAGATGGGAAGGAAACCTGAATTACCTTAGTGGTCCAGAGCATCAGCGTGTAAAACCGAAGTTCCATGGTTCAGTTCCTGGTTCAAGCATACATTTTTCTTCTTCATGTTTTATTTAATATAACACTTTGCATTTCTGGACAGTTTTATTTTTGAAAAGAAAAATTAATGCTTGAACCAAGACTCAAACACCAGACCTCTGACTCTGCGCTTCAATATGCTGTCTGTTATAACCATTCAAGACTCGATACAACTGTCAACCTTTCTTTCCTCTTATACAATTCTCTTATGCCAAAAGGCACCATCTGAGGACATCTATTCAGAAGTATTTTAAAGAAAATTTTACATTATTTTTAAGCAGTAAAGCTTAGTAATTTGATGTAATATTTCTTCTTCTTCTTCTTCGGCTTTCCCCCACTTATAGGTTTGCCATCTTCAGTTTCCATTTATCTCTATCATTCCAATCTCCTTCTTTCAAATTCCTTTCATCCATTATGGTTCTGACATAGGTTTTCCATTTCCATCTTGGTCTGCCATGTTTAATCCTTCCAGGAGGTGAACGTTGGTATATATTTTTTGGCCATCTTTCATTTTCCATTCTTTGTACATGGCCATACCATTTAAGCGTTTGATTTTCAATCCTCTTAACAACAGATGTGGTGACATTAATTTCTCTCCAAAGGAATTCATTTCTTATTTTATCCTGTCTTGTTTTTTGGAAACTTCTTCTAAAGTAATCAAATTCAACTGTTCTAATTTTATTCTTTTGTAATTCCATCAAAGACCAAGTTTCACTTTCATATGACAAAATATTCCATATTATGCTCTTATAAATTTTCATTTTAGTTTCCTTTGTAATATTTTTGTTCCAAATTATTCCATGTAATGTCTTAGTTGCATTTTTTGCCATTGCAATTTTAGTCTGTATATCTCTCTAACAGGTACCTAAACTTGTAATTATTGACCCAAGATATTTAAAAAATTCACATTTTTTTATTTTCCCTGTTTCATGTATGAGGTTATCCACATCCTTTCCCAAACACATATATTCTGTTTTCTGTAAATTTATATTCAGTCCCCATTTTTTATATTCTTCCATTAGTTTATTTGTCATTCTCATCATGCTCCCTGACTGCAGTCGTAATAGACTGTAGCTAACAGGGGGACAAAAGGTGAGTTCTCAGTGCCTTAAAACTGAGACCTGTCAGCTAAAGGAGCAAACCCTAAAAAAAACCCAGGTCCTCCGTGTCTGGGGGTCAGGTGTCAGGCTGACAACCTGGCCCTGGAAAAAAGTATATCGTTACGTACTTCAGTAAAATATGATGTTATATTTAATTTAACATATTCAGGCCTGGACAATTTTTAATTTTTAAAAGAAAAATTAATTCTTGAACTGAGACTCATAAACCCAGATCTCTGACTCTACACATTAGCATACAATGGCATCAGTGAGATGGCTATCTGCCAGAATTCTAATTATGAATTTATTCTTACAATGACCAGGAACTTGGGAAATTTGCCTCATAACAAGAATTCTAAAAAATATGGTTCCAGGCCATTAATATACTATTCATTTTTTCAAGGATTTCCCATTTATTTGTCTTGCAGGGGTCAACTGCATGATGTTGCAGCAAAACACTGGAATAATTTTAAAGAAGATGGCCGTCAGAAAATGTCACGAATGGCAGCTGCAGCTGCATGGGGTCTTGGTCAATGGGATGCGATGGAACAGTATGTTAACTGCATTCCTAAAGACACCCAGGATGGAGCGTTCTATAGAGCAGTGCTTGCAGTTCATAGAGGACATTATCCAGTAGCACAACAGGTAATTACACAAAATCAATCAGTAACAGATTTTTACTCTGTAACCTTATGGGCCAGCTCTTTTTTCCTCTAATAGGTACCACTTCGAAAATGCATGCACTGCCATTGTCAAACGCTGAGCAATCACTGTAAATATTATGTATATGTTATATTGCAGATTATCACGGATATAAGTATGATTAAGAAAGTTTTCTTGGATTTTCCGCATCATGGATTCAAGTTCAGCCTCTGGCCACTAATTCTGACGTTTTGGCATTCCTTGATAATGTTTTTATTTTTCATTTCATGCATCTCAATGATGGATAAATTATATGCTCAGAACTGGGGTTTGAACCCAGTCTAAGCACATAATTTTTCTCTTCAAATATAATTTATCATAACATTTTTCTTATATCAACATTAAACTTTCGCAGTATTTTCTTTCTTGAAAAAACTTATAACTTATCACTTACCTCTTGCAATTTGTATGTTAATATTTTTGAACGAATGATGCAATCATTATAACACTCGTATTAAGGGCCAACAATGTTGAACCACCTAGGTCAATCTTTGCCTCCAGAATGGCTATTCGCAAAGAAAAGGCAAGCAACAAGCCTTCCTTTGAGTGAGGAGAAAATTTCCAACCATTAGCTATGGAATTTAAGGAAGAAATAAAAATATTAGTATTTTGTATGTATATATCCAATACTACCTTCATGGAGACATAGGTGTTCCCCTAGTTGACTGAGTTAATTTAGTTATGCTTATTTCTAAGAATTAAAATACATAGGATCATAAGATGCACAAAGAAATTAAACATAGGCTCAATTCTGGAAATGCATGATATTATGCATTACAGGTACTCCTCTCATCCCAGCTTCTCTCAAAAAACATTAAACTGTAAATACCTAAGACCTTTATTCTTCCAGTTATATTTTATGGATGCAAAACATGGACTCTTACTTTAGGAAGGAGAAAAGATTACAAGTATATGAGAATAAAGTTCTTAGGAAAATTTTTATACTAAAGAGAGATGAACACTTGTGTTTATAATTTAATAATAAGAATTGGTGTAAAAAAATTTTATCAGAATTTCTATTAGAGTAGACAGAGTAAAAGGAGAAGACTACATAATAATGAGCTACATGATCTTTATGGGAAACAAATGTAATAAACAGATCTGTCTCATAGACTGCTGGGCAGGACATATGGTATGAATGGGAATGAAAAAGGAACATGGAAGGTCATTGTAGGTAAACCAGAGGGAAAGTATCCAGTAGGTAGACCAAGAATGAGTGAGAGAATAACATTAACCATGATTTGAGGGAAGTAAATTATACAAGGGATGATTGGAAAACATTAGCTCGGGGATATATAGAGAGCTTATGTCCATGCAGTCATGATCATACAGATTAAATAGTACCAATCAGTTAGTCAGTTATTTCTCTATAGATGTCAGTGAGGCCAGTTAAATTTTGCTCAGAGGCACTAATTTAGACTTGATGTTCTTTTATGAGACCAAATATTTTCAGACTTAGGACCCATGGGTTAAAGTCACTCCTGGAGGACTTGTCCTTTGGATTTTTCCATCCTGAAATCCACATATCCAGGCTGGATTTAAACCTGCACCCTCGGGAATAGAGACAAAGAGCATAACCACCAGACCACTCAGGCCATCTATGTTATTAGTAGCTAATAAGAAATGGGCAGGAGCCAAACAACATAATATTGATAAAATTCCATTCCATTCATACTTCACTATTAAAGATATATTTGGGGCATTACATGTAAGAAATTGAAGGAATATCTGGCAAGTGTTGTAATCATATGCAAATGCACTACATAATGCCAATAGAGAAACAAGAAATATGTTATTAATATTGAGTGGAGAACATATTTTTAATAACTCACCTCTACAATTTCAAATTTATTTGACTGAAGATGAATGAAAAATTCATTCGAAACCAATGGTCTCAAATTTGAAATTGTACGAGGTGAGTTATTAAAAATATATTCTCCACTCAATATTAATGACATAACCTCATAATGTTCACTTCCCAACATTAATTTTAATACAAAAAATATATCTTTATCATAGTATAACAAATTTGTAATAACATAACAAACTTAAATGTTAAAAGTACATTCAATTGTATTATAAAATAAAGCAAACAAGAAAAGAGGACAATGAAGGACTTTTTTGTTCCAGGAATATTGTAAAAGTGAAACTGTTATATTGTTTAATATTTGATAAAGTAACACTGCGAGGTTTCTTTTATTTATTATGAGTTAAGAATTTAGACTCGCCTAATATATTTTCTTATTTTTCTTGCAAACTAGTTTCTTCGCGCCTTTGTGATATTGTCAATGCATCTTACCTAATATCATTAACTTATGTTGTATTGTGTTTTTTTTGTTAGTTGATAGATTCAGCAAGAGATCTCTTAGACACAGAACTAACAGCTATGGCTGGAGAGAGCTACCAGAGAGCATATGGAGCAATGGTCTCAGTGCAGATGCTGGCAGAACTAGAAGAAGTTGTCCATTATAAATTAATTCCTGAGAGAAGACCTACTATCCGCAAAATGTGGTGGGACAGATTACAGGTAAAAATGCATACATTAAGTATAGGTAGCAAAATAATTATTAAATATGTCAAGTGGAAGAAGGGATTAAATATGTTTTAATAAAAATTTAAAATTTATATTATATTTTAATAAGTTGAATAATTCAATCATTTTATTCTTCATAATTGCACTGTTTGTGTGAAACGTTTTTTAATTAAATTTTTTTCAACAAATATGATAATTATGGAGTTCAAAATTCCTAAAAAGTTAGTTAGACTTATTCGAATGTGTTTAAATGGCACAAAGATTAAAGAGTAGGGTACATGTAGGCAAACAGTTTTCAGATACTTTTGAAATTCACAATGGGTTAAAGCAAGGAGATGCAGTATCTCCTCTACTATTCAATTTTGTACTATAGCATGCCATGAAATCTTTAGAGGATAAAGAAGGCCTACAACTCAGTGGTATTAACAAGCTGTTAGTTTATGCTGGCGATGTAGTATTATTAGGCGATAGTGAGGAGATACTAAGGACCAACACACATACTCTATTGAGTAACATTAAGAAATTGGCACTAGAAGTAAATATCAATAAAACTAAAAATATGGTCACATATAGAAATGCATCATTAGTCTGCTGTGGTCTCAAGGTAGCATTTTCACACCTCTTAACGAAGTGGGCCTGGGTCTGGTTGTGACAAGTTTCCTGGGCGAGGTTTTTTTTTTGGGGGGGGGGTTTGCATCTGTAAGACAAATGTCAGTAGAGAAAGGAACTAGACAAGGAGACGGACTGACCCCTCTACTATTTAATATAGCTTTACACATTGCAATCATAAAATCAGAAGTGCAAATTAATGGAACCATTTTTAATAAGACACAACAGATTTTAGATTATGCGGACGATGTGGTCATTACTGAAAAAAAGGATATAAGATGTTGAAGAAGCCTTATTAGTGTTGGGTAATGAAACTCAGAAGTTGGGATTTAAAATAAATACAAAGAATTCAAAATTTATGTCAATTATGAAAAGACAAAACGACCAAGTCAAAATTGGTGCATGTAAGTTTGAAAAGATAAATTAATTTATATATCTTGGGTCATGTTGTTGACAGCAAATAATGATATAGAGAGTGAAGTACAGTGAGGAATATATCTGGCTAACAGGGCATATTATTCACTCTTAACAATTGTTAAAAACAAAACAATATCTTGAGAAATCAAAATGAAGATATAAAACTTTAATAAGACCCATTATTTTAAAATACAATAGTAAGTAACATTAAGAGGTTTGTAATCAAATGGTAAAGAGAAAAATGTATGCCTGAACCGGCAATCGAACCCCGAACCTTCAGCTTTCCGTGTTGATGCTCTTAACCATTGAGCTAATTCAGGCTTCCTTCCCATCCAAGCATAAATCCTTCCTTTACCTTACTGTCTTGGTCCCACATTCAAATGCAATGAATCATCATTCACAAATACACAATGAATGGCTTCTACCTGAAGAAGACATGAAGGGACTCCACATAGCTAAAGCATTATTTTTATTAAATAATATTAAGAAGCTAAAGCTGTTACTATGATTGAAATAAGTATATTAAAGTACACTACTAAATTATTGTAATCAAATGATAAAGAGAAAAATACTTGATTACAATAATTTAGTATTGTACTTAATATACTTATTTCAAAAATCATTAATTCCTCCTTGTTTCTTTTTTAATGTAGACTTTTTCCCAAACCGTGAGCTCTTTAGGTTTTTCTCTTATGAGCCTGAAACATTTCAGATTATAATATTAAATAAAATGCTTCATACCTCTCCTCATATCCAGTCTTCTAAGTAGACCACGGTTTCAAATCCTTGGCAAATTCATCTTCAGTACCCTCTCGATGACTGATGTTATGCCAATGAGAAGAACTACAAAACTAGTAAAATCAAATGTTTCTTACCTCTCTTCATACAAATCTTCTAAGTGGATCGTGATTTGAGACCATAAAGGTCTCATCTTCAGTACTGTTTTGGTGACTGATTTTATGTCGATCGGAAGAAACTCTTCATCAGTCGCCAAAATAATACTGAAGATGAGACCATTATGGTCTCAGAAATCTACGATCTACTTAGAAGATTTGTATGAGGAGAGGTAAGAAACATTTGATTTTACTATAAATTAAACCTCATTGTGATTAATTCCTGTAAAAGTTAAAAAAAAACTACAAAACTACCTGTAGTTCTTCTGATCAACATAACATCAGTCATTAAGAGGGTACTGAAGATGAATCCGCCAAGGATTTGAAACCGCGGTCTACTTAGAAGACTGGATATGAGGAGAGGTGTGAAGCATTTAATTTAATCTTAAATTAAACCTCATAGTGATTTCTTCCTAAAAGTTCAATTTCAAACTATGTTTGGTCAGAAAAACATAGAATTGAAACAAAAGCCAAATTAATCAAAGAAATATCAAACATTTTGGAGAAAAAAATCTGCAATAAAAAAATAAAAACAAGAAGAAGAAATTAATGAATTTTGGAATTCCTGGGAATGTGATTTGATTTGGAGGTTCATCAGCCTATCAACAGATGGAGGAAGAAGCAGTGACAGTGACCATGACAGAACAATGGTTGTGAAAATACTGACAATAGAATAATTATTCCAAAACCGGTTTAAAAGGAAGACAAAATATGAGGTGAGGTAATATATTTTTTATATTTAATCAGTTTACTTGATTGATTGTACTGCTGACAGTCTGTTGGAGGCTCTGTACATCTGTTTCGTCTGGTGTTTGGGCAGTTGAACCTCACAATCAAATCATTTTCCCCAGGAATTTCACTTTATGTAATTAAACTTGTAAGAAAAGATTTTTTTTTTTTTTTCCAGGGTTGTCAGAGAGTTGTAGAGGATTGGCAACGTATCATTCAGGTACATACTCTGGTGGTCTCGCCTCATGAAGATATGTACACATGGCTCAAGTATGCATCTCTATGTAGGAAGTCAGGTCGTCTGGTAAGTACAGTACTAGTCAAAATATTAATTCAGTATAGCGTACAGTAATGCATATATATATATATAGGTATTGCCTGTTGCTGATATATTGCTTATAAAATATAGTAGAATGTATTTTAAAAAGTGGCTGATTGAATCCAACAGATGCTGTCCCACAAGACTTTGGTGATGTTACTTGGCATGGATCCATCTCAAAATCCAGACCAAGCTCTCCCGGTGCATCATCCTCAAGTAACATTTGCGTATGCAAAGCACATGTGGATGTCTGGACAGCGAGAAGAAGCCTACAAGTATGTATTATCACTATCTATATGGTTTATTTAACTCTAGTTTTAACATTTTCATTTACTGAAGTCCTCCACTATCCTTTTTTCTCTTGAATAACCAACAGCCAGGTGGCATGGACAAAGGTTCACTGCCTCAGGCATGAGGGAGTATATAAGAGAGATGTTGAGATAACATAGTTGGTTAATGAGCTAATACATAGAACTAGAGATCTTAGGTTCAAATCCCAGCTTGGCCAAAAAATTTTCTCATCAAAAATTGAAATGTACATACCCATCTACCTACCTAGCCACACTGTTAAAAATGTGTTGACAGTTTTTTGAAACTAAGTTTGGTGATTCGGTTCTATTTAATATAATATTATATAGTAGTCCACCACTGCGGTCTCGAGGTAGCACGCAGCAGGCCTGGGTTTGATTCCCGGTCGGGACAGGCTCCTGGGTGAGGTTTTTTCAGGGTTTTTCCTCACCTGTAAACAAATGTCAGGAAGCTTAGGGCCAAGGTCCCTGCAAATCATCCGGCAATCATCATCCCTATCATTATCATCCTTCACTGGTGTGGAAAGCAAGGGAAAGCTACCACACCTATAATTCCCTAGTAAAGCTGCAAAGCATAGAATGAAAATGCTATGATTGCAGTGAAGACCTGCCCTCGGGCAGAATTACTATGGATGGATTATATAGTATTACCCCTCTTTTACACTTTTCAAGGGACCACAGGAAATACGGTGTAAAATAGGGGAAAGTGTAAATTGAGGGAAATGAAGATCAGCTCAAAAATGTTGACCCCCCCATACTCTGCATCCATTCCAGAACATGAAAAAAACAGATGGAGATAATATAATACAGTATTAATATCATTAAATTAATATTAAGAAGCTAAAGCTGTTACTATGATTGAAATAAGTATATTAAAGTACACTACTAAATTATTGTAATCAAATGGTAAAGAGAAAAATTTATGCCTGAACCGGGAATCAAACCCCGAACCTTCAGCTTTCTGTGCTGATGCTCTAACCATTGAGCTAATCCAGGCTTCCTTCCCATCCAAGCATAAATCCTTCCTTTACCTTACTGTCTTGGTCCCACATTCAAATGCTATGAATCATCATTCACAAATACACAATGAATGGCTTCTACCTGAAGAAGACATGAAGGGACTCCACATAGCTATAGCATTATTTATTCAATTAATATTAAGAAGCTAAAGCTGTTACTATGATTGAAATAAGTATATTAAAGTACACTACTAAATTATTGTAATCAAATGGTAAAGAGAAAAATTTATGCCTGAACCGGGAATCGAACCCCGAACCTTCAGCTTTCCATGCTGATGCTCTAACCATTGAACTAATCCAGGCTTCCTTCCCATCCAAGCATAAATCCTTCCTTTACCTTACTGTCTTGGTCCCACATTCAAATGCTATGAATCATCATTCACAAATACACCTGAAGAAGACATGAAGGGACTCCAAATTTTTCTCTTTACCATTTGATTACAATAATTTAGTAGTGTACTTTAATATACTTATTTCAATCATAGTAACAGCTTTAGCTTCTTAATATTAATTTAATAAATAATGCTATAGCTATGTGGAGTCCCTTCATGTCTTCTTCAGGTAGAAGCCATTCATTGTGTATTTGTGAATGATGATTCATAGCATTTGAATGTGGGACCAAGACAGTAAGGTAAAAGAAGAATTTATGCTTGGATGGGAAGGAACCCTGGATTAGCTCAATGGGCGCATTCAGCGGGCAGTAAAGCGCTTTAGCAAAAATGGCTGCCATTTGCAGCGAAAATTTAAGGAGTCTGTTGAATGGACCGCTGCATGCAGCTATACCGCCAAATTTAAATTTGTTCATTGGCTCATTACTCATATTACTACGCGATGCTATTGAAATTAATCATAATACTAATAGGGTTATACAGAATTTACGATTTATTTTAATGTATGTAATTTATGAAATCGACGAATAGATCGTTTAAAATAAAATATTATTATAACGAGAAAATTTGTATTTGTTTAATTATTAATATATCAGGCGGCTCCGTGACGCAAGCGATTAGACGCTCGCCTCTCACCGCTGGCTTCTCGAGAACTTTATTTATAATGTTTATTATTAGTTTAATCATATTAATTTGTGTTTTAGTAAGAGTAGCTTTTTTTAACTTGGTTAGTCTCGGTCATTATAAGTAGATTTTGTAGTGGAGGAAACGGATCTACGGCATGTTCTTTCAGGGTTTCTCCCATTTTCCCCTACCACAATTTTATTCCACCTTTCCCCATTTTCATAACATCCATTTCGTTCATCAGATGTAGTCAGCCTGCACCCTAGTTAATTACAGACCTCTATAAATATAGTGGCTTAATCTAATCACTTGATCTGACCCTGATTTGGACACAACTTGATATTATTTTATTATATTTAAACATCACTCCTGCGAATTCCCTATGTGATGCATATCTTGCTCCTTCATCATCACATAACACATATATTTAATAACCACACTAAAAGTATTGCCAGGTGGGCTGTAGGGTAAATTTTATTCAATTGTTCAGCCTTTTATTCATGTGATTTCTTACATAATATTTGACACTTTTAGGTCTATATTTAAATCTATGAGGAATAGGGGTTACACTAGAAAATGCAGGAAGTACAGGCATATGTGCAAAATTAATGTATGTGGTGCAAGACATGACCTAAGTACAGCAACCAAACAATTGTATAAAGGAAGGCATCATTGTATTTTTTCAACCTCAAACATACTTCATCTTTATTTTAAATTTGTCAAGGAATAGGAATGAAAACAAAGAAGAATATTAATTTATAATCATTTAAATAGTTTTCTTAATAATTAATTAACTTTTTTTGCATCATCTGATAATATTAATTACTTATAAGAGTAACTACCATAATATTTATGGCTAAAATAAAACCAAAACATTATATGCAATTTCCAACCATATATGTGAAATTCTGTCATAACAGCAGTTAATTATAGATAACCTCTCACTCACCATACTTAAAGACATTATTTAATATAATTCTAACATTAGCAATGCCACTTTCTTAGTAAAGTTAAGTGCTACACTAAATAGTATATCACTGAATCATTTATAATAATATGAAAAACATTTACCACCAAGATTAATGGTAGTATACAGTGAATAGCAATATCCCATAAGAGAGACTACATGCATTTGAATTAAAAGACATAAGACCACATTTCATTTTGCGATAAATTGGGAATTAAAGTGAAAGTTATTCATACCTGGTTCAAGAAATGGCTCTCAGTATCTCAATGATAGGACATAGTATATAAAGTTGGAGATTAAATAATAATGGATCAGCTGTGATTAAAATCCTATGCAGAGTGCAAATTTTTTTGTTAATACATTAACCAACTCTAGCTGTAATTTAATTTTATTTATGCACATCACACTGAGTATTTGTATCTTCACTGTTCAAATTTAGATAAGAAATCTAGAATATTGTAATATTTGAATTCAAGTTATGGCCGATACTTCACAAAACTCTTTATTCAGAAAAGATTACAAACATAAGATACACAGTTCATCTCTTTGTCCATTATACAATTTTCTTATTGTGTTGCACATTTAAAGAACAGTACAAATGTTCGTTTTATCTGTAGAGAAAATTGGTTCGACAACCACTGTAGCACTTCCAGAAATGACCCCATGAACACAATCATACTATTCTAATGTATTTCATATATCTTGAAAACAAAAATTATAATTAACTTGGCACCAGGTATTAGCGAATGAATCATCTGCGGATACAATTTTCATAATAAAAACATTCACTCGTCAATAACACAATGATTTGCATGAAAAGAGGTTATAATCGTAAATTCTTGATCTTGATAACAATCTTAAGATTATCACTGTCTTTAGTTTTACTTAATATATCACTTATGTTCGTCTAAAACGGTTAGCCACCTCGAATAACTCGTATATTAATGTCCAGACATAAATAACACAAAATTTGTACATCAAACATAAATTGTTTATGGAGAAAGACGCCATGTTTAAACTGAATGAACCAGCTAATCACAATGTATGCAGCGGTTTCTTCTATCTGCAGCCTACTTTTACTTCGCTGCAGTAGCTGCAAGTCCGCTAGAGCGCTTTATTGCCCGCCGAATGGTATGCTGCAGATAAAGCGCTAAAGCGCTTTTGCAGCGCTTTGGCTACTGAATGCCCCCAATGTTTAGAGCATCAGCACGGAAAGCTGAAGGTTCGGGGTTCGATTCCCGGTTCAGGCATAAAAACTCATAATGTTAAAAATTCCCAAATTTAATATATAAATAAATTTTTCTCTTTACCATTTGATTACATTAATATCATTAACTAATCAAAATTTCAAATTAATAGAATGAGTCGTATGTTACCTCATATTTTGTGTTTTCAAGCATGGGAAATGCAGTTTTCAAGATGATGTTGGCTGAGGATGGAAGGGATACTTCTTGAAAACTGCAATTGCCATGCTTGAAAAGCACAAAGTATTAATAGAAGAAACTCAATGTTATTTCCCATAATTTAATTTATTGAAAAAAATTCAAATTTCTATTTTATTCTCGAAATATCCGTAGATGTGGGACATTTACCTCATAATAATTTTAAAAAATTGACTTAAAACAGTATGGTTCTAGATCGACACATAGATTTAATGTTAGATTTGTAAATGATGTGAATTTTTGTGTTCCAGCCAATTGCACAGATTTGTTCACTCATCTCTGCATCCGCAGACTCTCCAGTTGATGGGGCAAGATGATGACAAACAGCACGAGCTACGACGCAGATTACTAGCAAGGTTAGTTCTTCCAAAAATATTTACATTTCTCGAGTTCAAATGTTAATCATAGTAGCGTTTTTAATTATTTTTATTGAAATACTACAGTGATTGAATGAATTCTTAAATTGCAAATATTGTCATATTTTTCCATTAGAAAGATACGGATTTTGTACTTCATCAATATTTAATTTTGTATAAAATGAACTCTGTCACATGAAGATGTTTTGAGAAGCAAGCGATTAACAAGCCATTCTCTCTGAAAATACAATGTCAGTTCTAGAAGGTGTTTAGCAACTGTATAACAAATCCCAGGGATACTTTGGACACTTTAAGAAAATTCATAATTTCATCAGAAACTATGAGTAAAAATTAACTTTATACATTATAAACAATTATTTGTATTCCTAATCAAATCTGCAATGCTACCTTATTTCGTAGAATGTCTGCTTCCAAACTAGTGTGTCTGGGTCCAGGGAAAGAATTAGGTAGTCGCATTTTTGTTGAAATAGGGTTTGAGATACCATTAGATTCTCTATGGAAAGGACCATATTTTAGAAGTGTGAAACAGTAAAAGAAATGTATTGACTTAGGCTTTCACGGCTATGATGATCTTGAAGAAGATTTCCGGGTTATAGGCCATGATCTCGAGGCTTGAAGTTCCCCGACGTTTCACCAGAGACTGTGTCTGGCATCCTCAAGGATTGTCTTCAGACTGGCAATTTGTCCACTGTCTGTCCTATTTATACCGTTGGTCGCGATGTGTGCATAGGTTATGTCTGCCTTCTGATTGGTCAGCGGTAGGGACTTCCATTGCTCCAATCTACCGCTGACCAATCAGAAGGCAGATATAACCTATGCACAAATCACAGCAAACGGTATAAATAGGACAGACAGTGGACAAATTGCTTGTCTCAAGACAACCCTTGAGGATGCCAGATGCAGTCTCTGGTGAAATGTCGGGGAACTTCAAGCCTCGAGACCACGGCCTACAGCCCGGAAATCTTCTTTAAAACATCATAGTAAAAGAAATGGTTTAGTCATGGGTTTACTTATTTTCAAAGTTTGGTAAACAGATAAATAAATAGGTATGCTGTATATAAATAAGTTGAGTGTGTTACATCTTATCTCATAAAAGTTGAGTTCTTTTAGGACATATTTCAAAACAGAAGTATTTTGAAACATGTCCTAAAAGAACTCAATTTTTATGAGGTTAGATGCAACAGACTAACCTTATTAAGTTATGTAGATAGGAAATAACACTATGAGGTTTTTTAATTTGTTTATTTTTTATTTCACTCACCTCATACTTCACCTTATTTGTTAAGAAGAACCTCATTTTTTATCATTAGGAAGTAACATTATGAGGTTTAATTTGATATTTGAGTTTGTATTTTTTTAACATTCAAACTCAAATATCAAAAAAACTCATAATGTTACTTCCTATTGTAATTTTATTAGGTTAAGTGTTCTTCTATGTTTCATGGAAAATTGACACTTTTTTTTCATGTACCTTTCACTTATCTTATACTCCTCTCTATACACAATGCAGGTACACCTAGATAAAGTGGTCTGCTGAAGTGGTGTATAGTAGAAAACAAACTATCTATTCATTTGGTGCTAAACCTGAAACATAAAAAGTGATTTGCATTCAAACACACACACTTACATTTCCAATCATATAAAACTAAAATCTAGTGATAAATGTAAAGTGATCCCACAATAGACCCTAGGCCCTTCGGATAGTAGGAAGTTAATGTTCCCACTTTTCTAGACAATCGGCACTAAATGTTAGCTGGGTTGTTAGCCCTGCATGACAGCCGCCTTTACTTGCAGAACAAGCATCTGCTACTCATTTCCACGAGAGGCTAAGTAGATCCCAGGTCTATGGTGCTGCCAGAGGGTTGAGCTCAGTTTATAAATCAAATTCATGGATTTATTTACCTCCAGAGTTTTGAATACAGATAAGGAAGTATATATACAGATAAGGAAGTATATATATACAACACCATAAAGATTAAATTAAATAACAGATTTTCTGAAGAAGGAATTATAAATCGTGGTGTGAGACAAGGCTGCCCCCTATCCCCAACACTCTTTGCAATTTATATCAATGAAGTAATATGTTGCTGGAACAAAACATATAAATTTGGAATAAGAATATCAGAAAATAGAAAATTAAACACCCTATTGTTTGCAGATGACCAAATAATAATAGCAAATTCTGAAGATAATCTACAGAAAGGTCTGTATGAACTTAACAAAATTACAGAAGAATATGGATTAAAGATATCTACAGAAAAAACAAAAATTATGGCATTTCAAGGTGTAGATCCTGTCAGAAGTAAAATTGTACTGGACAATAAAATTTTGGAGCAGGTGAATAATTTTACATATCTAGGATGCAATATCTCATATGAAGAAGAAAAGGATGTAAATGCAAAAATATCTAAATTTTTAAGAATTTTAGGGTTAATAAATTCTATCTTCAAGCCACAGTTAGTCCAAAAGCATTCAAGACTGAAAGTGTATAAAACACACTGGCTCTTCCAACTCTTTTGTATGGTAGCGAAGTATGGACGTTGAAACAGAAGGATATACAGAGACTTAGATCTGCTGAAATGAGATATCTTCGGAGGACTGCAGGATACACACTACTAGATCACAAAAAAAATGAAGACATCTTAGAAGAATTACACATGGAATCTTTAGAAAACAAAATTTCTGATTATAAGTCAAGATGGATACAACATGTTCATCGAATGGAAGATCACAGAATACCCAAACTAATGTTAAGATATCAACCTGCAGGAAGAAGAAGACCAGGACGTCCACTCAAAAGACTTCTGGATGGTGTTTCTCTTGAGGCCGAAACAGGTCAACAAATGGCCTAAATTCGTGAATGTACTATGATGATGATGATGAAGTATATATATTGTACAACTAAAAGTATTAAGGTAGAATTTTTTTATCACTCACCTCATATTGTTCTGTTATTAAAAGTATGTTTTCTAGGTTTCAATGAAAAAGTGACTTACCTGTTTTTTCCTGTGTACCCTTCATATAATACATGTACATTTTTACCATAGTCATTTTTGGTGTGTCTAAGTAGGCTCAGTGAATATTTATAATTTTTTTTTAATATTTACATGAGAACAACCTAGAAAAATCACAGGTGTAATTATAAAACATTACAATTGCAGGTGCTATCTGAAGCTAGGACAATGGCAGGAGAGTCTACATGGTATTAATGAACATACAATAGTACCGGTGTTGGGTTGCTATGCTACAGCTACAGAGCATGATGCTACATGGTACAAGGCATGGCATGCCTGGGCATATATGAACTTTGAGACAGTACTCTTCTACAAACAGCAGCAACAACAACAACAAGCAGCATGTGAAGGAGGAAGTCCCTCTAGCAGAGTGTCTGCAGATGCTAATCCTGCTGCACGAGCTGGAGATGTAAGTTGTACATGTTTCCCTCCATGGTTTTAAACATTAATAGTGCGGTAACTATGATAGCTGCAATAGAGATGCAAAGAAGGCACTACCAAACATTCTGCCTACTCAACATGAGACAGGGAGTGGCCATTCACCGAGACTTGAAGGATTTTGCAGAAGGAAGTAGATCAAAATATGAACATAACATTTCATTGAAACAAAAAACAGAATAAATTGAAATACAAACAAAATATCATCATAATCACCCATGCAAGTATTAGGCCATGTGGCCTGTTACAGTCTCAAAGAGGAATTATCCATTCAGCGCTTTTTTGGACGTCCCAGCGATCTTTTGCCTTGTGGGCAGTAACTAAGCATGGCTTTTGGAATTCTATGAGATGGCATTCATTGAAGATGGGCTTTTCAGTTGTTCTGGTAGTTTTGTATATGGTGGATAATGGGTTCTACATCCAACTCTTCCATAATTTCCTCATTTCTTTTATGGTCCCACTTTATATAGCCTGCTGTATGGCGCATAAATCACATCTCATTTGCTATTATTCGGTTTTCATCTCTTCTTCCATGCTTCACTACCTTATCTTAATACAGGTCTTGCAAGAACCTTATAAAGCCAGTATCTTCTGTTCCTTTGTACTAAAGATGGTTTCATTATACTGTTAATTATCCTCATTGTTTTTGTGAAATTTGTGATTTTCTTTGATATATCAGCTTCATCTTGAAATGTTAAATTATAACCCAAATAATTAAATGAATTTACTCGTTCTAACATTTCATCGTCCAAAACTATTTTGCTAGGTATATATTGTAAACATTAATGAAATTAAAATGAATCATAATTCATCTCACCTCATACACTCCATGTTCTTCACAGGACAGGACTGCAGTTTCAGGAAGAGTCATTTCTATTTTCAGTCATATTTCTGAGTCGGAAACTCGTTTTAATTTTATTAATTTGAAAGCCTCATAATGTTAATTTCCATCATAAGTTTCTTGAAATTGTAAATGTTGTCTCCTGATTTACACATTTCTGACGTTAATTAATAAATTACTGGAGCACTGCTTATAATATTCCTCTGATTTCTTGTGTAATTGCAGTCTTTAATGTGTTCAGAGTGTTTGGATTAGTACAATAAACATAAACACAAAAAAAATGTTAAATATAAAAGTTAAGCCTTGCATTAAAGTCAGCAGGATGTAATCAACGAATACAACAAATTTTGTGTGTAAAAATTTGAAATTTTAAGTTCTCTTAACGAGGATTATTTTGATATTCCAGCATCCTGAGCTAGATGTCAGCTAGATTTTTTAGGACTTAATTCAATTCTCACATAAATATAATCAAGATTTTCTTGAGTAAGAACACTCTTGGGGTACAATTTTTTTCTTATTTAACACTGAACCAGTTTGTCACCACACTTTAAACAATTTTGGACACAATTCAACAACGAAAAGTGCTGATTTT
This sequence comes from Diploptera punctata, assembly GCA_030220185.1. Taxonomy (NCBI): domain Eukaryota; kingdom Metazoa; phylum Arthropoda; class Insecta; order Blattodea; family Blaberidae; genus Diploptera; species Diploptera punctata. The sequence goes on from JASPKZ010010241.1 coordinate 928,880, forward strand.
TATGTTGTATTCAACTATGGTAAGTGATTTTCTGAAAATCATTGTGCCTACATATGTTATGGATGGCAAGAAAGGGGCTTAAAACAAAGAGGCAATGTACTCTGCCACCTATGTACAAATCTACATCACATTTGATCTACTTCCTTCTAAAAAATCGTTGAACGAATCTCGGTGAACAACAGCTCCCTGCTTGATCACAGTCGCATGTCGAGTAAACTGAATGTTTGGTAGTGCCTTCTTTTCATCTCTCTGTACTTAGGTCAGTGGATGCAGAACCTTTATGGCATGTACCCCGAAAAATGTGGCCTCTAATCCAGGGTTTCTTAACCAGTGAGGTGTCCCTCCCTTGAGAAGATGCAAAGACCGGGATTTGAACCCAGGACCTTAGCATTTATACACTAATGTATGCCACTGAGTTATCCAAGGCCTCCAATCTAAATGCAGTTTTTTCTCTTATACATTCCAATTCCTGAGAGTGCCAAAGGCTTGCAAACCATTGCAAATGGTGGCTTCTTATTTAAGAAGACTTTTAATGGGAATTAACATTACTTTTTATACAGCCAGTCGAGCTTCTTTCGATAAAAACATTGGATTTTAAAACATGAAGTTATGACAGTTTGTTCTTTTTGTAAATTACTCTGATCACAACAATTTATTTGTTGTGTTATAGTGATCCCATTTGTTAGATTAATATTGATATACATTTTGAGCATTTAATTGTGGCTCACCACTGTGCTAGCAATGATGTTAATGGTCTGAAGATTTTCAGGCTTGTAAAAGAACCTCAAGCTTAAATTAGTGCATATGTGCAAAATTTAACTGACCTTCCCCATCTAAATAATATCTTAGTTGCCCGCTAAATGTCTCATTGAGGCGCTGTGCTGACCATATTTCATTCATTGACATTTGTAGAGAAATAAGCATAACTAAATTAACTTGGTCAAGAAACTCCAGCTAGGGAGCATCCATGTTTCCATGAAGGACTTATGAAGTATATAAGTTTGATAATTTCTTCAAAGGATACTATTAACTGCCTTGTTAGTAGTGATCAATAACAAAGACTGCATATGTTTGTAAATGTAACGAATGGGAGGATTTTTCATGCTTGGAATAAAACAACAATGGATTTATTTCAGTAAGAATGTTTAATATTTTTCTTCTTTGAAATGCACAATCTACACAACTGCAACAATGATGTTTTACAAAACTTGATATTTAATTCTTTAATTTTCAATATTTATTCAGCATTCCCAACTTAGTAACTAACTCATTGGCATTATCAAACTTGGAAGTTCATGGCCAAGTGGACATAAGTTTTCCATACATTCCTATCCTGAGCTAATGCTTTCTAATCATCCCCTATATAATTCACTTCCCTCAAATCATGGTTAATGTTTTCTCCCCCCTCATTATTTGTCTACTTCCAGAGCACTTTCCCTCTGGTTTTCCTAATTTGTACCACATGTCCTACCCATCACAGTCTATAAGATATAACTGTTATTATTACATCTGGTTTCCCATAAATATCATGTAGCTCACTGTTACTTCTTCTTGTGCATTAACCTGTATGTTCGTCTCTCTTTGGTCCAAAAAATTTCCTAAATATTTCTTCATAATTTATTGAATTTTCAATATTTAATAATAAAAAAGTACATAATTAGGAAATAAATTTTTTCATACAAGCCATCTATAGACCATTGTTAATGTAGCTATCTATACCTGTATATCCCTACTTGGGGCAAGGATGCTTCCTTGCAGGAGTTATTTAACCAAGCATAATTTAGTTAAATTAGATGTCAACGAGTGGCAAGTGATTATATAATATTGATAATTTCCTTAAAATGTTGCTTCCTATTAGAATTTTTACTGTTTGTTTTGTTTTTATTAGTTCACAGTGCCAGCGGTGGATGGGTTCTTCCGTTCTATCGCTCTATCCCATGGCAGTTCTTTGCAGGATACTCTTCGTCTTCTCACACTTTGGTTTGACTATGGACAATGGCCAGAAGTGTATGATGCTATTGTGGAGGGAATTCGTACAATTGAAATTGACACTTGGTTGCAAGTAAGTAATTTTCTTTCTTGAACAGATCACGATTTTCTCTATAAACTTCTGTTTAGAATTGAACTTTTATAGGAAAGATCACTGTGAGATTTAACTTAAGATTTTAGTTAAAATTCTTTATCAAGTTTTCTTGAGTCTGTAATCATCTTACCTCAATTTAATGTTGATTTGTTCTCGAACATATTTTGATATAATCTTCTATATCATCTTCAGCTTGGCCAGACTGATGAGTTTATGTCGATATCAGCTCCCTCTTCCGGCTGAATATCGACATCCAGGGTTCACAACATAAAACCCATCAGTCTGGCCAAGCTGAAGATGGTATAGAAGATTATATCAAAACATGTCAACATAATATTTAATTTTAGGTAGTGATATTTTGAGGTTATTTTAATTATATTATTTTTAGTCTGATCATCTTACCTCAATATTAATTTTCAAGAACAAATCAACATTAATATTGAGGTAAGATGATCAGACTAAAAATAATATAATGTCAACATAAACAACAAATCAACATAAAATTGAGGTAAGATGATTGCAGACTCAAAAAAACTTTATTAAAAGAACCTGAAAATATTACTTCCTAGAATAAACCAAATAAAATGCTATCTGAGGCCATCACAGGGGAACTTCAAAGTAATACACAAAGACGAAGACATACTCACAGTGAGAACAGACAACATCACAATCGTAGCAGTATACATACGACCACAAGCAACCACGGAGGAAGTGATAGAAACTTTAATAACAGCAATAGCAGACACGGAAGAAGACGAATCCGTCATAATAGTTGGAGACATCAACTGCAGGATAGACAAGAAGAACACAAAGACTGAAGTAGTTCTGGAGACACTGAGAGAAGAGGGTTACACCCTAACCAATAAGATGGAACTGCCAACATATATAGCGCACAATGGAACAAGCGCGATCGATTTACTGCTATATAAGGGAAAAGATCTAAGATTAATAGAACAAAAGGGGCTATGGTCATCAAACTTAGCACCCATCAGGAAACATGTACCGATAGCAACAAGACTGGAAAAGACAAAGGCCAGAAATAGACCAAACAAGGAAACCCCTAAAACAGGATCTCAAGAAAACTAGATGTAGAACAAATACGAAAAAAACACGGAGAACATAGATAAAGCTAAAACGAGAATAAAGGAAGGCCAATTGGACAAAGCACTAGACATCACTAACAACCTTATAAAGAACACCTGTCAACCAACATCAAAAAGAAGAGCACAACCGTGGTTCGACAGGATGTGCTACACAGAACGGAAGGAAACACTAAAAGCACTAAACAAAGCAAAGGAATCCAAAAATCAAGTAGACCTGGAACGATACGCCCAGAAAAGAAAACAGTACAAAAACATAATAAAAATACAAGAAAACCCTTTACATAGAAATGAAAGCCCAACAGCTAGCCGAAGAAGCAGAAAAGGACCCTTTCCTGGTCTTAAGGAGGAAAACCAGAGGAGTGATGAAAGAAATACCGATAGATGATTGGGAAAACCACTTCACAAAAATACTGAATGAAGGAAACAGAACAGAAGCTTACGAAGCCAATACTACCAGGAACCCAAGAACCCTGAATCTGGAAATGGAAATCACAGAGGATGAAATAAACAAATGCGTGAAAGAAGCAAAAATAAAAAAAAGCCACAGGACCGGATCAAGTAGCATACGAACACCTAAAGGCATCAGCTGACATGCTAATATCAATATGGAAAGAACTGTTTAACAAATGCCTAGAGACGAGAACCATACCAGAACAATGGAGAAGGGCTACCCTGAAAATGCTGTATAAAGGTAAAGGAAACACGGGAGACATGAACTCATACAGAGGCGTTGTACTGGAGAACACCCTGTTCAAAATCTTTATGAAGATACTTACAAACAGATTGATGGACATCACAAAATTAAACATTCCAGATATCCAATTCGGATTTAGGAAAGGAAAATCCACTCTGCAAGCAGCATCCGCATTATTATATGAGATAGAAGCAGCCCTCAGCAGACCGAAAGGGAAATACTACGTGGTCTTCATAGATTATGAAAAAGCGTTCGATTACATAAACAGAACAAAACTACTCACGAAGATGAGGGACATGATTGGAAATGAGCACCCCATTGTTGGAATAGTACACGACATAATGAGGCGAAACTGGTTACAAATAACAGATGAGGTTGCGGCATCAGACGAGGTTATGCAAACTAATGGGATACTACAAGGAGACCCCATCAGCCCGCTACTATTTAACATAATGACGGCTGACATTGGGAAAGCAACAAACGGGACCACGCTGGTAATGTATGCGGACGACATGGCCATTGGGGCAGAAAACAAAGAAGAATTGCAAAAAGGCATAGATGGGATACAACGATGGGCTATGGAAAATGAGTTCAAGATTAACAGCAACAAGACCGTACAAATGGTTTTCAAGAAAGGAGGAAGAACAGCGGCAAGTGATAATCTAAAACTAGGAGAAGAACCGATAAGAATGGTCAACAAATTCAGATATTTAGGCATAACACTGCAGCCAACAACAAAGTCTTTCAGCGCACATGTGCAGGAGAGAGCAGCAGCAGCTATAAGAGCTATGTGCAGTATCAAAGACATCACAATCGTTAAAATTAGTCACAGCCATGAAATTATTCGCATCAGTGATCACCCCGATCGTCACCTACGGGATAGAACTGATATGGGAGAAACTATCGACCAGCGATTTGGAGAGGTTAGAAAAAGTAAAACCAAGATTCATCAAAAAGGCATTAGGTGCAAGCAAATACACACCAAACAGAATGGCCTATATGCTAGCCAGAGAAACCTTCTTCCTAGAGGACCTGAGGCAAAGGATACTATTGCCAGCAACGGAGCCATATAAGAATGTCATCGAAAAAAAGAAACAGAGAGAAAAAGAGATCGACGAAGATTTCTACGCCTCAGATGCCATGGTAAACAGAGTGTGGACTGGAAGTAACCAACCACAAAGGCACAGAATCATAGGTTTAGCACAACACACGGATATCATCACAAAATGTGTAAAAATACAAAATTCCACCAACCGAGTGATTCGTGTGAATGCAAGAGATGCGACCAAAAGTGTGAGCAATACCATTACAAACAATGCAGAATATGGACAGGATCACTGAACGAACTCATAAAAGACAAATCATAAACTTATAACTTAATGCTCTTTCGAGTGCCTCTTACCAATTTATTTATATTTATTTATTAAAATAAACCATTAAAATTCTTTGTCTCACCTCATATCCAGTCTTCTAATTAAACCACCTAGGTTTTGAAATTGTTTAATTAGAAGACTGGATATGAGGTGAGACATAAAGAATTTTAATATAAATTTTAAATCTGTATAAAATCTTTTATTAGACCTTTCTGTGATTTTAACGAGGATATGAATTGAAATTGTCTTTTCTATCCATCCTTAATTCACTTTTCAAATCTTATTTTTAAATATTGGAGTACAATAGAGTGAATGACATTATCATCAATTATTCAACTTTAGGTAACTTAATAAACAATATTAAAAAACCTCATAGTGTTATTTCCTATCTACATAACTTATTAAAGAACTAACTAATTGACATTTTCTTTGTGTGCAATTGAGAATTATTAAAATGGACTTCTGTTTATAATTCTCTTTGAGCAAATATAATTAAAATAATCATAATTACAAAGAAATAAACGTTATCTCAGCCAAAACATAAATTTATTAAGTCGACATTTCAATCTCCTTATGTGAGATAATTTTCAAGACATGGTTGTTTATAAATTTATGATACATAGTTACCATCACCAAGAGGTAATTTTAGTTTTTTTTATACAAATTTAAATGAATAAATTTAAAATTCCAATTTATAATTTAAAATATTTTAGCAAGGAAATATATGTTCCACACCATTCATTTAAATCTTTTTGTTTATTTAATGCTATATTTTGTTCTAACTTCATAGTGTTATTTTCCACATATATTCAATTCTGTTTATAACTCAAAATAATCTCCATCATTCAGTTCATAATTATTTTTGTTATAATCAATGCAATTTAAATTTTACACAAAATATAAATACATATGTGTACAAAATTTATAGGATATTTATTAATAAATAGAGTTAAAAATCTACAGTTATGAGGTGATGTGGGGTGTTAAATATAATTCTATATATTATTTAAAATAAATTAATGTATGACACCTCAAACTCCATTTCATTAATAGTGACTTGCTTGGTTCTTTCCTCTGTACCCTTCATATGTCATATGAACCTCTAGATTCGATAGTGCCAATGAGTAAGTTAAGTCTCATAGACTGTGATGGGTAAGACATGTGGCACTATTGGGAATGAAAAAAAGGACATGAAAACTGCAAGTAGAAAAGAGGGAAGTAGGTAGGTAGGTCAAGAATGAATGGGAGTATAACATTAACCATGATTTTGAGGTAGGTGAATTATGCTGGGTATGATTGGAAAACATAAGCTCAGGATAGTGATGTATGAAGAACTTGTGTCTGCATTGCCATGATTTTCTGGGTTCGATAGTGTTTATGACATGGTTAGCCCATTCCTTTATTGTTGTGTTGATGGTATTCCTCTCTTCCTTCTGTGTAGTATAAGCAAATAAGCATATAATTTATTTATATTAAATTGACTATTTAACTCATGCCCCAAATTAGAGTCAATGACCAATCCCGTTTCAATTAATTTTATTTTACAACCAATGATAATCATGTTTCACCTCGCTCGTTATTGATTTCTCTTTACCGACTCCTTTTTTTGTGATAAAGAAAGCTCCCTCTTTTTAATATTCTGAACAGGTCAGAGCATTATTTTGCAGTGACTGACTCTCCAACAAATACATTGAATAGCAAATAATGAACAGATTCCTTTGAACTACACATTTGATCATTAAGTGCCATAGGTGCCTAACCCACAATTTAAAAAATCATGCTTTTCCCTGTAATTGCACTAGAAATAATCATCTCTATCAGAGCCACATCTGCCTATAACATTATGGATGAGTTGAAATTAACACAAAAATGTTATAGGCAGATGTGACTCTGACAGAGATGATTATTTCTAGTGAAATTACAGGGAAAAGCATGATTTTTTTAATTGTGGGTTAGGCGCCTATGGCACTGAGGCACTCAATTGTGTGTTCAATGATTGTGTTGTTAAATAATGATTTTACTGAGTTGTTTACTAAAAAATAAATTAATAACCTATAATGTTGGTTATAATATACAGTTTGATGTTTCATTTTTCCTCCACTAGGGTGCATTGTTACAATATTGTGATCCAGTGGATTATCGCTGATTGTGATCCTATTTGCAATAAATAATATGATCAAGTTGCAGTGAATAAAGAAATGATCATAACCAAATAAATATTTCTGACTTGTTTTCGAACATTGCCATTTACATTAAGTATATAAATATTTTAAAACACCGGTAACTATATTGAAATAATGATTTTTTAGTAAACAGCTTAATTTTATTTGTTAAATAGTCCTAACAAATGCCACTCTTGATTTCCAAATCCTCTAGATAAATTTGAAATCACTCGTGACATTACTTATGATAATTTACCTCATAGTGTTATCTTGCATAGTAATTGTATTAAATTAAAAATATAATTTGTTGCAGGTGATACCACAGCTGATTGCTAGGATTGACACACCACGTGCATTAGTTGGCAGATTGATTCACCATCTGCTGATAGACATAGGAAAGAATCATCCTCAAGCTTTGGTGTATCCATTGACTGTTGCCAGCAAATCAGCCAGTTCAGCAAGACGTAATGCTGCCAATAAGATTCTCAAGAGCATGTGTGAACATAGCACAGTGCTGGTACAACAAGCTGTCATGGTAAGTCTGTTTAAAATATCTGCATCAACAAACCATAGTTCAGTGTTTCTCAAACTGGGCATCATGGTGTCTACAAAAGAGGTTTTGAAATAAAAATAAAGTGAATATTTGAGGAAATTCTTCACTACTATTTTTTTTAAATAATGCCAAAAATGAACAAATTATGTAGAATGTAATTAGCAATGTGAGGTATATATACAGGGACTTCAAATTAAGATGCAACTCTAGCGCCTGGCAACCAACTGACAGGCCAGATTGTCAAAGCACCCCCGTCTCAGGTCAGTGAAATGGAAGGCGGGCGGCAAAGCAGGTTCCATTCATATTCCTGCTACCCCTTTTTGTGATTAGTTTTATAACTGTAAGGCACAAACCTTGGGTGAAACATTTGAATTCATCTTATCCACACCTAAGCTATTGTAGAGCTTGTATATAGTTTACATAGGAAAAATCACCAATCAACTCTTCAAGTAGTGTAACTATGCAATGGAATCATGCCATCAGCTATGGCTGGAAACGTGTAATGAAGAAGGAAAGAAGGTACAGAGGTGTTTTATGAAGTTTTTGTAATCAACTTGTGAATTTATGTTCAGGTGTGACTGGTGATTTCAGTCTAACATGCTGTTACCACTGAACAGAGGTTATTTTTACTTTTCACAAATGCAAAGAAGAAATCTTACAAAAGTTGTCGCCATAAATTTTGCTCTCAATTCCCTAAAACAACTGTTCCTAATAAAGCCATGATTTCAAATTCTCGAACATTAGAGGAACTTAAAATTCATACTATCATCTCCAACATTTTAAGGCAGGAATTGGATAGCATCTTTCAATATCTTCTTTGCCGGTGTGAATATTGTATTGAAGCTGAAAAAAATAATTTTGAAAATCTTTTGTCATAAGGTAAGGAATAAACAGCACAAAAATAGATTTTATTTCATTACAATCTCGAGTTATTTCATTCACCGCTACATAGATTTTTTGGGAGATTACCATCAAAGATCAATACTACAAGCGGTTGCCAAGGGGTTAGGGTGTATCTTAAAATGAAATGTGTGTATGTATGTGTGCGTGCGCATGCATGCAACGTGTTGTAGATTTTGCGGATGTAAGTATGATTAAAAAAGGTTTCTTGTGTTTTCCACATCAAGGATTCAAAGTTGGCCTCTGGCCCCTGATTTAAACATTTCGACATGATCCCACATGTCATTATCAAGGTGATAAGAGATTAAAAGTATAGGAAATTAAAAACAACATAGAAAAAAGGTAGATTAAATTGGTATGGACATGTATTGCACATTCCAGCAGAACAAATACCAGAAAAGGTGCTCCTGTTGAAACTAAGAGGGAAGACCCAGAACCAGATGGCTACACTAGATTAAGGAAGATATTAAATTAGTAAGAGGATAGACATGGACAGAGATAACGTGGGAAGACAAAGATAGCTAGAGATCTCTTTGTAATAATGACCCAAGAAATTGGAAATGACTTAATAATGAAGCAACCCGTAAAAACATTAATTGCTAAAAATGTTGATAAAGTGGTCCATTGAAATATAATTTACTCGATTTTTTAATTCAAATAGTTTCTTCTCTATTGGTACTATTCTAAATGAGTAAGTTGTGGGGCATAATGAATGATACTATATATTTCCGATATTTTTGTAAGTACATCTCTACTAAGTGTTATCTAGATAAACTGAATATATCTTGATGTAAATGTGGATAAAGAAATATGTTTTGTTGTTTGTGTATTACAGGTGAGTGACGAATTGATCAGAGTAGCCATCTTGTGGCATGAACTGTGGCATGAGGGACTGGAAGAGGCCAGCAGACTGTACTTTGGAGAGCGCAACGTAAAAGGAATGTTTGATACTTTGGAACCTCTGCATGCAATGCTAGAGAGAGGACCACAGACACTCAAAGAGACTTCTTTCAATCAGGTATAATATATGTGTTTTAAAAATAATATCTTGATAGTTTTATGGTTCATACAATTAAATATTAAGAAGCAACAAGATGGAAAATAAATTCTCTCTTAACCACAGCAATTGTGTGGTGGGATTTTACCACACTGCTGCTCAATATATGTGTTTATCTGTGTGTTCTAAAACCACCCATTGCACTTTTTGTGCTATGTGGATAGATGGCATTAATGTGGTCTGTTTTTAATTTACTTGCCACTTCAACAGACCATTTTACGTAGTTGATGAATTCTTGTATTGTGTACAGAGAGGAATGTAGAATGAGAGTATATTTGTGTAGCGAAAAGTGTGTTATATGAGGGATGATGATGAAGAGAAAGGAGAAGGGTGAAATCTGGTATTGGTATGTAACCTACTCCTGTCAAAAAGCATCAAGGGGTCACCAGACTTAATATCCCTATCCAACGGACAAATTGCTATCAACAGAATCACGTGCCTTCTCAACATATATACTGCTGAGGGATTTGCAATTTAATGCAGGAATCTGGTACACAATCTAGCAATTAAAAATAGTATACCACCACCCGTTGTGGCCCTGAGATTGAAAAGTTTTACAATTAAATTGATTGTACAGTTAAAATTTTCAACCCTGCCAGGTATCAAACCAGAGTTATCACTTGAGCCAGTGTGATGGACTACTGCTGCAATATTTGACCACATTAATGCTGGATTAAATTACAAATGTAATTTAAAAGAAGAGTAATTAAAATAAAGTTTAAAATTTTAAATAAAATTCTTTCCACCTCGCCTCATGTCCTGTCTTCTAATTAGACCGGTTTTGTAACCTTAGTGGTTACATCTTCAGTATTTTCAAGAAGTAGTAGTGCTCCTGGTCAACAGAACATTGGTTGTGTAAATATTAAAAATGTACCACTAAGGTTAAAAAAATTGGTCTAATTAGAAGACAGGATATGAAGTGAGTTGGAAATAATTATATTTTAAATTGTAAATTAAACCTCATCAGTGATTAACATCATTGGGATCCAGCATTGGATTTCTGATGGTTACAATGTTAGAACAACAATGTAAAAAGAAAGTATTTTAAATTTATCACTTACATTGAAGGACAAATTAATATTTTAAGAGGAAAATGTACACATAAACTGGGATTTTAACCCAACATCTGTGGTTTTGATATCAGTGCTCCAAACCATTGAGCAACTCAATTTACACAGAATTTTTTTTCTTTTTCTTATACAATCCCATGTGCTTGAAGTCGAAAACTTTGTTCTACACATATTCTAGCAGTTTCTTATTCAAGAATACATTTTTAATGGGATTTTAACACTACTTTTATAGCTTACTGGCTTATTTTTCAGTGTTTATGTTATGTCTCCCTATTTTGTAATTCATGAATAAATAAAAAAAACTCCTGGCGCGACAGGCCTACAAGGCCCTTAGCCTACCAGCCGGCTGCTGGCCTCACATCCACATGTGTCAATCACAGAGGTAGATGATCAACAGCCAGTGTAGGGGTGACATGTGGTTAGCATGTCGAGTCCCCCAGCCGTTTAAGCTGGTTTCCTCAACCTGGAGCCGCTACTTATTGTAGCTACCCAATTGCCTCACGATGCTGGGTGGGCACCGGTCCCATACTGGCCGAAATACCATGAGAAAATTTCTTCCCCCATGGAGACTCGAACCAGCGCAAGTCCCGTAGCTCTGCGCCAAGGCTTCCTACCTTAACCGCTCGGCTACGGCGCGGGACTTCATGAATAAATAACTTTACTTAATTATATTTGAAGAGAAAAATTTTCGCCTAGACTGGGACTCGAACCCGGGACCCTTGGCTTTCCGGTCCAAGTGCTCTACCAACTGAGCTACCGAGGCGACTTACGATCTAGACGCAAATTTTTCTCTTATATACGTTGTAATTCCTTATCGCCAAATGCTTTTGAAACCTTTGCTTCTATCTTTGCAAATGGCGGCTTCTTAGTTAAGAAGACATTTATTGGGAATTTAACATTACTTTATAAAGCTAGTAAAGCTTCTAATGATGTTTTTATTATTCATTTAACATTTCTCAATGAAAGATAAATTATAATTTACTTAATGCTTTGTGTTAGGCATATGGCAGAGATTTGATGGAGGCACAGGAATGGTGCCACAGGTATAAGGTGTCAGGGAACGTGCGGGACTTGAACCAAGCATGGGACTTGTATTATCACGTGTTCCGTCGCATCTCACGACAGCTACCACAGCTGACAAGTTTAGAACTACAGTATGTGAGTCCCAAACTGCTGGTGTGTCGAGACCTAGAATTGGCTGTACCAGGTAGCTACACACCCGGACAACCAGTCGTCAGAATTGCACAGATTCAGAGTTCTCTACAGGTCATCACCTCCAAACAGAGACCTCGCAAGCTCTGCATCAAAGGTAATTTTATTCAAATTAACTAGCTAGCTAACTCACTCACTGGTGCTAACGTATTTATTCATGCCATTTTGTTGTCTTCTTTTCCTTATAGGCTTATTGTCCTCTTCTTTGAAAGCAGTGTGTAAATCCATCACTGCCTTGCTAAGCCTAATATGACTTCACTTGGAGATCATTTAGAAACTCATTTTCAGACTTTTGCATCTACCTGTTAAATGCCAGATATAACCCTAGCAATGATTCGTGACGAATGAAATTTGTAATGGGAGCTTAGATGTGAGTCTTGTACTTAACAGATGTAGATCTCAGCCAGTAGAAAGTGTCATTACACGTCATTGCTAACTCCCTCACTAGCGAATATCAAAATATATACAGTTACTGGTAACACTTTTAAAAGCTCACAATAAAAATTAATTAATATACAGTCATCTTAATCCATGGAGGAAGTATATTCACTATATGTACCTTGTATATGGTTTATAGTCGGTTAAAGTTTTAAATAACCACTAAATGTCACTTTAATAGCCTTCCAACTCTTTAACACCTGACCTATTATCTCCATATTCCATTGTCTTTAATTATATTTTCTTTCAATTCTTTCTTCCATAATTTCATCTTTCTCCCAGTACTTGTGTTCGTTCTCTTCCACTTTAATACACACATTTTCCCATTCCTTTTTACCAATTTGTTTAAATCTTTCCTGGCATAGCATTTCAACATCTTTAATTTTGAAGGTAACATTTTTCTACCAACCCACTGTTTTACATCTCCCCAAATTAATTGAATGGGATTTAAATCGTGATGATGAGGTGGAAGTCTCAAAACTGTATGGTTATATTTAATTAATGTTGGGAAGTAAACATTATGAGGTATAATCATTAAAATTCATCGGAGAACATATTGTTTAAACAACTCACCTCATAGGATTCATGCTTCCATGATATCGCGATTTCAATCATAATCATGTTCATCGTCAGCTGTAACTCCGACTGATGAAATTCTTCGGCCGTCAACTATTCTATTGTCGCCATCTTCAGTGCTGCCATCTATGGTTGAATTTATGAACTTCGAAATCAATGTAATTTCGTTAGGGATATCAAAATTCATTGATCTATTTTTGTTTTTCTGAATGTATACTTTTTCCCAAACTGTCAATTCCAAAGGTTTCTCTACTTGTTTTAAAAGTTTAGCTTCTCTTCCAATTTTATGATGTTCTAATAAACTATGTGAAGCAATTGCAGATTTTTCAATTTCACAATTTTTAATATTTCTGAAATGTTCTTTTGTCCGAATTTCCAAATTCCTTTTTGTTTTTCCTATATAAACTTTATTGCAATCTTCACAATTTATTTGATAAATTCCAGATTTCTTACTGTCTGGAACATTGACTTTTTTATTGGTACTTAGAAGATTACCCAGACTAAATTTATTTATTGGTGCCAAAGAAATGTTGTATTTGTCAAAAAAATTTTGAAATTTCCTATGCATTTCAGGATGGTAAGTAATTTTCTTGTATTTTTTCTTTTCTTTGCAATTTTGTAGAGTAGTATATTCATTAAGTCTTTTATTGTGTTTGAATTTCTTCAACTTATTTATAATTAATTCTTTATCAAAACCATTTAATCTAGCAGTGTTAAGATATGTTTAAACTCTTTATTGAAATTTTCTTCGTTTAATGGTACATTTGTCAATCTGTAAATTAAGCTATTGAATATTGCATGCTTATGAGCAATGTGATTGAAGCCTGATGATTTAATGTAATTATCTGTATGAGTTCCTTTTCTAAATATATCAAATTCAATTTTCAGTGTTTGATCATTCCTAATTACACATAAATCCAAAAAAGGAATTTTGTTTTCTTTTTCTAATTCAACGGTAAACTTTACTGATTCATCCTGAAGGTTCAATAATTTAAGAGCATCTTCAATATCTTTAGAATTTATTATTGCAAAAATATCATCCACATATCTGTACCAAGTCTTAAACATCCATGGGTATGCTTTAGTGATTTGACACTCCAAGTAACTCATGAACAAATCAGCTAAAAATGGTGAGAGCGGATTACCCATTGACAAACCCGAAACCTGTTGGTAAAATTTTCATTATAGGTAAAATAAGAATTACTGACACATAGCTTAGTAAGAGTTATATATTCCTCTAAAATTTCATTTTAATATTTAGAATGTTTGAAATCGCGATATCATGGAAGCATGAATCCTATGAGGTGAGTTGTTTAAACAATATGTTCTCCGATGAATTTTACTGTATGGTTATGTTTGGCTAATATTGTGTTGATAACATAGGTTTTGTGTGTTGGTTTATTTGCTAAGATTAAATCGTATAAGTGTGTTTTAATGCTATTTTCATCAAAATGAATATTATGTTCAATTAACCAGGCTTGCATATCTTTTTTAAGAATTTGATGTTGGGACTTTATTTAATATTGTGTATTATGGTACAAAGCATTGTCTACAACTAAGAGTTTAGGGGTAAATTTGGAATCAACATGGTACATAACCATTTGATGTAGTTTTCTATATTTATTTGTTTATGGAAGTCTCCTGTTTTTATCTCCAATCTGTAAATGAGGAGAGCATTTGGTATAAAACCAAACCTTCCACCAGCATGCACAATTATGACATTCCCTTTTAAATACAGGAGCCATCAAACCTGAGCCACTGTCGTCAGACCAACCTTTTGGACTAGTGTGACTACTGTGTATATATGTTTCGCCTTCATACACTATTGGCCTTCCTTCAGCTCTGTATTTTTTAATGCATGTAAGATATGTTTCCCAAAGGGAACAAATATTACAATTTTCAATTAAAACACTTCAGTTGGCTTTAGAAAACTCTTCCTTGAATTTTCCTCACTTCTTTATAATACACAGGTGAAAATCGTTCCTTTTCTTTTGCTTCCTCTTTCATATAGTCGTAAACATTCACAATAATCTCCCGACTTTGACGTGAAGAGTTTTTCCTTTTAATTTTGAAAACCATAGGAGGCATTATGTAAATTTAAAAAATAATAAAAATTAATAAACACAATTAAATGATTGTAAATCAATGGTAAAGAGAAAAATTCTTGCCTGAACCGGGAATCGAACCCCGGTTCAGGCAAGAATTTTTCTCTTTACCATTGATTTACAATCATTTAATTGTTTATTAATTTACTTATTTCTATCATAATAATAGCTTTAGCTTCCCAATATTAATTTAATAATAAAAATTGTTCATTAATTAACTAAATACACATTCACACTACACTATAATTTTAAGACTGCAGGCAGAAAAGGTGCAAATTATTATAAATAAAAACTATGGTTTAAAAATCTAAAATCAAGACGTCCGCTTCTCACTATAATTTGCTATGGTCTGTTTTAATTTCACACACGGCAGGCAGGGAATTCACAGCTCAGCAGTCTGGATAGGCTCTCCCATTGGATTGACCGTCAAGGACATTCTTCTGAATCCCTTGTGTGGCCTATACTATGTTCCTACTGTTTAAAAAAAACTCTAGTTTATGTGGATTTATTTGAGGGTGTATTTTGTAAGGAGATAATTTGATGATACCTAGACCTATTTCAAAGAAGTTCAACTTTTTGTAGTTATTTATTAACACTGTAAAATTTACTAGTTAGCAATCTGGCAAATACTTTTTCATAAACACAAACCTACACTACTTTTAGCAGTGTATGACTTCATGTAAAAAGTATATGACATAGAACAACAATTACTCTCTCTGCTGGATTTCAAAGCCTTCTCTATGAATGAATTTGAACATGACTCCAAAATATAGTAGCTCTGTTGTATTATTGTTCTGTATTATTATTATTGTCATTGTTGTCGTTATTGTTAGTGGTAGTGTTGTTATTACTGTTATTGTTATTCTTATTGTTATTTTTGTTATTATTATTATTATTGGATAAAGTCACGAATTACAGACAGAAATGGATTGATCATATGGATGGAATGAGTAAGGAGAGATATCCATTGTTAGCAAGAAATTATCAAGCAAGAGGAAGGCGTGATGTTGGAAGACCTAGAAGACGTTGGGCTGATGCATTATGAAGTCGGAACGGGCAATTGCCTAATCCCTAGATTGTTCTTGATGATTATTATTATTATTATTATTATTATTATTATTATTATTATTGTTGTTGTTGTTGTTTTAGTTGTTCTTGTTGTTTAGCAAATTTATCAAAATGTTAAATTAATTTAAAAAAAGAACAAAAATCCATCAACAAAAAAGTCTTTAGAAACATTTTAGAAAATTTGTTTCAAGATAAATTTATGATATTACTTTTAAATTGTATACACTGCTAATTACTTTTATCATTCTCTCTTAATTTATAAAATGGTTTGCTTATTAGTAGTATAAATATGAAACAGCATTATAGTTACACTACTAAGTAATACTCGTAAATATGAGTCCTACACTGATAACTATTATTTTACACTACTGTTTCTTTTTAAAACAGGTTTCAAATTTTATCAGTCCACACTATTTACATACAGAATGATAGTTTTATGAAACAGGCCCTGGGTTCTTCATCTCAAATTAATGTTTTTGAATTATGTATGCAGGTAGCAATGGTCGAGATTACATGTTCCTGCTGAAAGGTCATGAAGACTTGCGTCAAGATGAGAGAGTGATGCAGCTATTTGGTCTAGTCAACACGCTCCTGCTCAATGATCCTGATACTTTCCGTAGAAACCTCACCATTCAGGTAAATATATACACAGTGAAAATAGGGTCAGTTACATCTATAGTTAAAAAATACAGAACTAACATGAGATATCACATTCACCTAATGCCAAACTCAAGGATAGCAAAAGCTTCTCTATACTATAATCCAAAAGGAAAAATAAAATAGACCAACCTTTGAAAAGATGTCATAAACAACTACTTTGCAACAGATGATGATTCCTGATCCCAACTGCTTTTACCCAGCATGAATGCTATTCAAATCATCATCGTCATCAATAATGGCACTACAGCCCAAGACAGACTTTGACCTTTCTCATTATCTGCCTCCATTATTCTGTGTAGGGAATTACAACGTATATAAGAGAAAAATTTGCGTCTAGATCGTAACTCGCCTCGGTAGCTCAGTTGGTAGAGCACTTGGCCCGGAAAGCCAAGGGTCCCGGGTTCGAGTCCCGGTCTAGGCGAAAATTTTTCTCTTCAAATTTAAAAAAAATTCTCTTTCCAATTCCTAAATTCATCAGCTGTTGTCTATCTTATTTTACAGCATCCAATCTCTTTTCTTAGGTTCTCCAATAGGTTGCTTACCAAACACGTGTCTTTCCATGACCATCTTCGGAATTTTTTCTCTGTCCATTCTCTGTACGTGTCCAGCCCATTGTAACTTTTTCAATTCAATTATTTTGACATCTCTGGTTCTCTCTACAGGTTGTATAATTCATCATTATATCTTATTATGAAGTTTCCTCTGTCATTGATAGGTCCAAATTCATTGAATGAATGAGTCATTTCTTATCTTACCTCATAGTTTGTTTTCTTAAACACGGAAACTGCAATTTTCAAGAGGAACATCCCTCCCATTTTCAACCGATATTAAGAAGCCATCATAGGCATGTGTCGAGCAATGGTTCATAACCTTTGGCACTCTTGGGAATTGAAATATATAAGAGAGAAATTAGATTGGAGGCCTGGGATGGTTCAGATGGTAGAGCATTAGCATATAAAGCTAAAGGTCTGGGTTCAAATTCCAGTCTAGATGTAAATTTTTCTCTTCAAATACAATTCTTAATATTTTCCTTTCAGGTCTATATAACATATCTTCAGTTTTCTTTATTACAACCCAGGATTCACTTCCATATACTAGTATCTGTCTTACTGTGGATTCACGTAATCAAATTTTTGTCAGTATATTATTCCCATAAGACTAATATATGTTGACTTTCTATCAGATGGCCAATTCTTTTCCTACCAAAACCATGCTTTTAACCAGTTTATAAATGTTACATTCCCTTTATGACCATCACTTGCTCATACATACAGAGACCAATGAAAGCAATAATCTTGTCTTTGTGTTTCAAAGGGAGATAATAACAGTTATTTAAATCTTATAGTTGCTACATATATAAATAATTGCTTAAGTTTATAGTTTATTGATTTTTTAACTAAAAACATTTTGTAATTTCAGTAGTATAAAAATTATATGGTTTATAGTTAAATTAGCTGTCATCTTTAAAGGAATGAAAGTTAGACTAAAGTCATTACAGCAAAGTCCCGATTATCCGTGCACATATTATCTGGTTTGTAGATTATCCGGGCATGACTCTTTTTACTGTATTTTGTATTGTAATGAAAAAATTATTTATTTTTAAACGTGCTACTGTGAACTGCACTTAGAAACTAGCACAGTAGGGTAACCTTTACTCACAACCCCCTCCCCTGATGCATTTAACGGTACCAACCAACATTCTGAGAATAAAATTAAAATATAAAATTAATGGAATATTCACCTGAAAGGTCGGTCTCCTCAACTTAATTAATTATTTAACTGTAGTGCTTTCAGGACTTGTCCCATCATCAGCGTTTTGAATCCTGCCGATGATGGGACAAGTCCCGAAAGCACTACAGTTAAATAATTAAGTAAGTTGAGGAGGCGGACCTTTCAGGTGAATATTCCATAATTTTATATTTTAATTTTGAATAATACCTCAACGGAACACATCATGAATCTTATAAAAGTTGATTCTGAGAATACAATACAATTTCGGAAATTTCCGTTCTGGAGTCAGTGAAAGTTTGTTGTAACAGATTGAAACCACGGATATGCTGTGGCAATGGGTTTATCGGTGATTATTTGTCATCGCTGGTTATAAGTGTGGATATCGGTGGTTACTAGTGTAGTTGTCACTGGTTACGTTGGCCATTTTGAATAACTGTCGTAACCAGAGTGGTCATGACCTGGAAATAGTACCACTTTATTTTTTTCATATATATACGAGTAAAGTAAAATAATGATAATTACAACTTGTACCTAAATACATTTAATATAACCTTTATGAATATTTGTTGCATTTAAGTAGTGTTAAAGTGGGTAAATACATTTCTGATCAATTTCCACGGTGCCGAATACTTAATAGGATTATCCATGTTTTCGATTTTCCGTGCATATCTCGGTCCCAATTAACATGGATAATCGGGAGTTTGCTGTACAATGAAATTTAATAGGTTGCAAGTTTGAAGATGGAGGAAATCTAGTTAGAGAAGAATAAACTGTCAAGCAGGAACTGTAATCTAAGCAAATTCTTCAGCAAGTCAGATTTATGATCCAATATTTCTGGTTTATGGAATGTATCTTTCATTTGTTTGTTAAATTATATGTATCATTATCTAATTATGTTGTGAAAAAACAAATATGGTGGCTATTAAAGCAATTTTTTAATTATGACTTTCTGATAAATCTGTATTCCTATTGGTCGGAGTTTGCTGATTTTTAGAGAACACCTTTCTCGTTTTATTTCAGTAGTATATATCAAGTTCTGTTACAAAAATAACATTCCAGTTGGTAGAAAACTTGTTTTTAAATAGTTGCTTCAGTGTACCCACACTCCTAATGGTCTAATTTTACTTGTTAAGGAATTTGATTTTACTTTTATTAATTGATTGCTGATTGCTATATGCTGAGTTTGGTTCTGAAAAATGCAAAAATTGCAGCCTCTGGAACATAAAAACACACACATATATATATATACTTTTTTTTGTCATGGTCATTTTCAATGCCTCCTAAATAAAATTGATGAAAATGTGCACAAATTTTTGTAGAATCTTTTCATGAGTACAAATTCAATAGCTACATTTGTTTGGAATTCACTAAAATTGGTGATGCATTTGTAATTATTTGTCCTAATTTTAATTTGTAGCGTGTATCTTTGTTAACTAAAAAGAATTTATGATTTCAACAGTATTAAAATTATATGCTTCATCATCTTCCGTACAAGTATAAGACCTTGTGGGTTGCTACAATCTCGAGGATGGAATTTTAGTCCACCTCTTCTTCATACTACCCAAAGATCTCTTTCCATGTAGGTGGCATTGAAATATGACTTTTGGGATTCTGTTCTTGGTTGTAGTTCTAATTAGCTGTAGTCTTTAAAGTCCAGGAATCAAAGTTAGACTGAAGTTATTACAATTGATGTATTATTTATTTAATTACAGAGGTATGCTGTGATACCATTATCAACAAACAGTGGTCTGATTGGCTGGGTTCCACACTGCGACACACTGCACACACTCATCAGAGATTATAGAGAGAAGAAAAAAATTCTGCTTAACATTGAACACAGAATCATGCTGCGGGTAAGGATTTAAATATTTTTATCTTAACTTATATTTATTTATTAATTTATTTATTTAGCCAGGTGGAGTTAAGTGTATTACAAAATGTATTTCATCAATTTTGAAAATGAATTGTCTGTATCACTTTGTCCTTGAGGCAATCCTCTAATGAGGAAAGTTGTATATAAATAAGTTATTCTTCTCTTCAACTCACCAGGATTAATATCTGTTACGTTAAAATACAACAATCACAATAATTATAATGTTAGATACTGAATGAAAAGTTGTAAAACTGATAATAATACAGAGTCTACATTATACGTTGTAACAACATAAACAGTATTTTCACTATATTTGAAGAGAAAAATTTTTGCCTAGACCGAGACTCGAACCCGGGACCTTTGGCTTGTCGAGCTAAATGCTCTACCAACTGAGCTACTGAGGCGAGTTGCGATCTAGACGTAAAATTTTTCTCTTATATACGTTGTAATTCCCTCTCGCCAAATGCTTTTGAAACCATTACTTCTATCTTTGCAAATGGCGGCTTCTTAGTTAAGAAGACATTTATTGGGAATTTAACATTACTTTATAAAGCTAGTATGGCTTCTAATGATGCTTGAAGCCAAAGGTCCCGGGTTCGAGTCTCAGTCTAGGCAAAAAAAATTTCTCTTCAAATATAATTTATCTTTCAGTGAGAAATGTTAAATCAATAATAAAAACATCAGTATTTTCACTCTCCGCTATGGAGCCCATATTAGCTGCAATCAATACACGTGCGGCTACTCTACTTTACCTATGTAAAAAGTATTACATACAATCTTACCTTATAAGTTTATAACATACTAGCTAAATCCGATCATGCTTTGCTGTGGCTCAATCTGATATGAAATGATTGGGAAAGTAAATAAAAGTATTCTAGAGAACATAGAGTCGCCGAAAAAACACATAATCCAATTCAGTACTGTGGCTTGCAATGCTGTGGTTATGTGGATTAATATTAAACGAAGTAAATAAATTTTGATGTTTTATTATTCATTTCATACATCTCAATGATGGATAAATCATATTTGAAGAGAAAATTATACACTCAGACTGGGACTCAAACACAGGACCTTTGGCTTTCTAGAACCGTGCTCTGCCGACTGAGCTATCTGGGCAAGTTCCAATCTAAACACATTTATAATGTAATGTATAATTCCCGAATATGTCTTCTTAATAAAGGAGCCGCCATCATTTGGTGGGTGAGAATTACAACGTATATAGAGAAAAATTTGCGTTTAGATCGGTACTTGCTAGGTAGTCCAGGTGGTAGAGCACTTGGTCTAGAGAACCAAGGGTCCCGGTCTGAGCGTATAATTTTTCTCTTCAAATATGATTTATCCGTCATTGAGATGTATGAAATTAATAACATCGAAAAAAGCCTTACTGGCATTTATAATGTAATGTATAATTCCCAAATATGTCTTCTTAATAAAAGAACTGCCATTTGCGAAGATAGAAGCAAAGGCTTCATAGCATTTGGTGAGCAGGAATTACAACGTATATAGAGAAAAATTTGCGTTTAGATCGGTACTTGCTAGGTAGCTTAGGTGGTAGAGCACTTGGTCTAGAGAACCAAGGGTCCTGGTCTGAGCGTATAATTTTTCTCTTCAAATATGATTTATCCGTCATTGAGATGTATGAAATTAATAACATCGAAAAAAGCCTTACTGGCATTTATAATGTAATGTATAATTCCCAAATATGTCTTCTTAATAAAGGAACTGCCATTTGCAAAGATAGAAGCAAAGGCTTCATAGCATTTGGTGAGCAGGAATTACAACGTATATAGAGAAAAATTTGCGTTTAGATCGGTACTTGCTAGGTAGCTCAGGTGGTAGAGCACTTGGTCTAGAGAACCAAGGGTCCTGGTCTGAGCATATAATTTTTCTCTTCAAATATGATTTATCCGTCATTGAGATGTATGAAATTAATAACATCGAAAAAAGCCTTACTGGCATTTATAATGTAATGTATAATTCCCAAATATGTCTTCTTAATAAAGGAACTGCCATTTGCGAAGATAGAAGCAAAGGCTTCATAGCATTTGGTGAGCAGGAATTACAACGTATATAGAGAAAAATTTGCGTTTAGATCGGTACTTGCTAGGTAGCTCAGGTGGTAGAGCACTTGGTCTAGAGAACCAAGGGTCCTGGTCTGAGCGTATAATTTTTCTCTTCAAATATGATTTATCCGTCATTGAGATGTATGAAATTAATAACATCGAAAAAAAAAGCCTTACTGGCATTTATAATGTAATGTATAATTCCCAAATATGTCTTCTTAATAAAGGAACTGGCATTTGCAAAGATAGAAGCAAAGGCTTCATAGCATTGGTGAGCAGGAATTACAACGTATATAGAGAAAAATTTGCGTTTAGATCGGTACTTGCTAGGTAGCTCAGGTGGTAGAGCACTTGGTCTAGAGAACCAAGGGTCCTGGTCTGAGCGTATAATTTTTCTCTTCAAATATGATTTATCCGTCATTGAGATGTATGAAATTAATAACATCGAAAAAAGCCTTACTGGCATTTATAATGTAATGTATAATTCCCAAATATGTCTTCTTAATAAAGGAACTGCCATTTGCAAAGATAGAAGCAAAGGCTTCATAGCATTTGGTGAGCAGGAATTACAACGTATATAGAGAAAAATTTGCGTTTAGATCGGTACTTGCTCAGGTAGCACAGGTGGTAAAGCACTTGGTCTAGAGAACCAAGGGTCCCGGGTTCAGGTCCTGGTCTGAGCGTATAATTTTTCTCTTCAAACAAATTTCTCTCTTATGTTCATTGTCAATTCCCGTGCACCAAATGCTATGAAACCTTTGCTTCTATCTTTGCAAATGGCAGCTTCTATATTAAGAAGACATTTATTTTGGAATTTTACATTACATTATAAAGCCAGTATGGCTTCTTTCCATGTTTTTATTATTCATTTCATGCATCTCAATGATGGATAAATCATATTTGGAGAGAAAAATGATACGCTCAGACTGGGACTCGAACCCAGGCCCTTTGGCTTTCTGGACCAATGCTCTACTTACTGAGCTATCTGGGCAAGTTCCAATTTAAATGCAAATTTCTCTCTTATATACATTGTCAGTTCCAATGCATCAAATGCTATGAAACCTTTGCTTCTGTCTTTGCAAATGGCAACTTCTTTGTTAAGAAGACATTTATTTGGGAATTTTACATTACATTATACAATACATTTTTTTTAACAGAAAATCTTTTTTTTATTGTAAGGCTAGTGGATTCACTATATTTTTTGTTAATAGACAATATTATACAACTATTGATATCAAGTTATGTAGATAGGAAATGATAAAAAATAAAACAATATCGATATCAAATTAACTCACATTTCGTTTTTCAAAAACTGATAAACAAATCATTTCCAACAATTGATTATGGGCACCAATGTAAATCAAAAACAACTTTCCTATTCCTATTCAATTCATAAAACTTCTAATATTGCACGTGAAATCACAAACAATTATTATTATTAACTGTGTTGCACTGTGTATAAAAACACGCATATTTGAATGCAATGTTTCGTCAAAATTTCATTTTACTATAAAAACACATACATATTCGAATGCAACATTTTTTTTCAAAATTTCAAGTCAATCGACCAACTATTTTTCAAATTTTAAGAGCACATATGCACACAGGCTGAATTTTTATGTATAAAGATGATGAAAGTGTTGTTCTACCTGCATTATTCAGGTATTGTATCTGGAAACCACATTCTGACTGACAAGAGTGAGTTCTTGAAAGTGGCGCTTCAGCAGGAAATGTCTGAATATATTTATCACGTACCCATCGAGCAGACTCGTACTTAAAATAATTTTTACACAAGAAAATATTTTCCACCAGCAAAATCAATCTCAACATCTTGATAACTTAAAGCTGACTAACTAGATCCACATGCCATGAAAGTCAGATCTGATGTGCACGTCACCCACTGAAGCAAGCTGTATATGCCACTTTAAAAACCCTGCCTGAGCAGTTACAATTTATAATGTAGACCCAGTGTTAGTAATATCTCTGTCTTCTAATGGACGATCAAACTTATCCAATAGTTTTCAGATCTCATTTTTTAATTTAATATTTGAAGGAAAAAAATAACACTATGAGGTTTCTTTTTTATTATGAGTTAGAGTTTTAGACTCACCTCAAATTTTTTTTTATATTTCTTGCAGATTAGTTTCTTCGCACTTGCGTGATATTGTCAATGCCTCCCAACTGCTGTTTTAAAACAAATATAACAGCATTAAATACCCATAAAAACTGACATCATTACATATAACACATCCATAATTTATCATAAGTAATGCCACGAGTGATTTCCAAATTATCGATAAATTCACGACTCACGAATAAAATTAAGCTGTTTACTCACAAATCATTATTTAACAATAGTTATTTTAAAATATTTATATATTTAATGTAAACGGCGATGTTTGAAAACAAATGAGAAGCGATAGGTACGTTTCATCTGCTTCTTTTGTTTATCACTGCAACATATCATACTATTTATTGCCAAAGGAACGCAATATTGTAAGAATGCTCTCTAGTGGAGAAAAAATGAAACACATCAAACTGTATATTAATTCATTTCTGATGTCGTATGATGTAAATATGACAATTATATTTTTCTGAATTGTTACCTGGGAAAAAAATACATTTAAGAAAGTGCAAAGAGTGGTTTCTTTTTTTGGTGGTATAATAAATTGCTACAAATGTTTTTATATTAACTCCCGCATGCGGCATGTGTTGACATTCATGCACTATATATACAATCTGGTAGCCGTATTTCTCACAGGCTCAGTCACTGCAAAATAATGGTCAGACCTGTTCAGAATATTAAAAAGGAGGAGCCTTCTTTAATATGGTAATTATAACACTGATAAATATTTCGTGAAAGACGACTCTGATTGGTTGTAAAACAGAATTCATTGAAACATGATTGGTCATTGAGTCCCATTTGGGGCATGAGTTAAATAGTCCCTGAATTACTTACACAGTTCCGATTTGAAAATTCCATCACAATCAGCATGCATTTTCTCATAAATTGTATATTATCTCTCAAAGATCTTGAATACCAGTCCTTTCTTGTGTGCAAATTTAAAACCATGTAATGAGGTTAATTAGACAACAGTTGTTAGTACTTGGTAGTATAAGAACATGAGGAAGTACTTTACAACATGTGACGCGAAAGATGTTTCTAAGTTCCAATCATAAACCATGCGCATGCGCCAACAAACACAATGCAGTTTACACTATGGAATCATAGGATGCAGCCAACATATGCATGATATTTAACAAACCTAAAAGCTAACTTAATGCAATTTAAGTACTCTAACCTGTGAATGAAAGTCCAAACTAAAAGCTAATCTAATGTAATTTAAGCACTCTAATCTGTAAAAAAATGCAATGCCCAAAAATAAATAGTAAGTTCTGAAATATATGTGTACAGTTAATTACTACATATTATATTTGAAAAGAAAAATATATGCGTAGACTAGGGCTTGAACCCAGGACCTTTGACTTTCTATGTCAATGCTCTTCCATCTGAGCACCTAAGCCTCCGATGGAAGAGCATTGACATAGAAAGTCAAAGGTCCTGGGTTCAAACCCCAGTCTAGGTGTATATTTTTCTTTTCAAATATAATTTGTCCATCATTAAGATGTTTTTAAAAATGAATAATATTAAAATTATATAAGAATATTAAAATTACTACATACTCTATGTTGGCTGCACTGGAATGCATCTTTGTTATTGCATAGAATATTAGTTAAAATCAATATGGCTGCCACGTCTTCATGCTACGTGTATACTTATATATCATTGAAAAAATATTGAAATAATTGTTAGAAAAAAATATAAAAATCATTGTAAATTTGAAAAATGAAACCCTAAGAATAAAATTTGACAGGAGTTTATGAAGGAATTAAAAAAGTCACGTCACAGGTTATACAGTTTAGCCAAACATGACAATTCAGAGCTAGTTTACTCTTATCCCATCTGATCTTACTTAAAAATTTCACTCTTTTATTTATTATAGAACATGAAATGTATCCTTAATTTTAAAAAAATAATATCAGGTAATTAGAATGAGAGATATAATTTTATGATTATTAGCTTCTTTTTTCCCTCTTCACAATTATCTCCTCTTAATGTTAAAGAGTTAATAATCTGATTAAAATAATAAATTCAAAAGTGTCTTTGATTGAAAAGTTGTGATAGAATGGAATTCTGTCAATGTTTTTATTTGATGTACACAGATGGCACCAGACTATGATCACCTAACGTTGATGCAGAAAGTTGAAGTGTTTGAACATGCCGCTAGAACACACACAAGGCGATGATCTGTCTCGTCTACTGTGGCTCAAGTCACCTTCATCAGAAGTTTGGTTTGACAGAAGAACTAATTACACTCGTTCTCTAGCTGTCATGTCTATGGTTGGATACATACTTGGTTTAGGAGACAGGTGAGTAATTGTATATTCCACTTTTTTTTATTTCTTTAAATTACAAGGAAAAAAGTTATTGCTTAATACAGAAAGAAAAATTTTTGTCTCTAATGAGGACTTAAAGGATCCAACTTTGATAGTGTCCAATCCCTATCTTCATGTGGTCCAACTGCTATCATTTTTCCATGTCATATGTAAATTTGTACATTCATACTAAATAATAAATTAATTTAATGTTAAATTTTATAAGAGCATAATACAGAATATTTTGTCATATGGAAGTGAAACTTGGTCTTTGACGGAATTACAAAAGAATAAAATTAGAACAGTTGAATTTAATTATCTTAGAAGAAGCCTTCAAAAAAACAAGACATGATAAAATAAGAAATGAATTCCTTTGGAGAGAAATGAAAGCCACCGCATCTGTTGTTAAGAGGATTGAAAATCAAACTCTTAAATGATATGGCTATGTACAAAGAATGGAAAATGAAAGATGGCGAAAAAATATATACCTGTGGTCACCCCAAATAAACGTGGCAGACCCAGATGGAAATGGAAAACCTGTGTCAGAACTAAAATGGATGATAGGAATTTGGAAGAAGGAGATTGGAATGATAGAAGTAAATGGAAACAGATGACAGCAAACATATAAGTGGGGGAGAAAGCCAAAGAAGAAGAAGAAAACGTTATACTGTTTATGCAAAGAAGTGGCTTTCATACTTAAAATGACCCTGAGAGATATGCCAGCAGTAGCATTGCTGCTGAAAGGGTTACTCATGCTGGACAGGTTGAAAGCAATAAGCCAGACAGAAAAAGTATCGGTCGAAAGAGTAACAATCTTTCGCTGTAAAAATACAACTGTCAAGAAATGCAGACATGGGTTCCACTGGGTAAAATTTTCTGGAGGTAAAATAGTCAAAACAAAGAGATGAACAGACAGGTGAATAGAGAAATCTACATAACAGTGAGCTACATGCATGATCTTCATGAGAAACCAGATCCAAAAAAAGAACAGTTGAGTCTCATAGACTGTGATGGGAAGGACATGTGGCACGAATGGGGAATGAAAGAGGGGCATGGAAACTTTTTATAAGGAAACCAGAGAGAAAGCATTCAGAAAGTAGGTCAAAAATGAGGTGGAAGAATAACATTGACCATTATTTGAGGGAAGTAAATTATACAGTGAATGATTGAAAACATTAGCTCAGAATGGGATGTGTGGAGAACTTATGCCTGTACAAGCATGAATCTCCAGGTTTGATAATGCCAATAAGTTGGTTCGTGGAGGGATTCAAACCAGCATGCATCCATAGTTCTGCATCAAGGCATGATGCCTTAGATTGCTTGGCATTTTGGGATATTTTGCTATAATTTGAATACATTTATTACAATAAGAATCAAATGAATCATGAATTCTTCTTACCTCATACATCTAGAACTGCAGTATCGGGAAACATATAATTCCCATCTTCAGCTGTTTTCACAACTGTCAGTTTTTCATTATGTTTCCCGATACTGCAGTTCTGAGTTAAAAAACACATATGTAAGAGGTAAGAAGAATTCACGATTTACTTGATTTATATTAAATAAACATCATAATGTAAAAATTCCAACTTTACTATATTAATTTATTATAATGTTTACACTATGACACTAATTTTTGTTTCTGTTTGACAGACATCCTTCAAATCTGATGTTGGACAGGCTAAGTGGCAAAATTCTACACATTGATTTTGGTGATTGTTTTGAAGTGGCTATGACACGAGAAAAATTTCCAGAAAAGATTCCATTCAGACTCACAAGAATGCTAATTAATGCAATGGAGGTATGACTGAGTTTATTAATTAAGTTATGATAACACTTTCAAGCACAGAGAGTATATATATATATATATATATATATATATATATATACATTATCCGCTCTTAGTGATCCTAGCATAAACAAATGTCAATTGTATCCTTCTGCCATTCGCGCCACAATTACTGTCACATTTTGACAGGGAGTAGGTGACACATTAACAGAGGACTCGACACTTTCAGCCATTTTGTTTCATGAGAATCGACTGAAGTAGACTCAAGTGCATCACCACATATAATGAATTATTTTAAGTTGTATTATTGATTAAGTATACTTTAGAATATTTTCTATGTTTTGAATATTATTATTTTCATTCGCGAAGAATAACAAATATATTCAAAGGAAGTATTTTTAATTTAATGAAGGAAACTACTTTTTCACATACTTATTACTTCTACATTGTATGTTGGTGTCAATAACCAATGAAAAGCAAGCAGGTCACATGGTTTTGTTTTATCAAGGATCACTTTAAGAGCGGATAGCATATATATATATATCATCATCATCATGAACAAGTTTACAGTGTATTATCACATCTTCCTGTGACCAATGTGCTCTACACTCTTATTCTTTCCTCCAAATCACTTTATCTTCCCAGTCCTGTTCTTGGAATCCTTTTCCATTCTTAGTTTTCTTTATGTCCTACAGCCAGGTACTTCGTTCTACTTCTACCTCTCATTACTACAGGAATCAAACCCCAAACTTTTCTTGGTAACCTCTCATGCCATTGCATTTGTCTGTATTTTACTCTCTCTCTCTATATATATATATATATATATATATATATATATATATATATATATATATATATCGATTGTCTACAACTATACTGTACTGAGTTCATTTTTTTAAATTCTTATTACAAAATGAATGCCCCATATCAGTGGGCATCCTGTTATAAGGTGAATGCCCCATACAGTGGGCATTGTAATTGAAATGTCAAATTCCTGTATTTGAAGAGAAAAATTATACGCTCAGACTGGGGCTTCAACCAAGGACTTTTGAAATTCTAGGCCAATGCTCTACCACTGAGCTACCTGAGAAACTCCAATCTGAATGCAAATTTCTCTCTTATATACTGTTAATTCCCGATCGCCAAATGCTACGAGCATTTGCTCGATCAATGCAAATGGTGGCTTCTTGTTTAAGAAGACATTTATTGGGAATTTGATCACTGCTTTATAAAGCCAGTAGGGCTTCTTTTGATGTTTTTATTATTAATTTAACACTTCTCACTGAAGGATAAATTATATTTGAAGAGAAAAATTATATGCTCAGACTGGGGTTTGAAAGCCAAAAGTCCTGAGTTCAAGCCCCAGTCTGAGCATATAATTTTTCTCTTCATATATAATTTATCCTTCAGTGAGAAGTGTTAAAATAATAATAAAAATATAATCAAATTCCTGTTTTATTTTTGCAATACCTATGGACATGGGACTTCAGTTCGTAACACAAAAATTATAAAAAGTGGACATAGAACAGTTTTATTCTAGACAATTGATATACTGTGTGTGTGTATATATATATATATATATATATATATACTAGAGAAGTAAGATTGCAAAATACACAAATTAATTAACATAATATGGTATTATACAGTGAGTTTACTGTACGACTTGGCCGGCGGTAGCATTTGCAGGCAAGGTCAGCACTTACTTCCGGCAAATCACGTATATTCCAGCAAACTCAAATCACATTAACAATTTTTTGGAATAAAATTTTTAGAATAAAAAACAAATGTACCTTATCACAAGAGATGTTGGAAATGGTGTCCTTCTGCATCAATACATCTATGGCATCGTCTGAGGAATTTGCATTCACACGCATTAGTTCAGCTTCTGAAATAGCGTTCATTTCTGCCCTGATATTTTGTTTTAATTCGTCTAATGTGTGGGGGTTAGTTTTGTAAACTTTATTTTTCAAGTTGCCCCATAAATAAAAGTCGCATGCCGTAAGATCAGGAGACCGTGCAGGCCATAACCCCATACTGATTATTCTATTCTCAAAAATTTCCGCAATAAAATCTAATGACTGATCAGCTGTATGCGCAGTGGCAGAGTCCTGCTGGAAATATCCAGACCGACATTCAGTGTCCGTCAACTGTTTGAAAAATGATGCCAGTACATTATTTCTGTATCTTTCGACATTTATGGTATCAACATAAAAAATAGGCCCTATTATTCTGTAAACATTTATGGCGCACCATACTCCGATTGTTTGATCATGCAATGCGGTTTCATGAACGAAGTTGGGTTTTTCTGTACCGTAATATCAGTTGTTCTGTGATGATACATGGCCATGTAAATGAAACCATGCTTCGTCACTGAAAATTATTAATCGTGGGATTGTTCCAGCATTAACATTCCTCAAAATCCATTTACAGAAACTTACCCGACTCTGGTTATCATGTGGTAGCAATTCCTGGACAACAGTAACCTTGTATGGTTTTAGCTTTAAAAGTTTTGTAGCTTTCCATGCTGAAGCTTTTGAAATGTCAGTTTCTTGTGCAAGGTGCCTAAGAGATTTCTGAGGCGAGTTTTCTAACCTTCCTCCGATTTCCTCTAGTTTCTTATCAAGAATTTATCCCGTCTCCCTAAATTTATTGACAAGCTAATGAACGGCCTCTCTACTCGGAACATGCACGCCTGGATAATTAGCTTGAAATCGTCTTACAACTTCCCTACAAGATGATGTAATAACATACGAATCGTACATGAATATTCTTTGTTGTAATGTATATGTAGGCATTTTGAAGACACTGCAAGCAAAACTAAACACTTCTTAATTTTATTCATGTGTGAACTGGCCTAGAACACAAGTCAGACTGCCGCATGTGTGAAGACAGATGTGGGATGTGGGCATCACAGGGAAATGAGAGGGGAAATGCAGTGAAGGTCACATGGGCCTTGCCTGCACGCGCTACCGCCGGCCAAGTCGTACAGTAAACTCACTGTACTACCACTCATTATGGTTACTGCCATATGTTGGATGATTATTAGAATTATTAGAAGATTTAAATTAAAATAGTTTATACCTCACCTCATATCCAGTCTTAAATCTTAAATTAAACCTCATAGTGATTTTTTCCTATAAAAGTTCAGTATTAGAAGCCTATACCATACTAAGATTTTACACTAATAAAGTTCATTGTTAAATTCCATTGACATGTTAGTTACAATATAAAATTATAATACAAAATTATTATATTAAGTATCATGTAAATGCAATTTCCTCAACTGATAAAACATTTAAAACACTATAATACTTTTGGGACCAGTCCCATCCTCAGCAGCAGCAAAAAAACCTTTTGCTGAGGATAGGATTGGTTCTGAAAGTACTGTGTGTTTTAAATGTTTTATCAACTGAGGAGATTGCATTTACATGATACTTAATTTTATAATTTTGAATTATAATTTTTATATTGTAACTAAAGCATGCATTTTTTAAGAAAAATTAATGTTTAAACCAGGACTTGAACCCTGGACATTTGGTTCTATGCACATGTAAGCAATCTGTTATACCATTCAAGACACAATACAAATGTTGGTTGGTTGGTATCTAATGTCGAGCACTTGATAATGATATTTAAAGAGAAAAATTATACGCTCAGACCGGGACTTGAACCCGGGACCCTTGGTTTTCTAGTCCAAGTGCTCTACCATTTGAGCTACCTGAGCAAGTACCAATCTAAATGCAAATCTTTCTCTATATACGTTGAAATTCCCGCCCCAAATGCTTTGAAGCCTTTGCTTCTATCTTTGCAAATGGCGGCTCCTATATTAAGAAGACATATTTGGGAATTATACATTACATTATAAATGCCAGTACGGCTATTTTCGATGTTTTTATTATTAATTTCATACATCTCAATAATGGATAAATCATATTTAAAGAGAAAAATTATACGCTCAGACCGGGACTTGAACCCTGAAATCATTCGCTCTCTTGCACTCCAATATTTAGCAGAAAGGCTGGTCTCTTCTACAAAAGTTGGACAACGGAGGAGATGGTTTCTTTCCATATCTTCATTTAAATTACAAAAAGGGCATTTAACAATACAAATGTCAATATTTCTTTCCTCATATACAATACTCTAATCATCCGAAGGCAGATAGACGGCTTCTATTCAAGAAGTATTTTAATGAGAATTTTACACTACCTTTTTAAACAGTAAAGCTTAATATTTTAATATAAAAAATAAAGGGTACATGTTCGAGTGGCAACGAACAATACTCAAAGTCGCACTGCTACACCAGAAAAATAAGTTAAGGTGTTCGTGTTGGATAAACAATAAAAGCAATGCTAACTGATAAAAGTGATGAGAAGAAAATGTTCATTTTTTATCATTGTAATTGATTTATTAATCAAATCATCGCAACTTTATTATCAGTAAAACTAGTTATTGACAAATTGATTAGTGTATGATATATTGTGGAATTACAAAAATAAAATTTATATTGGATAAATACTATATCAATTAACAAAACTAAAATGATGGCATACAAAGTAAAATCTGTCTCCAGAATAAAATTTTAGAGAGATCTAATCAATTTAAATATCTTGGATATTATCTCTCTATCTGGGATGAGAAGGATATCCCTGAAAAAATTACTAGTTATAATAAAAGTTTAGGAATTATTAATTAAGTTATGAAACCATCCCTTGTACAAAAAAACACCAGATTACGTTTATATAACACTTTGGCTAGACCAGTGTTGACCTATGGTAGTGAAATATGGACACTAAAAAGACAACATGAAAGCAGAATAACGGCTTGTGAAATGAGATTCATGCGCAGAACAGCAGGTTACACCAGATGGGATCGGAAAAGGAACACCAATATCTTAAAAGAATTGAAGACTACGCCAATTTTGGAATATATTAAACAGTACAAACTAAATTGGAAATACCATCTTGAAAGAATGAGTTCAAATCAGATCCCCAAAGCTGTTTATAATTATATACCAAGAGGACGAAGATCACTGGGCCGTCCTATGAAACGCAGGAGGGAAAATTTTCTATAGGATCGTAACAGGCCTTGGCCTAATACTTGGAAGGAAGAAGAAGATAAATACTTCCATTTTTTGATAACAAACCATTTGTCATATCATGTATGTAATCAAAAGTTTCTATATTCATCCTCATATAACCAAATTATGGAAAACCTCAGACAGATTGATTGCACCAGGATTTGAACTTAGGACCTCCTGATATGAGTCTGAAATAAACATTGATGACTGAGGAATACCAGGGGGAAAAAAGCCTCAGTCATAAACTATCATTAAATGAGTCAAACGTAATGCATCACTCATTTACTTTTCTCTTTCCAGAACTAGTTTGAAAGTACTCTCTTCATTACCTGGCATATGAGTTGTCAGTTGCCAGTTGGGATATCCTTGAACCTAGTAAAAATAAAGTGATCCCACTACAGACCATAGTACACCCTTGGGGCTCACATTTTTTCTAGACAAATGGCACTTGATGTCAGCCCTGCATGACGGCTGCCTTTACCCCCCCAGAACAAGCATCTGGTACTCATTTTCGTTAGAGGCTAAGTTGACCCATCATTGAAATGTATGAAATGAATAATAAAAACATTGAATATATACATATAGTTCAAGCTGACTAGAAAATACATAAAATTTGGAAAAATGAATTAGAATTTGGCATAAAATCATAATATAAACAATATGGATACTGCAAATATAGCCATGAATCGTGGGGAAAAATAGAATTGCCAGTCTCATTTTAGAGACTGGTCATGTTGCCTCACTTGGTATCATTGACTCTATTTCCACTGGGATGTGGTCTTTTGATATAAACATATATCCAAAATATCTATAGAAGAAGAAAAAATCTATAACACTTGAGATAAATTTAATAACATAATTATATTTGAAGAGAAAAATATATGCTCAAACTGGGGTTTGAACCCAGGACCTTTGGCATTTCTATACTAAATCTCTACCAAGTGAGCTATCTGAGCACTCCAATCTAAATACCAATTTTTCTCTTATAATATTAAAATATTTATCTTATACTTGCTAATTCCTGAGTCCAATTGCTACAAACTGTTGCTCGATCATAACCTAAACAATAGGTAACAATCATTAAATAAATATATCTAAAGTACCCAAAACCTAATCTAACCTACCCAGTGTAGGACATAATAATAAAATATGTTGTTAGTTTTTTAGATGTTATATTTATTTTAATATTTTCCAATATTTAAATATCTTGGATATTATCTCTCTATCTGGGATGAAAACAATATCCCTGAAAAAATTACTAGTTATAATAAAAGTTTGGGAATTATTAATCAAGTTATGAAACCATCCCTTGTACAAAAAAACACAAGATTACGTTTATATAATACTTTGGCTAGACCAGTGTTGACCTATGGTAGTGAAGCATGGACACTAAAAAGACAACATGAAAGCAGAATAACAGTTTGTGAAATGAGATTCATGCACAGAACAGCAGGTTACACCAGATGGGATCGGAAAAGGAACAATATCTT
Source organism: Diploptera punctata (assembly GCA_030220185.1). Classification (NCBI taxonomy): domain Eukaryota; kingdom Metazoa; phylum Arthropoda; class Insecta; order Blattodea; family Blaberidae; genus Diploptera; species Diploptera punctata. The sequence continues at coordinate 964,397 of JASPKZ010010241.1, forward strand.
AAAAGAATTGAAGACTACGCCAATTTTGGAATATATTAAACAGTACCAATTAAATTGGAAACACCATCTAGAAAGAATGAGTTCAAATCGGATCCCCAAAGCTGTTTATAATTATATACCAAGAGGAGGCCGTCCTATGAAACGCTGGAGGGAAAATTTTCTATAGGATCGTAACAGGCCTTGGCCTAATACTTGGAACGAAGAAGAAGATATTTTCCAATCAATTTTTGAAAAGAAAAATAAATATTGTCCAGGACTGGAAAATGTTATAATAAATTCAACATCAAAATATTAAGTTTTACTGGTAAAAGTAATGTAAAATTCTCATCAAAAAATACTTCTATGAGCTGTCAGATGGTATGATTGCTAGTGCTGGTTATCTGTCTTCAGGTGATTGAGAATTCTGTAAGTGGAAAGAAAAGTTAATGGTTGTATCGGCTCTTGAATATGTAATGGGCAGCACACTGATATGTATAGCCAGAGGTCCAGGGTTTGATTCCTGGTCCATTTTTTAAATAAATGTTGTTAGATATTGCAATACAGGAAAAAACATGTTAGTACCACAAACTTAATCATGTAATCAATAGAATTCTATATAGCCCAATTATCTAATCTCAGTCATGTTGGTTGGATTTGAACTAAGGTCCTTTAGTACCATTTCACATGTCGAAGATGGAACAAGTTTCTAAAAGGCCTATACGTTTTAATTCTTTGATGAAGTTTTTTTAAACACAAGTATGTTTTAGTTGAGGACGACGGATACATTAGGTACAAGTTTTAAGATTATAACATTTTACTGTCGAATACAAGTCTCAAAGGGCCTTCACAACTGAAGAAAACCAGGAAACAAATCCAGTTGGCATTAAGATTCGGACTTCCCGAAAATGAGTCTGAAAATTCTACTGCCTAAACTAACTTGCTCGTTACAAAAAGTTATTTGTGTGCAGGTAACAGGAATTGAAGGGACATACCGCCGCACTTGTGAGTCTGTGATGTCTGTTCTACATCGCAATAAAGACAGTCTTATGGCCGTGTTGGAAGCATTTGTATATGATCCATTGCTTAACTGGCGTTTGATGGACAGCACGGCTCCCAAGTCAAAACGCTCAAAAGCTCAGACTGACTCATCTATATCATCATCTTCGCAAGAACATGGTGATATTCTGGATAGTGGAGGCAGTCTTAGTGCAACTGTACCAAAGAAGGGAGCTCCAAGCAGCATAGAGAATGGAGGTGAGTTTTTTGTGCCTTCTATTCGTTTTTATTTTTCCTCAGAACTGCAGCCTTGGCTCCAATTCTTGATTCACTTTTTCTTGAATACCCTGAAGACACTTTTTTCTAAGTCTTCCTTCTTTCTTGTTCCATTTAATTTACTATGCATATCCTATCCAACTTTATTGATTTTATAAATATAACTATATCTTTCTCATGTATATTTAAATGTCTCATGTAGTAACTCACTGGCACTATTGAACCCGGAGGTTCATAGCTATGTGAACATAAACTTTCCATACATCTCTATCCTGAGCAAATGTTTTCCAACCATTCCTCGTATAAACTACTTCCCTCAATTCATGGTTAATGTAATTCTACCACCTCATTCTTGGACTACCTACTCGATGCTTTCCTATAAGGAGTTTCTATGTCCCTCTTTCATTCCCCATTCATGTCACATGTCATGCCCATCACAGTGTACGAGACTTAACTGTTCTTATTACATCTGATTTCCCATAAAGATCATACAGCTCACTGTTATGTAATTTATCTCCATTTGCATGTCCATCTCTCTTTGCTCCAAAAATTTTTATAGTAATTATATTCTTAAAGTACGAGTTCATGTTTCACATCCATGTAATAGAACAGGGAGAGTAAAGTTTTATATATTTTCAGTTTAATGTTTTTTTGAGAGAAGTTGGGATGACAGGGATACCTGTAATGCATAATAGCATGCATTTCCAGAATTGAACCTATGTTTAATTTATTTGTGCACTTTATTTCTGTTTATAATTATTGTTCCTAGGTATTTGAATTCAGCCACTTCTTCAAAACTTCTCTCATTTGTCATTAATGTCCATTTCCATTATACTGTACAATGTATTTCTATGTGTGGCTATATATCTGGGGTATTAATGTTTACTTCAAGCGTTAATTTCTTAGTGTTGCTCAATACAGTATGTGTGTTGGCCCTTAATATCTCCTCACTATCGCCTAATAATACATCATTAGCATAAACTAACACTTCATTAATACCTTTGAGTTGTATGCCTTCTTCGTCTAAAGGTTTTATGGCATGCTCTAGTACAAATATAGTGTGTCTTTTTGCTTTAACTGATTGGGAATTTCAAAAGGATTTGAAAACTGTTTGCCAAACATGCACCCTACTCTTTGTGCCATTTAGACATATTCGAATAAGTCTGTTTAGAAATTCCAAACTCCAGTAGGATACTATATAACTTAATTGTCTGGACATCTTACCTCAATATTAATGTATATTGAGACATTAATATTGAGGTAAGATGTCCAGACAAAAAATAATATAATTAAAATAACCTCAAAATGTAACTTCCTTAAATTAAATATTACTATATAACTTCTCCCTCTTAATTGAATCTTTAGTCTTCTTTTAGAAGTCTATGTATATATATATTTGATGCACAATGCCATTATATTCCCATTTATTTTCTAAAATCTGTCTTGTATTAAAAATCTTGTATATTGTAGACTTATTTCTTCTAAATCCACATTGATGATCACTTACTAGTTTTTCTTTCATTCCCTTATAATTCACCTCCCTTAAATCATGGTTAATGTTACTTTATATTTAATTAATGTTGGGAAGTAAACATTATGAGGTATAATCATTAAAATTCATCGGAGAACATATTGTTTAAACAACTCACCTCATAGGATTCATGCTTCCATGATATCGCGATTTCAAACATAATCATGTTCGTCAGCCATAACTCCGACTGATGAAATTCTTCGGCCGTCAACTATTCTATTGTCGCCATCTTCAGTGCTGCCATCTATGGTTGAATTTATGAACTTCGAAATCAATGTAATTTCGTTAGGGATATCAAAATTCATTGATCTATTTTTGTTTTTCTGAATGTATATTTTTTCCCAAACTGTCAATTCCAAAGGTTTCTCTACTTGTTTTAAAAGTTTAGCTTCTCTTCCAATTTTATGATGTTCTAATAAACTATGTGCAGCAATTGCAGATTTTTCAATTTCACAATTTTTAATATTTCTGAAATGTTCTTTTGTCCGAATTTCCAAATTCCTTTTTGTTTTTCCTATATAAACTTTATTGCAATCTTCACAATTTATTTGATAAATTCCAGATTTCTTACTGTCTGGAACATTGACTTTTTTATTGGTACTTAGAAGATTGCCCAGACTAAATTTATTTATTGGTGCCAAAGAAATGTTGTATTTGTCAAACATTTTTTGAAATTTCCTATGCATTTCAGGATGGTAAGTAATTTTCTTGTATTTTTTCTTTTCTTTGCAATTTTGTAGAGTAGTATATTCATTAAGTCTTTTATTGTGTTTGAATTTCTTCAACTTATTTATAATTAATTCTTTATCAAAACCATTCAATCTAGCAGTGTTTAAGATATGTTTAAACTCTTTATTGAAATTTTCTTCGTTTAATGGTACATTTGTCAATCTGTAAATTAAGCTATTGAATATTGCATGCTTATGAGCAATGTGATTGAAGCCTGATGATTTAATGTAATTATCTGTATGAGTTCCTTTTCTAAATATATCAAATTCAATTTTCAGTGTTTGATCATTCCTAATTGTACATAAATCCAAAAAGAAATTTTGTTTTCTTTTTCTAATTCAACGGTAAACTTTACTGATTCATCCTGAAGGTTCAATAATTTAAGAGCATCTTCAATATCTTTAGAATTTATTATTGCAAAAATATCATCCACATATCTGTACCAAGTCTTAAACATCCATGGGTATGCTTTAGTGATTTGACACTCCAAGTAACTCATGAACAAATCAGCTAAAAATGGTGAGAGCGGATTACCCATTGACAAACCCGAAACCTGTTGGTAAAATTTTTCATTATAGGTAAAATAAGAATTACTGACACATAGCTTAGTAAGAGTTATATATTCCTCTAAAATTTCATTTTTAATATTTAGAGAACTTAACCATTTCCTCAAAAAATTTAGCATTTTTTCAACTGGTATACTAGGAAACAATGAAATTACATCAAATGAAACCAATCTGTCATCATGTCCTAGACTCATATGTGGATGATATTTTTGCAATAATAAATTCTAAAGATATTGAAGATGCTCTTAAATTATTGAACCTTCAGGATGAATCAGTAAAGTTTACCGTTGAATTAGAAAAAGAAAACAAAATTTCTTTTTTGGATTTATGTACAATTAGGAATGATCAAACACTGAAAATTGAATTTGATATATTTAGAAAAGGAACTCATACAGATAATTACATTAAATCATCAGGCTTCAATCACATTGCTCATAAGCATGCAATATTCAATAGCTTAATTTACAGATTGACAAATGTACCATTAAACGAAGAAAATTTCAATAAAGAGTTTAAAAATATCTTAAACACTGCTAGATTGAATGGTTTTGATAAAGAATTATTATAAAATAAGTTGAAGAAATTCAAACACAATAAAAGACTTAATGAATATACTACTCTACAAAATTGCAAAGAAAAGAAAAAATACAAGAAAATTACTTACCATCCTGAAATGCATAGGAAATTTCAAAAAATTTTTGACAAATACAACATTTCTTTGGCACCAATAATAAATTTAGTCTGGGTAATCTTCTAAGTACCAATAAAAAGTCAATGTTCCAGACAGTAAGAAATCTGGAATTTATCAAATAAATTGTGAAGATTGCAATAAAGTTTATATAGGAAAAACAAAAAGGAATTTGGAAATTCGGACAAAAGAACATTTCAGAAATATTAAAAATTGTGAAATTGAAAAATCTGCAATTGCTGCACATAGTTTATTAGAACATCATAAAATTGGAAGAGAAGCTAAACTTTTAAAACAAGTAGAGAAACCTTTGGAATTGACAGTTGGGAAAAAAATATACATTCAGAAAAACAAAAATAGATCAATGAATTTTGATATCCCTAACGAAATTACATTGATTTCGAAGTTCATAAATTCAACCATAGATGGCGACAATAGAATAGTTGACGGCCGAAGAATTTCATCAGTCGGAGTTATGGCTGACGATGAACATGATTATGTTTGAAATCGCAATATCATGGAAGCATGAATCCTATGAGGTAAGTTGTTTAAACAATATGTTCTCCGATGAATTTTAATAATGTTACTTTCCTGCCATATTCTGGGACTACCTACATGTTGGGTGCTTTCCCTCTGGTTTTCCTACAAGTTGCTCCTCCAAACTATTTGTTGGTCTACTTCCACATGCACCAATTACAAAGGAGGATGACCAACCAGCCAGAATAGGGATGACATGTGGTCAGAATGTCAGGTTACAGTTGATTTTCATAATATGGTGCTACTATTTATTGTAGCTACCCAAATTCTTCACAATGCTGGCTGGCCATGTTCCCATAATGGCTGAAATTGCATTATATAATTTCTTAAGTTATGTAGATAGGAAATAACACTATGAGGTTTTTTAATATTATTTATTTTTTATTATTTCACTCACCTCATACTTCATAATTCATAGCAGACCCTGCAGGATAGAAGGCCGTTGGACGTCAGTTGTGAACGTGACGCAGCATTGAGAATGTCACAAAAGATGTGAAGAAACCCAGGGTCTGCTATGAATTATGAAGTATGAGGTGAGTGAAATAATAAAAAATAAACAATAGAATTTCTTCCCCATTGTGACTCAAATCAGCTTGCATTCCATAGCTCTGAGTCATGGCATGATGCCTTAAATGCTTGGTCATGGTATGGGACTGCTAAAATTAAACTTTTTATTCACTGTATATTTTTTTAAAGTCATTGACATTTTATCATGTATCAATTAAAATATGATAAACAATATATAAATAAAATTTGATAAGGATAGAAAACTTAATGTGCTGATAATAATTTGACAGATAAAATAACTTACTTCATTGTAAGAGTTCTATTTCAGAGTCGTTAAATTAATGTAGGTAAATGACCTTTCTTGAATATCTTAGGTTACATTGCAAATAGCCCATTTCGCTGGGTTATTTTTGTTTTATTGGTATTATATAAGGCGACTCCATGGCATGAGCAGTTAAACACTTACCACTGAGGTCCCAAGATTGAGTATTGGACACTCTTTGTCTGTTTCGTGGTGGATGAAACAGTTTTGGTAGGTTTTTCTTGGTCTTTCTCCCATTTTCCCCTGCCACAAATTTCATTCCACCATTTCTCCACACTTGTCTCATTCATTTTGTTTCATTTCATTTCATCTACCCCTGTGATGGTGCATTAATCGTGGTCAGTCAGCATCCTTGTAATTTGCAAACCTTCAATGTAAGGGGCTTCATTGAATCTTATCCCTCAACCTGTGTCAGAAATGAGTTGAGGGGGTATTACATGACACATTTATTATATAAATCTTTATGATTAACTCCTTTTCTAAAGATTTTGAGATATTCAAAGTTAAAGTTAAGTACACACATTTAATCTTCTGATATATGAGAATGAAAGAGGGGCATGGAGGCTTCTTGTAGAAAAACCAGAGGGAAAATGCCAAGTTGGTAGACCAAGAATGAGGTGGGAGAATAAATTAACCATGATTTGAGAGAAGTTGATTATACAGGGAATAATTGGAAAACATTGGCTCAGAATAGGGATGTGTGGAGAGCTTATGTCCATGAACTTATAGATTCGATAGTGACAGTGAGCCAGTTAGTTAGATATATGACAAGGAGAATGCTGCACTCTGTGGGCTTTTTACTGAACTATGTAGTAAATCACATTGACCACTAAAAATATAGGGCACATTCAGCGGCCAAAGCACTGCAAAAGTGCTTTAGCTGCAGTGGACTTGTAACTATTGCAGCAAAGTAAGAGTATGCTGCAGACAGGCGAAACCACTGCACCCATTGCGATTGGTTGTTTCATTCAGTTTAAACATAACTTAATGGTGTCTTCGTCTATAAACAATTTATGTTTGATGTACATATTTTGTGTTTTTATGTCTGGACATTAATAATTGAGTTATTCGAGGTGGCTAACCCTTTTAGACGAATATAAGTGATATATTAAGGAAAACTTCTAAAGAAGTAATAATTTAAGATTGTAATCAACATCAAGAATTTACAATTATAACCTCTTCTTTGCATATAGATCATTGTGTTATTGACAAGTCAATGTTTTTTATTATGAAAATTATATCACCAAATGATTCATTCTCTAATACCTGGTGAAAAATTAATTATAATTTTTATTTTTAATTTCTAGATATATAAAATAATGTAGAATCTTACGATTGTGTTCATGGGGTAATTTCATAAAGTACTACAGTGGTTGTCGAACCAATTTTTTCTACAGATAAAATGAGTATTTGTACTCTTCTTTAAATGTGTAACATAATAAGAAAATTGTGGAATAGACAAAGAGAGTAACTGTGTATCTTATATTTGTAATATTTTCTGAATAACGAGCTTTGTGAAGTATCAGCCATAAATTGAATTGAGATGTTACAATATTCTAGAATTCTTATCTAAATTTGACCAGTGAAGATACAAATCCTCTAGTGCAGTGTGCATTAATAAAATTAAATTACAGCCAGGGTTGGTTAATGTATTAACAGAAAAATTTACACACAACTTGTGATTTTAATCACAGCTGATCCATTATTTAATCTCCAACTTTATGTATGTCATATCATTGAAATGCTGAGAGCCATTATTTAAACAGGTGTGAATCATTTTCAATTTTCAAATACATGTAGTTTCTCATATGGAATATTGCTATTGACTGTATACTACCATTAACCTTGGTGATAAATATTTTTCATGTATTATAAATGACTCAGTGATATATTTAGTGTAACATTTAACTTAACTAAGAAAGTGGCATTGCTAATGTTAGGGATTATGTTAAATAAGTAAGTATGGTGAGTGAGTACTTATCTATAATTAACTGCTGTTATGACAGAATTTCATATATATATATATAGTTAGCAATTACATATAATTTTTGGTTTTACTTTAGCCATAAAGATTGTAGTTCTTATAAGTAATTAATATTTTCAAATGGTGCAAAAGAATAAAATTAACCAACTATTAAGAAAATTGTATTTAAATTGTTATAAATTGATATTCCTCTTTGTTTTCATTTCTATTCCATAACAAATTTAAAATAAAGATGAAGTATATTTGAGGTTAAAAAAATAAAATTATGCCTTCCTTTGGTTGCTGTACTTAGGCCATGTTTTTCACCACTTACATTGATTTTGCACATATGCCTATATTTCCTGTGTTTTCTAATGTAACCCCTAATCTCCATATATTTAAATATAGGCATAAAAGTGCCAAATATTTTGTAAGAAATGGCATAAATAGAATGACTGAACAATTGAATAAAATTTGCCCTTACAGCCCATCTGGCAATACTTTTTAAATGTGGTTATGAAATACATATGTTATGTGAAGACGAGGACTAAGGTATACATCACATAGGGAATTTGCAGAAGTGATATTTTAATATAATAAAATAATATCAAATCATGTCCAACTCAGGGTTGGGTCGAGAGATGAGATTAAGTCCCTATATTATAGAGATCTGTGAATAACAATTCTTACGTGAAATGGTACATAAAACAAGGAGAGATAGAATAAGGAATCACAAAATCAGGGAGATATTAAGTGTAAAAAAATTAACAACAGAGATAGAAAAAAATAGACTAAAATGATTTGGACATTTAAAATTAATGGAAAAGGAAAGACTACCACAAAGACTGTTAAATCTGGATACAAGAAAAACAACCATGAGGTAGACCATAAGAAAGATGGATTAACCAAGTGAAGAAAAGTCTACAAGAGAGAGGATACGACTGGGAAAAACTAAGAAGAAACAAAGATAAGAGGAGGATGATGATGATGATGATGATGTGAATAACAAGGATGCAAGCCGACTACGTCTGATGAACAAAATGGATGAGTATGGGGAAAGGTGGAATGAAATTGTGGTAGGGGAAAATGGGAGAAACCCCGAGAAAACCTGCCATGCCTCCATTTCTTCCACTACAAAAACCACGTATAGTGACCAAGACTCTAATAGAGTTAAAAAAACTACTCCTACTAAAAGACAATAAGATTAAACTAATAATAAATATTATAAATAAGATTCTCGAGACCCCAGTAGTGAGAGGTGAGTGTCTAATCGCTTGCATCACGGAGCCGCCCGATATTTTAATAATAAAAAAAATGTTTCTTGCTACAATAATATTTTATTTTAAACAATCTATTCATCCTTTTCATAAATTGCATCCATTAAAATAAATTGTAAATTCTGTATATCCCTATTAGTATTATGATTAATTTCAATAGCATCACGTAGTAATATGAGTAATGAGCCCATGAACAAATTGAATTTGGCAGTTCCACTGTAGCAGCGATCCATTCAACGAATTTCACATATTTCTGCTGCATCGGCAGCCATTTTTGCTAAAGTGCTTCTGCAGTGCTTTTGGCCATTGAATGCACCCATAGTAAATTTAATATATTGTCAACTTTAAAACTCTGAAATGACCTGAAGTTAATCATATTGACATCTTAATGCCTATTATGTTACTTATCAAAAACTGTGTGTGTGTGTATGACATAAGAAAAATAAATGCCTGGACTGGATTTGAACCTGGACCTCTTGGTTGGTGTGCTATCCATTACACCACTGGACAAATCCAATACAAACATTTATTTTTCTTATATATATATATATATATTATATTCTCCATTACGAGATGTAGCGAGAAGTATGAACTACCAGATGGCAATGAAGACTGATTTCTTGCTACGTCTCGTAATAATGGAGAATATAATATATATAAAAGAAAGATAAATGTTTGTATTGGATTTACCCGGTGGTGGAATGGAAAGCACAGTGGGGTACCAACCCAGAGGTCCGGGTTCAAATCCCGTCCAGGCATTTATTTTTCTTATGTCATATTAAGCTTGCATAGCTCAGTGTCAAAAATTTAATTATAATATTTTTTTTTCTGCTTCTTGTCTTGTTAAATATACCTAGTCATTAATAAAACTATGTTTTCTCCACTTGTTTGTACAGTATATACAGAGAGATTCAAAAAGGTCTCTGGGGCATTTAAACAGTAATTACACACTGGTTATTGGCCACATCTTGTTTGAACATGGAAAAACACTGGAAATTTCAATTTATATTTTCCACAAGATGGAGTATCGCACACTTCCATCATGAGGTTTACAATTACCTGAATGAAGAATTGTCACAACTTGGATTGCAATAACAAGCTTAAGGGGGCTTATACAGTATCAGATGCTTGGAAAAGGGTGTGAATGAAGAGTAACAATCTCATTAAAAAAACAGGTTCAATAGACCCCGTGAGGGTCCTGCCTAGAGTTACAGAAACTGTTGCCTTGCAGTTAGGCATTGGTTCGTCAAGGGCTAGAGGAAGAGAACCTTGATTAAAAAATCTCGTGGTCATCCAGGTTGAGGTTGTACTTATATTCTTAAGTAAAAAGTAAAATTGTTTGTAGACATTCATATAAAATGATATTTTATTACAAAGTGTGATAAAATTATATTAAAAATATTATTGATATAAAATATACAAGGGTACAAATGTATTTTTCAGGTGATAGCAACCAACCCGAGGCCTTGAACAAGAAAGCACTACTTATCATAAAGCGAGTTCGTGAGAAAATGACAGGACGAGATTTTCTGAATGAAGAAACATTAACAGTTCAGAAACAAGTGGATTTGTTAATACAACAGGCCACATCCAATGAAAATCTGTGTCAGTGCTACATTGGCTGGTAAGTTACATTCAACACTAATGTTTTATTTTAGGAAATCATATTTGAGGTTCTTTTAATCATGATTGATTACATTCAACATCTTCATCTGTTACAAAACTTACAAGTTGTTACTCCAGTAATTATATAAATCATGCTCCTACCTAAATTCCAAGGACAACTCATATGGTCCAATCTGTTTTTGGAACAAAAAAGGTTCGCCTCGGAGACCGAATCAAAACGGTATAATTGATCCATCAAGATTAAAGGAAATGCTAATCTGTACATGGTAGTAGCCATACCACTGATCTACTTTGCTTTTGCCAGCAACTAGTTAGAAGAAAACTACATGTAGAAAGAATGACCTTAAAAAGAGTGCGAATTTAATATTAAAATACTGTCAGTTGGGAAACAAAATCAAGGTCAACCACTTAGATGAGTATATGATGGATAATGAGACTGCAATAGGTCACTAGAACTTTATCTTTGACTGTTTTTAATGATGATGAACCGTATTGAGTCCACATTGAGCAATGATTTGTTATTGAATTGAGTGTCACTTTGTGATTGATGTTCTAAAATGACTGACTGTGAGTTCTTAGTTTGATGAATTGGTTATTCACTTGACTTACTTTAGAGCATGTTGTCTCTTTCTCAAGGGAAAAAAAAAACAGAAAGGATAGGATTAAAAACCATAGATAATAAATACCTTATTCTTTTCAATCTTTAATATATTTCCCTTTTAATGTTATATTTAAATATCAATACTTTCCAATATTGGACGATATTATTTTGAAAAGAAAAATTAACACTTGAACCCTGAACTTGAAACTGATACTATGCACCAGTATGCAATCCATTACACCATTCAAGACACGATACAAACATTGACATTTCTTTCCTCATATTCAATTCTCTAATCGTTTGAAGGCAGATAGATGATGCTACCAATAGCCATCAACCAGCTTCTATTAAAGAACTATTTTTAGTGAGAATTTTACACCTTTTTAAGCAGTAATGCTTAATATTTTGATGTTATATTTAAATAATAATACTTTCCAATACTGGAAAATATTTAGAGAATTGTATATGAGGAAGGAAATGTTAACATTTGTATAATGTGGAATGCAGGCTTTCACGGCCGGTAATCATGGTAATAAAAGATTCCGGGCTATGTGGCCGTGGTTTATAGACCACGGCCACATAGCCCAGAATCTTTTATTACCAATTTGTATAACGTGTCTTGAATGGTGTAATGGGTTGCATACTGGTGCGTAGAACCAGAGGTTCAGGATTCAAGTTCTGGTTCAAGAATTAATTTTTCTTTTCAAAATAATATTTTTCACTGTTAATCACCTGGTTGTCAAGTGAGTCTTTACACTATATGCTGTATATTACTTAAAATTCAGTCTCCGCTTTATCGCTTTGCCATGATGAAGATAATTTTTCTCCTAATATAAAACAGCACTTGGATACATACAAGAAATTTTCTATTTTGTATGCTACAATATACAAGAGTTGTTAACGTACATTTTTGCAATTTTGAATAATGGCAGACTCCAAATTATATTTCATATATAGGATCTACAATCTAAATATTATTTTTTTCAATATAATATTGGAAACGTCCAATAAATATTTGTGTTCTTATCACAGTAAAATTTTTCTTTTTGGCTCTTATTAACTTTGAGTTGTTATTTTAGAGTACTGTAGTTTAGACATCTTCACTCCTCTATATCTTAGCAGCAATTGGTTTGAATACCCATTTGCTTTATATTTGTTGCAAATGTCATATGACTGAAATCTTCAATCTGATTGGCTCGTAGTTTAATTTAAATATATTTGAATAAGGTGACAGTTTACTTTGTATTCATATATGTATTCTTAAGCCATTCCCACCAATGAAAATACACTTAATATTTTAATTTTTTTTTTTTAATATTTAAAATTCAAACTATTTCAAATATTTACAACAATCAGCTATGAATACAAACACCTAAATTAAGGTGAGAAGTTGATATAATCCAAGATGTAAGAGCTTTGAATAGTAATAACTGAAAAAATAAAGCTCAACATATGGAAATCTGGCATAAGCTTCTGAAGACTGTCAGGGCCCATATAGGAATGTCAAGCTGTGGATGATGATGATGTTGATTCCTGTAGACCTGCTCTTCTTCCCTTTGTTGGAAGACCGATGAACCTTCAAATAAAATCATTTCTCCCCAGGAATTTCAAAATTCATTATTTTGTCTTTATATTTTTAGATATAGATTTTCTCCCAAACTGATTTTGCAAATTAATGAAACAATTAGGAAAATAAAAAAAACTCAGTTTGGGAAAAAATCTACATCCAAAAATACAAATATAAAATAATTCATTTTCAAATTCCCAGGAAGAAAAAGTAATCAGTCCACCAACAGAGGAAGGAAAAGTGAGTCTACAGAAATGTCCACTGTCAAATCAACAATCAGATGCCAGTTGAAAATAATGAACAAATTCCTTGAAACTAGTCTTGCAAAAGATACAAAATATGAGATGAGGTGTAAAATCTTATTCATTTAACTATTGTTAAATAAAATCTCATAATCTTGCTTCCTAAAAATATCAAGTGTAATGATAATCTGATATTTGTTTTCAGGTGCCCGTTCTGGTAATCTTTACCATTTGAAGTTCCACGGTTACTTAAAAGTCAGTGTAAATATTTGGAGATATCTTGGATAAATCCACTCTTGCCATGCTTATGATACTTCTTGCATATGTAAGTCACAGATGGCTTATGATGTTAGAATGCAGGAAAATTTGAAAGAAAGGAATGACTCGTTATTTCAAAGAGCAGATAAAAAGAACAATACTGGTAATTCTCCTTAAACCTCTTTTTTCCTCTTTGTCAGTTAAAAATCACCAACTTCATTGTATTGTATATTTATCAGAGTTATATTTAGGTGATATTGCTTACACTCTTTTTTCTCTCCAACAATCAATTCTCATTCAGTGGTTCTTTATGTACTATTGTACATAAAATGGTAACAAAAGCATTATGAAGTCAATATTTCTAGGTGTTGCTGCCTGTCATTTAATATATTCCCCATTTTTTAATTTTACTTCACATTCAGTACCAGGCACTGAGCAGGGCATTTAAACCCCAGGCCAGCCATTTAAATACCCCAGCTACCCTTTTCGTGGCACTTCAGAAAATGGACCATTATTCACAAGCTATTAGTCCTAGAAAATTCAAATTTTGTACATACCTAAAGGAGATATCCTAGTAGGATTTGATGGTGAAATAACTTGGGTGATTGACATCACATGGTATCGGCGTATCAATTTCAGGAAGTGGAAGTTCATCTTCACTTTCACTTTGTGAATCTTTAATTCAGGAATCAGTTCATCACCTGAATCATCATTATACAAAATATTCAGTGAGATTTTTTCACTCGCCATGGTTTCACTCATGCACAAAAAACAGCATGATAACGATAAACATATACGACGTGATTGGAGCCTGGAGTCAAGTTAGGGTGAACGAATTCCATGCGTTGTTTGTTTTAAAAATAAAAGGGGATTCACCAAGGTTAAACGTGTCAAACGGGAATAGAAATGTACATTTACATGCCATCTATGATCTCCAAGACATACTAAGCCAACACAATATTTAGGTGCCGAATATAAATGCAGTTTGTTTGCGCCCGCTCTAAAACGAGTTAATTGACCGACGGCCGCATACACGATAGTCTCTTTAAACGCCTTAACTGGTTTACAGTACTGAATGTGTTAATAGTTTATTTATAAAAAGATTGCTAATATTGAAAAACTTAATATACACTAGGTATTTTAGATTAACCAAAATGATTTTACAATATACACAGTTTTATTATAAATTTAACACTTCTCACTGAAGGACAAATTATATTTGAAGAGAAAAAATATATGCTTAGATTGGGGTTTGAACCCAGGACCTTTAGCGTATAAAGCTAAATGTGTATTTTTCTCTTCAAATATAATGGTTTTAATCATTTAACACACAGACATGCAATATTCAAAAGTTCAATATACAGATTAAAAAACATTCCATTAAGCGAAGAGAATTTTAAGAATGAATGCAATCACATTTTATGCACAGCCAGATTAAATGGCTTTCGACAGGAGATGATAATAATAAATAATTAGTAGGAGTTGGAATATTAATGACTCACCTCAATTCCCCTAGGCAAAATTGTTATTCTACCCATTTCAGCAATAATAAGAATTTAGGTAAAATTTAATCACTCACTTCATATTTTTCTTCTTATTTTAATTTAAACTAGTTTCAGAACTTTAGATTTCAGTTCCATCGTCAGTACCTCCACAACCATTGTTCTGTCATGGCAGATGACTTAAATAAACTAACAACAGATTTCACTAAACTCCACTAACTGAAGTGCCATTCTGCTTATTTCTCAATGCTTATACAATATAATTTCTGTAGTTACAAAATTGTCCCATGGAAACTTAAAAGTAATATGCACATTTTGGTCATACTAGGACTCGGAAGTTGAGGACCTATAAAAAGACCTAAAGATATCCTACAAAATACTTAAAAACTGGGAAAGGATGTAAAAAGTGTTGCAGTTGCAATGAGAGGATAAAGACAACCTCGCTGCCTTTGGGTAATTTTCACAAAGTGGCAACTTCTTAGAAAATGTGAAGTCAAAATATAGTAGTTCAGGCAATCAGCAGTTTAATATAATAAATTTGGGAATTTTTACATTATGACGTTTTCTTAATAAGAATCAAATGAATTGTGAATTCTTCTTACCTCATACATCTATGTATGATCAGTAGTTTGATGGTTAAAAATAACTGGGTATTTTGTGAGGATTTAATAGTTTCTCGCGGAACAAAAAAAGTGTTCGGAATATGAAAAGTCTTTAGGACCAATATGCCAAAAAAGTAAAAAAAAGGACAAAAATGGCAAATAAAAACTCGTTATTTTCTGGCCTACATTGACCCAAAATGTATATATATTATGTTGTGCCTCATCTTCCAACATAAAAAAAAAGGGATTTTTCTTCAACTTCCGAGCCCTAGTCATCATTAATCCCAAATTAGAGTCTGTGTTATACCTTCTTCTTCTGTGGGTCACAGCTCTTTTAGTCTAGCCTTGGCCTTCATTAAAATAATGTGCTTTATTCCTCCATCTTTATTCCCAGAGCTCTCAAATCTGCCTTGATATCATCTAACCATTTCAATTTCTATCATCTCACATTGCATCGACCATTAAATTTGAATTCAAGATTATTTTTGGATTATGATCCTCTTCCATTCTAATGACCAGTGTAAACTAATTCTGTCCTGCATTATTAGAACTATGTAAAGTAAAACGACATTGTTCTTACTAAGACATGATACCCACCCCTCAGTATCCAATATAAGTTATGTAGATAGGAAATAGCACTATGAGGTTTTTTAATATTGTTTATTTTTTATTATTCCAATATAAGCTTTCTGCTTCCCATTACCACTAACAGGTATGGCTGACCACATTATCTTAAGAGAGAGGAATTGTGTAACAAGTTGGCTAATAAAGATAATGACATGTCCCAACCATTCTAATCTTACATTGTATTTCCAATTCCATATTGTATCTTATTCTCTATTGTCCATTGAACTCTGATTGAATTAAATGCATTCCTCTATTTTTAATTTTCCTGAAATGCAGTAGATGGGTATGGCAAGTGGATTGTTACTCTACAAACCAAAGCTTTATTGTGATAGTCAAACATCTGTATGAACAACAGGAACATGTACCTTGCTGTACTTAAAAGGCTCTCGCATTCCGTACATTAATTTCATAATATTTGATAGAGTTTGACCGTATGCTATGTTTAATCAATTTGGAAATAAAAGTTAGTTGCTTATAAAGTATATAAGGAGGTCATTAATTACATACCATGTAGCTCTACACTTTACATGTCACCATATCATCATCAGCTGGCCAACCCATTACTAGTGTTGGTTGTCCCAAGAATATCTACCTACCCTTCTCTACTCCTACCCTTGGTTGATGAGATAGATTAACAATATGGGAAAATATATATACATTCAGAAGAACAAGTACAAGACTGTGAATTTGAAGTACGTGGTGATTGAGATTTGATCACAAAGTTCATTCAACCTGCACCAGGTGGTAAGAGGAAAGCTGATATTAATAACTCAGGACAACAGAGGATGAAAGTAAAATATTACGAAACATGTCAGGTGAGAAAAGAATTTTTATGGGTGAGTTGTCAACTTTCAGTTCATTTGATATTAAATGTAAATTTATACATTCAGGCTGTTTGATATATTATTTTTTTGGAGAGAAAAATGTATTAAATTAATATTGAGAAGCTAAAGCTATTACTATGATAGAAATAAGTAAATTAATGAACATAAATTATTGTAAATCAATGGTAAAGAGAAAAATTTGATTTACAATAATTTAATTGTGTTCATTAATTTACTTATTTCTATCATAGTAATAGCTTAGCTTCTCAATATTAATTTAATAAATAATGCTATAGCTGTGTGGAGTCCTCTTCATGTCTTCTTCAGGTAGAAGCCATTCATTGTGTATTTGTGAATGATGATTCATTGCAATTGAATATGGGACCAGTAGAGTAAGGTAAAGGAAGGATTTCTGCTTGGATGGGAATGAAGCCTGAATTAGCTCAGTGGTCTGAGCATTAGCACGGAAAGCTAAACGTTTGGGGTTCGATTCCCGGTTTAGGCAAAAATTGTTCTCTTTACCATTGATTTACAATAATTTAATTGTGTTCATTAATTTACTTATTTCTATCATAGTAATAGATTTAGCT
This sequence comes from Diploptera punctata, assembly GCA_030220185.1. Classification (NCBI taxonomy): domain Eukaryota; kingdom Metazoa; phylum Arthropoda; class Insecta; order Blattodea; family Blaberidae; genus Diploptera; species Diploptera punctata. The sequence continues at coordinate 982,207 of JASPKZ010010241.1, forward strand.
TCTCTCAATATTAATTTAATAAATAATGCTATAGCTGTGTGGAGTCCCTTCATGTCTTCTTCAGGTAGAAGCCATTCATTGTGTATTTGTGAATGATGATTCATTGCAATTGAATGTGGGACCAGTAGAGTAAGGTAAAGGAAAGATTTCTGCTTGGATGGGAATGAAGCCTGAATTAGCTCAGTGGTCTGAGCATTAGCACGGAAAGCTAAAGGTTGGGGTTCGATTCCCGGTTCAGGCAAAAATTTTTCTCTTTACCATTGATTTAGAAAAATGTATGCTTGAACCGGGATTAATAATCCCATCATAAAGTCTTCTTGAATTAGAAACAACCCAATTGCATTGTGAATGAAGGTTCACAGTACAGTAGTGTGGAATGGGATTATATAAAAAATAGATTTGTTTTATATAAATGAGTTGTAGAAAATGTTTTTATATCTCACCTCATAAAGTTCCATGTTTCCACAATGCTGGTTTCAAAGGTAATTTTAGCTTCATCTTCAGTCAAATTCTAACATTTTCTCCAACTCATTTATAAATTGAAAATACCTCATAGTGTTACTTCCCATTTTAATTTATATGAAAAAAGAAAAAAAAAATGTGTTTGGGCAGAGAAGCCTGGATAGCACAATGGGGAGTAAAACCAGAGATCTTAGGTTCAAAATTTTTCTCTTCAAAAAATAATTTATTCATAAGAATAAGACCATGAATTTTGAAGTTCCCATATACTGTAGTGTTCCATCACATAAAGCTGAAGATTTTGGGTTAAAATCCCGATTTAGGCAAAAAAGGTTTCTCTTTAGTAACTATTGCATGCAAACAGCAATATTACATCATATTTGAAGAGAAAAATTATACACTCAGTGTGGGGCATGAATTCAGGACCTTTGGCTTTCTAGGCCAATGCTTTACCTAATGAGCTACCTGAAAAAGTTCCAATCTAAATGCAATCTTTCTCTTATATATGCTGTTAATTCGTAATATAGCAATATAATGTTCATAATTAACTGATGTGACATGGAACAAATCCTATAATGTTTTTTTAGTAGAAGCAACTCTGTTGTAATGTGAACAGAAGTTACCCAAAAGGGAACACAGGGATTTCAGATAAAGAAAAATTGATGTTGAACTTTTATAGAAAAATCACTTTGAGTTTTATTTAAGATTTAAATTTAAATTGTTTTTACCTCACCTCATATCCAGTCTTCTAATATTACTGAAGATGAATTCACCTTCCCTTAGAAACTGGTATAATTAGAAGACTGAATATGAGGTGAGTTATAAAGAATTTTAATTTAAATCTTAAAAATGTATGTCTATTCCTGGATTAACCTAAGTAGCACAATGGTAGTACACTAGTGCATAAAGGAGGAGATCTTCAGTTTGTATCCCAATTTGGGTAAAAAAAAAATGTTCTCTTCAGTTATATTATAAACTATAACCCATATATATACCGTAGATGAAATAGGGTTAATTGTAAAATTTGGAGAATCAATATTAGTATTATTATTTACAATAGGTGAATTTCATGGTAACTTACGTAACAAGTGCAACAAATAAAATAACATTTTAATTTTTTTAGCTTTCAGATAGTAGGACACTACTTTTTCTCTTCAAAACATTGTCTCTTTAATAGAATAAAAATGGAGTTGAAACTAACTAACTCACTGGCACTATTGAACCCATAGGTTCATGGCTGCAAGGGTATAAGCTCTCCATATATCCCTATCCTGGGTTAATGTTTACCAATCATCTGTATAATTCACTTCTCTCAAATCATGGTTAATGTTTTCTTCCATCTCATTCTTGGTCTGTCAACTGGGCATTTTTCCTCTGGTGTTCCTACAAGAAACTTCCATGCACCTCTTTCATTTTCCGAAAAAATTGAGTTTTCTACCTTTAATTATTGTATTTAAAATGTACAGTTTTATATTGGCAACTGACATAACTGTAGAATATCATGTTTTGCAGAGTGAGATTAAAATAATAATCTCTGTGAAGTTTTCAATTTTATTTCAATATGCAATTGTGAATGTAATACAGAGTATATAGGAGGAGTTACTACAAAATACATGTTTTGAGTTTTATATCCTAATAAACTTTAATCACTTATTATACAAAATTAAGGTAACTGATGTAACAACTACATGGTGTAAGAGTTTGAATTAAAATAAATAATTCTTTGTTACGTAAGAGTCCATTCAAATTCTACAATATTTTGGGATGCATACATTTGAAAATCTTTTTAATGGTCCGTATACCACTTTGGGAAACAGTGAAGAAACTTTAATTTTCATGTGTTATGTCACATTTTATGTGGAATTAATCTGTATTGAAACTAGACAATATTATAATAAAACCTACATTTTTTTTCTTCTCCTCCATATGATCTTATCATTTATAACGAAGCATATCATAAAACATTTAGATCCACGTGTGTAGACAATAGAATTACATTGAACTCTCTGATAAAAATATTATCAGGATTATTGTCTTGAATGAATGAAGGTTCCCTTTGATACAATTGTCTTTTGTTATGTAGATGAATAAGCTGACTCATCTGATAAAAATTGTCATTTTGAAATATCCTTTTTTTTTTTTTTTTTGTAAATATTGTGTTACAAAATGTAGTTTGCTGAGTTGTCAAGGGATCTACAATATCTAGTGGCTTCAGGTTGAAAAATCTAGCTATAATAGCTGGGGGAATAGACATGCTGGCCATGTGTCATGCCTATACTTCTGATGATCGTCTCCCACTATGATTGAAATGTGGATGTGAGGCTAGCAGCCAGCTGGTAACCTTCTAGACTTGTCGCATCTGAAGACATTATTTAATTCTATGCTGATCACCAATTAACTGGCTCTATCAAATCCAGAGGTTCATGGCCACACAGACGTAAGCCCTCTATACATCCCAATCCTGCCCTGTATAATTCACCTCCCTCAAATGATGGTAAATATTATTCTTCCATCTCATTTTATTGGCCTACCAACCAGATGCTTTCCCTAGAAGTTTTGATTCCCCTCTATCATTCCTATATTTGTGCCACATGTCCTGCCCATCAGAGTCTATGAGACTCACTTAATTTTATTAGATGTTTCTCATAAAGACCATGTAGCATACTGTTACGTAGTCTTCTCCCAGATATTGGATTTTTAGAATCTGAAAATGAAGAGTTAGGCACCTAAACTAGGTTTTAAAATAGTTTAAAAAATACTACTTTAGGCTTTTGAAAAATTGTAATATCACATCATTAAAATTAACAGCAAAATAGAATTATTAAATTAATTAAATGGAAACAGCATGTTTTGAGAATGGTAAAAGACCAGTTACTGTTGAAAGCACCTGTTACCATCAGGGTAGGAGACACCTACAGAGAACTTACAACAAATAGCCTGACCAATTCTCATAGTCGAAGAACAGCAATATGCCTACACCTGCAGAGGCCAGAAGAATTAAATAAGCAATGTTAATCAATATGTCAAATGACATAAAACAAAATGGTGACTCCTCAGCAACGAGCACAAACTGTTTTCTAGTATACAGAGACGAAGTTATAATTACAGTGCAAAGAAATTGCCGGAGAGAATATGGAGAAAATGCACCGGATGGGAAGACCATTAAGGCATGGTTTGAGAAGTTTCTGGCAACTGGAAGCGTTAAAAAAGAATCAGCAGGTGCTCGTATATGTGTTTCAGAAGAAAAGATTGAAGAAATTAGAGCAGAATTTCAGAGAAATCCACAAAAATCAATTTGCCAAGCTTCCCGGCAGTTCAGTGTGCCGATATCAACTGTGCATCGAGTGCTTCTTCATAAGCAGCTTCGTTTGTGGCCCTTACAAGGTGCAAATTATTCAACAAATAAAGCCATATGACAGGCCATGACGACATGCATTCGCTATTGAAATACTGGTTCGTATTGACAAGGACCCTCAATTTCTTGGAAACGTCTTGTTTTCTGATGAGGCAACATTCCATATATCACGATCTGTTAATTGGCACAATGTAAGGATCGGGGTACACAAAACCCACACGTCTACCGTGAACACATCCGAGATGGCCCAAAAGTAAATGTTTGGTGCGGCCTGATGAAGAACAGGATTATAGGTCCTTTTTTTCTTCCATGAGAAGTCAATAACTGGCCCAGTATACCAAGACATGTTGGAACAGTTCTTGTACCCCCAAGTAGCTGATCTGCAATCCCAAGTAATCTTTCAGCAAGATGGAGCCCCACCACACTGGAGCCTGGATGTTCGGAATTCACTCAAAGAATTCTTCCCAGATAGGTGTATTGGACGTGGTGGACCAATTTGCTGGCCACCATGTTTGCCAGACATCACTCCACTGGACTTCTTCCTCTGGGGGTATGTAAAAGAATGTGTTTGCGACTCCAGTACAAGATCTTCATGATTTATGAATCCGTATCCTTGACACAATTGCAACAGTACCAATGGACATGTTGGACAGAACGTGGCATGAAATCGAATACAGACTTGATATTGTTCATGCTACTAATGGTGCACATATAGAGGTGTTTTAGTGTGTGGCAATGAATCTTTGAGTTTCTGTTTTGTTTAATACCAGCCTCATTTCATAAATCCGCATACTTTGTTAGTTATGATTAATTAAAATGTGGGAGGTTTGAATGAGACACCCTGTATAATGAGGTTATCTATTACAGTGCTTTATTTAAAAAATAATAATTTGAGGACAGGACTTACTTTTATAGGAGCTTCCATAAAGAAGGGTACATGCAAACTATATACTATAATATAGAATGAGAATGTTTAAAGACATTTTGACAAAAAAATAATCTTGTACATGTACTTCTGGCAATAAATTATACCTTTGTTGATTTCCAACAATGTTTTGATTCCATAATCAATACAGAAATATTGTCAGTGTTAGGAGAATATGGCACACCTGAAAAGATTGTAAATATTATAAATGAAATGTATAATAATTTTGAATGCCAGTTAATTCATAATAATAATAGTTTACTGCAACCCATAAATGTACAAACAAGTCAGACTAGCCTGCATTTTATTGCCATTACTATTTCTTCTTTTAGTGGATGATCTTATGAGTTGGGTAACAGAAGGAGGAAAGAAGGGAATTCAATGGGGTTAATGGAAACACTGGAAGATCTTGATTATGCAGATACCATCCATGTTCTTTCTCTTCGATATAAAGATATGCAGAAGAAAATATCAGACTTACAAGATGAACAAAATCGTTTAGACTAATGATAAATACACAAAAACTAAAGAAATACAAATTAAATCCTCTGCACATAGTAGAATAAAACTGAATGACAGATTATAGTTGAAGTATCTTTGTTTATTTGGGAAGTATTATTACATAAACATGAGGCACTTTAAATGATGTAGCTCGGGAAATAGATAATGCAAATATTTACTTTATGGCCCTGAGAAATATATGGAAAAATAGAAGTATTTCAAGAAATACTATACTTAAAATATCCAGAAGCAATGTTTATTATTATTTGGATCAGAAACCTGGTTATTTAGTAATAAAATGCTGCAAACATTTATAAATCACTATTTGTGTATTAATAGAATAAAACTGGCGAGGAGCTGGTGGAGGTGCAAATTAGGAGGAAATGGTGCTGAAAGACACATTCCTAGGAAAACTCTGACTCTGTATAAAGACATGCCCTTGATTGGAATCCTCAGAGAGCCAGAAATAGAGGGCGTCCACATGATAACTGGAAGCAAACTGTCTATGATGAGGTGAAGAGGATAGAAAAATCCTGGAATGAAATGAAAGCTGTTATCAGTAAATGTGACCGGTGGAAAGCTCTTTCTGATGCTGTATGTACAGGATCATGATGATGATCAGGGCTAGGATTTCTATGTAATTTTTTTTTTTTTTTATTATTTCAAGTAAAAATGTTATTATATAATTAAAACATTTTGTCCATTCATTCTTACCTCTTATAGTTGTTTTTGTCGAACATATGTTTCAGGCTAAGAAGTCCTGAAATATACGTGTGACAAAAACAACTATAAGAGGTTAGAATGAACAGACAATAAGTTTTAATTCAGAACATGACTATTTGGCCAAACATCTATATAAAATAGGAATCTACACGAATCCAAATTGTCCTCTATGCAATAAAGACGAAGAAATGAATGAAGAACACCTACAAACCTGTTAAGTATTACCTGTTGGATCCACCATAGAGAAATATTGGAGAGCAAGAACGCTAATGGCTTCGGTGCCAAGGGCCAGCATTTGAAAACAACAACATGTTTTAATTACTCATATTAAACAGACCTCTTAATGTTACTTCCTATTTTTTTTTTTTTTAAATGGCATTATATGTTCATGAATTAGGGTATTTGGAATAATTAAGACACATCTGTCCATATTTAGGAGCATAGTACATATGTTTTAGAGAATTCAGAAAACATGTAAATATCTTTGAATAATTTAATGCTTTATTTTAAATATATTCCATATTTTATGATTTCAGATTTATTGTCAGATGAAAGTTTTAAATTTATTTTTCTTGTATCTGTATTTCAACAGCTGGATTTATGAATTCATGGTAGTTTGAAAACAATGCAAATTCTTTTTTTTATTGTTGTCATATTAATAAACAGCCTGTAACAATAAAATTTCCTATACGCGGTCACAATAGCTCTGGTTCTGACAATTAGTAGTCACAGGCTTCAAAGATTAACTTAACATGTTCTATTCAGTAGTTCATCAACTCAACAATCACATGAGGTTTGAGTGCATCTATAGTTTCATACTGTATATTTGTTCATTTAATATCTTAAATAATTAAAATGTCAACAAATGATAAAGTAATTTTTGTAATGCCTGCAGAAATTTCTATAAAAAAAAATGTTAGTCCACATTTTAATCCATATGTATGTACATATTTAACAATTTTTTTGTTACATATAAATCCATGCCCTTATGATGATAAATTATAAGGAAATAGACTTAAAAAATTCCACCTCGAGCACTGCCAAGCCCCTCAAATAAATAAAAGAACATACTTCTCTTAATTATATATTTATAAAGGCACATGTTTGAATTACAAATTTACAACAGTTACACACACAAAATACAATTATATATTCATATTTATTATACAATTTTCATATAACAGTTATAGAAAAATATTAGGAGTAGGAGGTTAAAATCAGTCTGTTCAGCCATTTTATTACAAGGGACATTGTTCATGTTAGGAATCTTATACATAATGCACTCCATATTTAATTACACACATTAGGGTGACTAGATGTCCTGATGTAACTGGGACAGTTATGAATTATGTATCTTGAATGATGATGTGACCCTGTCAAACTACTAAGTCAGGTGACCCATAATGGAAAATGTAAACATTCTATAGAAGAGGCAAAACTGTAAATCAATATTGAGACTACATATAGACTTTGATAAGCTTGAAACAGGAAGAAGGCTGCAATGATGAAAAATGGAAGACTATAAAATAATGAATGCAGTAAATACAAGATTAGGAAATATTGAAGATATACAATTTAAAAATAAAATAGAGAATAATCATATAAAATATTCATACCATATTAAAGGATGAATATAAAAGGAGGCAGGGAATAATCAGTTAAGTTACTTTTTCCTTGAAACGTAGAAAATGTATTTTAATTTTACAACATCCATACTTCTTTACCTGTAAGCCGTACTTTGGAGATAATTAAACCTGTGACTATAGTGTATCTTCTAAATGATAGTGTTTCCATGGAGAATCTAATGACACCCCAAACTCCATTTCTACAATAAAGTGACTTATGTGGTTCTTTCCCTGTACTCTTCATATATGCCCAGAAAAAATACAGGTAAATAAATAAACATAATATCAAAGAAATTACTAAGATCTTGAAAAGGAAAGTGAAATCAAAAGGAATTAATTGAATAGTTATGAGAAATTGTGGAAGAAAGATAGGTAGAGACATCTTTCCATACTTGGAAATTAAGGTAAACATTCACTAATACTATAAAAGCCACACTAATCACAAACATTTATGTAAGTGTGTTTAGATGAGTATCTCTACACATTATTTATGTGAGCTTCGAATTTTATTGTAAACCATAGCTTGAAAGTAACTTTTCTTTCTATATGGGCTTAAGTCAAAAAACCAAACTTTTCCGGACAAGCAAAATAAACTTCAAGATGATCTCTGAAAAAAGTATATTCATTTAGATAATATATGTTTTGGAATATAAAAAAATAAATAGTCTAAAACACAGAATATCTAGTTGAACATACTTTTTTAGAGATAACCTTGAAGTTTATTTTGCTTGTCCTGAAAAGTTTTTTTTATACTTATGCCCATTACACTGCCCACCATAGATATATTCTCAGGTTTTACAATATATTGACACATTCCTGTGACCATTTGAAGATTATATAGCCAATCTTCATTCCTATCTATTTTTCATGCCCTTCCTGCAAGCGTCTTTATTACATTATTCTGATTACTCTTTGTGTCTATGTTAGTTTTGGTCTTCCACTCTTCTTTCTTTATTTCTGTTGAATTCCATTCAATAATTTTTCTTCTTTCATACTTTTAACATGTCCAAACATCTTAATTGTATTGTTATGTTACTTCCTACTAGAGATCTTTACACTTCCATCTATTTTCTTATAACATTATTTCCAATTTTCTATCTCTTCAAAATCCTTGTTGATTGTCACCATAATTTCTGTTTAATGTAATTTGTCTATTGTTCTTGCTTTCAATGCAATGTCTATTGTATTTTTGTTTTTATTGTGATGTCTTTATGAAATTTTGTTTAATCGAGATATTGATGCCTTACCTTTGTTAATTCTTGATCTCAGGGATGAGTGAATTACACTCCTATGTGGAATGATACATAAAACATGAGATAGAATGCGTAGTGACAATTAGACAGATATTAAGTATAGAAAAATTAATAACATATTATGAAAAATAAATTTAAATAGTTTGGATATCTAAAAAGAATGGAAGATAGAAGACTACTACAAAGAGTGATGATTCTCAAGGTACTGAGAAGGTGACCATGAGGAAGGCCATGGGAAAGATGGATTAGCCAAGTGAGGAAACGTTTACAGGATGGCGGTTACAACTGGAAAAAAATTTGAAAGAAGAAAGGCATGGAAGAATACAAAAATGGATGGAGGCATATTTGGAATTGACCTTTGTAAAGGAGGACAATGATTAAATAGTTCCAGTACTTCCAGATTTAACATCCAAGTAACAGCAAGTTAAAGTTTCCTTCTGTTTCTGTAGAGAAGGCTCAAAATTGGAAACTTCATGATAATTTTGGGTATAAAAAATGGAAGGAAAAATAATTTCAGATGAAGTTTTTAATCCAAGATACGAAGACAAAAAAAATTAAGTTCATGACATAAAATATAAATGTAATTTTAATTATTACTTATATTTTTAAGAAGTAACACTATTTTAGATCTCGCTTCATATTTTGTATCCTTTCCAGGACTAGTTTCAAGTAAGTTCTTCTCCATTTCAAACTGGGATCTGAATTATATTTGAAAAGAAAAATTTTCGCCTACACCGGGACTCGAACCCGGGACCCTTGGCTTTCCGGGCCAAGTGCTCTACCAACTGAGCTACCGAGGCGAGTTACGATCTAGATGCAAATTTTTCTCTTATGTACGTTGTAATTCCCTCGCGCCAAATACTTGAAACCATAGCTTCTATCTTTGCAAATGGCGGCTTCTTAGTTAAGAAGACATTTATTGGGAATTTAACACTACTTTAGCCAGCAGGGCTTCTATTGACGATTTTTATTATTAATTTAACACTTCTCATAGAAGGATAAATCATATTTGAAGAGAAATTTTTTTTTTCGCCTAGACCGGGACTCGAACCCGGGACCCTTGGCTTTCCAGGCCAAGTGCTCTACCAACTGAGCTACCGAGGCGAGTTACGATCTAGACGCAAATTTTTCTCTTATGTACGTTGTAATTCCCTTGCGCCAAATACTTGAAACCATAGCTTCTATCTTTGCAAATGGCGGCTTCTTAGTTAAGAAGACATTTATTGGGAATTTAACACTACTTTATAGCCAGTAGGGCTTCTATTGACGATTTTTATTATTAATTTAACACTTCTCATAGAAGATAAATTATATTTGAAGAGAAAAATTTTCGCCTAGACCGGGATCTGAATGTTGATTTGACAATTGTTATTTCTTTACTCTTCCTTCCTCTGGCAAAATTAATGAAACAATTAGAGAAATCTAAAGAACTCAGTTTGTGATAAAATCTACATCCAAAAATACGAAGACAAAATAATGCATTTTGAAATTTCCAGGAAAAAATAATAGTAATTTGGAGGTTCAATCACCAACAAAGGGAGAAAGAGTAAAGAAATACCAACTATCAAATCAATAGTCAGATGCCAGTGATGATGATGACTTCCTTAAAACTAGTCCAGGAAAGGATACAAAAAATGAGGTGTAAAATCTGATTAATTTAATTATTGTTTAATATCAATTGCATGAAATTGCAATTTTTTTATATCAAACTTATCAAGGAGCATAAAAATAAAAATTAATTATGCAGCATTATAAACTGAGACTATAAAGTTTTTATATCCACTTTAGAAACTTCATGATTCTCATTTGTTATTCAGGTAATTGACAAAATAACATTGTGATCTTTTAGTGCCAGTATAGGAAACATATATTATTTATTTCTACTAATATATCCCAACAAATTAGAATGTAGCTTACATTATCACAAATTAAAACAGTTTAACATTAAATGTAATAAAATCTTATAGTTATGTAGATAGTAATAAAATCTGTTCTCTTTACAAACAAATGTTTATGCCTTAAAATAATTAGGCCTTACAATTTAAGTACATGTATTCAGTTCTTTAATAATTATTCCCCTATAATAAAAATATTTAGTAGAACTTACATTTCATATTCTTTGAAAGACATAGATTATAGTTTTTATCAACATAAATGACTTAGAGCAAAATCACATTAATTTGTCCGCATGTTCTCTCTGACCTTACTTCTTCGTATATTATGTAGTATATGGAAAAGTATAGTAGTAGTCAGTGTTTTATTTTAGGAAGTAATATTTTGAGGTTCTTTTAATCAAATTATTTTGAGTCTGTATTATCTCAATATTACAGACTCAAAATAATTTGATAAATAAAACATTAATATTGAGGTAAGATAATACAGACTCAAAATAATTTGATAGTAGTAGTCGTCTGGTGGCTTCATGGTGCAAGCAGTTACACATTCGCCTCTCACTGCTGAGGGTCTCAAGTTCGTATCATGATCACTCCATTAGATTTTGTGGTGGATGAAACTGAGTTTGGGCACTTTTTCTCAGGGTTTCTTCCGTTTTCCCCTGCCATAAATTTAATTCCATAATTTCTCCACTCTCATCTAATTAATTTTGTTATATTTAATTTGGCCCTATGATAGTGCATCAGGCATGGTCAGCCGGCATCTTTGTTAAATATCTTCAATGTAAGGGGATTTATTGCATTTCATCTCTCAACCCGGTTCAGAGATTGACACAAGGGTTTTTTTTATAATATTCTATCCTGTACATCCTCATATGGAAACATGGGTGCTTCCTAGCAGAAATTTATTGATCAATCTAATTTAATTATGCTTATTTCCCTAGAGATGCTGCAAGTTATGTGGTCAGCACACTGCCTCAATGAGATATCTAGTAGACAAGTAAGATGGTGGAAGACCAATTAAATTTTTCTCAGAGGCTCTAATTTTGATTTGATGTTCTATCACAAGACTAAAAATCTTCAGATTCGGAACCAATAGCTTCAAGTCCCTTCTGAAGATTTGTTCCTTGAATCTTTTCATCCTAAAAAAAAAATCCAGTGAACCCAGGTGGGTTTAACCCAATACCCTCGGGACCAGAGGCAAGGAACATAACCCTTAGACCACCAAGCCAATGGAAAAATATAGCAATCTAAAAAAAATAAATAACTTTGAGATATTAATAAACAAATTTTATGTGCTCTTGAAGAATGATTACATTCAGACTTTTGTTTTTCTCTTCTTTGCTTTTGTAACAATACAAATGTTCTAAAACTGGAAGCTGATAAAAGTATTCTAGAAATTGGAAGATGAAGAGAGAAAAAAAAGTCTGTATAATTCAAAAAAGAATATTTCAGTTATATAAAACAAAAAATAAAGTGTCGAGAAAGAATAAACATGGAAGGAAATTCTGTCCAAATTTTGGAGATTTGGACCAATAATCAAAAGACACATCTAAAACATAATTTTACAAATATATGTCGACTTTTATCTATCCTATCGGGGCTAAAATTTAACCAGATTTAGAATCTCACATTGTAACCAACAGTCTAAAGCACTGTCTTGGTATGTTAAAAAATCCAATAATTTGGATCCGAGTGTGGGAAAACATTTTCGCATGGAATTTCGGCCAGTATTGGAGTGGTGCCCACCCAACATTGTACCATTGTACAGAATTTGGATATTCAAGTTAAAAAAAAAAATGTTAAGGCTGGACGAGCTGACATGCCAACCGTATGTTACTATACTGGTAGAATGATCTAGTTGTGACTCATTTAGCTGTGACCAGCAGTCAGCCAATAAGTCCTATAGTCACTTATGCTTCCAAAACATGGCATTTAAGGCCCTTGACCTATCAGCCAGCTGATGACCTCATGATCACATGTGTTAATCACAGAGGTGGATGATTATCCACTCAGCTATGATGTGGTTAGCATGTTGGGTCCTCCAGCTATTATATCTGTTCTCATGATTCCAGGTGAGCACTGGTACCATACTGGTCATTTCCCCCCCCCAATGGGACTTGAATCAGTGCAAGTCCTTAGCTCTGCATCAAGAACATCGTGCCTTAAACTGCTTGGTACAGCATGGGACTCCCTCGGCCTTAACTATATTTTGCTACTTCCAATATCAATGAAATAATTTTAAAAATTAAAATCAATAACCTAACAATATATTAATAAAATTATTAAACTCTATAGGGTCTTTAAACCTAAATAAAAAAATATTCCCCAATATCAAGCACTTTTCTCTATCATTAATTCAACGACCCTATTATTCACTTGTATTCATAAAAAAGTGAAGCGCTGTTTAATAAATTTATTAATGTACTATGTTAGGTTACTCATTTTAATTTTTAAGATTATTTTGTTGGGGTGAAACAGCTACTCAGTTATCCTAACAAGGCTGAGTGGAGACTTCATCCCAGCAAATTCACACCTTTTGTACTTGATATGTTTGTCAGAGTCAGAAAAGAACATACATATTTATTAAAATTATAAAACCCGTGTTATGTAATTTACTAAAAAGTAAAAGTTAGAGGTAAAAGCTCCTTAATGGAAGAGATCAAGACAGTAGACAAGTCAGGTTTTGCGAGGTATATGATGATTTCAGAGCCAAACTCTGCAATGAACTGACGGCATGCTCCACAGGGTGAGATGTAGCCAGTGTCACTATGTGCAGTTACGACAATTGCCTTAAATTGCTTGTTTCCTGCACTTATTGCCTTGACAATAGAGCATTGTTCAGCACAAACAGTTATTCCATACGCTACATTTTCTACGTTACAACCTGTAAACACTGTGTCATCACTGCATAACAATGCTGCACCAACGCTGAAGTTACTGTAAGGACAGTAAGCCAGATCTCGAGTTGATACAGCTTTCCTTATCAAATCTTGAGTAGCAACATCTATAAAAATCAAATTTGCATTTTTCAATTTCACAGTTTTATAAAGGTTAATAGTGAGTGGAGAACATATGTTAACGACTCACCTCATATCATTTCAAATTTCTTTGATACCGACGGTTTCAGACAATATATTGTCCCTCTTCAGTCATGGCTTCCACTGATGAAATTCTCTGGTTGTTGATTTCTCTAAGGACATCACCTCTTGACTGAAGAGGGACAAGATATTATCTGAAACCGCCGGTATCAAAGAATTTGAAATTATATGAGGTGAGTAATTAAAAATATGTTCTCCACTCACTATTAATGATATAACCTCATAATGTTTACTTCTCAATATTAATTTAAATATATTTATAAAGGTTATTTTAAGTTTTTTTTTTATGATGGATGATAGAAGAGGTAAAGAGAAACTTTCTTTTTATTATACAACTGAACAGAAAATATCTTCCTGAACTGGAATTTGATCCCCAGATCTCCAACTTCATGCACTAATCATTGTACATCTTAGCCAATCCACGAGCAGACACAAATTCTTCTCTGTTTGACTCCCTGTCCCATGCCATAGCCGGGTGGTTTATGGCATGATAATTTGATGCAAAGCAATGGGACTTGCACTGCTTCAAGTTCCAAGGGGGAAAAAATTCTCTTGTGGAATTCCAGCCAGCAAGGGATCGGTGTCCACCAGAATAATGAGGAATTTGGATAAGTAGGGGCTTAAGGTTGAGAAAACCAGCTAATAACATCCGGGGACCCGATGTGCTGACCACATGTCACCTCTGTACTGGCTGTATGGTCATCCACATCTTTGATTAACACATGTGGATGTGAGCCCAGCAGCCAAATGGTATGCTAAGGGCCTTCCAAGCCTATCCCACCATGGAGTTTATTTGAAATCCCAATGTACTCCTATTAGTGAACTTCTATTTATATTATAACAGGATCGCTTCTACTAATGAGATCTTGGATTCAAATCCTGGTTTAGGCAGAAATTTTTCTCTTTAGTTGTGTTAACTATTGCTTGGGAATATCAAGTCTGAATACGTTAACTAATATCGGCATTTTTTTTCTACAAACCAAAAATTTTGTAAGTCCCCATTCTACTGCTAGAGTGGGTGACTTATAAATATATTATAATGTTATATGTAAATTTATACACTCGGGCTGATACATTATATTTTGAAGAGAGAGAAAAATTTGTGTCTGAAGCGAGATGACTGGATAGCACAATTAGTTAGTGTGCTAGTATATAGAACTAGAGATCTTGGGTTAAAATCCTGATTCAGGCAATACATTTTCTCTTAAATAATTTATAAATCTTGTCTTTTCCAGTCATCTATTTGTTCATCTCTATTTGGTACCAACATTTTGAGAGAGATCTTGCAAACCATTTCTTTTTGCACTTTTTTAATTCTGAAGGAATGGAGCTGTTGAGGCTGTTCTCTTGTAGAGTTTTGAAAATTTTTTACAACTGTGATGCTTCTAAAATCAACAATATTTGAAACCTCCTGTTTCAAATGCTACCAATCTTAGCCATTTTATATTCATATGTTTTAAATTATAACTATTCCTTTTTATTATACTTTCAAGTAAAACACAGTATATTAGGTATATGCAGAACATATTTTGGTCAGCCGCATTGATCTAATTATTATATTCCCTGCCTTTAGTCCCAACGGTCGCAGGGTTGATGGATTTTTGGGATGGAAAAAATCCCAGGAACAATCCTCCGGGAGGGTCTCTAAGCCATGGGTCCTGAGTCTGAAGATTTTTGGGCTCATAAAAGAACCTCAAGCCTGAAAAAAGAGGCTCTGGGCAAAATTTGAACTATCTTCCTACATCCGAGTAATACTTTAGTTATATTATTTTTTTAGTCTGATCATCTTACCTCAATATTAATGTTGATTTGTTCTTGAACAAGTTTCAAAACAATTCTGTTTTATCGTCAACTTGTCCAGACTGGTTAGATTTATGTTGCACAACCTGGATGTTGATGTCAGCTCCATCCTTCTTTGGCCAACCATAGGATGGAGCTGACATCAACATCCAGGTTGTGCAACATAAATCAAACCAGTCTGAACAAGCTGACGATAAAACAGAATTGTTTTGAAACAAATCAATATTAATATTGAGGTAAGATGATCAGACTAAAAAAATAATATAATTGAAATAACCTCAAAATATCACTTCCTAAAATTAAATATTAATACTTTAGTTGCCTACTAGATGTCTCATTGAAATGGTAATTTGCTGACCACATATCACTCACTGACATCTGTCGGAAATAAGCATAACTAAATTAGCTTGGACAATAAACTCCTAAAAGGGGCAGCTGAAGCTAAACCCAAAGGGCTTGTGATGCCAAACAGAAATAATATATTTTAACAAATTTCAAAAAAATTAATGGAATTTCCAGGCTGCAAAGTCATCTGTAGAGTAAATTTTATCCTGAATTGGGATATAGCAGAAAAATATATTTATAAGATTTTTGGCATATCAATTTTTTTCCTCTTTATCTCAACCATCATCTCTCATGTAAATTACTTTTTAGAAATATCCTGTACAAAAAATGTGTTTGTTCAGTGAGCCACATGTTTTCAATTATTATGCAATATAATATGTGGACAAAGCAAAGAAAATTAAATTTATGGAAGGGTATATTAAATACTGTAAAATACTAAGTTACAATATAATGCAAATTTGATACCAAGTAAAAATGCAACATGGAACATATAAGAAGAGAATTTGTGAAAGGATAAATAAAAAAACACAGGAAGAATTTATGTATTTTATTATCCAATGTAAAAGTTCATTCCAAAAATGAACTACATTTCAACATGGACAAACAATTACAATGTTAAAAGCTTACTATAAAAACAAGCAAACAGAATGTATTTCAAAAAGGTCATTAAATCCCAAGATGATAGAGAAGGTAAAGAGTGACTTTATCCAACCTATGGCTCTTACAGCCCAAGTTGGGTCCTGGCCTTGGAGATTCTAAACCATGTGACTTAAATATGCTTATTTCCCTACAGGTAGTGAGCAACATGTGGTTGGCATGACACCTTAACGAAAGTATATATGTTTTTATTATTAATTTCATACATCTCAATGATGGATAAATCATATTTGAACAGAAAAATTACATGCTCAGACCTAGGCTCGAACCCAGGACCTTTAGCTTTCCAAGCCAATACTCTACCAACTGAGCTACCTGAGCGAGTTCTGATCTAAACGCAAATTTTTCTCTTATATATGTTGTTAATTCCCGTGCACCAAATGCTATGAAACCTTTGTTTCTATCTTTGCAAATGGTGGCTTCTTTATTAAGAAGATATTTATTCGGGAATTTTTATATTACATTATAATGCCAGTACGGCTTCTTTCAATGTTTTTATTATTCATTTCATACATCTCAATGATGGATAAATCATATTTGAAGGGAAAATTATACGCTCTCTTCAAATATGATTTATCCATCATTGAGATGTATGAAATGAATAATAAAAACATCAAAAGAAGCCATACTGGCATTATAATGTATTGTAAAAATTCCCAAATAAACGTCTTCTTAACAAAGAAGCTGCTATTTGCAAAGATAGAAATGAAGGTTTCATAGCATTTGGTGCACGGGAATTAACAACATATATAAGAGAACAATCTGCATTTATATCGGAATTTGCTCAGGTAGCTCAGTTGGTAGAGTATTGGCCCGGAAAGCCAAAGGTCCTGGGTTCGAGCCCCGGTCTGAGCATATAATGTTTCTCTTCAAACATGAAGTATATTTGTCAGACTGGGGTTCAAACCCAAGATCTTTGGCTTTTTTTCACTTCAAATATGATTTGTTCTTCAATAAGAAGTATTAAACTAATAATAAAATCAACTAAGGTATTAAAAGTCAGTAAATTTTAATAAAATCAAATGAGTTATAAGTCATCTCACCTCTTACATTCTGTGTTCTACAGAGCACAGGACCACGGTTTCAGGAACATATTTCTGAGTTGGAAATATGGCTTAAGATAGGAAGTGTTATGAAGAACATGGAGTGTATGAGGTGAGATGATTTACGACTCATTTTAATTTTATTAATTTGAAAACCTCATAATGTTAATTCCCATCATTAGTTTTATGAAATCAGTAAATTTTGCTTAAATGCCTCTTTCTTCAGGCTTAAGGTTCTTTTATGAACCTGAAAATCTTCAGATTCAGACCCATAGCTTGAAGTCTCTACCGGAGGACTTGTTCCTTCGATCTTTCCATCCTACAAATCCATTGACCTGGGCGGGTTTGAACTCACGACCCTTTGTACTAGATGCAACAAACATAACCACTAGACCACTGAGTCCAATAGTATTATTAATAGTAGTGTTTTATTTAATGTTTTCTTTAACAACTCAGTGTTGCAATTCAAAGCTGGGTATGAAAAAACTGAAAATTGTATTCAGTGACCTCTTATTTGAGGTTTGGTTTTTTTATATGCTACAAATCTATGACATGGGACCCACAGTTTTACTTCCCTTCCAAAGGATCCCATTTTCAGGATTTATATGCCCTAAAAAAATTCAATGACCCTGGCTGGGTTAGAACTCAAACTTTGGAACAAGAGCCAAGCATAGTAACCACTACTCTCCCAGGACCAACATCCATTGGCTAACTGTTATACAGGACTCGAAGCTTTGCAAGTCTGTGAGGCACCCAAGGGAAAACTTACCCATTTCAGTTCACTCACTGATATAATGCCTACAATTATATACAAATGAAAAGCAAGTCTATGTACTATTAACTATTTAATATGATATTGAAAGTAATTTCTCAGGAAAATACTATCCTTCCTTTCAGATTTTGTTTTATTTTGTGAAGTCCCACACCTTTTAAGTTGCAGCACATTTGCTTTGCTTGTTTTATGGAAAATAACATGTAGGCTTATAGAACTGAAATCAGCCATTATCTTAACTCATAGTAATATACGTGTCCATGAACACTACTATTACATAATCTTGATTCTATGAAATTGATCTCAAGTCAGCACATATGTTGACTTGGCTACAACTCCCTCCTACTGAACCAACAATTACATCTCAATATTTTGGGGATCCAAAGCTGAGTCCTGTGTAAATAACTTATGTCATTTTGTGAGCTTTTAATATGAGTACAAGTATTACTAAAGTAAAGCTGTCAGTAATGAATGTCTATTATTAGAGGATTACTCATAATAAATAGCACAATATCCCTTTGTGGGCCTTGGCCTTCTTTAGAAGCTCTTGCAATACCTTCCTATCTTTCACTTGCTCTTTCCAGTTTTTTTTTTATTCCCAGATTCATGACACCCTCAATCCTGTCATCCTCCCATCTTGACATAGTCTATCCCCACTTTCCTAGTTTGGTAAGACTTTTTTTTAAATTCTCTTATCAGAGAACTTACATAGTAGCTTAAATATAATTAAAATGTCTCCAAATAGCAAAGTATTTACAGAGGAATTAACAGGTCTTTGGACTTCTGACAATTATAACTGACATCAAGAAGATGGGTAAAATGTTGCCGCTTATCACATGGAGTAACAGTGGTGATAATGGAGAGAGCACTTACTCTCCAGAATTTCATGATCTACACTAAAATAATTATGATAATAATTTGTTCAACTGAAACTGAAGAAAGTGATAAAAGTACCTATAGGTCTCAGCTTCAAAGGTGTCATACCAAAGACATTAAACTCTAGCTTACAGACACTTAACACATACATTCAGTTACAGAAAGCAATTATTAACATCTGTCACACAGTAAAAAAATTCTAAACTTCACACAAGAAACAACATTACAGTTCAGAGAAGCCTTACAACTATATCAAATTCAAAGTACTAGTTGCTACTTGATTTTATCCATTCAGTCATTTTTCTTTCTGGATTTAACCCAAGATTGCAGTTTACATATATTTGGGATAATAATAATAATGTATGAAAGAAATTTAACTTCTAATGATTCAAAGTAACATTTAGAATAAAATAGTTGACTGCTGAAATGTCATAGTCTATATTAAAATAAAAAAATAAAAAATTGCATAATTGTAAAATGTCTACATACAGCCCAGAATGACTGCAGTGGTTTCTCCCATTGACTAGCAGTGAAAATTTCTGCGAGTTTCATTTTTTGAGATGATTTTTATTCCAAAATGAAGCTTAAATATATGCTACAATAAACATAAAAAAATTGCAGACGATGCAGAAGCAAATGAGAAAAATTATAAAGCAGTATTTCACATTCTGCCTTCACTAGTTTACTAACATAAAATTGTTAACTACAGCACAAAACTGAGTAATTTTTTTTTTCGGATGAATATTTAAGATGTAGGTCGTTAGTAATATTATATCCTTGAACTTATTGGAAGTAAATTAGTTTGCAGATGATAGGTTAGGTGATGACAAGTTAGTATACACCAGATTGGTTTACAATTTACTGATTAATCATTATCATCACTTCAAGGGATAGGCCATTGCCCATTCTGACTTCACATGACGTCAATACATCGTTTTCTAGCTGTTGAACATCTCGTCATCCTCTTTCTTGATAGCTCATAGCTAGTAGTGGATATTGTTCCTCACTCATTCTGTCTATATGTTCATTCCACTTTTCTCTGTACCGGTAATATATTACTTTATCTATTTTAGTACACCTTTTGACTTGCCTAAGGAAACTTGTTTTCCTCTGACTGAATTCTATTTATTTGTGTTTTCATTGGAACTCAAGTTTCAGAACCATAAAGCAGCATAAGAATTACCGCAAGTCTTAGAGTTTTATTTTTGTTCCATTATTAATGAGATTCTCTCTGTCCCTACATACTAAATTATGTCACAACCACAATGACCACTAACATTCTTCAAGCAACATACCAAATAGAAATTAAAACATTTCGTTTGTTCATCTCTTAGAGTTGTTTTTGTCAAACATATGTTTCAGAGCTTCTTAGCCCCATCATCAGCGATTACAGACTGAATTTTCTCATTTTGTCGGCCCTGATTCTTGATTCCTGCTCTCTTTGCCTCTGGTCCAATGAATTTACTAATGAAGTTCCTTTCTGCGGGAATTTCAAAGTTCATAATTCTTTCCTTGTTCTCATTATTTTAAAATACCAAATAGTGTTTTATAATGTGATACTTTTCTCATTTGTTTACACATCACCTGCTTAATTTTAAAACAAAAATTATCTCAATTTCAGAAGTCTACTTTTTGCATCCTCCCCCTCTCCATGATTAGCATGACACAACCCCTTCCCAAAGTATTACTTTCAGTTTTATTAACTGAATTTTGCTAATTCTCAATTTGAGTAGTTGGCTCAAGTATCCTTATACCTCCTCTATCATATCTGAGATGTATAAATCAATTATACAACATACTGCATACAGATCTTTAAAGGAACTATAGTTCTGCAGTTCAGAGAAATTACTGTAGATACTGAGAAAGTTTTGACTGGAGGTAGTCCAGATTTAGAGGCAGTAATTGTTTGATTGTTGTAATTTGAACTTTGAAAGATCAGGTTTGGCAAGATAAACGGTTATATCAGAACCAAATTCTGAAATAAACTGACGGCAAACACCACAAGGGGACACAAAACCCTTATCGTTGTTTGCTGCTACAGTACTGCTTTGAATGACATGTTTCCGTTACTAACAGCTTTCACTCCAGCTGTTCTCTCTGCACAAATTGAAACTCCATATGAAACATTCTCAATATTGCAGCCTGTATATATTGCCCCATCACTGCAGAGAATAGCTGCACCGACTTTAAACTTGCTGTAAGGGCAGTAAGCCAGTTCTCTTGCTGAGATGCCTTCCTTTATCAGATCTTGAGTAGCAGCATCTGATATAAATTAATTTTTTATTAATCCACATTACACAGGATCCCATATCTGTTTCATAGTTGTTTTAAAGCTTTTTTCATCCTATTTTTAGAAAAAAATACTGTATTTTACCATATATTTACACCCCCTCCCATTATTCACAAAAGTTTTGACTGAAAAAAAATACTGAAGAGGAATTAAGGGGATGCATACATCTACAGTGCTTAATAAGGGTAATCTGAATAATGCAATTTCCAGCTATTCTTTTGTTTATTTGCATGAACAATTCCTGGATTATATTTGAGGAGAATAATGTTTGCCTAGACCGAGACTCGAACCTGGGACCCTTGGATTTCTGGGCCAAGTGCTCTACCAACTGAGCTACCGAGGCGAGTTACGATCCAGACGCAAATTCTTCTCTTATATACGTTGTAATTCCCTATCGTCAAATGCTTTTGAAACCATTGCTTCTATCATTGCAAATGGCGGCTTCTTAGTTTAAGAAGACATTTATTGGGAATTTAACATTACTTTATAAAACTAGTAAGGCTTCTAATTATGTTTTTATTATTAATTTAACATTTCTCACTGAAAGATAAATTATATTTGAAGAGAAAATTTTTTGCCTAGACCGAGACTCAAACCCGGGACCCTTGGCTTTCCGGGCCAAGTGCTCTACCAACTGCGTCTGGATCGTAACTCGCCTCGGTATCAATTCAGTATAAGTAAAATGTTAAAAACTAGAAATATAGACAGAGAGAAAAAAGTTAAACAATATTAAGAGACATTGCCCTATGATTTAATTAAATGGCTGCGGTATATTGACCGTGCAAAGGTAGCATAATCATTAGTCTTTTAATTGAAGGCTAGGCCTACTTAGTTCTTTCAATAAAAGTTTATTTATGCAAATTAAGTAAATTAATTCTTAGATTTATGTTTATTTATAGTATAGGACATATGCTACCTTTTCTCAAAGTTCCTGTGGCTTTTCCGAAAATTCAGTACCTCCCCAGGGAGACATGCTGCAAGGTTTGAAAACCTCTGGTATAGCTTTTACTGATATTTAATAAATATTCCTATTAGATCATAAATAAGAAAGGTCACAAAAATAAACCATCAAATTGTTTTTCCATGTATCTTGTAAGCTAATAAAAAAGTAATGCCATAGACCAATCTTTGGTAAAGTAATTTTAATTTAAGTTCATTAAAACTATCACAAATGGAACTAAGAATGACTTGTTTATGGGAAATCATCAAATAAGTAAAGCAACTTAATTAATACTTTTAAGATTCCCCATCATTTTTCTCTTAATTATCCTTAGACTGAAAAATTAAATAGGTGTTTTCATTTCATTAGTACATTCTGTCTCAAAATAAAATGTACCATATAGAACTATGAAAGTTAGCCTCTGATGACTAAATATTAAATAAATAAAGTTTTATATTTAGAAGATATCAAAGGAAATGCAATTTGAAGAAAACTGTGCTATCTCTAAAAACTGTATATATTAATAACTTCCCCCGCCCGGATAGATTTAATAAACAAGTCGGAAAAACTGCACTTAAACTGACGTGAAATATTTTCAAAGTCCTACAGAACAACAGTGTGCACGCGCCAGTTTATAGAGCCAGTGATAACCCACCATAGAAACCACATATCAATTATGATCCTCAATTACTATTGATATCGTACTAAAGTTAAAGAATCTTATGCTACATGGCAGTATCTCGCTATGAAATTTAAATGACCAATCTTTGCAATAAATCCCCAAATCTACGTTAAAAAAAATATATTAATAATATTAAAATTATCAAATGTTTATTAAAAATGGGTGTACACTTACTTATCACTCCCTAACGCCGATCGAACCAGCGATAACCCAAAACAGCGATAGAAAAATCATAGACTAAGTAATATACTCTGCATGGAGAAAATAGCAGTTAGCATCACAATATTGTCTAACAGTGTCATAATATTGTGATTTGCATATTTAAATTAATACTTGAAAATTGTCTAATAATGCTATAAAAATTATTTGAAAAAGTTTAAAATATTAAAAAATTTAGTAAATACAGAAGAAGAGCAATAGTTTACAACAATAATTAATATAAAATTATGGAATATTCACCTGAAAGATCCGTCTCCTCAACTTAATATTAAGTTGAGGATATGGACCTTTCAG
This sequence comes from Diploptera punctata, assembly GCA_030220185.1. Taxonomy (NCBI): domain Eukaryota; kingdom Metazoa; phylum Arthropoda; class Insecta; order Blattodea; family Blaberidae; genus Diploptera; species Diploptera punctata. The sequence continues at coordinate 1,005,959 of JASPKZ010010241.1, forward strand.
GTGAATATTCCATAATTTTATATTAATTTTGAATAATACCTCAACGGAACACATCATGAATCTTATAAAAGTTCATTACACAATAAACTGAAAAATCAAAAAGTAGTAAAAGTTCAGTTGAGCCAACAATTCTTCTTCCACTGATTTAAAATATAAATTGTATTACTTTTTTTTTACATTCTCTCAATTTGGTATCTTAGGACCTCAAAAATCTGACATTTGAAATTACCATTTTTCCCAGAATTTTAAATGTGGGACTATATAGGGCTAGTAAGGAATAATTATATTTCCCACTAGCAATACCCCAGCGTGCACTGCTACACCTAAATGAATCAAATGTGTTTTTATGTTTAGTTAAATAAGTAAAAAGAAAAAAAGTATAAATTTATAACGTAATTATCAGTTTAGCAGTTTTTTGTCGTGTTAGAGGTAAATTGGCCGGTTTATGGGTTTCAATTGTTTTAGAGGTAGATTTATTGGTTCATTTTATCATTTTAGAGGTAGCTCGATCAGTTTACAGGTAGTTTTTTTTTCTTCATTAAGAGGTAGTTTAATCGGTTTACTGGTAGTTTTGGTCTTTAGAGAGGTAGTTTGATTAGCTACTGGTGGTCATTATAGAGGTAATTTCATCGGTTTAGGGGTAGTTTGGTTAGATCAGTTGGACTTTTTAGATTATGTTTCTGGGATAGGTTAGGTTATGTTAGGATAGTTTAGGTTTAGTTAGGTTCACTTTGGTATGGTTTGGTTTGGTTAGGATAGTCTTATGTTTGGCTTAGGTCCAGTTTTGAGTTCAGTTTGGGTTCGAGTTCAGTTTGAGTTCGGGTTCAATTTGGATTCAGTTTTTCTTTCAATTTTGGTTTCAGGTTTTGGTTTTTGTTTTTTGTTTTGGGTTTGAGTCTGGATTTAGGTTAGGTTAGACTCAGTTAGGTTGGGTTAGGCACAGTTAGGTTAGGCTCAGTTGGGTTAGGGTTAGGTTTGTGTTAGGGTCAGTTTACGGTCAGTGTAGGTTCTGTTTAGGTTCAATTTGGGTTGATGTTAGGTTCTGGTTAGGTTCAATTTAGGTTGAGGTTAGGTTCAGATTAGTTTCAACTTGAGTTGACGTTAGGTTCAGGTTAGATTAAGGTTAGGTTTAGGTTTGGTTAAGGTTAGTTTCAAGTTAGGTTCAATTTATGTTGAGGTTAAGTTAAGATAAGTACAAGTTAACAAATAACCCTCAAAAAGTTATAACTAGTGAACATCTCTGCACATGACATAATATACAATGAATATTCACTCCTTTGCCCTAAATGTAGACCTAGACTTGTAACATACAAAGACTTGAAACATATAAATAATGCTCAATTAATTTATGATGCTGCAAAACTACCTTGGAACAACATATGGACACTTAGGACTGTAGACGAGAAAGTTGAAAATTTTAATTACATGATTTTACAATTGTATGACAAACACGCACCTATCAAGTCTAGACATATAAACAGACCACCTGACACTAGATATCTCATAATATCCAATTGCTTATGACTGAGAGAGATGCAGCATACAGGAAATACAGGAGGAATAAAGTCAATCAAACTGTTAGAAATGCAAAATTAAAATATGCCGATAGTATTATTACAAAATCCATGTCCAACTCATCTGACATGTGGAAAAATTTTTAATCAATAGGCCTCTGCCAAAGCAAAATGCAGGTAGAAACAGCTGACCTACCACTAGATGAGTTGAATGACCATTTCACCCGCCTCTCTACTGACAACAACTCACAACACAAACAACAGACAATAGATGAACTAGTGTCATATTCCCAACCCACCCGAGACAAATTCTTTTTTTCCTACATCTCACCTGATGACATTTAGAGAGCAGTATTACATATTAAATCTAAAGCCCAAGGAATAGACAATATAACAATAACTACCCTACAAAAAATAATTGGCATTATTCTCCCGACAATAACCCACATTTTTAATGCCTCTATAATGACCGGGACCTATCCCAGACTCTGGAAAATGGCTCTAGTTCATCCAACACCGAAATCAAACACTCCCACAACACTCGATGATTATAGACCAATTAGTATTCTTCCCTCTTTGTCTAAAACACTGGAACACATAATACACTCACAGTTAACAGATTACCTCACCACACACGACTTACTTGATGAGCATCACTCTGGGGTTTTAGAACGGGACATCATACAAGTACTGCACTACTTGACATTGTAGAGGACATAAGAGATTCAATGGACAAAAGCAAACTCATTGCAATAATCCTACTCTACTACAGCAAAGTCTTCGACACAGCAGATATAGACTTAATGCTAGTGAGACTAAAGACACATCTATTGGAAAACTGATCGTCAGCAATCAGTTTCTGTTAATAATCGCATTTCTTCCTGGCGCTTGGTGAGGAAAGGGGTACCTGAAGGTGGCATGCTCGCCCCTCTTCTCTTCTCAATTTATATTAATGACGTGACAAAGAAACTACAAAACTGCAAGCATCATCTTTACGCCGACGACCTACAGATTTACACACACTTTAGGCCTGACGAAATTAACAAATACATTCACAAAGTAAACACTGACCTCAGACATATATCTTTATGGTCCAGACAATATGGGCTAAAACTAAATGTAAACAAAACACAAGCAATCATTATCAGACATCCAAGACTATTAAACTCCATAAACAATGGCAATATGCAGGCTAGATAATGAACAAATTCCTTATACGATGATGTTAAAAACTTGGGATTTTACTTACGTTCTAATTTAAATTGGAATGCCCAAGTAAAACAAACATCTAAAAAGATTTTCTCCATAATGCATTCCCTAAAGCGTCTCAAAAATTTTCTTCCTACAGCTCTTAAAAGAATTTTAATCCAAATCTTAGTGATGCCGCATTTTGACTATTGTGATGTTATACTAACTAACATAAGTGACGGATTGTCGAGCAAACTGCAACATGTCCGTAATATGTGTATCAGATTCATATTTCTTCTTCTTCTTCTTCGTCAGGCTCTACGACTTCCAGTGGAATGTCTTGGCCTTCTCAACCAGTTTACGCCACTTCTTCCTATCTTGTGCAGTGGATTTCAAATCAAAAATCCCCATCTCTCTCAAATCTTCAATTACGTCATCTTCCCATCGATCCTTGGGTCTTCCCCTTGGTCTTGTTCCTTGTGGCTTCCAATTCAAAATATCATTCGGCAATCTTCCCTTTGGCATTCTTAGTGTATGTCCAAACCATTGTAATCTTTTGGATTTGATGAAACTAACTATATTTTTCTTTATTATTCTTGAGGTATAATTCGTCATTCCTTCTCAACCTCCAATTTCCATTTTCCTTTACTGGACCTAGCACTCTTCTAAATATTTTCCTCTCAAACGTTAATAGTCTTTGTTTATCTGCTTCTTTTAGTACCCAGGTTTCAGCTCCATAACATATGATTGGTCTTATTATTGCTGTATATAATTTGAATTTAACATTTTTTGATATTAATTTGCTTTTGAATATATCGAAATTAGCAAAATATGCTTTATTCCCTTGCGATATTCTTGTTTTGATCTCTTCTTCAACAGTATTATTATCGTTTAGTATTGTACCTAGGTACTTAAAGGAGTTAATTTGATCAATACAGTCACTATTTATAGTTAGTTCAGTCAAATTTGTTTTATTTCTCATACATCTTAAATATTTTGTTTTATTTAGATTGATTACAAGCCCATATTTTATACTTTCATTTTTCAATTTGTCAAAGGTTTCCAGTAGGGAATTTTTTGTTCTTGCTGTTATTATTACATCATCAGCATATGCAAGACACTGTTTTAGTCTTGTTGAAATATTTCCTCTTAGATCAAGTTGTTTTAAGACCATATCCATTACTATACAGAATAATGTCGTAGATAAAGGATCTCCCTGTTTGACCCCAGAGTTTACTTCAATCGCATCGCTGAGTGTGTTGCTACATTTTAATCTTACTTTGGTATCTATCAAGGTTAAAGCTATTAATTTTATTAGTTTTTGAGGGTATCTCATATTCACTTAGACTTTCAATTATTTTGTTTCGATGTACAGTATCAAAAGCTTGGGAGTAATCAACAAATATATTATATAAGTTAATATTGTATTCGTGACATTTCTCAAAGATTTGTTTCATTACAAAGATATTGTCTATTGTTGATCTGTTTGGTCTGAATCCTGCTTGGGCCTCACTCATTTTCCCATCTATTATTTCTAAAAGTCTATTGTTTAATATAATTGCAAAAATCTTGTATGCTATGTTCAAGAGAGTTATAGGTCTGTAATTATTACATAACAGTTTATCTCCTTTCTTGAACACAGGACAGATAATTCCTTCATTCCAGGTTGTCGGTATTTCTTCTTTATTCCAAATATTGAGTATTAGTTTATGTATTTTTTGTTTTAATGTTCGTCCTCCATGTTTAATTAATTCTGGTGGAATATTATCAGGACCAGCTGATTTATTTGATTTTAAATTTTGTATAATATAACATAGTTCGTTCCACGATGGAGGTTGTATTGTTTGTGAGTTGGGAAAGTTTGGAGTTTCTGGTATAGTAATTCTTGTTTGATTATCTTTATGAAAGATTTCGGTGAAATATTCTTTCCATCTTTGAAGAATTTGTTCTTTTGTGTTAGGATATTACCTTCATTATCTCTGCATAATAAAGAACCTGCTTTGTATTTTTGGAAACTCTTTACATCTTTGAAGAATTTCCTGGTTTCATTTTTCTTATAATTTAGTTCTATTGAATTGAGTTTCATATTAAGCCATGTTCGTTTTTTCTTCTTACATAACTTATTTGCTTCGTTCCTTTTGATTTTATAACTTTCTTGATTCATTCTTGTGTTCATTAGTAATTTTTTCTGCCTTGCTTCATTCTTCTGTTTTATGGCTTCTTTACATTCTTCATCCCACCATTCGTTGCGTGGTTGGACTTCTTGTTTCATTATGGTGACATTAGCTGATTCTTTAATTGCTTGTTGTATTGAGTTCCATTCTTCGTTAATATCATCTTTTTCATCTAATTTAATCAGATTTTCATATAACGTCTTACAATATCCTTTTAATTTAGCAGCATTCTGTAAATTATTTTGATTCCATTTAATATTTATCTCCTGTTTCTTTTTGTTTTTATAGATGGTTGGTAATGATTGTTTCATTATCACTTTCACTAAAAAGTGATCTGAATCTATATTTGGTCCTCTGAGGGATCTTACATCTTCTATCAGTTCATGTTTATTACCATTAGTCAGAACATGATCAATTTGGTTTATGGTATTGTTATCAGGTGATTGCCATGTACCCTTGTGTATTTCTTTATGTTGAAATTGTGTACTCATGAGATTCATATTTAATGTCCGAAAATATGATCATATTTCTCCATTATTCCACGAATTGTCATGGCTACATCTAAAAGAGAGAAGAAAATCACACTGTCTAATTCTCTTATTTAAGATCTTACGTACCTCGATTCCCAATTATTTATCATCTCATTTCCAGTATCTGTCCTCCAACCACAACTTAAACACACGCTCACAACATAGTCTCTTGCTTAATATACCACAACATAGGACATCACATCACTCCATGTCATATACTATTTTCACTTCTCGCAACTGGAATTCCCTACCACAAGAAATAAGGGGCTGCTGGACATTGGCATCTTTCAAAAGAAATCTAATTTTATATTTGCTCTAACCTCGACTTCATCATTACCTAGTTTAAGGTACATACATTAATTGGTGTTTGTCATATAATTTATCATATTTATACTATTGTTATTATTATCATCATCATCATTATCGTATTATTATTGTTATTATCGTATAAAATGTTGTTTGCATATGAAATTTACATTACATTTAATATATGTTTAACTCTTTAAAATTAGTATAGCATATATCTATATTGTCAAATATTTTTTTGGAAAAAGTCGGTTATATGTCTCAGACAAATTCTTCTAAGTTCCACAGAATCACAGTGCGCATGCACGAGTTGTAATGGTTAATATAGCCTCCAGTAGATGGCTCTGCAGTCGGCGTTACCAACTTTTGGAATAAATTTCCAAATGCAAAAAAAATGGACGTTAAGTAACTTGCCATTTCCTAACTAAAGAAAACAATTTACATGCATATTATTTATTCCCAAATGCTTAAAAAAATGGACGTAAACCAACTTCCCATTACCTAATGTAACAAAACAATTTACATGCATACCATTTAATGAACTATAAACTAATTTTACGTACACTAACACTAAATATGGTTTGAAATTATTTTCAAATGGTGGCATCGTTGGAACAACATGGGAAAGTAGCAAGCAAGTAATGTATCCATGATCATGTTTTACGTAAATATATAAATATAAAATATTGTAAAGAAAGCTTGAAGATCATATCAAAATGTTTAAAACAGTACAAAACATGTTTACAAGTGTTTAGTGCATCAGTGGCATAAGAATGTACATGTAGAATTGTGATGGGCATATAACCTACCACACCCATTTTTTTTTTTTAATTGTGCTGGTTGAGTGGAAGAGAAGGCCTTATGGCCTTAATGCTGCCAGAATAAATAAAACATGATTATTATTAATTTAGGTTGAGGTTAGACTCAGGTTAGGTTCGGTCATGTTTGGTCAGGTTGGGTCAATATAGTACAGGTCAGGTCATTTAAGCGTCCAAAATGCTACTTTTTTCACGTTCTTCACTACAAAAGGTTGATTTTTAAAGGTGTAGGAGTTGAGTATCACAACTCTCTTATAGCATATGTTCATCCCAGGAACCTGCTGAACATTTTGCAAAAAGCCCCATAAAAATCGGATGAACGGTGTGGCAGCACATAACATACGAACAAACAAACATTCATTTTTATAGTAGATTAGTCAAATTTGCAACCAGTAGCTGACAAATGTAAAAGAAAAAAAAAATTGTTAGAATTAAAACAAAAACCTATAGAGGATACATGGTTAAACAATAAATATTAAATTGTAGTGCATTAAATTTAATTACATGATATCGCTCTAAATCGGATTATAACCTATTTGGCTTATTTTGTTCAATTCAAAAGTTTTCTTACCAAGAGTTGAGAAGTCAACTATAGTTGGATCGCCCATTCTTGTAACCTGAACAAACTTAACTTTGTCTGATGTCTATTGGGTTAAGGCTGCTGAACTAATTTCTTTATTCATTATACAGCTTATTTATACAGAATGTCTTGTATTATCAGAACAATACGGCAATTTTACAAAATAAAGTCCCCAAGATAAATTCGAATAAAGAAATCCAAGTAGTGCCTGTTTTTGAAAATTTTTTTGCTGACTGATAAACTGTAAAACATTGATGTCTGTCTTTAAATAAAACAGCATAAATCGTTAACAATAACAAATTTTTGGAACTTCATATTTTCCATCTATTAAAAAAGTTATGATGGTAATTCTGTATTTATTTGATTGACATGTTGGTTTTCTGAACGTGAATTTAGCTCCATCTGTCGTGAAAATGTATCAAAACAGCTGGTCGTCGTGACGTCAGAGTCGAAGAGCAGTCGCCAAACAAACGACATACGATAAAATTCAAGACTTACTTGACGTATGTTTTTGCACTTACAGAAGGCCAAATCTTTTATATATTTATATTGCACATTACCCATTTTAAATATTCAATAGTGCTGCATTAAAGGAAAGTAGGCCTATTTTTAAAATCTTACAATGAGTGAGCTCAGCCAGGAAGAGGTAAACATATTCTTTTATTTGTAAATTTTACGTTTTTTAAGAGAAAGCAAAGCTATACATACAAAGGAAGCATGGGTTAAGATCACATCGTGATTTGCAAATTCAAGCGGGGCCATTGTTGTTTTGAAATATTTACGAAACTGTAATTTAGGAATTTTGAAATACTAATTAATTGATAAAGTCTTTGTTTTTTAGATTAAATTATTTGTAATTTTGAAAATGGGGGTAATTGTTATTTAGATCTTTCATACTTTTGATTGTTTCTCATTGGAATAATTTCATTTGCTAGTTTATAAGTTTAATTTGAAATTGAATGTTATTAAGTGTATGAAACTGATTTTTGGTTGACATTTCTTACAGATACGCCGTCGAAGGCTAGCAAGGTTGGCAGCATTGGACACCAGTGCTAGTTCATCTAGTCAGCTGGCACCACCATCTCCAGGTGCTGGAATACCACAGTCACCATCAACTCCAGGATCGTCACAGATTAACAACGAAATTGGTGTGTTTAATTATAATCATACTCCAAACAAAGGATGTTTCCATTAAGCACAGTGAGAATTTTTTCTAAGTACCAGGCAGATGCCACGCGCATGCGCCAACAAATGCTTAGCGGTTTACTCTATGGAATATTGTGATGCAGCCAACATTATACATGCTATTTAACAAACCTGAAAGCTAACCCGACGCAATTAAAGTACTCTAACCAATAAAAGACGAACCTAAAAGCTAACCTAATGCAATTTAAGCACTCTAACCTGTGAAAAAATGCAATGCCCAAAAATAAATAGTAAGTTCTGAAATTCTAAAGTACATACTCTATGTTGGCTGCACTGTTGTTGTATAGAATATTTGTTAAAATCAATATGGCTGCCACGTCCTCATGTCATGTATATAGTTAAATATCATAGAAAAATATGTTGAAATAATCATTAGAAAAAATGTAAAAATTTATTGTAAATAGTCGGAAATAATTTTAAAATACAACCTGTTGGAACATGCGCGTGGTGTCTACCTGGGACTTAGAAAAAATTCTCACTGCACTTAATGGAAACATCAGCCCAAACGACTTCTGATATTTCGTTAACATCTTATTTTTAACCTTTTCCACCTCTTTGTAGGAGTTGGATAACTCAGATTACAAAGTATCTGGCTGAAGGCAGAATTGTCCAAGTTCAATTTTTGGCAGTGGAGGAATGGAAATTTTTCCTTATTAATTCTTACCCAGATTATTAGTGGGACCTAGTTTAATATGAAATGACAAAGTCGAATAGGAGGAGACTAGCACTGATGATCAATCCCATTATTTAAAAAAAATTGAAAAAACACAAATTTTGGTGTATTTAAGCGATACAATTAGACAACTTAATGAAGATCTCGGCTGTTGTACACTTCAGGTCGCAAACATTTTTCAATTTAATATCTTATTCCACTGATGCACTAAACACTTTTAAACGTTTAAAACATTTTGCAACACTTTTAAACACATTTTAAACATCTTCCAATGTTGCAACGAGTTTTTTTTCGTATTTATTTGCGTAAAACACGGTCGTGCTACACTGCTTACTTCCTACTCTTTGTTATTTTCCCTCCACTTCCTATGTTGTTCCAGCGTTGCCACCATCAACAACCCAAACTTGTTTTTAAATGTAATTCCACGTTCCCTGGATTTCACCTACGTTAGAGTAATTGATTTGTGTTACAGTAATTGATTTAGATTTGGTTAGCTTTTAGGTTCCTTGCTTTTTAAATGTGATTTGATACGTAAAATAAATTATACATTTTTAGACAAGTTCTGGGAATTTTGTGTCAATGTTGGTCATACTGATTTCACATACATATACCGCCAACTGCTGGAGGTTGCATTTATCTACCTGGGATAATTGGAGCACTAGTGCATGCGCACTGCGATTCTATTGAACTTAGAAACATTTTCGTGCGACCCGAAGTGTAGCATATCCAAGATCTCAACTCCATAGCAACATGGAGAAAACAAATAGAACTCATTATAAATTCTGAGAAGTCACAAGCAATTGTCATCGGCCATCAAAGTCTATTAAACAAAATTGATTATTCATCGATAATCTCTGTAAATATAAATATAACTGAAATTCCATTTAAACCTTCCGTGAAAAACTTGGTGTATATTCCGACCAAAATCTTAATTGGCAGGTTCATTTAAGAGAGATTTGTAAAAAAATATATTCAATCTTCCATTCCCTAAAACATTTGAAAAATTTCCTTCCTTCTTCATTGAAAAAAGTACTTGTCTCAACTTTGATTATGCCGCATTTTGATTATTATGACTTACTCTTAACTGACATGACAAAGACTACAATGAGTTCATAATGCTTGTGCATGATATATATTCAACCTCCGTAAATCAGACCACATAACTCAATATTTGAAATGTTGTCTTGGCTCCGATTGGAAGACAGGCGAAAGATACATTGCCTCTGCTTCTTATACAACACTTTGTCCACATCATCACCCCTTTATATTTCTACTCGCTTTCATTTGCTATCCTCCCACCATAACTTAAACACACGATTGAGAGGAAATTTAACTCTAGCTATTCCTCTACATCCAACATCTTACTATTCCTCATCCTTCGTTGTTTCAGCCACACAACTCTGGAATTCCCTCCCCTCGTATATCAAGGACTGCCTACTCAAAAACAGTTTAAAAAGAAACTCGCTACATATTTCTTAGACAATATAATATATAACCCTGTTCCATGTATACTTTTATTGTTTCTTTATATTTTAAACTTTCTTTACCAAGCAATTTACTTAATCTAATTATAGGTTATCTTATTATTATTATTATCTTCTTCTTCTTCCTTCCAAGTATTAGGCTAAGGCCTGTTACGATCCTATAGAAAATTTTCCCTCCAGCGTTTCATAGGACGGTCCAGTGATCTTTGTCCTCTTGGTATATAATTATAAACAGCTTTGGGGATCCGATTTGAACTCATTCTTTCTAGATGATGTTTCCAATTTAGTTGGTACTGTTTAATATATTCCAAAATTAGTGTAGTCTTCAATTCTTTTAAGATATCGGTGTTCCTTTTCCGATCCCATCTGGTATAACCCGCTGTTCTGCACATGAATCTCATTTCACAAGCCGTTATTCTGCTTTCATGTTGTCCTTTTAGTGTCCATGCTTCACTACCATAGGTCAACACTGGTCTAGCCAAAGTGTTATATAAACGTAATCTGGTGTTTTTTTGTACAAGGGATGGTTTCATAACTTGATTAATAATTCCCAAACTTTTATTATAACTAGTAATTTTTTCAGGGATATCCTTTTCATCCCAGATAGAGAGATAATATCCAAGATATTTAAATTGATTAGATCTCTCTAAAATTTTATTCTGGAGACAGATTTTACTTTGTATGGGGTCCTTCCCATGAAATGCCATAATTTTAGTTTTGTTAATTGATATTTCCATATTAAATTTGGCACCTATTTTTTATAAATTATAAATTGATCGTTGCAAATAATTTTCGGAAAGTGCCAGAAGAGCTAAATCGTCTGCAAAAAGAATAGCATCAAGTTTGAGGTTCCTATTGATGGGTATATATCCCCGTTGTGTTTTCCTCCGTTCGTTTATTATTCTATTCATATATATATTATTATTATTATTATCATTATTACTATTTTTCTGTCTTGTCAAATTTATATTGTATAGTCTATATCTATTATGTATCAGTCATAATTCTTATTGTATGTATAATTTAACCCTGGTAAAGTGGAAGAGAAGACCTTATGGTCTTAACTCCATCAGGTAAAATAAATAAAATAAATCCGTCACACTTGAATTCTTCTAAGTTCTACAGAATCACAGTGCTCATGCGGGAGTTGCTGTAATGGTTAATGTAGCTTCCTGTAGATGGCTATAAAGTCGGTGTTAACTTTGAAATAAATTCCCAAGTGCTAAAAAAATGGACATGAACTAACTTCCCATTTCCTAACCTAACAAAACAAATTACATGCATATTATTTAATAAACTAATTTTACGTGCACTAACTTGTCCCATTGGATTCTAACAAAATGAAGTTAATTTCTTGAAATATGGTTTGAAATTATTTTCAGATGTTGGTAACACCAATTTGAGAGCCACCTAGCGGATGTTACATGAAGCATTTTTGCATCTGTAGAACTCTATTCACAATATTTGCATATTGAATAAATATTTAAAAATCGTAAGAAATGTTTTTAAAATGGTTCCAAAATGTTTAAAATAATACAAAACGTTATTATAAATGGTTGAAAAGTGTTTAGTGCATCAGTGGCATAAGAATATTAGATGGAAAATTGTGAGAGTTGGATTGTCCACCTCAGACCAAATTTCATTATAAAAATGTTAATAATCACCTGAAGAATGTATATATGTTATTTTTCTTTAAAAAAATCCTCAAAATGCATTAAAATTGAATGAGAAGTTTATGTAAACATTGCCAAGAAATTATCATATTAGCGTAGCTGCATCCTGTGATAACCCAGCATTGATCTATGGTTAATACAAAAAAATGTAGAATCCTTGCACACTCATGTGATTTTTATCATACTATTATTACAAAAAATTAAAGATTGCTATAGATGACTCTAGACAACAGATTTACTCCATATTATTGGAAAATCTGCCTGGATACATTTGTAACATTAACAAAATGTGAGCTAAACTAACCAAATTGCAATCTAACTCACCCATATACCGGGCTTCCAATATAAACCCGGACCGGCCTCACGGGGTTTCACCCGTCAGGCAGCGCGCTCTCTCCTCGTCTGCATTTCACTTTGCCAGCCGCTCGTCCTTGAACTAGTCAGTTTACTATCGTTCGACAAGATGAGACGTCAGCTAACATTAGAGCAGCGCATTTATGTGTGTAAATGTTATTATAAATACGAATCAGCTCGTTGCGTTCGCGAGGAATTTATTCGGAACTTCCCTGGACAATTACCTCCTTCCAGATCGACAATCCACGATCTTGTGACTAAATTTGAGACCACTGGTTCAGTACAAAATAAGAAACACACGCGAAGGCGTATGGGTCACACCGAAGAAAAATTAGACGAAATTGGCAAAAATTTGGAACGTTCACCACAAAAATCATTATCGAAATTAGCACAACAAGTTGGAATTTCAGTATCTTCTGCACATACAGCAACAAAATTGTTAAAACTCAAAACAACATAAGAAATGAAATCAGAAACTTGACAGTGCCCGAACTACAGCGTGTCAATCTAAATGTGTTTACTCGGTATAATGCCTGTTTAACTGCGGGGAGACAACATTTCCAGCATTTTCTATAAGGTAAGAAACAGTTCAAGGACAGGTGGCAGGTAGGGTGAATTGCAGGAGGAAGAGACAGCACTGCGTGCCGGGTGAAACTCCGTGAGGCCGGTCCAGTTTTATATTGGAAGCCCGTTATATATATACCTAAATGTAAAGAAATATTTTTTTAACAATTCTTAAGTTATATTTATTACTCTAGCGGAAACTTCAGTAATGTTTGGTGGGTTATTGCTGGACTAAATCGCAGATTATGCCAGTAAACATTTAGCTCTATCATAAACATAAGCTATAATTATTGATTTGTTGGACAACTAGTGGTCTGCGTGAAGACATACCACCTCAGAAATGTTCATCAATGCTAGTTCAGCTTTGAATAGTACTAATAACCATAGGTGTTAACTTCTGAAAATCTTGGGGCGTGCTCTTATTTACACTTCATATTTATAAGTTCAAATAGGATAGCTACCAAGCATTTTAAAAATCTCTAAGGGCCATATGCAAATACATTAGTCTCTGGTGAGCAGAGTTTTCTGTGAGCACTTGCAAAGTTCGAATTAGCGAGTCGCTGTCTGGTCATACATGAAAGTAGTTTTTTTCATAATATTGGCAAGAAATTACCCAGAATTCTCAGCGATAATACCACTTCTGTTATTTTCGTCTGCTAGAGGAATGCATTTACGCTTGCGTCCCGCAAATAAAACCGTATACAATGACATCTGCATTGTGCGATATTACGCCGATTCTCCTGTTCTTCAAGTTGAATTCTTTGGTAGACTCTATCAAATTCCTCTTCTCTGCATATACTGAAAACATGATCGAAGTCTTCAAGGTCCGACATCTTGGATAAAGCAGCAAGATAGGCAGCAAGGTTTCAAAGTACATTGGTTCCCATCGGGTTGCATACGATTCATTCTCTGCAAAGTCACCTCGCCAGGTAGCTTAGGAATTTCAGCAATTATCGCATGAATAGATTTTTGAGTACGCAAAAACGTTTTTGGATGCAACTTTCTCAGCAGAGAACGACTTTTACGGTCTAATGCATTCATAGATACGACCCTAAATGTATTCAAGGTATATTCTCAAAATATGATACTGACCAAAACTTAGGCTCGTATCTATGAACACATTAGACCGTAAAAGTCGTACTCTGCTGAGAAAGTTGCATCCAAAGACGTTTTTGCGTACTCAAAAATCTGTTCATGCGATAATAATTGTCGAAATCCCTAAGCTACCTGGCGAGGTGACTTAGCAGAGAAACAAATCGTGAGCAACACCTGTTGGGAACCGATGTACTTTGAAACCTTGCTGCTTTATCCAGGATATCGGACCTTGAAGATTTCAATCATGTTTTCGGTTTACGCGGAGAAGAGGAATTTAATAGAGTCTATCAAAAAATTCAACTGGAAGAACAGGAGAATCGGCGTAATATCGCACAATGCAGACGTTGTCATATGTGGTTTTATTTGCGGGATGAATGCATAAATGCATTCCTCTAGCAAACAAAAATAACGGAAGTGGTTTTATCGCTGAGAATTCTGGGTAATTTCTTGCCGATATTACAAAAACAACAACTTTCATGCACGACCAGATAGTGGGTCGCTATTTGATCTTTGCACTTGATCACGGAAAGTCAGCTCACCGGTGATTGGAAGTAATTTGACTAGAGACTAATGTTGTTTTTATTATCGATTTAACATTTCTCACTGAAAGATAAATTATATTTGAAGAGAAAAATTTTTGCCTAGACCGAGACTCGAACCCTGGACCTTTGACTTGCCGGGCTAAATGCTCTACCAACTGAGCTACCGAGGCGAGTTGCGTTCTAGACACAAATTTTTCTCTTATATACATTGTAATTTCCTCTCGCCAAATGCTTTTGAAACCATTGCTTCTATCTTTGCAAATGGCGGCTTCTTAGTTAAGAAGACATTTATTGGGATTTTAACGTTTCTTTATAAAGCTAGTAAGGCTTCTAATGATATTTTTATTATTGATTTAACATTTCTCACTGAAAGATAAATTATATTTGCCTCGGTAGCTCAGTTGGTAGAGCATTTGGCACAGCAAGCCAAAGGTCTCGGTCTAGGCAAAAATTTTTCTCTTCAAATATAAGAGACTAATATATTTGCATGCAGCCCTTAGTGTATTATTGATACTGTCTTCAACAATAACAATGGTCTGATTCTAGATCCAACTGTATATTTTGAGTCAAGTATTAACTAACTGCAAGAGGTCAACTCTAAAAATGAAGGCAATATATGTACCAACACTTACCTATTACAAAAACAAATATAAACTACAAAACATTGATCTCACAGGGCTAATAATAGGGGCGAGGGGATTCTTGGAATGATGGTCACCTACATTATAAGATTGTTGATAATATTATCTATTGGCCACTGTGGTCTATTGATTAGTTCCTAGCCTCTAGTCCCAAGGATGTGGGTTCAGACCCACCCAGGGTCGATAGATTTTTTTTTAAGATTGAAAAATGGAAGGGATATGTTCTTCAGGATAGACTTTAAGCTGTGCGTCTCAAGTCTGAAGATTTTCAGACTTATAAAAGAACCTCAAGCCTGAAAAAAGAGGCCTCTGAGCAAAATTTACAGACCTTCCTACATCCCAATAATATCTTAGTTGCCTACTAGATGTTTCATTGTGTCAGTATGCTGACCATGTGCCGCTCATGACATCTGTATGAAAATAAGCGTAACTAAATTATTTTACTTTTAGAAAGAAAAAGTATGTTTGAACTGGGAGTTGAATCCTGGATCTCTGACCCTGTACGTCAGTGCGATAACCATTATGCCATTCAAACTTCTGATAGGAACATCAAATTTCTTTCCGATCCGATTGAGGGTCTTTCCACTTTTCAGCGGTTGCCCTTTTACCAGCCGGCTGCCGGCCCTTCACATCCACATGTGTCAATCACAGAGGTAGATGATCAACAGCCAGTGTAGGAGTGATATGTGGTTAGCATGTCGAGTCCCCCAGCCGTTATAGCTGGTTCCTCAACCTGGAGCCGCTACTTATTGTAGCTACCCAATTGCCTCACGATGCTGGGTGGGCACCGGTCCCATACTGGCCGAAATACCATGAGAAAATTTCTTCCCCCATGGAGACTAGAACCAGCGCAAGTCCCATAGCTCTGCACCAAGGCTTCCTACCTTAACCGCTCGGCTACGGCGCGGGACAATTTCTTTCCACTTATACAATTCTCCTTTCATCCGAAAGCCGATAGCCATCGCTTTCAACATTGCCATTTGACGACTTCTTTTACAATAAAAAAATTAATCTTTACCTTTGTTATATAAGATACACTCAACTTTAAGTGAATTTTGAAGGGACTGATGTATAATCCTGTAGGACGAAGATCAGTGGGATGACCAAGAAAGCACTGGGCTGAACAGATGTGAGATCGGAACAGGCAAAGACCTAATCTGTGAAGGATGATGATTTTGAAGGGAAAAAAAAGTGCATCTTTACACACCGGAAAATATGGTAAATCCTTTTCCTAGTAAAAGAACCTCGAGACGCCTGAAAAAAGAGGCCTCTATGCAAAATTTACTGACATTTTTACATCCCAATAATATCTGGATTGCCTACTAGATGTTTCATTGTGTCAATATGCTGACCACATGCTGCTCATGACATCTGTAGGAAAATAAGTGTAGCTAAATTATTTTATTTTAGAAAGAAAAGTTATGTTCAAACTGGGAATTGCCAGCAAGTAATAATGATCAACATGGTTAGTAACTAGAGGTCTGTTTTAAGATTCATATGTGATCAACAACACCAGTTAAACCACCAGAGGAACTATACCAAAATATGTCACAATTCTTGTGTCCTACTGTCTTCCAAAACAAATAGAAGTCGTCAGATGGTGCTATTGATAGCAATGCCTATCGACTTCAGAGGAAAGGAAATGAGAAAAATGAGAAATTGGATGAGTGACAAGAAAATTTGATGTTACCATCAGACGTTTGAGTGACGTAATGATTATGCCGACTGACGTACAGGGTCAAAGATCCAGGATTCAACTCGGCGTTCAAACATAATTTTCAGGTTTATTATGAAAATATCATAGGAAGTTAACATTATAAGGTTCTCATATTTGAAGAGAAAAATTGTATGCTCTGACCGGGGCTCGAACCCAGGACCTTTGGCTTTCCAGGCCAGTACTCTATAGACTGAGCTATCTGAGTGAGTTGCGATGTATGTAAATGCAAATGTTTCTCTTATATGAATTGATTAATTCCAGCGCACCAAATAATATGAAACCTTCATTTGTATCTGTGACAAATGGCAAAAGAAGTCGTTTACTGGCATTATAATGTAATATAAAAAAAAGTCCCAAATAAATGTCTTCTTCATAAAGAAGCTGCCCCGTTTTGCAAAGATGGAAACAAAGGCTTCATAACGTTTGGTTTGGTGCGTGGGAATTAACAATGGTATATAAGAGAAAAATTTTGTTTTTAGATCGGAACTCGCTCAGGTAGCTCAGTCAGTAGAGTATTGGCCCAGAAAGCCAAAGGTCATGGGTTCGAGCCCCGATCTGAGCGTATAATTTTTCTCTTCAAATATGATTTATCTATCATTGAGATGTATGAAATGAATAATAAAAACATTGATTATATGGTTCTACTTAATAAATAAGTTTGGTCTGCCTTCATCTTACCTCATATTTCATTGTTTCTTGTAAGACATGTTTCACAATATCTCTGCTTCATCTTCAGTTGGTATAGACTGATGATTCTTAAGTTGTCTAGTTATCAGATTTAGCCATCTGGGATTCTATATGGATATTAAGAAATTACCTGTATTCATTGCCATATCATATCAACAAGATATGATACTACTTTCTTATGTATTTTGTCATTCCATTGATGTTTTATATTTTTTATTGTTATATTTGGACATAATTGTTTGTTTCTCTTCATCCTCTTTGTTTCAGGTATAACTGCTATTGAAATTCCTTTTTTTGCTAATATGTCGTCTAATTGGTCCTCTTTGTGGGCTACCCTTTACATTCCAAGTTGCTACTTTCAAAATGTTTTCCTTTTTCCAAGAGTTATCCTTTTTCTTGCCTTTTCAACTCAATAGATTCAATTTTTTTTTGTACAAACCCAAGTTTCACAGCCATATAGTAGTATGGTATTTGCCATAATTCTATGAGTTTTATGTGCGCTTCTGATTAGCAGCGGCAGCACTACAACCAGATCTGAGCCACAGCTTTCCTCAGAACCCTCTTCCAGGCATCTCTATCTCTGGCAACCTTCCCTCGATTCTCAGATCCTCCAAAATTGCATTCATCCAACACAGTCTTGTTTGTCCCATATTTCTTTTTTCTTCAAATTTACATTCCATAGTTTACCTGGCTATCTTATATTCAGTCATTCTTAGTGCCCTGCCCATCGCTGTCTTGAAACTTTAATTGTTGTAGTCACATCAGGAAACTTATACAACTGATAGAGCCCAGAGTTATCTTATAAGCCATTGTCCCTTGTTTCAGATTTTTTTAATATCCTCTTTTCAAATTGACTCAGTCTTGACATACTGGTCTTGGATAAGGTCCATGTTTCATATATTCTGGTTTTACCAGAGTTTTATATAGATTACATTTTGTTTCTCATTGTCCTGGTGAATGGAAGAGAAGGCCACATGGCCTTATCTCCACCAGGCTAAATAAATAAATCAAATAAAATAAGAAACCTTGACTTAGCATCTCGATAATCTAAAGTATGCTTTATTAGCATGTTGAATTCTCCATCCAATTTCTTCACTGATGTTATTGTTATGATTAATTAGGGAGCCAAGATATACAAAACTTGAAATTTATATTGATTAATATTTATATGGTTACTTAGGCTTAATACTGTTTTATTTATTTTAGCTACACCCCCACCGCTGGGCACTCAAAAAAGTGATTCTCAGAGTACAGACACTTCATCACAAATGGAAGTAGATGATTCGCAATGTGAAAAGAGTTCAGTCTCACAAGTTGATGTGGACTCTGGTATAGAGAATATGGAAGTAGAAGAAAACAGATCGTAAAGATGCTGGTGCTAGACAGAGAGTAAGTTCACTTAAATGAAATATTTTGATGTTTCATTTGTTTATTATTGTTGAGCACTTGATAATACAGCCTTCAGCTCTCTTGCTCTCTAGATGCTTTAGATTTAGATGAAAAGGCTAGACATAGCTGATCTACTGATCTTGTAAATGGCACAAGGGACAAAGTGGGGATTAGATAATTCCAATTCTATGCAAATGCTTTAACAGACAATCATGACCTGTGATCAATCTAAAAGATGTAACAGCACTTTTTCTAGATAGTCAGATATTTTAATTAATTGTCTGTTGAGTCACTCCCATTTTTTATTTCTTAAAACTTTATTAAAATAATTGGATAATATAATTTAAAATTCTGAGATGATTAACATGTTAGCTGGTAGGAACGGTAGATTTTATAACGAATTCTTAACAATACTACACCCTTTCTTCGTTAGATAAACAGTAGTTTCATTTCCAAATAAGCTAATTTTTTTCAAGTGATATAGTATTCAACAATCTATTATTTTATTCAGTAGCATGCACTGGTCACAACAATTACTCTAGCTGAATGACGGAAATGTATCTTATGATTTATAATAACTTCTTTTCCAAATTGTTCATTTTATAAATAGTATGAGCATTTATTATTGTAAATGTGTTTCTAGAAACCTACAATAATAGCAGTGTTATAAACAAGTAATATTTTACAATTCATACTCATGCATGCACAATTCAATAATTAGGTACATGCATTGATATTCACTTAAAATGGATCTCTAGTGTATATTATAAATCACACGTCATTCAATTTCATTTTTAGTAATTTGGCAAATCACATTTATCAGTAACATAAACCAAAACTCGTGAAAGCAAATTAATAGCACATTTGAACAAACTTAATGCCAATAATAAATTACTTCAACTGTTGATTTCCAGAAATAATATATACATGTTTGCAATCATTCAATTATTGAGTTATTCAATTAGATAATATAAGTAAGTAATCTTAAATTAATAGGTTTCTATAGCTGACGAAGAGTACCACATAATTTGATTTTATATTGTTTCTCTTTTGTAAAAATATAACTTGCATAAATCAAATATTATGAATATAAAAAATATTAATGTTCATATTATTCGTTTTTAAACATCTTAATGATGGATAAATTATATTTGAAAAGAAACTGATATGCCTATACATTGTATAAGAGAAAAATATGCATTTACATTGGAGGCCTAGGTAGCTCACTTGGATAGACATTGACATAGAGAGTCAAAGGTCCTGGGTTCAAACCCCAGCCTAGGTGTATATTTTTCTTTTCAAATAATAAAAATATTAATTCGAAAAATTGTATTATTGTGAAACTGGCACTTTCCAAATCATCCAATCACATTTTGCATCAGCAAAGGAATGCTTCATGAATCAATATCTCGAAACTTCATTTGACCTTATGGTTATCAATCAATATGTATATTTTGCTTTCGAGTTGTGCTGTCAGGCCCAGCTAGTTGTTATTCAATAAAAGATCTATGACTTTAAACACAAGTTTCGTTTAGTGTGGGTTATCGATGGTTTAGCAGCCACACATCAAAATATATTATATACGCATGCATGAATTCATCTGTAATTTAGTAGCTGGTGTTAGAAGAGGTACTAGTGGTTATGCTCCTTGCCTCTAGTTCCGAGTGTCGAAGGTTCAAACCTGGCCGGGGAAGATGGATTTTTTAGGACAGAAAAATCCAAGGAGTAAGCCCTCCAGGAGGGACTTTAAGCCATAGGCCTCGAGCCTGAAGATTTTTTTATTTCTTCTAGTTTCCAATCTGAAATAATTTTATTAATATATATGTTGAACAGTGATTGGAGATAATGGCATACTTGTCTTAACGCCTTTGTTAAATGATATAGAGTGTGTGTTAGTTTCATATTTAATCTAACTCAATTCTATTATTTTCATATGGAATTTTAATACAACTAAAGAGAAAAATGTTTGCCTGAACCAAGATTTGAGCCCAAGCCTCCAGATTTAAATGCAGGCATTCACCATTGAGCTACTAAGGCAACTCCCAAATTCCTCTCTCTTTAATACCTGGTCAGGGAGTTTGCCTCAATAGCTGAATGGTAGAGCACCAGCATTTAAGCTGGAGGTCCTGAGTTCAAATCCCAATCCAAGTTGACTTTTCCCCTTTAAGTTGTGTTAATCATAGCTTACAGATGGTTTGTCTCTGTATAATAATTTATGTATTTTGATATTATGTTGTGAAGACATCTAGCTCATGCACTGAAGTGACAGAAGAACAGGTCCAAGCCGCAGTGTCCAGGGTTCTATGTGTCACATGGAAGGAGCAGAATGAATCAGCTATATACCTGCCTGAAACTGCATCGGTCCTTAGCAGTGTAGTGCAAGAGCGAAATAGCATTGATGTTCAAGTAAGTTTAACATTTATTATAGATTTTCTACACAAGTAACAATACTATCTGAAATTAAAGGCCTTTAAGCGAAATTTGTGAAACCTTTTAAATCATGCTAATGATTAGAGAAGTTAAGACTGTCATTAAATCAAACACTAACTCAAGAGTTAAATTAAAAGTCTTTATTCCTCAACTTATATCTACCTCATAATTGGATATGAGGTGAGGTATAAAGAATTTTAATTTAATTTTTAAATTAAGCTTCATATGATTTTTCCTATAAACTTACTTTTTTAGGAATTAACACTATGAGGTATTATTTATTTAGGTACAATTTTATCATTCACCTCATTTTCTTCTTCTTCTTCTTCTTAGACTAGTTTCGAAACCATCTTTGGTTCTTTCGTCAGTATTTCCACGACCGGTTTTGTCATCCTGAAGAGTCGTCTTTTGTTCCCTTTGTTGGTAGACTGAAAAACCTCGAAATCAAGTCATTTTCCCTGGGAAATTAATTTCTCCTTTTCTGAAAAAAAAAATGAAAATGAGAAATTGATGAACTTTGAAATTCCTGGGGAAAATGACTTGATTTCGAGGTTTTTCAGTCTACCAACAAAGGGAGTAAAAGGCAGCTCTTCAGGACGACAAAACTGGTCGTGGAAATACTGACGATGGAACCGAAGATGGTTCCGAAACTAGTCTAAGAAGAAGAATAATAATAATAAGAGGTGAGTCATATAAGTTGTATTTAAATTTCCTGTAAAAGTTCTAACTCACTGGCACTATTGAATCCATAGGTTCATGGCTGTGTAAAAATAAACTCTCTGTGCATTCATATAAGGTAATCTTTTTCCAATCATCTTTGTATAATTTATCTCTCTCAAATGATAGTTAATATTATTCTCCCATCTCATTCTTGCCCTATCTGCTGGATTTTTTCCTTTGGTTCTCCTACGAGGAGTTTCCATACCCTGCTTTCATTCTCCATTTGTGCCACATATTCTGTCCGTCACAGTCTATGAGATTTAACTGTTCTTATTACATCTGGTTTCCTATAAATATCATGTAACTATTTGTGTGGTATTCTTCAGTCACCTGTCCAACTCTTTGGTAAAAAATATTCTTAAGAACTTTATTATTAAATACTCGTAATCTTTCCTCCTCCCTTAAAAAAAGAGTCCATGTTTTGCATTTAATATAACTGAAAAAAAATATCAATTTTACATATTTTCACTTAAACTTTTTTTTAGAGAAGTTGGGATGACAAGAATCCCTGTAATGTATAATAGCTAGAGATCTGTGAAATTTGCAATAATGCAAAGTGCTCTAATTTTGTCATTTTCTTGTACCATTTCTTAACTCCACTTCCCATAACCTCAATAAAAGCGTTTATGAATCGCGAAGCAATGCAAAATCCTACGATAACGCGAAATAACACTGAAATTTAAAATTTTCAATGAATTCCCGGAGGTTTTTTGTTCTATTCGCGAAATTTTCATAATTCATTTTTAAACACTATTTTTGGATTCCATCTTCTTTTTAACTGCCATATCTGCTTCCTCCATGCACTCTTGCAAAGGGAAACAATAGCAACACATTCACAGTATAGAGGTAATATGGTCTCTCCATAGATTTTAAGTTCTATGGCCAATATGAATTCCAAGAAATACAAATTATATTAACGTGTAAGATAAGTTTTTTTCTCCCTATATTTTTGCAGGCATAATTACAGGGTGTAACAAGACCTCACCAACAAAATGATAGAGATGATAGGCCATGCATAGAGGATCATTTTTGTGAAGGAACATATAGTCTCAAACACGTTAATGAGTTATGCGCAGATTAAAATGTTCACCCATAAGGGTCGGAATTGAATACAAATAATTGTACATGCATCAGTTTATTGAAAAAGACTTATTTTTACAATAAGTGTTTTGACGTCAAAAAGAATACTGCTGCTGCGATGATATCAAACATGCAATGAGGTACAGGGTCGACTGTTTGAACACTTATTGTAAAAACATGTATTTTTCAATAAAATGATAAGTGTACAATTGTTTGTATTCAATTTCGACCCTTATGGGAGATCACCTTTATCTGCATGTAACTCATAAACGACGTGTTTGCGACTATACTAGTACAGTCATTAAGTTCTGAGACTTTACACCTGAGAATAGGCACCCACAAGAATCTGAATGTCTCACAAGATGCCGATAACTAAGCGTACACTTAAATAGAATCACATCCTCCCTCAAAATAGTTGCCTATGGCCGTCATGCATGTTTGCCAACGGTGGTAGATATAGCTGTTGGAAGCACCGCTGAAAGATGTTGACAGGAAGGTCCCATATGGCTTCTCTTGTGGCAGTCATGACCTCTTCGGAAGAATGAAATCTACGCCCACGTAGGATTGCTTTCATGTGAGAAAAGAGAAAAAAAATTGTCATGTGATCATCATGTTGGTCTTGCGACAGGATTCCTGGCACATTGTACTGGATAAGGTAACACGAGACATGTTCAGGTCATCAGACAGAATTTTGTAACAAGTACCATGGCTGACCCCTACCACTACTGACACCTACTGATTGGGAGCGGTTAGCACGCACCAACGTCACAACTTCTTTGATCTTGCATTTAGTTCAAATTGTTTGTGGTTGACCGGTACGCACATCATCTTCCAAACTGTATCTTCCTTGCAAAAAAACGTTGGTGCCACCTAAACACAACACTGCGACTCAATGCCTACTCACCGTAAACTTACTGCATCATTTGAAACGTTTCGACAGCGGTCTTGCCTAATTTCTGACAGAACTTGATGTTGCTCTGTGACATCTTGAGTTCCAAGATGCGCATTCAAATCACCATCACGACAAAGGCCGTAGTTCTGCTTGCAGTGAATGCAATCAACTGTCTCTTGCTGGGACGAGAGACTAACTGACAAGGTACCATACCACAGAGCCACCTATGCGCTATAGCGTAATACAGCGCCACTATGCACTCAGTCTCAAAACTTAATGATTGTACCGTGTATGTTCCTTCACAAAAAATGATCCTCTCTGCATGGCCTTATCATCCCTATCATTTTGTCGTTGAGGTCCTGTTACACTCTGTATATAATATGAATAATTTTCATAATGAAGCCATCTGGTATCCATCTTCAAATGTGGACTCGGAAAGTTCTATTTCTCAGTATGGTGTTGTGGTGAGTGATCTCTACTTATAGCTTATATACGTAAAATTGACTGTGATTCCGATCCGATTTATGGTCTTTCCACTTTTCAGCGGTTGCCCTTTTACCAGCCGGCTGCTGGCCCTTCACATCCACACGTGTCAATCACAGAGGTAGATGATCAACAGCCAGTGTAGGGGCGACATGTGGTTAGCATGTCGAGTCCCCCAGTCGTTATAGCTGGTTCCTCAACCTGGAGCCGCTACTTATTGTAGCTACCCAATTGCCTCACGATGCTGGGTGGGCACCGGTCCCATACTGGCCGAAATACCATGAGAAAATTTCTTCCCCCATGGAGACTCGAACCAGCGCAAGTCCCGTAGCTCTGCGCCAAGGCTTCCTACCTTAACCGCTCGGCTATGGCGCGGAACCGACTGTGATTAACTTCATTTAAAATGTATCTTGCAGAGATACTCACCATGTTGCTTTTTTTAAAAGGTAAATTTTGCTTATCAAATTAATGACTACAATTAAAATTTTATGCATTTTAGTGTACTAAAATCAATATCAATTGTACAAGCTAAAGGTTGACCTTATATATCATTCTTATTGGGTTTCTTCTTCTTCTTCCTTCCAAGTATTAAGCCAAGGCCTTTACGATCCTATAGAAAATTTTCCCTCCAGCGTTTGAGGGAAATTCTCGTATAAGACTTGAAAGCATAATAATAGTCCCTTCGATTGGTTGCTGGCCAAAGGAAGGCAAGACCAGTGATGGGGCTGCCATCTTATAGCCTCTGGCCAGGCTTTTCTGGAGAAGAAAAGAAATAAAGGAAAGAAGAAATGGAAGAAAGGAAAGACTCCCTAGCCCTCGGATGCCCTAATAGCATTGGGGTCGAAAAAACAAGAGTTAACCAAGAGAGGTTAGATAGTAAAGTTAAAAGAGTGCAAAACACAAGTAAGTGGAAGAAATGTTTTGCACAGCTTGGGCACCTTGTGGTCGCCATCCACATATCCCCTAGATGAGGACCCCTGAGGGGCATATGGTAGTTAATGGAGTGAAGCTTGGAAGTATAATTACCATAGAAGGAGATATATTAGATCATGTACAGGAATGTATTGAAAAAGCAAACTGTGCGTTTGTACTGATGTATACAGTTTGGTAAAATAAAAACCAATTAAAACAAATTCCTGAATATTTAATTCAAAAGTAAAATCACTATTATTATATGTGTGCGAAATATGGAAAGTCACAACACAAATAAGAAATCTACTCCAGGTGTTTATTACAAAGGAAATATGAGATGACCTGTTTTAATAACCAATCAGAAGCCCCTCCACATTGCAGTTTTGTCCACCGCTGTGTTCTCAAGATAGCGTGCTGCCTTTCACACAGCAGGTCTGGGTCCGATCCCCGGTCAGAACACGTTTTCTGGATGATGGGTTCTTCTTCAGGGTTATTCCTCACCTGTAGTGGCTGGGTTAATATACTAAACTAGGATTAAAAAAGACTCAAATTTACATTTTTTTTAAAATAACACCGCCGAATTACCAATAACATCAAAATCTTGAAATTTTAAAATAAATTTTCCCTAAAAATAAAACCACTTTCACGGATCTCTAATAATAGCATCCATTTCCAGAAATTGAGCCTATGTTTAATTTCTTTCTGCACCTCATTCCTGGTTGTAATTATTGTTCCTAGGTATTGATTTCAGCCCTTCTTCACAATTTCCCTCATTTGTCATTAACTGTCCATTTCCTTTATATAATTTTTTTTCTATGTGTGAGCAATAATTTAGTTTTATTCATTTTTTTTTTTACTTCTAGCCTCTATTTTGTAATGTTGCTCACTAGTGTGTTTGTGAAGGCCTTAGTATCTCCTTGTTATCGCCTAATAATACTAATCATCAGGATATACCTGCAGCTTGCTAATACCATTGAGTTGTAAGCCTTGTACATCAAGCACTACCTAATATAATATTTGAAGAGAGAATTTTTTGCCTGAACTGGGACTTGGACCCGAGACCTCTAGATTTGCACATCAGCACTCTTGCCAGAACTATCCTGGCTCCCAATTCAAAGGGAAATTTTTCTCATATTTTTTGCCTGAACTGGGACTTGGACCCGAGACCTCTATATTTGCACATCAGCACTCTTACCAGAGTTATCCTGGCTCCCAATTCAAAGGGAAATTTTTCTCATTCTTATACATCCTCGAATGCTATAATAGTTATGTAAAATTCCCATTAAATGTCTTCTTGAATAAGACGCTGCCAGATGGTGTTGGGAACAAATTTTCTCTGCTTCGTGGCGTTCAGGGATTGTATAAGAAAGAGAAAAAAATCCTATTTGAATTGAGAGCCTGGATAGCTCAAAGGCAGAGTGCTGGTGCATAAAATCAGAGGTATCGAGTTTAAATCCCAGTTCAGGCAAAACTCTTTCTCTTCAAATGTTAATTTGTTCTTCAGTGTGAGTGATAAATTTAAAATCCAACTCGATTGATTAAAATAAAAACATTGAAATTACCTAATATATTATGCAATTTATAGAAATACGGTTAAAAATGTATTACTTTGAACCATTTGTGTCTCAGGGTTATCCAGATTAAAACGAACAACAAACAGGGCCGAATTTCTTGATGAAAGGTTATAACAATTTACTGCACAATAGTAAAGACATAAATTTGTAATTAATTATTAAAAATTTATCACCTCACCTCATTTTTGTCTTCTTTTTATACTGGTTTTGGAATTATTCCATCTTTAGTATTTTCACGACTTGTTCTGTCGTGCTGTACTGCTTCTTCCTCCATTTTGTTGGTAGATCGATGAACCTCCAAATCAAATCACATCCTCTGGGAATTTCACTAAGTTTGTGCCTTAACGAGGAATTGAAACCAAAATCTCCAGCTTTACATACTGGTGCTCTTACCATATGAGCTACTCAGACAAATCTTTGCCATGCACAAATTCCTCTCTCTCTCTTCTAATTTATGAATTAGTTGCGTGAACAGAGAGTTGCCTGAATAGCTCATATAGAAAGAGTACCAGTACATAAAGATGAGAGTCTTGAGTTAAAATTCTGGTTATGGTAGAAATTTTTCTCAACCATTACTCACAGATGGCTCATCTGTATATATATATATATATATATATATATATATATATATATATATTTATATATATTTTTGCAAATGCCCCAGGTTGTCTTTCGACATTTCTGGTGTTCTCTCCTGGCATGGCATACTTGTAACCCACTTCTGAGGTTGGGGCACCTGGAAGGCGGGGTTATGTTGCCCCGGTGATATGACGGGTGATGATAGTGATAGTGGTGTGCCAGGAACTTTTGTCCGCCGTTTTGAATGTTGTCGTCCTTGAGCAATCGTGATTATTCCCGTGACGACTCGTCTGTTAAATTTATATAATAAATTTGGGAATATATTAAATTAAATTAAGTCAGTTATGGCTGATGATGAACATGACTATGTTTGAAATCGCGATATCATGGAAGCATGAATCCTATGAGGTGAGTTGTTTAAACAATATGTTTTCCGATGAATTTTAATAAATTTGGGAATTTTTAACATTATGAGGTTTTATTAATAAGAATTAAATGAATCGTGAGACTCCCTAATCCTAAGCTTAATCTAAGATGAATATGAATTTATATAATAAATTTGGGAATTTTTAACATTACGAGGTTTTATGAATAAGAATTAAATTAATCGTGAATTCTTCTTACCTCATACTTCTATGTTTTCTTTAAACACAGCACTGCAGTATCAGCGACCATTGTCACCATCGAGAAATCTACATTTATGAGATGAGGTGTTAAATTCTACTCATAACTTAATTATTAATTAAAATAAACCTCACAGTGTCACTTCTTTTAAATATTAATGTCTATTGACAATCTTCTTAATTGGAGGCAGAATTAGAACCAAATCCATTTGAATCATTAAAACTTTGTTTAAAATGATTTATTCTTATCAGAGAGTCCAGCTGGCTCTAGGCTTCATCTTCATTAATAAAATTGATTTAAGATGTGCTGATTATTAGCCAAACTGCTCCGAATTCCGGCAGTGAGACTGCCACCAAAGCCCCCGAACTTCCTCTCTTCAGATCTTGAGGCAGAATATGGGCATTTCCTTCCATACTCAATAGCTAAGGATTTCCCATCAATAATTGGGTGGGTATTTACATGGTTACCCCCAGGGCGATGATGTTGCTACATCCCTACACCAAAGGCGTTGTAATAGAAGAATGGTAATAGTTTGTCACCTGTGACTTATTTTAATATGCATATCAAGCCATTGGCACTGGAATAGCCCATTACCTCTATTGAAGCTATTTTGTATATCTTGTATAATTATATGTTTCAGGATCTGATAAACCAAGCACTGATGGAGGTGCTAGCTCAGTTTGGGAGGGGCGAGAACCCTCTTCGAGACTTGGCCCCAGGAGGTATGGCTAGCCAAGGAACTCCTGACAATCTGGACAGCCCTGGAGTGAGCTCATCAAGTCCATTACCTCTGAGCCCTTTATTATCTCCTGTCGTTACACTACACACCCCATCCCATGGGACTTATGTCTCAAGTATCCGACACTTTGCAAAGTGCCCATGGTCGTATCTTGTTATACCTGATGGAATGTTATGCAAGAGTTGCCGTTGAGGAAAGAAATCATCCAAAGGTATTGTAAATCTGAACAAAAATTAATTCATGATAGTCAATTTTACATTATTAGAGACACCAAGCTGTATGAATACAATTCTTTCTAAATTCTTCAAAGAAGAGCGAGACAGAGGTATTCTGCCAAAGTTCCTTTCAGCAAATTCCAAAGAATTTAAACTGCTGAGGTTTTCTCGTGAAAAGTTTTTTCTTTAATTTTTACAGATATTGCCTGATCCAGTCTAGTAGATACCAAAACTGACCAGGACCAAAATTTATGTATACATATCTATATATATATATATATGTGTGTGTGTGTTAGTGCTCTAGCAGCCCCAATTTTGTTTCATCAAAACTAAACTTGGCATATAGCAATTAATTAAAAAAGGAAGGTCAAGTTTGTTAACCAGTGAAATCGGACCATTAGGTATAGGAGTTCCCTGAAACAAAAATTTAAAATGGTTTATTTTAGGAAGTAACATTTTTGAGGTTCTTTTAATCAAATTTTTATGAGAATGGGAAACAACTTGAGGTAAGATGGTTCCCATTCTCACAAAAATTTGATAAAAATTTAAAAATTGCTCTAGCAGTAGCAGTTTTCAATGTTTCACAACAGAACTCAGCGTATACTTAAAAATTGAAGTATATGTAAATGTATCAAGCCATTGTTTTCAATTAAAAGAATTGCCCTATGAAGACCTGTTAGGAGGGCCAATTCAAGATACGTTCCAAACATATTTACAAAATCTACCAGAGACAAAAACCTTAACACCTTCATACAACTCTGCAACTCTTTTATGTCATACTTGAAGAGAAAAATTTTCGCCTAGACCGAGACTCGAACCCGGGACCTTTGGCTTGCCGGGCCAAATGCTCTACCAACTGAGCTACCGAGGCGAGTTACGATCTAGATGCAAATTTTTCTCTTATATACGTTGTAATTCCCTCTCACCAAATGCTTTTGAAACCATTGTTTCTATCTTTGCAAATGGTGACTTCTTAGTTAAGAAGACATTTATTGGGAATTTAACATTACTCTATAAAGTTAGTAAGGCTTCTAATGATGTTTATATTATTAATTTAACATTTCTCAATTTTCTCTTCAAATATAATTTATCTGATCAGGAATATATCAGATCAAATGTCAAGATTGCGACAAAATCTATATAGGAAAAACAAAAAGAAATTTAAAAACTAGATTGAAGGAACACCTTAGAAATGTAAAAAAGGGGGAAGTGGACAAGTCAGCAGTAGCAGCCCATGCTTGGTCTGAAAAACATTTAATAGATACAGAAGCTAGCCTAATCAAACAAACAGATAAACTAAAGGAACTCACAGTCTGGGAAAAAAATCCACATCCAAAAAAACAAAAAAGAAAAACTCATGAATTTTGAAACTCCCGCAAATTTTGACCTAATCCAGAGGTTCATCGGTCAAGAAGAACATCGGTCCACCGACAGAAGTAAGAAGGAAACCGCCAAGAAACGACATAACACCGGTCGACCAGAGGCTACTGACGATGGAGATAAGCTCCGAAACTGCAGTATAGAAGAAAAAGGATATGAGGTGAGGTAATAAAAACATTAATTTAATTATTAAATTAAACCTCATAGTGTTCTTTCCCTCTGAAAGTTATTTAAATATGTTGGATCACAGTGAAAACAATAAGCATTTTTTAACCCATTAAGCATGGATTTTTTTTTTTTTTTTGCAATTTTATGTCATTTGGAACTGGGAATTTGTTAGGAAAAATGAACATTAGGTGGGATTTTCGATGTTTTTATTTGAATTAACATTTTCCAGTTCTGGATAGAATCTAATATAAGAAAGAAAAATTAATGTTTGAACCCTGGACCTCTAGTTCTACATACTAGTGTGCTGCCCAATTACACCATTCAAACGACAATACAAATATTAACATTTCTTTCAAATTATGTAATTCTCATTCGTTCGAAGGCTAATAGCTGTTGCTACCATCACGCCAACTGATGGCTTATATTCAGAAGTATTTTTATTGAGAATTAATACATTACATTTTAGCGGTAAAGCTTAATATTTTCAGTTGGCAGTTGGTAGCGACAGCTATTAGCCTTTGGACGAACGAGAATTGTATAATATTTAATTTTAGGAAGTGATGTTTTGAGGTTATTTTAATTATATTATTTTTAGTCTGATCATCTTACCTCAATATTAATGTTGATTTGTTCTTGAACGTGTTTCAAAACAATTCTGTTTTATCGTCAGCTTGTCCAGCTTGAAACATGTTCAAGAACAAATCAACATTAATATTGAGGTAAGATGATCAGACTAAAAATAATATAAGAGAATTGTATAAGTTGAAAGAAATGTTAATGTTTGTATTGTCATTTGAATGGTGTAATTGGACAGCATACTAGTACATAGAACTAGAGGTCCAGGATTCAAATCCCAGTTCAAACATTAATATTTCTTTCTTAAATTAGATTCTATCCAAAATTGGAAATTGTTACTTTAAAATCAAAACATTGAAAATATGAAGCTTTACCACTAAAAAGTAATGTATAAATTCTCTATAAAAATACTTTAGAATAGAAGCTGTGTCGGTTGGCGGTTGGTAGTGACAGCTATTAGCCTTCGGACGAACAAGAATTGTATAAGTTGAAAGAAATGTTATCGTCGTTTGAATGATGTAATTGGACAGTACACTAGTATGTAGAACTAGAGGTCCAGGATTCAAATCCCAGTTCAAACATCAATTTTTCTTTCTTAAATTAGTAGATGGGATTTTTAATTTTTTTTTATTTATATAAAATTTTATCAATTATTTTCAACTTAACTCATTTAATCCTTTAACATAATAGGTCATGAGACAAACCTAACATTATTTCACTGTTTTGGTAGTCCAACTTGGTGTGATAGGCTTTGAAATAGTCCTCTAAATGTGATGGTACCTGATGCTTCTTGCACAACCAACGGACTTCAGCTGTCTTTTTGTGCTTCATGCACACTTTGTATGCCCTGGAGGAAAACTTCTTTGTTGCAGTGAGAGGAATGGAGGTAGGAAAATGTGCCCTACTCTTTCATTCTAGCCTCATTGGATCTTCAGCCAGAGATTGCCTACCCAGTCTTCTGTTTGAGAGAGTCACTTGTTGCAGAATTCCCTCAGCAACATCCACCCTGAAGTCAATGAAATGGCCCTTTTTACCAATGATATGGTTGTAGACTACAAAAGCATTGAATAGTGCCATATCTAACAAGTAAAAACATATCTTGCGAAGTCCTTTCATGGTCTTCTGCATTATATGAAAGCTGAAAAGGACCTGATATTAGCGGTCAACTGATAGCATTCCTTTATTGTAGTCTATAATGCATTGAGGTTTCCTAACTTCTTCTTCTCCACCACCCTTCAATCTTCTTTTCTTCCCAGTTGTCTCCATATCAACATCAGAATGCAGAGTTGACAGGACACGGACATCATTCCGATCCATCCATTTCACAGTCAAGATGTTATTGCTGCTTCTACTTTCTGCCTCTCCTTTCTCAAGTTTTGTGGTCTTGAATTCCCTTGGCATGTTCTTCCTATTTACTCGTACTTTCCCACAGCATGCATGCCTTGTTGTAACAGCATTTTATACAGTTGAGCTGAAGAATACCGGTTATCCATGAATAGGACATGCCCTTCATTTAGAACTGCCTCTGCTA
Organism: Diploptera punctata; assembly: GCA_030220185.1. Classification (NCBI taxonomy): domain Eukaryota; kingdom Metazoa; phylum Arthropoda; class Insecta; order Blattodea; family Blaberidae; genus Diploptera; species Diploptera punctata. The sequence goes on from JASPKZ010010241.1 coordinate 1,038,997, forward strand.
AATCCAGAACTACAGACTCACTGACTGGCAGGTTTTGATTTTGTTCGTTGTCTTTACCAGTGTAGATTCGAAACAAATGACAGTAACCTGTAGAGCTTTCACACAATTTGTATAATTTTATACCAAATCATGCCCTCTTTGAAGGATTGAACTGGGCACAGCTTAGCCTTTCCCTAAACTTGATGAGGCTCTCATCCACAGCTATATTTCTCCTAACTGTGTAGGTTTTCAGGAATTTATTTTCGAGGTAATCTATTACTGGCCTAATTTTTCTCAGTCTGTCATTTTCATCTGTAAAGCTATCATCTGAGAAGTGAAGGAATCAGGTTATGGAAATGAACTTCTCACAACTCATTGTAGCCCCACATATAGGTGTCTCTATTACCATTCTTGTGGACCAGTACAGTATTTCACTTTTGATTTCCTAACCTGCCCCATAAGTATATATATATATATATATATATATATATATATATAATGCTACCTATGCTTTTATTTCATCCATGGTACAATCTTTTCAATTCACTCGGACTTCAACTTCCTCCTATGTGGGGGTCATGTAGCTGCTTATTTGCATATAGTCATTCGTTTCAATTGTAATCATACGATAAAACTCGCGGCCTAAAAATTCATCCATAGCATCAAAAAGCATGTTTCCAAATCTTGCATACATGCATTTATTCCTGAGATTACAGAACAAGCAATATTTCTCACCTCATTTAGCCTAGATTTCCAGGCCCAGTCTGTTTTAATTCTGGCGTCGGCATCATTCTCACTACTTTCTTCATCATCCCCTTCACTATCTCCAACATTACTTTCAGAATCAGAATGGCTTGAATCTAATTCATTTTCATCACTTTCAAACTCACATTCATCGCTTTCTAACGAAGGTTTCGTAATTTCGTCTGTATTCAAGCTCCTAGCTGCACCCATCTTTACTCACAAACGCAGTAGCCACACAAATACATGCTACGGTACGATATATATTTATGACTTTTCCCCATTTATCAATATTTTTGACTCCAATGCTGCCAAATACATCAAGAGAAATGTACCCAACCCATATGTAAAAGTGAAGAGTTAGTGCCATCTATAAATGAAAAGATGGACTATGTTGTAAACACTACCATGGAACTGGTCTGTGCTTTGGTCTTCAGTCCACTGGGCGAGACCACGGAACCATTCCGTGTTTCGGAGCCAGTGAGTTAGTTTCAAGTAAACCCCAATTTCAAATGGTCAGATTTCACTGATTTTAGGAGTATATGTTCCTCGTTTTATTGTAATAGCATGTACTGAGCTATGTTGTGAATCATTGAAAATTTTGACCATTAGAGCTTTTTTAAATTTTTGTTTCGTATGAACTCTTACATCTAGTGTTCTTCTTTTGCTGGTTAATGAACTTGACAATTTTTTTAAAAAATAGATTGCTATATACCAAATATGGTTTTGATAAAATAAAAAATTAAGGGCACTAGAGCATTAACAGACATGCATATATGCATACGTTAATTTTGGTCAGTCATTTTTAGTGTCTACTAGATAGGATGGTGAATATTTTTAATTTTTTATTATCTTTTTATGAGAACAACCTCAATAGCTTCCATTCATTTGGAATTTGTTAAAAATGATAAGATTATGACATTTTCAATACTGATTCAACTGTGTTCCTTGTCTAAGATTTACAACTTAAAATAACCTAGGACTAATGGCTAAAATCAAGTAAACATGGATTATGTATGTGATACGATGTTAGATGCTCAAGTGCCTTTAATTAAAAATGTATATTAATAGGGTAATTTTATATTGTATATTAATTAGGTTTGCATAAATTCACCATCTCTTATCTATGGATGTGAAACCTGGACATTAACAAAGGCAGATAGTAAACAAAATAGAGGCTGCAGAAATGAAGATGTTGAGAGCAATAGCAGGATACCAAAGGACCGATAAAAAGAAAAACGAAGATATAAGAACAGAACTTAACATATTTAATCTCTGTGAAAGAATAAAATACTATCAAAATGCTTATCTTCAGCACGTATTACGAATGAATGAACAGCACATACCAAGAAGAATGTATAATTATACACCAAAAGGGAGAAGATTATTGGGAAGACCATTGAAGAGATGGAAGGCCCAATTCGACCTATAATGAGATCGAAACAGGCCATTGGGTTTAATCCTTGTTATATTTAATTAATGTTGGGAAGTAAACATTATGAGGTATAATCATTAAAAATCATCGGAGAACATATTGTTTAAATAACTCACCTCATAGGATTCATGCTTCCATGAAATCGCGATTTCATGGAAGCATGAATCCTATGAGGTGAGTTATTTAAACAATATGTTCTCCGATGATTTTTAATCCTTGTTGATCATGATGATAAAACTTAATGGTTCGACAGGCCTAGAAGAACCTTGGCGTATTGGCCGGCTACTGGCCTCACAACCACATGTGTTAATTCCAGAGATGGACAATCATCCAGCCAGTATAGAGGTGACATGTGGTCAGCATGTTGGATCCCAAAGCTATTATAGCTGGTATTGCATAAAACTTTATGTAATAATTTTTATCATAAATATTACTGTTGAGAATGTAATATAAATAGCTGGACTGATCCAAAAAGGAAGTGACAATTGCTACAAAAAATAAAAGAGTTATGGATTGGAACATAGAATGTAAGGACATTGAATTGTACAGGAGCTTCCAAAACTTAAAAGAACAAATTAAATTAAATTTAAAAAAAAAGGAATTTTCTGGTTGGGACATATACGAGGGTCCCTCAGCAAGTTTTTAGGCCTGACTGTACTGTTTATGATAGAAAGAAAACAGTGCCAGCAGCTTGTTGGGAGGTCCTTTGTTAGTCAGCTGACATAGTTTCAACCAGCCTGCACCCTTCAAACAGTAGGGGGTGAAAGTAACTCTCAGTCTACAGCATGGAACCACAGCAAGAACATTTTCGAGTAATGATTTCCTATTATTTTAAAAATGGTTTAAACCAGGCACAATCACTTGAAAGGCTTACACAGGCTTTTCGGGACCTTGCTCCTTCCCTTGCCACAGGTTTCAATTGGTTTGCAGAATTTAAGAGGGGTAGAACCTCTCTTGGAAATGAAGAGAGGAGTGGGTGGCTGTCCACAGCAGTGAGTGAGGAAAACATCAATGCTGTGGAGAAGATGGTGCGAGAAGATTCCCATACGACTTATAAAAACATTGAGGCATCTCTAAGGATTCGATCAGGGAGTGTTGCTAAAATTCTGCACAGCTATCTTAGGGTCAGCAAGGTGTCATCTCGTTGAGTACCACTCAGTCTCACTGTAAGTCAAAGGGTCACTAAAGTGGAATGGTGCTGTAAAATGCTTAGAGGATTCAACAATGGGAAATAACATTATGAGGTTCTTAATTCGTAAATTAATGAGTCATTTTTTAACATCTTACCTCATATTTTTATGTTTCTTCAAACACAGGAACTAGTTTTCGAGAAAAGGACCTATCTTATTTTCAACCGACATTATGACTACCAGATTTTCGTTGGAATCTCCATTAATAATGTTGCAACGTCGGTATGGGCCTTTCCATTCGTAAATTAATGAGTCATTTTTTAACATCTTACCTCATATTTTATGCTTCTTCAAACACGGAAACTAGTTTTCGAGAGAAGGATCTCTCTCATTTTCAACCGACATTATGACTACCGGATTTTTGTTGGAATCTCCATCAATAACGTTGCAAGTAGTTCCCATGTTTGAAGAAACATAAAATATGAGTTAAGATGTTAAAAATTACATATTAATTTACGAATGGGAACTGTCACTGCATTTCTGAGATCATTACAAGTGATGAGACCTGGATTTACCAATATGATCCAGAAACAAAGTGTCAGCCATCGGTATGGACCTTTCCTGATGACGATCGACCTGCCAAAGTGAAAAGAGCAAAAAGTGTTGGGAAGAAAATGGTGCTCACTTTCTTTGCTACAGATGATCATGTGGCAACATTACCACTTGAGCATCAAAGGACAGTGACTGAACAGTGGTACATCACAGTTGCCCTCCTGCAGGTATTCCAAAAATGTTGAGAAAAGAGATCAAGATCTGGACTGAGGGGAATCCTGTTCCACCACGACATTGCCTCTGCCCACACTACCCATTTGACAATAAATTTTCTGAGGGGGACTCCTGTGCAGCTGTTGACCCATCCTTCTTACAGTCCAGACCTGATACTCTGTGACTTCTTTTTGTTCCCTACGGTGAAGGTCCAACTGGGTGGGAAGCGGTTTTCAACACCTGCAGCAAACCAGGGGAGCTCTATGCACTGGATTAAAGTGACTGACGCCAGTGCTTACAGTCATGGTTCAGGAGGATGCATAGATGCTCAGGGAGAGTACTTTAAGAAAATGTAAGATTTCAATTTTAGTACTTAACTGATGTGCATCTAAAAAATTTTCTGAGTGACCCTCGTAGTTAGAATGGAGGATAATAGAATAGTCAAAAGCTTTTCATTGGCAAACCAGGTGGTAATAGGAAGACAGGAACACCAAAACTTAGATGATTGGGTGATACAGAGGATGACTTGAGAATAGTGAATGGTTAGGTGATGGAAACTCGGGCTTTGGAAAGGGAGTAATGGAATGTCATAAGAGGGATTGTGCCCATGGACTGTAACACCATAGAGTATTAGTATCATAAAAATGTAGGAGTATATATTAATTAATAACTGAGTTAAAATTTAATACCTCACCTCATAATTCTAGATTTCTCGAAGACAAGATGCTGACGATGATTATGATATAATCAAAATATGTCCAAGAACAAATCAACATTAATATTGAAGTAAGATGAACAGACTAAAAATAATTTAATTAAAATAACCTCAAAATATCACTTCCTAAAATAAAATATTAATTACAACATATTATTTTCAGCTCTGTGAAGTGTTAAATTCCAAGATTAAATTAAAATGCGTCATACCTCACCTCGTATCCAAGTCTTCTTATTAGACTATGGTTTCAAAGCCTTGGCAGCTTCATCTTCAGTAATTTCTCGTCGACTGATGTTATGTTGATCAGAAGAACAGTTCTTCTGATGGACATAACATCAGTCGATGTGCAATTACTGAAGATGAAGCAGCCAAGGCTTTGAGGAACTGTTCTTCTGATCGACATATCAGTCGATGAGAAATTACTGAAGATAATACTGCCAAGGCTTTGAAACCATGGTCTAATTAGAAGACTGGATATGAGGTGAGGTATGAAGCATTTTAATTCAATCTTAAATTAAACCTCATAGTGATTTTTTTCCTATAAAAGTTCAATGTTAAATTCTAACTCAATTATTAATTAAAATAAAACTCTTAGTGTCATTTCCTTTTAATATTAATGAGGAGAGTATATATGCCTGTTACAGAGGAGCAGTATCCCTCCACTGAGTGATGTGCTAGCAGAAATCCGAGCACAATGTGTGCAGTATGCTTCACTTGCATTACAAGGTGTGCTGAGTGAAGAGGAACTGCCACGCACATCACCACTTCTGTCTCCTGTACTTTCACAATCTCTTCCTCGTGGTTTCCTGCCAGAACTTGTGGCCCGTACACATACAAACCAGGAGTTATTTGCTAAGGTGAGTTGAACCTTGACAGTCTTATGCATGATCAAATCTCTTTAGTTTGTTGGTTGGTATTTGAGTTGGAAAGTTAGCAATGATATCATTAATGTCTTGTACCTTAAAAGTGTTGTTTTGCAGGGTTCTCATATGAATACCTTATTTTCAAAATGTCTCTTGTCCATTTTTATAAATTTGTGAGAGGTTCAGGCATTAATTTTTCTTTTCACAATATCATTATAATATAATATGATCCATTATTGGAACTGTGTTAAAATAACAGTATTGGAAAATGTTAAATAACATCGATTACTGCTTATAAAAGTGGTGGTGTAAAATTCTCAAACATGGATACTTCAAAATGAAGCCGGCCGTTGGCATTGGTAGTGACGGACGAAACGAGAATTATAGATTTGTATATGTGGAAAGAATTGTTAATGTTTGTGCCATGTCTAGAATGGTGTAGTGGGCTGCACACTCGTATGGAGAACGAGAGGTCCACGGTTCGATTCCTGATTCAGACAATTTTTCTTTTCACAATATCATTATAATATGATCCATTATTGGAACAGTGTTAAAATAACATTATTGGAAAATGTTAAATAACATTGATTACTGCTTATAAAAGTGGTGGTGTAAAATTCCCAAACATAGATACTTCTAAACGAAGCCGGCAATTGGCATTGGAAGTGACACCTACCTGGCAGCAGATGAAATGATAATTATAGATTTGTATCCGTGGAAAGAATTGTTAATGTTTGTGCCGTGTTTAGAATGGTGTAGAGGGCTGCACACTCGTACGGAGAATGAGAGGTCCACGGTTCAATTCCTGGTTCAGACATTAATTTCTCTTTTCACAATATCATTATAATAATCTAAGGTCACTATTTTGCTATAAATAACAGTTAGTTTGATTGCAGTAACCACTTTTAATGCAAGTTTGTATTGATTTAATACAGTAGCAGATGTACGTTTTACAAAAAAAAATTATAAATCCACTGTCTCTTTCTGGATTTTCTTCAAATTTTGCACACTTATTCTAAATTAATTTAGCTTTAAGTAGTTATCCCAATGGACTCTTATTTAAATGCCTGCTAACTTTCCCCTCCACTCAGGTTTTAATGGCCACACAAGACAGGAGGTGTCATGCTCTTTACATGCAAACACAAGAATGCTCATAGAATGAAATTTAATAAATATTTTTCTTTAGAAATTTTAATGAAGGCTTCTGAATAAATCTTCTTACCTAAAACGATGTTTTGGTGTGGTAAATCTCGATATATTCTGGGACATGAAATGGAACTTCACACTTTTTGCACTGAAAGGTAGTTTCACTTCTATTCTTCTGTTTTGAACACATGTGTGTAGGGTTTCTTTTTATTCAAAGTTAAAAATGGGAAACACATTATGAGGTTCTTAATTAATAAATAATGAGTCATTTTTATTTATATTATTTTTGGTCTGGACATCTTACCTCAATATTAATGTTGATTTGTTCTTGGACATGTTTCAAAACAATTCTCTGTTTTATCTTCAGCTTTCCCAGACTGGAAAGCTGAAGATAAAACAGAGAATTGTTTTGAAACATGTCCAAGAACAAATCAACATTAATATTGAGGTAAGATGTCCAGACCAAAAATAATATAATTAAAATAACCTCAAAATATAACTTCCTAAAATTAAATAGTCATTTTTATATCTTACCTCATATTTCATGTTTTATTAACCCGTCAGCGCCGACATCCATACGTGGTATAGACCCTCTCTTCTTCACTTATTGCCGACATCTATACGTGGTATAGACCTATGCAGGCGAGTTTTCTTTTTGTTCTGGATCGTACATTTTTGAAGCTACAAATATGTAATTTATTTGTGTTTAACGTAGAAATTATGAGCTTTCAGGACATATGAATAAAAATAATATTTGTTAAAAATTTAATTTCATATTATTTTTTTAAAAATCAGATGAGATTGAAGTAATCGTAATTTTCTCTAAATGCACGCGACCTTTTCATTTGTTTTTTTTACTGCTGTATATTCTTATATTTGCGTATGAACAATATAATTTTGAAGCCTAAGATCTTAGCTTTCTTTCTAAGTGTATGAATCAGCTGTGATCACATTTTGTTCATGTGGTATTGAGGTTGAAGTAGTTTCTTACTTCAACACTCGATGGCACACAGACCTAGCTTTGTGCTGCTTTCTGTAGGGCTTCTAATAAACTTATACACAATCTAATTTTTCAGGTCGATAAAATGATATACAAGCTATCGATTGATATATAAATTGACCTGTTTAGGGGAATACCTGATTTATTTTGCCTCTTTCAAATAGATGTTACTTACAAGGAATCAGTCTGAGGCGCGGTGTCGTGCGTTATATACGTAATTATGGCCAGTCGTAACCTAAAAGACACTTCATCAGAGAAATTACCCCTAAAAGTGATAAATTGAAACCTCAAAGGAGGTGTGTTGTTTGTACTAAACATGGGAGAAGAAAGACATCTGTTTATTGCTGCCAGGAATGTGATGTAGGTCCGTGTATTGAAGAGTGTTTCGAGCTGTATCACACCAAGCTCAACTACTAAGGTTATGTGATTTTTATTTCTAAAATTAATAGTACTAAAATAAGAGAAACTTATTTTTATGGTCTGTGTAGTTGTAAATAACTGCTGTAGAATTTTATACGAATCCAAGCAATAATTCAGATTCTAAGTATAAACATTGCTAGTGCTTTGACACAAGATTGAGCTTGAGTTCACTCTTCTAAATATTCATTCTGATTTTGGTTATGTCAGCTGCTTTTGTATATACAAGTTACAGATGAATCAGCACTATGCCACACAATATATTTAGTGTCTCACAGAAAGAAACAGGGATGTCCAATGTGAGCAAATCAAATTATTTAGTAAAAATGTGTATCATGAGAGAGAAATTCAGATTTCAAAATTTTGTTTAATAGTTTATAAAGGCTGCTGTACTCCATACGGTATGTATTAAATTTCTCATTTATTTCTGACCTAACAAGTAAAAATTTCGTTCAAATCCATCAATATTTTTAAAAGTTATGATCGTTTATACAAATCAGTGTTCTAGGAATACTAAAATGTTAAAATGGCCTCCGTCCATGCAGTAGGAAAGCAAGTAAAAGGGTGCGTCACTGACGGGTTAAACACGGTAACTATAGTTTTCAAATGAATGACAAGATCATTTGAAAACTATAATTACCGTGTTTAATAAAACATGAAATATGAGGTAAGATGCAAAAATGACTCATTATTTTATTTCTTTTTATTGTCTGTGCTGGGGACATACAATGGAAAGTGAGCCCAGTTCCTTGTAAACTGACAGGGGTTGCACTTGATGATGGGGGGCCTCTCACATTGTAGGATGGCAGATGAATTGTCTCCAATAACTGCTTGGCGATAGCTATTCTGAAGGTCGAATATGCTGTCTTGCGATCTATGAAATTATTGTAGACTACAAAAGAGTTAAACATACATATGTCCAGCAAATAGAAAAATAATTTTCTGTATCCTTTTACAGTGCGACACATTATAGGAAAAAGGGTAGTGATCTGGTCTTGCAAGTCAATGCCTTTTATTGCATCCTGGCAGAGTCTTCGTTTTTTATTTCTTCTCTAGGTCTTTGCCCTTTTACCCTCCTCAGTTTTCCTGTCGTGTTATGTCTGCTGTCTGATGTTTCGAGGACAAAACTCTCTAATAAACTCAGAATCCCGTCACGATCATCACCACACACCCCCATAGATGCCATTTCAAAGAATGAGCTCTACAAATTTTTTCTACATATTTCCAACAAACAGACAGCTTCTAATTTCACAATTGCTTACAAAAAAAGGCGGGTCGTCTAACACACATTCCCTCAGGAACCTAGAAAGCTAACACATTAGACATCTATGGGGTAGTTTGGAAGTTATTGCAAAATATATGAGCTTATGCGCTTGATGTGAATGTCACATCATTCGAAGACTGGGCCTCACTAGAGCGCGTGTGAACGTCATGTCATACAGGTTGAATGGGTTAATTTAATACATGTGATATCTATAAAAATTGTTGTTGGAATAGAATTTTTTCATTAAAAAATTTCATGTCATCACAAAAAAACAAGATTGTCCCTAAATTGAGTAAATAAAAACCATTTACTATTCTTTTACTTAAAACTGGCATAATATAGGTGTTGGATCTCAATGAAGATTCTAATTGGCTTCCTATTGAAGGCACAGATTTTTAAATATGTATTTTTAAGAAATTTAACATTTTGCAATACATCTGCCTTAGCAAACTGCTCATTTTTCATTCAAATTTGACCATCCTCTAGACCAGGGCCGCCCAAACTTTTTAATGGGCTGGGCCAATAACTGATTGTGCAATTGATTGCAGGCCGGAACATAAATATCGTTACTATTATTGCTGCTACTTCTATTATTATTATTACTATTACTACTAATATAAAATTACATGATCATACAGATGAATGTTTCAACATATGTAACACCATGCTGCAATTAAAATTGTAAAAAAATGGTACAAAAATATATATTTATCTAATGAGAAGAGTGGAGCTGGCTTTTTAATGATAACAAATGATCGGTCAGGGTCTGCTAAGTAGTATTGATAAATAAGACGTCTTGGAAATGTTCATTACTTAAGCTTGAGCTCAATCGTGGTTTTTTAATTTTCTTTTTAGAAAATGTTTGTTCACACATGTATGTCGAGGAGAACATGCAGATTAAATGTCGGGTGTGTTCCTTCAACCCTTAATATTTTTCAGGTACTAACTTGTAGAACTTAATGAGATCTGTTGGATCAAAAACTCTGTTCATTGCGCCATCACACTGTAAATCTATTAATTCAAATTGCAACATTGCTGATGTTTTGTCAACATCAAAGGAAAATGGAGACGAAAACAAAGAAATGTCTGGTTCCATTTTATTGAAATCGACAAATCTGTTAGAAAACTCATCAATTCCTTCAATAACTTCCACAAAAGAATCACTTCTGAAACACAATTCAGGATATTCATTTTGCAGAGCATTTTACACTTGGAAAATGTACCCAGTTTTTCACTTGGAAAATGTACCCAGTTTTTCACAGACACATGCCTTTTCAATAGCTTCAGTTTCAATTTGAAAACTGTTATTGCATTGTAAACTTGGTTGATTAATTCATTTATGCCTTGTAAAATTATGTTCAAGTCATTCAAATGTTTTGTCATGTCGACAAAAAATGCTAGACTGGACAGCCAATCATGATCACTTAACATATCACATTCATACTTTTTTTTTTCCTTAAGAAATTGGCAGATTTCATTTCTAAGAGCAAAAAATCTTGCTAATGTTTGACCACGGCTCAACCACTATATTTCAGCGTGATAGATTATATCACCGTATTTACTATTCATATAATATTGAAATGTTTTGAAAGTGTGGTGATTCAAGGCTCTGCTACGAATGAAATTAATTATCTTAGTTACAGTCTGCACAACTCCATCGAAATTTGCCGCTTTAGCGCAAAGAACTTCTTGGTATACAATGCAGTGCAATTTATGCACATGCCTCCCAAAATTTCAACTCTTTTCTTTATTAATTCCACCTTTCCGGTGTTGGCTCCCGACAAATATGGTGTACCATCAGTTGTTATACTGCATAATTTCATCCAGTCTAGTTCAATATTGTCGACAGCTTTCACTATTTACTCCAACAAATCAGTACCTTTCGTTTCTACCATGTATACTTCTTACCCCTGTAAGTTCTTCTGTAATTTTGAAATCTGCATCTATGCCTCTAACAAATACCAACAACTGAACAGTATCAGTTATGTCCATACTTTTGTCACATGCAATGGAGAAATGTTCAAATTGTTTTCCTTTTCCTACAAGCTGATGACGAACACTGCATGCTAGTTCTTCTACACGCCTACTTACAGTATTTCTTAATAATGACACTGAATTGAATAAATCAGTTTTATCGGGACACAACTTGTTGGCAACAGCAATCAGACACTTTTTCACAAATTTGCCATCAGAAAATGTTTTTCCGTTCTCTGTAATTAGTTTTGAAACTTCATAACTTGCTTCGGTAACATTTCTTTGTCGTACACCACCACCCTGAATTAATAACTGCTGTTGTGCCGTAACTTGAAAGGAGCTCGTTTGCTTTCACAGTATGCTCATCTCATTAAATTTATCAAAATGGATTTGCTTTTTGTGGTTATGTCTTTTAATGTTATATTCTTTCACAACTGCAATAACATTGTTACAAATAACACATAACACTTTGTTTCCATGCTCCTTCATAAAGTACTTGCTGGTCCAGGATTCGTTAAACTTCCTACACTCAGAATCAACTTTGCGTTTTTTTGAAAGCATTTTCTCACTTTAACACTATTTTTACAACTATTCTGTGCACATGTTACTGTTTGTTTAACAATGCAACAAGAGAAACAAGTAATGTTGAAAGTGTGGAGTGGGTGAGAAAATGGTAAATAAGGGATGAATCATCTCTTCTACTTTGTCAAGAGGAGCGGTGACACCTCAACCCCACGTTCCAGAGAGCTGAATGTCACATGGGGATGTCCAAACTAGATAATACATTTTAAAATCTAAATTTAAAATATAAAATTAATTTGTTCATTTCAGTGCTTACACAGGCCATATGAAAAGCCATAGCTGGCCGTAGTTTGGATGGCCCTGCTCTAGACACTATGACAGTCTAGTGTGCAAATTTTATTGAAATCCAACAAACGGTTTTCAAGATACTGTGTTTTTTGTATTGAAAAATTACATTTTGAGGGAAGTGAGGCAAAAATGTTAATATCCTTGTTCTTACATCCATGCACAATCTTACAAGAAACATTGTATCATTACTTATAATTGGAATTTTTAACTGAAAATTTGAAATAGGGTAACAGAAATGTATACTCTATCATTTGAGCCAATAAAAAAATTTGAACACTTCTTTTTCTTCTTCCATCTCCTGGAATTAGGCTGTTGGCCTGTTTCCACATCAAGAGATTGAGTCCTTCCATCTTGTTATGGGATGACCAACATTTCTTTTTCCTTTGGGTTTACAGTTTACTAAAATATGTGAAATTCCATTTGGCGAAATTCTTTCAATGTGATTGAATCAATTACTTCTATAAGATTTTGTCTATAAGAATGATTATTTCTGCTTAATTTCTTATATCTTCATATTTTTTATCCACAATCATATAATCAGTCTAAACACTTAAATAAAATTGTTCTTCCAATTAACAATAACAAACTACCTACATATTCTAGCTAAAGTCTGTCCATAGAATATGTAGAGAAGCTGTTTCAAATAAGCCATCTATGCAGGAGGTGGGCAAAAATGCATGGCCAATGAGGCCACGGAAAGAAGTGCAGGAGGGAGAACAGATCACATGGCATTATTTATTTCTGATTAGACATCACTCTTAGGCTCCGCCCTGTCTCCCACTAACACGATGCGCAAATTTCTCTATACTTTCCACAGACGGACTGTAGTACAGTTAATAAAGAGAAAAATGAATTACATATTGTTTAATAATCAATAAACCAAACTAGTGTACACTAATTAAATAATGTGTTTCCCAATTTTAACTTTGAATAGTGTACACTAACTTACCCCTTCCTAACCTAATGGAATAATAAAAGAGAAGTGCAATTTCTGTTCTGATATATTGCATTCTTAAAAAAACATGTTCGAGAGTTTATTGCAAATGTTGGTCATAAAAGTTTCACAGATAATGTGCTGATATCTGTTGACAATTTCGTAAGATTATGCTCACTATTGTCCTGTAGAAGTTGGAAAAAATTCTTGGGTAACCTATTGGAAAATAATGTAAAATGAAAGTAACCTATTTAAATCATAATCTAACCTCCCCAAAAAAATTGAGATGTGAGGAAGTATAATGTGCCATCTAATAAAGTAGAAATGCCCGGTAAACATGCATGCCAAATTGTCTTTAGCGGTTGTGTATATAGATATGTACCAGCAAGCAATACTTCAGTTAGTAACTAGTGGTTCGTTTCAAGATTCTTACATGATTATCTACACTAGTTGAACTTAATTTATAATTAATAGTCAGGAGACAAACATGCTACCACCTGAGCTAATGTAGCAGATTGTTACATTGATGTATCAAGTATCAATTTTGCATTTCTTATTTGTTTTATTTTCCAGGTGTTTGGACCAGTTTTACAAGGGTTATTGTTAACAATGCAGAATTCATCCATTGTTGGTAACAGTCACAGACAGTCAATACAAGCCCTGAGTGATCTAGTGGAGATAAGATGTGGTCCTGCTGGAAATGTGAGACCCATCTGCAGACTTATCACTCAACAGGTAAGTTATGTCAGTATTTAAGTTATCCCAAACTTTTTTTTAATATAATAAATTTGGGAATTTTTAGTGTTATGAGGTTTTATTAATAAGAATAAAATGAATTGTGAATTCTTCTTACCTCATACTTCTATTTTTTTTTTAAACACAGCACCGCAGTATCAGCGACCATCGTCACTATCATCAGCTGTTTTCACGACTGTCAATTTTTACTTTTGCCGGTAATTAACCAAACTGCTATCTGATGTTCTTTTGAAGGAATCATTTTCTAAACTGCCATCTGGTGTTCTTTTGAAGGAATCATTTTCTAAACTACCATCTGTTGTATTTTTGAAGAACTTTGTAATCAAGCTTGGTTCTTCAAAAATACAACAGATGGCAGTTTAGAAAATGATTCCTTCAAAAGAACGCCAGATGGCAGTTTAGAAAATGATTCCTTCAAAAGAACACCAGATAGCAGTTTGGATAATTACCGGCAAAAGAAAAAATTGACAGTCGTGAAAACAGCTGATGATGGTGACGATGGTCGCTGATACTGCGGTACTGTGTTTAAAAAAACATAGAAGTATGAAGTAAGAAGAATTCACAATTCATTTTATTCTTATCCCAAACTTACAAAAATATTCTCCACAATGTTCCAAAAACAATCAATAATTAATCTAAACACAAAATTGATAGGAAATAAATAACACGACGAGATGGTGGAGACCTAAGGGACTTATGCTGGTTTGAATTCCATTCCATCCATCATATGGTTTTAAAGCCCAAGTCAGGCCCTGGTCTCCCAAAACTCCTCCATTCTTCCATGTCCCTATCCATCTTCCAATTCCTTACTCCTAGAAATGCAGTGGAATCTGCATGTATTGTGTCCTCTCATCATCCTCAAAGTCCCACGGTTTTTGTTCCTCCAAAGTGCACCTGTAAGTCTTTTTTAGTCCTCATTGCTTGTCCATTCTTACCACATGACAAGCCCTTCAGAAACTTTTCAGTAGTGATTTAAGGATCCCTGCTAATTAAGAGTTTGCACATTCCATGTTCCAATTACAATAACATTTTCCTTTGCTTTAGTTGTCTTCTGTTTGAATCTCTAGTCGTAGGGGTTTCATAACAATTAAAGTTTTAGAGTGTTGTGTTGTTAGTCCTGTGACTAACTCCCATCTATCCTGGAGGATCAAGTAATCTCTTTTTGTCTGGACCCCACACTTGACCTTTCCAACATGGGAGACCCTACCAGTTCTTTGCCACAGCTGATATAAGTCTTGGGGTCATTGGTACATGCAAACCCCATTGCCACTTCAAGGCAGAGACATGTGTGAAGTTTGATTCTCCATGGAGAAAGAAATTTTCTTCATGAATTTCAGCCAGTGTGGGACTAGTGGCCACCCAGCATCATAAGGAATTTGGGTACCTACAACAAATAGCAGTTCCAGTTGAGAAAACAACTATAATTGTTGGAGGACTCGACATGCTTGGCCACGTGTCACCTGTATATTGGCTGGATGATCATCCACCTCTGTAAATGACATGTGGATGTGAGGCCAGCAGCTGGTGGTAGGCTAAAGGCCTTATTTTTCGAATATAGTAGTAGGAAATAACTTCTTGCTTCATCCTAAATGACTTGTTGGCAGTCGATATCTTGGTTACTCAAACAGCACAAGATATTTTGCGTATTACTGATTTGTTAAATATTTGTTTTGATTTTACAGCCCAACTTCCTGCCTGATGTCGTTACCCAAGCAGTGGGTAGAGAACTTGCCAAGACATCATTCCTAGGTCCATTCCTCTCAGTATCTGTATTTGCTGAAGATGAACCAAAAGTTGCTGACAAGTTCTTCTCAGGAAATCCTTTAGCAGACAAATCATTAAATCAGACTTTACAACAAGAACTGGAAAATACACGTGTAAGTATTTTACAAATGTACAGCAGACACTTGATTATTTTGGTTTAATACAAATCTAAGGTTCAACGCTGTGTCCCTGCATCTAAGGCATCTTATCCTGACACCCCTGTAAATTCTTCTGTTATTTTCACCACATCGTGAATGGCTAAAGTGGGATGTTTCTTACTGAACTGTTTGAGAACATTCAAAATAACTTATTTCTCCCCGATTTTCAAAGTCTATCCTTTCCGATGTTTTAGAAATTCTACAGAACTAGCTATTTTGCAACAATTGAAATTCCAACAAGAATAAAACAATGCTTATATAATCTATTAAATTTATAATTATATATTGTTACATGTCGTGCATAGCAACATTTGAATTGCACGGATGAGTCATCCCTAGCAAGTTAGGTGACCTGCAGAGCTGCTTGAATTGTCTGGAATGTGTTGCCAGATGTTTCTACCGGCATCTCCTTCCGCTTGTAGAAAGATCGGAAGCCAGAGGTTTCTGGGCTTCGAAGTTGCTCGAATCTATTACTAGAGCTTTCCTCCCGCTTATATAAAAGAGCAGAGGAGAAGGGCAGTCAGTCAGTGTAGCGATATTCTCATCTTGGACGGCAAGAGATTAATTGTGAGCGAAACTGTGAGAAAGGACTGTGTCTGCAACTGTGTTAGAAGTGATTGTCAAATAAACCTTCAAAGAAGAATAGTTGTAAGAATAAATTGTGATTGAAGATTTAGTGATAATCGTGAAAAGAAAATAAAGTGAAAAGAAAAATTTTACATAACTGTGTATTTATTTAAGTCCAAATACGTTAAAGGAAAACCCTGTGCCATCTGCGACAATGTTTTAAGGTTTATCTCATATAACTTACGTGGAGAAGTGCTACGTAATGTATATTTTTATGTTCTTTATTTAAAATGTTAGAGAACAAACTATATTTTCTTGCATGCTCAAAGGTAAAACTGTTACTTGCCCAATGAAAATACAATCATACATCTGTTTTGTTTATAGTACAAGTGGAACTTAGCTCAGAATTGGTATAGAGTTGTAAATTTTAATTTTGTAGATTGCAGCCAAACAGGTGTGTCCTCTCTTTTAATCAGAATCCTGCCGCTGCTTTCTTTTTATTGATTATTGGCCAATCTAGATGGATATTGGAATATATATACAATTTTTTTTTCATGGTAATTTTCAGAATCTATCCCAGATAAATTTGTCTCTTCAAATATTAATTTGTCCTTCAATGTGAGTGATAATTTAAAAATAAAAACATTGAAAATATAAGCTCTACTGGGTATAATATTAGTAGTGTTAAATCCCATTAAAATCTTTTTGTATAAGAAGCATCCAGATGGCATGTAGAACAAAGGTTAATTGCCTCGAGGGCATAGGGATTGTATAAGAGAGAGAAAAATTTCCATTTAAAGTGAGATGCCTAAGTACCTCAGTAGTTAGTGCATTGGTACATAGACCAGAGACCTTAGGTTCAAATCTAGTTTAGGCATAAATATTTGTTTTTCTGTTATCTATTAAGGAAGTTTGAAGAAGATTTATAAAAATGTTTCAAAGTATTTTAATGAGAACAGTCCCAATAGCTTCTTGGAATTTGTCAATACAGATCAATTAACTAGAATGTATGTTACAGGTTTCACTACACAAAGTGTTCCATGACATACTGGTGTGTAATAGTTCACGCGAGGACATGTTAAATTATCTGGCAGCACTGCTTGGCAACAATGAGAAACGAGCGCAGATTCAAGTGGATGAAAGATCTCTAGCTGGAGATGGCTTCATGTTGAATCTGCTCTCCATCATGCAAATTTTAGCTGTTAAGGTAAGATGAAACCTTAATATATAATTAATTAGTAGCAGTGATACTTCATTAATAAATTACATTAAGAAGTAATATTATGAGATTCTTCTTAATAAATAAGGTGAATCTGGAGTCATCTTACCTCGTAATGTTTTGTGTTCTATTTGAACATGATTCTGTATATCATGTGGACCATGATGTACCGAAACATGTTCAAATAGAACACAACAAGTTATGAGGTAAGATGACTCCAAATTCACAATATTTATTAATGATACTTCATCTTCTTTTATTCCTGGGTTCCAATTCTGGAGATAAAGTTTTGGTTGAAAGCTTCCAATTATATTAAATTAATGTTGGGAAGTAAACATTATGAGGTATAATCATTAAAATTCATCGGAGAACATATTGTTTAAACAACTCACCTCATAGGATTCATGCTTCCATGGTATCGCGATTTCAAACACATTCGTGTTCATCTTCAGCCATAACTCCGACTGATGAAATTCTTCAGCCATCAACTATTCTATTGTCGCCATCTTCAGTGCTGCCATCTATGGTTGAATTTATGAACTTCGAAATCAAAGTAATTTCGTTAGGGATATCAAAATTCATTGATCTATTTTTGTTTTTCTGAATGTATATTTTTTCCCAAACTGTCAATTCCAAAGGTTTCTCTACTTGTTTTAAAAGTTTAGCTTCTCTTCCAATTTTATGATGTTCTAATAAACTATGTGCAGCAATTGCAGATTTTCAATTTCACAATTTTTAATATTTCTGAAATGTTCTTTTGTCCGAATTTCCAAATTTCTTTTTGTTTTTTCTATATAAATTTTATTGCAATCTTCACAACTTATTTGATAAATTCCAGATTTCTTACTGTCTGTTGTTTAAACAATATGTTCTCCGATGAATTTTAGCTTCCAATTATCTTCATTATTCCATATCTCCTCCTCCATCATTTTATTCATTCAACTTTCTTTTCTTAGACATTCTTCTTAACTTGTTCTTCCCATCTATTTCTTGGGTAGCCTCGTGGCCTTGTTCCTCCTAATCTAAATTCCAGTGCTTGTCTTGGTGCTTTTCCAGTGTTAATTCTTTTAAGTGGCCATACCATTTTATTCTATTATCCTTCATTTTGTCTTGTTTAAATCCAATTCAAAATGCCTTTTATTTTAGTGTTCTGTATTCTATTCCGTCTGGTTTTTTCAAGTATGCTTTTTAAAAGTTCCTTGAATTCTACATAAAGAGACCTCTTGGTCTCTTCCCTCCTAATGTAAATTGTAATGGTATCCTCCTAGTATCCATTTTTTTAACATTGTCATACCATCTTGTTGTACTGTCCTCCAGTCCATCTTGTATTTTATCCAACTTTAAAATTTCCTTCACTTTTGTGTTCTGTATTTTATCTTTTTTGCTTTTTCCATCATTCGTCTTAAAAACTTCATCTTTGTCTTATAATTATCTGTATGGGTATTTTTCCTGTGTATATTGAATTCAATCTTTTGTTGATACAGATAATTACATTAAATCTTCAGGTATTAATCATATTAATAAGAATCAAATGAATCGTGAATTCTTCTTACCTCATATATCTATGTTTTTTTTAAACACAGCACCGTAGTATCGGAGAACCATCTTCTCCATCGCCAGCTGTTTTCACGAGAAGATGGTTCTCCGATACTGCGGTGCTGTATTTAAGAAACATAGATGTATGAGGTAAGAAGAATTTACGATTCATTTTATTCTTATTAATGAAACCTCATAATGTTAAAATTCCCAAATTTATTATATTAAATTAATCATATTACTCATAAACAGTTTAATATACAGATTAACAAAAATCTCATTAAGTGAAGAGAATTTTAAGAAAGAATACAATCACACTTTAAACACAGCTACGTTAAATGGTTTTGGAAAGATAATAATAACTTAAAGAGGTTCAAACAACAAAAAAGGCTTAAAGAATACACCACCCTACAACCTGATACAAAAGAAAAGAAACAATTCAAGAAAATTACTTACCATCCTCGAACACACATAAAATTTCAGAAAATATTTAATATATTCAATATTACGATGTTTTATTATTAATTTCATACATCTCAATGATGGATAAATCATATTAGAAGAGAAAAATTATACGCTCAGACCGGGACCCTTGGTTCTCTAGACCAAGTGCTCTATCATCTGAGCTACCGGGTTCAAGTCCCGGTCTGAGCGTATAATTTTTCTCTTCTAATATGATATTCAATATTACATTAGCACTGATTAACAAATTTAGTCTGGATAATCTACTAATAACTAATAGAAAAGTTAATGTCCCAGACAGCAAAAAATCTGGAATTTATTAAATTAGCAGTGACTGCAAGAAAGTAACGGGCTTCCAATATAAACCCGGACCGGCCTCACGGGGTTTCACCCATCAGGCAGCGCTCTCTCCTCGTCCGCATTTCACTCTGCCAGCCGCTCGTCCTTGAACTAGTCAGTTTACTATCATTCGACAAGATTAGACATCAGCTGACATTAGAGCAGCGCATTTGTGTGTGTAAATGATGTTATAAATACGAATCAGCTCGTCGCGTTCGCGAGGAATTTATTCGGAACTTCCCTGGACAATTACCTCCTTCCAGATCGACAATCCATGATCTTGTGACTAAATTTGAGACCACTGGTTCAGTACAAAATAAGAAACACACACGAAGGCGTACGGTTCTCACCGAAGAAAAATTTAGACGAAATTGGCGAAAATTTATGGGGTAGCCTGAAAGACAAAGTGTACAAAACAAATCCGCACACATTGGAAGAACTGAAGAAAAACATAAGAAATGAAATCAGAAACTTGACAGTGCCCGAACTACAGCGTATCAATCTAAATGTGTTTACTTGGTATAATGCCTGTTTAACTGTGGGAGGACAACATTTCCAGCATTTTCTATAAGGTAAGAAACAGTTCAAGGACGGGTGGCAGGCAGGGTGAATTGCGGGAGGAAGAGACAGCACTGCATGCCGGGTGAAATTCCGTGAGGCCGGTCCGGTTTTATATTGGAAGCCCTGTATATATAGGAAAAACTAAAGGAATTTAGAAACTCGTACAAAAGAACACTTTAGAAATATTAAAAATGGTGAAATTGAGAAATTGGCAATTGCATCTCATAGTTTACTAGAGAATCACAAAATTGGAAGAGAAACTTAACTTTTAAACATTTAGAGAAACCTTTGGAATTAACAGTTTGGGAAAAAGATATGCATTCATAAGAATAAATATAGAGCCATGAATTTTGAAATTCCCAATGAGAATAATTTGATCTCCAAGTTCATAAAATCGACACCAGATGGCAGTTCAGATGATGGTGTTAACGGCAAAATTTCGACAGTTGTAGTTTGACTGAAAATGAAAGTGAAATTATACTTTTGAAACCGGTATTGTGAAAACATGCAACTTTATGAGATATTAAACATGTTTTCTCCAACTCAAAAATTTGCATTTAGATTGGAGTTTCTCAGGTAGCTCAGTGATAGAGCATTGGCCTAGAAAGCCAAAGGTCCTGGGCTCAAACCCCAGTCTGAGCGTGTAATTTTTCTCTTCAAATTTCATTCATAAATCTTTAAATTGTTGCCCCCCCCTCTTTATGTGGTCCAAAGAACTTGTGTATTAAATCTGAAAATAGAGCAAAGATGCTCTGAAACATGTCCTTCAAGAAACAACCAATATGAGGTAAGATGACAGCAGACTCTATTTATTTTTTTAATAATTTGCCGAATTCACTATCATTCATAGCTCCTTCCATATTTGATATTATGTTTTACGTGCTTGCCCTGAAGTGAACATCATAATAGTACACTTGATGTCTTATTTACACAATATCATTAATTTAACTAAAAGTAAGAAATTCAACATAGTATGAAATAAAATATACGATACAAGAATGGAAAGTTTTAAATATTTGTTGAGAAATTATGCCCTTTATACATTAAATTTGGGAATTTTTAACGTTACGAGATTTAATTAATAAGAATTAAATGAATCGTGATTTCTTCTTACCTCATACTTCTATGTTTTTTTTAACACAGCACTGCAGTATTGGCGACTCATTGTCGTCATCGTCGGCTGTTTTCACAACTGTCAATTTTTTCTTTTGCCGGTAATTATCCAAACTGCCATCTGGTGTTCTTTTGAAGGAATTACTCTCCAAACTGCCATCTGGTGTTCTTTTGAATGAATCATTTTCTAAACTGCTATCTGTTGTATTTTTGAAGAACTTTATAATCAAGCTTGGTTCGTCCGAGATTCCAGACGAACCGAGCAATGGGTCGCCGATACTACAGTGCTGTGTTTAAAAAAAACATAGAAGTAAGAGGTAAGAAGAAATCACGATTCATTTAATTCTTATTAATTATGCCTTTGTCTATTAACTTGAGCATGAACTTTTCAACTCATATGTAAAACACTGTCTTCCATCCTTGTATCATAATATTAATGTATTTCTGTGTGTGTGATACGTTTCAGGTGAAACTAGATAAGGTAGATGTATTCTATCCTTTCCATCCAGCAAGTTTAGTGGATGTGAAAAATGACACAAGACTGAGATTCACTTCACAGGAGGCAGCTTCTTGGCTTGGCGATCTCAGTAAGTTGTATATTTCAATGTTTTTATTATTCATTTAGTATAATACAACCGTCAAGAAATGCGGACATGGGTTCTACTGGGGTAAAATTTTCCGGAGGTCAAATAGTCCCCCATTCGGTTCTCCGGGCGGGGACTACTTCAGGGAACCCATGCCAAAGGCTCAAACACAGGGACATGTTCCTAGGAACATGGAATGTTAGGACTTTATACAATAGTGCGGCACTAGAGATATTAACGCGGGAATTGGATAAATCGCCCTTGGATATAGTCGCTTTACAGGAAGTTAGGTGGCCAGGAGAAGGTAGTCAGGAATCAGGAAGCTTTGCATTATACTATGGGGGTGCAGAAAGACCTGCATTTGGAACGGGTTTTTTAGTCAGAAGGAGGATCCTATCCGCTATCCGAGATATTAAGTTTGTTAGTGATAGGATATCATACATAATTCTAAAGGGTAAACGACATGATTTTATAATTGTAAATGTACATGCCCCCACAGAAGATAAAGATGACAAGATCAAGGATGAGTTCTATGACGAATTAGAATGCTTATTTGATAGCCTTTCACGATATCATATGAAAATTGTCTTAGGAGATTTTAATGCAAAAGTGGGGCGGGAAGATATATTCAAACCAACAATAGGCAAATTCAGTCTTCATGAAGATAGTAACGACAACGGGGTTAGATTAGTCACATTTGCCACATCAAAGAATCTCATTGTTAAGAGCACAACATTTCAGCATAAGGATATTCATAAATACACCTGGACGTCCCCAGATGGAGAAACTCGGAACCAGATAGATCATGTATTAGTGGATAAACGCTGGCACAGTAGCATCATCGATGTTAAATCAGTTAGAGGGACAGACTGCAATTCGGATCATCATCTGGTCAGAGTGAAAATCAGACAACGGCTATCGCTTATGAGAGGAACAAACGCTAAAGATGATTCTGTAAAATATGAATTAAAAAACTTGAAAAATGATGAATATGCGGCAAGAATACCAAATCAAAATTGGTAATAGATTTGAAGTACTGGAATCTTCAGATGACAATGTGGCAAACGAAGAAGAAACTGATATAAATAAAGAATGGGAGGCTATAAGAGATACTATTAAATTGTCAGCATCAGAAAGCATTGGTTGTTTAAAAAAGAGGCAAAACAAGAAATGGTTTGATGAGGAATGTGCCGACATCGTAAAGAAAAGAAAGCTAGCAAAAATGAAATGGTTACACGAGCCAAATGAGGTAAATTTAGAGCAATTGGGTAGTGTTAGACGGGAAACCACCAAGTTACTAAAGAGTAAGAAGAGGGAATATTTGAGAGAGAAGATTAATGATCTTGAAATGAATGCAAAAAATAGGAACATTAGAGAATTATATCAGGGAATTAGTATAGAGAAGAAAGGGTTTCAGGCTAGAACAAACATAATTCGGAATGAAAATGGGGATATGATTGCAGATTCCAAGAGATATATTAAATAGATGGAAAAGTTATTTTAATCAGCTATTAAATGTACATACAGAACAGGACATTGAGGAGGATAAGTTACAGACAGCAGAAATGCTAGTCGCAGAGCCAAGTGCATTAGAGGTTGAAATGGCAATTGAAAAATTGAAGATGTATAAAGCATCAGGTTCAGATGAGATCCCAGCAGAACTGATAAAATCAGGGGGAGGAAAAATTGATGGACAAGATACGCTGGTTGCTTACTATGATTTGGGAAAAAGAAGCTCTTCCAGATGAATGGAAGGAATCAATTATCGTACCAATTTATAAGAAAGGAGATAAAACTGATTGCAACAACTATAGGGGCATCTCTCATTAACTTTCAACTTCGTACAAAATTCTAACAAATATATTAGTAAGCAGACTTACTCCCTATATTGATGACATTCTAGGAGATCATCAATGTGCATTTAGAAGAAACAGGTCTACAACAGATCAGATTTTTTAGTATAAGACAGATTTTAGAAAAGAAATGGGAATATAATGGTACTGTACATCAACTATATGTAGACTTCAAAAAAGCATATGATTCAATTAAGAGGGAGAAGTTATATAGTATCCTGCTGGAGTTCGGAATTCCTAAAAAGTTAGTTAGACTTATACGAATGTGTCTAAATGGCTCAATGAGTAGGGTGCGTGTAGGCAAACAGTTTTCAGACACTTTTGAAATCCAGAATGGGTTGAAGCAAGGAGATGCACTATCTCCTCTACTATTTAATTTTGTACTAGAGCATGCCATTAAATCTTTAGAGAATGAGGAAGGCCTACAACTGAATGGTATTAATAAGCTGTTAGTTTATGCTGATGATGTAGTACTACTGGCCGATAGCGAGGAGATACTAAAGGCCAACACGCACACACTATTGAGTAACACTAAGAAATTAGGACTGGAAGTAAATATCAGTAAAACTAAATATATGGTCACACGTAGAAATACATTATATAATGGAAATGGACAGCTAATGACAAATGAGGGAAATTTTGAGGAATTGGCTGAATTCAAATACCTAGGAACAATAATCACAAATAGGAATGAGATGAACAAGACAAATTATACATAGGCTCAATTCTGGAAATGCATGCTATTATGCATTGCAGAGACTTTTGATGTCCCAACTCCTTTCAAAAAATGTTAAGCTGAAAATATATAAAACTATTATTCTACCAGTTATATTATATGGGTGCGAAACATGGACTCTTACTTTAAGGGAGGAAAGGAGATTACGAGTATTTGAGAATAAAGTTCTTAGGAAAATTTTTGGACCAAAGAGAGATGAACATACAGGTGAATGGAGAAGACTACATAACAATGAACTACATGGTCTTTATAGGAGGCCAGATATAATAAGAACAGTTAAGTCCCGTAGACTGCGATGGGCAGGACATGTTGCGCGTATGGGGAATGAAAGACGTGCATGGAAACTTCTTGTAGGAAAGCCAGAAGGAAAACGCCCAGTTGGTAGACCAAGAATGAGGTGGGAGAACAACATTAACTATGATTTGAGGGAAGTAGATTATACAGGGAATGATTGGAAAGCATTAGCTCAGGATAGGGATGTATGGAGAGCTTATGTCCGTGCGGCCATGAACCTACGGGTTCGATAGTGCCAGTGAGTAAGTAAGTAAGTATATCTCAATTAAGGATAACTTACATTTGAAGAGAAAAAATATATGCTCAAACTGGGATTTGAACCCAGGACCTTTCGCTATTAACAGTATATATATAAGAGGAAAATTTGCATTTAGATTAAAGTGCTCAGGTAGTTCAGTCGGTAGGACTTTCGCATAGAAAGCGAAAGGTCCTGGATTCAAATCCAGTCTGAGTGTACATTTTTCTCTTCAAATGTAAGTTATATATCTGTGTGTCTCCTGCATTTTAGATGTGGTTCATGTGTTGATACTGGTTCTTTTGATAATGAATATAATGATGAATAGGGAATGTATTTTTCGGAGTTAAAAGTTAAGATTGCAACATAGTATAATGAGTCCACTGCTGTGGTCTCGAGGTAGCATGCTGCCTTGTCATGCAGCAGGCCTAGGTTCGATCCCCGGTTGGGACAGTTTTTATTGGGGTTTTTCCTCACCTGTAAGACAATTGTCAGGAAAACTTTAAGGCCCAAACGGTCCCCGAAATCATATGGCCATCTCAATCATCATCATTCATATTCATCTTAGATTAAGCTTAGGATTAGGGGACTCTCCTGACGCACCACTATCATCATCATCATCATCACCTGTCATATCATCAGGGCAATATAACCCTGCCTTCCAGGTGTCCCAACCTCAGAAGTGGGTTACAAGTATGCCATGCCAGGAGAGAACACCAGGAATGTCGAAAGACAATCTGGGGCATTTGCAAAAAAAAAAAAAAGATGGTATAATGAATAATAGTCTTTTTTCTCTAATAAACAGATTTTCTTTTCAGATTTATAATATAACCTAAAAATATATTTCTCAATATTTTTTTGTGGGATCTAGCAATATTTCTTTGATATTACATATGTTACTTTTGATTTAGGAGAGAAATAATAATTTGAACTATTATAGTAAGTATCACCATCCCTATAAAAGTTAAATCACCATGAAGTTTAATTTAAAATAAAATTCTTTCCTAGTCACCTCATATCCTTAGGTTTTCTATTTGTTTTATTAATTTAGAAAAAACTAAAAAGCTTATGGTTTGGGAAGTTAATCTACATTCAAATAAATAATGAATTTTGAAATTTCCGGGGAATGTAATTAGATTTGGAGGTTAATTGGTATATCAGCAAATTGAGGAAGAAACTGTCTATTACCACGACAGAATAATGGTTGAGAATTGCTGAAGATGGAGTAATTGCTTCAAAATCAAACAAAAAAGAAAACAAAATATGAGGTGAGGTGAATTTTATTAATATTAAATTATTAATATCCCCATATTGTTGCCTCCTACTAAGTTTAAACAAAGATGTGTTTCATAAATTTAAATTAATTTTAAATTGAGAATGAAAACTACATACTAAAGCAATGATTTCTATAAATTTGAATGGTGCCCCTTATACCAAGTACAGTCATAAGGCCCATTCACATATAACTCAATATAAACATAAAAAATTGCATTCAGGTTATGTAATGGACCATTCACAATGATTTTAGTTAACATTAACATGAACACGGTCACCAGACACTAATACTAAAGTTCCATTGCCTTCAGGTTTGAATTATTGGGATTCAATAAGAAAAGAACATTATTGCACTCCATAGAGAGATGATGTAAGATAGAGTAATTTGATGAGAAGTTGTTTGTTTTGTTTTAATATGATAAATTTGGGAATTTGTTTGTTTTGTTCCAAAATAGTCATTGAATTTTTGACAAAAACAGAAATTATACAAAGATTTTAACGAGTTGGTTATTTTGACTCACCTCACATTTCTTGATTTTTATCAAACCTGGTTTCGTCGTTTTGCACGACATTGTCGATGCATTCCAACTGTTGGAGTTGGAATGCTTCAACAATGTCATGCAAAAGCGATGAAACCAGGTCTGCATAAAAATCAAGAAATGTGAGGTAAGTCAAAATAACCAACTCATTAAGATCAAAAGAAACCTCAGTGTTATTTCCTACGTATTATATTATATATATAGATATATATATATATATAAAGATAATTTGTTTCAAGAAAATATTTTTAAACAATATCGTCTGCTGGCGATAAAACCTTTGTACTTTCATTCTAGAGTAAAATCTGGAATTTTGCATTATTCATTAAGCAAATGCGTCATCAGCATGCTGTTAAAGTCTTATAATTCAAAATGATTTTGCTGGCATCTATTAATTATTACAAAAGCCATGCATTTCCTTGGTTATTAACTTTTGGTCCAAAAACTCACATCTCGGGCGGGGGAAAATAGCGATTTTCGTCTGCTCTAATTTCAAACTCAAGACTACGCGTCTACTGTATAACATTTTGAGAAACTAATTTGAAAATATAATAGATTTTGAATTAAAAATCAACCAGTTAAGATTTCTTCTTTGTCCTGAATTTTATTCAATTGTGGATTATGAGGTTTTGATTGTTGGCCATTGATATAGCAAATGAACTGAAATGCAATGAAGTTTTATTTATGTTATTAATGTGGTGTCATTCTACATTCTGAGAACTTAATAAGTTATAAACTATTCAGTTTTCTTTAATGTATGGAAAAATGTTCAGTTGTCATCATGAATGGCAATGTGAATCTTGTGTTTATGTCATTGTGTTAACTTTAATCTTTCTATGTGAATGGACATTAATTCTTTTGACTAGTTGCCCACTGACCTAGTATCAGGAAACAAGCAACAAGAAAGACAAGGCTGCCAACCTAACTGTCTGCTCTTGCAGAGTTCATTGTGGAGCAACTAATATGTCACACTGTAGTATTGAAAATATTTACAACTGACATTTGTAAGTGTTTTTGCAGATCGTTCACTAACCCACAAGTGGAAAGAAGTGAAGTTCCCTACACACTGTTGGTTCCTTACGTTACATTGTCATCACTTGGCTCTCCTGCCTGCATGCCACAAATACCAGCGGCGACTTAGAGCTCTGCGAGATCTTCAGAAACTGGTAAGTGTAAATATTTATATATTTTTAATTGGATGCTAAACTGAACCATATGAGGCTTGTTCATCTTTGGTTCAAACCTCGCTGGGTTCAATGTATTTATAAAGACAAAGTTCTTGATCATGGCTTCCTTTGGAAAAGAAATAAAACACTGGGGCCAATGTTGTAGATTTACAGAATGTAAAATTGCCTCAAGCCTGAAATAAAATATGTCTGAACTAAATTTGTCACTCGTTTAATGTCCAGATTTTAATTACGACACTAATGACCTAAGCTATTGAAGAATGTCATTAAATAACTCCTAAAAGTCTCCACTGTGTGACAGGTCTAGAATGCATCTGCTGGCCTCATATCCACATGTGTTAATTGCAGAGGTAAGCAGACAAAGCAGTATAGGACTGAAATGATCAGAATGTTGTGTCCCGCAGTCTTTGTAGCTCATTTTCTCAAGCTGCTACTTATTGTAGCTGCTTAAATTCCTTATGATGCTGGATGGGCACTGGACCCATTAACTAACTCACTAGTACTACCAAGTGCAGAAGTTCATGCCGTGCAGATTTAATCTCTCTGTACATCCATATGCAGAGCTAATATTTTACAATCACTGTTTAATTTACCTTCCTCATATCAAGGTTAATGTTATTTTCCCACCTCATTATTATTGGCCTTCCTACTGGGCAGTTTCCCCTCTGGTTTCCCTGCAAGAAGTTTCTATGCCCCATTTTCATTCCCCATTTGTGCCACATATCTTATCACAGTGTACACCCTTAGACAAAAAAAATGAGTCATCTCTTGAACGCATATTTCTTCGAAGTCCTACTCGACACAGCGCTGGGTTCACACTAGTAAACTAGTCATAATTGTGCAGGCCCTGAGCTACTGCGTTACGTGGCATGAACTGAGTGAAGATACTCCTAAGTGCCCTGTTAGGTCATTTTTAAACTGACCCAAACCCTCTGGCGGCACTATGGCCCTGGGGTCGACTCAGCCTCTAACTGAAATGAGTACCAGACGCTTGTTCTGGGATAAAGGCGGCCGTCACGCAGGGCTGACAACCCGGCTGACATAAAGTGCCGATTGTCTAGAAAAAGTGGGAGCCTTAACCTCCTACTACCCCAAGGGCCTCCTGAGGCCTGTTGTGGGATCACTTTACCTTACTTTTGCCCTGTTAGGTCAGCGGTAAAGCATGCAGTCACTGTTTCTGTTAATGAAGGTCGCAGGTTCGCATCCTCAATTATGTAGTTTTTTTTTTGTGATTTTTGTATTAAAATGTTTAATGAATTAAATACATTTTATTTTGACAATTGAACTAAATCAATGTTAATGTCGTTATTGTAACAATTATTTTACTACATTCAGGGTTTGTTCTAGGTGATGTCAATGTATTGATTTTAATAGACTGATGCGCACATGTTCTGCGCAAAAGCAACAGCCTCTAACAAGTTTGTTTATAATGATTAAAATTCATCGGAGAACATATTGTTTAAACAACTCACCTCATAGGATTCATGCTTCCATCGCGATATCATGGAAGCATGAATCCTATGAGGTGAGTTGTTTAAACAATATGTTCTCCGATGAATTTTAATGATTATACCTCATAATGTTTACTTCCCAACATTAATTAAATATAATTGTTTATAATGAACTCTAATTGTCCTGCAGATGCACGAAATACGAAAGATGGCTTATGGGCACAAATTCAGGATGTCTGGGATGCTCTAGCTGAAAGTCCACGTGACTGTAGAATTTTGATTGCATCAATGCCCCATGGATTGAGGGCGGTAATAGATGCTGAGGGTTCATACACCTGATATTAATTTTGTTAGAGTTTTCATTTTAGAAGATATTATTTTCTTTCTTCATTTAATTATTAGAAGGTTTTCATTTATGTGTTTTGTGGGTGCATTAAAGCCATAAAACTCAAATATAAAATTAAATATGAAACTATATTACAGGTGAAATGCTATCTTAACATTCAGCAAAAAAAAGAAAAAAAAGTAGAACGAGAATCGAACATGTGAGGTTACGAACACAGATGTTGTGTGTTAAACCTCTCAACCACGGAAACACACAAAGGCAAACTCTCTCTTTTATGGTGAAATTATCTCTCTTTTATGTTACTTGAGTGTGCAAACAACACAGTACAATTACTGATAACTCGTGTTAATGTGAATAAGGCTTCTGCGAGTGCTCACGAAGTTCCCCGATCGGTTGATAGAATCAAGAGATGACTCATTTTTTTTGTCTAAGGGTGTACAAGACTTAACTGTTCTTATTTTATCTGGTTTCCCATAAAGATCATGTAGCTGACTGTTATGTAGACTCCATCCACCTGTTTGTTCGCCTCTTTTTGGTACAAAAATTTTCCTAAGAATTGTATTCTCAAAAATTTATCTTTTCTCCCTCCTTAACCTTTAAATGCCCATGAGCCCATATGCTGGGTTTTAAATTGTACGTCCAGTCTGCCCACAGACCCAGCGTATGGGTTCTGAGCAGGCGGACCTGTTTGATTGCTTTAACTTATAACTGGCTAATACTACTTTGGTGGGACGTACCTTTTTTCAGCCGGTATCAGATGTTTTGACAACGTGATGGAGGAAGAAGTTGAACGATAGGCATTTGTTTTTTCCCATTTTAAAAGTTTGTTATTGTGTGGATAAGTCTCGAAACAGGCATCAAAACACAAAACGACATCACACTTTTTAAACGTTCACTTGCACACGTTTTCTTGATTCCACCGCGCCGAACACACACGACAAATTAGTATTTGTAAAGCTGACGGCCAATGTTGACTAACGTTAATTTCAATCACGAATCAGTCGGTACTCAATATACTTGGTCTACCAACCAGGGAGTCATCTACATGGGGGGTGCGTGTTCCTACCAGCCTGGTCCAAAAGAGTCTCTGACAAGTCTAAGTCGGGAAGTCTCTATGTGTTGTTTTGGCACCAATTGGAAAAAAAAAAGTCAGAAGAAAGAAAACTCTATAGAACGGTTCAAGGTCTAACAAATGAAAAAAATAATTTTTTGGTGAGTAAAACAAGCTCTAATGGGCCTGGGGGACTCGACA
This sequence comes from Diploptera punctata, assembly GCA_030220185.1. Taxonomy (NCBI): domain Eukaryota; kingdom Metazoa; phylum Arthropoda; class Insecta; order Blattodea; family Blaberidae; genus Diploptera; species Diploptera punctata. Next base: position 1,070,457 of record JASPKZ010010241.1, read on the forward strand.
TGCTGACCCAGCATGTCAACCCATGCATATTTGCGTGATGATAATCTCCTTTTATGATTGACAAACAGGTGGGGTTGAGGCCAGCAGTCTGGCTGGATGGTAGGCTAAGGGCCTTATAGGCCCTGTCGCACCATGGAATTATTATTATTCTGAGATTATAGGGCATCCGTTTTCTCATAGGTGGTACTATCCCACCAAACGGCATATCCCGTATTAGAATATTATCCGCCAAGAAAAAGGTACATTTCTGAGTCTGTCAGGTTTAGGGGAAAAAAGTACAGTTTTCTTCACTGTCAATTCATCGTTTCACAAATCCAAGAACTGAAATAAGTCAGGGTGTCCCTCAAAGCCATAAGTCTGCCAATTGATTTGTAGCTTTGGTGATTGTCATTCATCATCGTCTTCATCATGGTCACAGATCGAGAATGTCTTGGATTTCCGCTGGAACTTTCGTGATTTTGTACCAGACATCGTAAAATTCACTCAAAACGGGTGAATGGAATATGGGCGGTGAGGTGGAATGTGACACTGTTTTTTTTTTTCATAGCTTTTCTGCTTTGGGGAAGAACCGACCGGAGTGCAAACATAAGACGAATTCTAACCTAAAAGGAATGAACAATAAACCTAAATACTAAATCTATTAGGAAAATTACCTAAATCTATATATAGTAGTTAATTTCGAACCTGATGCCACAACTTCCCTTAAGTTATGTGGTAATAATCTATCGTGAATTTAAAAAATCTGCTACATAAGGTAGATTAAAAATATTACTATGATGTTTTTTTTGCAGGTGAATACAATAGATTTTAACAATAATATTTAATACTTTAAACGTTATTTGATGTTTGTGACCCCCACAGATTTTAAAATATGAGTTAATAAAATTGACTATAAAGTTAAAAGCCAAGGAGTTTAAAAGCTAGGTGAACGTATAAACCCGGGCAGCCTGCCGCTACCTGGCCATTTAAACTTGGGCGCTTAAAGGTTAAAGTAAGAGTCCATGTTTCACATCCATATAATATTACTTGAAGAATAACAGTTTTATGTAATTTCTGTGGTGAAGTTGGCATGACAACAGTCCTTGTAATGCTTATTACCATGCATTTCCAGAATTGAGCCATGTTTAATTTCTTAGTGCACCTCATTTCTGTTTGTAAGTATTGTTCATAGGTATTTTAATTTCAGCCAATTCTTCAAAATTCTCTACATTTTCATTAACTGTCTATTTGTATTATATACTGTAATGTATTTCTGTGTGTGACCATGTAGAAAGAGTATCATTAAAGTAAGTTATTATTATAAATTACTAACTGAACTTGCTGTGAGAATGCCTTTGGCATGTTAGCCAGGTTAGTCCTAGTGGACTAGTGACTATCATGCTTGCCTCTGATTCCAAGATTTACATGGTCAGTGGATTCTTAAGGGCATAAATTTCCTGGCAAAGCATCCTTTGGAAATGAAGTAAATCCATGGGTCCTCTATTGTAGAATTAGATTTATTGTAGATAAGATATCTCGAACTTAAAATAAGGGATCTCTGCATGAAATTTGTTAGCCATTTTACATCCATGTTTGAATTAACACAAATAACCTGAGATGTTAAAGAACATCATTAAGTAAAACTTAATGGCTGACTGCTGGCCTCATACTCACCCGTGTGTCTATCATAGAGGCGGACAATCATCCATCCAGTATAGGGATGAAATATTGTCAGTATTTGAGTTTGTTTTTTTTTTTAACATTTTTACCTCATATGATTGTTTAGTTGGACATATGTTTCAAGGCTGTTGCCCCATCTTCAGCATTGCACAAACTGATTTTTTTCTTTTCTTCAAGTTGTCGGCCCTGGATCTGTGTTCCAAAGAATTTGGTAATGAGATTCCTTTCTCTGGGAATTTCAAAGTTCATAATTTTCTCCTTGTTCTTCTGTATATAGATTTCTTCCCATATCGTAAGTTTATTGGTATTTTCTAACTGTTTTATTAATAATACCAATGAACTCACGATATAGGAAAAAATCTATATACAGAAGAACAAGGAGAAAATTATGAACTTTGAAATTCCCGGAGATTTTTTTCTTTTCTTCAAGTTGTCGGCCTTGGATCTGTGTTTTAAAGAACTTTGTAATGATGCTCCTTTCTCTGGGAATTTCAAAGTTCACAATTTTCTCCTTCTTCTGTATATAGATTTTTCCCCGTATCGTAAGTTCATTGGTATTTTTAACTGTTTTAATAATATTACCAATGAACTCACGATATAGGAAAATAATCTATATACAGAAAAACAAGGAGAAAATTATGAACTTTGAAATTCCCGGAGAAAGGGGCCTCATTACCAAGTTCTTTGAAACACAGATCCAGGGCCAACAACTTGAAGAAAAGAAAAAAATCAGTTTGTGCAATGCTGACGATGGGGCAACAGCTTTGAAACATATGTCCAACTAAACAATCATATGAGGTAAGAATGTTTTTAAAAATATTGTCAATATGTTACACCCCTAGATTTTTGTTGTTGTCACTTTTAATGTAGCTGCTCAAAATCTGCATTATCCTGGATAGGCAATCAGTCCCATACACTGGCCAAATTTCACTGCAAAAATTTCTTTCCACATAAGGACTAGAATCTGGATGCTTTCCATTGCTCTGTACCAAGGCATGATGCTTTATACTATTCAATCAAAGTGCAGGCCTTTAATTAATAGCTGTCTTCCCTAATCACGGTTATTGTTATTCTCCCATTTCATTCTTGACCTACCTACTTGGCATTTGTCCTGGTTTTCTTACAAAAGTTTCCATGCTCCTCTTCCGTCAATCATTTGTACCACATATCCTGCCCATCACAGTCTATGAAATTTAACTATTCTTATTTCATTGGGAAAAAATTAATTAATAATTAAAAAATTAAAGAAAAGTTTTAAATTGAATTTTTTTCCCAATTTTATCAAAAAAAATAATTGAAGACCGAGAAAAATCCTCTCCATTTGAATGCAGGTTTGTTTCCTATAAAGATTGTGTAGCTCACTGTCATGTAGTTTTCTCCTTTCACCTGTCTGTGGCTCTCTTTGGTTCAAAAATATTCTTAAGAAGTTTATTCTCAAATACTCTCAAACATTTTCTCTTCCCTTAAAGCAAGAAACCACATGGATGTTTCACACCCATATAGAATAACTGGGTAAATAAAGTTTTTTATATTTTTTAGTTTAACTTTTTTTTAAAGAAGTTGGGATGACAAGATTCCCTTAATATACAATAGCAATCATTTCCAGAATTGAGCTTGTGCTTTTCTTTCTGTACGTCATTCCTCTTTGTAATTATTTTTTCTGGGTATTTTAATTCAGCCACTTCTTCAAAATTTTTCTCATTTGTCATTAACTGTCCATTTTCATTATATATTTCTCCATGTGCCCACATATTTAATTTTATTGACTTTTACTTCCAGCCCCAATTTCTTACAATGATTTGTGTGTTTTTAAACATTTTTCCTTTGAATTATTGTAGACGTTAATTGCACTATAATCCCTATATCCTTATAGCCAAACTTTAAAAATATCTGGTAGAAACAATTAAAAGTATTTTTTTAAATAGGTGGATGAAATGCAGGCAACAGAGGCACAATGGAAGGAAATGCACTTTGCTGCACGTAACAAGGAGTTACTGAAAAGATGGAAACAGCAGATAAAGAAACTGAACCGTAGCAAAGCTTGTGCAGATGCAGGACTTCTGGATGATTCGCTACTGAGACGTTCATTACAGTTCTACACATCCGTCGCTGACTTCTTGTTGGGGTTACTTCTACAGCAGCCCATCAATGCAGCTGCTGCAGCAGCAATGCCTCTTGGCAATGACATACCACCCATCTTCTCTGCCATCCCTGAGTGGTATGTCGAGGATATTGCTGAGTTTCTTCTCTTTGCTCTTCAGTAAGTCTAACTTTGTGCTTCAAAAATAATAACTTTTATCTACATTTATAGCTTAATTGGTTATTACCTAAAATTTCATTTGCATGGAATTTCAAATAAAAAAAGTATTAATAGTGAGTGGAGAACATATTTTAATCGAATCACCTCATATATTTTCAAACTTCTTTGATACCGACGGTTTCAGACAATATCATGTCCTTCTTCAGTCATGGCTTCCACTGATGAAATTCCGTGATTGTTTTCTTTAGTGACATCAACTCTTGTGCTGCCATCTTTCGTTGGGATTATAAACTTTGTAATTAAATTTTTATCCACCGGAATATCAAAATTCATAGATCGATATTTATTCTACTGAATGAATATCATTTCCCAAATTGTCAATTCCAACGGTTTATCCAATTGTTTCAAAAGTTTTGCTTCTTTTTCAATTTTATGATGTTCTAAGTAAACTATGTGCAGCAATTGCTGATTTTTCAATTTCACAATTTTTAATATTTCTAAAATGTTCTTTAGTGTGTGTTTCTAAGTTCCTTTTTGTTTTTCCAATGTATACTTTGCTACAATCATTACAATTAATTTGATAAATTCCAGATTTTTTACTGTCTGGGATGTTGATTTTTTTATTGGTATTTAAAAGTTTTTCCAGACTAAATTTATTAATTCGTGCCAAAGTAATGTTGTATTTGTCAAATTTTTTTTTTAATTTCCCATGTACTATTGGATGGTAAGTAATTTTCTTGAAATTCTTCTTTTCTTTATTAACAATTTGTAGGGTTGAGCATTTTTTAAGTTGTTTTATCTTTCTGAATTTCTTTAATTTGTTAGATATGATATTCTTATTAAAACCATTTAACCTGGCTATATTTAGGATATTTTCGTATTCTTTCTTAAAATGTTCTCCTTTTAATGGGACCTTCATCAATCTATATGAGGCTATTAAATATTGCATGTTTATGTGCCAGAGGATTGAAACCCGTTGATTTAATATAATTATCAGTATGTGTACCTTTCCTATATACATCAAATTTAATTTTTTGAGTTTTTTCGTTCCTAATTATGTATAAATCCAGAAACGGAATTTTATTTTCAATTTCTGATTCTATGGTAAATTTAATTGATACACCTTGTAGATTAAGTAATTTCAACACATCATCAACATGTTTAAAATTTATTATCGAAAAAATATCATCAACATATCTGTACCAAGTCTTGAAAATCCATGGGTAAGCCTTGGTGATATGGCACTCGAAGTAACTCATGTATAAATTAGCCAAAAAAGGCGAAAGAGGATTTCCCATAGATAAACCCGAAACTTGTTTGTAAAATTTACCATTGAAAGTAAAATAGGAATTTTCAATACAACATTTTGTAAGGTTGATGTATTCTTCTATTACTTCTTTATTTAAATCCAAAGAACTCAACCATTTTTCCAAAAAATATAACATTTTTCCTATTGGAACATTAATTTGAAAATGTATGAGGTGAGTTGATTAAAATATGTTTTCCACTCACTATTAATGATATAACATCATAATGTTTACTTCCCAATATTAATTTAAATATAAAAAAAGTATGTTATGTAGTAACTGCATGAACCAGGCAAATTCCTTAGAAAGTCAAAATTATGGTATGATATTCTGGTTTATGGAATATATTTACTTTTATTTTTTTTATTTACGTTTATTTAGGTAATATTTACTTTTGTTAATTACAGTATTACCCCTCTTTAACACGTTTCAAGGGACCATGGGAAAAATGGTGTAAAATAAGGGAAAGTGTAAATTGAGGAAATGAAGATGAGCTCAAAAATGTTGACTCTCATACTCTGCATCCATTCCGGAACATGAAAAAAGCAGATGGGGGTAATATACTATTTGCTAAATTAATGTAATGTGTTTTTTGAACAATTGTAAACTTATAATAATTAAATGAATCGTGATTTTTTCTTACCTCATACATCTATGTTTCTTTAAACACAGCACTGCAGTATCGGCGACACTTTGTCGTCATCGTCAGCTGTTTTCACGACTGTCAATTTTTTCTCCTTTTTGCCGGTAATTATCTAGACTGCCATCAGGTGTTCTTTTGAAGGAATTCCTCTTCAAACTGCCAATTCCTTCAAAAGAACACCAGATGGCAGTCTAGATAATTACCGGCAAAAAGGAGAAAAAATTGACAGTCGTGAAAACAGCTGACGACGACAAAGTGTCGCCGATACTGCAGTGCTGTGTTTAAAGATACATAGATGTATGAGGTAAGAAAAATCACGATTCATTTAATTATTATTAATTGAACCTCATAATGTTAAAAATTCCCAAATTTAATATATAAATTGTAAACTTGCCTTTTCTCCTTTTCATATACAGGGTGTCCCATTCAATCCTCCTGCATTTTAATTAATCATAACTGTCGAAGTATGCACAATTGTGAAATGAGGTCAGTATTAAACGAAGCAAACTCAAAGAATTTTCATTGCCACATACTAAAACACCTCTATATGTGCACCATTTCTTCAATCTTTTCTTCTGAAACACATATACAAGCACCTCCTCATTCTTTTTTAGCGCTTCCAGTCTCCAGAAACTTCTCAAACAATGCCTTAATGGCCTTCCCATCAGGTGCATTTCCTCCATATTCTCTCCGGTAATTTCTTTGTACTGTAATTATTGACTTTGTGTCTGCATACCTGAAAACAGTTTGTGCTCGTTGCTGAGGAGTAACCATTTTGTTTTATGTCATTGTCCAACATGCAGCAGTAAATTAACTGCAACAATGAAAACAAAAATTCTTTGAGTTTTTCTTTCTTTTAATACCAACCTCATTTCATAATTCCACATACTTTGAGAGTTATCATTAATTAAAATGTGGGAGGTTTGAATGGGAAACGGTGTATAAAACTTTCCTCATTAGAAAATTGCCACAAGGACAAAGTGATACAGACAATTTTCAAAATTGCTGTAATACATTTTGTAAATACATTTAAAAATTTCAAATTGTGAGTGAAGTATATAATCCAACATGAACTGTTTGCCATTATCCAGTCATTTGTAAAGTTAATTGTCCACTGATTGATTAGTGGTCACATTTTAAAGATTTTTCTTGTCATTAAAGGAAAATGTAAGGAATTAATAATAATCTAAATTTATGTTAACGTAATAGGAAACTTTTTGTAGAATCTAAGCTCTTACATTATTTGCAGATTTGGTAACATCACAACTTTTTTCATGGGTTTGTTTTGCTGCGACTCAAAGTCAGATGGTATTGACATATCTCAGTAGGCTTCGTTGGTTCAATGAACATGCACTCTCTTATATTTAATTAATGTTGGGAAGTAAACATTATGAGGTATAATCATTCAAATTCATCGGAGAACATATTGTTTAAACAACTCACCTCATAGGATTCATGCTTCCATGATATCGCGATTTCAAACATAATCATGTTCATCGTCAGCCATAACTCCGACTGATGAAATTCTTCGGCCGTCAACTATTCTATTGTCGCCATCTTCAGTGCTGCCATCTATGGTTGAATTTATGAACTTCGAAATCAATGTAATTTCGTTAGGGATATCAAAATTCATTGATCTATTTTTGTTTTTCTGAATGTACATTTTTTCCCAAACTGTCAATTCCAAAGGTTTCTCTACTTGTTTTAAAAGTTTAGCTTCTCTTCCAATTTTATGATGTTCTAATAAACTATGTGCAGCAATTGCAGATTTTTCAATTTCACAATTTTTAATATTTCTGAAATGTTCTTTTGTCTGAATTTCCAAATTCCTTTTTGTTTTTCCTATATAAACTTTATTGCAATCTTCACAATTTATTTGATAAATTCCAGATTTCTTACTGTCTGGAACATTGACTTTTTTATTGGTACTTAGAAGATTACCCAGACTAAATTTATTTATTGGTGCCAAAGAAATGTTGTATTTGTCAAAACATTTTTTTGAAATTTCCTATGCATTTCAGGATGGTAAGTAATTTTCTTGTATAATAATTAAATGAATCGTGATTTTTTTTCTTACCTCATAATGTTAAAAATTCCCAAATGTAATATATAAATTTTCTTGTATTTTTTCTTTTCTTTGCAATTTTGTAGAGTAGTATATTCATTAAGTCTTTTATTGTGTTTGAATTTCTTCAACTTATTTATAATTAATTCTTTATCAAAACCATTTAATCTAGCAGTGTTTAAAATATGTTTAAACTCTTTATTGAAATTTTCTTGGTTTAATGGTACATTTGTCAATCTGTAAATTAAGCTATTGAATATTGCATGCTTATGAGCAATGTGATTGAAGCCTGATGATTTAATGTAATTATCTGTATGAGTTCCTTTTCTAAATATATCAAATTCAATTTTCAGTGTTTGATCATTCCTAATTATACATAAATCCAAAAAAGGAATTTTGTTTTCTTTTTCTAATTCAACGGTAAACTTTACTGATTCATCCTGAAGGTTCAATAATTTAAGAGCATCATCAATATCTTTAGAATTTATTATTGCAAAAATATCATCTACATATCTGTACCAAGTCTTAAACATCCATGTTTATCACTATGTCAAATCACTAAAGCATACCCATGGATGTTAAAAGATATTTAAAAAATTCACATTTTTTTATTTTCCCTGTTTCAAGTATGAGGTCATCCACATCCTTTCCCAAACACATATATTCTGTTTTCTGTAAATTTATATTCAGTCCCCATTTTTTATATTCTTCCATTAATTTATTTATCATATATTTCATATCATCTTCATCCCCTGCAAAAATTATTTGATCATCTGCAAACAACAATGAATGCAATACTTTTCCTCCTATAGGAATACCCATTTCAGAACATTTTTTATACCACAAGTTAAGAGCCTGGTCTAAATAAATGTTAAAAAGGATTGGTGACAAACTGCATCCCTGCTTAAGGCCTTTATTCACTGTGAATTCCTCTGTTAAATTATTCTGTATTTTTACTTTAGCTTTTGTATTACTATAGATCCTCCTAACAATATTAATCCATTTATCACATATATTCATATTTCTCATTGCCATCCATAACAATTGTCGAGGTACACTATCATATGCCATCTCTAAATCAATAAAGGTCATATGTAGTTCTTTATTTTTGCTAGGATTTTCTCTTGTAATTGTCTAATACAGAAAAATATTATCAATACATGATCTTCCACTCCGGAATCCACATTGTTCTTCTCTTAAGTTATTTTTTATCTCCCTAAGTTTAAAATTTAAAATTTTACTAAAAATCCTAGCTGTTGAAGGTATAACGCTTATACCTCTGTAATTGGAACACAGTTTTTATCACCTTTTTTAAAAATAGGAGTAATGTACGATAAATTCCAGTCTCCAATTTCGATTTTATTAAAAAGTTTTGTTAAAAATATTACTAAAATATCTCCCCCATATTTTAGGAGTTCCGTCTGAATATTTCCTGGTCCTGGTGCTCTCCCATTTTTTGCCTCTTTCAAAGCTCTTTTAAGTTCATCTTCTGTTATCTCTGGAGTGTCAAATTTATATTCTACATCCGTATCTTGAAGTTGAAACTCCTTTCTATTTTCTTGAAGTAAACCTTTATAATGTTGCATCCATTCTGATGGTCTTATCAACTGAATATTTATCTTCTTTCTTTCTGATTTCCTGATATTTTGTAATGTTTTCCAAACTTCTTTGGATCTAGCATATCCAATCGAATGATCTATATTCGAGCATATATTATCCCAGTACTCATTTTTTGTTCTTCTCACTTCCGCCTTTGTTTTATGTTTTAAAGTGATATATTCATTTCGAGATGTTGTTGAGTGATCTGATAACCATTTCATCCGTGCTTTCTTTTTTTCCTCTACTAATTTTTTAATATCTTCATTAAACCATTCATTATTTCTTTTTACTTCTAGATATTCTGTCCCAAGTGCTTCTAAAGCTGCTGAATGTATACTTTCCTTTAGTTGATCATACGTTTCCACTGCAGATTTATTTAAATTTAAATTAAGTTTTTGTTTTAATCTTGATTGAAAAAGATTTTTTATACTCTCATCATAGAGTAAACTTACTCTATATCTTTGTTCATTCAAAGGGGTTGTATTTATTCTGTCTTCCGTTACTTCAATATTTTGTTTTTTCCTACTTGTTATTATGAATTTTCCCAAAAGCATATAATGATCACTTCCGCAATCTGGTTTTCTATACACTCTAATATCTTTCACTATCATATCACTTTTTGTTTCACAATTATATAATCTATTATTGATTTGAGACTTTTTGTTGGCTGTTCCCATGTGTATTTATGTATTTCCCTATGTTGGAAGAAACTATTCATTATCATATAGCCATGTTGTTTACATAAACTTATCAATCTATCTCCATTGTCATTTTCCACTTTTTCCCCAAATGGTCCAATCACTTCATCTTTCATTCTACTTCCTACTTGACTATTAAAATCTCCTGTTATTATTACTTCTTGATGTTTTTTTATTTTGTTCAAAATTTCTGACAATTTGTCAAAAAATTCATTTTCCTCTACGGTAGTTGCATCCTCATTTATGGCATATACTCCTATTATTATAAGCTCTATCCCAAAAAGTTTGAGATTTAAAATAATAATTCTCTCATCAATTTCTTCCCAAGACACTATATTTTTTACCAACTTATTTTTTATCAAAATGGATATACCTCTTTTTGCTCTACTAGTTTTTGGTACTCCACTCCAGATATGTGTATAATTTCCTAATATTTCTTGTCCTTTCCCTTTCTTTTTTGTTTCTGAGAGCACGATAATATCTGCATTAGAAAACTAAGAATCAAATGAATCATGAATTCTTCTTACCCCATACATCTATTTTTTTTTTAACACACAACTGCAATATCGGTAAACATATCATTCCCATTCAGCTATTTTCACAACTGTCAATATTTTATTAAGCCAGTAATTTTCTAAACTGCCATCTGGTGTACTTTTGAAGAACTTTGTAATCAAACTTGGTTCGTCTGGAACCTTGAAGTTCATGTTTATATAAAGATATATTAAACATTAAATATTCTTCAATGACTTCTGCTTTTAGTTCCAGTGAATTTAACCATCTTTTTAGAAACTCAAACAACTTATCAATAGAGAAAACTAGCTATAATGGCTGGGGGACCTGTATGCTGACCACGTGCCATCACTATACTGACTAAGATTAATACAAGTTAATGTGATGTCAGTAATTAACTGGTAGACCAAGGGCTTTCTAGTTATGTCATGCACTGGAGCGCATGTTGCAATTTGATTTTGCTAATTTCCAAATGAGTAGCCACATATTTCATTGTTAAAATATCATAGACCAGCGGGAGGGAGGCACCAGTGATGCGTGCAATGATAAGGAAGGGAGAGAAGGCAGCCTGAATATTTTAAAAGTGTTTCGCCTATAGTTGGGTAAATTACATACTGTTCTCGAACTTTTGATACCGAAAGATTCACCAAGATAAATTCAATATAAATATTATAAATCAGAAAATTGAGACCCCACCTAATTTGTAGATTCTTAAGAACATGTTTCAAAAGGCTGAAATGTCAGATTGAACAAAAAGATTAATGAAGGCAAAAAATCAGGAATTTTCCAGATAAAATACGGAGATTGTGAAAAAATATACATAGGTAAAACAAAAAAAAAACTTAAACATTAGAATGGAAGGTTTTCTAAGATATATAAAAAAATTGTGAAATAGATAAATCTGAAGTAGCAGTTCATGCTTTGTGAGAAATACGTAAAATCAAAGTAAATGCAAAACTATTGAAACAGTTAGATAAATCCAAATAACTCACAGTTTGGGTGAAGATTTATATCCAAAAATATAAAGAAAAAAGTTATGAATTTTATAATTCCCAGGGAAAAGGATTTGATTTGGAAGTTCACTGATCAACCTAAAGAGGGAAGAGGAAGCAACCTACAATATCGACAACCACCAATTTAATAGTCAGATACAAGCTGATGATAGAAAGCAAGCCTTCTGAAACATGGTTTCAAAAAACTATAAATTATGAGCTGAGGTTAATAAATAAAATGAGACTTACCTCATTTCATACACCAATTTTCAAAGCATAGGACCGTGGTTTTAAGAACAAGTTGTTCCTATCTTCAGCCATCTTAATGACTTGAATTTTCGTCTTCACCATTATCTTCTAAACTGCCATCTAGTTGATTTAATAAACTTTGAGATCTCAAAATTCATCAAATCAACACTAGATGCCAGTTTACATGATGATTAGGAATTCATCAAATCAACATATGATGTAGTTTAGAAGATGCTGCAGTGTTGTATGGAAGTGGAACTTGGACGTTAACTAAAAAAGAACGGCCTTCAAATACACACTGCTGAAATGAAATTCATGAGAGCAGTGGCAAGTTATCAATTAATTAATGGATAAGAAAGTAGATAATGAAATATGGCAAGGACTAAATATTAAATATTGTTAAAAAACATCACATCATAACAATAGGTGAAAGCCATAACTGTATCAAACCAATGAGAACAGTTGTATTCATACCCAATAAACATGCGATAACTACTCTTTACTCAATTTTCATAAGAATGTCACAATCCATTATTGTTTTTCACCTATTCATCTTTAGTCTTCTTTTTGAGATCCCTTTTTAATAATTCATAGTGTTACTTCCTAAATTTTTGAAGAATTAAATATATTTAACTTAAATGAAAAAAAAAATAGTTGAATATAGGGCAAAATGGACAGACCATTTAAACCAAAACCAATAGATAATTGTTTATTTTTTATTATTTCACTCACCTCATACTTCATAATTCATAGCAGACCCTGGGTTTCTTCACATCTTTTGTGACATTCTCAATGCTGCATCACGTTCACAACTGACGTCCAACGGCCTTCTATCCTGCAGACTGACCTCCGTGCCATCTGGTGGCCGACCGAAGAATTTCCAAATCAGTCCTCTTTCTTTATAACCGGGTATTTCAAAATTCATAGTTGTATTTTCATTCTTGCATATGTAAATTTTTTCCCAAATTGTGAGTTCCTTCGGTTTTTCCAATTGTTTAAGTAATTTTGTTTTGGTTTCTATTCTAATGAAAATACAACTATGAATTTTGAAATACCCGGTTATAAAGAAAGAGGACTGATTTGGAAATTCTTCGATCGGCCACCAGATGGCGCGGAGGTCAGTCTGCAGGATAGAAGGGCCGTTGGACGTCAGTTGTGAACGTGATGCAGCATTGAGAATGTCACAAAAGATGTGAAGAAACCCAGGGTCTGCTATAAATTATGAAGTATGAGGTAAGTGAAATAATAAAAAATAAACAATATTAAAAAACCTCATAGTGTTATTTCCTATCTACATAACTTAACCAATAGATAATATAACAAAACAGGTACAGTTATACAAAACCAAAAGGATGGAAGATTCAAAGATGATTGTTGACAAGATGAATGGATCAAATCATATAGTATTTATGGAGCCAGAACAGGCAGAAATGCCTATCCCCTAAATTAAAAAAAGGAATAAGAAGAAGAAGTAAAACATAATTTTCTGCTATAACAGAGAATTTATCTCATAGTCACTTCTTCACATTCGCTGACGTCTTCACTTAAAATATTTTTCTTCACTATTCATTCTTCAGATCGTTCACTCGTCCACTATCTCAGACATAACTGATTTTCACTATTCATTTGTGGCTGGCTGACCATTCAGACCACTTGCATCTCTTTTATATGCATGGGCAAATAATCTGAAAACCTAGTCTGGATTTCTCTTGAATATAAACCCCAAGAAGTCTATCCCCCCAGAATCAAATCACAGATGTATCTTGAAGTTCCCAGCAGCTAAACCATTTTTACCATATAAGCCAAGACTTTATTCTTGAGCCATCGCCTGCAATATTAAAATATTGTCATTTGAGCAGTGAATCAACAATGCATCACAATACATAAATAATTAATTTAATTAATATTGAGAAGCTAAAGCTATTACTATGATAGAAAATAAGTAAATTAATGAACGCAATTAAATTATTGAAATCAATGGTAAAGAGAAAAAATTTTGCCTGAACCGGGAATGAACCTCGAACCTTTAGCTTTCCTTGCTAATGCTCTGACAATTGAGCTAATGCAGGCTTCATTCCCATCCAAGCATAAATCCTTCTTTTACCTTACTCTCTTGGTCACACATTCATATGCAATTAATCATCATTCACAAATACACAATAAATGGCTTCTACATTAAGAAGACATGAATAGCTGTGTAGAGTCCCTTCATGTCTTCTTAATGTAGAACATTGAATGTGGGACCAAGAGAGTAAGGTAAAGGAAGGATTTATGCTTGAATGGGAATGAAGACTAAATTAGCTCAGTGTCAGAGCATTAGCACAGAAAGCTAAAAGTTTAGGGTTTGATTCCCGGTTCAGGCAAACATTTTTCTCTTTACCATTGATTACACAAATAATTTTACTCTTGAGCTTTTAGACAATATTTGGTTTACAATTTTATTCATTAACAAATTAATTTATATGTTAACAGATTCAGTCCTGCAGTAGTGGCTGACTGCATGGAAGATTCTCTCATCACATGGTTATTGGTAGCTGCTTGTTCCCCTCATTGTATAAAAAATCCTTACATGGTAGCTAAGATCATAGAGGTTCTGTTCGTTATCAATCCAGGAATCCAACCTCGCACTGAGCAGCTTCATGCCCGTGTCATGGCTCATCCGATCTCAGAGATGCATCTTCCATCTTGCCTAATGAAGTTCTACACAGGTAAACAAGACATATGTATCATCTAAACAGCAAAAATTCTCATCTGAGATCGAAATAAGTAAATTATTATACACAGCTAAGCTATTATAAATTAATGGTAAAGAGAAATTTTTTGTTTCTGCCTGAACCAGAAATCAAATCCTGGACTTTCAGCTCTATGTGCTGGATGTTCTATCACTTAAGCTATTTTAGAAATATTAAAAATTGTAAAATTGAAAAATCGGCAGTTGCAGCTCATAATTTGATGGAGAACATGTAATTGGAAAAGAAACTAAACTGTTAAAACATTTGGAGAAACCTATGGAACTAATAGTTTGAGAAAATATGTACACTCAGAAGAACAAATACAAGTCCATAAATTTACAAGTTCACAGCGAGCAAGATTTGATCTTGAAGTTCATTCAACCCGCTCTAGGTGTTGACTCAGTTTCAAACAGTTGGAGATTTCCTGATGATGGAGGTGTAGACCTCAAAACTGGTCAGGTTACAATTACATATTTTTATGAGGTAAGGTGTAAAAAATGTTGAATTCATTTATGTTGCATTGATAATTTGCCTTATAGTGTTACTTCCCATTAGAATTCTTATTAAAGGTCTTCAGACTTTAGAGACTCGAGTTCAAATCCCGACTCAAGCATTCTTTTTTCTTTTCATATCATATTTGCCTTCATTGCCAAATGTCAAAAATATATTTATAATATCTATATATACAAGCGTTACTGCTATAAAGTAAATATTCTCTTTAATAATTTGCTTAACTGTTATGTTAGCCGCTAGATGGCAGTCGGAAGATCTTTCTGCTACCTCTTGTGTGAATTGAGAATACTACATGTATAAGAAAATTGTGTTTGTCTTGGAATTCTTGGGTAGCTCAGTTGGTTAGAGCGCTAAAGGTACAGACTTTAGAGACTCGAGTTCAAATCCCGACTCAAGCATTCATTTTTCTTTTCATATCATATTTGCCTTCATTGCCAAATGTCAAAAATATATTTATAATATCTATATATACAAGCGTTACTGCTATAAAGTAAATATTCTCTTTAATAATTTGCTTAACTGTTATGTTAGCCGCTAGTGGCAGATCTTTCCGCTACCTCTTGTGTGAATTGAGAATACTACATGTATAAGAAAATTGTATGTTTGTCTTGGAATTCTTGGGTAGCTCAGTTGGTTAGAGCGCTAAAGGTACAGACTTTTAGAGACTCGAGTTCAAATCCCGACTCAAGCATTCATTTTTCTTTTCATATATTTGTCTTCAACTTTGTTTGCAAATGTCCAATTGATCAACATAAAAAGATGTTTCTGCTGCTGTGAGGTGTACAGTATATCTTTCAGTATTTTTTTTATTTTTGAGAAACTGGATATATGATATATTAAATATCAGCATCTGAATATAATTTCTGTAGCATATGTAGTCAATATTTTTTAATTGTTCTTTAATATTGCATATACAGAAAACTTGTTTAATCCTGAACAGCAATAATGCCGAAATCTGTCCAATGTGAACAAATTTATTGGTCCCAGCGAAATAATAGTAACTACTTATTTTAGGAATTCTCACTATGAGGTATATTCATTAAGGTAGAATATGTTTATCACTCACCTCATATTGTTTAATATGAGGTGAGTGATAAACATATTCTACCTTAAGAAATAATAGTAATTATACGTGTATTTTGTTTATTTTTTATTTCACTCACCTCATACTTCATAACTCCTAGCATACCCTGGGTATGCTAGGAGTTATGAAGTATGAGGTGAGTGAAATAAAAAATAAACAATATTAAAAAACCTCAGTGTTATTTCCTATCTACGTAACTTAATACGTGTATTTATTTTGCATAAAACGGAATCGGTCCAATGCGGAAACAGAATGATATTTCTACATAGTTCATGAAGAAATTTTATAAAATAGAAAGGTATATATGTATATTTATGCAGTTTTTTTTTTACTGAAGGACGGTGCCTGGATGACTTTTACAAATAGTGATTCAAACCAAATGGTCAAATAAATATCAAAACAAAACAAACCTAATTGTCACTGACCCCAAAGTTCATTGTTAAAAGCTGTTGTATTTCACATGCCGATATGTACTTTGATAAATGCCTCCATAGCCACGATCGGTATATTATTGTTTCAACTGGTCCGTTGCGATAATTTTGATTGAATAACACGTGTCTCTTGTGCTTTGTTCCCAGTTTTAGTTGAGTAAAAGGAAAGAAAAATAATTAGTACCAAAGAGAAAAAGATTAGTATTACCGCTTAAAGTAAAAATAAAAATGCTTGACCGTTTATACACGTTTGCCAGTAGTTTGTGTCTATATCACGCTGTTTCAATATTAATGAATCAAGACATCCAAAGACAAAATAAGGAATTATATCGCAGAATTCACAGCTGAATATCAATCTTAATTGAAAGACCTTTTAAAAGCGGCAAAACAGGAAAAAATTACTAAGTTCTTTAATAAGTCCTTTCCTAAACCTTATAGTAATAACTTATAGTAGGAACATATAGTCGCAAACATGTTGTTCATGAGTTATGAGCAGATGAAGGGTGTTCACCCATAAGGGTCGGAACTGAATACAAACAATTGTACACATATAATTTTATTGAAAAAGACATGTTTTTACAATAAGTCGACTCTGTGCCTCATTGCATGTTTGATACCGTCGCAGCAACGATCGGCCAGCATGGCAGGATTCTTTTTGACGTCGTAAGAACACTTATTGTTTGAACACTCATAAATGACATGTTTGCAACTATATGTTCCTTCACAAAAAATTATCCTCTCTGCATGGCCTATCATCCCTATCATGTTGTCAGTGAGGTCCTATTACACCCTGTATATATATATATATATATATATATATATATATATATATTAATTTAATAATTTGATTATAGCTATAACTCTATGGAATCCCATTATGTCTTCTTTAATGTAGAAACCATTCAATATCTATTTGTGTGTGATGGTTCATTACATTGGATGTGGAAAATTTGTGCTTGGATGGTAAAGATGCCTGAATTAGCTCAATGGTCAGATCAACAGGCATGTGAAGCTGAAGGTTTGAGGTTCGATTCTCAGTTCAAGAAGAATTTTTTTCTCTTTAGCATTGATTTAAGGTTTTATCTTAATGTTTATTTTCAGTTGTTCTCCCTGTTCCAGTCTCTCTTCTCTCTTTTTTTTTTCCCCCCTCTATTTTACAGACAATATAGAGACAAGGATTAAAGATTAAAATAAAATTTATTTTAAGACTTTATCTTAAATCTTTGTCACTGATTTGCCCCCTGTCTCATTTTATAATATAAAAACTGATTTTGTTTAAGATGTTGAAACAACTGGATCAAGTTCAGAATTCTATGACAAGTTCACAATAAGGTATCACATCAGCTTGATCTTGAAAGGCATGTGGGAAAGTCCAGTGCATCGACAGGCCATTGTCAACGAATCAAGGTAAACAACCTTCAGTTTTTTTTTATTTAACTTTTATAGGAATTAATCACTATGAGGTTTAATTTCAACATAACCTTCAGTTTGTTTATTTGAAATTGTACCAAGTAAATGGGCTGCCTGCCAACACAGAACATTCAACTTGGCTCTATACATGTTAAACTCTTTACTTAATTCTGTTTTTCTTACGATTTCTATAAAAATCAAGATTCAGTAGGAAAATTAGAATGCTCCAATACATTTTTTTTTTTTTGCATCTTGTCCACTTTATTACCATTTTACCCACATATTATTGAATGTATATAAGTTTTTGCTTGTTTTCCCTTTTATCAGGGCAAATGCATTGTTGGAAATTCAGTACCAGAATCCATTTTCATAACATAATTGAAATAAAAAAAAACTAGGTATTTTTCTACATAAGAATGACAAACACAACAGAAATTCACAACTTGCTGGACCCTATTCCACAGAAGTGACTATATTCACTTGTAACTATTATTATTTATTAGAATTGTGTTCCATAAATATTTCTTGTACATTTATACATTATTATTCCATATTTGCAGGTTGCAAGTGAATTTTCCCTGTTATTTTTCACAAAAGAATTCATATTAGTCAGACTTTTGTAACTTAAGATAAAATCAAATGTTTCATACATCTCTTGTAACTTGTATAGATTTTTACACAGTTGAAAGAATATTAGTTATTTGAAACACAAAATACTTCTTTTTTAATTTAATATTAAAAATAATCACTTCACCTTATATTCTATTTTCTTTTTTAGACCAGTTTTGGAATAATTATTCCATCTTCAAAGATGGAAAATTATTCCAAAACCAGAATACAAAATATGAGGTGAGGTGATTATTTTTAAAAGTAAATTATTATTAATACCTCATAGTGTTACTTCCTACTAAGTTTAAACTAGATACTTAATTCATGTAATACAAGAAATAATTGATTAAAATATGTTATGAAAGTGACATTGATGATAATATAATAAATATTTGTATCTACAATGAAATGATAAATTTGAGACTTGCAATGTTGCCAATGTATGTAGTCAATTTAACACATTGGTGATGGAGCACGGAGATCTCCATGTTTAAATGTCCAGCGCTAGGCGTTTTTACGTTCTGTATGGTTTCCCTGTCTCTTCGCATTTGAAAGAGGCGTGCAATTTTGTTTTTTCTCATTGTGAAATCAATTTTAGTTGTTTTTTACCCCTCTCTTCTCTTTTATGAAATTTCCATCTTTATAGAAAGAGATGTTTACAGTTTTCAGACAAACGGCTGGTGAAATATGGAATTTTAGTGCCGGTAGTTAGGCGATTACGGAATATGTGTGTAACCAGTAAATATATGTTGCAGAGGGGAAAATGAGGAGAAACACTAATTTGTGTTCTGGAGCCGAATTTATATCTGTGGCATCATGTCAACCAGGATAATTATTATAATAGTGTGGCTATAGCTGAAAATTTGCTTGACGAGAGTTCGTGGCATTAAGGATTAACAGAGGGGTTCCAAAATCATTTGTGGAAGCAGGAAATATACTCAAACCAGGAGAAAGTTTATTTTGTAATAAGGGGGAAGTTTTGCTTCAAACATGGAAAGATAAGAGAGACTTAGAATGGTTAGCACATTACATCAGGCAACACGAGAGTGGGAGGGGTAAAGTTGTAAACATTCTCTATTGAATACTTCAATATAACAAGTATGTGAAGGGCGTAGATAGGGCTGACCAGTATGTATCATATTACTACATCCTTAGAAAAACAGTGAAATGGAGCGAGAAAGTTGTATTATGGCTTCTGAATTGTGCACTCTTTAATGCATTCAGGGTCTATAAATTTCAAAACCCTAACAACAAAATGTCAAACAGTCTCTTGTTTGGCAGTCGTGAAATTAGGAACAGATGACAGGGAAGATGAAGAAAGACAGAGGGAAAAGGAAACCACTTCTAGGACACCACTTCAAAACCCACCATGGAGGCTGAGACGAAGAAACATAAATTAACACGAATTGTGACTGGAAAGAAAAAAAATATCCCTCCAAACCTTGCCGCGTTTGCAGTGAACACAAGAAAAGAAACTCATTATATATGCTCTTTCGCACTGTGCCTTTACATAAAGGGGAATGTTTACAATGCTATCACACCTTCAATTTATACTAGAAGGTCTGGTGAGAACACTAATAAAGAATTACTTATGTATTATTGTTACTGACTGTAAATATATTGATGTAAAAACCACACGGTGCTAGCACGGTTTAAAATTTAAAAGTCCACCCCACTGACAGAAATGTCCGGTCTAGCAGGGGTAGGTGGAACGCACAGCTGTCGGTCACCAATGTGTTAAGATGTTCTTTAGCGGGCAGAAATAAATGTTGAGGTAATTGATAAAATTTTACCTAAATAAATGTTGTATTAAGTTATGTAGGTAGGAAATAATACTATGAGGTTTCTTTAATTTATGTTGAGTTGTTTTTGACTCACCTCATACTTCTTATTGTTTCCGTTTTTCTTGTTTTCCGATGACTTGATAGCCAACAAGTATGAGGTGAGTCATAAACAATTCAACATAAATGTTGTATTATTGATATAAGTTCGGTTTTTGATTGTCATTTCAAGTAGTGATATGTATTTATATTGATAACCATGAAATCCAGTTGTGTCTGGTATTTTTCCATGAAGTTGTGATAGTAACATTAATAATATTATTAATGTTATAATCTGACATACCTGTGCAGTTTACATTTAAAAAATTGTCAGAATTTCAAAAACAAATTGAAAATGACCTTCCAAATATAACATTCAACTTCAAAGAAACAGCTCCTGACAAAAACTGTAAAAAATTCTGTGATATAGTTTTGAAAACAGCAAAAAAATACATCCCTAGAGGAAAACTATATAACTATAAACCATTTTGGACAAAAAGACTTATGGAACTAAACAAAGAAAGAGATAATGCAAGGAAAATAGCTGAACAAACAAAGCAAACAACAGATGTACAAGTTTGGAGAAAAAAGCAGCCCAAATGAAAAAAGAAATATTATCTTCAAAAAAAATGCTTCCAGAAATTTGTTGAAAATCTGGACTACAGAAACAATAGCACAAAAGTACATAATTACATATCACCCTAAACAACAATAGAAGAATGCAAAACAGAGAGGCATTAAAATTATTTAATAAAACCCTAACTGACGACCATAAAATTAGTGAAGCCTTCACCAAACATTTTGCTAGAAAGAATAGTAAAACTAAGACACACAAAAAAGAAGAAAAACAAATTAAACTAAACCTAAAACAACAAACCAAAATTATAAACAAGGGTAGCATATTCAACACTGATTTCACTATACAAGAATTGAAGCGCTCTATAACTAAATTAAAAAACAAAAAACAACCGGGACCTTATCATATCTTTGCAGAATTTCTTAAACATTTAGGACCTAAGGCACTGACCATCTACCTTAATCTTATCAATCAAATCTGGAACACAAATGTACCCTCAACATGGAAAAAAGCTATTATAATCCCGATTTTGAAAGCAAATAAACCTGCTGACAATGTATCTAGCTACCGTCCAATCTCACTAACAAGCACATTGTCTAAAACAATGGAACGAATGGTTCAAGCAAGACTTACATGGTACTTAGATAAAAATAATTTAATATCACCAGGCCAAGCTGGATTTCGAACACACCACTCCACAACAGAACAGGCCCTAAAACTAAGTCAAGAAATCAAAGACTCATTAGATGTACATAAAACAGTTGCAGCAGTCTTCGTGGACTTTGAAGATGCTTTTGGATCAGTTTGGAAACTAAAAATTATGGACAAAATCATGAAACTAAATATTAATGGTAACATGCTAAAATGGATCTACAGCTTTATTAATCAAAGATTCTGCGCAACAAATGTGGTAATGTAATATCAAAATAAAACAAACAAAAATAGGCCTCCCTCGAGGCTCAGTACTTAGCCCAACACTATTTAATATTATGATAAATGACTTACCATTAGAGTTAAGTAAAATGAAAACATTAACCGTACACTATATGCTGATGATTTAACAATTTTGACAACCACACCTAAAAATCTACAACATAAACTAACCCCACAAATAAATAAAGCCATTGCCTCTCTGGAACAGTGGTGCAGGGATAACTGCATTAAAATTAATACTAACAAAACCTGTTATAAGATATTTTCATTAGCACATACACTACCAGAGCTCTGCATCAAAATCAATGGTCAAAACATACAACATCAAGATTATGTTAAATATCTAGGTATACAATTTGATACAAAAATGAAATGGGAATATCATGTTAAAACTACAACAGAAAAGGTGAACAAAAGATGCAACATTTTAAAGAGATTAGCAAGAACAAAATGGGGATGTTGTAGGTCCGTATTAAATAATACATATAAGACATACATAAAACCTATATTACTAAACTACTGGATAAACTATAAAGACAGAAAGAGAAACCTTAAAACTCAATATGGCTTCATACAGAAAGCAATCAAACTACAAAAACAGCATAACCCAAATCAAAATCCAGAAAAACTTCTCTTACCAGTATCACCTCTGGAAGCTGTAGATATTGCTTTTAACACAAATTTAATCAAACATGTTTTAAAAAGTGAAATGACCCCAGGTGAACTAAAACAAATCACATTGGAAACCATTCACAGTCTATATCCTGAACCACAATGGGTACATATCTATACAGATGGATCCAGAATGGAAATAGAAGACAGAGCTGGAGCTGGAATTTACTCAAAACTGTTTAGCTTCTATGTTGCAGTAGGAAAAAATTACACACACTTCGATGGAGAAATTCAGGCAATAGAGTTAGCACTAACACAACTCATCTACAGAATAAATACATTTCAGAGAGCAGTTGTACTAAGTGATTCAACATCAGCTATACAAGCTATAACAACATATAACTCTCCAATCTCCAGAAAAGTATTGGAAATAAAAAGATCATAAGATTATTGACCAAACAAAATAAAATTATCCAGCTCCAATGGATCCCCTCTCATTGCGGCGTACATGGAAATGAAATGGCAGATCTTTTGGCAAAAAAGGGCACCAAAATTTTACAGAAAACAAATCAATCCCTGCCCTACCATTCTGCAAAAATCATAATTAAAAGAAACTTCCAGAAAGAACTGATGGAGCACTTCAAATCACAAAGTAATGAGAAACCATGGGCAGCTATCTCGCAGAATAAAAACTTAATACCTGAACAACCAAAACACGAAGCAGTAGCAACATTCAGACTGTTAACAGGCCATGACTACCTGGCAGCACACCTCCATAAAATTGGAATCTTCAACTCTCCAAATTGTATCCTGTGCCAAGACAATAAAGACAATAACACTACCATGAACAAAGATCATCTAGGATCTGTAAGGCTCTGAAGATGTCACCTACAAGAACTCTGGCAGGACTCTATTGGGAAGCAAGAAAGCAAATGGAACACATCCAAGCTAATGGGCATTAGACTACTACTACTACTACTACTACTACTACTACTACTACTAAATTGTCAGAACAAAGGAAGACTTTTAATTGGTTTTTCAAGCTGAAAAAATAATTTAGAATGTGAAAACATTATTTTGTGTGTGTATTAAAATACAAAGTTACTGATAAGAAGGTCAACATATCCTTATTCAATAATGATGTTGCATGGTAAAACAGCTGTTGTGCCATAATATATTTTATAATGTCATTTGAACTGTTATACTAATAACTAGAGACCGGATTATATGCAACATAACAAGCTCGAAATATGTTTGCAAATATGCATGAAAAATGCTTAAAACATGCATGAAAAATGTCAATACAAATAAAAAAATCATAATTATTACTTATTAGATATTTTATTTCTAAATTAACATATTAATTAGTATTATTATTATTATTGTATTGTATTGTAAGCCCATGTTTTCCCTTTACAGAGATTTAGGTGCTCTCCCCCTACAGGGAAGAATTTGAACCATGCTAATTTAGTTACACTTGTTTTCGTATAGATGTCATTTTGAGTGGTCCATGGTCAGCGTTCCGCCTCATTATTATTATCTATTTATTAATATTATCACTGAAAAATGATAAATTGTCAATCAGTATCAGGCAAAAGTATTGTTCACAAATTAAAATATTCTACATTTTGCTGATATTGTAAACAGAAACTATCAGGTACTGTTCCAAATGTTCGGTAGTAAGGATGTGTCTTTGATCACTCAAAATATGTTTATAAACAGAAAAGGCCCATTCTACGTCAACTGAAGTAATTGGGTAGTTTTTTTTATTATTTAAATCATTAGGAAGTAACATTATGAGGTTTAATTTAATAATAGTTTGTATTTTTTTTTAACATTCTTACATCATATGATGGTTTAGTTGGACATATGTTTCAAGGCTGTTGCCCCACCTTCAGTGTTGTACAAACTGATTTTTTTTTCTTTTCTTCAAGTTGTCAGCCCTGGATTGGTGTTCCAAAGAACTTGGTAATGAGGCTCCTTTCTCCAAGAATTTCAAAGTTCATAATTTTCTCCTTGTTCTTCTGTATATAGATTTTTTCCCATATTGTGAGTTCATTGGTATTTTCTAACCCATGGGCACATAATAAATTCCAAAAAAATGTTGGGAAATTCAACATCAAATTAGCACCAAAGAATGATTATAGTTTAAAAAATTAGGAAAACCAACAAAAATGAAAAAATTGAAGATAATAAAAAATCGGGAATATATCAAATAAAATGTGCAGATTGTGATAAAGTATACATAGGGAAAACAAAGAGAAATTTAAACATTAGAACTAAAGAACACATAAGAAATGTAAAAAGAGGGAGAAGTGGAAAAATCTGCAGTAGCAGCTCATGTTTGGACAGAGAAACACAAAATAGATATAAATACAAAATTATTAAAACAGTTAGAAAATACCAATGAACTCACAATATGGGAAAAAATCTATATACAGAAGAATAAGGAGAAATTTATGAACTTTGAAATTCTTGGAAAAAGGAGCCTCATTACCAAGTTCTTTGGAACATGGATCCAGGGCCGACAACTTGAAGAAAAGAAAAAACCAGTTTGTGAACAAGCTGAAGATGGAGCAATAGCTTTGAAATGATCGTCCAACAGAATAAACATATGAGGTAAGAATTTTAAAAAGAATACAAACTCAAATATTAATTGGGTAGTATTTGAATTTGGGTGCTATTTTGACACTTATTATTTCTGGCAAAAGCTCACCCATCCAATTTATAAAACTATTAATTTGACACAAAGGTTCAAAGCCTGAGTTATCGTTCAAAATGTTTTCAAACTTTTCCTTAAGTTTGCTCAGGAATACCTCTGGCAATAAGGAGTTCAGTTGACTGATTTTATCTACCAACTGAATAGATTAAATCAATGCCAAACCTTGAATTTCAAGCTTTTTAATAGTTGCAGGTGTATGGAAAAATGAGTTCTAATCACAGCTATGTTTTTTTTTAATACTGGAATCGTTAAATGCTTCCTTGCACTGACAAACTGCCAAAGCCTCTGCACTATCGAAATCATGTACTACACTTTTGATGGCCTCGAAATGTTCATTGTAAAAGACAGATTTTTTTAATGTTGTAAATATAGCGTAAAAATATGTGTTATCGCTAGTTTTTAGTTAAAATATGCAATAACAGGTGAAAAAGGTCTAAATATGCAAATGCACATAATCCGGTCTCTACTAATAATGTATGAGTCTTGTACCTTATGTCATGAAACAGAAAGTTACAGTTCCATTTTAACAGAATTTTTACTTTTAACTAATAATATATTACACCATAATTTTGTGCAATAGGCCCCTGGGTATGAATACAAATTCTAAACACAATATAACCATGGATGTTAAATCGTCTATAAATAAGAAGAGAATAAAAATTTTAAGAAATTAAAACTCGTAGTAAGAGGATTTAATAAATCCAATATGATGTATCTATCTATCTATAGTGTTCTGCCCAAGGGCAGGTCTTTCTCTGCAATCATAGCATTTTTCATGCTATGCTTTGCAGCTTTACTAGGGAATTATAGGTGTGATAGCTTCACATTGCTTTCCACACCAGTGAATAAGGATGATGATGATAGTCAGATGATTTTCAGGGACCGTTGGGCTCTAAGCTTCCTGACATTTGTCTTACAGGTGAGGAAAAACCCCAAAAAAACTCGCCCAGAGCCTGTCCCAACTGGGAATCGTACCCGGGCCTATTGCATGACAATTCTGCATGCTACCTTGAGACCACAGTGGTGGACTAAAACATGTATAATGGCACAATATCAAAAGTAAAAATAGAAAAAACCTTTGAGGTGAATATGTATATATATATATATATATATATATATTTATTTATTTATTTATTTATTTGTCCAGGACTGGAATATGTTAAACCAAATATAACACAAAACTTTCAGATCATATTTTGGTCACAAAAGATCTGCAATAAAGGTGTAGTTCAGTACAGAGCTCAGGAGTTGACGAGTGATATCTAAGTGTGACGTCATACTTATGATGGGAAGTAACATTATGATGTTCTCAAATTAATGAAATTAAATATTTCTTGCCTCTCCTCATATAAATCTTCTAAGTAGATTGCGATTTTGAGACCATAACTGTCTAATCTTCAGTACTTTCTTGGCGACTGATGTTATGTCGATCGGAAGAAACTCTTCTTCTTCTCCCTATTGGTGGACCGATGAACCTCTGGATCAGGTCAAAATTTGCAGGAATTTCGAAGTTCGTAAGTTTTCCTTTGTTTTTCTGAATGTGGATCTTTTCCCAAACCTTGAATTCCTTTTGTTTGTCTATTTGTTTAATTAGACTGGCTTTTGATTCAATTAAATGTTTTTCGGACCAAGCATTTAATTGAATCAAAAGCCAATCTAATTAAACAAATAGACAAACAAAAGGAACCCACGGTTTGGGAAAAGATCCACTTTCAGGAAAATTTATGAACTTTGAGATTCCCGCAAATTTTGACCTGATCCAGAGGTTCATCAGTCCACCCAACAGAGGGAAGAAGAAGAGTTTCTTCCGATTGACATAACATCAGTCGCCAAGAAAGTACTGAAGATGAGACAGTTATGGTCTCGAAATCGCGATCTACTTAGAAGATTTATATGAGGAGAGGTAAGAAACATTTAATTTCACCATAAATTAAACCTCATAGTGATTAATTCCTATAAAAGTTAAATAATAAAATTAAAATCATCTCACCCCATACACTCATAGCAGTTTCAAGAACAAGTCATTCCTATCTTCAACCATCTTATCGAAGTTCATCAAAACAACACTATACTGGTTTCGGCCTTAGTTTATGTTGTACTGTAAACAAAGTCACAATAGGTATCTTTCCACAGGTATCTGTGATTGGTAGAGCGATGGTACTATTTTACACGCTATCTGACTTGCTGTCAAATTCCGATGGCATTATACTTTTCCAAAACTTAAGAACCTTGCCTCACACCATTACCTCAAGTCGGCTATTAGCTATACTTTCAAACCTTTTGCTGTAAGCATTTCAGCATCTTATTGCAGGACAATTATTGCTTTTCTTCACAGGTATTTAAAAGCGGGATAAGAAGGGTTGCCTTTTGTTCACTGGAATTTATGAGTGGAAAAGAGAAGGGGCAAGTCCAAGGTATTTCCTGGAAAAAAGGTTCTAAAGTTTTGGTAAAAACTATAATTTACCAAAGTCACATGCATCTAAACGTATTTTAGAAATTATAAAAATATTACTTAAAATAACAAACTTGATTAGGCCTAAACATTTTTCAATTAATTTCGAAAGAGGGAAGCGGTAAAATAGTTATGCTACTAATATACATGATGTTTAATGTATTCAACACGAGTGGCCATGTTTGAATAACTGAATATCCCTCTTCGTCTGCACGAAATGTTATATTTAAATTTATATGAATTTGTACTTGGTCATTTTTTCATATGTTATATTGTGTTTTATTACTTTATTATTATTTTTGCGATAATTTTGTTCATACATAGTAGTTACATTATATAAAATGTGGATTGATCAGAAACTTGGTTTTCATCTATGCCACTGGACGATGTCATTAGGTTCATGTGGCCAATGAAATCATACTTAACATGTGCTTCTGTTTACATTACAACCTAAACTAAGGCCGAAAGAAGTATAGATGGCAGTTTAAAAGATGATGGTGAAGGCAAGGAATGAATTTCCCTGAAACTGCAGTCCTATGCTTTCAAGAACACAGAGTGTATGAGGTGAGGTGATGTACAACTCATTTTAATTTCATTAATGAGTAGCTAATGCAGATTTTTCTTTTCCCCGTTTTTTTTTTTTTTACATTCTATAGGAAAAATAAAAAGAAACTTAAACATCAGAATGAAAGATGTTCACACTAGGTCAGGAAAGCACAGAATTAAAGTAAAAGTAAAATAATGAAACAAAAAATCTAAAGAAATCACAGTTTGGGAGAAAATCTACATCCAAAAATAAAAAAGACAAAATAATGAATTTTAAAATTCTCGGGGGAAAAAATATAATTTGGAGGTTCATCGGTCCACTAACAGAAGAAGGAAGGGTAGGCAAACAGGAATATCAATAGCCAGATGTCAATTAAAAATAAGAAAGAACTTTCTTGAAACTAGTTCTGGAAAAGTTACAAACATGAGGTGAGGCATGAAATCTGATTAATTTAATGATTTAAAAATTCTTTAAATTTAATGATTCTTTCATTTGCGTTACTCTTGGTATTTCCATCTCTGAGATACTCTGCCACAAAATGATTGAAGCAGACAAAAAACCTATAATATCAGAAAGGGAAAAAAAAATTATTTCAGAATAATAATTTTATAATCTTATTACAACAGGCAGGATTCATGGTGACAGATAATATAATGTTGTTGCAGGTCTGGGAAACAGTTTGTCAAGTTCATTAACATGTTGATGAATGATACAACTTTTCTTCTGGATGAGAGTTTGGAGTCACTCAAGGTAAATATTTTATCTACCTATATTTAACTTCTGAATCCTGTTCCATAAAAAATTACAGTAGTAAATACTACAGTTTTAGAAGTGAGAAATTTGTGCCAGGGCAAGGATTTACCCGACTAGTTCAAATGGTTGGAGCACCAGCATACAAAGCTGGAGGTTTTGGGTCCAAATCCCAGTTTGGGCAGAAATTTTTCTCTTTAACATTGCTTACAGACATTAACATCTGCGTATATTAATGTACATATTACTAAAATACTAGAGTCCCTGTATATGGGAGAGTGTAGTGATGTGAGGAGATGCTCCTTCATTGGTCTAGTTTTTTATCCTATGATCATAGGTACTTAATCCTTTTTGCTGAAAACTGGTATCCAATTATATTTGAAAAGAAAAATATATGCCTAGACTGGGGTTTGAACCCAGTACCTTTGACTCTTTATGTCAATGCTGTATCCAAGTGAGCTACCTAGGCCTCCAATCTAAATGCGTATTTTTCTCTTATACATAGTTAATTCCCTAACCCCAAATGCTACAAGCCGTTGCTACGATTTTTGCAAATGGCGGCTTCTTTATTAAGAAGACTTTTTATTGGGAATTTAAACATTACTTATAAAGCCAGTAGTGCTTCTTTCAATATTGATATTATTCGTTTTTAATCATCTTAATGATGGACAAATTATATTTGAAAAGAAAAATGTACATATAAATTTTTCTTTTGAAGTATAATTTGTCCATCATTAAGATGTTTAAAAACAAATAATATCAATACTGGTATCCAAATTTAACTGTAACATTGAGCCTTCTATGTTTAAAATATATAAATATTCTTCTTTAATTAATGTTGGGAAGTAAACATTATGAGGTACCGGTATAATCATTAAAAATCATCGGAGAACATATTGTTTAAATAACTCACCTCATAGGATTCATGCTTCCATGATATCGCGATTTCAAACATAATCATGTTCATCGTCAGCCATAACTCCGACTGTTGAAATTCTTCGGTCGTCAACTATTCTATTGTCGCCATCTTCAGTGCTGCTATCTATGGTTGAATTTATGAACTTCGAAATCAATGTAATTTCGTTAGGGATATCAAAATTCATTGATCTATTTTTGTTTTTCTGAATGTATATTTTTTCCCAAACTGTCAATTCCAAAGGTTTCTCTACTTGTTTTAAAAGTTTAGCTTCTCTTCCAATTTTATGATGTTCTAATAAACTATGTGCAGCAATTGCAGATTTTTCAATTTCACAATTTTTAATATTTCTGAAATGTTCTTTTGTCCGAATTTCCAAATTCCTTTTTGTTTTTCCTATATAAACTTTATTGCAATCTTCACAATTTATTTGATAAATTCCAGATTTCTTACTGTCTGGAACTTTGACTTTTTTATTGGTACTTAGAAGATTACCCAGACTAAATTTATTTATTGGATGTTTAAGACTTGGTACAGAAATGTGGATGATATTTTTGCAATAATAAATTCTAAAGATATTGAAGATGCTCTTAAATTATTAAACCTTCAGGATGAATCAGTAAAGTTTACCGTCGAATTAGAAAAAGAAAACAAAATTCCTTTTTGGATTATGTATAATTAGGAATGATCAAACACTGAAAATTGAATTTGATATATTTAGAAAAGGAACTCATACAGATAATTACATTAAATCATCAGGCTTCAATCACATTGCTCATAAGCATGCAATATTCAATAGCTTAATTTACAGATTGACAAATGTACCATTAAACGAAGAAAATTTCAATAAAGAGTTTAAACATATCTTAAACACTGCTAGATTAAATGGTTTTGATAAAGAATTAATTATAAATAAGTTGAAGAAATTCAAACACAATAAAAGACTTAATGAATATACTACTTTACAAAATTGGAAAGAAAAGAAAAAATACAAGAAAATTACTTACCATCCTGAAATGCATAGGAAATTTCAAAAAATTTTGACAAATACAACATTTTTTTGGCACCAATAAATAAATTTAGTCTGGGTAATCTTCTAAGTACCAATAAAAAAGTCAAAGTTCCAGACAGTAAGAAATCTGGAATTTATCAAATAAATTGTGAAGATTGCAATAAAGTTTATATAGGAAAAACAAAAGGAATTTGGAAATTCGGACAAAAGAACATTTCAAAATATTAAAAATTGTGAAATTGAAAAATCTGCAATTGCTGCACATAGTTTATTAGAACATC
Source organism: Diploptera punctata (assembly GCA_030220185.1). Lineage (NCBI taxonomy): Eukaryota > Metazoa > Arthropoda > Insecta > Blattodea > Blaberidae > Diploptera > Diploptera punctata. The sequence goes on from JASPKZ010010241.1 coordinate 1,101,843, forward strand.
ATAAAATTGGAAGAGAAGCTAAACTTTTAAAACAAGTAGAGAAACCTTTGGAATTGACAGTTTGGGAAAAAATATACATTCAGAAAAACAAAAATAGATCAATGAATTTTGATATCCCTAACGAAATTACATTGATTTCAAAGTTCATAAATTCAACCATAGATAGCAGCACTGAAGATGGCGACAATAGAATAGTTGACGACCGAAGAATTTCAACAGTCGGAGTTATGGCTGACGATGAACATGATTATGTTTGAAATCGCGATATCATGGAAGCATGAATCCTATGAGGTGAGTTATTTAAACAATATGTTCTCCGATGATTTTTAAATATTCTTCTATTCAATATTGTGATATAATCTACTTAAGGAAACTAACTAACTTACTGGCACTAAGTTCATGGCCATGCAGACATTACATCGCTATCATGGGCTAATGTTCTCCAATTATCTCTATATAATCTACTTCCCTCAAATCATGATTATTATTCTCTCACCTCATTCTTGACCTGCCTACTGGGTGCTATCCTCCGGTTTTCTTACAAGGAGTTTCATTGCCCCTCTTTCTTTTTCCATTCATACCACGTCATGCTCATTGCAATATATGAGACTTAACTGTTCGTATTACACTGTTTTCCATAAAGATCATACAGCTCACCGTTATGTAGTCTTCTCCATTCATTTATCTGTTCATCTATCTTTGGTCCAAAAATTTTCCTAAGAGCTGTATTCTCAAATTTTCTCCTCTTAAAGTAAGAGTCCATGTTTCACATCAATGTATTATAAATGGGAGAATAGCAGTTTTATGTATTTTCAGTTTAATGTTTTTTTGAGAGAATTTGGGATGACAAGAGTCCCTGTAATGCATAATAGCACAGAGTAATACAGAGGAGAGTCCTGCGCCGTAGCCGAGTGGTTAAGGCAGGAAGCCTTGGTGCGGAGCTACGGGACTTGCACTGGTTCGAGTCTCCATGGGGGAAGAAATTTTCTCATGGTATTTTGGCCAGTAAGGGACTGGTGCCCACCCAGCATTGTGAGGTATTTGGGTAGCTACAATAAGTAGCAGCTCCAGGTTAAGAAAACCAGCTATAACGGTGGGGGGGACTTGACATGCTGACCACGTGTCACCCCTACACTGGCTGGATGATCATCTACCTCTGTGGTTGACACATGTGGATGTGAGGCCAGCAGCTGGCTGGTAAGCTATATATATACAGAGGAAAAAGTGGGCAAGTTTTGCATACATGCCACAAGCTGCGCTAGTGTAGAACTAACTGCTGACATCTAATATTTTTCAATGGTACTAAATGAAATTCAGCACCGTCTAGTGTTAAAATTATGAATTATAATTATACAACACAATCTGTGGAATAATTATGGAATTATATTTGAAGAGAACATTTTTTTTGCCCAGGCTGAGATTCGAACCCAAGGACCTTTGGCTTTCCTGGGTTTGAGTCTCAGTCTGGACAAAAAAATTTTCTTTTCAAATATGATTTATCCATCATTGAGATGTATGAAATGAATAATATAAACATTTTCATTTTATCAACCAGCAGGATACCACACAACAAATTTTGATGCAGAAGTAACGGCTATTCATATTTCACTCCAACAATTACTATACAGAATAAATAAATTTCAAAATGCTGTCATACTCTGTGATTCTAAGGCAGCAATATATGCAATAAATTCACACAAAATGAAGTCAATACAAATTGAGTGCTACATAATGATTCAACAACTCCAAAAACTACAGAAAAGAATTCAATTGCAATGGATACCTGCACATTGTGGAATTGCTGGAAATGACACTGCTGATTTTCTTGCCAAAAAAGGCTCTAATCTAATTCAGATTACTACTAAAAGCTTACCTTTCACATCCATAAAAAGAATAATTAAAAACAAATATAAAACCAAACAAAACCAAGACCTATGTAATAGAGCCAAAGACAAAAAATTGAATATTTTAGTAAAGAAGCCAGATATTATTCCAGAAATTCCACGTAAAACTACAGTAGCAAAATTTAGACTGCTTACAGAACATGACTATTTGGCTAAACATTTATATAAAATAGGAATCTACACGAATCCAAATTGTCCTCTATGCAACAAAGAAGAAGAAAATGAACGAAGAACATCTACAAACCTGTGAAGTATTACCTGTTGGATCCACCATAGAGAAATATTGGAGAGCAAGAACGCTAATGGATTCATTGCCAAGGCCCAGCATTTGAAAACAACAACACTAATTCACATAATGTATAGTGTCGTATTCAACACGAGCGGCCATGTTGGAATAACTGAATATCCCTCTTCGTCTGTGAGAAATGGTGTTATATTTAAATTTATATAAATTTATACTTACTGTTCACCATTGTCATTTTTTCATATGTTATATTGTGTTTTATTACTTTATTATTATTTTTGCAATAATTTTGTTCGTACATAGTAGTTTTAAAATGTAGATTTATCAGGGAACTATGTTTTCATCTATGCAGCCGGACAACGATGTAATTAGGTTCATGTGGCCAATGAAATCATACTTAACCACGTGCTTCTGTTTACATTACAACCTAAACTAAGGCCGATAGAAGTATAGTATTAAAAACTATCAACAAATGAGGGAAATTTTGAAGAAGTGGCTGAATTCAAATACCTAGGAATTATAATTACAATCAGGAATGAGGTGCAGAAAAGAATTAAACATAGGGTAAATTCTGGAAACGCTTGCTATTATATGTATTACAGTGACCTTTGTCATCCAAACTTCTCTCAAAAAAAATGTTAAACTGAAAATATATAAAACTGTTATTCTTCCAATGACTATGTATCTTACTTTAAGGGAGGAGAAAATATTGTGGGTATTTGAGAATAAAGTTCTTAGGAACATTTGTGGACCAAACAGAGATGAACGGATGGGTAAGTGGAGAAAACTATATAATAGTGAGCTACATGATCTTCATAAGAAATCATATGTAGTAATAATAGTTAAATCTCGTAGACTGTAATGGGCAGGACATGTGACATTAAATGAGAAATGAAAGAGGAGCATGGAAAACCAGAGGGAAAGCATCCAGTAGGTAAGCCTAGAATGAGATAGGAGATTAACATTAACCATAATTTGAAGGAGGCAAATTATACAGGGGATATTGGTTAACAGTAGCACAGGATGGAGTTGTATAGGTCACCTGTAGTGTTCTACTGGTTATGTTCCTTGCCTCTAGTCCCGAGGGTCATGGGTTCAAACCTGGCCAGGGGTAGATGGATTTTTAATTTGGAAAAATTAGAGGAACAAGTACTCTGGGAGGGACTTTAAGCCATGGGTCCTGAGTTAAAAAATGTTCAAGCTCATAAAAGAACATAGTCTATAAAAATGTATCTGAGCAGAATTTAACCTAATTTCTTCCATCCAGGTAATACTTCAGTTGAACTATTGTAGGAAATATCACTGTGAGGTATAATCTTAATATATAAAAATTTCGTGTCACGTTGTTTGTCCACAATGGAATCCTAAACTACTGAACCGATTTTAATAAAATTTTGCACACTGTGTGCAGTTTGATCCAACTTGAGACATGGGTAGTATGTCTTTATGATTGAAAAATGTATTTGTAATTCATAGCTGATTATACATACAAATATCTCTTAAAATTATCCCTTTATCATTTGCTTAATTTTCTCCATGTGGCATTCCTCTTACATTCCAGGTTGCCAAATTCCAGTAATCATAAATCCTTTGTGCTTTGCCTGTCGTCATAGTTTTATAATCCGCCTGCTTATTTCTTGTAGTCTTTCGAGTATTTAAAGTTGTCCCCATTATAGGTTACCAGCCTATAGTTGGGTAAGTCCAGTGGTGGGGTTGCCACCTCAATGCCTCTCGGACAGGCATGCTTTTTTGTAGGGGATGCTCCCTTAGCCTTTGAAGTTTCTCCTTCTCTGCGAGGCAGTGGTTCCTCTCTTTCCCTGAGTGAGAGTAGGGTGCCTCTTCCGCCAAATCTGCCGTATTAAGGGTATCCCTCTCTGCCTTCATTGCCGTTAAGGTCTTCACCGTTCCCTGGCAATGGGCCCTCACATGGTACTATCAGCCAGGCCAGCTGAACCAAGGTTTTTTTACGAGGTGTTACTCCTCCCCCTCCTCCTTTCTCATCCGGGCTTGGGACCGGCAATGGCGGAGTTACATAGGGTAGTTTATAACTAAATTTATAGTCGCATTATTTTTTATTGCAAATTATTTCTTTATTATTTAACAAAAAGTTATAATTACATGTGTGAGTTCCATGCGATTCTAACACATGGCGGTGTAAGGTAATTGGTTTATTATTTAACAAAGAGAGATCCAGGTGGCTGTGCTTTTTGTTGCAACCGCAAATTTCAATTGAATTACAAATATTGATTATTTCATAATTTAAGTGTGTTCAATGTTTATTTTATTTTCAATATATTGATAATAATATTAATTTCATGTGTAAGTATTAGTTTTAAGTAATCTGGCTGAAAGACAGCAACTTAATTTAAATTTAACTGGACCGAGAAGGGACATTGAACAATATGGCGAATCAGTTCTAGATACCATGAATGATAAGATATCAAGTGAATTTCCACAAATTGGTATAGGCCTATGTGACATAAATCTTACATTTAAGAAGAATGTCAATTTAAAAACATATGAAGGTCCTAAGGAACGGAATAACAGAACTGTAAGTAAGTCTGTTAGTTATAATAATACGCCTAATATTACAGAAACAATCTCCATGCCTCAATTAAATGAAAAACAAGATGACTATAATATATCACAAGATGATATTACTATACAGAGACTTCTTGATAACGAAAGTATAATGAAATCAGCAAGCCTCCTCAAAATATTCCATCAATAAATGTATATAATCCTTATGATACACTTATGGATGATACTGAGAATGTAGACAACATAAATTCATCTCAATCAACATAACCACTTCCACATAAACCACCACCCATATTTATACCGGGTGTAGTTAAGGTACCAGAACTAATAAATTGTAACTCACCTCGGTAGCTCAGTTGGTAGAGCACTTGGCCCAGAAAGCCAAGGGTCCCGGGTTCGAGTCTCGGTCTAGGCAAAAATTTTTCTCTTCAAATATAATAAATTGTAATTTACTCATTTGTTAAAAACTTGAATATAAAATTAATAAAATCTAAAATTCAACATTTTATGCTGATTTGTGCTTCTTATCAACTCTACGAAAATTTTCATCAATCGTTTTCAAATTTTGACCTCAGGTTTAAATCTCAATCCCGTGGATTTTTATACCAGCTATAACGTTTCCATCTTTATTCAAAAATAATAATTTCACTTAGTTTGCAACAACATAATTTAACGTATACCTTAGCCACAGCAATGCGTGGCCGGGACTTCTAGTATAAAATAAATTTTAATACCTCACTTGCCTATTAGATGTCTCATTGAGGTGACTGTTGACCACATGTCACTTGCAACATATGTAGGAAAATAAGCATGTGACCTTTTGAAAACTGCAGTTACCATTGTTTATTTTTTATCATTTCACTCACCTCATACTCATAATTTATAGCAGACCAGGGTTTCTTCACGTAATTCGTGACATTGTCAATCCTGCGTCATGTTCACAACTGACGTCCAACGGCCTTCTATCCTGCAGACTGACCTCCGCGCCATCTGGTGGCCGACCGAAGAATTTCCCTCTTTCTTTATAACCGGGTATTTCAAAATTCATAGTTGTATTTTCATTCTTGCATATGTAAATTTTTTCCCAAATTGTGAGTTCCTTCGGTTTTTCCAATTGTTTAAGTAATTTTGTTTTGGTTTCTATTCTATGTTTTTCTGACCAGGCATGTGCAGCTATTGCAGATTTTTCGGTTCTCTTTTCTCCATTTTTAACATTTCTGAGGTGTTCTTTTAATCTTGTATTTAGATTCCTTTTTGTTTTTTCCTATGTATATCTTTTCACAATCTTTACAATTAATTTGATAAATTCCCGATTTTTTGCAGTCTTCAATTTTTTCATTTTTGTTGGTTTTTATTAAATTACCTAAGCTGTAATCATTTTTCGGTGCTAATTTAATGTTGAATTTGTTGAAAATTTTTTGAAACTTGTCAAATACGAAAGGATGGTATGTGAACTTCTTGAATTTTTTGCCTATATTTTTATCTGTCTGAAGAGTACTTTCATTGATGACTTTTTGTTCTTTGAATTTATTTATTTTCTTGTGTATCATTTTCTTGTGAAAACCATTATCCTTAGCAATTTGTATGATGTGTTCTTTCTCTTTATTGTAATTTTCTTTGCTCATGGGGACATTCACAAGTCTGTGTGTTAAACTATTAAATACTGCCTGTTTGTGTGAAAAATGGTTAAATCCAGTAGCTTTATATAATTGTCAATGTGAGTTTCTTTTCTGTTGATTCCAAATTCTATTTTTTTTTTCTTCATTCCTAATCAATTTAAGGTCTAAAAATGGTATTTCATGATTATTTTCTATTTCCATTGTAAATTTGATTGTTTTATTTTGAATATTTAACAGTTTAATGGTATCTTCTAATTGTTTCTCTTTTACTATTGCTATGATATCATCTACGTATCTTCTCCAAAATTTAAACATCAAAGGATGTGCTTTGGTTACATGACATTCAAAATTCCCCATAAACATGTCTGCTAAGAATGGTGATAATGGATTTCCCATTGCGAGTCCTGATTTTTGTCTAAAGTATTTTCCTCTAAAGGTGAAGAACATTTGATTTAAGCATAATTTTGTTAGTTTTATGTATTCTTTAACGCTATCATCATCTAATTTGTTTTCTTTCAACCATTTTTCTAAAATTTTCAAAGTTGTGTCAGTCGGTATGTTTGTGAATAATGAAGTAACATCAAATGAGACCAATCTTTCTGAAGGTTCTATTTCTACATTTTCTAATTTCTCAACTAATTGGTAAGAATTTTCTACTGCTAAATTTTCAAATTTTTCCATACCTTTAAATTTATTGTTAAGCCATTTGGATATGTTATATGTCGGTGAGTTGATATTGTTGATGATAGGTCTCATTTTCTTTCCGTCCTTGTGGATTTTAGGAAGACCATGAATGTTGGGGTTTCTGGGATTTGGTATTTTTAATTTAAACTTTTCCTTTTGTGTCATAATTTTTTTAATTGATTTTAGGCTGGTTTCAACTTCTTTAATTGTTTTTGCGAGAGGATTTGTTTTAATTTCTTCATATTCTTCCCCCTTTAATAAATTCTCCATCCTATCATTATAATCGTCTTTATCCAAAATTACCAAATTATTCCCTTTGTCTGACTTTGAAAAAACAACATTTTTATTATTAATGTTTCTTATTTTCTTCATGTTTGAAAATAAATAAATTCAAAGAACAAAAAGTCATCAATGAAAGTACTCTTCAGACAGATAAAAATATAGGCAAAAAATTCAAGAAGTTCACATACCATCCTTTCATATTTGACAAGTTTCAAAAAATTTTCAACAAATTCAACATTAAATTAGCACCGAAAAATGATTACAGCTTAGGTAATTTAATAAAAACCAACAAAAATGAAAAGATTGAAGACTGCAAAAAATCGGGAATTTATCAAATTAATTGTAAAGATTGTGAAAAAGATATACATAGGAAAAACAAAAAGGAATCTAAATACAAGATTAAAAGAACACCTCAGAAATGTTAAAAATGGAGAAACCGAAAAATCTGCAATAGCTGCACATGCCTGGTCAGAAAAACATAGAATAGAAACCAAAACAAAATTACTTAAACAATTGGAAAAACCGAAGGAACTCACAATTTGGGAAAAAATTTACATATGCAAGAATGAAAATACAACTATGAATTTTGAAATACCCGGTTATAAAGAAAGAGGACTGATTTGGAAATTCTTCGGTCGGCCACCAGATGGCGCGGAGGTCAGTCTGCAGGATAGAAGGCCGTTGGACGTCAGTTGTGAACGTGACGCAGCATTGACAATGTCACAAAATATGTGTAGAAACCCAGGGTCTGCTATGAATTATGAAGTATGAGGTGAGTGAAATAATAAAAAATAAACAATATTAAAAAACCTCATAGTGTTATTTCCTATCTACATAACTTAATGCAGTTACCATGTTTAAGAAACACACACTATGAGGTGTAAAAATGACTCATTAATTTTTGAAATAAGCATAACTAAATCAGATTGGTCAAAAAAACCCCAAAGAAGGTGTGGCTAAGGCTAGACTCAAAGAACCATGAAACCGAAGAGGAGGGGGGATGGAGAGCTTATGTTTGCACATCCATGAACCTCCTGGTTCATTAGTGTCAGTGAATTAGTTAATTAAAAATATCAAACTTACTCTCTTACAATGAATATCAAATATAAAACTAAAGTCCAATTCTGGAAAATGTTAATTTCAAAATAACATCAAAATCAAAAAATAACTTTGGATAATAAATTATGGCATTTCTTGTCATGTCTCCATTTGTACACGTACAGACACTCTAGTAATTAGTTCACATTTAAAAAGCAATAGCATCTGCAGATGAAGAAGATAAAAAAGCTGTTTCATATGAGCTTTGTTTTTATAGCGAATTCATGAAGTGCAAGAACTGATGGCAGATATGGAGAGTTGGAATCAGACTCCAGCTGACCAGCAGCAGGCTCGCCAGCGTCAGCTGACAGCAGATGAGCGTCAATGCAGGTATGTTTTATTTCGAGAAATAAGTATAATGTTCTTCTTCCTTCCAAGTATTAGGCCAAGACCTGTTACGATCCTATAGAAAATTTTCCCTCCAGCGTTTCATAGGATGGCCCAGTGATCTTCGTCCTCTTGGTATATAATTATAAACAGCTTTGAGGACATGGGTTCATCTGGGGTAAAATTTTCCAGAGGTCAAATAGTCCCCCATTCGGTTCTCCGGGCGGGGACTACTTCAGGGAACCCATGCCAAAGGACTGCGATGGGCAGGACATGTTGCGCATATGGGGAATGAAAGACGTGCATGGAAACTTCTTGTAGGAAAGCCAGAAGGAAGATGCCCAGTTGGTAGACCAAGAATGAGGTGGGAGAACAACATTAACTATGATTTGAGGGAAGTAGATTATACAGGGAATGATTGGAAAGCATTAGCTCAGGATAGGGATGTATGGAGAGCTTATATCCGTGCGGCCATGAACTTACGGGTTCGATAGTGCCAGTGAGTAAGTAAGTAAGTTTGAGGATCCGATTTGAACTCATTCTTTCTAGATGGTGTTTTCCAATTTAGTTGATACTGTTTAATATATTCCAAAATTGGCATAGTATAAGTATAATGTGAAAATGGGAACAGGATTGCAAACTTTGTTTAAATGTTACAGGTCTTATCTGACATTGGCTAAAGAAACAGTGGATATGTTCCATTACTTAACTGTAGACATAAAGGAACCATTCCTACGGCCAGAACTTGTCGACAGACTTTCAGCCATGCTCAACTTCAATCTTCAGCAGCTTTGTGGACCAAAATGTAAGAATAATGTAGTTGTCTTCTTGTAAGCATGTAGTATATAAGATTTCAAAGATAGTGGTGAGTTTCAAAGTTAATAGTGAGTTAATAGATACTACGAGGGTGAATCAAATATAAACCGGAATTATTGTTTACAATTTTATTGAATTAACAAAAAAATACAAAACCACCACCTCATTTTTCTACATAGTCTCCTGCATTTCCAACACTTTTGCCATCGAGTTGGCAACTTTTTGATGCCGACCTTGAAGAATGAGGGATGACATGTAGTCAGCCAGTTGCGCACGAACTCCTCTACCGCTGCATTGTCACCAAACCGCCTTCCTCCCAGGTCTTCTTTCAGTGGCCCAAACAAATGGTAGTCACAGGGTGACAAATCGGACTGTAAGGAGGTGTCCAATGCATTTTCGTCAGGTTTTCGTCAATTTTTTTTGTTCCTGGCTGAGGAGCCGAGGAACACACCTGGCAGACAATTTTCGGAATTTGAGTTCATCACTGATGATGGCTTGAACACTTCCGAAGCTTATTCCAACATGTGAAGCAATTTCAGAAATTGTTACATGCCGATCCTCCTCAATAAGGTCCCGTACAGCACGAATGTTGTTTGCATTGATGCTTGTTCGTTGCCGTCTTTGGTGGGGCTCATTTTCCACTGAATCCCGGCCCGCTAACATTTTTTTGCGCCAATCATACACCTGTGTCTTCAAAAGGGTTGCTTCCCAGATCTGTGCATGGAGCCTTCTCAAAATTTCAGAAGGTTTAGTGCCTTCTTTTGCCAAAAACTTAAATAATGCTTTGTGCAACGGATGTATGTACCTCTTGCTCGCTCATGGAGTAATGAAGCAAGTGGCTGCTCTTCGGAGTGCAAAACATCAAAATCCCTACTCCAGACACCCCCACCAACTTCCCCTCCAAACCGCAAACTTTGCAGTTTGCTACCAGAGCCTCCAGATACAAATTCCGGTTTATATTTGATCCACCCTCGTACAATGGAATTAATGAATCATATTTCTGACAGCAACAATTGGAATGTCGTTAACTATTACATTATTAATAGATTATAACAGGAAGTAACGTTATGAGGATAATTAAAACCAACAAAAATTACATAATTGAAGAAGAAAACAAATCAGGAATTTACCAGATTATTTGTGGAGATTGTGATAAAATTTACATAGAGAAAACAAAAAAAAGAAATTGAAAACCAGAGTGAATGAGCAAACTGTGAAGGTTACACATTCCATCAAAGGGATTAGTGCCTCACAAAGTGAAAAAGAGAGATCAGTAGTTCACATATTTTCTGGGGTTTTACTTGAAGTTGTCAGGTTGTAGCATGCTAACCAAGACATCTCACTTCAGACAGAAATTTTCCTTTTTCTTATATAATCCCGTGCACCTGATTGACATTACATGATCATTCAAATTTCTATCAAAGGTTTCAGACCTTGACCATGATATTGCCAATTAGTAGAGATCCATGAAAGTGGTTTTCTTTTTAGGGAAAATTTGTTTTAAAGTTTCAAGATTTGGTTGTTATTGGGAATTTGGTGGTGTTATTCTAAAAAAATGTAAATTTGAATTTTTTTAAACCTAGTTTAGTATATTAAACCCAATAAGAATGATATATCCAGTAGTTTTTTTGTAAGCGCATGTTTTCCCTTGACAGAGATTTAGGCACTCTCCCCCTACAGGGAAGAATTTGAACATACTAATTTAGTTACACTTGTTTTCGTATAGATGTCACTTGAGTGGTCCATGGTCAGCATTCCGCCTCATACTGACATCTAGGAAACCAAGGTAGTACTAGAACGGGAAAATTTGGTAAATTTTACTTAGAGGCCTTTTCATTCATGCTTAAGGATCTTTTACGGGACTGAAAATCTTCAGACTCAGGACCCGTGGTTTAAAGTCCCTCCCAGAGGACTTGCTCCTTGCATTTTTCCATCCTAAAAAATCCATCGACCCTGGCCGGGTTTGAACCCGCAACCCTCGGGATCAGAGGCAAGGAGCATAACCACTAGTCCACCGCATCCAGTAGTTTAAGGGATATAAAATTGATAATTATGTCTGCAAAAATTTAAGGGGAAAAAACTTATCTTACATGTTAATATAATTTGTATTTCTTGGAATTCATATTGGCCATAGAACTTAAAATCTATGGAGAGGCCATATTTGAGCAGAGGACAGAAAATATTACCTCTATGTTGTGAACTGTATTGCATGGAGGAAGCAGATATGGCAGTTAAAAAGAAGATGGAATCCGAAAACAGTATTTAAAAATGCATTATTAAAATTTCGCTAATAGAACAAAAAATCTCCGGAATTCATTCAAAATTTTAAATTTCTGTGTTATTTTGCGTTATTTCACGATTCATAAAAGCTTTTTTTTGAGGTTATGTGAAGTGGAGTTAAATGGTACAAGAAAATTCCAAAATTAAAACATTTCACATATAGTCACTCGTGAATTTCACAGATCTCTACCAATTAGTAAGTAAAATAATGTTTTAAGGTATGTATTGAGAATGCATGATGTTTTAAAGTAGAAATGAAAATGCCTTGTTATATGTAGCAAAATTTAAGGTGTGTTTTGTGTTCAGGTAAAAACCTTAAAGTAAAAACTCCAGAGAAATACGGGTGGGAGCCGAGACGTCTGTTGAGTCAGTTGACAGACATTTACCTGCATCTTGACTGTGATGGATTTGCTGCAGCACTTGCAGGTGATGAGGTAAGTGAATCATCACGAACAGGTTTACAATGTATTATTACATATTCCTGTGACCAATGTTCTTCACAAATTCATGGTACTAGCAAACCTGGAGATTCATGGCCATGCAGATAAAAAACTATACCTGTATAATTCACCTCCTCACTTGACTTACTTAATTCCTGTTGCTCCTTGTGGAGTCTAGGTCATCAGTATAGGTCTTCCTTTTCACTTTTCTTCACTTTTTCTTCCATACTCTTGTGATTCCTCTTCTATGATTTTCTTAGGTTGACTTCTTTTCCTTATTTCCTGTGGATTCTAGTCCAAGGCTTCTCTCTCAATCACACCCACTAGTTTTCTCAATGTATGTCGAATCCACCTCCATTTTCTTTCTTTTATTGAATCTTTATTTGTGGCTGATTAGTTTTTTTCCTATAGATCTTCATTTGTTATTACTTTTGGCCACCTGATATTCAAAATACTCCTCAGAGATCTATTTATAAAAGTTTGTAACTTCTTAGTTATTTAAAATTTGTAGGAAATAACACTATGAGGTTTCTTTTAATTATTATGAGTTTAATAAGAATCAAAACTCCTAAATTAATGAGTCATATTTTTACATCTTACCTCATATCTCATGTTTCTTTAAACACGGGAACCAGCTTTCAAGAGAAGGATCTCTCTCATTTTCAACCGACATTATGACTCCTCTTTGAGACCGTAACAGGCCACATGACCTAATACTTGCATGGATGATGATGATGATAAGAATCAAATGAATCGTGAATTCTTCTTACCTCATACATCTATGTTTTTTTAACACACAACTGCAGTATTGGGAATTACATAATTCTCATTGTCAGCTGTTTTCACGACTGTCAATTATGATTTAATACACAAGTGATCTTCTTGGTGATGTAATATTAAAATATATATGTAGTCAATATGCCCATTTCACCAATTAATGTTTTAAAATGGTCAACAAGTTTCTACAGCCAAGTAGAAACTTGGCAACTTGGCTGTAGAAACTTGTTGACCATTTTAAAACATTAATTGGTGAAATGGGCATATTGACTACATATATATTTTAATGTCAATTATGAGTTTATTATTTTCACTCACCTCGTATTTTTTTTTATATTCTGCAGACTATAGTTTCATCCCATTATGCGACATTGTCCGGAGAAAAGGAAAATAAATTTCATTTGGAAGTTCATCAGTCAGCCAACAGAGGGAGCAAAAATCAACCTACAGGACCGACAACCACAAATACAACAGTTAGAATTCATCTACAATGTCGCATAAATGTGATGAAACTATAGTCTGCAGAATATTTAAAAAAAATATAAGATGAGTCAAAATAACTTATAATAATTCTTAGTTATTACTTCTGTGATCTTCCATGTTTCAGACCCATGGAGTATGATGGATTTAACATTTCTATTATATATGTGAAGCTTAGTTTTTCTTGATGTATTTCCATTTCTCCAAATGTGGTTTAGTTGCACTATCTCTTCCTCCTTACCACCTGTTTTTCATAACCATGCTTCTCAAATATATAAAACATTCAATCCCCTCTATTTCCTTTCCATTCATTTTAAGCTTGTGTTGAATCTTACCTTTTTTCTTTTTATTATAGTTTATTTTTAGGCCAATTCACTTCCCTCAAATCATGGTTAATGCTATTCTTATTCTTCATTCTCTAAAGATTTGATGGCATGTCTAGTACAAAATTTGATAGTAGAGGAGATACTGCATCTCTTTGCTGTAACCCATTGAGAATTTCAAAAGTATCTGAAAAAATTACAGGCCCTGAATATATAAATTAAAATTATAAAATTTGCACTGAGATCTCATTTGTCATCAGCTGTGTAAAACTTCAGTTAAAAAATTTTGTTGAGGCCTTTCGAAGCATGTAAATTTATCAACAGGTGAAGATGAAACAGTTTCCAAAAGGCCTACAATAGAAAAAGAGATCTTAGGTACAAATTTTATTAAGAATCAAATGAATCGTGAATTCTTCTTATCTCATACATCTATGTTTTTCAACACAGAACCACAGTATTGGGAAACATCATTCCCATCATCATCGTGACAACAACTGATGATGGGAATGATTTTTCCCGATACTGCAGTTCTGTGTTAAAAACATAGATGTATGAGGTAAGAAGAATTCATGATTCATTTCATTCTTATTAAGAAAACCTCATAATGTAAAAATTCCCAACTTTATTATATGAAGACAAATTTTATTATTGTTTATTTTTTATCATTTCACTCACCTCATACTTCATAATTTATAGCAGACCCAGGGTTTCTTCACGTAATTCGTGACATTGTCAATGCTGCGTCATGTTCACAACATGAACATGACGCAGCATTGACAATGTCACGAATTACGTGAAGAAACCCTGGGTCTGCTATAAATTATGAAGTATGAGGTGAGTGAAATGATAAAAAATAAACAATATTAAAGAACCTCATAGTGTTATTTCCTATCTACATAACTTAACAAATTTTATTATTTTAACCTTTTAAATCTTACTATTTAATGTAATAAAATTACTAAAAGAAGTAACACTAAGGGGTAAATTATCAATTTATATAAATGATTTTTCATTAATATAATAACAATCCATCCATCCATAGTAATTCTGCAGGTCTTTCACTGCAATCATAGCATTTTAATGCTATGTTTTGCAGCTTTACTGGGGAATTATAGGTGTGGTGGCTTCCCGTTGCTTTCCACACTGGTGAAGGATGATGATGATGATGGCCGGATGATTTACGGGAACCGTTGGGCCCTAAGCTTCCTGACATTTGTCTTACAGGTGAGGAAAACCCCCAAAAAACCTCACCCAGGAGCCTGTACCGACCAGGAATCAAACCCGGGCCCGCTGCGTGGCAAGGCAGCATGCTACCTCGAGACCACAGCGGTGGACTATAAAAATAATAATTATTATAAATAACAAGATTGCCAACTAACAATTTAACAATTAGATGGAATTGAAAATATGTTGTTATCAAATGCTGGGCCTTGGCAATGAAGCCATTAACGTTCTTGCTCTGCAATATTTCTCTGTGGTGGATCCAACAGGTAATACTTCACAGTATTGTTTATTTTTTATTATTTCACTCACTTCATAATTCATAGCAGACCCTGGGTTTCTTCACATCTTTTGTGACACAGCATTGAGAATGTCACAAAAGATGTGAAGAAACCCAGGGTCTGCTATGAATTATGAAGTATGAGGTGAGTGAAATAATAAAAAATAAACAATATTAAAAAACCTCATAGTGTTATTTCCTATCTACATAACTTAATACTTCACAGGTTTGTAGATGTTCTTCATGTTTGTTGCATAGAGGACAATTTGGATTCGTGTAAATTCCTGTTTTATATAAGCGTTTGGCCAAATAATCATGTTCTGTAAGCAGTCTGAATTTTGCTAATGCAGTTTTATGTGGAATTTCTGGAATAATATCTGGTTTCTTTACTAAAATATTCAATTTTATATGTTTAGTTTTATTACATAGATCTTGGTGATTTTATATTTGTTTTTAATTAGTCTTTTTATGGATGTGAAAGGTAAGCTTTATTTGTATTCTGAATTAAATTGGAGCCTTTAAACGCAAGAAAACCAGCAGTGTAATTTCCAGCAATTTCACAATGTGCAGGTATTCATTGCAATTGAATTCTTTTCTGTAGATTTTGAAGTTGTTGAATCATTTTGAGAATGATATATAGTGTATCGAAACTAGTCTTCAGGAATATCTACAATTATGAGGTGTGTCTTGAAGTCTAACTCAAGTTATTATGGTGTTTCTATTATTAATTTAGTACTTCTCACTAAAGGATAAGTTATATTTGAAGAGAATTTTTTTTAAAAGCCACAATTTGTGTGATCGAGCAAAGGTTTGTGGCATTTGGCGCTCGGGAATTAACTTTATATAAGAGAAAAATTTATGTTTACATCGGAATGCTCAGGTAGTTCAGTTGATAGAGCATTGGCATACAAAACCAAAGGCCCTGGGTTCAAACCCCAGGCTGAGCATAAACATGTTTCTCTTCAAATAAAAAAATTCAATTTATTATATAAATGTATGATATTTTTACATCTCACCTCATAAAACATCTGTAATTTTCAACGAACTAGTTTCAGAAGGCATCCCTATTATGTCAGCTAAACCCCGACTGTTGAAATTGTGCTATCAACACCAACATTCCATCTGCCACCTGGTATGGGTTGGATGAACTTCAAGATAAAATCATGCTTTCTTGGAACTTTAAAATTCATTGACCTATAGTTCTTCTTCTAAATGTATATCTTTTCCCAAACTGTCAGTTCCATAGGTTTCTATAAATGTTTTAATAGTTCAGTTACTTTTCTAATTATGTGATTCTCTAAGACTATGCACTCTTGTTTTTTCAACGTTACCATTTTTAATATTCCTTAAGCGTTCTTTCATACGAGTATCTAAATTTCTTTTAGTTTTCCTATATATACGTTATTATAGACAATATAACTGCTTTGGTGAATTTCAGATTTGTGAGGTGAAATGTAAAAATATCCAATTAATTTATGTAAATTAATATGTAATGTTTATATTTATAGCGCTCATTCAAAAAAGAATTATTTGAGGATGCAGCAAACAGAATGGAGAGGGCACTAATCAAAACAGCATCAGAGATTGAACAGTTCCGAAACCTTGCCGAGAAAGCAAATGAGATTGCAATTCAAAATATCAAGAAAGAAGTGGATTACAGTGATGCCCCAGATGAGTTTAGAGGTAAGATTTTGATAAAGATAAATTATTATACCTTAATCCTGAAAAAAAAAAGTGTGTCTTGTATTCTTTTAATTTCTTTGGTGAACAAGACTATTTTCATGTAAAGAAGACTAGCACGAATTACTTTTTATGTAACTAGAATATCCAGCATTTACTTCTATATAATAGCAATTGCAATGCAATTACTTTAGTTTTAATAATGTATGTTTTTTATCCATTGTGTTCTAATGTTCTTTGTATGGTTGTCAAAATTGTCTAAATCTGTTTTTTTTTATTTGGATATCTTCAAATTTACTCTACCCTTTATTAAATCTCAGATATTTAAATTGGTTTATTTGTTCAGTGATTTTTCCATTTATTAAAACTTTATCTCTTCTGGGTGGTAGTCCTTGGAATACCATTACTTTAGTTTTATTCGTAGAAATTATGTTGTATGTAAAGAGAGAAATTTACACCTAAACTAAGATTTGAACCCGAAGTATCTGGTTTTGAACACCAGTGCTCTGCCACTGTGCTATTCAGGCGTCTGAATTTAAATGTAAACTTTTCTCCCTCTTACACAGTCATGTTGTATTTATGAACAACTTATGGACTCATCATATTTAAAGAGAAAATTATACGCTCAGACCGGGACTTGAACTCGGGACCCTTGGTTTTCTAGTCCAAGTGCTCTACCATTTGAGCTACCTGAGCAAGTACCGATTTAAACGCAAATCTTTCTCTATATACGTTGAAATTCCCGCCCCAAATTTCAACGTATATAGAGAAAGATTTGCGTTTAGATCGGTACTTGCTCAGGTAGCTCAAATGGTAGAGCACTTGGACTAGAAAACCAAGGGTCCCGGGTTCAAGTCCCGGTCTGAGCGTATAATTTTTCTCTTTAAATATGATTTATCCATCATTGAGATGTAAGAAATTAATAATAAAAACATCGAACTTATGGACTGCTTCTTGAACTTCATTTTCTGTTCTCCCTTTAGTAATGTTGTAAAATTTATAATTTTAATACTTAAAATATTAAATATAAAAAAAATTATCACCTCACTTCATACTCTGTCTTCTTTTTAGACCAGTTTTGGAATTATTCCTATTCATTCCACAGTGTTTTTACGACCGATGTTCTGTCTTGATGAAGCACTGCTGATGTGAATATCATGCACAATATAACTAGAGTACATTGCCAATCATATGCAGTAGTGGCGCTATCTAGTTCAGAGAAATTTAAGCACAGTTTGAGCTCAACTGCACTTCTACTAGCACTTGATTTTTCAGTTATATTATTGTAAACTATAGCTCTTATTCTGTATTTACTAACATTATTTAATATTTTAAACTTTTTCAAACAATTTTTATAATATATTTTTAACGACTCACCTCATATATATATTCTATACTCACTGTTAATGATATAACCTCATAATGTTTACTTCCCAATATTAATTTAAATATAATTTTTATAATATTATTAGACAATTTTGAAGTATTTATTTAAATATGCAAATCACAATATTATGACAATATTGTGATGCTAACTGCTATTTTCTCCACAGAGTATATTAGTTAGTCTATGATTTTTCTATCGCTGGTTGGATCAGCATTAGGGAGTGATAAGTAAGTGTACACCCATTTTTAATAAACGTTTGGTAATTTTAATATTATTAATATATATTTTTAACATAGATTTGGGGATTTATTGCAAATATTGGTCATTTAAATTTCATAGCGACGGATAGTAATCGAGGATGATAATCGATATGTGGTTCGATTGTGGGTTATCGCTGGCTCTATAAACTCTGGCGCATGCGCACTGTTGTTGTATAGAACTTTGAAAATATTTCACGCCAGTTTAAGTGCAGTTTTTCCACAGTTTGTTTGGCTGTTAACAAATATTCTATGTAAACAAAATAAGATTTCATAAAACTTATGATAGGAATTTGTACTGTGTTCATGTTTTTGGTTCATAAATTAACTTAATACAAAGTGAATTAACACTATGGTGTTTATATTAAATTTAAGAGAAAAAATTTTCACCTCACCTCATACTCCATCTTCTATGTGATATATATTTTTCCTATCTAGATAGAAGACAGGGTATGAGGTGAGGTGATAAAAAAATGTTTTCTTAAATTTAAAAAATACAAAGCAATTGTTTGTGTTATACCATACAATGCCAAGTAAACGAAAACATAGTTCCTGTATATTGCACGAAAAGCTGGAAGAGTTATGCAACTTGGCAATGGGGAAAGTGCTGCAAAATTTAATATTGAATTTGGTGTACAGGTTATCCAAAATTTTGGATTTGTAGAGTTCGGATTGCCGAGGTTCTACTGTAGATAAAAAATAAAATAAACTGAAATAGAAACAACATTTTTTATTCACTTTTTAAAGTAGATGTTGTCCCTCCTGACCTAAACATTTTTGACATCAATTAATAAATCCTAGAAACACTTTCTGGAGCACTGCTTGTTATATTCTGCAGATGTCTCATGTAATTGCAGTCTTTAATTTGTCCAGGCTGTGTGGATTATTAAGATAGACATTATAACACAAAAATTAAATATTTTGGGTCATTAGAATCTAATCTACGAACATGAATTTTGTATGGATAAGATTGAACTTTAAACTGTTAAGTGCTCTTAATAAAGTTCTTTGGAAATTTCAACTTCCTGAGCTAGATTTCTTAAAACTTATGATAGAAATTAACGTTATGAGGCTTTCAAATTAATAAATTAAAATGAGTTGTACATCTCACCTCACCCCTTGTTCTTATTAGCACAGGACCGTTTCAGGAACAGTCATTCTTAACTTCAAAAAGATGGCTGAAGATAGGAACATCTGTTCCTGAAGCACATTCCTATGCTGAGTCGGAATAGACCAACAGATCTAATATTTGATGATAATAGTCTTAATACCCATTAATTAATAAAGTCTACTAGAAGGTTTCTTTATCAGAGACTTACTATTGGAGACTTTCATTATTGGAAGATGGGAGAGTAAAACAATTACATGACTGATCAGATGTCCTGAGTTTATAGTAAGGTAAAAAATTAAGATACATTTTGTGTTATCTTAGATCCATTGATGGACACATTAATGGAAGATCCTGTGACACTTCCGTCAGGCAAGGTGATGGACCGCCCAGTCATCATGCGACACTTGCTCAACTCGTCCACTGATCCCTTCAGCAGGCAACCTTTGTCCGAAGATATGCTGCAACCTGGTAAGTGTTTTATTTAATTTCATTACAGCAAATTTTCTTCTTTCTTTATATGACACAGATTTAATTTGAAAGAATGTGGATTTCAAAATTATTATAATATACTGTCATCCCAAAATGACAGTTTTAGAAATACTATTGGAACTTATTTTAATTTGTCTATTGGCAGTTCCTTTATTAATTTTCTTTTTCACCTAGTCTTGTGTCCCTGTTCCCGGGATTGAGTTTTGGACAAATTCCTCCATCTGTTTCAGTCATTCCATGGCTCCTCTTCCATCATTGCCATTCATTCAACTAATCTTTTGTCAACATTTTTCTTAACTTGTTCTTTCCATTTCTATCTTGGCCGACCTCTTGGTCTCTTCCTTCTTAATGTAAATTCCAGTGCTTGTCTTGGTATCCTATCAGTATTCATTCTTTTATTGTGGTCATGCCATCTTATTCCACTCTCTTCCATTTCATCTTGTATCCAACTTCAATATTTCTCTTACTTTACATCTGTATTCTAACACTTATAATTTTTCCAAGCATGCTTCTGTAAAACTTATTCTCTGTTTCTTGGAGTCAACTTAAATTGTTTTTGGTTACTGCTCCACATTTCGCCTCCATGCATTAATATTTTTTTTAATATTATTAGCGAATTCCAAAGGAATGATGCTATTGATGTTGTTCTCATGAAAAGATTTTTTAAAAACTTTCTTTAGATCAAGTTTTTTTGAGTCTAGAAATATCTTACCTCAATTTAATGTTGATTTGTTATCGTAACATGTTTCGATATATCTTCTATATCATCCTCAGCATTTGGCTAAAATAAATAATTGGAGCAATTTCTTTAGATCTTTACTAATCCTATCTAGTAGGTACCGAAAATGACCTGATCAAAATTTATATGTACATATATATATGTGTGTGTGTGTGCGTGCGTGCGTGAGTGTGTGTGTGTGTGCATGCGTGCGCGTGTGTGTGTGTGCGCATGCGCGCGCGTGTGTCAGTTAAAGCTCTTCTAGTCGCAATATTTGTTTCATCAAAACCAAACTTTACCTGTAGCATTAATGAATGATTTGGAGAAAATGCTTTAACATCTCACCTCATAAAGTGTGTATCTTCACGATACCGTTTTCAAAAGTATAGTATTATTTCCATCTTCAGTCAAACTCCAACTCATAATGTTATTTCTCATTCTTAATTTATGATATAAGAAAAATGGTTACTGAGCCAGCGCATAAAACTGGAAGCTTGGATTCAAATCTTATATCAGGTAAAGGTTAAAGATCATTGGGACATGTCGGAAGAGTTAGTTTTTTTTTTTCTGCAAGTCCTTTCAGGATTACAACAAGAAAGGAAGATGATTATTAATATTTTTGCAGCTATTTAATGTTTCAAATTCTTGTGGATTGTCAGCAAAACAATGGAATACCAAACACCAAAATTTGCACAAACTACTGTTGTAGAATTTAGTTACTGACCTGAGACATATATATATATATATATGCATACATAGTTTTTTATGAGAGAAAAGCACGAAAAATAAAGGAAAAATTTATTTGAATTTCATATAAATCAAATTTTAAATAAATAATCATAAAAAAATAATATGGCTGCTCCTAAAGTTAGCTCAGATTCTTGGAAAAATAGATTACCAACCCAACAGATTCATCATATTGACCGGCCACGTTGCCTCACTTGCTATTGCTAAGAAAAAAATACATAAAACTTAAGATAATTATCATAACATAAACTAAGGCTCGTATCTATGAACGCATTGATATGTAAAAATGTTTACTGACGCATAAGTAAATGAGTGAGTGACTTGCAGAGACTTTTTCCTGGCTCAAGAATCTGTTCATGCGATAATAATTGCCAATTCAAGTGAAAATGCAATAAGCTCTCTGGACACCTGACTTTGTGCGTTCAAGCATGAAATTATGCCTGCTTCAATGTATATTTTTTTTCTTAATTTCGTAAAATATTTATACCATTGTCTGTTACGACTTATATGTCTCTTATTTTAAATAAATAATTTGTTAATATCGTATGTTTCTTGAAATATGTCGTAAGTATTTTGAGGTTAGGCCTAATCATACATACAAAACTTGGTTAAAAAATAATTAAATGAATGAATGATTTTTCTATTATTTTATATGTAATTATAGTTAGTTATACATGAGTTTAAGCCTTATTAGCACTTTTGTTTGTTAAATAAATAATAATGAATTACATCAAATTGGGAAAAAAGACAGTTACAACCAAGTTGAAAACACAAACAAGTTTCTTGTCCAAAATAACGGGAATAAAAACAGATTTGAATCTTCCTAAAATCTAAAGAAAATATTTTGATCAGAGAAAACCCTCTTACTTTTGAGCCAATTAACATTCAGCTAAATCTAGAAGAACCAGTTACAAAATCTAAAACTCCCACACCTGTACTAAAAGCTCTAGTGATATCCACCAGAAGAATGGTTACATGTCTACATGAATGGATCTACTGTTGATAACAACTCAGGATCAGGAATTACATGTGCATTATTTTCATTTTATCAACCAGCAGGATACCACACAACAAATTTTGATGTGGAAGTAACGGCTATTCATACTTGACTCCGACAATTACTATACAGAATAAATAAATTTCAAAATACTGTCATACTCTCTGATTCTAAGGCAGCAATATATGCAATAAATTCACACAAAATGAAGTCAATACAAATTAAAGAGTGCTACAAAATGATTTAACAACTTCAAAAACTACAGAAAAGAATTCAATTGCAATGGATACCTGCACATTGTGGAATTGCTGGAAATGAGACTGCTAATTTTCTTGCCAAAAAAGGCTCCAATCTAATTCAGATTACTACTTAAAGCTTACCTTTCACATCCATAAAAAGAATAATTAAAAACAAATATAAAATCAAACAAAACCAAGGCCTGTGTAATAAAGCCAAAGACAAAAAATGGAATATTTTAGTAAAGAAGCCAGATATTATTCCAGAAATTCCACGTAAAACTACAGTAGCAAAATTTAGACTGCTTATAGAACATGACTATTTGGCCAAACATTTATATAAAATAGGAATCTACACGAATCCAAATTGTCCTCTATGCAACAAAGACGAAGAACGAAGAATATCTACAAACCTGTGAAGTATTACCTGTTGGATCCACCATAGAGAAATATTGGAGAGCAAGAACGCTAATGGCTTCATTGCCAAGGCCCAGCATTTGAAAACATCATCATCATGAATTACATAACAGTATTTTTACTTAGTTTTTAATGGGGCGATAATACAAATATCAAAAAATGAATAATTTTTTTTTAAATTGGTATCAAACGGAAGTCTAAAATAATAATTTTTTCTGATATTTTTATTATTAATTTAACATTTCTCAATGAAAGATAAATTAAATTTGAAGAGAAAAATTTTCGCCTAGACCGGGACTCGAACCCGGGACCCTTGGCTTGGCCTTACTGGCTTTTAAAGTAATGTTAAATTTCCAATAAATGTCTTCTTAACTAAGAAGCCGCCATTTGCAAAGATAGAAACAATGGTTTCAAAAGCATTTGGCGATAGGGAATTACAACGTATATAAGAGAAAAATTTGCGTCTAGATCGTAACTCGCCTCGATAGCTCAGTTGGTAGAGCACTTGGCCCGGAAAGCCAAGGGTCCCGGGTTCGAGTCCCGGTCTAGGCGAAAATTTTTCTCTTCAAATTTAATAATTTTTCTACTATTTCATATGTAATTACAGTAAGTTACACATGAGTTTAGGCCTTAATGGCACTTTTGTTTTTCAAATAATTAAAAATGAAGTACATAAAAGCATTTTTTTTATTAAAATAAATAGGTATCAAACTGTAGTCTAAACTAACAATTTTGCTCATCATGATGAAATTTATTTATAATGAGGATGGTACTGTGTGATGATAATTTAACACATATAAGAAATTTTACAAGAAATAAGTTTATGCCTATTTTTCAATTTTTTTAGAGGCTTCCATAATATGTATGTGTGTACATTTCGGAAAATGATCTATGGCAATTAATTTTGTTAAAGAATCATTCATGAGTTAATCATTGATAGGTATATTTCATTATATACCAGTATAAAATAATCACAACATTACATAAAAATCTATCTCGTAGTCTAATATTTGTCATCATAGAGAACCTAAACTTTTGTCCATTGCATTATAGCTCTGTCAAATATTGCAATAAGATATACATACATATATTATTTACACAAAGTTAGGAGATAAACTCTGTATGATTTTTTTCAGCAGACATAAAAATCTTTGGAAATATTGCATTTATGTAATACTGGGTTAATATCCCTATCAAACAACAGTACAGTACTATATTTGAAAAGAAAAATATACCCCTAGACTGGGGTTTGAACCCAGGACCTTTGACTCTCTATGTCAATGCTCTATCCAAGTGAGCTACCTAGGCCTCCAATCTAAAGCGTATTTTTCTCTTTTATATAGTTAATTCCCTAACCCCAAATGTATGAGCATTTGCTAAGATTTTTGCAAATGGCGGCTTCTTTATTAAGAAAACTTTTATTGGGAATTTAAACATTACTTATAAAGCCAGTAGTGCTTCTTTCAATGGTTTTATTGTTTGTTTTTAAACATCTTAACCTTTTCACTGCTGAGATATTTCCAGCCTTTCAAATCCTCCTTGCTGAGTTATTTTTAAAATTTATAAAATATTTTTAAATATTATCCTACCATGCCGAAAGTAATAAATATATTTAGAAGACTCACCTTACATGATGTAGATGGTTATATATTTTCCAGAAACACAGAAATATAAATTTTTAAATTGTAGAGGAAAATACCACATGCAATACACCATAAAGGGTTGTCCACAAATGTACACAAAAAATCTATCCATTCAAGTTTTATAAATTTTTCAACTGTTTTCTTCTTAAACTATTCATACTTCAACACGTTTTTCTTAGCACATTTAAAATTATTTTATAATGAAATTATTTACGAGTGTTAATTTTTAATTAGGGATGTACAAATATATAATGAAAGTAATTTTCTAAATCGTATTTTCTGACTTAAAAATAAATAATTTTTATTAGTTTCTTCTGAAATAAGCTGCATAATACTTAGAGGAAAAAATAATTCAAAATAACTAAACACTTTAGAATCATCACTTAAGCCTGCACTCACCAAAATTCCTGAATTTTTACTGTTGAAATTGTGAACAGTAGGGATAAAATTTCCGCTATGCCATTGGAATAAATCACTTGAACCACAATTTATTTTTGGCGGCTGCAGTACCGGCATGGAATCATTTTCTTCAATTTCACTATCACCACTATCTTCAGGAATATATACTACATCATCACAATCACTAATATCCGATAAATCAGAATCTAATGTTTCCAAAGCTTGAACCAACTCTGCATCGGAAAGAAAAACACGACTTGAAGAGGCCATTTTTGTCATCTCTGGAATTTGCAATCACGTGACCGCCAGCAGACAGCTAGCGCATTGAAAATTACTTCTTTGTGCATGGGTCTTGATTTTTTTTAATAGGGGACGACTCAATGCAGGGAGAAATATGGAATAAGTTTATTTAGGTTCCTAAGAGATGGCAGTATATGCCTGCTTAGTTTGAAAGCAATGCAATATGTATTATGTAACTAGCAGGCATTTGAAGTTGAGAACGGATATACACGCCCATTGCACGGCAAGCATGTTCTTTGCCAATGCATATACCTGTTCATAGCAGTGTAAAGGTTAATGATAGACAAATTATATTTGAAAAGATAAATATACACCTAGACTGGGGTTTGAACCCAGGACCTTTGACTCTCTATGTCAATGCTCTTCCAAGTGAGCTACCTAGGCCTCCAATCTAAACGTGTATTTTTCTATTCTACATAGTTAATTCTGTAACCCCAAAATGCTACGATTTTTGCAAATGGCAGCTTCTTTATTAAGACTTTTATTGGGAATTTAAACATTACTTATAAAGCCAGTAGTACTTCTTTCAATTGTTTTATTATTCGTTTTTAAACATCTTAATGATGGACAAATTATATTTGAAAAGAAAAAATTAATTTATCCATCATTAAGATGTTTAAAAACTAATAATAAAAACATTGAAAGAAGCACTACTGGCTTTACAAGTAATGTTTAAATTCTCAATAAAAGTCTTCTTAATAAAGAAGCTGCCATTTGCAAAAATCGTAGCAACGGCTCATAGCATTTTGGGGTTATGGAATAACTATGTAGAAGAGAAAAATACATGTTTAGATTGGAGGCCTATTTTTCTTTTCAAATATAATTTGTCCATCATTAAGATGTTTAAAAACGAATAATAAAACCATTGAAAGAAGCACTACTGGCTTTATAAGTAATGTTTAAATTCCCAATAAAAGTCTTCTTAATAAAGAAGCTGCCATTTGCAAAAATCGTAGCATTTTGGGGTTACGGAAAAACTATGTAGAAGAAAAATATGCATTTAGATTGGAGGCCTAGGTAGCTCACTTGGAAGAGCATTGACATAGAGAGTCAAAGGTCCTGGGTTCAAACCCCAGTCTGGACGTATATTTTTCTTTTCAAAATATGATTTGTCCATCATTAAGATATTTAAAAACGAATAATAAAACCAACAGTACAGTATATTTGCTCATACAATTAAACCAGATATTTGGTATCTACTTAATCTCCAATTCCATGGCACGAGAGGACCTTGATCTATCTGCTGGCTTCACATCCACATGTGCAAATCACAGAGGTGGACATTCATCTAGCCAATATTAGGGTGAGATGTAGTCAGCATATCAGATCCCCAGTCATTATAGCTGGTTTTCTCAACCTGGAACTGCTACTTATTGTAGCTACCCAAATTCCAGCAATGTTGGGTGGGCACTGGTCCCATATTGGCCAAAGATAATTGAAAAAGAAAGTCTGCTCTCATGGGGATTTGAACATGCACCAATGCATCATGTGTTAAACTGCTTGGCTATATGCAGAACTACCCACTTAATCTTGTCAATACACTTCTTATATGTTGTTTTAATAGCTTCAAAAAAAAACCATCTCATGAGGTTTTAAACTCAGATCTGCGGATCAACAGGCATTGTGTTACCACCTGACCTAACATAAGAGTATTTGGTTAAAGCAAATATATAGAATTAAACAGTGCTACTAATATGCAGTGTGTCACATTATGCCTATGTTTACTACAGCATAATTATACTTCTTCTTCCTTTCATGCGATAGACCTAGAGGTCTGTAGTGGTCTCAATCCAAAGTTTGAAGGGTCTGTCCAAAGATAATTATACAAACAGCAATCAGATACATCATTTTCAAATTCATAACATTTATATATTTATTAAACACAATGTGTACACTAATATTATATACATGGTTTACAATTTTGCTATTAATTCGTGAATTGTTTTGGTTCTGTTTTCGCACTTCACTAAGTGATATTTCGGGCACGGTTTGCTACAGAGTTTACAGATGCAGGACTCCTCAGGTTCATGGTAACTTTATTAAGTTATGTAGATAGGAAATAACACTATGAGGTTCTTTAATATTGTTTATTTTTAATTATTTCACTCACCTCATACTTCATAATGCATAGCAGACCCTGGGTTTCTTCACGTAATTTGTGACATTGTCAATGCTGCGTCACGTTCACAACTGACATCCAACGGCCTTCTATCCTGCAGACTGACCTCCGCGCCATCTGGTGGCCGACCGAAGAATTTCCAAATCAGTCCTCTTTCTTTATAACCGGGTATTTCAAAATTCATAGTTGTATTTTCATTCTTGCATATGTAAATTTTTTCCCAAATTGTGAGCTCCTTCGGTTTTTTCCAATTGTTTAAGTAATTTTGTTTTGGTTTCTATTCTATGTTTTTCTGACCAGGCATGTGCAGCTATTGCAGATTTTTCGGCTTCTCCATTTTTAACATTTCTGAGGTGTTCTTTTAATCTTGTATTTAGATTCCTTTTGTTTTTCCTATGTATATCTTTTCACAATCTTTACAATTAATTTGATAAATTCCCGATTTTTTGCAGTCTTCAATCTTTTCATTTTTGTTGGTTTTTATTAAATTACCTAAGCTGTAATCATTTTTCGGTGCTAATTTAATGTTGAATTTGTTGAAAATTTTTTGAAACTTGTCAAATACGAAAGGATGGTATGTGAACTTCTTGAATTTTTTGCCTATATTTTTATCTGTCTGAAGAGTACTTTCATTGATGACTTTTTGTTCTTTGAATTTATTTATTTTCTTGTGTATCATTTTCTTGTGAAAACCATTATCCTTAGCAATTTGTATGATGTGTTCTTTCTCTTTATTGTAATTTTCTTTGCTCATGGGGACATTCACAAGTCTGTGTGTTAAACTATTAAATACTGCCTGTTTGTGTGAAAAATGGTTAAATCCAGTAGCTTTTATACAATTGTAGATGTGAGTTTCTTTTCTGTAGATTCCAAATTCTATTTTCTTTTTTTTCTTCATTCCTAATCAATTTAAGGTCTAAAAATGGTATTTCATGATTATTTTCTATTTCCATTGTAAATTTGATTGTTTTATTTTGAATATTTAACAGTTTAATGGCATCTTCTAATTGTTTCTCTTTTACTATTGCTATGATATCATCTACGTATCTTCTCCAAAATTTAAACATCAAAGGATGTGCTTTAGTTACATGACATTCAAAATTCCCCATAAACATGTCTGCTAAGAATGGTGATAATGGATTTCCCATTGCGAGTCCTGATTTTTGTCTAAAGTATTTTCCTCTAAAGGTGAAGAACATTTGATTTAAGCATAATTTTGTTAGTTTTATGTATTCTTTAACGCTATCATCATCTAATTTGTTTTCTTTCAACCATTTTTCTAAAATTTTCAAAGTTGTGTCAGTCGGTATGTTTGTGAATAATGAAGTAACATCAAATGAGACCAATCTTTCTGAAGGTTCTATTTCTACATTTTCTAATTTCTCAACTAATTGGTAAGAATTTTCTACTGCTAAATTTTCAAATTTTTTCCATACCTTTAAATTTATTGTTAAGCCATTTGGATATGTTATATGTCGGAAAGAAAATGAGACCTATCATCAACAATATCAATTCACCGTATGTTTACTTTTTTCTTTATTTCCAAATTCAAATATTCAATTGGAAATAAAGAAAAAAGTAAACATACAAAAGAAGAAATTCAGGAATTTAGTTTAAAAATATAATGCAGATATCAAGGACAAAATTAATACTGAAGATAAAGAAAAAAGAAAAGTTAATGCAACATCAAATAGTTTTCAACAAATAATAGATCACAATGAAGAAAATGTAGTGAATCTGTCAGAAGTGGTTTTAGATAAAGAAGAAATTAAATTACTTAATAATGGCTTAAAAACCCTGCATCAGTTTTTCAGACAAAGTTGAAGATTACATTGCTGATATTGAAATTGGAATAAATGATATGACAATTGAAGATAAGGTAATTATTAGGAAAGAAATTGGAAAAGTTTTAGAAGAAATTAAAGACTCTCAAAAAAATTTAAAAGCAAAGAAAAATTTTGGCAATTTTGAATAAAATTAACAACACAAATTTAATACTTTCGAAAGCAGACAAAGGAAATAAAATAGTTATTCTTGACAAATTGGATTATACTGCGAGGATGGACAATCTCTTAGAATCAAAAGAATTTTTGGAATTGAAAAAAGATCCTTTAATAAATTAATGAGTCATTTTAACATCTTACCTCATATTTCATGTTTTTTCAAACACGGTAACTATAGTTTTCAAATGATCTTGTCATTCATTTTCAACCGCCATTATGACTACCGGATATTCGTTGGAATCCCCTCTATAACGTTGCCATCTGGTGTTGATTTGACAAACTTCGAGATATCGTTGCCATCTGGTGTTGATTCGATGAACTTCGAGATGAGGTCACGTTCATCCGGAATGTCGAAATTCATAGATTTAAATTTGTTCTTCTGTATAAATATTTTCTCCCAAACTGTCAAATCCAAAGGTTTTTCCAAATGTTTTAGAAGTTTAGCTTCTTTTTCAATTCTATGACCTTCCAACAAACTATGTGCTGCAATAGCTGATTTTTCAATTTCACCATTTTTAATATTTCTAAAGTGTTCCTTTGTGCGAGTGTCCAAATTTCTTTTTGTTTTTCCTATGTATACTTTATTGCAATCTCGACAATCAATTTGATAAATTCCAGATTTTTTACTATCTGGGGTGTTCATTTTCTTATTGGTTATTAATAAGTTACCAAGGCTAAATTTATTTATCGGTGCCAATGTAATATTGAATTTCTTGAAAATTTTTTGAAATTTGTTATGTATTCCAGGATGATAAGTGATTTTCTTAAATTGTTTTCCTTTCTTTGAATCAGATTGCAGGGTAGTGTATTCTTTTAATCTTTTTTGTTGTCTGAATTTCTTCAATTTAGTTATAATTATTTCCTTTCCAAAACCATTTAAATTAGCTATGTCCAAAATGTGATTGTATTCTTTCTTAAAATCCTCTTCATTTAGTGGAACATTCAATAATCTATATATCAAACTGTTGAAAATTGCATGCTTATGCGCAATATGATTGAAACCTGAAGACTTTATGTAATTGTCAATATGAGTATCTTTTCTGTATATATTGAATTCAATTCTTTGTTGTTGTTCATTCCTTCTTATGTAGAGGTCCAAAAATGGGATTTGGTTATTATTTTCTAATTCCATAGTAAATTTCACAGATTCATCCTGGAGGTTGAGTAATTTTAATGCATCTTCAATATATTTAGAATTTATCACAGAGAAAATATCATCCACATATCTATACCAACATTTGAACATCCAGGGATAAGCATTGGTGATATGACATTCTAAATAACCCATAAATAAATTTGCCAAAAATGGTGAAAGTGGGTTTCCCATAGCCAGACCTGAGATTTGTTTATAAAATTTTTCATTGAAGGTAAAAAAATTGTTGTCGATACAAAGTTTTGTAAGATTCAAATATTCATTAATTATTTCTCTTTGTAGTTTCAAGGAAATAAGCCATTTTTCTAAAATATTTAACATCTTCCCAATTGGGACGCTCGGAAATAAAGAAATGACATCAAAAGAAACCAATCTATCATTACAATCCAATGTGATATTATTCAGTTCATTAACTAATTCAATTGAATTTTCAATACTTTTGTTGTCGAAACTTGGTAGTTCATTAAATTTCTTAGTAAGCCATTTTGCCAAATTGTAACAAGGTGAGCCAATATTATTAATAATGGGTCTCATCTTATTTCCCTCTTTATGTATTTTTGGGAGCCCATACCCTTTGGAATCTGTGGGTTTGATACTTTCAACTTGTATTTATCTTGTTCTTTGATGGCATATTTGATGTTTTTTATTGTATTAGTAAATGATTTTATTGCTTTTGGAAGAGGATTGCATGTAATTTCTTCATATTCATTTGAATTTAAGAGAAGGTTCATTCTGTTTATATAATCGTCTTTATTCAAAATTACAATTTTGTTTCCTTTATCGGCTTTCGAAATTATTGCTTTTTGTTGTTGATATTCTTCAATATTTTCATGTTCTTAATGGCTCTATTGTTTTTTGGTTTTTCATTTATATTTTCAAAAATGTTTTCACAATTTCTCCTAATTATAATTTTGTCTTCAACTTTAAGATCTGAAATTGCAATCTCAATGTCAGCTACGTAGTCTTCTATTTTATTTGAAAAATTCACACAAGTTTTTAGTCCAAGATTCAATAATTTATTTTCTTCTTCGGTCAATTCTATTTCTGAAAGATTAACAACATTGCAAATTTCAAAAAATTTTCAAGAAATTCAATATTACATTGGCACCGATAAATAAATTTAGCCTTGGTAACTTATTAACAACCAATAAGAAAATGAACACCCCAGATAGTAAAAAATCTGGAATTTATCAAATTGATTGTCGAGATTGCAATAAAGTATACATAGGAAAAACAAAAAGAAATTTGGACACTCGCACAAAGGAACACTTTAGAAATATTAAAAATGGTGAAATTGAAAAATCAGCTATTGCAGCACATAGTTTGTTGGAAGGTCATAGAATTGAAAAAGAAGCTAAACTTCTAAAACATTTGGAAAAACCTTTGGATTT
Organism: Diploptera punctata; assembly: GCA_030220185.1. Classification (NCBI taxonomy): domain Eukaryota; kingdom Metazoa; phylum Arthropoda; class Insecta; order Blattodea; family Blaberidae; genus Diploptera; species Diploptera punctata. Next base: position 1,134,206 of record JASPKZ010010241.1, read on the forward strand.
GACAGTTTGGGAGAAAATATTTATACAGAAGAACAAATTTAAATCTATGAATTTCGACATTCCGGATGAACGTGACCTCATCTCGAAGTTCATCGAATCAACACCAGATGGCAACGATATCTCGAAGTTTGTCAAATCAACCCAGATGGCAACGTTATAGAGGGGATTCCAACGAATATCCGGTAGTCATAATGGCGGTTGAAAATGAATGACAAGATCATTTGAAAACTATAGTTACCGTGTTTGAAAAAACATGAAATATGAGGTAAGATGTTAAAATGACTCATTAATTTATTAATTAAGAACCTCATAATGTGTTTCCCAATTTTAACTTTGAAAAAGATCCTTTACCTAAAGCTATTAAATCATTTGACAATACTTTGAAACAAATAAATTATAAAAAATCATCGGAGAACATATTGTTTAAATAACTCACCTCATAGGATTCATGCTTCCATGATATCGCGATTTCAAACATAATCATGTTCATCGTCAGCCATAACTCCGACTGTTGAAATTCTTCGGCCGTCAACTATTCTATTGTCGCCATTTTCAGTGCTGCTATCTATGGTTGAATTTATGAACTTCGAAATCAATGTAATTTCGTTAGGGATATCAAAATTCATTGATCTATTTTTGTTTTTCTGAATGTATATTTTTTCCCAAACTCTCAATTCCAAAGGTTTCTCTACTTGTTTTAAAAGTTTAGCTTCTCTTCCAATTTTATGATGTTCTAATAAACTATGTGCAGCAATTGCAGATTTTTCAATTTCACAATTTTTAATATTTCTGAAATGTTCTTTTGTCCGAATTTCCAAATTCCTTTTTGTTTTTCCTATATAAACTTTATTGCAATCTTCACAATTTATTTGATAAATTCCAGATTTCTTACTGTCTGGAACTTTGACTTTTTTATTGGTACTTAGAAGATTACCCAGACTAAATTTATTTATTGGTGCCAAAAAAATGTTGTATTTGTCAAAAATTTTTTGAAATTTCCTATGCATTTCAGGATGGTAAGTAATTTTCTTGTATTTTTTTTTTTTTTTTTTTTTTTGCAATTTTGTATAGTAGTATATTCATTAAGTCTTTTATTGTGTTTGAATTTCTTCAACTTATTTATAATTATTTATAATTAATTTCTTTTTTTGGCACCAATAAATAAATTTAGTCTGGGTAATCTTCTAAGTACCAATAAAAAAGTCAAAGTTCCAGACAGTAAGAAATCTGGAATTTATCAAATAAATTGTGAAGATTGCAATAAAGTTTATATAGGAAAAACAAAAAGGAATTTGGAAATTCGGACAAAAGAACATTTCAGAAATATTAAAAATTGTGAAATTGAAAAATCTGCAATTGCTGCACATAGTTTATTAGAACATCATAAAATTGGAAGAGAAGCTAAACTTTTAAAACAAGTAGAGAAACCTTTGGAATTGACAGTTTGGGAAAAAATATACATTCAGAAAAACAAAAATAGATCAATGAATTTTGATATCCCTAACGAAATTACATTGATTTCGAAGTTCATAAATTCAACCATAGATAGCAGCACTGAAAATGGCGACAATAGAATAGTTGACGGCCGAAGAATTTCAACAGTCGGAGTTATGGCTGACGATGAACATGATTATGTTTGAAATCGCGATATCATGGAAGCATGAATCCTATGAGGTGAGTTATTTAAACAATATGTTCTCCGATGATTTTTAATGATTATACCTCATAATGTTTACTTCCCAACATTAATTAAATATAAATAAATTATACTTTCACAAAACAAGAAAAATTTAAATTAAAAGTGTCCAATCCATCGAATCCTAGAATGTACAGTCTACCAAAGATTCATAAAATTGGTAATAAGATGAGACCTATAGTCAACAACATTGGTTCACCATGCTATTATTTATCTAAATGGCTGGTACAAAAATTTAATGAGTTTCCCAAATTTGACACTAAAAGTATTCAGAACTCTTTGGAATTGGTTGACAAATTGAAAAATATGAGTCTAGGACATGATGACAGATTGGTTTCATTTGATGTAATTTCATTGTTTCCTAGTATACCAGTTGAAAAAATGCTAAATTTTTTGAGGAAATGGTTAAGTTCTCTAAATATTAAAAATGAAATTTTAGAGGAATATATAACTCTTACTAAGCTATGTGTCAGTAATTCTTATTTTACCTATAATGAAAAATTTTACCAACAGGTTTCGGGTTTGTCAATGGGTAATCCGCTCTCACCATTTTTAGCTGATTTGTTCATGAGTTACTTGGAGTGTCAAATCACTAAAGCATACCCATGGATGTTTAAGACTTGGTACAGATATGTGGATGATATTTTTGCAATAATAAATTCTAAAGATATTGAAGATGCTCTTAAATTATTGAACCTTCAGGATGAATCAGTAAAGTTTACCGTCGAATTAGAAAAAGAAAACAAAATTCCTTTTTTGGATTTATGTATAATTAGGAATGATCAAACACTGAAAATTGAATTTGATATATTTAGAAAAGGAACTCATACAGATAATTACATTAAATCATCAGGCTTCAATCACATTGCTCATAGCATGCAATATTCAATAGCTTAATTTACAGATTGACAAATGTACCATTAAACGAAGAAAATTTCAATAAAGAGTTTAAACATATCTTAAACACTGCTAGATTAAATGGTTTTGATAAAGAATTAATTATAAATAAGTTGAAGAAATTCAAACACAATAAAAAGACTTAATGAATATACTACTTTACAAAATTGCAAAGAAAAGAAAAACATACAAGAAAATTACTTACCATCCTGAAATGCATAGGAAATTTCAAAAAAATTTTTGACAAATACAACATTTCTTTGGCACCAATAAATAAATTTAGTCTGGGTAATCTTCTAAGTACCAATAAAAAAGTCAAAGTTCCAGACAGTAAGAAATCTGGAATTTATCAAATAAATTGTGAAGATTGCAATAAAGTTATATATAGGAAAAACAAAAAGGAATTTGGAAATTCGGACAAAAGAACATTTCAGAAATATTAAAAATTGTGAAATTGAAAAATCTGCAATTGCTGCACATAGTTTATTAGAACATCATAAAATTGGAAGAGAAGCTAAACTTTTAAAACAAGTAGAGAAACCTTTGGAATTGACAGTTTGGGAAAAAATATACATTCAGAAAAACAAAAATAGATCAATGAATTTTGATATCCCTAACGAAATTACATTGATTTCGAAGTTCATAAATTCAACCATAGATAGCAGCACTGAAGATGGCGACAATAGAATAGTTGACGGCCGAAGAATTTCAACAGTCGGAGTTATGGCTGACGATGAACATGATTATGTTTGAAATCGCGATATCATGGAAGCATGAATCCTATGAGGTCAGTTGTTTAAACAATATGTTCTCCGATGAATTTTAATGATTATACCTCATAATGTTTACTTCCCAACATTAATTAAATATTATGTCAAATATTTCGATAGCCGTACAATATTAAATTATTTAAATTAATGTTTTTATTACCTCACCTCATATCTTTTTTCTTCTATACTGCAGTTTCGGAGCTTATCTCCATCGTCAGTAGCCTCTGGTCGACCGGTGTTATGTCGTTTCTTGGCGGTTTCCTTCTTACTTCTGTCGGTGGACCGATGAACCTCTGGATTAGGTCAAAATTTGCGGGAGTTTCAAAATTCATGAGTTTTTCTTTTTTGTTTTTTTGGATGTGGATTTTTTCCCAGACTGTGAGTTCCTTTAGTTTATCTGTTTGTTTGATTAGGCTAGCTTCTGTATCTATTAAATGTTTTTCAGACCAAGCATGGGCTGCTACTGCTGACTTGTCCACTTCCCCTTTTTTACATTTCTAAGGTGTTCCTTCAATCTAGTTTTTAAATTTCTTTTTGTTTTTCCTATATAGATTTTGTCGCAATCTTGACATTTGATCTGATATATTCCTGATTTATATTCTTGTCCAATTTTTTCATTTTTGTTGGTTTTAATTATCTTGTTTAGGCTGTATTCATTCTTTGGGGCCAATCGAATGTTAAACTTATTGAAAATTTTCTGGAACTTGTGGTGTTTTACAGGATGGTAAGTGAATTTTTTGAATCTTATGTTCTCTTCTGTTTGTTTTTTTAAGTGTGCTTTCATTAATTAGTTTTTGCCTTTTGAACTTATTTATTTTCTTGTGTACCATGTTCTCTTCATAACCATTTTCTATTGCTACTTTAATTATGTATTCTTTTTAATTATTAAATTAAACCTCATAGTGTTCTTTCCCTGTGAAAGTTAAATAATTAAATTATTTACTTAGATTTCTTTTTTAGTTTAGGCATAAACCTTACATGGAATAACAATAATAATAGTAATAATTAAACATAAGAGTCATATTGTTGTAATTTCATCTATTAATTTTGAGACAACAGTAAGCATTTCCATTTGAGGATCTTCACGAATATATAAAATCATTGTAAATGGTGGGAAATAATTTGAAAAATGAAACCCTAAGAATAAAATTTGATAGGAGTTTAAGAAGGAATTTAAAAAGTCACATCACAGGTTGTAAAGAGTAGTCTAATTTATTACAGAAATATCTGTAGGCCTACGTAATTGAGAGCATCCATATTCATTTAAAATTTGCTCGTTATTTCTTTTTAATTATTGTATCTTACTTTGTAACCATGTAATTACAGGTATTTTTGTTTTTAAATTTTTATTTTAGAAATGAATAATATTATCCATTAACCAGCAGGTGTCTGCTATAATACACCTCAGGCAAGTTGGAAATGTTTTGGAACATGCTTTGGAATGCATTGAAAACCGGTTTTTAGCATGTATTTAGTACCAACCTTGTCAGAAAAATGAGATTTATGCTTCATTAGTGAGCAATCTCCTAATTTGATCAGTGAATGTTCTCACGGAAAACTCAGCTCACCAGTGATTGGAAGTAATTGAGTAGAGGCAAATGTCTTTGCATGCAGCCCTTAATTTTCTCTTCAAATAAAAATGTAGCCTTACTCAGATGTACTGAAACATGCTATTAAGTACTCACATAAAATTTAAAAAATATATATGTAGTATGTTAACACTAAGAAATTAGGACTGGAAGTAAATATCAGTAAAACTAAATATATGGTCACACGTAGAAATTCAGTATATGATGGAAATGGACAGCTGATGACAAATGAGGGAAATTTTGAGGAAGTGGCTGAATTCAAATACCTAGGAACAATAATCACAAATAGGAATGAGATGCACAAAGAAATTAAACATAGGCTCAATTCTGGAAATGCATGCTATTATGCATTGTGCAGAGACTTTTGATGTCCCAACTCCTTTCAAAAAACATTAAGCTGTAAATATATAAAACTATTATTCTACCAGTTATATTATATGGGTGCGAAACATGGACTCTTACTTTAAGGGAGGAAGGAGATTACTAGTATTTGAGAATAAAGTCCTTAGGAAAAATTTTTGGACCAAAGAGAGATGAACAGACAGGTGAATGGAGAAGACTACATAACAATGAACTACATGGTCTTTATAGGAAGCCAGATATAATAGGAACAGTTAAGTCTCGTAGACTGCAATGGGCGGGACATGTTGCACGTATAGGGAATGAAAGACGTGCATGGAAACTTCTTCTAGGAAAGCCAAAAGGAAAACGCCCAGTTGGTAGACCAATAATGAGGTGGGAGAACAACATTAACTATGATTTGAGGGAAGTAGATTATACAGGGAATGATCGGAAAGCATTAGCTCAGGATAGGGATGTATGGAGAGCTTATGTCCGTGTGGCCATGAACCTGCGGGTTCGATAGTGCCAGTGAGTAAGTAAGTATATGTAGTATGTAGTAATGAAAGATGTTATTAGATGTCGCACTACATAAAATAAACATGTTGTTACCACAAACATACAACCTCATCTAACAGATAGCATCTGAGATAGTTTACAACCTGCAGTCATATAGTTCGCAACCTGTGGTCCATTTTAGCATGCAGATTCCAACATTTTGCAGACAATAACAAAATTATAAAATTATAATAGGAAGTAATATTATGAGATTCTCCTTAATAAGTAAGATGAATCTGTTTTCATTTTACCTCATAGTAGTTGAATTATTTTAGGACATGTTTCAAAACAAATTTTATTTTATCTTCAACTTGTCCAAATTGATGATTTTTATATTGTCTACTGCTACTCCATCTTTTTGTGGTCCAAAGAACTTGCATATCAAATCTCTCTCCCCCCCAGGAATTTCAAAATTCTTGATTGTATCTTTGTTTTACTGGATGTAGAGCTTCCTTCAAAACTTGCATATCAAATCTCTCTTCTGAGAATTTAAAACATCGTGAATCTGTATTTGTTCTTCTGGGTGTAGATCTTCTTTCATCCAGAAGAACAAGGATAGAATCATCAATTTTGTTAATTCCCGGGGAGAGAGATTTAATATGCAAGTTCTTTGGACCACGAAAAGATGGAGTAGGAGCCGACATCCAGGGCTGGCAATGTAAAAATCACCAGTATGGGCAAGCTGAAGATAAAACACAGAAGGTTTGTTTTGAAACATTTCCTAAAAGAATTCAACTACTATGAGGTAAGATGAAAAGAGACGCCTTATTTATTGAAATAACAAAATTATTTGGTTTCAATTTATGTGAATGTTGAAAATAAACTCCACTCACCAATATAATTGTTTTATGTATGATTACAGCTATTGAGTTGAGAGAGAGGATTTTGGTGTGGAAACGTGAAAAGAAAAAAGCAGCGTCTTCCCTGTGAAGTGAGATTGTGTGTGTGTTGTGTGAGTGTTGATTTGATCTCCAGCGGCAGAACTGCCAAGGTATGTAAATAATAATACATCATATGGCTGGGATATACAGATGAGAACATTCCACGATGGGCAAATTGCTTCTAAATTTGTAAATTTATGTTCTACATAAATGAAAGAACTATTGTCTATCTTTATGAGAATGAAAGAGCTCCTGGAAATATAAAATAAAATTATAAAACCAAGATATATTATTTTATATTCTTACTAAATTGAAGACTAGTTATTTACTTTGTAATTAATTTAATTTCATGTTTAGCGTACATGTCACCACGTGTGACTACAGTTATCATTAGGACAGCAATAATGTTACTTAAAATGACAGTACATCGAAAAATGTCCTTCAAATTTTATAAGGGTGCCATAATCTTGGGCCATTGTAATTGTAGTAAATAATTGTGGGATATCAGGAAACAAATGTGCAGATGTCTTAGCTAAGTTGGTAGTAGATTCTAATTCATAGTATGTGTAAATACTAATATCATAAATTTGGGAATTTTTACATTATGAGGTTTTCTTAATAAGAATCAAATTAATTGTGAATTCTTCTTAACTCATACATCTATTTTTTTTTAACACAGAACTGCAGTATCGGGAAACATGTCATTCCCATCTTCAGCTATTTTCACAACTGTCATTTTTTTTGTTAAGCCAGTAATTTTCTAAACTGCCATCTGATATACTTTTGAAGAACTCTGTAATCAAACTTGGTTTGTCTGGAATCTCGGAAGTTCATGGTTCTAGTATGTTTTTTTTTTTTATGTATATCTTTTCCCAAACTGTTAATTCCAAAGGTTTAGATAGGTGTTTCAAAAGTTTTGCTTCTTTTTCAATTCTATGATTCTCTAATAAACTATGTGCTGCTATAGCTGATTTTTCAATTTCACCATTTTTTATGTTTTAATGTAGTTTCTAAGTTCCTTTTTGTTTTTCTTATATATACTTTATTGCAATCTTTGCAATTAATTTGATAAATTGTAGATTTTTTATTGTCTGGGGTGTTAACTTTTTTATTAGTTAACAGACTCATACTGATAACTACATAAAATCTTCAGGTTTTAATCATGTTTCACATAAACATGCAATATTCAACAGTCTAGTACACCAGATTAATAAATATTCCACTTAAAGTAGAGGATTTTGAAAATGAATATAATCATATTGTACACATAGCTGACATAAATGGTTTTGATGAAGACATAATAAAGAAGAAATTAAAGAAATTTAAACAACAAAAAAGGTTACATCAATACACCACTCTGCAACATAATTTCAAGAAAGAAAGAAAAATTCAAGAAATTTACTTACCATCCAGAAGTTCATAACAAATTTCAAAAGATTTTCAAAAAATGTAATACAACATTGGCACCGATTAACAAATTCAACCTGGGTAATCTTCTGTTAACTAATAAAAAATGAACACCCCAGACGATAAATAATCTGGAATTTATCAAATTAATTACAAAGATTGCAATGAAGTATATATATATGAAAACAAAAAGGAACTTAGACACTCGCAAAAAAGAACACTTTAGAAACATAAAAAATGGTGAATATGAAAAATCAGCTGTAGCAGCACATAGTTTGTTAGAGAATCATAGAATTGAAAAAGAAGCAAAACTTTTGAAACATCTATCTAAACATTTGGAATTAACAATTTGGGAAAAGATATACATTAAAAAAAAAACATACTAGAACCATGAACTCAAGGTTCCAGACGAACCAAGTTTGATTACAAAGTTCTTCAAAAGTACACCAGATGGCAGTTTAGAAAATTGCTAGCAAAAGAAAAAATTGACAGTCGTGAAAACAGCTGAAGATGAAAAATATGTTTTTTCTGATACTGCAGTTCTGTGTTATAAAAACATAGATGTATGAGGTAAGAAGAATTCAGGATACATTTGATTCTTATATGTAAATACTGTCACATTATTTTCCTGAAGTCCCACTAAAGGAATACATAAAGGCAAGATGGAACATATGTGTCTCAAGAGTACTATAGGAACATTCACATGACAGCATATCTTCTAAATATTTATGATAAAACAAACACTTTGTATCAAATTTTGTGCTAACACAATTCATCACTGGTCATGAAAATTTGGGTATTCAACATCAGAGAGAATGCAAGATGTAATTGTGGTATTAGCAGCCTAGAGTGTTGAATCTTTGAATGCCCTTTGGTTTGGAATGAAAGGTACAAAATCACCTCTCTTCCCAGTAACACTACTTGTCTAAATGTACCACCCACGTATGGAAATGCTTTAAACAGAAAATAACTATGAACATTTGAAAATACAATAGGAAGTAGCATTATGAGGTTTTTCTTAATGATTAAATTTGGTCTGTGTATGCTTAACCTCATTTGGTTGTTTCTGTTGGACATATGTTTCAGGCATGTTTGCCCCATCCTCATCTAGTACTAGACAGATTTTTCCCAAGTTGTCAGCCCTGGATCTTGACTCCTGCTCCTTCTTTCTGTGGTCCAAAGAACTTTCTAATTAGGTTCCTCATCCCAGAAATTTCAAAATTCATAATTATCTCCTTGTTTTTCTGTATGTAGATTTTTTCCCATATGGTGAGTTTGTTTGTGTTATCTGTTTTAATAATTTCGTGTTTAAATATATTGTGAAAAGATTTATGATAGTAAAAAATTTGCCATGTACAGACGGTCTTGGTTATAGCTTCATCAGAGATATGTCTTGCATATCTCCTCCACTTAACCCTAGGTTGGTGAAGATCAGTGTAGGGTCTACCCCTAACAAAGGTGCTACCTCTACCTTCCCCTTGACACCATCATGAATTAATGATTATTTATTTATATTATCTTTATCTTAGTTTAACCTCCCTCTCTGTAAGTACTTTTATGTGCCTCATGTTAACCAGGTCTTCACAGTGGGGATGATCTGACTATAAGCAAGTAAAATGTTTAATTATAATTAATTTATTAGCTGTTGAGAATTTAAATAAAAAAGTAATAGATATGGTTGGAGGCATATTTGGAATCTACCTTTCTGAAAGAAGGACATAAGAGGATGATGATGATGATGATAAGTGATATATTATTTAAATTAATCAGGTTTTACACTTAACCAAATAGTTTTGTTTAAACTCAGGGTCAGTTTTGGATGGAAATTCCTTTCATTATTGCCAGTTGACAATTAAGGGTATGTAAAATTGTATGCTTTCACAGCAGGTGTCTTTATTCCTGTTGGGTTTGTCTTTTGGTCTAAATGGGTGTGGTCTGGTTTTCTTAAAACTCAATGTTTTGTCTACTACTGCAGTAGACATCCTCAGGAGATTCTGTGTGCTGTATGAACTCCTAACTCTTCAACTGTCGGCTGCAGACTGTTGAAGAGTTAGGAGTTCATACAGCATGCAAAATCTCTTGAGGATAAGAATTAAATGAATCGTGATTTCTTCTTACCTCATACTTCTATGTTTTTTTTTAACACAGCACTGCAGTATCGGCGACCCATTGTCACCATCGTCAGCTGTTTTCACGACTGTCAATTTTTTTTTGTCGGTAATTATCCAAACTGCCATCGGGTGTTCTTTTGAATGAATCATTTTCTAAACTGCCATCTGTTGTATTTTTGAAGAACTGTGTAATCAAGCTCAGTTCATCCGGAATCTCGAAGTTTATGGTTCTAGTATGGTTTTTTGAATATATATTTTTTCCCAAACTTTTTTTTTCTCTTGAGGATTTCTACCACAGTAGTACATGAAATGTTGAGTTTTAAGAAAACCAGACCACGGCATTTAGCCTGAAAGACAAACCCAACAGGAATCAATGAAAGGTATTTCCTTTTGAAACTGATCTTGAGTTTATAAGAAAATATGAGGTGAGGGGTAAAATCTGATTCATTTAATTATTTATTTAATTAAATAGAAATAAAACTTAAAAGTTTTACGTGATTTTCATATTTAATATTTAATTATTATTAAATTTCATATTATACTCACTCTAGTCATGATAAAAGGATGTATCCTGGGAGGATATCAAGCCAGAACTAAAATATAAAATGCAAAGGAAAAAACCAAGGGGTCAGTTGAGATATAGTTATGAAGAACATTGAAAGAAGAAAAATAGAATCGAGTGAAATGGAGGAGATTTGGAATGATTGAGATGGGTAGAGTTCTTTTGTTTGAGACTCAATCCTCTAAAAGTGGAAATGATGTTTTATTGATTTACTAAGACATATATCTTGGCCTTTGCCAAGTCTTCATATTTATTTATTTCTAAGTCTCAATCCTTTAATTTTTCAATATATCATACTGGATATATACAGATGGACTGCTCTAACATCTGTGTGTTCAATTGTATGTGATGAGTAAATGCTTAGAGATAGACACTTACAACAAAGTTTATATTAAAGGATAACTCAACAAGTTTCGAATCCTGCTGGTAGATGGTACAAAGACGTGGTTTTCATTCTTAAGAGTTATCATTTTTAAAATGGCGACACCACAGATGAAAGTGCAAACTGTTGTGTGGTATGCTGAGTTTAAATCAATTGTTACAGTTCGAAAGGTCTTTAACTATGATGCTCCAACTGCTAAAAGTATAAAGAAGTGGAACAATACATTTTTAGATACTGGATTTGTGTTAAAGCATGGTGGTGGTCACAGAACATCCGGCGAAATGGTTGCAAATGTTCTAGCTGCACATGAGCAAAGCCCCTAGAAGTCATTAAGAAGAGCTTCATGGCAACTTTAGATACCGAAATCAACATTGCAATGAATTGTCCAAAAACGTTCAATAAAGTTTGTATAATATTGTTTATTTTTTATTATTTCACTCACCTCATACTTCATAATTCATAGCAGACCCTGGGTTTCTTCACATCTTTTGTGACGTTATCAATGCTGCATCACGTTCACAACTCTGTGAACTTGTGAACGTGCCGCAGCATTGATAATGTCACAAAAGATGTGAAGAAACCCAGGGTCTGCTATGAATTATGAAGTATGAGGTGAGTGAAATAATAAAAAATAAACAATATTAAAAAACCTCATAGTGTTATTTCCTATCTACATAACTTAATAAAGTTTGTATAACTTTGGACAACATTTTCCCTGGCCGTTAGATTGGTAGGGGAGGACCGATTACATGACGAGATCTCCCGATTTAACACCGCTAGATTTCTTTCTCTGGGGATATGTCAAAGATAAAGTTTATGCCACCACAATCAGAGACCTTCGTGATCTTCAAGACTGCATCATAGAGGCTATTAAAAGCATTTCCGAAGACAAGCTCTAACGTACTTGGCAAGAAATTGTTCATCATCACAGTGACTGCTGGAGCTCACATAGAGATGTGATGATGTGTATATCAAAACTTTGATATTCCGGTGGACAAATATTTAATTTAAAAGTTTATAATCCCAACCAAAGATGGCAGCACAAGAGGTGATGTCCTTAGAGAAATCAACAACCAGAGAATTTCATCAGTGGAAGTCATGACTGAAGAGGGACAAGATATTATCTGAAACGGCCGGTATCAAAGAAATTTGAAATTATATGAGGTGAGTCGTTAAAAATATGTTCTCCACTCACTATTAATATCAAAACTTGTTGAGTTATGCTTTCATATAAACATAGTTGTAAGTTTCTACCTTCAACCATTTACCCACCACATACAATTAAAAATAGTGATGTTCGAGGGTCAATCCTGTACCACATTTACCCGAATATAAGATGACCTCGAATTTTAAATGACTATCCAATTTTGAAGATGCTTTTTAAGAATTTTCATTCGATTTTCGGGATGAATTTGCATTTCTCAATTTTATATTTAATTAATGTTGGGAAGTAAACATTATGAGGTATAATCATTAAAAATCATCGGAGAACATATTGTTTAAATAACTCACCTCATAGGATTCATGCTTCCATGATATCGCGATTTCAAACATAATCATGTTCATCGTCAGCCATAATTATGGCTAAATAACTCACCTCATAGGATTCATGCTTCCATGATATCGCGATTTCAAACATAATCATGTTCATCGTCAGCCATAATTATAATTATGGCTGACGATGAACATGATTATGTTTGAAATCGCGATATCATGGAAGCATGAATCCTATGAGGTGAGTTATTTAAACAATATGTTCTCCGATGATTTTTAATTTCTCAATTTATTAATTAAATAAAAATAAAACTTAGTTTTATTTGATTTTCATATTTATTAAGATATAATTCAGTGACAGCTGTTTCAGTACACTGTACCTTCTTCAGACATGTTAACAAAATTAATTGTTAAAATTCATCGGAGAACATATTGTTTAAACAACTCACCTCATAGGATTCATGCTTCCATGATATCGCGATTTCAAACATAGTCATGTTCATCATCAGCCATAACTCCGACTGACGAAATTCTTCAAATATAGATCAATGAATTTTGATATCCCTAACGAAATTACATTGATTTCGAAGTTCATAAATTCAACCATAGATGGCAGCACTGAAGATGGCGACAATAGAATAGTTGACGGCCGAAGAATTTCGTCAGTTGGAGTTATGGCTGATGATGAACATGACTATGTTTGAAATCGCGATATCATGGAAGCATGAATCCTATGAGGTGAGTTGTTTAAACAATATGTTCTCCGATGAATTTTAATGATTATACCTCATAATGTTTACTTCCCAACATTAATTAAATAAAATTAATTGCGTTATTATAGTGACACAATAATAACACCATTGATAATTTGTTAACATGTCTGAAGAAGGTACAGTGTACTGAAATAGCTGTCACTGAATTATATCTTAATAAATATGAAAATCAAATAAAACTAAGTTTTATTTTTATTTAATTAATGAATATGGATTTTCATCAAGTAAACACCAACTCACTCAATTGATTATTTCTCAATTTGTCTTAATTTTTTGCCAGTTATTGATGTTACCTTTGCAGACACCAAATTTTCACCCTACTCCACAGTTGTTCATAGCTTCTACATCCCTAATTACCATCTCCAAGAACCAGTCAGAATCTTAGAGCCCATGCTTCACCATGATTTTCGGGATAATCTGAATTTTTAGCTTTTAACACCAATAAGAAAAATTTCCACTCAATTTTACTGCTATTGTTAAAATTGTTTAATGTCATTGTTGAGATTTTTTTAATAAAGCTTTTTTTCTGGTTTTCTTATTAGCTGTTATGTTATATTCAGTTTTAGCCACATGTTATTTATATCAAATGCTTCATCTGTAATAATTTCTTTGCCAGCAACTTTGTACCATACTGTGCAGCATAAAAATATTGACCTTACCAAACAGCAGCTATGTATTTAACTTTCACAGGGAAAGAACACTATGAGGTTTAATTTAATAATTAAATTAATGTTTTTATTACCTCACCTCATATCCTTTTTCTTCTATACTGCAGTTTCGGAGCTTATCTCCATCGTCAGTAGCCTCTGGTCGACCGGTGTTATGTCGTTTCTTGGCGGTTTCCTTCTTACTTCTATCGGTGGACCGATGAACCTCTGGATCAGGTCAAAATTTGCGGGAGTTTCAAAATTCATGAGTTTGTCTTTTTTGTTTTTTTGGATATGGATTTTTTCCCAGACTGTGAGTTCCTTTAGTTTATCTGTTTGTTTGATTAGGCTAGCTTCTGTATCAATTAAATGTTTTTCAGACCAAGCATGGGCTGCTACTGCTGACTTGTCCACTTCACCCTTTTTTACATTTATAAGGTGTTCCTTCAATCTAGTTTTTAAATTTCTTTTTGTTTTTCCTATATAGATTTTGTCGCAATCTTGACATTTGATCTGATATATTCCTGATTTATATTCTTCTCCAATTTTTTCATTTTTGTTGGTTTTAATTATCTTGTTTAGGCTGTATTCATTCTTTGGGGCCAATCGAATGTTAAACTTATTGAAAATTTTCTGGAACTTGTGGTGTTTTACAGGATGGTAAGTGAATTTTTTGAAACTTATGTTCTCTTCTGTTTGTTTTTTAAGTGTGCTTTCATTAATTAGTTTTTGCCTTTTAAACTTACTTATTTTCTTGTGTACCTTGTTCTCTTCATAACCATTTTCTATTGCTACTTTAATTATGTATTCTTTTTCTTTTTTCATATTTTTCATGTTCACCAATTGGTGAATGTACCCCTGAACCGTGAAAAATATGAAAAAGAATACATAATTAAATTAGCAATAGAAAATGGTTATGAAGAGAACATGGTACACAAGAAAATAAATAAGTTTAAAAGGCAAAAACTAATTAATGAAAGCACACTTAAAAAACAAACAGAAGAGAACATAAGTTTCAAAAAATTCACTTACCATCCTGTAAAACACCACAAGTTCCAGAAAATTTTCAATAAGTTTAACATTCGATTGGCCCCAAAGAATGAATACAGCCTAAACAAGATAATTAAAACCAACAAAAATGAAAAAATTGGAGAAGAATATAAATCAGGAATATATCAGATCAAATGTCAAGATTGCGACAAAATCTATATAGGAAAAACAAAAAGAAATTTAAAAACTAGATTGAAGGAACACCTTAGAAATGTAAAAAAGGGTGAAGTGGACAAGTCAGCAGTAGCAGCCCATGGTTGGTCTGAAAAACATTTAATTGATACAGAAGCTAGCCTAATCAAACAAACAGATAAACTAAAGGAACTCACAGTCTGGGAAAAAATCCTTATCCAAAAAAGACAAACTCATGAATTTTGAAACTCCCGCAAATTTTGACCTGATCCAGAGGTTTATCGGTCCACCGATAGAAGTAAGAAGGAAACCGCCAAGAAACGACATAACACCGGTCGACCAGAGACTACTGACGATGGAGATAAGCTCCGAAACTGCAGTATAGAAGAAAAAGGATATGAGGTGAGGTAATAAAAACATTAATTTAATTGATCCCTATTAGGTTTGTCTTCCGGCCGTGAAAGCCTACAGTTATACATTAATTTAATTAGCAGCTATGTAGCTTAATATGAATGTAAAAACATTGCCCTGACAAGGCTTATTTCTTAGTTGGTGAATTTAAGACGAGATATGATTTTTGGATTTCAGGGGGAAAATAGGGGGTCGTCTTATATTCAGTTAAATTTGGTAACTTTATTGTGTAAATCTTGGTTTAAAAATCCCAGACACTTCTTTTTTTTCATATATAGTTCATCTTCATATTTATTTGTATGGCTTAGAGCCATACTGTTCTAGTCTATTTTTTTTAGAATTCCTATAAGGTTAAGTGAATATATATGGACACTGTAAGAATAAAACAGAAATTTGATATAATGTCATTAGTATTAGAAATATGAAGTATACCTCATGAACACACTTCTGAGGAATGATTTAAAAAAAAAAAGCAAGCATATTTTTCTTCAGTTTTTTTTTTTCTCAAATAAAAATATTTATTTCCTTTCATAATTATTTAATTACTTAATGAATATTTTTATTGTTGATATTAGTAATTGAATTCAGTTTGAATTTTTTTTATTGTAATTTATTACTTGGTTGTATTTGTCTTTGTTTAGAAATATCCAGTGAATAGTTGCATTATGTTTTGCCCATTGTGGAATGACTCGGTGAAGCTTCAATTTTGATCTTTATTGAAATAAATGTCGCATAAAGCTTCGAGAAGGTTATATGTATGTCATAAAGTTTAATAAATGAATATAATTCTATTTCTTGCAAGTTTCTCGAATTTGTAACCAGGAATCAGGGATATTTCCACATCAAACATATACTACAATTATTAATTTAGAAGATATTTTTTAATTTGCCAGAATACCAGGAGTAACATTTGTTAATTAAATTACTTTCAGTCTGATCATCTTATCTCAATATTAATGTTGATTTGTTCTTGGACATGTTTCAAAACAATTCTGTTTTATCGTCAGCTTTTCCAGACTGGTTAGATTTATGTTGCACACCCTGGGTGTCGATGTCAGCTCCATCCTGTGGTTGGCCAAAGACCTCCAAAACAAGGTCACGCTCCACCGGTATTTCAAAATTCATAAATTTATTTAAGTACATCATAATTTTGTTGAGTTGTTTCTTGACTCACCTCATACTTCTTAACTCCCTCGAGGGAGTTAAGAAGTATGAGGTGAGTCAAGAAACAACTCAAAATTAAAATAAACCTCAGTGTTATTTCCTACCTACATAACTTAATAAGATCCTCATAATGTTACTTCCTATTGTATTTTCATAATAAACTGCCCTTGTGTCTGAGGTGTGCAAGTGAAGACCTGTTTTTTAAGAGCATAAATTCCTTTGGAAGGGAAAAAATTCAATGTGTTCTGTGTCATAGCTTTAAAGCACATAAATGAACCTCAGGCCTGGAATAAGAGGCCTCTGAGGAAAATTTTTCAGACTGTTTATGCCCAGATTTGAATTGTAAATCTAATGGCTGTTAAGAGTATTATTAAATATCATATTACCGTTGCAAGTTTCTGAACGTAAGTAATTTACATTTATCAGCTTCCATTATTTATTGTGGGTATACAAATCGTAGAATCTTACTCTTATGATTCCCGGTCAAACCATAGGTATTTTTCTTTAAAGGGAATTATTCCTGTATTTGCCCATGTCTGGAATTTAAATTCAGTTTAGGTTAAGAACTCTCCTAGCACTTCATTATCACCCATCATACCATCGGAGTAAGGTAACTGCCCCTACCTAAGAAATGGATTACAATTCTGCCAATGTCAGGAGACAAAGCCAGAAATGTCATAAAAGACAACCTGGTGGCATTAGACAAAAAAAAAATTGACAGTGTGCACTATGCAGTCTTAGAAATGGAATTTGACCACCATCAGAAGCTAAGTCATGAAGCAGTTACATACACAAGAACAGAATTGGCATATAGTGAATATTTTCCACATAACATATTTACTTGTGTATCTCATGCACTTTTTACCATATTTTTGTGATCTAAAAGATGGGTGAATGATTCATATGAGGAAAGTTTCAGATGTATTGATTTTGTTGTTTATCAGTGGTATAAACCAAGGAAGACACAGTTATTTGGTTTTTACCCCATCCCAATTCTCAGTAACATCTCTCGCATTTACGTATCCAAGACCTGGCTTGACTTTGTGCCTTCACTCATAGAACATTTTTAAAATTCCTTATCTATTGTACCAGGCTTTTGAAAACTCTGCTATTCGGGGGGGGGGGGGGGGGGGGAATTGTATCACAAGAATGCCAACTATTAGTAACACAAAAGATAATTGATAATCTTCACATGGATGCCAGATTAAGGACTCTTCTACCATTCTAGCAGGTAATACTGCATGCTATAAGATGTTAAAGTCCCACACCATAGCTGAGTGGTTAAGGCAAGGTACATTGGTGCAGAGCTATGGGACTTGTGCTGATTCGGGTCTCCATGAGGGATTTGGGAAGCTCCAGGTTGAGGAAACCAGCTATAATGGCTGGGGGATCCAACATGCTGACCACATGTCACCCCTACACTGGCTGGATGATCATCTACTTCTGTGATTGACACGTGGATGTGAGGCCAGTTGCTAGGTCAAGGGTCTTCTAGGCCTGTTAAGGCATGGAGTTTTTATAAGGTGTTAAAACTTATTATAGGGAATTCCATACTGTCCAACTCAATCTGATAGTAAAGTATGTTCAGTTGAAAACTAAAAAAAAAATCATTGCCATACATGCATGAAACTTACAAAAGAAAATAAGTTTTTTTTTAATTTAATACAAAAAAATCCTGGTGCATGAATTAAGTATGGCATGAATTCTGCAAGTAAATACAGTATTTGCTTCTTTCTGTCATACATTTTGTATCAGGTGCTTGCATGATCAGAACTTACAAAAATGTACCCCAGTGCCTTAAAGCTGCACATTATTATTTTATTTTATTAATGGCATAGCCCATTGTTGAGCCATAGCCTCTCCTTTATTAGGAATTACTAGATAAAGTTAAGTTTTTATTTGCTCATAGATGTCATGAATGGCATGTGGTCAACAAATTGACTCAATGAGACATCTAAAAGGCAACTAAGGTATTACTAGGTTGTTGAGTCGGTAAATTTTACTTAGAGGCCTTTTTATTCAGGCTTAAGGATCTTTTACGAGCCTGAAAATATTCAGACTCGAGACCCATGGCTTAAAGTCACTCCCGGAGGACTTGCTCTTTGGATTTTTCCATCCTAAAAAAGAAAATCCATCTACCCTGGCCAGGTTTAAACCCATGACCCTCGGGACCAGAGGCAAGGAGCGTGACTACTAGTCCACTGCGACCGACAAAGCTGTACATGAAACTGGCTAATTTCATATTCTCTACATCATATTGAAATATCAGTTGTATGCTCAGCCCTGATATTCAAATGTATACATTGAAGTCAATACTAATAAATTTCATGGTAAAATTCCATTAAGGTATAAAAGTTGTAGTATAAAATTATATATCTTGTAATGCAGTCTCTTCAACTAGTAAGATATTTTAAACATTGTAGACCTTTCGGGACCAGTCCCATCCTCAGCAGAAGGCTGTCTTGCTATTGATGTTTTGTACATTACTGTGTGATTTGTGATGATCTTATAGATAGGATTATGTATACTTGTTGAATTCTCATTTAAAATCAAGCTGTTGTCAATTTCCTTTAAAATCTCTAGCTTGATTTTAAACGGAGAATGCACCCAGTACTTACAGTCCTATCTTAAAGTTCATCATAAAGCAGTCAGTAACATAGAGGACATTGTTAGTAAGACGACCTTCTGCTGAGGATGGGACTGGTCCCGAAAGGCACACAATGTTGCTAGTTGAGACTGCATTATTAGGTACATATATTTTATAATATATAACAAAACTCTCATTGAAGTTGGAAGTGCACTTAGAAATATTTCATGTATTTTATTTTTAGTTACGCAAATAAAGTCTGCCAAAAGTGACAAAATATACTTGACATTAGAGGAGAAAAACATTAGATAACATACAAACAAAACTTAAAACTTTTTTTTTTAATATTTAATAGGCATTATAAGAAGATTTGAATTAACAGTGTAGGAGAGAGGGTAATTCTGAATGAAGGGGTAAATAAAAACATTGCAAAAATAATTGTAAAGGAAATGGGGCATGTCATAGTGTAGTTAGTTAAGCAAAATGCTACAAGCTGGAAGGTTGAAAGTTCAAGTCCCGGTGCAGTCAGTTTTTTCTTTTTTAATATCCCTAATCCTTTTGGTGGCACAATGGCCCTGGAATCAACTTAGTCTCTAACAGAAATGAGTATTAGACACTTGTTCTGGGGCTAAAAACTGCCATCATATACGGCTGACATCTTGTATCATTTGCCTAAAAAGGAGGGAGCCTTAACCTCCTAGTACTCCTATAACCACCTAGTACTTGTAGTGGGATCACTTTCACTATTGTAAAGAAATTGCTGATAAATATAAAGCATTTAAGATTCACGTATTTCTTCTCATACATACAGAATTTGGTTTAACTTGTTGATCCAGTATATCAATTTGATATGATTGCAAAAAGGTTCTCGCAAGACCAGTATTAAGATATGATAGTGAAGCATAGACAATACGAAGAAGAGATGAAAGCCGAATAACAGCAAATGAGATGTGATTTATGTGTCGTACAGCAGGCTACACAAAGTGGGACCATAAAAGAAATGAGGAAATTATGGAAGAGTTGGATGTAGAACCCATTCTTCACCATATACAAAACTACCAGAACAACTGGAAAGTCCATCTTCAACGAATGCCGTCTCATAGAATTCCAAAAGCCATACTTTGCTACTGCCCCCAAGGCAAAAAAGCGCTGGATGGAACATTCCTCTTTGAGACCATAACAGCAGGCCACACGGCCTAATACTTGCATGGGTCATGATGATAATGATTGCAAAAAAAATTATAATTTTTCAAAAATATATCAGTATCTTTATGAAAAAAAACATGAAAGATTTTTTTTTCTATTTTAAAAGAAAATTTTGTCATACAGGAACTGCATAAAGTAAGCAAATTTTTCAGCAAATCAAAATTATGGTCCTATTTTGCTTGTTTGCAGAATATGTCTTTCTTTTGTTAAATTGGAGAAACTCAATTTCTTATGCTAACTTATTTAAACATGTCGGACTGAAAACAAACCTATCATAACTTAAGTTATTAGCTTTTGAATGTTGTATAATTTGACACAAATTTTAATAATTTTTAATTATTAATTTTTATTACTTTATGAACTAAACTAATGTATCTTATAGGATAAATTGCCAATTTAAGGTTAATTAAATTGTATTATTCATTGATACAAAAGAAACATGGTGGCTGCAAGAGCAATTTTTTTATTTTGGGTTTTAGGTAAACCCCAATTCTAATGGTCAAATTTCTCTGATTTTTTTACAATACCTTATTTTTATTTTAATAGCATACACTGAGTTTCATTACGAAACATCAAAATTTGTGACTGTGATAGAGTGATTTCTAAATGTTCATTTCGGGTGAACTTATATACACCCAATGGTCTGATTTTGGTGATTAACTAACTTGATTTTAATTTTTTTAGTCGATTGCTATTGCTAAGTTTGGTTCTTATAACGGGCTTCCAATATAAAACCGGACCGGCCTCATGGAGTTTCACCCGGCACGCAGTGCTGTCTCTTCCTCCCGCAATTCACCCTGCCTGCCACCCATCCTTGAACTGTTTCTTACCTTATAGAAAATGCTGGAAATGTTGTCCTCCCGCAATTAAACAGGCATTATACCGAGTAAACACATTTAGATTGACATGCTGTAGTTCGGACACTGTCAAGTTTCTGATTTCATTTCTTATGTTGTTCTTCAGTTCTTCCAATGTGTGCGGATTTGTTTTGTACACTTTGTCTTTCAGGCTATCCCACAAATAAAAATCACACACTGTTAGATCTGGGGAGCGAGGGGGCCATACACCAGCACTATCTTCAAACACTTCCCTAATTTTATTCATGGATTCCTCTGCTGTAGAGCAGTAGTAGAATCTTGTTGAAACCACCCATATGATTTCTCTTCAAATTTAGTCACAAGATCGTGGATTGTCGATCTGGAAGGAGGTAATTGTCCAGAGAAGTTCCGAATAAATTCCTCGCCAACGCGACGAGCTGATTCGTATTTATAATAACATTTACACACATAAATGCGCTGCTCTAATGTCAGCTGACGTCTCATCTTGTCGAACGATAGTAAACTGACTAGTTCAAGGACGAGCGGCTGGCAGAGTGAAATGCGGACGAGGAGAGAGCGCTGCCTGACGGGTGAAACCCCGTGAGGCTGGTCCGGTTTATATTGGAAGCCCGTTACAACAAAAATTGCAGCCCTCTAAAGCATTAACAGACACACACACACACAAACACATGTATCTGTGTATATATATTTTTTCTTCTTCTTCTTCTTCCTTCCAAGTATTAGGCCAAGGCCTGTTATGATCCTATAGAAAATTTTCCCTCCAGCGTTTCATAGGACGGCCCAGTGATCTTCGTCCTCTTGGTGTATAATTATAAACAGCTTTGGGGATCCGATTTGAACTCATTCTTTCAAGATGGTGTTTCCAATTTAGTTGGTACTGTTTAATATATTCCAAAATTGGCGTAGTCTTCAATTCTTTTAAGATATCGGTGTTCCTTTTCCGATCCCATCTGGTGTAACCCGCTCTTCTGCGCATGAATCTCATTTCACAAGCCGTTATTCTGCTTTCATGTTGTTTTCTTAGTGTCCATGCTTCACTACCATAGGTCAACACTGGTGTAGCCAAAGTGTTATATAAACGTAATCTGGTGTTTTTTGTACAAGGGATGGTTTCATAACTTGATTAATGATTTTTTATGGTAATTTTTCAGTGTCTGCTATATAGGATCGATGAAGATCTGTAAACATTTTTCAGAAATCCTTTCATGAGAGAATCCTCAATAGCTTCATTCTTTCGGAATTCACTAAAATGAATCTTTAAATGATCATCATTGAAAAATTATTAATTCCAGTATTTTAAGATTTCTATGGAAATTTTTATCCCTGATTCCTAGTTTAAAAAATGCAAAATAAATTTTTGTCAAAGAATTGTAAAGTCCAATATACACATTCAGTATTATTGCACAATAAACTTCCATAATATTTCAGTTGTGTATATAAATTACCAATATGAAAAGACCCTAGCTTCAATTTGTTTCATGTTGGGTGATTCATATATTTTCAGACATAAAAACATTGAATAAAAATCAGGTTATCTAAATAGCTTGTAAAAATATTGAAATCACACAATATATTGAATACTTTGTTGATAGACTATTTTCCAATATATTACATTTTTTTTGACACACTTCATCACTACAGCCCATTTTGTGAACCCTGGCCACTGATAAGATCTTTCTCCTTTCATCCCTAACCAACACCTTCCTTTTCCATCCTCTAACACCAAGCTTCTTAAACCTTCTATTCCATCTTAATTATGGTCTACTTATTCTTCTATCTCCTTCAGGTTTCAGTAGTTTGGTGAGTTTTAATAGGATTATCCTCTGCAATTCTTGTAATATGGCCAACCCAATATAATCTAGCTCTCTTCATTAACTTAACAATGTCAGAGTCTGTAAATATCCTGTTTGCCACCTTCCATTATCATTCACTGGTCCAAGTATCCTCCTAAAAACTCTCGTTTCAAAAACCCTGAGTTCATTACTTTTCAAGAGTGACCAACACCCAGTACCATATATAAAGGCTATCTTAATAGAGATTTATACAAGGTCAATTTAGTTTTTTAATTCATCAAATGTGATTTTAATGTGTTTTTGAGGGCATAATAGCATCGGTAAGCCAAGAAAATTCTATGATGATCTTGACGAAGATTTTCGGGCTGTAGGCCGTGGTCGTGAGGCTTGTAGTTCCCCGATGTTTCGCCAGAGACTGCGTCTGGCATCCTCAAGGGTTGTCTTGAGACTGGCAATTCTGTCCGCTGTCTGTCCTATTTATACGTTCACCGCGATGTGTTCGTAAGTTGTATCTGCCTTCTGATTGGTCAGCGTTAGGGACTTCCATTGCTCCAATGAGATTGCTGTTTGATGGTCTAGTCGACTGTACGTTATACCTGCCTTTTGATTGATCAGCGGCAGGGACTTCCATTGTTCCACTGAGATTGCTGTTTGATAGTCTAGTCGACTGTACTTGTAGAGGTTTACATTTTGCGTTTTTTAGAACCGGTATCCATACTTTGTTGACTTTTATTGATTCTTCTTTTCTATTGAAACTGTTTTTATGTTTGAATATTTCGATGGCCTCTCATTGTAGACGGGTAAAATAGTGTGTGCAGTTATATAATATGTCTGTATTCTGGTATTGTACCATCAAACAGCAATCTCATTGGAGCAATGGAAGTCCCTAATGCTGACCAATCAGAAGGCAGATACAACTTACGAACACATCGCGGTGAACGTATAAATAGGACAGACAGCGGACAGAATTGCCAGTCTCAAGATAACCCATGAGGTTGCCAGATGCAGTCTCTGGCGAAACGTCGGGGAACTACAAGCCTCACGACCACGGCCTACAGCCCGAAAATCTTCATCAAGATCATCATAGCAACTCCGGCCTTGAAAATCTACGTGAATACACAAGAAAATTCTGTTTATTTCTTTTTCTATATTAGTATTGTTATAATTGTACCCTAATATTTAAATTCCTCAATGATTTCAAAATTACAGTTTCCAATTTTTAGTATTTACAGGTGTTTTGGTGATTTCTATGAACTTCCATGAATTTTGTCTTATCTCTATTCTATCAGAAGAGCTAAAAATGTTACTTATTATCTAAATCTGATTTGTGATTAATTCTGAAATATAAGTATTGTTTCCTCTTCACCTTCACATTGGTAAAACTCAAGTTTAACCGTATTTGTGTATTCCATACATTAAATAGTTAAAATGCTACCAAATTGTAAATCGTCATCTGTAAAATTACATTTGTAAGTGATTTTAATGTTCTGGGCTGTGTGGCTGT
This sequence comes from Diploptera punctata, assembly GCA_030220185.1. Lineage (NCBI taxonomy): Eukaryota > Metazoa > Arthropoda > Insecta > Blattodea > Blaberidae > Diploptera > Diploptera punctata. The sequence goes on from JASPKZ010010241.1 coordinate 1,158,998, forward strand.
GATCCATGACTGGTGTTCTTTTCAGACGTTTCTCCCTCAACTGCAGAAAGCATCTTCAGTGGTGAGTACTTCTAGGCGGTGTTCTTCGCAGTCAAGCCTCCAACCAGGGAACACTACCTAGAAGTACTTGCCACTGAAAATGCCCTCCGCAGTTGAGGGAGAAACGTCTGGAAGAAATGCCAGTCATGGACCACAACCACATTGCCCAGAACCTCTTAATATTATGATTACCAGCTGTGAAAACCTGCATTCAACTAATTGTAAGTGATTTTCCAAATTAAGCACTATCGACAAATGGTAAAGTAATATACAGTAATTATATTTGAAAAGAAAAATATACGCCTAGACTGGGGTTTGAACCCAGGACCTTTGACTTTCTATGTCAATGCTCTTCCATCTGAGCCACCTAGGCCTCCAATCTAAACGCGTATTTTTCTCTTACACATAGTTAATTCCCTAACCCCAAAGGTCCTGGGTTCAAACCCCAGTCTAGGCGTATATTTTTCTTTTCAAATATAATTTGTCCATCATTAAGGTGTTTAAAAACGAATAATATTAACATTAAATATACAGTAATGCTTGCCAGAAAACATTTGCATCATTTCTATAAAAATTTTACTTCATATTTTGAGAATTTTTAATCCATATGTATGTACATGTTTAACTGTTTTTATTGCATATAAATCTTAGGACTGCTCATGATCTGCTTAATGGCTGTAAACGTTTAAAGAACTCTCTATATCTATGTTTGTGCAATAATATTGAATGTGTGGAGTGTTTTGATTATAAAATATGTTACGTTGATTACAGATATCCCAGCTTTCAAAGGGCTTGTTAGGAGATGATAAAATACATTATAATATTATGTTGACATTTACATAAATGTGTCGATAATTTTCACCTTCTAGGAATTGCAAATTGTGATAATTTTATGAATGAAATAACTGACATAATTTTTTATATTAAAATATAATGATTATTTGATATATACATTATTTCAATAACTTTAATAAAAAAAGTCCTTCACTCAGGAACAGCATAAACTAAGCAAATTACTCAGTAAGTCAACTTTTTGGTCTGATTTTGCTGGTTTATGCAATATATATTTATTTTCTTAATTAAATTGTTTGTGTGTGTGTGTGTATATATATATATAGTTTTGTTGTGAGAAAACAAACATGGTAGAAACTAGTACAATTTTTAAACTTTGACTTTCAGATAAACTCCATTCATAATGATCAGACTTTGTCGAGTTTTTTTTTTTAAATATCTTTCTCATTTTATTTCAAATGTCATATGCCATGTTTTGTTGCAAAAATAAATATATAATGTGGCTTCTAGAACAATTTAAAAATTTTTGCTTCAGGTTAACCCTCCACACCTACTGGTTTATACTTGCTGGTTAACAAATTTGACCTTACTTTTTTTAATTGATTGCTATATACTGAGTTTGGTTCCAAAAATTGCTGTCCTTAGAGCTTCAACAAAATCCTGCACCACAGCTGAGCAGTTTTAAGGCATAGTGCCTGGGTGCAGAGCTACAGGACTTATGGTGGTTCAAGTCCCCATAGCAGAATATATTTTCTCATGGAATTTTGGCCAGTATGGGACCTGTGCCTACCCAGCATCATGAGTAATTTGGTTAGCTACAATAAGTAGCAGCTCCATGTTGAGAGAACCAGAAAACACTGACTAAATGATTATCCAACTCTATGATTAACACATATGGATGTGAGGCCAGCAGTCGACTGCTAGCCCAAGGGCCTTTTAGGCCTCTTGCACAATGGAGAAAGAAGAGAGCTTTAACACATATATATAACATGAAAAGAAAAATAAATGCCTGAACCGAGACCTGTTTCTTTGTATGTTTCTATCAATTACTCCACTCAGGCTCCTAGTACAAACATTGATTTTTCTTTCCTTATATACAATTATCTATCATAAGAGGCATAACAAAAAGTAATTTTTAAGGGGAATATTTTACTTTATAGCAGTAACACTTTTTTTTATTTCAATATTTTATTTATTTATATATATAAACAGGCTGTTAGGAAATTATCATTACAAACTTCTAGGTCTTATAGAGGGTGAATAAATAACTTCTTGAATAGGAACCTTTGTTCGGAAACATACCCTTTTTGTGCTACATACCTTTTTCAACTTGTTGAAACAAGTTTGCATTAAGCATTTAAATCTCCCGCATCTGCTGGGGATAAATTTACACTTATGACTCAATTACATTTACACATTCTAACATTCACTGATTTCAATGTCAAAGGAACCTCGCTTTGTCACTGTAAGAATAAGATGGAACGAGTGTATCAGAACATAATTTGCATAATGGAAACTTCATCCAAATGTTAGATATGTAAATTAATAAGTTATATGAATTAATGTATATATTAAATAATTAATTAATATAGATTGTTAATAAGTTCCTAGGTATCAGAATTTCCCAAAAATAAAATTACTTCAATTTCTGTATTTCCTTTCTGAAAGTAAGAAAATTACTTAACGAAAAAGTAGAAAAATGTAAAATCCAGGGTTGCCTGAATCAGAATCCATGTAAATATTACCCGGGGGAAAGGGACCATTCGAGTTATATTAAATAACTTATAAAATATTTTCAAAGTAAAAAAAAAAGTGGAATTTGATATCAAGATTTAGATGCAGTAACTCCTCAATAATTTTTTCAAGCCAAATGAATATTTTTTGAAATAAAGAGGGAGATTTTCTGATGTTGGGATTTTGAAGTTAGTAATTTTTCAGTAATATGTACATGTTTGTAAGAATCGAAGAACCCGAAAATGGCAATCCATTATCATAATCTAAACTTTTTTGATTATATCTTCACAGTCCGGTTCTGGTGGCATTTATAGAGGCACTCTTTTCGCATTAATTTCATTTTAATTTATTTTCAGGGTTTCATAAAGAATACTTTCTAAATTGATAGTAAATCATGTGAAGTTGCTAGGAATCTGAATAAATAAATAAGCATAATTCCTAGAATTCTATTAATTTAATATTTGTGTCAGTTATTAGCTGACAAATTAATTATTCGCATTAATTTTTATTTGTACTTCAAAAACACCTGTCTTTCTTGAAACTGCACAAACTAAAATTTTATCTTCACACATACAAATTGGGAACACATTTTGAAAATTATTTTTTCTTATGAATATCATTAAAATTTTGCACTTTTTACAAAATTAGTCTTCTGCTTCAAATTGAACTTTTCATTATAATTTGTGAAAATAATATTGATGTTTTACAAAGCACAATCACATGATTTGTCAGGATACTTCAAATCACTTTAATTTTTGTCTTATTTGTATTGTTTATGCGAGAAAAGAATGCCTCTAGTCATTTAGTTCCTTTAGAGCCATAAATGTTAGGAACAAAGTCAACCAAGTAACATCATTACATTGTCTCTTTATGGCCTGAAAAATCAATTGTGAAAGTTCCCAAATTTGTCATCCAGATAATATTGATCTAAGTGCAGTAGAATGATTATATATCTTTCCTACTTGTGTGGTGTTTTAAATCTCAGCCATGGAAAAATAGTCCCTTTTTAAAACAGTATTACTTTTTTTAAATGTGAAATCCTTGCATTTTCACTTGCAATGGTGGATAGACTTGACTTTAAAGCAGTGTGTTTGTATGTAAATTTTATTGTAAGTATAAATCAGCTTATTGTGATGTTTCAATACAGCTTTCTTCCATCACTATTGCAGGGGGTTGTAGTGTTTAGGTACAGGCAAAGTTTCTTAAATTAACTTCACAGATGTTTACAGAAAATTTCCAAATTTTCTTTACTTTTCCAATATTTCACTGTATTCACACAACAATTTGCTGATATAAGAGTCTCTTTTTCACCATTTATTTTGTAATCCAGTTCTTCACACATACTGGTGGCTTCACTCAACACATCTACTTTTTTTTACACTTGAGTCATTTCTACTTGTCCACACTTTGGACATGACTGGCTGGCCAGAATCTCGCACCTCCTTATATATGTGAGGATAGGAATAATTTGGTTGCCAGTCTAGACTTCTCTTGAATGGAAGACTAAAGAGATTCATTCTTCTAGAATCAATGTATCTAGAAAATGGTTCCTCCAGAAAGCACATCTGGAGAGGTTGTTTGCTAGCCAATCTCCTATTGGCTTATAAGGAGTCCTGCTACAGACCATGAAATAATTCAGAGTTGGCAATTTTAGCAACATATCAACAAGGGTTCACAATATTAATAAAAATATAGCTTGTTCAGTCTAAAATAGTTTATATCTTCAATGGTACTACAGTCCAATAAGGACCTCAGCCTCTTCCAAGATCCCTTTCTGTAGAAAGCTGTTCCAATTTGTTTATTTTACATTTTTTCAGGTGTTCACACAATTCCACCATCTAAAGTTAGATCTTCCTCTTAATCTGGTTCCTTGAGGGCGTGAACCAAAGATTTGTTCCATCTTCCTATTATTTGGCATTTTATTAATATGTCCAATCCATCTCAAAAGGCCAAGCTAATATTTGAAACAATATCTAGATCTCTTAATAATTGTATTAATTCTTTATTATATTCTCTTCTCTGGATGTTATCTACATTAACTGCCCTCTCACTACTTTCCTTTAAAGAATATTTAAACAATTACAGATATAAGAAGCAAGTACCCTAATTTCAGAACCATAAGTGACAGTATAATCAGTAAGAATTAAATTAATCGTGATTATTTCATACCTCATACTTCTATATTTTTTTTAAATACAGCACTGCAGTATCGGCAATTTCTTATCACCATCATCAGCTGTTTTTCTAAATGATTCATTAAAATGGAACACCAGATGGCAGTTTAGAAAATAATTCTTTAAAAGAACATCAGATGGCAGTTTCAATAATTATCAACAAAAGTAAAAATTGACAATCATAAAAACAGCTGATGATGGTGATAAAAAATTGCCGATGCTGCAGTGCTGTATTTAAAGAAATATAGAAGTATGAGGTATGAAATAATCACGATTAATTTAATTCTTATGAATTTGAACCTCATAATATTAAAAATTCCCAAATTTAATATATAAAGGTATAATCAGTGTTTTATATTTTAATTTAATATTAATATTAAAAATAATTACCTCACTTTATATACCGTCTTCTTTTTAGAATGATCTCGGAATAATTATTTTATCTTCAGTATTTTTCCAACAGTTGTTGTGTCGCGATGATTTCCCCTATCTGTTGGTAGACAGATGAACCTCAAAATCAAATCACATCCCCCAGAAATTTTCAAATGCATTAATTTCTCCTCATTTTTTTAATATAGATTCCCCCCCCCCAAACCATGAACTCTTAAGTTTTTCTAGTTTTATTAACTTTGCCTTTACATTGAATTTAATGTTTCTCTGACCAAGCATGAGTAGCTACTGCAGATTTTTCTACTTCCCCATTTTAACACTTCTAAGATGATCCTTCGCTCTGGTTTTTAAATGTATTTTTGTTTTCCCTATATAGATATTTTATCACAATCCTTAAAGGTGGAGACCCTGTATATATAATTTATCATCATCATCATCAACAAGGATTAGGCCCAATGGCCTGTTCCGATCTCATTATAGGTCGAATTGGTCCTTCCATCTCTTCAATGGTCTTCCCAATGTTCTTCTCCCTTTTGGTTTATAATTATACATTCTTCTTGGTATGCGCTGTTCATTCATTCGTAATACGTGCTGAAGATAAGCATTTTGGTAATATTTTATTCTTTCACAGGGATTAAATATATTAAGTTCTGTTCTTATATCTTCGTTTTTCTTTTTATCAGTCCTTTGGTATCCTGCTATTGCTCTCAACATCTTCATTTCAGCAGCCTCTATTTGTTTACTATCTGCCTTTGTTAATGTCCAGGTTTCACATCTATATATAAGAGATGGAACTGCCAATACTTTGTAAAACTTCAAAATAGTTTATTTTCTAGTCTTATTCAATAAAGTGCGTTTAATTGTGCCACATAGATAATTGAATCGTTGTATTTTAGTGTGTTTATCCGAATTTCTGTCATTGCCTAAATGACAACCCAAATAATTAAAATTCTGAACTTGGTCTATAATTACATTGTTTATCACTATTTTTGTTCTTATTGCACATTTTCCTTTCAGAGCTAATATTTTTGTTTTAGATGTAGATATTCTTAAATTGTATTTTAGAGAGATATTATTTAATGTATAAAGGAATTGTTGCAGAGCATTTTCTGATGCTGTCATTATTACTTAGTCGTCTGCAAAAAGCAGAGTTGTCAATACACTATTTATATTAATTTGTTCTTGCCATTCATTTATGACATGGTCCAAGTATAAATTAAATAATACTGGTGACAATGGACACCCTTGTCTTACTGGTTTATTTCTATGTTTTGTCTACTAATTTTATCTCCGCAGTCTATTTTAAAATTTGTTTCTATATATAAACTCTGAATGGCTCTTATAAGGTGTTGAGGAATTCCTTTCATTTCTAGTATGTTCCATAATTTATTTCTACTTATACTATCAAATGTTTTAGTATAATCAACAAAAGCTATATACGTGGGTAAATTAAATTCTTTTCTTTTTTCTATCAATTGGGCCATTGTAAAAACGCAATCTATAGTTGACCTACCCTTTCTAAATCCATTTTGTTCCTCACAAGAATGAATAAATATGTAGAGGAAATAAATGATCAAACATATGGAAACAATATAAATTTAATGTGGGAAATATTGAAAAATATTTTACATATATAATTTAAGAACATTAAAATATAGGCATAGCTGGCTGGAGTTTGCTGAGAACAAAACACAATACGGGCATAAAAGATATACAGTGAAAGTCCTTTAAATATCTATAGTTGCTTAAAATTAGTAGGAAGTAACACTATGAGGTATAATAATTTATTATTAAAAATATTCACCTCGTCTCATATTTTGTCTTCTTTTAGACCAGATTCTGTGCTTTTATGACCGTTGTTCTGTCGTGGTAACGCATGGCTTTTTCCCCCATCTATCAGAAGCCCGATAAACTCCAAATCAATTCACATTCCTCAGGAATTTCAAAGTTCATTCATTTCTCCTTTTTTTTTAATGGTCCAACAGGGAAGAGATCTCTGGGCCATCCCAGGAAATGCTGCATGCAAAATTCATCAGTGAGATCGTAGCAGTTGGTTGGATGAAGAAGATGATTTTTTATAATGTAGGTTTTCTTCCAAATAGAGAAACATAAATAATTCGCGGTTTGGGAAAAAATCTACTTTAAAAAAATGAGGAAGAGAGATTAATAAATTTTGAAATTCCCAGGGAATGTGATTTGATTTGCAGATTCACCAGTCTACCACAGATAGTGGAAGAAGCCATACATCATCATGACAGAACAATGGTTGTGAAAATATTGAAGATAGAATAATCATTCTGAAACCGTTCTAAAAAAATATGAAGTGAAGTTAATATTTTTAATATTAAATCTATAATTGCTATTGGAACAAATTGAACAATTAGTAAAATTTATTATGAATTTGTATCTCTCCACACATGTGTAAAAATGCTGTGAACAATTGTAATGTAGCTAGTTTTGGAGCTGCTGGCACTGGCTGAGTTTCGTGTCTTCCTCTTCCACACTAGTAATCCTATCATATGAATAACAATATTGATTATTTATAATAATTCAACATTCAATTTTTCTTTTCATTTGCTAATTAATTGAAACATTCATGTACATGATTGCTTATGGTTATATTTTCATATACATGGTTCTATTATTTTAATATTAGAGTTAATACAGAATGGTCTATTATATTCTCTAAGGGCTCATGCACATTGGAGCAACAATAAACAAAGCAGTGCTCCTACACCAGAGAAAAACAAGCATTTACATTAAGGTGGTCCATATTGGATCAACGTCTTAATGATCTGAGCTTTAATGAATCTTGGCAGATTGTTGTTTTTAATTTGCTGTAATTTTTTTAATTGCTGCTGTTATCCTTTGTTTTACTGTGTGACATCATTATTAAAAATATTTGTTATGCAGGAACTGCATAAACTAAGTGAATTCCTCAACAAGTCGAATTTATGCTGATTTCAACTCAATTTCTGATACCAGCTTATTTAAAGGTGTTGGACTGCAGCAAAAACAAATCATGCATAACTATAAATTATTACCTTTTGCATATTCTTGAATAATTTGACACAAATTTAAATATATATATTTTTTTTTTCCCATCACTTATTAAAAATATTAAATAAACTGAAGCAATGTATCTTATAAGATGCATTGCCAATTTAAGGGTGATTAATGGTATGGTATACATTGCGACGAACTAAACATGGTGGTTGCTAAAGCAAATTTTAAATATTGGGTTTCAGGTAAACCCCACTTTTAATGGTAGGATTTTGCTGATTGTTGGAGAGTACTTTCCTCATTTTATTCTTTTATTGTATACTGAGTTTTATTGCAAAATATTGGAAATTGCAATCGCTAGAACATTTTTTAAATGTTTGTTTAATATAAACACCTACTCTTAATGGTCTGATTTTGCTGCTTAACTAACTTGACCACACTGTTTTAATTAATTGCTTATATGCCAAGTTTGGTTTTGATAAAAATATTGGCCATGATGATTTTTTAGTATAACTATATAGGATCGATTTTGATCAGAATAGGTCTGGTCCTCACCCAGCATTGTGAGGAATTTAGGTAGCTAAGAAAGTAGCAGCTTAAGTTGAGGAAACCGGCTATAATGGCTGGAGGGGCCCAATATGCTGACACATGTCACCCCTATAGTGGTTGTGTAATCATTTACCTCTGTAATTAACACATGTGGAAATGAGAACAGCAGTCAGCTGGTAGGCCAAGGGCCTTCTAGGCCTGTCACATCATGGATTTTTTTAGATAGGATTGGTGAAGATTTGGGGGGGGGAGAACAACCTCAATAGCTTCATTCCTTTGGAATTTGTTAACAATATGAATATGTAATTTTAAAAGGGCTGTACCAAAACTGTACACTGGAAAGACAGGTGTTGACACAGGCCCACTTGCCATTGAGTCCCTTTGAAAATATCATACACTGCTTTGTATATACAGTTTTAAGAAATTAACATGTAGATATATTAGCTATTCTATGCCAGGAATCCACTCATTTTATTTTGTTAGGTGAGAAAATGGGCAAATTAGTGTTTGACAGATTAGTTTACAGTTTAATGGGTAATCTGACACACCATAAGGAAACGTTGGCTATTCTGTTTCAGTAGTGACTTATGTAAGTGGGGATCTGGCATAGAATCGCCGAGATTTTTTTGTTAAATCATCTACACCCAATTACTTTTCATCCAGTCTAATGTCCCCATTCTGGGGGTCAAATTACCACATTTACATGTCTTACAAATATTGCAGTTCCTAAACTAGTTGATTTACAATATATTTTTAAGTCTATTTAGTATTACTGTATGTCTTAATCTTTTTTTATATTTATAGCTGGGAAATTTGAATTGAGGATTTGATATTGGCAGCTCTGGTATAACTGGTCGTGTGTTTTAGAGTTGTTTCAGAATGTTCAGTTTATGAAGGACAGCATGTACTGCTACTATTTAATAAAATGTTAAAACTATAGTCTGGAGAGATATAATTGGTCCTACACTGCCATCCTTAGCCAAAAGAAACATCTCAACTTTTTTTTTTAATTTTCAGTTTTTCTTACCATGTTAATGATTAAGTGGTCACTATTTACTAAGCTAAATAGTCATATTTGTACAGTAAGTCACAAAAAATGCTAATGAATTTTAAATAAATTTTATTAAAGTCCTATGCAAAATATCAATACCATTGTTTCCTAAACTGTTTAATGCCCTAGCATAAATATTGCTACTATTAACTATAACTCGTCTCGTAGACTGCGATGGGCAGGACATGTTGCATGTATGGGGAATGGGAGACTTGCATGGAAGCTTCTTGTAGGAAAGCCAGAGGGAAAACGCCCAGTTGGTAGACCAAGAATGAGGTGGGAGAATAACATTAACTATGATTTGAGGGAAGTAGATTATACAGGGAATGATTGGAAAGCATTAGCTCAGGATAGGGATGTATGGAGAGCTTATGTCCGTGCGGCCATAAACCTACGGGTTCGATAGTGCCAGTGAGTAAGTAAGTAAGTATTAACTATAACTCACTGGCATTATTGAACCTGTAAGTTCATGGCTGTGTGGACATAATCTCTCCATACTTCCCTATCCTGAGCTAATGTTTTCCAATCATACCCTATATAATCTACCTCCCTTAAATCATAGTTAATGTTATTCTCCCGTCTCATTCTTGGTCTACCAACTGGGCATTTTCCTACAAGAAGCTTCTATTCACCTCTTTCATTCCCCATCTGTGCCATATGTCCTGTCTATTGCATTCTCGAGACTTAACTGAACTGTTCTTCTTATATTGGCCTTCCTATAAAGACTATGTAGCTCACTGTTATGTAGTCTTTCCATTCACCTGTCTGTTCATCTCTATTTGGTCCAAAAATTTTCCTAAGAACTTTATTCTCAAATACTTGTAATATCCTTTCCTCCCTTAAAGTAAGAGTTGCATTCATATAATATAACTGGAAGAATAACAGTCTTATATATCTTCAGTTAAACATTTTTTGAAAGGAGTTGGGATAAGTAGAGTCTCTGTAATGCATAATAGCATGCATTTCCAGAATTGAGCCATGTTTATTTTTTTTTGTGCATATCATTCATGTTTGTAATAACTGTTCCTAGGTATTTGAATTCAGCCACTTCTTCAAAATTTCCCTCATTTGTCATTAGCTGTCCATTTCCATTATATAATGTATTTTTATATGTGAACATATTTATTGATATTTACTTCCACTCCTAATTTCTTAGTGTTACTCAATAGTGTGTACATGAAATTCATCGGGAGAACTTTTTTTTTTTAAACAACTCACCTCATAGAATTCATGTTTTCCACGATACCGTGGTTTCAAACACAATCGTGTTCATCCTCAGTCATAACTCCGACTGATGAAATCTTTCGGCTGTCAACTGTTCTATTATCACCATCTTAAGCACTGCCATCTATGGTAGAATTTATGAACTTCGAAATAAAATTTATTTCGTTACGAATATCAAAATTCATTGATCTACCTTTATTTTTTTTTAATGTATATCTTCTCCCAAACTATTCCTAATGAAATAAATTTTATTTTGAAGTTTATAAATTCAACCATAGATGGCAGCACTGAAGATGGTGACAATAGAACAGTTGATGGCCGAAGAATTTCATCAGTCGGAGTTATGACTGAGGATGAACACAATTGTGTTTGAAACTGCGGTATCGTGGAAAACATGAATTCTATGAGGTGAGTTGTTTAAAAAAATATTCTCCAATGAATTTCAATGATTATACCTCATAATGTTTACTTCCCAACATTAATTTAATATAGTGTGCACATGTTTGCTCCATAGTATCGTCTCACTACTATTATGATTTTTTTATTTAAATTTATCACTCACACTGAAGGACAAATTAATATTTTAAATGACTATTTACTCATGCCACAAATGCTAGTCAATGACCAATCACGTTTCAATTAATCTTGTTTTACAACCAATGACAGTTGTGTTTCACCTCGCTCTTTAGCAGCTCCTGCTTTTGTGATAAAGAAAGCTCATCCTTTTTAATGTTCTAAACAGGTCAAAGCATTATTTTTCTCCAACAAATACATTGAATATAGCAAATAATGAAAAAATTTTTCTCTTCAAATTTAATTTATCTTTCATTGAGAAATGTTAAATTAATAATAAAAAAAAAAACATCATTAGAGGCCTTACTGGCTTTTAAAAGTAATGTTAAATTTCCAATAAATGTCTTCTTAACTAAGAAGCCGCCATTTGCAAAGATAGAAACAATGGTTTCAAAAGCATTTGGCGATAGGGAATTACAACATATATAAGAGAAAAATTTGCGTCTAGATCGTAACTCGCCTCGATAGCTCAGTTGGTAGAGCACTTGGCCCGGAAGCCAGGGTCCCGGGTTCGAGTCCCGGTCTAGGCGAAAATTTTTCTCTTCAAATTTAATTTATCTTTCATTGAGAAATGTTAATTAATAATAAAAAAAAAAACATCATTAGAGGCCTTACTGGCTTTTAAAAGTAATGTTAAATTCCAACAAATGTCTTCTTAACTAAGAAGCCGCCATTTGCAAAGATAGAAACAATGGTTTCAAAAGCATTGGCGATAGGGAATTACAACGTATATAAGAGAAAAATTTGCGTCTAGATCGTAACTCGCCTCGATAGCTCAGTTGGTAGAGCACTTGGCCCGGAAAGCCAAGGGTCCCGGGTTCGAGTCCCGGTCTAGGCGAAAATTTTTCTCTTCAAATTTAATTTATCTTTCATTGAGAAATGTTAAATTAATAATAAAAAAAAAAAAAAAACATCATTAGAGGCCTTACTGGCTTTTAAAAGTAATGTTAAATTTCCAATAAATGTCTTCTTAACTAAGAAGCCGCCATTTGCAAAGATAGAAACAATGGTTTCAAAAGCATTTGGCGATAGGGAATTACAACGTATATAAGAGAAAAATTTGCGTCTAGATCGTAACTCGCCTCAATAGCTCAGTTGGTAGAGCACTTGGCCCGGAAAGCCAAGGGTCCCGGGTTCGAGTCCCGGTCTAGGCGAAAATTTTTCTCTTCAAATTTAATTTATCTTTCATTGAGAAATGTTAAATTAATAATAAAAAAAAAATAAATAAATAAATAAATAAATAAAAACATCATTAGAGGCCTTACTGGCTTTTAAAAGTAATGTTAAATTTCCAATAAATGTCTTCTTAACTAAGAAGCCGCCATTTGCAAAGATAGAAACAATGGTTTCAAAAGCATTTGGCGATAGGGAATTACAACGTATATAAGAGAAAAATTTGCGTCTAGATCGTAACTCGCCTCGATAGCTCAGTTGGTAGAGCACTTGGCCCGGAAAGCCAAGGGTCCCGGGTTCGAGTCCCGGTCTAGGCGAAAATTTTTCTCTTCAAATTTAATGAAAAGATTCCTCGATTTTACTGAGTTGTTAACTAGAAAAATAAATGAATAACCCGTAATGTTGATTATGATATATAGTTTGATGTGTTTCATTATTTCTCCACTTGGGTACACTCTTACAATATTGCGATCTTATTTGGCAATAAATATGATCAAGCAGCAGTGAATGAACATAACCTCACATTTCTGAGTTGTTTTCAAACATGGCCGTTTACATTAAATATATAAATATTTTAAAATGACTATAGTTAAACAATGATTTGTGAGTAAACAGCTTAATTTTATTCGTTAAATAGTCCTAACAAATGCCACTCTTGATTTCCAAATTCTCTAGATAAATTGGAAATCACTCATGGCATTACTTATGAGAAATTTTTTGCTAAAACTGGGATTTGAACGAAGAACAAAGGTTCACAACCTCAGGCAAATGAGATTGTAAAAGAGAGAAAAATCTCCATTCAAAGTGTGATGCTTCGGTAAGCATTAATGGTCTAATGCATTAGAACATAAAACCAGAGACAGGTTCAAATCCCAGTCTGGGCAAAAAAATGTTCTCTTCAAATATTAATGTATCCTTCAGTATGAGTGATAATTTAAATTAAAACATCACAATATAAGTTTTATTGCCTATAATAGTAGTGTTAAAATCCCACTTAAATTATTATTTAATAATAAGCTGCAAAATGGCCTCTAGAACGAAGGTTTGCGGCCTCGGGCAAGCGGGATTGTATAAGAGAGGGAAAAATTTCCATTCAAAGTTTGATGCCCAGCTAACATAATGGTCTAATATAAAATAGAAACCTTGATTTAAAATCCCAATTTGGGTAAAAAAAAATTTCTCTTCAAATATTAAATGCTACTATTAAGATGTTAAATATAGAATTGGTACCTGGTAAGTCAGTCGTCCTCAACTAAATTATTGAATAGTTCCAATATGGAGGCCTTTCAAAAACAATGTTTCATTTTAACTGGTACTGATGTTGTTGTGTAAGTTGTACAATGTGTTTATGTCTGTAGGTGTGTTCTCATTGAGTAGGTCTGTATTCTTTAAACCTGTTGTACAACCTATACAACAACATCAGTACCAGTTAAAATGCAGAAGATGAAACATTGTTTTTGAAAGGCCTCCATATTGGAACTATTTAATAATTTAGTTGATGACGACTGACTTACCAGGCACCAATTCTATATTTAACATCATATTACATAACCTCAACGGTGCTTTAATATGATTTCAAAAGTGTTGATTGCTACTATTAGTTAAAAAAGTTAGTGTGGTTTCGAGGTAGCATTCTGCCTTGTCACGCAGTGGGCCCGGGTTTGATTCTTGGTCAGGACAGGCTCCTGGGTGAGGTTTTTTCGGGGTTTTTCCTTACCTTAAAGACAAAGTTAGGAATCTTAGAATTCAACAGTCCCCGAAAATCATCCGGCCATCATCATTATCCTTATCATCCTTCACAGGTGTGGAAAGCAACGGGAAGCTACCACACCTATAATTTCCTAGTAAAGCTGCAAAGCATAGCATGAAAATGCTATGATTACAGTGAAAGACCTGCCCTCGGGCAGAATTACTATGGATGGATGAATTAATTAAAACTGTATTACTTAAAATACTATAGCCTGAAAACTTCAAGTAAAACACTGGCTTGTACACACTGGACTGTGTGTCAAAAATGCTAGAGAAACAAACAAACATACTAATGTGGTATTGTCCTATCTGCTGAAGCTTCTCAGGATGGGAAACTTACACCTGTATTACTCACAGACAGCTGCATAGTGAGCTTAAATTATTTCAACAATGTAGATTTTCCTTTATGTATTTACAAGGAGTTCCATTGACAATTTGTCAAACCTAATAAAAACAAAAAATTGGTAGTCAACAAGTCCGTAGCAATGTTATCGTTTTGGATCCTATCTTGAATACATTCAAGAAAGAAGTGAAGAAACCATTCTTGTGCCAATACATATAGGGGTTTGTTCTATTGCCTGTGAAGGTTACGCACCACCTCAATGGGATTGGTGCCTCACAGAGTGAAAGACAAAAGATCGATAGTTAACATATATTCTGGGGTTTTACTGGAAGTTGTCAAGCTGTATACATCATAATACAATGTTGCAACAAACAAATTGGTGCAGAATGCAATTTAACAAATTGCTCATTTACTGAATGTTTAAAGATCTTGAAATACTTCTTTTTTGGCTTAGTAAGGCAAAATAGAACAGTGGTGTGGCCAGACTAATTATTTTGGGTGGGTCTAGATATTACAGAGTTTATAAAGCCCTGACTCTTCTCCTGACAATGCCACTCTCAACTGTCATTCTTGGAAATCTTATTAATAACATGCAAAATTATGACAAATAATCATGTAAGCCACATACAAGACATCAGGGGTATAAGTGCTGTCCTTTTCACAGTCATCAGGGACGGTCTACAGAATCAAAAGATGCCTATACAACATAGGGTCAAAATTTGATAGTCTTATCAGAAAAAAAAATTATGTTTATATTTTACTTGAGATATACTGCTTGTTTCGTTAGTAAAATACAAAAACAATTACACTGGTAGGTGTATCTACCAAGGAGTTAATATTAGTTTTAAAAATATTCATGTTATTTTTGCCATTTTTGTTAAATTAAATAATAATGTATGCTTACATTTGCTAATAATCTGGAATGAGAGGTGTGGCAACATGTTCAGGAGGGTTGAAACAGCTAAGTCCAAATTCCCTGTCTCAACTCAGCTGTATGCAGTAAACACCCTTCTCTCCATCCAGCAACATTGCCAAATGTCCAAAATTGTAAACTTTAATAATTAGTTTTTTTATTCGATGCCCCAGGTTGTCTTTTTGACATTTCTGGTGTTCTTTCCTGGCATGACTTACTTGTAACCCACTTCTGAGGTTGGGGTGCCTGGAAGGCAGGGTTATGCAAGCCCCGATGATATGAGAGTTGATGATGATGGTAATGATGCACCAGGAGAGGACTTATTCCTAAGCTTAATTTAATCAGGTGAATATGATATTGATGATTGATGGCCAGATGGTTTTCAGGGACCATTTGGACCTTAAAATTTCCTGACATTTAATCTTACAGGTGAGGAAAAACACCCAGAAAACTTGTCCCGGCTGTGGATCGAACCTAGGCCCTCTGCATGATAAGGTAGCATGCTACCTCGAGACCACAGCAGTTACAATTTTAAAAAAATGTGATGGCCTTTTTATTCTTTAAGATATGAATCGGTTAAAATAATGGCACTTATACCCTTTACACTCTGTATACAAATGCTTCAAAAGGTGAACTAGAGCTATAGAAAATTCCTAGCAACAATCAGTCCATCACAGATGACAGATCCTTCAACTAATCTCAACATTTTCTCCCTAACGATGGATAGAATTGCTAAATTACAAAGCCTTGTGCTTGACATGGTTATCCCGATGTAAGTTTTTATAATAATTCTTTCTGCAGATGCAGTTGTGATGGGATAGATCAATATTTTTGTAAAACTTGGGAGATACTGGTAATCAAAGTCATACTCAGATTTCATCAAAATTCTGTCAGGTCAAGTTTCCTGAACTACTTTTCTTAGTTACTAATTCCCAATTCTTATACTGTTTCTCAATTTCTTTAGATTATTTCCAATCCAGCCAGTTGAATCTAGTTTTATCATCATCATCTCCCATACAAGTAAGGCTTAAAGACCTATTATGATCTCAAGCCTGGATTTTCAATCCATTTCTTCTTCAAACAAATCAAAGATCTCTCTCCATTAGGATAATAGTGAACATGGTATTAATACTTGTAGCTGTGGCTTTAATCTTCATTTGAACTTCACATGGGTTGCATGTTTTAGGAAGGACATAAACACTGTCCTTTATGTAACTCTACAGAAAAAAATCACATGGGGTTAAATTTGGGGAGTCGCAGAAGCAACTTCATAGGAGCAGGTAAAAAAAGGTAAAACAAAAAGGAAAAACAGTATAAACGAAAAAAAAAAATCAAATGAATTGGAGACAAGAGTTGACTCTTGAATTATACAAATTACATTACTAGGATAAGAAGGGTGAGATGACATCATAGTATACAATCAAGAATATTACTATCTTGAATAGCTGTATTACTGCACAAAGTCACTGTCCAGTAATGAGAATATTTGGAAAGGAAATAGGTCATATGTAAAACATCATTAATGAAGATTTACTACTGTTTATAATTAATTTTATTTGTTAAAAATTGTTTTGTCAATGAATAGAAGCTATATCGTTCTTTGTATTTGATAATATAGGAGATACATATGTAATATTTTGACATGTAATTGAGATTCTTGGTGTATCAAGCAAGCTACAGTTCATACATTGACATACGATGAACGACGTTCGTTGCAGAGTTGTTTAAAATAGGCCAGACAAATAACATACAAACACAAAGCATTCTATTTAAACATACATTGTTTGATTACAGTAAAGCAATTGACTTTTAGATTAACAAATAAATACATCAGAATACTTAATAATTTTTTTTTCATATGTATAATCAAGGAAAACATAAATGTATACACCATCTTTAAAGTAAGTCATATTTTAATAAATTTATAATTCAAACGCTATAATATCTAAGCTGACAATTGATGGCTCACTGGACATACAGTTTTTTTTTTTTTCTGTGAGGCATTGCATTACAGTGCCTCGGATGTGGGCACTGTGTGTAATGCGACTAATATCGAAGTGGTAGTCCAACTCTTGTAAAATTGGAATTGCAAATAAAGCATATTATGCTCTTCTCCACATATTAAAGATCCAGTCTGTTCATATATGTACTAAAATCAAGATATATAAAACATTGATTAGACCAATTGTTACTCATGGTTCCAAAACTTAGGTACTTTATTCTTATATCTGTAATCGTTCAAAGGTTTTTTGAAAGGATATCTGTAATCGTTCAAAGGTTTTTTTAAAGGAAGGTACTAAGAGTATTGGAAGCCATTAGTGTAAATAACATCTACTAAGAGTATTGGAAGCAGTTAGTGTAAATAATATCTACTAAGATTATTGGAAGCAGTTAGTATAAATAACATCTGAGAAAAAAATATAATAGAGAATTAACATATTTTTTAAGAAATCTCGTTACTGTCTCAAATATCAGGCTTGGCCATTTGAGATGGATTGGACATATTAATAGAATGCCAAATAATAGAAAGATGAAACAAATCTTCTGTTCGCAACTTCAAGGAACCAGATTAAGAAAAGATGGTAGGATTGCACGTGTCAAGACCTTAAAAAATGTAAAGTAAACAATTGGAGAAAGTTTTCTGTAGAGGAATGTCTGGAGGAGGAAAAGGTCCTAGTTGGACTGTAGAGCCATTGAAAAAAAATAAGAAGTTCAATTCTTGCCAGACTTTGAACGTGTCTGGTGTGATTGTAGCTGTGGCTTCTTTAATCTTCATTTGAACTTCACATAGGTTGCATGTTTTAGGAAGAACATAAACACTGTCCTTTATGTGACTCTACAAAAAAATTCACATGGTGTTAAATCAGGAAGTCGCAGAAGCAATTTCATAGGAGCCCTGTCAAGAGGTCTTACTCGTCTAGCTAACATTCTGGAAGCTCATGATTAAATAATTGTGAATCTGACAGTGATAATGAGGTGGTGCTCCATCTTGCTGAAACATATAATCATATGAATCCTCATTCACTTGTGGTGTTAACCGAAGTTAAAGTATCTCTAGCTAAGATGTGACATGGTGCAGAAAGTATTCAGCTTGGATGAATTTCATTCATACTCAATAATTTTGTGTGGATTCGTGGTCCCCCAATTTGGCAGTTATGATGACTTTTCCAGAAAATTCCATTGTTGCACACAGCCCAACATCAGTCAACGGAGGAAACTTCAATGTAAAAAAACCTTCATGTCCAGTTTGCATCATATCTGTGTGTGTGTGTGTTCTAGTGCTACCAATGCACTTTATGTGCTTATTGTTCTGTGTTGGGTGGAATAGATGGCGTTAATATGGTCTATTTTCAATGTAAAAGTCACTTCGGCAGATCACTTTACACAGATTATGTATTCTTATATTGTGTACAGATAGGAGTTTAGGACAAGTATATGTTTGTGTTGTGTAAAGTGTCTTATATGAGGGATGATGATGATGAGAAGGGAGGTGAAACCCATTGTCAGTGCATAGTCTACTCCTACCTAAAAGCATCAAGAGAGTCGTCAGGCTCAATGTCCCCATATTCTATTCTATTGTAATTCTGCCTTAGGGCAGGTCTTTCACTGCAGTCATAGCATTTTCATGCTATGCTTTGCAGCTTTACTAAGGAATTATAGGTGTGATAGCTTCCCATTGCTTTCCACACCGCTGATGGATGATATTGGTAAGGATGATGATCATGGCCGGATGATTTTCGGGGACCGTTGGGCCCTAAGCTTCCTGATATTTGTCTTACAGGTGAGGAAAAACACCGAAAAAACCTCACTCAGGAACCTGTCCCGACCAGGAATCAAATAGGCCCCCTGCGTAACAAGGCAGCATGTTACCTCGAGACTACAGCGGTGGACATGTCCCCCATATAATAGATGAATTGCTATCAACAGTACCACAAGACTTCTCAACATATGTACTGTGGAAAATTTGCAATTTGATGCAGGAATCTGGTGCACAATCTAACAATTAAAAATTGTACACCACCACCTCTCCTGGTCCCAAGATTGAAAATGGACAATCAAATGTCAGCTTAGGTAAGATGGTGTTTGAATTATAAATTTATAATAATGTAACTGTTTTTTAGAGACACGGTGTATACCTTTCAGAGAATACTTTTATAGAAAATGAAGTCACGAAATTACATCATGATGGGATAATAGAAGAAAGCAAATCACCTTGGAGGGCTCAAATGTTAATTACGACAAATGAGTCACAAGAAAAGAATGGTACCAGATTGCTCTCAGACAGTACACAAATATGCATTGCTTAGAGAGGTAGTTCTGTGATACAAATGAATAGTCACTCACCCTCCACCTCTGGGTCCTGAGTCATACCTCTGTCACTCCATATGCAATTCATGGTGGATGAATTGGAGCCAGCATAGGTTTTTCTCAAAATTTCTCTCATTTTTCCCTGCCAGGAACTAGATAACACAATTGTCCATATTCATGTCATCCATTTAGCTTAATTTCATCTCCTCTTGTGATGGTGTGACAGATCTGTTCACCTCATATATCATAGGCAATATGAGACTTAAGGGGAGACAGCTGGAAAGATGGATAAAAATTATTTAGTAATAAAAAAGTATCTCTGAGTGAGGGGTATATGTTATAAATATTTTTTTATATTAAACAAATTATTTATTTCAATCAGCCATAACCCTATGTTTAATTTTAAATACAATTCTTATCACCTCATATCCTACCTTCTAATTAATTAGAAGGCAGGATATGAGAGGTGATAAGCATTTTATTTTAAATGAATTGTTTATTTTAATCAGCTATAACCCTCTGTATTATATTTTTTTATGTTAGATAAATTATGCTTTAAAATGTATTGTAACAATAGACTAGAATCGTACTATTCTAAGTTTATCTTTTTTATAATTCTTTTAGGTTAAGTGAATGCTCCATGTCCAATGGCATTGTGAGAATAAAACAGGAATTCAACATTTTGATTACTAATGGCAGTGAGCAGTGAGACATTCACTTAATCTCATAACAATAATTCTAAAAAGTGGACCTACAACAGTAAGGTTTTAGTTTAATATAATAAATTTGGGAATTTTTACATTATGAGGTTTTCTTAATAAGAATCAAATGAAATGTGAATTCATCTTAGAAAATTACTTCTTCAAAAGTACTCCACATGGCAGCCTAGAAAATTACTGGCAAAAAAATTGACAGTCATGAAAACAGCTGAAGATGCAAAAGATGTTTTTTCCGATACTGCAGTTCTGTGTTAAAAAAATAAATGTATGAGGTAAGAAGAATTCACGATTCATTTGATTCTTATTAAGGTTCTAGTTGATTGATATGCATTTTTAGATATCTTAAACCATTTAGTTTGAATTGCCGCAATTTAGTAAAATAGTCACAAAATCAAATTTTCATCAATTAAAAAAACCACCTCAACTCAGGGTCAGGTCAAGGGTGCTGCCCAACAGATGAAACAAAATGAAAATTTGTTGCAACGTTTCTCCACATTCATCTCATTTCTTTCATTTATCTGCCCCCATGTTGGTGTGCCAAGCATTGTTGGCCGGCATTCTTTTTTATTCACAGACCTCTAATGTAAGGGACTTAATCACATCTCTTCCCTTGACCCAGCCCTGTGTCAGACCTGAGTTGAGGAAGAGATTGAAGATGTCTAAATAATACATTATATTAATAAAAATTAATTAAATGAGTTGTACCTCATCTCATATTTCATGTTCAAGCAAGGAAACTGCAGTTTTCAAGAGGAATCCCTCCCATCTTCAGCCAACATCATGACTGGATGGGAGAGATTTCTCTTTAAAACTGCAGTTTCCGTGTTTGAAGAACACAAAATATGAGGTGAGATACAATTAATTAATTTTCATTAATTGGAAACCTTATGTTATTTCCCATAATTTATGAATATATATATATTTTAAAAGATAAATGCATCCTTAACACAATGTTTTTATTAATGTCAGATATTAGAATCAGAGAGATGATTTTTTTTTATTATGAGTTATGTTTTACCTCTCTTCAGAATCAACTTCTCATAAATGCTACTGAGATCTTTATATTTTCCTTGATTTATTCTGAATGACATATTTTATACATATTAACATTTTTCAAAGAAACTTGTAACACTTTAAACTGAATTACTGTCCAGAGTAAGTTTGTAACCTTCACAAAAAAAATTGTCAAATAATTCAACATTGGTTGAATGCATCTTAATATACTTGAATGATTTGTCTGCCATGCTGGCTCAGATACTGCTTCCTGATTATTAGGCCAAGTTTGATACCTGGCAGGTTGAAAATTTTAATTGTAATTTTTTTTTTATTTTGGGTCTAGCAGGGGTGATGGTGTACAAATTTTAATTGCTAGATTGTGCACCAGATTCCTGCGGTACACATGTGAGAGGGCATTTAGTATTCTAGATAGTGATTCGTCCATTGGTTGGGAATGTTAAGCCTGGTGGTCCTGTTAGGGTCGAATCTTTGAATGCATTAGACCGTAAAAGGCGTTCTCTGCTGAGAAAGTTTTATCCTAATATGATTTTGCTTACTCAGAAATCTATTCATGCGATAATAATTGTTGAAATTCGTAAGCTACCTGACGAGGTAACTTAAGATAGAAACTTATCATGAGAATCCCGAAGGGAACCGATGTAGTTTGAAACCTTGCCGCTTTATCCAAGATGTCGGACCTTGAAGACTTTGATCATGTTTTCGGTATACGCGGAGAAGAGGAATTTGATAGAGTCTACCAAAGAATTCAACTGGAAGAACAGGAGAATCGGCGTAATATTGCGCGATGCAGACGTCATTGTATACGGTATTATTTGCAGGATGCAAGCGTAAATGCATTCCTCTGTAGCAGACGAAAATAACGGAAGTGGTTTTATCGCTGAGAATTCTGGGTAATTCCTTGCCAATATTACAAAATGACGACTTTCATGCATGACCAGTTTGTGGGTAGCTAATTCGATCTTTGTACTTGCTCACTGTGAGTCAGCTCACCAGTGATTGGAAGTAATTTGAGTAGAGACTGATGTATTTGCATGCGGCCCTTAGTGGTTTTTGACAGGAGTAGGTTACATGCCAATACAGGGTTTCACCATCTCCCTTCTCTTCATCATCGTTCCTCATACAGCACACTTTACACTACACAAACACACACATACACTTCTTTCTGTACACAATACAAGAATACATCATCTGCCTAAAGTGGTCTGCCGAAATCATGCATAAATTGAAAATAGTTCATATTAATACCGTCTGTCTGCCCAGAGTGGAACCTGAAGCACATGAAAGTGCGATGGGTGACATTACAAACCTACGCACATGATTGAAGCAGAGATGTTGAAAAGTAGATGGGCTCAGTGGTCTAAAGGTTCAGTTCCTTGTTCCTGGTCCCGAGGGTTTTTAGGAAGTAAAAATCCAAGGAACAAGTTATTCAGGAGAGACTTTAACCAATGGGTCCTGTGTCAATGCGCTAACCATTTGTAACTCACTGATATCTGTAGGGAAATAAGCATAACTAAATTAATTTACTTTTTAGGAATTAACACTGAGATATTATTTATTTTCTTAAATAACTAAATTAACTTGGTTAAGTAATCCTGCAAGGGATCACCCTTGCCCCTTATGGTGATGTATGGATACAGACAGACAGGCCAATAAGTATAGGAACTTCTTGCCAAACATATGAGAAAGACAATAACTGTGTTCTCCGCACTTCTTATATCAACAATAATATTTTGATGTTATATTTCAAATTAACATTTTCCAGAATTGGATATAGTTTTATTTTAGAAAGAAAAATTACGTTCTACCCTTTCATCTGCACCCTATCAGAAGTTACTTATTCAACTAATTTAGTTTTGCTTATTTTCCTACACATGTCCACAAGTAACGTGTGGTGAGCACATCACCTCAAAGAGACTTGTAGTAGGAAACTCTAAGATATTACATTGATGGAAAAGACTGATTAAATTTTGGTCAGAAGCTCTAATTTTAGGTTTGAGGTTCTTTTATGAGCCTGAAAATCTTCAGACTCAGGACTTACAGCTTAAAATCCCTCCCGGAGAACTTGTTCATTGGAATTTTCCATCCTAAAAATTCCATCGACACCGGCCAGGCTTGAACCTGCGACCCTCAGGATCAGAGGCAAGGATTTTAACCCCTAGACCACTGAGGCCGATACTCTTATTCAGTAATTGCAGATAATACCTTATAAAAATTATAGCAATTATTAAGAACTCAAATTTAAAAAGTCCACAATTAAAAGCTATTGTTCTCTTTCGATTTTATATATATAGGACATGATCGTTTGGCTCCCCATGTATGAGTACGTCCTCCCTACTCCAAATCGTGAGAATAAAATACTGCAATAGATATATCCTCAGATGTGTTAAAATTTAACACATACGGACCCTTATTGGAAGCAAGAAGAGAAATCGGAGAACTGCAATATTGGGATATTTTTATGTATATTGAAAGATAAATTAATTTTTGAATTGAAAAATTTTCACCCAAACTGGATTTGAACCCAAGATCTCTAGTTTTACATACTAGTGCATTGGCCACCATGCTATCTCGGCATCACACTTTAGGTGGAAATCTTTCTCTCTCTTATATAATCCCATGTGCACACAAGAGTGAACCTTCATCCAAAACGCCACCTATTAGTTTTTCAAGAATATTTTTTTATAGGATGTTAACGCTACTATTATAGCTGTAATGCTAATATAGTGATTTTTTATGTAAATTTATACACTCACATAGTTTGCACTTGCATTTTTCTTCTGGGTTATGGCGCTTCACTGTTGTGCATATCCTGTGGTGTCTGAGGTCATATCTGGCTGCTGTCCATTCCCTGTAGATCATCGCATCCGTTGCGTAGAACTCAGGCCATATCTGTTCTCTCTTCTTGTTGAGTTCCCACAGCAGTTCTTTGTAGGCATCTGTTGCCGGCACGAGGAGGTCCAGGTGGAGCTCTTCTATGAAGAATGGTTCCTTTGTCAGTATGTATGTTAGACATGAAGGCGTGTATTTTGATACGCTTAGCGCTATCTTTAAAAAGTGTGCTTTGACTTTCTCTATTTCCTCTAGGTTTGCCTTATTTAGGTTCTTCCAAATCACTTCTATTCCATAGGTCATGATTGGTGCTATTTTTAAGCGGAAGATGGTCATTGCTGTCTCCAGGGATTTAGCTTCTTAATTAATGATACAAACAACATCAGTGAAGAAATTGGAAGAATTCAAAATGCTAATAAAGCATACTTTGGATTATTGAGATTCTTTAAGTCAAGGCTACTTATAAGAGGAACAAAATGTAATCTTTAAAATTCATCGGAGAACATATTTTTTAAGAAATTCACCTCATAGGATTCATGCTTACATGACACAGTTGTGTTTGAAACTGCGGTATCATGGAAGCATGAATGCTATGAGGTGAGTTGTTTAAACAAAATGTTCTCCGATGAATTTTAATGATTATACCTCATAATGTTTACTTCCCAACATTAATTTAATAAAATGTAATCTATATAAAACCCTGGTAAAACTAGTATTAATATATGGCAGTGAAACATAGACCTTGTCCAAGACCGACATATCAAGACTGAGTTCATTTGAAAAGAAAATATTAAGAAAAATATATGGCCCAACATGCGACAAGATATAACTCTGAGCTCTATCAAATGTATAAGTTTCCTGATGTGGTTACATCAATTAAATTTACAACACTGTGATAGATAGGGCATGTAAAAAAATGACTGCACATGAGATACCCGAGAAAATTATAAAAAGTAAATTTGAAGGAAAAAGGAATGTGGGACGACCGAGACTGGGTTGGATGGTTGCAGTTTCAGACGATTTGAGAATTGAGGGATGGTGGCTTTGCCAGAGACAGAGATGCCTGGAAGAGGGTTCTGAGAGAAGCCATGGCTCGAATCAGGCAGTAGTGGTACTGCTGATGCTTGAACATTAATAACCAACCAATCAGTGTAAAAATGAAGATTACAACCTTTACTGGACAAACATTCATAATGATTAACCTTATTTTAATGAAATATTGTACACCACATATTCTGTAATACTCTGTCTTCATTTGCTACATTCTAATTTTAGTAACTTTATTTTTAAAATTTTATCAAATGAAATACCTATATATATATTTAAAAATAATATCTTAGTTTTGGCAGTTCACCAAAAATCAATAATTCATCATGAATATATGTCAATTTGACCCTTTTCTAGTATCCTAAGTAGGCTTGTAAAAAAATTTGGATAGCTACCTTAATATGAGAAATATTAAAAACTTGTTTAGAAAGATTGGAATTAAGATTTGAGGGATTGTCTTGCTATTCACAAGGTTTCCCTGTGTTGCCATATGCCAGATCGTTGCAGCAACCAATTCAATTTACCATATCTTTCTATTAGCTGTCTTATCATTCTTAAGAACTTATCCATAAAACATGAATTTGAATAATTTGGCAATTCCTAATTTCTACAAATTATAACCATAAATAAGATCTTGGAATTCTAAATTAAGTACAATATTCAAATACAAAGTTTTAAGAACATTTTGGCTCTTACATATTGACATTTTGTTGTTACAAGTCTACCACTATAAGGAGATTCTTCCGTCCTTTATTTTCAATCACTTGAATATTTCTTAAGTATTTATATACAATACTGTTATATGTAAGTACCATAAAGGCCCATTCACCTAGAAATATTAATGTTAACGTGACACACAAAAGTTTGCAATTACTTTATTTAATTAAGCCATTCACAATGATTTTCCTTAACATTAACACTATTGCCAGAATCATTACACCAAAGTTTGCAACTCTAAGCTTTCATTTTTCACGTTATCAGAATTCAAAGAAAAAAAACACTATCTCATTGCACAGCAAGACAAAAGAAAAGAAATAGAGTCATTTGATAAGTTGATGATTTTGTTTCAAAGTAATTGTTGTCTTTATGACTAACTAATAAACTCACTGGCACTATTGTACTTGTAGGTTCATGGCAGAACAGACATAAGCTCTCCATACATCCCTATCATGAGTTAATGTTTTCCAGTTATCCCTGTATAATCAACTTCCCTCAAATCATCGTTAATGTTATTCTCTCGCCTCATTCTTGGTCTACCTACTTGGCCCTTTCCATCTGATTTTCCTACAAGGGGTTTCCATGTCCCTCTTTCTTTCCTCATTTGTGCAACATGTCTTGCCCATTGCAATCTATGAGACTTAACTGTTCTTATTATATCTGGTTTCCCAAAAAGATCATGTGGATCACTGTTATGAATTCTTATCCATTTGCCTATCTGTTCATCTCTCTGTAGTCCAAAAATTTTCCTAATAACTTTATTCTCAAATACTCAAAACTTTTCTCTTCCCTTAAAGTAAGAGTCCACATTTTAAGATAACTGGGATAATATATATATATATATATATATATATATATATATATATATATATACACAGATTTATATATTTTCAGTTTAACATTTTTTTTAGAGAAGTTGGCATGACAAGAGTCCCTGTAATGCATAATAGCATGCATTTCCAGAATTGATGAAATGTTTAATTTAATTGTGCACATCATTCCTGTTTGTAATGATTGTTCCTAGGTATTTGAATTCACACTTCTTCTAAATTTCCCTCATTTGTTATTAACTATCCATTTCCATTATATAATGTATTTCTAGGCAAAAAAAAAATTATATAAAGATAATTTTATTAAAGAAAATATTTTTAAACAAATAGCGAGTGATATATTGACTTATGCTTTCACGGCCGGAGTTATTATGATCATCTTGTAGAAGATTTCCGGGCTGTTGGCCATGGTCTTGAGGCTTGTAGTTCCCTGACGTCTCAAGACAACCCTTGAGGATGCCGGATGCAGTCTCTGGCAAAACGTTGGGGAACTACAAGCCTCAAGACCACGGCCAACAGACTGGAAATCTTCTATAAGATCATCAAAACAGCGGATGAACTGAAATGTGAAGGTAAGTTTTAATTATATTATTACTACAGTATTTTTCTATGTTCTGAAAACTTTATAGGTTATAAAATATTTCATCTTCTTCCTTGTGTGGAAAATTGTAAATTAGCATCCGTTGACATTGTAATTGGAAAAGCATTGTTTTATAATTGGATACTAGATAGATTTCATTAAACTGTATTGTGTTTAATCTGATGTAATGTTGTAATTGTTTTGGGGCATTGTCTTGCATTTCACTGAGTGTTATAGTAATCCTCTGATTCAATGAATCAACATACCATCTGCATCTAGATTTCTTCAATTTTAAACACAGTGAACTACACACACAAGATAATGCAGTTTCCAGAAGCACAAACTACACTGCTACATTGTCCTTAATCAACACAGCCTCCATTCGTATTTATTTTCACATTTCAGTTGTTTTATTTTCATATCAACATTGTGTTTTCACTGTGAACTGAAATGTGTTCATATTGTGTTAACATTAATGTTTCTATGTGAATGAGCCTTAATTCTCTTTGTAAGAACAACATACCTTAGTAATATTCATACTCATAAAAAAATTATATTGTGTTAACATTAATGTATCTATGTTAATGAGCCTTAATTCTCTTTGTAAGAACAACATACCTTAGTAATATTCATACTCGTAAAGAAATTATACAAGTAGTAGAGCAATGATTCCCAAAATATGTTCTGCAGATCACCATGAATCTGCCAACAATTGAAGATCTCCCTCGAATTAGAATGTTAACTAACAATTTTGTTGTGACATTCTTTCGGACAGAATACTACAGCTATCACATAGCAGTATGTCAACTACTTACTGAGCAGGAGCAGTTTTTACAGGGTGTTGCAGGTTTGAACAACTACCAGTTTTCAAATAATTTATTCTTTCAATGGCAAAGAGAAAAATGTCCACTTCAACTGTGAATCAAACTCTGAACCTTCAGCTTTACCCACTGATGCTATACTAGCGAGCTATGGGGGTTCTTTCCTTCCAAGCACAAACTTTTCTCTTTAACCGTTCTCTTGATCCCTCTACCCAATGTAATGAACTATCGCATTTAACAAATTTAATTTACGTCTACATTTTGTTTCTGATTCCACAAGCTACCACTGTTACTGAGCAATTGGGGAAGATTGCTAAACAGCTGAGAGGCTTAACATGCCTTAGTGCAGAGCTACAGGACTTGTGCTGGTTCAAGTCCTCGTGGGGGAAGAAATTTTCTTACTGAATTTTAGCCATTGTGAGACTGGTGCCCAATAGCATTTGAGGAATTTGGGTAGCTGCAATAAGTAAGAAAACCAGCTAAAAGAGCTAAGAGGCTTAACATGCCTTAGTGCAGAGCTACAGGACTTGTGCTGGTTCGAGTCCTCGTGGGGGAAGAAATTTTCTTACTGAATTTTTGCCATTGTGAGACTGGTGCCCAATAGCATTTGAGGAATTTGGGTAGCTGCAATAAGTAAGAAAACCAGCTAAAAGAGCTGAGAGGCTTAACATGCCTTAGTGCAGAGCTACAGGACTTGTGCTGGTTCGAGTCCTCGTGGGGGAAGAAATTTTCTTACTGAATTTTAGCCATTGTGAGACTGGTGCCCAATAGCATTTGAGGAATTTGGGTAGCTGCAATAAGTAAGAAAACAGTAAAAGAGCTGAGAGGCTTAACATGCCTTAGTGCAGAGCTACAGGACTTGTGCTGGTTCGAGTCCTCGTGGGGGAAGAAATTTTCTTACTGAATTTTAGCCATTGTGAGACTGGTGCCCAATAGCATTTGAGGAATTTGGGTAGCTGCAATAAGGAAGAAAACCAGCTAAAAGAGCTGAGAGGCTTAACATGCCTTAGTGCAGAGCTACAGGACTTGTGCTGGTTCAAGTCCTCGTGGGGGAAGAAATTTTCTTCCTGAATTTTAGCCATTGTGCGACTGGTGCCCCCGCCAAAATAACATTTGAGGGGAATTGGGTAGCTGCAATAAGTAAGAAAAAACCACGCTGAAAGAGCTGAGAGGCTTAACATGCCATAGTTGCAGAGCTACAGGACTTGTGCTGGTTCGAGTCCTAGTGGGGGAAGAGAAATTTTCTTAGTGACTTTTAGCCATTGTGAGACTGGTGCCACAAATAGCATTTAAGGAATTTGGGGGGTGGTAGCGGCAATAAGTAAGAAAACCAGCTAAAAGAGCTGAGAGGCTTAACATGCCTTAGTGCAGAGCTACAGGACTTGTGCTGGTTCAAGTCCTCGTGGGGGAAAGAAATTTTCTTACTGCATTTTAGCCCCCCATTGTGAGACTGGTGCCCACCACCCAATAGCATTTGAGGAATTTGGGTAGCTGCAATAAGTAAGAAAACCAGCTAAAAGAGCTGAGAGGCTTAACATGCCTTAGTGCAGAGCTACAGGACTTGTGCTGGTTCAAGTCCTCGTGGGGGAAGAAATTTTCTTACTGAATTTTAGCCATTGTGAGACTGGTGCCCAATAGCATTTGAGGAATTTGGGTAGCTGCAATAAGTAAGAAAACCAGCTAAAAGAGCTGAGAGGCTTAACATGCCTTAGTGCAGAGCTACAGGACTTGTGCTGGTTCGAGTCCTCGTGGGGGAAGAAATTTTCTTACTGAATTTTAGCCATTGTGAGACTGGTGCCCAATAGCATTTGAGGAATTTGGGTAGCTGCAATAAGTAAGAAAACCAGCTAAAAGAGCTGAGAGGCTTAACATGCCTTAGTGCAGAGCTACAGGACTTGTGCTGGTTCAAGTCCTCGTGGGGGAAGAAATTTTCTTACTGAATTTTAGCCATTGTGAGACTGGTGCCCAATAGCATTTGAGGAATTTGGGTAGCTGCAATAAGTAAGAAAACCAGCTAAAAGAGCTGAGAGGCTTAACATGCCTTAGTGCAGAGCTACAGGACTTGTGCTGGTTCGAGTCCTCGTGGGGGAAGAAATTTTCTTACTGAATTTTAGCCATTGTGAGACTGGTGCCCAATAGCATTTGAGGAATTTGGGTAGCTGCAATAAGTAAGAAAACCAGCTAAAAGAGCTGAGAGGCTTAACATGCCTTAGTGCAGAGCTACAGGACTTGTGCTGGTTCAAGTCCTCGTGGGGGAAGAAATTTTCTTACTGAATTTTAGCCATTGTGAGACTGGTGCCCAATAGCATTTGAGGAATTTGGGTAGCTGCAATAAGTAAGAAAACCAGCTAAAAGAGCTGAGAGGCTTAACATGCCTTAGTGCAGAGCTACAGGACTTGTGCTGGTTCGAGTCCTCGTGGGGGAAGAAATTTTCTTACTGAATTTTAGCCATTGTGAGACTGGTGCCCAATAGCATTTGAGGAATTTGGGTAGCTGCAATAAGTAAGAAAACCAGCTAAAAGAGCTGAGAGGCTTAACATGCTGACGTGTCACCCTGATCATCCACCTCTGTGATTAACAAAGCCAGCTGGTAAGCCAAGGTCCTTCTATGCCCATCATGTCATGGAGATTAGTTTAACAAATTATTAAAATGCTGTTTTCTTATTGTTGGTATAGAGCCACTTTTTAATAATTTTTTTTTAATTTTGCAGAAACAAAATTAGTTTTTGCAAAATGCTAATACTGCTGTCACTTTAATTTTATTTCAGAATTTCATAATGTAAATTTCATACAAGTAAATCATGTGAAGTTGCTAGGAATTGAAATAAATATTACCCATCCAAGTGTTTTGTGCAGGCGGAAAATATGTTAACTAACAAACTGTCTTTCTCTTTCTATTCCTTACTATGTTGCCACTTCCTGTCCTTTGTATTATGTTGTTCGATTGGCAGGTAGAGAGCTGACACATACTATGTATTTTAATGATCCGTCGTTCTGCGCGGTCAGCTAACTTGACAACCCTGTTACTTTTGGGGTTACATCTAGGAATGAGCTGTCCCTTCCCTTCAATTTACATGTTGCCACTTGTGATTTATTGTGAGGCTGGTAACAGAGAGACGACAAATACTGTGATTTTAAATGATCCGACCACTTGAGCGTTCCGTGCTTAAATGACTAATTTGACAACCATGTTAAGAACTTACACACGTGTTTAGAGATTCTCCCCCCACATTTGAAGTTGAAAATTTTCAATGCGTGATCGGATGTATATTTTTCTCCTACATCCCTTCCACAGTTTCAGTAGATCGGCGACACTAGCGCTAAAACTCTTCCCCTCCGCCCGTAAACAGTTAACTTGGATGTGTAATAAATACAATTCAATGAATGAATGAGTCATTTCTTATTTTACCTCATAGTTTATGTTTTCTTAAACACGCAAACTGCAGTTTTCAAGAGGAACATTCCTCCCATTTTCAACTGACATTGACATACATGTTTAAGAAAACAAACTATGAGATAAGATAAGAAATTACTCATTCATTCATTGAATTAAGAACCTCATAATGTTATTTCCCGTATTTAACTATGAATAAATAAATACAATACCTAGAATTGTATTAATTTATTATTTGTATCAGTTGTTCATCCCTGATACTTTCAAAATATATATATTGATGTTTAAGAGATTGATCCAGAAAATACAATGTTATGGGAATAACAATGAATTCACATTATTGTGGAATGCAGGCTTTCACGGCCGGTAATCATGGTATTAAAAGATTCCGGGCTATGTGGCCATGGTCTATAACTGGCATTTCTTCCAGACGTTTCTCCCTCAACTGCGGAGGGCATCTTCAGTGGCGAGCGCTTCCAGCTGTTGTTACCCTGTCATAGACTCGACTGCGAATGAACGGCAGAAAGCTGGATGCTCTTATTTATACTAGTGCTGACGTCACGTGAGTCGCAATCAGCTGCGTCCAGCTTTCTGCCGTTCATTTGCAGTCGAGTCTACAACAGGGTAACAACAGCTGGAAGTGCTCGCCACTGAAAATGCCCTCTGCAGTTGAGGGAGAAACGTCTGGAAGAAACGCCAGTTATAGACCACGGCCACATAGCCCGGAATCTTTTAATACCAATTCACAATATTGTCTACATAACTTTTTTTTTGCAGAAGACCAATTTCTAATAACCCAGGGTATAGAGGATGCTTCATATATGACCAGAAAATCAGTTGATTGTAAAAAAAAATGGGTTGAATATTACTTTTAAGTTATTTTTTATGAATATCATTATAATTTTCTATTTTTTTTTTTTGCTATAATTCATGAAAACAATATTAATGTTTCACATGATTTGTCAAGAAGTATTTAAATCACTTTAAAATATTTTTTTGTTATATTTATTGTTTTACTGAAAAAGGAGGCCCTCTAGTCTAGTATTTATTCTAACAAATGTAGTTTTCTATAAACACAGTTTAAGATCAAAATAAAGACAGATATATAAGTGCGGCAAGAGCACGCACATTTTCTATTGGTAGCAGCTCATCAGCCAACAAATACATCACTCAGTGCAGCCTATTACTAGACCATATACTCTTATGCATAAAAGCAAAATTTTAGGAGATACAATAGGAAGTAACATTGTGAGGTTTACTTAATTAAGTTTTGTCTGCGTATTCTTACCTCATATGATTGTTTCTGTTGGACATATGTTTCAAGGCATGTTTGCCCCATCCTCAGCTAGTACAGACTGTACTGAGGATGGGGCAAACATGCCTTGAAACATATGTCCAACAGAAACAACCATGAGGTAAGAATACACAGATGAAATTTGGTTATAAAAATTTTGGAGCTTTGTAATAGCCCTTGGACAGTTATATAAAAACTGTAAATCTTTATATACATTATTATAGACTTAATCTGGGCATCAATAATCTGATTTTGAAATACCATCCAACTTCTTTTTAAAAGAATAAATAGCGAACAGAATCACTGTTCAGGTGACTTATTGGATCTCTGATAAAATTACATTTGGGAGAGAGAAATATCTGTTATTAAATTACAACCTTTACAAACCAGCTCACTTTGTTATTTGATTTCTTTTCAAACTGTAAAATTGTTGCTCTTACATGGAGAATAATGATACAATTAAATTAGTAGAATATAAAATTATGTACAACTTAGTAAATATTGTTAATTTCATCGTAAAAGAAAGATAATTAGCAACTCTTAACATAACATTTTCAAAATACAGTGTACTTCTAATTTTCCAGATTAACCAAAAATGCATATGAATTTATAGTTGGTTAATGATTTAAGTATGTCATAATTTCACTATATATATATATATATATATATATATATATATATGTGTGTGTGTGTGTGAACGTTATTGCCAAAGAAATTAACAAGTCATTATGAATAATATCTACCAAATTTTATGTGGTAATTATACATGATGATTAGTAGGGCTAGGAAGTTGAGGAAAATCCTTTTTTATTTCATGTCTGAAGATGAGGCCCAACATAATATATATATATATATATATATATATATATATTGGGTCATTGTAGGCCACAAAATGGTAAATTTTATCTGTCCTTTTTCAGCTTTTTTTTTATGATCCTTTTTTTAGCTTTCCTTCAGGACTTAACAGCTTTTTGCAACTTTACCATATTTTGACTATATTGATATAATTTGTATAATTCAAGAATCCTCAGAGTCTAGTCTCAATTCCAACTTCTTTTAAAAACACTAATGTATTTAGTTTCACTTTCTAAAGACTTTTCACGCTGCAGACACTTTTGTTCCGCAAAAAACTATTGAACCCTCAAAAAATATCCTGTTGTTTTTAACCAGCCAGTTGACTGCCTGATATCCATTTGTGGGTTCGCTGAATTCATTCTAGGTGGGAAAAATTGTTCATTCTAAATTTTCCAAGAACCTTCTTTTTAATGAACACAGAATTCCTTTTTCAAACAATGTTGAATTAAAAAAAACAGTATGAAAGAAGCATTTTCAGCAATCTTTTTTTTTTTTTTTTTTCCACAATGTATGTTGCATTTCACTAGAATGTTGTTCTTTTTAAACATTTTTACTATATTCATTAAAAATTAAGTTGAAACTACAATTTTATATATAATATGAGTTGCCTTTTTATGTCCTTTTTTTTCTCAGTTTTTAGGTTTTTTTTAGAATATATTTAAGTCTTTTTAAAGGTCTTTTATAAGTATTTTATAGGTCCTCTACTTCCGAGCCCTAATAATTAGTAATTATACATAATTGCTGATTAATTACTTCAACCATTTATAGATATATGAATTTCTCACCTGACTAGTTTTGAAAGCAATTGTTTCCATCTTCAGCTATACTCCAACTGTGGAATGCAGGCTTTCACGGCCGGTAATCATGGTAGTAAAAGATTCCGGGCTATGTGGCCGTGGTCTATAACTGGCGTTTCTCACGTGACGTCAGCACTAGTATAAATAAGAGCGTCCAGATTTCTGCTGTTCATTCGCAGTCGAGTCTACGACAGGGAAACAACAGCTTCTAGCGCTCGCCACTGAAGATGCCCTCCGCAGTTGAGGGAGAAACGTCTGGAAGAAATGCCAGTTATAGACCACGGCCACATAGCCCGGAATCTTTTACTACTATACTCCAACTGTTTTGAATTGAGTCATTGACACCAGCATTCCTCCTGTCACCTAGTGTGGTTTAAATTAACTTTGAAATTAAATCTTGCTCGACAGGAACTTAAAAAATTCATTAATCTGTATTTGTACTCCTGAATGTATATCTTCCCAAACTATTTGTTCCATAATTTTTTCTAAATGTTGTAATAGTTCAGTTTCCTTTCCAATTTTGTAATTCTGTATCAAACTATGTGGTGCAATAACAGATTTTTCAATTTCATCATTTCTAATATTTCTAAAGAGTTTTTTATATGTATACTATAACTATGTACACTTCACTGCAATAAAGTATACATTCAGAAGAACAAATATAGGACCATGAATTTTGAAGTTCTCGGCAAGCAGATTTGATCTTGTAGTTCATTCAACCCACATCAAGTGGCAGGAAGAATGCTGGTATTAACATCTTAATTCACAACACCCAAAAGCATCAAAATTATTGAATGTCACAAAATGATAAAACAGTTATCCCGTCTACATAAAGAAGTTGTACTTCAATGGATTCCGGCCCATTGTGGAGTGACAGGCAATGAAATAGCCGATTTTCTGGCCAAGAAGGGTAGCAAAATTGTTTCAAACCCAACTTCTACTCCAGTTTCCTTTCACCCTATCAAAAGAATTATCTCAAACAAATATATCAATAAACTTAGAGAAGAATACACCACCAAAACATCTGGAAAGGAATGGGAAAATCTACAAGCTTATGACATTACTACATTACAAAGAAAATCTGCAGTAGCAACATTCAGACTGCTAACTGGACATGACTGCCTGAATAAACACCTACACAGACTTGGCATAACAGATTCAACTAAATGCCCTTTTTGCAATTTAAGTGAAGATATGGAAAGAAACCATCTCCTCCGTTGTCCAGCCTTTCTGCTAAATATTGGAGTGCAAGAGAGTGAATGATTTCATTATCAAGTGCTCGACATTAGATACCAACCAACATCTTAATTCAAACAATTTCTCAATTAAGTCAGTGTATAGTTGAAGATAAAAGCAATTGCTTTCGGAACTAGTCAGGTGAGGTGTATATATTCCCAATTCAATTATATAATAGTGATAATTTGTCTCATAGTTGTACTTTCCATTAGAATTTTTATTAAATCTGATGAAAAAGGAATTTGATTATATATAATAAATTTGGGAATTTTTAACATTATGAGGTTTAATTCATAAGAATTAAGTGAATCGTGATTTCTTCTTACCTCATACTTCTATGTTTCTTTTTAAACACAGCACTGCAGTATCAGCGACCATTGTCACCATCCTCAGCTGTGTTCATGACTTTCAATTTTTTCTTTTGCCGGTAATTATCCAAACTGCCATCTGGTGTTCTTTTGAAGGGATCATGGTCGCTGATACTGCAGTGCTGTGTTTAAAAAAAATAGAAGTATGAGGTAAGAAGAAATCACGATTCACTTAATTCTTAAGGAATTTGATATTTGGATTACTAATGCCATGACAACATTAATAGTACCCTTGTAACTTTAGGATACAACAAAATTAACTTTTTTTTTATGTACATTAATTTAGACAAGCGAAGAAATTATCCCAAATTGAATGTTGGAAAATGATTAATCAGGAGTACACGGTAAAAAATAATTTGAATAAAATGAGAAGGGTAAAAACCATGTGCCTTACTTAATGCAGTAGATCATGATTATCTCTACTGCTACTCATAAAAATCTTATTAAAGAAATACTGGTCTATGTAATGACCTACTCCTATGATCCACAGGTATAGTGCACTATAAAATGTGGATCCAACACATACTTATGGTGTATGAGATAACCATGATTTTGTGAATCCTGGATAACCACCAGCAGAAACTAAAATCTGTCAACCATCAGTAAATAATAATGATATACCATATTCAAGAATTCAACTACAGTAAAACCTTGCTAATCCGAATCCTGTTAAATTGGATTTTGCTTAATTCAAACAAGCATCCTAAAATTAAAAAAAAAAATAAAATAAAATTTCAACACACAATAAAATATAATACTAAGATAAACTTAAGGAAATTATCCATTTTATTTTTCCACAGACTGTATACTATGATAAATAAGGTGAGTCTGTTGCATCTTACCTCATTAAAATTGTTTTATGAGGTAAGATGCAACAGACTCACCTTTATTAAGTTATGTAGGTAGAAAATAACACTATGAGGTTTATTTTAATATTGTGTAGTTGTTTCTTGACTCACCTCATACTTCTTAACTCCCACGCAGACTCAAGTTTCTTCACTTCATTTGTGATATGCTGTATTACGTTCACAACAGATGATACAGCAATGAGAATGTCACAAATGAAGTGAAGAAACTCGAGTCTGCATGGGAGTTAAGAAGTATGAGGTGAGTCAAGAAACAACTAAACACTATTAGTAAAGTAAAGTAATCCCACTACAGGCCTCGGGAGGCCCTTGGGGTAGTAGGAGGTTAAGGCTCCCCCTTTTTCTAGACAATCGGCACTTGGTGTCAGCCCTGCATGACGGGCCACCTTTACCCCCAGAGGCTGAGCCGACCCCAGGGCCAGAGTGCCGCCAGAAGGTTTTGGTCAGTTTAAAAATCCTGGCCCCACCGGGACTTGAACCCTCGACCTCCCGACTCGTAGCGCAGTGCCTTAACCACTACACTATGGTGTGCCCCCAAACAATATTAGACTCACCTTATTTATTAAGAAGGGGGCACGCCGTAGCATAGTGGTTAAGGCACTGAGCTACAAGCCGGAGGGTCGAGGGTTCAAGTCCCGTTGGGGTCAGGATTTTTAAACTGACCCAAACCCTCTGGCGGCACTATGGCCCTGGGGTCGACTCAGCCTCTAACGAAAATGAGTACCAGATGCTTGTTCTGGGGGTAAAGGCGGCCGTCACGCAGGGCTGACAACCCGGCTGACATAAAGTGCCGATTGTCTAGAAAAAGTGGGAGCCCTAACCTCCTACTACTCCAAGGGCCTCCGGGCCTCTTGTGGGATCACTTTACTTTTACTTTATTTATTAAGAAGAACCTCATTATGTTACTTCATATTGTAATTTTAGAATACATACTATGAGTTTCTTATGAATGGATGGAATGTACCATTAATAACAAAGGGACAACAGACTACTTTCCTTCCCTCATTCTTGCTACCCATTATAGGGCTTATAACTCTGTCAGAACATTTAGTTTAACAGTTGCCTTTCTTCAGCTCATTCATAAACTTTAGAAATAAATCAAGTGCAAAGCATTGTTTAGTAAACCTGCAATATTAATGCGGAAACGTAAGCTTAAATCACTTACTGTACATGAGAAATTGAAAATTATCAAAAGGCTTGAAAAACGGTGCCACTGTTGCATGTGTATGTGCAAAATGTGGAATCTCAAAACACACAGTTTTGGATATAAAAAAGAAAAAAAACTGAACTCTTACCATCTGTGATTAAATATAATGCAAATGAGAAGAGTTCTCAGGTCAAACAAATGCAGCAGCCAACTGAACAAAAGTTAGAAGATGCGGTGTATAATTGGTATGAACAATTTCGTGCAAGTAGAATTGCAGTGAGGGGTATTGTATGATAAACCATAATAGAATATTGAAATTAAATTTGAGTTGTGTTTTTGACTCACCTCATATTTCTTGATTTTTATGCAGACCTAGGTTTCAACGCTATACTTTGCAACATTCTCGATGCCACACAACTGCCGTCTTGTGGTTGTCCCTCCTGCAAATTGATTTCAGCTCTCTCTGTTGGCTGATCGATGAACTTCCAAATCAAACCCCTCTCCTTTTCACCGGACAACCACAAGATGGCAGTTGTGTAGCATCGAGAATGTGGCAAAGTATAGCAATGAAACCTAGGTCTGCATAAAAATCAAGAAATATGAGGTGAGTCAAAAACACAACTCAAATTTAATTAAAATAAACCTCATAGTGTTATTTCCTACATATATATAAAGAATATTGAAAGTTTCTTCAAACAAATAAAGAAAGTCCACTTAAAATCGGGCAGGCTTACTCTATCTTATGTCATGATAAAATTACTGTATAATTTTATTCACAAATTTTTCTCAGTTGTTTTTATTTCGTTTCATCTGGACTTTTGCTAATCTGGACGATGCTTAGCCCCAATTGGTCCAGATTAATGAGGTTTTACTATATTTATTTGAATTCACAGATTGTTTTTAGAAATTTGGTGCATCTTTTTACACATTAGAATCCAGTTTACCAGACAGTACATGGATTTCTTTCATAGAGAAGCCCGCTACAATATGCAGGCTGTCCCAATAAGAACACTAGATTTAACTGATTCTTTTAGGAATTAACACTATGAGATATTATTTATTTAAGTAAAATTTTATCACCTCACCTCATAATCTTCTTCTTAGACTAGTTTCAGAACTTTCTTTTTCAGTTCCATCCTCAGTATTTTCACAACCATTGTTTTGTCGTCTTGAAGAGCCACTTCCTGCTCCCTCTGACAACAAAACAACAGAGAGAGCAGGAAACGGCTCTTCAAGATGACAAAACAATGGTCATGAATATGCTGAGGATGGAACTGAAGAACAATGTTCCGAAACTAGTCTAAGAAGATTATGAGGTAAGGGTGATAAAATTTTACATAAAAAAACGAAAACAGATTTAATTTTGCTCATTTTCTTCCTTGTTTTGTTACATGTGTTGCAAATGTTTATTCTTGTAGTAGTTATTACTATTTTATGAAATTTTTAGGAGATCCATAATTTTATACAGTCTAGCTGTTATGGACCAATATACAATGGAACAACAAATTTTGATTGTCAAAATTCATTACAAGATTTGTATTACACAAATAATTTATTCACATTATTAAGTCTGGTGTTCTTATTGGTTGAATGATAGTATTTTAACAGTGGTATCAACTGAAACCAAAATGGGAAAAGGAGGAGAGGCCATTCTAAATATAGATGGGCAGACAACTTCCAGACCATAGCGGGGCAGTCTGAACCAGGATTGCAGGCAAGAAGAGAGTGCAGTAGAGAACTTAAAGAGGGAGGAATCAAGGTGTTATAGTGTGTAAAAAGAAAAGTGCTTCAGAATCAAAGTTTCAAGGTAGAAGAAAGAAAATAGACTAGGAAACAAAATAAAACCCAATAACTGAGAAAAAAACTCACATGGACTGGCTCCCCATGTGAGAAATAACCAAGCCATTTCTACACAAGTAGAAAGCACTTGCACTAAAAAGATTTTATGAATGTAGACTTGCCATGAGAACACTTTCAAAATTTGGGATTTAACAGAAAACGATTCCACTTATGTAGCCAAGCAGTTCAAAACATGGTGCACAGCTATGAGACTTGCATTGGTCAAACTACATTCTCTGGAACTTGTATTTCCATAAGTTTATAATCCTCCTTTACTCATAATTCATAGTTATTTTTACATGAACCATACTGTTAATATTGTACCTTTTTGGTTATTTATATCTCGAATTCTAATTCAAGTTTTTGCTATTTTTGTTCTTTCTTCACTCTAAAAATTATATTTAATATAATAAATTTGTGAAAATTTAACATTATGAGGTTTTTATTGAAAAATTATGTGTCTGAAGAGAAAAATTATATACTCAGACTGGGGTTTGAACCCAACACCTTTGGCTTTCTAGGTCAGTGCTCTTCCCCTGAGCTACCTGACCACTTCAATCTAAATGTAAATTTTTCTCTTATTATACATTGTTAATTCTCGATCGCCGAATGCTACAAGCCTTTGCTTGTAATGCAAACTGAGGCTTCTTATTTAAGAAGATATTTATTGGGAATTTATAAAGCCAGTTGGGCTTCTTTCAATGTTTTTATTATTAATTTAATTAAAAATTATATATTTGGACAACACTCTCATGGCCTGGAGGTCATAAACTTCAGTTCATGAGACCCAAGGTTCAATTTCTTGTCAGACAACAAGAATTTTCCTCAAAGGGAATTATTCCTATGGTCTGGAATTTAGGTAAAGTTTAGATTTAAAGATTCCTGGTGCTTTGTTATTTTATCATCCGTCAGATCTTTGGGATAATGTAATTCTGCCTTCCAGATGCTCCAACCTGAGAAGTGAGTCACAATTCTACCAATGCCAGAAGAGAAAGCCAGAAATGGCAATGGATACAGAAAGCAAAAATATAATCCTTAGGTTACTAATTACATTCTACAAAAGTAAATTGTCTGATTTTTGCTGTTTTTTTTTAATTGCAATAAATGGTCATCTATGCTATAATCCCCAAGCATTTTAATCAGAACTATGTTTCAGTTACTTATTTTAGGAATTCTCACTATGAGGTATATTCATTAAAGTAGAATTCTTTATCACTCACCTCATATTGTTCTTCTTATTTGACTATAACCTAGTTTCGGAACATAGTTTCTGTTCCATCCTCAGTATCGTCACAACCATTGTTCTGTCGTCTTGAAGAGCTGTCCTTCGCTCCTTCCACTGGCTGACAGAAAAACCTCGAAACCAGGTCATTGTCACCGAGAATTTCAAAGTTTGTCAATTTCTTCTTTTCGCTCTTTTGAATGTAGATCTTTTCCCAAACAGTAAGTTCTTTCGGTTTTTCTATTTGTTTTAATAATTTAGCTTCTTTCTCGATAAGATGTTTTTCAGAATATGCATGGGCAGCCACTGCAGATTTTTCTACTTCCCCTTTCTTAACATTCCTGAGATGTTCTTTCACTCTAGTTTTCAAATTTCTCTTAGTTTTTCCTATGTAGAATTTCTCACATTCTTCACATTTAATTTGATAAATCCCTGATTTGTTTTCTTCTTTAATTTTCTCATTCTTATAAACCTATATTTAAACCTTTATTTAACTATTATAAACCTTTATTTATATAAACCTATATGTTTTAGTTAACTGTTACACTGTTTTCAAGAACTAAAAACTTGTGGTTTGCTGGTGGTTATCAAGGAGAGTGTGCCACTCTGAAATAATTTATATATATGTATGTATGTATAATATATGAAAATGACTATGTTAAACCTGATGTCACAACCTTGTGACTCTTATTGTCGAATAATGCTGTGCGCATGGTCACTGCTACATTTTAATGTATATAAGGAAGATGTTCGGCATCAGCCAAGCTTAGGGCAAGCACATACAAGAAACCAAAGAATAAATTCAATTTTGCAGTCTTCTTTGGTACTTTCTGAATAGTTTCATGAGAGCGGAACTCCTTTTCAATGCGAAATGCTTCTGGCAGTGTGACAAGAGGCAGAAGAAACCAGATAGTATGGCGCAGTCCAAGAACAACGAAAAGAATGTATGGACTAAATAATAGGAACGCATACAGTACATGTGAAGCCGTTCGACCAATTAGAATAGCCAGAGTGACAATGCCAGCATGACGATCACTTTCCATATCCCTTGTATTGTTACTGTGAAGTATGGCCTCAGTGTTGAGCGCTAGTGGTATGGCATAGTAGATTGTAGCCCACTGTACATGGCCTGTTTGAGACATAAAAGCAAAAAGGACAGAAATTGGCCCAAATATTATTAATATCAGTACGTCGCCTAGTGCAATATATTGAGTCCAATGCCACCCGTATATAGAAAAGAACTAGATAGCCCTCCAAAATAAACAAGAGCTAAATGCTCCATTTTGGCTGGAGATATTCCTACAAGTGATATAAAGCCCAAACAGCCAGCTGCATATAACATGACTCCAAGCGTTACAACTTCATCTTTAGAGAGAATGTGGTCCACAAGTATACGATCGTCACTCTTCCTGCCATCAATTCCTTTAATATAGTCAAAGTACGTGTTGACCACATTACCTGCTCCATGTACAGATACCACAGTGAAAAGGGTAAATAGAAGAGTCAACCAACTGAACTCACTGATATTATTACATTTATAAGCTATAGCTGAACCTAGTAATGTTGGCACAAGGGAAGCACTCAATGACCATGGGCGTAATGCTAACACATACGAAGATAGTTTCATCAATTTTGGCTTGTTATTCACTGAGGTGCTGTTCTTCTGAACATTATTTGCTTCGCCGTTTCCCATTGTAGAACCAACTGGGTACCTTTAAAAAATAAAATGTGTTATACATAAGTTATAATAAATCATCAAAGAGTAATGATTATTTAAGAATGTCAAAATTAAAGACCAAACATTGCATTTTACATTACCTAATTTTTACTTTAATAACAATATTGTTTCATATCATTCCACTGCTCCTTCACCTTAGGTTAGAATGGCA
Organism: Diploptera punctata; assembly: GCA_030220185.1. Classification (NCBI taxonomy): domain Eukaryota; kingdom Metazoa; phylum Arthropoda; class Insecta; order Blattodea; family Blaberidae; genus Diploptera; species Diploptera punctata. The sequence goes on from JASPKZ010010241.1 coordinate 1,202,480, forward strand.
TGGCAGAAACCGAAAATCTTTGCTGAAAAATAGAAAGGTTATGATTTAAATATTTTAAACAACAGCGCAACGACTCAGAAGTTCAAACTAGCATTTTATCAAGGCCTTAGTAATATCAAATTTTTGTGTCCCAAAATTTTTATTTTTGCGGGCAACGTTGGTGACGTGTTTCTAACTTATGGACAAAATAATTGAATGTGGCAAGTATTTATAGTACAACACATAACAGTTTAATTTATAAGTTTAAATATTTCAGAATGTAAACATACAATCCCTTATTGTATCATATTCTGCAAAAACGATATCATTATAGCCATCAAATAATATATAAGCGAAATCTGCAATATCTGTCAATGGTTACCTCATTGAAGTCGTATTGTTGGCGACACTGTCTTTATTCATAACAAAATGCGCACAAAGTATATTTGAATTGATAACTTGCCACACTTTATTCCATGCACTTTGCAAACACCTCTAAATACAAATTAATTATGTAATTTTTTGCACAATAGCGAGTTTTGTTATACTTACCAGCAATGGTGACCATTATTGAAAGTTCAACTTCCTACATTTTGGGGTTGCCAACCTAAATAACTATACTGTAATATTACATTTGCACCCACGTGCGGGAAGCAAAACCACTGCCTTCTATGTATACTACTTACAATGTATACATAGAAAATATCCAAAAGGTAGTGTTAATATATATTATACAAAACAAATCACTGCATTTTAAATTAATTGAACTTTATTTGAAACAATATAAAGCAATAAATACGTACTTGCGGCCATGTTATCAATAATTGTTCTCAAGGCTTCCTGTTAATTCAAACATTGCCCACACTGTTAACGTTATATATTTCCAACAAAGATGTTATTGTTTTACTATTATTTATTATTTTGAAAACACTATCGCGCAAAAAATAATGTACAGCGCACGTTTGTGAATGTTTTACAGAAACATTTTTTTCTCAATTCTGTAAACACCACTTCCCAACCTTGCATCGTAATATAATATTTCTCTAGACACACCTGTAATAGTCATACATTTTGAAAATCACAACTGGATTCATCACAATATAATATTCTTATCAAATTTGTAGACGACATTAGTGTCAGTCCAGTAAAGGCGAATAGAATAAATTTCTTACCAATAGAAGTTTTACAGTAGAGTCACCGTTAACAACGAAATAATCAGTGTTTACAGCCATGTAGGTCTGATTTGGTGCCGGCGAATAGTTAATCGCCATGACCCTTTAAGTTAGGTGCTAGTTTTCGGTTTATTTTGAAACTCATTGCTGGCCCATGGTATTATTCAAGGTCAGATGGTATGTATTATGGTGTTCCTGTGTTATCCGTATTTGTTTCTGAGTGTGCGTGCTGTATGTTTTATGGTGTCTTTTATGTAGGGTATGTCTAGTGTTTCATGTAAGTGTGTTATTGGTGTGCGTCTGTAACTGTTAGTGATAATTCGGGTTACTCTGTTTTGGACTATTTGCAGTGTCTGTAGGTGTGTCTGAGCTGCGTGTCCCCAGGCAGGGTTGGCATATAGTATTACCGATCTGATTAATGTCTTGTATAATAATGTATTTTGTCGCCTCTTGTCAGTGTCCTGGACTTCAAAAGTGGGTATGTTTGTGCTAGTCGTTATAATGTTTGATTTTTTAAGTACGTAGTGTGTATGTTAAAAGTCAGTTTTTTTTGTAATGGAACGTCGTCTATGTTAAGTGGGGCTGGTCTTGGTAGTCTGCGTGTAAATACTATTGCGTCTGTCTTGTCTGTGTTAAGTTTGATTCTCCAATTGGAGAACCAAGTCGAGAGTTTGTCTATGTGAGTTTGTAGTCTGTCATTGTGCCTATAAGTTTGTCGGACGTGTAAATTGCAGTGTCGTCTGCGTCTTGAGGTCGGTATGTCATGTACATATATGTTGTATAACGTTGGTGCCAACACCGAGCCTTGGGATACTCCAGCCTTAATTTGGCGCTAGTCTGCTTATTTCCGTTCATTGTTACCCAAAACTGTCTGGTTTATAGGAAAGAATGTATTATGTGGACTAGTGAGTCAGAGACGTTTAGTATAGAACCCATGTGCCACACAGACTTAAAGGTCTATTCTATGCCGAAGAATACTGCAGTAGTGTGTTTGTCTTTTGACGTAACCTTGTGTTATATCGTCAGCTAGTCTTTGTAGTTGCAGTGTAGTCGAGTGTTTGGGTTTGAAGCCGAATTGTGAATCAGGTATTTTGTCAGTGAGGTGTGTTTGAAGTATGCATAATATAAGTCTTTCTAGCCCTTTTCCTGCATGGTCTAGAAGGCTTATGGGACGGTAGTTTTGAGGAAGAAGTGGGTTTTTATTGGGTTTTAGGATGGAAAGATTTTAAGCTTATTTGAAGGAATGTGGAAACTGTCGCAGGATAAATGCTGAGTTGTAAATTTTAGTTAAATGTACAAAGCCTTTCCCAGAGAGTTGTTTAAGTGTAGTAGTCGGAAGTCTGTTATGTCCGGATGCTCTGTTGTCGGGGAAATTCATCATTATTCTTTTAACATCATCCGATGGGTTAGTCAATGGTATTAGTCGGTGGGGTGCGAAGGTACTGTTTGACTTGTCTTTTCATCCTTGTCTTGAAGCGTTCGTATGTCATGTCGTTAGTGCGAGATCGAAATTGATTTTCATAGATCTCTGCGATCGCTTCCGCTTTGTCTTCGTCATCGTATACTAGTCCGTTATGTCCGTGTATAGGATGATTTCTTGGTTTCCTTTTTCTAGTGAGGCTGGTTTCAATACCTAGGAACAATAATCACAAATAGGAATGAGGTACACAAAGAAATTAAACATAGGCTCAATTCTGAAAATGCGTGCTATTATGCATTGCAGAGACTCTTGATGTCCCTACTCCTTTCAAAAAACGTTAAACTGAAAATATATAAAACTATTATTCTACCAGTTATATTATATGGGTGCGAAACATGGACTCTTAATTTAAGGGAGGAAAGGAGATTGCAAGTATTTGAGAATAAAGTTCTTAGGAAAATTTTTGGACCAAAGAGAGATGAACAGACGGGTGAATGGAGAAGACTACATAACAATGAACTACATGGTCCTTATAGGAAGCCAGGTATAATAAGAATAGTTAAGTCTCGCAGACTGCAATGGGCAGGACATGTTGCACGTATGGGGAATGAAAGACTTGCATGGAGGCTTCTTGTAGGAAAGCCAGAGGGAAAACGCCCAGTTGGTAGACCAAGAATGAGATGGGAGAATAACATTAACTATGATTTGAGGGAAGTAGATTGTACAGGGATTGATTGGAAAGCATTAGCTCTGGATAGGAATGTATGGAGAGCTTATGTCCGTGTGGCCATGAACCTACGGGTTCGATAGTGCCAGTGAGTAAGCAAGTGAGGTTTCTTACTATTGTCTGCAACTGCGGTATTCAGTTCTGCGTCTAGTCTGTCATGTTTGTGTTTATGTATTAACGATTGTACTTGTCTGCCAATAAGTTTAGGTGCTGTTTGTCATGTGGGAGTCTATAACATATCCATCGTTTTCGTGCTTGTCGTTTTTGTCTTATTAGTTCTTGTAGTCCTGGTATGTTTTCGTTCCTGTATCGTTTAGCCTTTTCAACGGTAGTACAATCCTTGTAGGTCTGGTAAATAGTATGCTGAAATGTGCCAGTTGCTATGTCTAGGTCTTGAGTGTTTTCTATTGTAATGTTAGGTATTATTGTATCGTTTAGTATTTTTCTGTGAACAGCCCATTTCGTCGTATTTTGTATGAAGTCTATAGGTGAAGATTTGTGCGGGCGTAAGTCTAGTTCTAGTAGAATTGGGTAGTGGTCTGAGTTTAGTTCGTCTATTAAGTCTATGTAGTTTACATGTAGTCTAGGTTTCATTATAAATATGTCTATTATGTCCGGTTGATGTCCTAGGTAATCATAGTGAGTAGGTATAGTCGGTCCTATTATATCGTATATTCTGTCTAGTGAGTGTTCTAGTAGTATTTGTCCCTATTTGTTCGTATTTGAGTTCCAGAGTTGGTTGCTTTGGCATTAAAGTCACCGCCGAATATGTAGTAAGTAGTCCGAGTGTCCTGTTAGTGCGTTAAGATTTGTCTGTAGTAAGTATTTTTCGGTGATATGTAAATAACACCTATTGTAATAGTCGTAGTGGTATTTATGGCAGTGGTTTGTATGTTGGTCAGTCCTTGAATGTTTGTAGGTGAATGGCTAATGGTGGATTTAATAACCACAGCCGTTCCTCCGCAATTTCCACGTCCGGGGTCCTTGTGTCCTGTATATGCTATAGTTCGATATATTCCAAGTTTGTATGTCTGTCAGTATTGTCTCGGATAATAGTGCTATGTCCACGACTAGTTGGGTCAGTAATTCTGCTAATTCCACTTCATTACAAACGCCCTCCGCATTCAACTCCAGAATAAGCTGAGGTTTGTGTAAGTCATTACGTCTAGTGGGCATGGCTCTGCGTCGATGTCATTAACAGTGTTACAACTATGCTCAGTAGTGTTGAGGATTCTTTTATTTTCTTAATAAGTTGCAATAGGGTGTGGTAGAGTGCCGATTGATGTCTGTGTGTTGTTGTCCTGTGATGTTTGGGTCTCCTGTGGGAAGAGGAATTGGGGAAGTTCCAAGAGTAGGGGAAGTTCCAAGGATTATTAGTAGGTGCTGGTGCGGGTCTGGGTGTGGGCCTTTTGGTGGGGGTGGGGGTATGTCGACTATTGATAAAGTGGCAGTTGTCTTTACAACATGGGATCTCAATAGATACTTTTTGTATTCGGGACATTCCCGATAGTTCGCCTATGTTGTCCGCCGCAGTTTTGTTTAAATATTTTCCGCTTGCTCTCTCTATCTCTCTCTCTCTCTCTCTCTCTCTATATATATATATATATATATATATCCGAATATCAAAGAATTTCAGCCAAAGAAATGGCTAATCAGTGAAGTGAACAAAATACCTGGCTGACATAATAGGAGAGACAATCACTACATTAACACCACTCCAAGAAATATATTTTCAAGAAACCACATCCAAGTAAACGACAACCTGACAACATCAGAATGTATCAAACAAACAGCCGGGGTCCTACAAAGACACCCTATAAGCATTCTATTTTTTAATTTAACAACCAAAGTAGCCATCAATGTCCTGAAAAGTGATAACGTGAAATTATATGTGTATGCAGAAGATATGGGCATCCAATTCGAATCCCAAGAATCACTACCAGAGTCCTTCAACGACCTCTGGAAATGGGCATCTGTCACCGGCCTTCTACTAAATGAAAAGGAAACGGTGAAGATAATCTTTAGGCTAGGGGGTAGAATAGCGCTGAAATACAGCATTCTATGCAATGGAAATCCTATGACGAATGTTAAACATTTATTTTACTTAGGCATCATCCTTCAACCACAGGCAACGACATTTATTCAACATGTGAAGTAGAGAGCCAGAAGCACCATAGTAGCTATAACCGACATAATATAACTGAGAAAGCTATCATTCAGAATAGCATTAAACATCTTCGATGTGAAAATAATGCCAATCCTAGTTGCGGCAGAAAAATAATCTGGAAACATCTCACAATAAAAAAAAATTCAGAATTGAAAAGAGTCAAAGCAACGTTTGTAAAACGAGTCTTATGCCTTTTACTATCGACATCGTCGAGACTGGTCTATGTCTTAGCAAGGGAGACTTTGCTCTTAGAGGATGTTAGACTCAATTTTTGCAACCTTTCACCACAGTGAGCGCAGAATTCGTACATATGTGTAACGAGTAAAAGGACTTCTATAGCACGGAAGCCATGACATTCAACCTCTGGACAGACGAGTTAACTTTACATCTCGTAACGCGGACATCAATTTACGGCTTCCACCGCAAAATTTGTACTGTTAGGAGTTTTCACTCCTTGGACGAAAATTGCATGTGTCTTCTGTGTGACAAATTGTGCGACAGATACCATATTCTCCGATGTTCCAAGAGGACAGAACTGCTTTCAACATACAGCAAATCCGTTAAACATGGAACTGTTCATTTGTTTCTGCACAAATGTGCGCATTTGCAATTATTATTATGAAGTGAAAATTTGGCAACGTCACATAATTCAATTTGATAAACGTGGCAACATTGGAGAATTTCTAGAGAAATCGCCATTTTACTCCATTGTGTTAAGTACACGGAATATTATTTCAATTGAAAGAATCTTCTGGCACGAGAAAGTTCGCAAGAAATCTTTTAATTGCTAATTCAGTTATACGTTGGGCGAGTTACTTCATAAGAAGAAAAAATGTCAATATTTGGTTCGTTAATGGGAGACTTAGAAGATGATCCATTTTTTGGGTAAGTTTATCTTAAATATATGTATTTATTTTTTAAAGGTATGCCTATGTTAACGAATATGATGATGAAATAAATCCTTAATGTTCATGATTAAATATAATACTTGCCACATTCTAATTTTACTTCAATTCTAATTACGTATTTAGCTTTTGTAAATATTTTCTAATTTTGGGAGTTATCTGTAACCCTTAAATAGAAAAGTAGTCTATTAAATCGGTATAAATTACAAAGATTTTGTGCAATTCTGACATAATGTAGGCGTTCAATATTCGCTATTTTCTTATATGATCCTTGTTGTTTTAGGCTCATGTATCTGTTCAAATTGTTAAGAAGCAATTGTTAGAACTACTTACCAGCAAAATTTCTTTATTTTTTATATTGGTGAGCTGGTGAATGGTGAAATAAGTTTTCAGTGTGGAATTGTTAGCTAAAATTCAGCTCTAGTTGTTCCATGTGACACTAAGTTGAATATTATATATATATATATATATATATATATAAAATCAGGAATATATCAAATTTCTCATACTAGCTTGCCCATTAATGTAGGTGTACTCATAGGATATAATCCCATTATATGCAAGTTGGGATTGCTACACTTCAGGTCGCACGAAAATTTTTCTAAGTTCTATAGAATCGCAGTGCGCATGCGCTAGTGCTCCATGTAATCCCAGAAAGATAAATGCAACCTCCAGCAGTTGGCAGTATATGTATGTGAAATCAGTATGACCAACATTGACACAAAATGTCCAGAACTTGTCTAAAAATGTATAATTAACACGAAATGAACTAGTGGAAATATGATTTTACGTGGTAACTGTCCGATATTTTTGAATTTTTCATAGAATAACAGATATGAAGAGGTAATTATTTTACGTATCAAATCACATTTAAAAAGCAAGGAACCTAAAAGCTAACCAAACCTAAATCAATTACTGTAACACAAATCAATTACTCTAACGTAGGTGAAATCCAGGGAACGTGGAAATGGTTGGCAACATCTGGAGTATTTTGTGTTGTTGGTGGTGGCAACGTTGGAACAACATAGGAAGTGGAGGGAAAATAACAAAGAGTAGGAAGTAAGCAATGTAGCACGGCCGTGTTTTATGCAAATATATAAATATGAAAAAAAACTCATTACAACATTGGAAGATGTTTAAAATGTGTTTAAAAGTTGCAAAATGTTTTAAAAGTGTTTAGTGCATCAGTGGAATAAGATATTAAATTGAAACATTTTTGCCACCTGAACTGTACAACAGCCGTGCAATTGGGCTCTAGCGGGAACACATGTTATAACATTGGCCAACATCATGCAGTCATTTGTTTTCTGGGCCGGTGGGAGAACAGTGCCTTTTTATTTACGCGCTTTAACAGTACATAATTGGCATACATATTAATCAAATACTATATTTAACGTATTTCAATCTGGGAAAGTTATAATTTCTTTATTTTCTCGTAAATATGAAGTGGGACTATTTCCTGTCATGACCACGAAGGTTACAACAGTTCTTACTTCTAACCAGCGATAAACCACCGATTATCACAACGATGAGCACCGATGACCACAGATATATCACCGATGAACAGCGATAAAACTTCAACAAATTTTGTCCGAATTTGTCTTTTACATATTTAATCACGTAAAATAATAAAAAGGACGTTCTCTGGAATCCACCTACGTTAGAGTAATTGATTTAGTTTCCAGGGTGTTGTATACTAAACGTCGCAAAAAAATTTAATTTTAATTTCTTATGCCACTGATGCACTAAACACTTTTGAACACGTTTAAAACATTTTGCAACACTTTTAAACACGTTTTAAACATCTTCCAATGTTGCAACGATCTTTTTTTTTATATTTATATATTTACGTAAAACGTGATCGTCCTACATTCTTCCTTGCTACTTTCTGCTATTTTTCCCTCCTCTTCCTATGTTGTTCCAACGTTGCCACCATCAACAACCCAAAATACTCCAGATGTTGCCAACATCACTTCCATGTTCCCTGGATTCACCTACGTTAGAGTAATTGATTTGTGTTACAGTAATTGATTTAGGTTTGGTTAGCTTTTATGTTCCTTGCTTTTTAAATGTGATTCCACATTCCCTGGATTTCATCTATGTTAGAGTAATTGATTTGTGTTACAGTAATTGATTTAGGTTTGGTTAGCTTTTAGGTTCCTTGCTTTTTAAATGTGATTTGATACGTAAAATAAATGACCTCTTCATATCTGTTATTCTATGAAAAATTCAAAATATCGGACGGTTATCACGTAAAATCATATTTCCACTAGTTCATTTCGTGTTAATATTCACATACATATACTGCCAACTGCTGGAGGTTGCATTTATCTTTCTGGGATTACATGGAGCACTAGCGCATGCGCACTGCGATTCTATAGAACTTAGAAGAATTTTCTTGCGATGCTAAGTGTAGCATATCCAGTTTCCATTCAATGATTTAGGTTTCGTTAGCTTTTAGTTTCCTTGCATTTTAAATCTGATTTAATACGTAACATAAATGACCTCTTTATATCTGTTATTGTAAGGAACATTCAACATGTCTGACAGTTACAACCGTAAAACCATATTTCCACTACTTCATTTCATGATAGGTTTCAATATTTTGACGATGGTTAAATCCCAGAGGTAAATGGTATCATCAACACTTCGTAATACTTTAAATTACATCAAAAATGGCATAAGTCGCATAAGTAAAAAGCTGGTCTTGAACAACCCCACCGTTTTCTGATTAAATATTCACAGGTGGCACGATGGCTTAGAATAACCACTTGTTCTGTTTGAACATTCACGGGTGGACTCCTAGCATAGAATGCCAATTTGCTTTTAATGCGTGAGACACAAGAAAGTGATTGACTTTTCTGCCCCATTGTCATATGTCCTCTCACGCACTGTCAATCTCCAATGACACTACACCCAAACCATTTTCTTTTTCACATTAATCAAACATATACCACACGGATGATGTTTTGTACTAGTAACTTGATATTAATTAAATCTTTGAATGCAGGCTTTCACGGCCGGTAATCATAATGTTGAGTGATTCCGGGTTATGTGGCCGTGGTCCATAGTTGGTGTTGATACCAGACGTTTCGCCCTCAACTGCGGAGGGCATCTTCAGTGGCGAGTGCTTCTAGGCATGTTTCCTGGTCGGAAGATCTACTTAGAGATCCACTCTAAGTAGAACTTCCGACCAGGAAACACGCCTAGAAGCACTCGCCACTGAAGATGCCCTCTGCAGTTGAGGGTGAAACGTCTGGTATCAACACCAACTATGGACCACGGCCACATAACCCGGAATCACTCAACATTATTAATTAAATCTGTTATGATTAACAAGCAAGTTTGTTTCATACAGTGCACTGCAGGAACTACACCCCAAAATCATATGATAAACATGGATTGTAATTGGTCATCAGTAAGGCAAGTCCCTTCATGAGCACGATTGCCCATGCACAGTGGATCACTTTCTTGCATCTCACACAGTATAATTGGGTGAGGTAGGTTTTATGCCCGTCACAATTCTACACTCACATTCTTATGCCACTGATGCACTAAACACTTGTAAACAGGTTTCGTACTGTTTTAAACATTTTGGAACAATCTTCAAGCTTTCTTTACAATATTTTATATTTACGTAAAACATAATCGTGGGGATACATTACTTACTTGCTACTTTGCCATGTTGTTCCAACATTGCCAACATTTGAAAATAATTTCAAACCATATTTAGTGTTAGTGTACGTAAAATTAGTTTATAGTTTATTAAATAGTACGCATGTAAATTGTTTTGTTAGGTTAGGAAATGGGAAGTTGGTTTACGTCCATTTTTTTAAGCATTTGGGAATAAATAATATGCATGTAAATTGTTTTCTTTAGTTAGGAAATGGCAAGTTAGTTAACATACATTTTTTTTTTATATTTGGAAATTTATTCCCAAAGTTGGTAATGCCGATTGCAGAGCCATCAACCGGAGGCTGTATTAACCATTACAGCAACTCCTGCGACTCGTGCATGTGCACTGCGATTCTGTGGAACTTAGAAGATTTTGTCACCGGCATAAATGTTTTATGGGATATATTTTTGTAATTATTTCAGAAAATAAACTGAATCAGTATACGGAAACATTTCGTAATAGAATTGTAATACCGATAAACTAGTAATTCTTGTATGTTAAGTCCACTCATTAACATACATATGGGTGAGTTTTAATTACACTGACAAACTGCAGGGACTGATTCCTACCTGTAAATGGAAAAAAAAATCCTATGAATAAGTGTCCATAAATGCATCGTTGCCATGGTAGATGTCACTGACAAATGGCATTCTCTCGGCCCTGTTGCATGGCCTGCTAGATCACCAGACTAAACCTCCTGGATTTTTACCTCTGGGGGTATCTGAAAGTGTTGTGTATGTTGAAGCAGTTTCTGATGTGCATACCCTTCAACAGTGTGTCTGCGTCACTATTCAGAGAGAGGCTGGAACATGCGAAAGAGTGAAATAATCCATGATACAAAGTGTGAACTCTTGAATTGCATCCTATGGAGGCCACGTTGAACATCTCCTCCGTTGTCCAGCTTTTGTAGAAGAGACCAGCCTTTTTGCTAAATATTGGAGTGCAAGAGAGCGAATGATTTCATTAATTAAATAAAAATAAAACATAGTTTTATTTGATTTTCATATTTATTATATGATTCAGTGACAGCTGTTTCGGTACACTGTACCTTCTTCAGACATGTTAACAAATTATTTCATTATCAAGTGCTCGACATTAGATACCAACCAAGCAACATCTGTTGTGACATGGATGTGATTATGCTATGTACTCTATGCTGGGACAATTTGTCGTTGCACACACACATTGTTCATTTCCAGACACATGTTTATAGGACCTTTTTTCCTTTATTTACAGTCAGGAATCAGTCCCAGAAGTTTGTGTATGTATATTGTCCACAAAAGTTACTTCGGAAAAAGTCGGTTATATGCCGGACATGAATTCTTCTAAGTTCCACAGAATCGCAGTGCGAATATGCGAGTTGCTGTAATGGTTAATATAGCCTCCGGTAGATGGCTCTACAGTCAGCATTACCAACTTTGGGAATAGATTCCCAAATGCAAAAAAAAAAAATTTGGATGTAAACTAACTTGCCATTTCCTAACTAAAGAAAACAATTTACATGCATATTATTTATTCCCAAATGCTTAAAAAAATGGACGTAAACCAACTTCCCATTTCCTAACCTAAAACAATTTACATGCGTACTATTTAATAAACTATAAACTAATTTTATGTACACTAAGTATGGTTTGAAATTATTTTCAAATGGTGGCAATGTTGGAACAACATGGGAAAGTAGCAAGTAAGCAATGTATCCATGATCATGTTTTATGTAAATATACTACTACTGGCACGACAGGCCTACAAGGCCCTTAGCCTACCAGCCGGCTGCTGGCCTCACATCCACATGTGTCAATCACAGAGGTAGATGATAATCAGCCAGTGTAGGGGTGACATGTGGTCAGCATGTCGAGTCCCCCGCCATTATAGCTGGTTTTCTCAACCTGGAGCCGCTACTTATTGTAGCTACCCAAATGCATCACGATGCTGGGTGGGCACCGGTCCCATACTGGCTGAAATACCATGAGAAAATTTCTTCCCCCATGGAGACTCAAACCAGCGCAAGTCCCGTAGCTCTATGCCAAGGCTTCCTGCCTTAACCACTCGGCTATGGCGCGGGACTTATGTAAATTATAAATATAAAATATTGTAAAGAAAGCTTGAAGAACGTTGCAAAATGTTTAAAACAGTATAAAAACGTGTTTACAAGTGTAGAATTGTGACCGGCATATAACCTACCTCACCCATTACTTTAACATTTGTTTTATAAAAGTGAATGTGAGAGTGACTCAAGCTATACAAGATTGTGAAGGCCTTTCTTGGGCTTCGAGCCTCTGCCAAGTCTTGAAGGATGGCTTTCAAGGCTCAAAAGTCGGAGAGAACTACATCTCACTATGATGACACACTGATGGTGCAACTGCAAGCTTCTTAACAGATGTATAGACACTTGTCCATTGCATTACATTTATTTATTGACACTGTTAAGTGGTGATTATGAAAGGGGTTGTGATAACAAATTCCAACCCAGCATTTGCCTTGATTGAGGAAAACCAAGAATACTCGAATTGGTTGGCACTAGGTTTGAACTTGAGACCTCCTGAATAAACTAACAACTTTTGATCAATGGTAAAGAGAAAAAGTTCTGCCTGAACTAGGAATCAAATCCCGAACCTTTAGCTTTATGTACTGATGCTCTATCACTGAGCTGATTCTGGCCTCTTTCCCATTCAAGTACAAATTCTCCTCTTCAGTCTTTCTCATGATCCCTAATCTAATGTAATGAACTATCATTCACAACACACATTAGATTGCTTCTACATTAAGAAGATATGATAGCATTCCACACAACTAAAGCTATATTTTTGATCAACTAGCTGATTGCTTGATGTTGCTTGGGTATTTATTTATTCCAATCTTCTTGGCATCACCTTAGCTTAACCCAAAATCTATGGATTCATCACTATTCTGTCAGTTAGTTTGGAAATATTATTTTTTACCTCCTTCTCATCCCCATGCATACGGGGTCTAAATATAGATTAGACACTGATCTTGGTAATTTTTATATATTATTTTTTTACCTCTCTTCCTCTCTAGGTGAGCTTGGGATTATGTGACACCTGCACATTTACCAATCAGCTTAGCAACCCAAAAACTTTGGATTTCAGACTAATCTCATTGTCATTTTATTTTCACCCTTTCCCACCCCTGTTGGGGTACTAGGGGTAAAACTTGGACTTGCATGTCATTGGAACTCTGGCCAATTAGCATAGCAACCCCAAAAACTATGAATTTGATACTAATATTGATACTTTTCTATTTTTTTTCATGCCTTCTCACACCTTCCTCCTTAGGGTTAGGGCTGTTGAGATCAAACATTGGTTAAATGTCATAGAGATTGTCACCAGTCAGATAAGCGACACCGAAAACCATAGTTTTGACACTAATCTCTATAATTTTTGGACATTTTATGTTTCACTCCTTAAAGAGTACAAGAGTCAAACTTGAGCCTAAATGGATTAAAACTGTCACCAATGGGCATAGATATCCAAAAATCTATGGATTATACACTAAACTCGATCATTTTGGATAATTATATTTCACCTATTCTAGGTGTGTTAGGAGTTAAACAGGACTTATGTGTCACCTGCATACTACCAATGAGCTAAGCAACCATGAGAACTATGTATTTCAGACTAATCTTATTTGCTGTTATGGTATTTTATTTTCAGTCCTCCTTATGTCTTTTTGGATTGCCAGGGGTTAAACTTTGACATCAATGTCATTAGGATTGTAACCAATTAGCATGCCAACCCTGAAAAAGGGATGTACAAAATTTGAATTTTCTAGGACTAATAGTTTGTGAATAATGGTCCATTTTCTGAAGTGCCACGAAAAGGGTAGCTGGGGTATTTAAATGGCTGGCCTGTGGGTTTAAATGCCCTGCTCAGTGCCTGGTACTGAATGTGTTAATTACAATAACTTAGCTATGAATATTAATTACTTAATTGATCATAACTTCTAAATTCAACAAATAGGAAGAACAGTTGTATAAATATCTCCATTAGAGAACTAATGAAAGATGGGTGTGTGATCATCTGGAAATATAAAACTTATTGAAATGAGCAAATTGCTAAATAATAATTTCCTTCCAAGGAGTTAGGTTACTTGTTGGCTTGTTCTGCTCTCACTTTAGACCTAGTCCAGAAGTCTCTTAATAAGGATGTTCTTGTCTTCTTTCACTTCTTCTTGTTTTTTATATACATTAAACAGGGACAGTCTACCAACAATTTAATCTATCTTGCTTGAATACTTTAATTTTATTATTAGTTTTAGACTTAATCTTAACTATCATTAACATGGTTGTATTATAGATCTTAATACAGCGTTCACACAAATGCTCTTTTGGGTTTTGAACACATGTAACTTGCATTTAAATAAACTTACAAACATGAAACTAGTACCAATGGAAAGAGAAACTCAAAAAGTGTTGATTATAACATCACAGTTGGCAACAATGACATAATTACATACAACATTGCGTATTGTTGAAAGTGAGAAAATGGCTGGTATAGAGGATAGGCGGGCGTTCTGTGTTCTCGACTATCATGTTCATCAATCTGTAATTGTTGTTCATTGACATTTTCAAACAAGATTTGGTGAAGATCCACCCAGTGATTCTTCAATTCGTAAATAGTACTCTGATTTTACGACGAGGTTACATCTGTAGGAGGAAATCTTCTGGATGTCTGGCTGTAAGTGAGGCAACTGTAGCCTGGGTTCATGAATCTTTTACACATAGTCCTCAAAAATCAACCATTGCAGCTATTAGGGAGCTGCAGATCACTAATTTCACTATATGGGGAGTTTTGCGTAAATGTTTGAAATTTCATCCATACCAATTGCAGATGCTGCAGTTCTTAAAGGAAGAAGATAAAATGGTGTGTCGTACTTTCTGCAAGAATATGCAGACTCTCATGGAAACTGATGGGTTTTTCGAATCCATAGTGTTTAGTGACGAGTGCTCCTTCCATCTTTCAGGTAAAGTGAACAAACATAAAATTAGAATCTGGAGGTTGGAAAAACCCAATACCTACATGCAGCATGTTCCTGACTCTCCTAAAGTGAACGTATTCTAGGCTTTAAGCCTGCTGAAAGTGTACGACCCGTTCTTCTTTGAAGATAAAACAATTGGAGGATGTGAGTACCTGGATATGCTACAACAATGGCTCCTGCCTCAGCTGGAACATGAAATGTCAAACATGATCTTTCAACAGGATGGCGAATCCCCTCATTTTCTTAATGAAGTCAGATTGGAGCTTAACACCAGACTGCTGAACCGATGGATTGGCCATGTTGGTAATGATGAACTTCTTCCTTGGCCTCTGCGTTTGCCAGACCTCACACCCCTTGACTTTCTTTTGTGGGGTTATGTCAAAGATCTTGTGTACCAGCCACCTCTTCCAACAGACCATCCTTGTTCTAAGAGAGCGCATCACAGCAGCCATTGAAACAGTTGACCATGATATGCTACAACATTCCTGGGCGGGGATGCACTATAGGCTTGATGTGTGTCGTGTTACCAACGGAGCTCACATTGAATATCTGTAAGGTACTGTAACCAAAACTTTTTGAGTTTCTCTTTCCATTAGTACTAGTTTCATGTTTGTGAGTTTATTTAAACGCAAGTTACACGTGTTCGAAATCTGAAAGAGCAATTTTGGGAAGCCTGTATAATAGATATTATCTTATTGATCAAATCTTCATTAGTATTTAAATATTAGAGTTAATTGTGATTGCTTAACTCCACTATGCTAAATAAATAAATAAATTTTAATTATATTATTTCTATATTAGTTTAATAGTCAGATCATTTGTATCCTGCTGTTTTTCACATGTACCTCCTCTCCGCTGCTCTTATTCTTGAGGCATTATCTGCTTTGATAGTCAATGATTCACTGCTATGTAGAAGAGTATGAATTGCCAAGGTATTATGTATTTTAATTTTTGTTTTCTTTAACTTATTTTTGGTTTAAATACACTGCTAAATACAGTTAATAAAGATTCAGAAGTAAGAAGTATTTGAAATATGCACTTCTTCAATGGAATTATCATTTGAACTTGTGTAGAAAGTGAAGGTCATTGTGTGAATGAACAGTGCCTGAGGCATTTGCTGTTCAGGTCATTGGAGTTTGAATAAACACTGTCCACCTACACAACACTGATGTCATACGGAGAGTGGCTTACATTTTTTTATTTCATACTTTCTTCTTTTATAATTTCTTACATCATATTTTCAAATTATTTAATTCATCATCAACAACAAGGATTAGGCCCAATGGCCTGTTCCGATCTCATTATAGGTCGAATTGGTCCTTTCATCTCTTCAATGGTCTTCCAATCGTTCTTCTCCCTTTTGGTTATAATTATACATTCTTCTTGGTATGCGCTGTTCATTCATTCGTAATACGTGCTGAAGATAAGCATTTTGGTAATATGTTATTCTTTCACAGAGATAAATATATTAACTAGCTTGTTGAACTCTGGATATAAAATTTATACTAATATAGTTAAGAATAAATTGAGGAAAATTTATGAAAATATAATTGGAGAAGAGCAGAATGGATTCAGAAAGGGTAGATCTAGTGCAGATGGATTCTTTACTCTAAAACTACTATTAGAAAAGCACAAGGAATTCAATATAGAAACTCATATCGCCTTCGTTGACTTCATAAGGCTTTTGACAAAGTAGACAGAAATATATTACTACAAATTTTAGCTGATGATAACGTTCCACAACAATATATTACTAATATCTTCAACATCTATAATGATAATGAAATCTCTGTTAAACAAGATGGCAAATTATCTTCTTGGGAAAAGATCAACACTGGAGTAAGACAGGGATGTGGACTTTCACCGGTGCTTTTCATTATATACATGAATAAATTAATGGAGGAAAACACAACGAGGATATATACCCATCAATAGGAACCTCAAACTCGATGCTATTCTTTTTGCAGACGATTTAGCTCTGCTGGCACTTTCCGAAAATGATTTGCAACGATCAATTTACAATTTACAAAAAATAGGTGCCAAATTTAATATGGAAATATCAATTAACAAAACTAAAATTGTGGCATTTCATGGGAAGGACCCCATACAAAGTAAAATCTGTCTCCAGAATAAAATTTTAGAGAGATCTAATCTTGGATATTATCTCTCTATCTGGGATATCCCTGAAAAAGTTACTAGTTATAATAAAAGTTTAGGAATTATTAATCAAGTTATGAAACCATCCCTTGTACAAAAAAACACCAGATTACGTTTATATAACACTTTGGCTAGACCAGTGTTGACCTATGGTAGTGAAGCATGGACACTAAGAAAACAACATGAAAGCAGAATAACGGCTTGTGAAATGAGATTCATGCGCAGAACAGCGGGTTACACCAGATGGGAACGGAAAAGGAACACCGAATTGAAGACTATGCCAATTTTGGAATATATTAAACAGTACCAACTAAATTGGAAACACCATCTTGAAAGAATGAGTTCAAATCGGATCCCCAAAGCTGTTTATAATTATATACCAAGAGGACGAAGATCACTGGGCCGTCCTATGAAATGCTGGAGGGAAAATTTTCTATAGGATCGTAACAGGCCTTGGCCTAATACTTGGAAGGAAGAAGAAGAAGTTCTGTTCTTATATCTTTGTTTTTCTTTTTATCGGTCCTTTGGTATCCTGCTATTGCTCTCAACATCTTCATTTCAGCTGCCTCTATTTGTTTACTATCTGCCTTTGTTAATGTCCAGGTTTCACATCCATATATAAGAGATGGAACTGCCAATACTTTGTAAAACTTCAAAATAGTTTATTTTCTAGTCTTATTCAATAAAGTGCGTTTAATTGTGCCACATAGATAATTGAATCGTATTTTAGTGTGTTTATCTAAATTTCTGTCATTGCCTAAATGACAACCGAAATAATTAAAATTCTGAACTTGGTCTATAATTACATTGTTTATCACTATTTTTGTTCTTATTGCACATTTTCCTTTCAGAGCTAATATTTTTGTTTTAGATGTAGATATTCTTAAATTGTATTTTAGAGAGATATTATTGAATGTATAAAGGAATTGCTGCAAAGCATTTTCTGATGCTGTCATTATTACTCTGCAAAAAACAGAGTTGTCAATACACTATATTAATTTGTCTTGCCATTCATTTATAACATGGTCCAAGTGTAAATTAATAATACTGGTGACAATGGACACCCTTGTCGTACTCCCTGGTTTATTTCTATGTTTTGAATTTTATCTCCGCAGTCTATTTTAAAATTTGTTTCTATATATAAACTCTGAATGGCTCTTATAAGGTGTTGAGGAATTCCTTTCATTTCTAGTATGTTCCATAATTTTATTTCTACTTACACTATCAAATGCTTTAGTATAATCAACAAATGCTATATACGTGGGTAAATTAAATTCTTTTCTTTTTTCTATCAATTGGGCCATTGTAAAACGCAATCTATAGTTGACCTACCCTTTCTAAATCCATTTTGT
Source organism: Diploptera punctata (assembly GCA_030220185.1). Lineage (NCBI taxonomy): Eukaryota > Metazoa > Arthropoda > Insecta > Blattodea > Blaberidae > Diploptera > Diploptera punctata. The sequence goes on from JASPKZ010010241.1 coordinate 1,221,030, forward strand.
TCCTCACATAATATTGTTTCAGCTATTTTATTTTATTTATTCTATATGATAACATTTTTGCATATATCTTATAAGCTGAATTTAATAAACTTATTCCTCTATAATTTGTACATTCTCTTCTGTTTCCTTTTTTAAATATCGGAACAGTTTATTGCGTCCTTCCATTCATCCGGAAGAGAACCCGTTTTCCCAGCAAAGGTTTATAAATTCAAGAAACTTAACAATAAATGTAATCGATGCACATTTGAATACTTCTATGTTTAGATTATCTGCTCCAGGCGATTTCTTGTTTTTTAAAATTTGCATTGTTAACATTAGCTCTTAAAACCTAATACTATCCACATTTGGGTCATTTTCTCTTAAGGCTATCGTTTGTTCTTCTAAGTTTGTCCACAACTATGTATAATGTTGTTCCCATTGTGTAAGAGGTATAGGATTTAACCGTATTATGTCCTTTTCGTTTTTATTTAAATGTTTAATAATTTTATATGCTCTAGCTTGGTGTCCGTGTACATCATGTTCTAAATTCGACACATATCTGTCCCAATGCTCTCTCTTGATTCTTCTAATTTCTCTTTTAACAATTGCTGATTTTCGTTTATATTCAATATTATCGTCTGTAGAAATTTAAGATATGCTTATTTCTTGTCCTTTATTTTTTCCGCTATGTCTTCATTCCAAATATCTATTCCCCTTTTCGTATATTTCTTCCTTCTTTTCCCTAGAGTTTCTGATGCTACTTTATGTAAAATATTTTTCAATGTTTCCCACATTAAATTTATATTGTTTACATATGTTTGATCATTTATTTCCTCTACATGTTTATTCGTTCTTGTTTAATATAGGTATCTAACACTATTGTCTCTTAACAGATGTACCTTGTATGTTTCTTTAGAAATTAACTCTCTAGGTTTTAACTTCTTCCATCTTTTTAATAAGTTAAATTTAGGCATAAGTAAGTAATGGTCTGATCCTACATCGCTACCTCTATACACTCTTGTGTCTTGTATACATGAAGAAAGTTTTTTATTTATAAGAATATAGTCATTTATACTTTTTTCATTTCTCCGTGTCCACGTATATTTGTGGATGTCGAGGTGTCTGAAGAATGTGTTTGTAATTTAAGTTCATTAAACGCTGAAAATTGTAATAAGGATTTTCCATTTTCATTTAATACTTGTTCTCCATTTGATCCTAGTACATCTTTTATTGGGTTGTTTCCTACTCTTCCATTGAAATCGCCTGCTACAACAATATGATCGTTTTTATTTATGGTATTTAGATGTTCTTGTAATATATCATAGAACTGTTTTGGTTCTTCTTTTCTTCCATTTTCTGGGCAATATATTCCAATTATTGTCAAAAAACCTCTATCTATCTTTATTCTTAAGTTAATAATTCTTTCATTAACCCAATTATAGCTATGAATCCTTTTCTTCCATGTTTGTTTTAATAAAATAGCAACTCCCGCTGAAGCTCTTTTGTTTTGATTTACACCAGTGTATATAATTATTTAATTTAAAGCTAAATATTTCAGTTTTACTTATTCAATCTAATTTCATAAGAAACTTCTTAAGTATTATTGAAAAATATAGATTTATTTAAGCATTGTCTTTACCGATATGATTTTAGTGAATTCTGAAGGAATGAAGCTGTTGAGGTTGTTCTCATGAAAAGTTTTTTGAAAAATTTTCTCAGATTTTCACTGATCAAGTAGGCACCCTGAAATGACCACGACCAAAATGTGTGTGTGTATATGTATGTATATATATATATGTAATTAATTAAAGAAATGTTGAATTCATTAACCTGCAAAATTCGACCATTAGGTGTATAAGTTCACTTGAAACAAAAATTTAAAAATTATGCTAGCAGTCCCAATTTTCAATGTTTCACAATTATACTCAGTATTAAAATGAACAAAGGAAGGTATTCGCCAAAAATCAGTGAAATCTGACTATTAGAATTGGGGGTTTACCTGAAACCCAAAGTTAAAAATGGACTCTAGCAACCACGATGTTTGGTTTGTTGCTATGTACACCATATAATTTAATTAACTCTTAAATTGACAATGTACCCTATAAGGTATATTCATTTAATTAAATTAGTCTTCTTCTTCTTCCTTCCAAGTATTAGGCCAAGGCCTGTTACGATCCTATAGAAAATTTTCCCTCCAGCGTTTCATAGGACGGCCCAGTGATCTTCGTCCTCTTGGTATTAATTAATTAATTAGTATGTATAATAATGTAATGGAAAAATGAATCCCTAGATATCTGTGGTCTAAATTGATCAGGAATGAAGAAAAAAGTAAATAAAATTTGGAATTTACAGAAAGAAACACACACATTGATAATTACATTAAAGCAATAGGTTTTAACCTTATTGCACATAGGCAGTATTTAATAGTTTAACATGCAGACTTGTGAATGTTCCTATGAGCTAAGAAATTTTAAGAAAGAGAAAAGGCACATTATGAAATAGCAAAAGATAATGGTTTTCAGAAAAAATGATTTATTAGAAAATAAATAAATTCAAGAAACAAAAAATGATAAATGAAAGCACTCTTCAGACAGATAAGAAACTGGTAAAAAATTCAAGAAAAAATACCATCCTTAAGTATTTAATAAGTTTAAAAAAATGTCAACAAATTTAACATTAAATTAACACCGAAAAAAGATTACAGTTTGAATAAATGAATCAAACCAACAAAATGAAAAGATTGAAGACGGCAAAAAATCAGGGATTTATCAAATTGTTTGTAATGATTGTGAAAACATATACATAGGAAAAACAAAAAGGAACTTAAATACAGTATTGAAAGAACACCTTAGAAATGTAAAAATGGAGAAATAGAAAAATCTGCAATAGCTGCTGCACATGCATGGTTAGAAAACCCAGAATTGAAACTAAGGCCAAATTACTAAAACATAAGGAACTCACAATTTGGGAGAAAATTTACATCTGCAAGAATAAAAACAAAATCATGAATTTTGAAATTCCCAGAGAAAAAGGGAGAAAAAAAAATGAAAGTTCATTGGTTAGCTGGCAGAGGGAGCAGAAATCAACTTACAAGATGGACAGCTGCAAAACGACAGTTGGAGGCATCGACAATGTCACACTCAAGCGACAAAACCCAGGTGTGCATAAAAATAAAAAAATGAGGTGAGTCAAAATTTAAATAAATTCAGAAATTTTCTTCCGACTGATCTCAAAAGGATTCTAGTGCAAACTCTCGTGATACATTTTGATTATTGTGACATCTTATTGACTATTTAACTCATGCCCCAAATGGGAGTCAATGATCAATCACATTTCAATGATTTTTTATTTACAACCAATCACAGTTGTGTTTTGCCTAGAATTTAACAACTAAAGTTTGTCATAATAAAGAAAGCACCTCCTTTTTTAACATTCTGAATAGGTCATAGTATTATTTTGCAGTGACTGACTCTCTAAGAAGTACGGCTACCAGATTGTATATATAGTGCATGAATGTCAACAGAAAGCGCATGCGAGAGATAATATAAAAACATTTGTAACAATTGACCACAAAAAAATAAACCGTTGTTTGCACTTTCTTAAATTATTTTCCAGGAAATTTAAGATTTATTTAGCCTGGTGGAGTTAAGGCCATGTGGCCTTCTCTTCCACTCACCAGGACAAACATATATTACATAAGAATATAACAATCTTAATTAACTCTAATATTAAACACTAAGTAAAAATTTGATCAAAAGATAATATCTAATATACATATTACGATCTATAATACAACCAGTTAATATTAGTTAAAATTAAGACTAAAACTAATAATAAAATGTATACAAGCAAGACATATTAAATTGTCCCTGTCTAGTGTATATAAAAACAGGAAAATAATAAGATATAGAAAACTAATTTTACGATTATACAATATTTAAAACAAAACAAATAAAAATATTTGTTATTCTTAATATTATTTACATAATAATTAAATATATTAATATTGCTAAAAGAATACTATCAGTGAGGTGTATAAGTTAGTTTGTTATTAAATAATTCTTTAGTTGTTTTTGAAGGATGTTATAGTTTGACAGTCTCTGACATAGGGTGGAAGGGAATTCCATGTTTTGGTAAGTGACACCGTAAAGATAATGAATAATATACAGTGTGATGAGGCGGGATATAAAGGACAATGTGCTGATGGGATCGAGTGTCAAGATTATGTGTGTCGGATAGTCTGATGAAGCGGCGTGATAAATAATTAGGCGATGATGTGTGAAGTATTTTATAGAGAAGGGATAGGGAAATGACGTTGCAGAAAAATATAATTGACATATTTACATCATGTGACATCAGAAATTAATACCTATAATGTTGGTTATAAATTTCTCCACTAGGGTGCATTCTTACAACATTGTGATCTTTTGGCAATAAATAATATGATCTGGTTGCAGTGATGAACAAAAGAAGCAAATGAAGCATACCAATCATTCTCATTTGTTTTCAAACATCGCTGTTTATATTAAATATTTAAAAATAACTATAGTTAAATAATGATTGTGAGTGAACAGCTTAATTTTATTCGTTAAGTAGTCCTAACAAATGCCACGAGTGATTACCAAATTTATCCAGAGAATTTGGAAATCACTCTTGGCATTACTTATGATAAATATCAACTATGGACAAGCACATGTATAGCAATGTATTTATAACATATGTATCAGATATATTTCAGTATTCATAAATATGACCATTTTTCTTCATATTGACATGTTTTAATCTGGCTTAATCTCCATGATCATAAAAAAAATGCATTCCCTTACTCTACTATTCAAAATTATACATACCTCACAAGTTAGTTATCCTCTTGCCTCTCTTGCCCATATTCCAATCACAATATGAGTACACAATTACACCAGAACCTCCTATTTCACATCCCACAGCACAGAAACTCCCATTATTCTAATTCTTATGCCGTATCCACTGCTAGACTCTGGAACTCCATACCATGAGAGATAGGGACTGCCAGATATTAGCTTCCTTAAACTTAAATCTCTTTCTTTTGTAATTGGTCTTTTAGTGGATTAATTGGTTTTCAATTTTTCACTTCTCTAATATTTGTTTGTTTCATTTTAATTTCAGTTTAATTGTATAAATATTTACTTATAGGCTAATTATTATTTATTCTATGTTAGGATCTTGTGTAAATATTTTCTGTATTTAATTTTTCCGCTGGTTGAGTGAAAGAGAAGGCATTACAGCCTTAACTTTGCTAGTTTAAATTATTATTATTATCATCTTCATTTTGTGTGTCCTGAATATTGGAAAAATATTAAAATCTATTTATAGTGGACATACTAGAATTGTCATGTGGCTGGATATCCAAACTCATAAATTTGGAACTGTAGCACATTGAATCTTGAGTTTCATTATTATTCAACATCTATTGAAAATAATGAAATGTTATACTATTGTTAAAAATTATAACCATGGTTTTCTATTTAGAAAGCTAGACACACAATGAATTTTAGTTTTTTGGTTCATTGATTTGAAGAAACTGTAAAATAAAAATAAAAAAGTATAAAGAAAATGGAACGGTGGTCATCCAAAGGAAGACAGGAGTAATTATATTATTTTTTTAAATTTAAGAATATATTGAATTTAGTCACAAATTGGACAGGTAGCTTTGAAACTAGTTCGTTGATGAGCTAGATAATAGTGGTTTGAATTTTGTTTTCTGACTTAATATTTTCTGCAGTCTGTAAACTCTTTATTGCAACTCTTTATAGTATAGTATTTGTAAATAGTCCACCGCTGTGGTCTCGAGGTAGCGTGCTGCCTTGTCACGCAGCAGGCCTGGGTTCGATCCCTGGTCAGGACAGTTTCTGGGTGAGGTTTTTATCGGGGTTTTTCCTCACCTATAAGACAAATGTCAAGAAAACTTTAAGGCCCAAACGGTCCCCAAAATCATATGGCCATTATCCTTATCATTATCATCACCCTTCACCAGTGTGGAAAGCAAGGGAAGCTACCACACCTACAATTACCTAGTAAAGCTGCAAAGCATAGCATGAAAATGCTATGATTGCAGTGAAAGACCTGCCTTCGGGCAGAATTACTATGGATGGATTTGTAAATAATGCAGTTTTTTTATGTTTCTGTTACAAAATATTTCTAAAGAGAGTATTTTTTAAGGGAGAAATTTTTGCCTGAACCAGGAATTGAACCCAAGACTCTGGTTTTATGGATCAGTGCACTAACTGTTGTGCACCTGTGCATTTCTATTCAAACACACAATTTTGTCCCATGTAATCCTGTTTCCCCGGAGCATTAACTTTTGTTCAGTGGATTTGGGTTGCTTCTAATTCAAGATGATGGGATTGTTAATATACTACAGGGTTTCATTTTAAGTCGCAACCCAATGCCTGGCAACCACTCGCAAGGACCTCCTATGGTAATCTCACCAATAAATTTAAGTAGCTGTGAAAATGAGTAGAGATTGCAGTGGAATAAAATTGATTTTTGTGCTGTTTATTCCTTACCTTATGACAAAAGATTTTCAAAGTATCTCCTTCAGCTTCAATACAATGTTCAAACCGACAAAAATGATTTTGAAACATGCTATCCATTTCCTGCCTTGAAATGGAGTTCACAGTTTGAATATTTTTAAGAGTGGCTTCAAGTCAGATTTATACCTGACACTTTTGTGTGTTGGTTAGTGAGGTATGCAGTTATAAGTTTAAGTAATGGTGCCGAAATTTCAATTTATATTGATTTGAAGGTAAGTCCATTTATCCAAGTTGTGTCGAAAGCTTTCTCATTTTCTTTTTATTTACTTTGTTTGCATTTGTGTTTGTTACAGGAGTCATATGCGATCCATGCGACAGATGAATGAGATGATGAATTCCATGTTTGCTAATCCATTTGGCATGTTTGGTATGGGAGGAATGGGTGGTATGGGACAGCCTGCTATTGGATCTTCCAGTCACAGAACGAGTAATGAACTCATGCCATTTTCGTTCCCAAATATGAACAGAATGTTTGAGGGTTATGTAAGTAATTTTTACTATATTAGAATAGTAGAAATGGGCAAACTATAAAATGTTTGGCATGTGTGAGAAGGGTATTGTCATGTTTTTACTATTCATCCACAAACAGTGGTTGAGATTTTAGTCCTTGTTTGAGTCCTTGAGGTTTTAACCCTCTGCATGCCACTGGTAAAATCTCTTGTGTCAGAGATTTAAATCGCACCCGCCGATGTGATCGGCTTTGCAAGTAGTTGAAGTTTATTGTCTGGCAGGTAATGGACAAGAGCACCTAAAGGGTTAAGAGATCTTAAGTCTTCCTATAGCTATATGATGTCGAGTGAATGGAATTCTTCCCTAACCCTTTCTCAGCAGCTTGTGAATAGTTTGGAAAATCTTTTTGGGTGTAGAATCAAGTATCCAAGTTGTTGACATGAATAAATATTGTCATAGAATTTTTAATTTATTATATTCCATTTATGAAAACTTATATTCAAAAATATGTAATTGTGATGAAATGTCTAAAAATGTTCATTTATTACATATTTGACAAGTAAGTTTATATAACTTGGCAGCAAACAAAATGCAGTGTTAATTGAACAGATAGGTGAATGGAGAAGACTACATAACAGTGAGCTACATGATTTTATGGGAAACTAGATAAAATAAGATTTAAGTCTCGAAGACTGTGATGGGCAGGACATGTGGCATGAATGAGGAATCAAAGAAGGGCATGAAACTCCTTGTATGAGTAGGAAAACCAGAGGGAAAGCATCCAGTAGGCAGGTCAAGAATGATTTGAGAGTTTATTTATACAGGGGACGATTCGGAATATTAGCTTAGGATATGGATGTATGGATAGCTTATGTCCATGCTGCCTTAAATGTACAGGTTCGATACTACCAGTGAGTTCATACATTCTTATCTTGACTGTACATATCCCACTAAGCAGACCCATGTTCTCCTCTTCTACTTGTTTCATCGATCAGTATTAACACCCATATCAAGAGGTCAAGGAGAATTCCAACAAATGCTGTCAGGAAGGGGAACATTAGTCATAGAATTCTAGCACATGAGCAGTGCAACTGCATTTCGTTTGCTGCCAAGCTATAGTTCATTGGCATTTAACATTTTTAGCTATGTATAAGCAACCCTAGCTTTAGTTATCACTATTTGTGTTACTCAATTAGCATCACTCAAAGGACATGTATGGTGACTGCTATGGACATCAGTTTGCAATATTTAATTAAAGAAAAAAATGTTTCTTGGCCATTGCATTGTTATAAATTCGTGTAATATAGAATGTTGAATAATAAGTAGTAGTAGTAGTCTAATGCCATTAGCTTGGATGTGTTCAATTTGCTTTCTTGCTTCCCAATAGAGTCCTGCTAGAGTTCTTGTAGGTGACATCTTCAGAGCCTCACAGCTAGCTAGATGATCTTTGTTCATGGTAGTGTTATTGTCTTGGCACAGGATACATTTTGGAGAGTTGAAGATTCCAATTTGATGGAGGTGTGCTGCCAGGTAGTCATGGCCTGTTAACAGTCTGAATGTTGCTACTGCTTCGTGTCTTTTGTTATTAACGGGGGGGGTGAGACCCCGCAATTCCTTCAATAATTTGATTGATTGCGGGAACCAACCTGGACACAAGCCTAGAGTCCTATCTCTCTCCTTCACGTGGTGCAGCTGTTAGTAGTCATGTATATATTCATGATGAACCGAAGGGAAGGGCCACTCATCAAATCACTGGTCAGCATGGTGAGGCATTCGACCAAACTGATATTTCTTCCCCTTCCTATATCAGTTCTCTCTTCAAACGTTCCTATCTAGCCTCCCTTGACTAAACTCTTGTTTTCTTCAGACCCCAATGGTAGTAGAACTCCTTAATCTACACGTGCCTCTGGGTGGTGCAAAATGAACAACACATAAGCCCTATAATTATATCATGGTATCGCTCCGGAGGTAAAAATGTCCCCCCTCGGATCTCCGGACAGGGACCAGAAGAAGCAGAAGAATAAAGAATGTTGAATAATACTGAATGGACTTAGGAAAAGGCTCAAAAGAACTTTAACCTACCGGACTCATACAGCTTTTGCTATTAGTGCATGATACTGATTGGCTGATGTTATGAGAAGTAAACAATCACACTGTTCTTTCCAACATTCTTCTATTCGGTATTATTTATCATTTGTTATTACCCAGTTTACAGTACATGAATATTAAAAATAATTTTTTTATAAGATGCTAATTGCACATTCAACATATCTAGGTCAGTAATGAAATTATATTTTTTATTTTTTAAATTAATGCTTTCATTACTTTATTTTTATCTTTTAATTTTAATTATTTTTTATCTGGGTGCTATAGTCATTTTGCACTAGAAACCACCCTAGCTTGGTTTAAACTTGCAGTCAAGTTGGAGAGTGCATAGAGCTACCTAGATCAGTTTTTCATTGTTTTTTATTTGTGTAAATGTAAAATAAGAATTGTATGTCACCACATCTGTTGTTAAGAGGATTGAAAGTGATACTCTTAAATGGTACGGCCATGTACAAAGAATGGAAAATGAAAGATGGCCAAAAAATATATACCAGTGGTCACCCCATGGAAGAAATAAACGTGGCAGATCAAGATGGAAATGGAAAACCTATGTCAGAACTATAATGGATTGTAAGGAATTTGGAAGAAGGAGATTGGAATGATAGAAATAAATGGAAACTGAAGTGGGAGAAAGCCGAAGAAGAAGAAATATAAATTCTCTGCTTGTATCTGGTGTAAATGCTCAGATCCAGGGATGAGATGAAACCCCTATTATTGAAACTCTGTGTAAACATAGATGTCAATTGACCAGTCCTGTTGAGGGGCAGAAGAGATGAAGGCATGAGTATGAAGTTGTGGAATGAAGTTTTTGGGAGGGGGAAACACAAGAAACCCTGAGAAAAAATTGTCCTGGTTCTAATTTTCCCACTACAAATCCCACATGTAGTGACTGAGATACAAACTTTGGACCCAAGTTTGTCTAAATCATTTAAGCCACATAGCTGCTTATTTAATTTTGTATATATTTATTTATTTTTTAATTTATGTGTTTATTTTTATCATAAAATGGGATATTTCAGTTTTACTCAGTTCACATTTTGGTGAATTTATAGCAGCAAGTAGACCTTGTGATGCATTGGCAGCATGTTGAACATATTTTTATTCCTTGTGGTGGGTGAATCATCTGTTCCTTTTGCTCATTTACTGTCTAATGATCCATTTTCTATTTTTAGCATGTCTACAGTTCTTCACATACTTATTCCAAGATTTTATACCCAAATATGCATACAAAATGCACATAATTATATTAAGTGTACCATATTTATATATCATTACAACTTCTTTTTATCAGTGTTGTTTGTTATGAAACTAATTTTACAAAGTTATTTGAATCAGTAAAATACATCTTAACTCATTTTGCTCGCTCATCTGGAACATTTTTCGGAGAACATCTCCACCATTTTCAGCCAGAAAGATCCATGTGAGAGCAAAATACTAGGCGATTTATGTGGTTTTGTGCCCTGAAGGAAAGCACAAGAAATGGCACAAAACAACAATAAAGCTTGACAGCAATAAAAATAGGTATTCTAGAACAGATATAAATCGATAAAATGTAGATATCATGGTGAAAAAAAAAACTCACATTTAGGCCAGCATAAGATGCAATCAAACATACCAAACAATTGCACTGGCAATTCTATTATACTTACCCAACACCTGCACTACAATAAATAGCCAAACCATGAAATGATGCATTTTATATATAAAAATGAGATTTCTAATTCTACCAGAATTCGTTATTTACATTTAATAAATGCAATATAATTGTTCAGCACTTATTTGTGTTATAGATATTATTTAACACTGGGAGCAATTAAATAATATGGTGCGTATCAATATAAGTTGTTTAAAATAGAATTTTTATGTATTCTTGTAAAAATGATAAATTTACTTTGATTTCCTATAACAGAGATTGGTAATTGTCATTCTATCTGAATCGTTCAAATGAGTGAATGATTCAATTGGGTAAAATATAGGTATGTTACGTGTGAGCTGTCCCAACCCCACTGTTACCCCTAAAGGGAGATTCCTTATAAACATGATAATCAAACCCACCTAAACTCAAATTGAATCATCTCGATATCAGTGGTAATTATAGCGATACAGTATGTTAAATACTTCATAGTGCAACAGACCTTGAAGGCCCTTGTTCTACCAGGTAGCTGCTGGCCTCACATTCATGTGTTCTAAATACATAAGTGGATGATTATCCAGCCAGTATAGCAGGACATGTGGTCAGCATGTTTGGGGTCCTGGGCGTAGTAGCTGGTTTTCTCAAATTGGAGCTGCTACTCATTGTAGCTACCCAAATTCCTCACGATGCTGGGTGGGCACTGTTCCATACTTATCAAAATTCTACAAGTAAGTTTCTTCCCTCATGGGGACTCAAACCAGCACATCCCATAGCTCTGCACCAATTCATCATGCCTTAAACCACTCGGCTATTTTGTGGGGCTGTGGTGTAGGTCAGTGTGTTAAATACACATGTCTGTGCGAGTGCCATTTTCTAAACATTTACCAAATTATTTACATTACTCAAATGACATCATAAATTGTGATGTCCTACATCAACTTTTAAGAAGTTTGAAAATAGCCAGTTTGTCAGTACAAGATATTTTAAAGCTAACTAATAAATACTAGATAAAAAGAACGATTATAATGTTAGTGGGGTGGGCCATTTTTGTTAGCTTTTAAATTTAAAACTGATGAGTGTATATGTGAAATATTGTTCATATGTCGTAACATTTTGTTCTAACAGAAATGAAATCTGATAACTTATGTTAGACAAAAAGGACAAATTTAATATTAGTTATTTTAGTTTAACTTTTTATGTTTCAAGACTGATGTGCGTAAATAATGTGAAGTGCTTATTGTGGGATGTAGTTAAAATACTAATATTGATATCAGTATGTCCACTGTTGTGGTCTCGAGGTAGTATGCTGCCTTGTCATGCAGCATGTCCAGGTTCGATTCCCGGTTGGGACAGGTCCTGTGTGAAGTTTTTTCGGGGTTTTTCCTCACATATAAGACAAATGTCAGGAAGCTTAGGATCCAACGATCCCCGAAAATCATCCGGCCATCATCATCATCCCTTACCGGTGTGGGATGCAACGGGAAGCTACCACACCTATAATTCCTTAGTTAAGCTGCAAAACATAGTATGAAAATGCTATGTTTGCTGTGAAAGACCTACCCTCAGGCAGAATTACTATAGAATAGAATGTATATAATTTCAAAATTGTGTGTAGGCATACCATTTATTTTAAAATCATTAGGAAGTTACGTTATGAGGTTTAATTTAATTTTAGTTTGTATTTTTTAATATTCTTACCTCGTATGCTTGTTTCGTCGGACATATGTTTCAGGGCTGCTGCCCCATCTTCAGCATGTCACAAACTGATTTTTTCTTTTCTTCAAGTTGTCGGCCCTGGATCTGTGTTCCAAAGAACTTGGTAATGAGGCTCTTTTCTCCAGGAATTTCAAAGTTCATAATTTTCTCCTTGTTCATCTGTATATAGATTTTTTCCCATATCGTGAGTTCATTGGTATTTTCTAACTGCTTTAATAATTTCATATCTAGATCTATTCTGTTTTATTCTGTCCAAACGTGAGCTGCTACTGCAGATATGTCTACTTCTCCTTTTTTTACATTTATTATGTGTTCTTTAGTTGTAATGTTTTAAATTTCTCTTTGTTTTCCCTGTGTACACTTTATCACAATCTGCACATTTTATTTGATATATTCCTGATTTTTATAACAAAAATGAAAAAAGTGATAATAAAAAAATCAGGAAAAACTAAAGAACGCATAAGAAATGTAAAAAAGGAGTAGAAGACAAATCTGTAGTAGCAGCTCGTGTTTGGACAGAAAAACACAAAATAGATCTAGATAAAAAATTATTAAAACAGTTAGAAAATACCAATGAACTCACGATATGGGGGGAAAAAATCTGTATATAGAAGAACAAGGAAAAAATTATGAACTTTGAAATTCCCAGAGAAAGGAGCTTCATTATCAAGTTCTTTGGAACACAGATCCAGGGCCGACAACTTGAAGAAAAGAAAAAATCAGTTTGTGAAATGCTGAAGATGGGGCAACAGCCCTGAAACATATGTCCGACGAAACAAGCGTATGAGGTAAGAATGTTAAAAAAATACAAACTCAAAATACCATTTGTTATTAATATTGTCATGGTTACAGTGAAAAAATTAGTCTTTGACTGTTCATTTGAACAAACAAAATCCTTGGTTGACAAATAAATAATTACCAGACGTTATATACAACTCCAATCAATGCTACAAGAGCTATCAGAAACTAGCAAAATTGCAGGCCTTTCGATGAACAAAAGCAAGACACAAATTATGTCAAATGGTCCGGAAAACCCAATCAAAGTAGATGGAATGGATCTTCAATATGTAAGCAAGTACATATACTTAGGACAGCTACTCTCCTTCCATCAGAAAGTAGAGAAAGAAATAAGCAGAAGAATAGCTCTCGCCTGGAAGGCGTTCTGGTCACTGAAATTTATACTGCTGGACAAGTCACTCAACCGGAAACTCAAAATGGAAACACTACAAACCTGTGTTCTTCCAACACTGTTATATGGCTGCCAAACTGAAGTACACACTCCAAGTATGCCAAAGGAAAATGGAGAGGAAAATCTTAGGCATAACTCTGAAGGACAGAATCTCGAATACAACACTTCAAGCTATGTCCTCAACAACTGATCCTGCACAACAAGCCATCAGGAAAAAATGGAAGTGGGGAGGCCACGTCGCAAGAATACAGGACGACAGGTGGACAATAAAAACAATCATGTGTGACCCGTACACAGGCAAGACGACGATGGGCTGACATCTTCAAAGAACGAGCAGGGGTGCAATGGTCCAGAGTCGCCAGATGCAGGAAAAGCTGGAGAACGATGGAGAGCCAATTGTGCATTAACTAATCGCAGAACAGACATTGTACAGACCAAGTGCTACATCCAAGTCAACTTCTCACCACGGAGTAGCTCACCGGGTGACACTCACAATAGAGCTTAACCCCCTGTACAGGGAGGCCTTTGCCCTAAAGGGACATATCAGGCTTTATTTATTTATTATTTATTTATATACAAAATGTGACAAAAGTTAATCAAAACTTCATGGAAATATCTAGCAAAGAAAGGATATAGTATTGTGCAGAAACCTTAATCAAATTTGCCGTTCCTAACTGTTAATAGATTAATTACTTTAATATTTAAAATTATATTGTCCAATTATTTTAATGAAGTTACAAGAAATAAAAGATGGGAATGCTTCAACACACAGTTTTATAAAATACCAAGAATCCAAAGAAAAGTGTTGTTGCACCTTTTAGATTGACCATGGGTCATGATTGTCTGTCAAAACATTTGCACGAGAATTGAAATTCTCTTCTGCACTTTTCCCATGTGCAATCTACAAGAAGAGATGATTCAGGAACACCTTCAGCAGTGTATCCAGCACTTCCATCTAAATCTACAGTATCTGAAAAATATTGGAGAGCAACAGGGCTGTAGGCTGCATTGCCAAATGCTCAACATTAGTAAACAAACAATAATATTTATCTCACCCGAGTATGAAGATATGTTAATGTGAACATGGTTTTAAAAATGCCTTATTTCTTTAAGATGGATTAAATTCATGTTCCTATAAGATTTTTCTTTTCTTCTTCATTTGCATCAATTTTTCTGTTTGTCCTCTCCTGTTTAATGTGTTGATATAAAGTATTTCAAGCTGTATACTATTTTCTCTTGCTGTCCCATTGTCGTTTGTTACTCTTTTCTCTGTGGCCATTGTTGATTGTTACTCTTTTCTCTTAGGTCTTTTTGGTTCAAAATAAATGGAAAATGGAAGACTCCACTATTAATACTTAAAGTTCAAAGGCAATAGGCAATTCTGTAGTTGTTACTAACTCCGCATCATGAAAAGATGAGATTTGAACTCTGGGATCCTGTCTAGGTTTTTTTCCATAAAGCAGAAGGAACCGAAGGATCCCTGTTAGTAACAGGACTCCTTCCATAGACACTTTGTAAGTGCAAAGTAGAGCTGAACTCCTTATCAGAAGAAAGTCCAGTTTTTTATTTTCGAAAAGCAGAAGTAACCGTAGGGTCCCTGTTCGTAAGAGGACTCCTTCCACATTCACTCATAAGTGCAAAGTTGAGCTGAACTCCTGATCAGAAGAAAATTTACATAATGGTCAATGTATTGTGCCTTTTTTCTGTATAATAGTGCCTAACTTTTAGGGGTTCCCTACATTCACCAAATTGCATAGAGTTTGAAGGATCAGGCTAGATGAATGTTTCATGGAGGAAAATTGTTTGATGACTAAGACTACAATTGTTTGTGATTGTGTTGCAGGATCGCATGGGAAATATTGGAAGTAATCCTGATTGCCATTCCTTCAGCAGCAGCAGTGTGATGACCATGACTAGTGGACCAGATGGCCGACCACAGGTATGTCCTCTTTAGTGGATTCTTTACAAATTAAACAATGTCTAAAGCACAGAAATGAATAGAAATTACTGTTTACTGTTAACAATCAGATCCTTTTAAGCATGTACCATTATTTTAGCAATGTACTGAGGCAGCATGGTAGGAAAATAAGCCATTGGGCAGGAAAGTCTTATGTGCATAACCCTTCAATTCAAGTGCAAAGATTTCTCAACTTCAATTAGTTAGAATAATCATATACCTTTGTCACAGAAGATACTGAAAATGATGTTCTTGTATCATCCACATTTTACATATTTGATGAAGGTTTCAATTAGTGATGAAACTGATATCTGTTTGGCCAGATACTGGATATTTGGCCAACCTTGAGGCTGGAGAGCCAGATATCTGGCCAAACATTGCTGATTGGCACATCGTAACGAGCAAGCTCGCATAGGTGACACATGAACGATAGGGCAGACTTGGGTGAATTCGGGCCTTTTTGCTCATGTTCAAAGTTAGCGAGTTTTATCGTCAGCTTTAGTCTGGGATAGCTGACGATAAAACAGAATTGTTTTGAAACATGTTCAAGAACAAATCAACATTAATATTGAGGTAAGATGTCAAGACTAAAAATAATATAATTAAAATAACCTCAAAATATAACTTCCTAAAATTAAATATTAATATTATGATCATTTGAGCTTACTAAATAACGTGCTATTGTAGTTTGAGGTTATTATAAAAGTATTTTAAATAATTGTATGAAGATTTAGCAACAAAAATGACAGTAGCAGTTCGTCTTCAACTCCGGCTAAGAAAAGTAGAGGAGAGGTGACAGAGTCGGCTGTATCTTGCGAAGCTCATGACACATTCTGGGCTTGCTTCAATGATGTAGCAAATGAAAACAATAGTTGCTAGTCTCACAATTAAGAAGAAAATGTGATTGCAGGTGAGATTGATTTTTATTGCAAATTGATTGCAATCATGACCCTCATTTGGTGGTCAGATAATTCTACGCAATACCTGAACTTAACAAAGTTTGCCAAACTTTATCTTTCAGCAGCGTATGCAGCAAAATACTTTTTTCTGAAGCTGACTTTGTCTATGAAGACAAGCGAAACCATTTGTTGTCTCTTAATGCAGAGAAATTGGTATTCATTCATCATAATTTGCCCTTAGTGCAGTAAGAGTTTTTTTTAGTAAAATGAAAATAACTGGATTAACCTAAATTTTACATTTCATAATTTTTTTAATCTGGTATCCAGATAGTAAATTTAGACCGGATAAGCTGGATACCAGATATCCATTTAATCCCTAGTTTCAATTCATATACATACAGTGCGTGAGGTCTTTGATGTTTCTGTTCCAACTGGCACAAGTAATCTCACATTCACTGTCAGTCTTCAATGGCTCTACACTCAAATCACCTTACTTTTCTCTATTGGTGATGTATTGACCGCATATTCGCCATGGCAATTCTATTTTGTTACAGGGAACTTGATACAAATTAAAACTGCTGTTACAATTGACATGCAAGTCTTTAATAGTGAGTGGAGAACATATTTTAATCGACTCACCTCATACATTTTCAAACTTCTTTGATACCGACGGTTTCAAAGAAGTTTGAAAATGTATGTGGTGAGTCGATTAAAATATGTTCTCCACTCACTATTAATGATATAACCTCATAATGTTTACTTCCCAATTTTAATTTAAATGCAAGTCTTTGTTTCACACAATGCACACAGGACTATGGACACCCGAAATCTTACGATAAACTTGGATTGTGATTGGTTAACAGTGAGGCAAGCCCCTTGTGTGTCCAATTGCCCACAAGCTGTCAATTACTTTCTAAGATCTCATACTTTTAAGCTAATTGAGTGTGAGAAACTTGACAGCCAAACATTTCTCAAAATTTATTTTTCTTTATTATCAGCCTCATAAATTTTGAAATATTTTATTGTTTGTATAATAAAAAAATAATGAAACTTTTTTTCGGCCTGATTGTGAGAGAAAAAATTCAAAACAGATTTATGAAACATATATCAGACTTTAATCTTAGTTGTCTTAGAAAAAACATTTTGTGGACTGTCAAGTTTTTGCCTGCACTCCTCAATTATTTTGTGAATTGTGGATTTGAACCCCTAGAGTAATAAGGCAATAAGTAAGAAACGGCTATTTGTTAAAAGTGCAATAATTTGAAACTATAAAGTAATGCGAGTATATAAAAGAAGGTTTTCAACACATATATTTGATTTTTTTAATCATGCTACTTTTTAGTACAAGTACACTAGATTAAGTGAAGGTGAGTGTGAATTCAAACTTTCTTAAAGGGGAGTCACAAGTGAACAAAAAATATTGACCTCTTCACCAAAGATACTATAATTATTCTAAAAAAATTCTTCACCAAAGATACTACAGGGTGGACCGCTCGAATGGACCTAATTTCAATTGCTTGTTACTGGCAAACGGTTGAAGATAGAAACTTAAAACAACGTTCATAGTACAGAAAAACTCACCAAGTTTCGAATCCTGTCGGTAGATGGCACAAAGATACGTTTCTCGTTCTTAGATTTAATTGTTTGTGAAAATGGCGACTCCGCAGATGAAAGCGCAAGCTGTTTTATGGTATGCGGAGTTTAAATCAATCATTAGAGTTCAAAGGGAGTTCCGGCGTGTGTTTAACCGTGATGCTCCAACTGCTAGAAGCATAAAGAAGTGGCGTGATACATTATTAGCTACAGGATCTGTGTTGAAGAAGCATGGTGGTGGTCGCAGAGCATCCGATGAAATGGTAGCAAATGTTCAAGCCGCATTTGAGCGAAGCCCCCGGAAGTCATTAAGAAGAGCTTCGCGGGAACTTCAAATACCAAAATCGACATTACAACGGATTGTCCACAAACGCCTCAAACTGCACGCATATAAAGTGCAGTTAGTGCAACGTCTGGAGCCGAATGACATGCCGAAACGAGTGGAATTCGCCAATACGATGCTGGACTGTCTCGGCGCTGATCCTGACTTCATGACCAAGATTTTCTTCTCGGACGAAGCCACTTTCCATTTGTCAGGCAAGGTAAACCGGCATAATGTGCGGATCTGGGGATCGGAGAATCCTCACGCTATTCAAGAGCATGTTCGTGATAGTCCGAAGATGAATGTTTGGTGCAGTTTGTCACATAATAAGGTCATTGGACCGTTTTTCTTCGCCGAGAAAACTGTTCGTGGTACCACATATCTTGACATGCTGGAGCAGTTCTTTCCACAAATTGAACAACTGCAGCCTAACATCGTTTTCCAGCAAGATGGTGCTCCTCCCCACTGGTCCAATGAAGTTCGTACGACTTTGGACAACATTTTCCCTGGCCGTTGGATTGGTAGGGGAGGACCAATCGCGTGGGCCCCGAGATCTCCCGATTTAACACCACTGGATTTCTTTCTCTGGGGCTATGTCAAAGATAAAGTTTACACCACCCCAGTCAAAGACCTTCGTGATCTTCGTGAGCGCATCATAGAGGCTATTGAGAACATTCCAGAAGACATACTCCAACGTACTTGGCAAGAAATTGTTCATCGCTTTGATATCGTCACAGTGACTGCTGGGGCTCATATAGAGATGTGGTGATCTGGATATCAAAACTTGGTGAGTTTTTCTGTAATATGAACGTTGTTTTTAAGTTTCTATCTTCAACCGTTTGCCAGTAACAAGCAATTGAAATTAGGTCCATTCGAGCGGTCCACCCTGTATAATTATTCTAAAAAAATCTAGTTAAAGTAAAATAAAAATATGTGGTAGAATAAGGGCACCATTTTCAAAACCTTCTGTAATAAAGTAGGCAATGATAATTAATATTTAATTTTAGGAAGTGATATTTTGAGGTTATTTTAATTATATTATTTTTAGTCTGATCATCTTACCTCAATATTAATGTTGATTTGTTCTTGAACATGTTTCAAAACAATTCTGTTTTATCGTCAGCTCGTCCAGACAATGGTAACCTACTGACACTATAGAGCCTGAATGTTCATGGCTATTTAGACATAACACTCATCCCTATTATTTTCTAATCATTCCCTGCATATTTAAATTAATGTTACAAAGTAAACATTATGAGGTTAATCAATGGTAAAGAGAAAAGTTTTGCCTGAACCGGGAATCGAACCCCGAACCTTTAGCTTTCCGTGCTAATGCTCCAGACCACTGAGCTAATCCAGGCTTCATTCCCATCCAAGCAGAAATCCTTCCTTTGCCTTACTCTATTGGTCCCACATTCAATTGCAATGAATCATCATTTACAAATACACAATGAATGGCTTCTACCTGATTGCTCAGTGGTCTGAGCATTAGCACAGAAAGCTAAAGGTTGGGGGTTCGATTCCCGGTTCACGCAAAAATTTTCTCTTTACCATTGATTTTATCTTCTCAATATTAATTTAATAAATTATGGGGTTATTTTATTAATAGTGGGTGGAGAACATATTTTTAACAACTCACCTCGTACATTTTCAAATTTCTTTGATACCGATGGTTTCAGACAATATATTGTCCCTCATCAGTCATGACTTCCAGTGGAAACCGTCGGTGTCAAAGAAATTTTAAAATGTATGAAGTGAATAGTTAAAAATGTTATTCATTCACTATTAATTCCCTGTATAATTTACTCCCCTCATGGCATGATTAATGTTATTCTCCCGGCTCATTCTTGGTTTATCTATTGAGTGTTAGGTTAGGAGTTTAAGTTATGGTGGTGTCAGGATTTTTTAATTGGCCTAAACCTTAAGCCTTGGGGTCAACTCACTCTCTAACAGAAATGAGTGAGTATCTTGCACCTATTCTGGGAGTAAAGGCAACTGTCATGCAGGGGTGATTATCCAGCTGACATCTCATGCTGATTATCTAAAAAGGTGGAAACCTCAACCTCCTACTACCCAAAGGCCTCCTAAGGCCTATAGTGGGATCATTTTACCTTTACTTGAATTGATGGATTATCTACATGAGTCATTATCTGCCATTGACTTGTTTCAGTCGCTAATACATTTTCAGCACTATACTAAAGTAATGGCACTCTATAGAAGTGGGCTCTTCTTTGATCTATTATCTAATTTAGTTAAAAGTTAAGATTTAAATTAAAATGTTTTATACCTCACCTCGTATCCAGTCTTCTAATTATGGTGGATTCAAAGCTTGGGCAGTTTCATCTTCAGTAATTTCTTGTCGACTGATGTTATGTCGATCAGGAGAACTTCTTCAAGGAAGGAAGAAGCAGTTGTCCTGTTAGACATAATATCAGTCAACAAGAAGTTACTGAAGATGAAGCCATCCGTAATTATAAGACTGTATATGAGGTAGATATAAAACATTTAAATTTAAATCTTAAATTTTTCCTATAAAAGTTCAATAAAAGTAAAGTTAAGTTATGTAGGTAGGAAATAACACTATGATGTTTATTTTAATATATGTTGAGTTGTGAGGTGAATCAAAAACAACTCAACATAAATTTAAAAAAAGTAAAGTTATTTCAGTTGTGTAATTAAAATGAAAAAAAAATTAAATTGTAACAACAGTTTTAAAGAGAGAAATATTGTTTTAAATTACTTTATTTTGTGTTGATTTTTAGGTTTACCAAGCTTCATCATCAATGAGAACAGCTCCCGGTGGTGTGAAAGAAACAAAGAAGTCTGTCTGCGATTCTCGCTCTGGAGTGAAGAAAATTGCAATAGGTCATCACATCGGGGAGCGAGCTCATGTATTGGAACGGGAACAGAATTTGCATTCAGGGGAACGTGAAGAACGACAGGAATTCATTAATCTTGAAGAAGGTGACTTTTTGTTTATTTATTTATGTTTTGAATACTCCACAAACTGTGGGAATAATTAACAAAGTAATGAAGCCTTCCCTTTGAACTGAAAAGCACAAGAATACACCTATATTAGACCTTGGATAGATCTCGTTTTATAATACAGTAGTGAATCATGGACATTGAGATGAATGGAGAAAAGCAGAATAGTGACTAATGAAATGAGATTTGAGACACTGCAGAATATACAAAAGGGGACCATAAATATAATGAGGAAATCATGAAAAAACTTGGTTTGGAACTAGTGCTCCATTTTATTCAGAATTATCAAAACAATTGGACAAGCCATTTACGGCAGATCAGATCCTCTAGAATCCTAAAAGCAACATGTTAACTACCAACGCCATAGGAAGAGATCTCTGAGGTGTCCCAAAAAGCAAAGGAAGGAAAATTCCTCTTTTATGAGATCATATTACTTGTATGGATTGAATTATTATAGAAAATATCACTATGAGGTTCAAGCATTAATTTTTCTTTCTTAAATTAGATTCTTCTATCCAGGATTGGAAAATGTTAATTGAAATAAAAACATAAAAAATATGAAGCTTTACTGCTAAAAAGTAATGTATAAATTCTCAATAAAAATACTTCTGAATAGAAGGTGTCAATTTCACGTGATGGTAGCGACAGCTATCAGCCTTCAGACGAATGAGAATTGTATAAGTTGAAAGAAATGTTAATGTTTGTATCGTTGTTTGATTGGTGTAATGGACAGCACACTTGTATGGAGAACGAGAGGTCCAGATTTTAAATCCCGGTACAAGTGTTAATTTTTCTTTCTTACGTTAGTATGAGGTTTATTTTAAGCATGTATGGATGATGATTTATGTTACAAAAATCAGATAAAATTGACACTACCTTCAAGTTTCATGTCTCCATTTTGGGGTCAAGTTTTGGACTAAGGCATATATCTATCCCAGTCATTCCATGTCTCATCTTCAGTCATTTCCATCCATTAATTTCTTTTCTCAACATTTTTCTTAACTCGTTATTCTCATCTATATCTTGTCTGATTTCTTGGTCTTCTGCCTAGTATAAATTCCAGACCTCATTCTTCTAATATAGTCAATACCATCTTATTTTAGTGTTCTGTATTTGTATGTCTTCAGCTCTATTCCTTGAACTCTGCTCAAATCCCTCTTTGTTACTACTGTCTATGTTTCAGCTGTGTATCTATTAGTATTTTTTTACAATTAAACTGTATATCCTTATTTCATAACATGTTTTTAATTAAATGGTACCATTTGTTACTACTCTGTATCCTTCAATTTTTATTTATTTTTATAATTTTGCTTCATCTATTATCACCATTTTCTACCTAAAGAAACCAGCTTATTTATGATGTCATCTGAATTTAATTTTTTTCTGGCAGTTTTTGTATTGTTACTTTTATGCTATATTTTCTTCATTGATTTTTAATACATATTCTTTTAAGGCAATATCTCATTTTGATAATTTTTTTTTTATTTTTTGCTAGTATTCCAAATTACTATACCATCTGCATATTTTAGTGCTTTCATATCAGGTGTTATATTTTAGCAAATTCTGAAAGAATGGAGCTATTGAGATTGTTCTCACATGCCTATCCTACCTAGTAGGCACTAAAAAAGACCATGACAAAAAAAAATATGTATATACATATATATCTGATATATCTGTTAGTGCTCTTGTTTCATCAAAACCAAACTTGGCATATGCCAATAAATTGAAAAAAGTAAGGTAGAGTGTGTTAACCAGCAAAATTGGAACATTAGGTGTAGGAGTTAACCTAAAATGATAATTGAAAATTTGATCTAGTGATCACAATTTTTCAATCCATAAATTGTCATTTTTACATCTTACCTCATAGTTTTTCTTAAACACTGGAACTACAGTTTTCAAAAGGTAAATTTTCAATGTTTTGCAATAAAACTCAGTGGAATGGGGTAAGTGTAACCCAATATTTGGTTATATTAAACTTTGTCTCAGGCCTTGGCCTAATACTTGGAAGGAAGAAGAAGAACCTTGTCTCAATATCACCATGATAAATGAAGATGCCTCGATCAAAATTTGGTTTGAAGTGCTAGCACCAAAGAATGATTATAGCTTAAAAAACTTATGAAAACCAACAAAAATGAAAAAAATTGAAAATAATAAAAAATCAGGAATATATCAAATAAAATGTGCAGATTGTGATAAAGTATACATGGGGAAAACAAAGAGAAATTTAAACATTAGAACTAAAGAACAGATAAGAAATGTAAAGAAGAGAGAAGTAGAAAAATCTGCAGTAGCAGCTCACGTTTGGACAGAAAAACACAAAATATATCTAAATATAAAATTATTAAAACAGTTAGGAAATACCAATGAACTCACAATATGAGGAAAAAAAATCTATATACAGAAGAACAAGAAGAAAATTATGAACTTTGAAATTCCTGGAGAAAGGAGCCTCATTATAAAGTTCTTTGGAACACAGATCAACTTGAAGAAAAGAAAAAACAGTTTGTGACAAGCTGAAGAGGGAGCAATAAGCTTTGAAACAATCTTAATTTCTGTTGAGTTGTTTTTCTCACCTCATACTTCTTAACTCCCTCGCAACTTTTGAACGTGTTACAGCATTGGGAATGTCACAAATGCAGTGAAGAAACTCGAGTCTGCGAGGGTGTTAAGAAGTATGAGGTTAGTCAAAAACAACTCAACACAAATTAAAATAAACCTCATAGTGTTATTTCCTACCTACATAACTTTGAAACGATCGTCCAACAAAACAAACGTATGAGATAAGAATGTTAAAAATACAAATCCAATTATTAAATTAAACCTCAAAATGTTACTTCCTAATGATTTTAAAATTATAGACATGTTTGTGATTGAAATGTCAATTTTGCTTAAAGTTATCAACTATTTAATAATATTAAGTTATGTAGATAGGAAAATAACACTATGAGGTTTTTTAATATTGTTTATTTTTTATTATTTCACTCACCTCATAATTCATGGCAGACCCTGGGTTTCTTCACATCTTTTGTGACATTCTCAATGCTGTGTCACGTTCACAACTGAAGTCCAACGGCTTTCTATCCTGCAGACTGACCTCTGCGCCATCTGGTGGCCGACCGAAGAATTTCCAAATCAGTCCTCTCTCCTTATAACCGGGTATTTCAAAATTCATAGTTGTATTTTCATTCTTGCATATGTAAATTTTTTCCCAAATTGTGAGTTCCTTCGGTTTTTCCAATTGTTTAAGTAAAAACATAGAATAGAAACCAAAACAAAATTACTTAAACAATTGGAAAAACCGAAGGAACTCACAATTTGGGAAAAAATTTACATATGCAAGAATGAAAATACAACTCTGAATTTTGAAATACCCGGTTATAAGGAGAGAGGACTGATTTGGAAATTCTTTGGTCGGCCACCAGATGGCGCAGAGGTCAGTCTGCAGGATAGAAAGCCATTGGACTTCAGTTGTGAACGTGACACAGCATTGAGAATGTCACAAAAGATGTGAAGAAACCCAGGGTCTGCTATGAATTATGAAGTATGAGGTGAGTGAAATAATAAAAAATAAACAATATTTAATAATGATGTTTTTATTATTAATTTCATACATCTCAATGATGGATAAATCATATTTAAAGAGAAAAATTTATACGCTCAGACCGGGACTTGAACCCGGGACCCTTGGTTTTCTAGTCCAAGTGCTCTACCATTTGAGCTACCTGAGCAAGTACCGATCTAAACGCAAATCTTTCTATATATACGTTGAAATTAATTTTTCTCTTTAAATATGATTTATCCATCATTGAGATGTATGAAATTAATAATAAAAACATCAAAAATAGCCGTACTGGCATTTATAATGTAATGTATAATTCCCAAATATGTCTTCTTAATATAGGAGCCGCCATTTGCAAAGATAGAAGCAAAGGCTTAAAGCATTTGGTGGGCGGGAATTTCAACGTATATATAGAAAGATTTGTGTTTAGATCGGGCTTCAAGCATTTGGTGGGCGGGAATTTCAACGTATATATAGAAAGATTTGCGTTTAGATCGGTACTTGCTCAGGTAGCTCAAATGGTAGAGCACTTGGACTAGAAAACCAAGGGTCCTGGGTTCAAGTCCCTGTCTGAGCGTATAATTTTTCTCTTTAAATATGATTTATCCATCATTGAGATGTATGAAATTAATAATAAAAACATCGAAAATAGCCGTACTGGCATTTATAATGTATAATTCCCAAATATGTCTTCTTAATATAGGAGCCGCCATTTGCAAAGATAGAAGCAAAGGCTTCAAGCATTTGGTGGGCGGGAATTTCAACGTATATATAGAAAGATTTGCGTTTAGATCGGTACTTGCTCAGGTAGCTCAAATGGTAGAGCACTTGGACTAGAAAACCAAGGGTCCCGGGTTCAAGTCCCGGTCTGAGTGTATAATTTTTCTCTTTAAATATTTAATAATACTTCGGGCTTTATGATCTGATGCATTATACTAGAAGCTCGAATGTCTGTACACGTTTTCTTTCACAATCAGCAGACATCTTCTCATAAATTATATATTCTCTTTCAAAGATCTTGAATAGCCAGTCCCATCTTGTGTGCAAATTTAAAACCATGTAATGAGGTAGTTTACACAACAATTGTCAGTACCTGGTGGTACAAGAAATGAATATTCTGAGCTAATTATTATGAGTTAGGGATTTTGACTCGCCTCATATTTTTTTTTATTTTCTTGCAGACTTATAGTTTCTCCACATGTATGTGGCATTGTCAATGCTTCCTAACTGTTGAATTTACAGTTGTCAAGCCTGTAGGTTAATTTCTGCACCCTCTGTTGGCTGACTGATGGAACTTCCAAATCAGATTTTTTTTTCCCTGGGAATTTCAAAATTCATTGTTTTCTCCTTATTCTTGTGGGTGTAAATTTTCTCCCAAATTGAGTCAAAATCCTTATCCCAATAATTAAAAGAGACCTCATAGTGTTACTTCCTTCAATTTCCCCCTCCCCCCCAAATGCCCCAGGTTTGTCTTTCGACATTCCTGGTTTCTCTCCTGGCATGGCATACTTGTAACCCACTTCTGAGGTTGGGGCACCTGGAAGGCAGGGTTATGTTGCCCCGATGATGTGATGATGATAATGATAATGGTGCACCAGGAGAGTCCCTAATCCTAAGCTTAACCTAAGATGAATATGAATGATGATGATTCTTGTCTTACAGGTGAGGAAAAACCCCGATAAAAACCTCACCCAGAAAAACTGTCCCGACCGGGGATCGAACCCGGGCCTGTTGCGTGACAAGGCAGCATGCTACCCCGAGACCACAGATTAAATACTGAGCTAGTTTACATTTCTCCCAGATTTACACTTACCCCATCTGACCTTATACACTATTCATGTAAGCCATGGAAGGTATTCTCTAAATCAGCTAAATTCGACCATTAGAAATGGGGGTTTATCTGAAACCCAAAATTAAAATTTGACTCTAGCAACTGCCATGTTTGGTTCCTCGGAATTTATACCATACAGTTTAATTAATTTTAAATTGGCCATGTATTCTGTAAGATACATTGGTTTAATTTTTAGAATATTTTAATAAAGTAATGGAAAAATTAGTCAGTAGATATTTAAATTTTATTTTTGAAAAGAAAAATATATGCCTAGACTGGGGTTTGAACCCAGGACCTTTGACTCTCTATGTCAATGCTCTTCCATCTGAGCTACCCAGGCCTCCAATCTAAACGCATATTTTTCTCTTATACATAGTTAATTCCCTAACCCCAAATGCTACGAGCCGTTGCTACGATTTTTGCAAATGGCAGCTTCTTTATTAAGAAGACTTTTTATTGGGAATTTAAACATTACTTATAAAGCCAGTAGTGCTGCTTCTTTCAATGTTAATATTATTCGTTTTTAAAATCTTAATGATGACAAATTATATTTGAAAAGAGAAATATATGCCTAGATTGGGGTTTAAATTTGTTTAGTAAATTAATTATGGGAAATAATATTAAATTAATTTAAATTTGTGTCAAATATACAACTATAAATAATACAGAGGTAATAACTTAGTTATACAATATGCAATCTGACATTTTAAATAAGTTGGCATCAGATATTAAGTTTCTCCAATTTAACAAAATAAATATTTATTCTGTAAATCAGCAAATTTGGAACATAAATAAAAAATAAATAAACATAAATAAAAAAAAATTCTCTTCAAGTATAATAAATTTGACTTGTTGATTATTATAAAAATACAATAGGAAGTAACAATATGAGGTTCTACTTAATAATTATATTATTTTTGGTCTGGACATCTTACCTCAATATTATTGAGGTAAGATGTCCAGACCAAAAATAATATAATTAAAATAACCTCAAAATATAACTTCCTAAAATTAAATATTAATTCTACTTAATAAGTTCGGTCTGCCTTCATCTTACCTCACATTTGGTTGTTTCTTGTAAGGCATCTTTCAAAGACTGTACCAACTGAAGATGAAGCAAAGATGTTTTACAAGAAACAACCAAATATGAGGTAAGATGATGGCATACCAAACTTATTTATTGACTTGCTGAGTTTACGAATTTCTTGTGTGACAGATTTTCTTCCTATAACATTATTTCTACATTCATTCTATGCCACATTGTACTACTGATAAACCAAAACTTGTGTTGCATTGACCTTAAGGAGAAGAGCTGTAGTCGTTATGGAAGAAGGGGAACTGTTTGCAAACAAAGATGGTAGAAACAGTGGTGCTGTATCTAGAAGTATTCTATAACCTGTGGCTTTATCCCTAGCAAAAGAGACTCAGTCCTGTGTCTGGTGGTTATCATGCTGTAATGAATTAATTATTTTATGGCAGATGCCTCATTGTCAATAATTGCAGAAACATTCCTACTATTGGTAGATTCTCAGAACCAGAATTATACTAGTTAATCAATAATGTACCAGAATCTTGAACATTAAGGATATCCTAAATATAGCCAGATTAAATGGTTCTAATCTTTTTTCTTCTTCCTTCCAACAACTTAAAGAATGCTCTACCCTGCAAATTGTTAGTAAAGAAAGAATTATTTCAAGAAAATTACTTACCATCCAATAATATATAGGAAATTTCAAAAAATATTTGACAAATACATTACTTTGGCACCAATAAATTAATTTAGTCTGGAAAAACTTTGAAGTACCAATAAAAAAATCAACATCCCAGACAGTAAGAAATCTGGAATTTATCAAATTAATTGTAATGATTGTAGCAAAGTATACATAGGAAAAACAAAAAGGAATTTGGAAACACGCACTAAAGAACATTTTAGAAATATTAAAAATTGTGAAATTGAAAAAATCAGCAATTGCTGCACATAGTTTGCTAGAACATAATAAAATTGAAAAAGAGGCAAAACTTTTGAAACAATTGGATAAACCGTTGGAATTGACAATTTGGGAAATGATATTCATTCAGAAGAATAAATATTGATCTATGAATTTCGATATTCCGGTGGATAAAAATTTAATACGAAATTTATAATCCCAACGAAAGATGGCAGCACAAGAGGTGATGTCATTAGAGAAATCAACAATCACAGAATTTTATCAGTGGAAGCCATGACTGAAGAGGGACATGATATTGTCTGAAACCGTCGGTATCAAAGAAATTTGAAATCATATGAGGTGAGTCGATAAAAATATGTTCTCCACTCACTATTAATAAGGAAATCTGTTTATTTTTTTTTTTTTTGCAGAAGAAGCAGAAGACTTCAACAGAGAATTTGAGCACAAAACAAAGCAAACTCTGAATGCTATTGGGTATTCGTCATCCTCAAACCGACATGGCAGACGTCATCGTGAATTGCCTGCATTGCCTTCTTCGTCCTCTAGGTGAGTGTGTATTATATTTATTGCTCGTCCAGGAAACAGGTGGGTTGCTTGCAAGCATGTTTTTTGATCTTCAATCATCCACTTGATTTTGAGTTGAGAATTTTTATTACATTTAAGTTACATTTTGTGTTTCTTCATTTTACTAAATGTGTCACGTTGAATACTGGTTTTAAAAGTCAATTTCTGACTGTTTTTAAATCTAAACTACTAATATACATGAAAACTTTAAAAAAATATATATGTATACTCATCATTGATGGATTTTTTCTAACTTTCCATCCCATACCTTTTGTCATATGACTTACTTCACGGATTGCCTCCAATCAGAAATCAAGATGTTGCAAAATTATGCATATCTCCCCCTCTTGAGGTTTCTGTTGTTAGTGCTGGAGACGACATTATAACTGTGCGACGTTGATTAAGCATGGTTGACTGAAGGGGTTATCCGTGCAGGAGAAGCCCTGTCTTCATGAACTAAGTCATACGACAAGTATAATAGTAAGACTTGACAATGCTATATGTTTAACAATTAATAAAGGTATGTGGTTATGTGGTAGAGAATGAGGAAGGCTTACAACTCAATGGTATTAATAAGCTGCTAGTTTATGCTGATGATGTAGTACTATTGGCCGATAGCGAGGAGATACTAAAGGCCAACATGCACACACTATTGAGTAACACTAAGAAATTAGGACTGGAAGTAAATATCAATAAAACTAAATATATGGTCACACGTAGAAATTCATTATATAATGGAAATGGACAGCTAATGACAAATGAGGGAAATTTTGAGGAAGTGGCTGAATTCAAATACCTAGGAACACTAATCACAAATAGGAATGAGATGCACAAGGAAATTAAACACAGGCTCAATTCTGGAAATGCATGCTATTATGCATTGCAGAGACTCTTGATGTCCCAACTCCTTTCAAAAAATGTTAAACTGAAAATATATCAAACTAATTATTCTACCAGTTATATTATATGGGTGCGAAACATGGACTCTTACTTTAAGGGAGGAAAGGAGATTACAAGTATTTGAGAATAAAGTACTCAGGAAAATTTTTGAACCAAAGAGAGATGAACAGGCAGGTGAATGGAGAAGACTACATAACAATGAACTACGTGGTCTTTATAGGAAGCCAGATATAATAACAGTTAAGTCT
Source organism: Diploptera punctata (assembly GCA_030220185.1). Classification (NCBI taxonomy): domain Eukaryota; kingdom Metazoa; phylum Arthropoda; class Insecta; order Blattodea; family Blaberidae; genus Diploptera; species Diploptera punctata. Next base: position 1,251,482 of record JASPKZ010010241.1, read on the forward strand.
CGTAGACTGCGATGGGCAGGACATGTTGCACGTATGGGAAATGAAAGAATTGCATGGAAGCTTCTTATAGGAAAGCCAGAGGGAAAACGCCCAGTTGGTAGACCAAGAATGAGGTGGGAGAATAACATAATTATGATTTGAGGGAAGTAGATTATACAGGGAATGATTGGAAAGCATTAGCTCTGGATAGGGATGTATGGAGATCTTATGTCCGTGCAGCCATGAACCTACAGGTTTGATACTGCCAGTGAGTAAGTAAGTATGTGGAGTGAGTGAAAAGAAAGCATTTCATCCAACATGACCCACCTTACATGAATCAGTCGCTAGAGTCACTACTGTCCTCAATTATCACTAAAAATATTAGTACTTTTACAAGCTGCCGTTTTCACACTGAGTAAAAGAACAGGTATCGGAGTCTGGAAACATAGCAGCTGTCATTGGAATGTTTGAAGGATGAATAATAGTACATAAGGGCTACCAAAATTTACAAAAAAAGTAATATATGCATATGATTAATTAAGTATATTACCATATTATTAAGTAGTAACTTACTATGATTGAAATAGATAAAATGAGGAGAGGTATGAAACATTTATTGTATTGTAATAGTAAGCCCATGTTTTCCCTTTACAGAGATTTAGGCGCTCTCCCCTACAGGGAAGAATTTCAACCATAGTAATTTAGTTACACTTGTTTTCGTATAGATGTCATTTTTGAGTGGTCCGAGGTCAGCGTTCCACCTCATACTGACATCTAGGAAACCAAGGTAGTACTAGGACGGGAATATTCGGTAAATTTTGCTTAGAGGCCTTTTCATTCAGGCTTAAGGATTTTTTACGAGCCTGAAAATATTCAGACTCGGGACCCACGGCTTAAAGTCCCTCCCGGAGGACTTGCTCTTTAGATTTTTCCGTCCTAAAAAAATGTAACTTATCTGAAATTAAACCTTATAGTAATTTAATTACCTTGAACTTTTATTCCTATAAAAGTTCAAGTCAATTATTATTTCGAAAAAAACCTGAACAGGGATTTGATCCCAAGACAAAAAGCTTTTGATATGGTAAATAGAAGTAAATTATAGGATATAATGAGAAATAAAGGTATTCCACAACATTTGATTATGGCTGTACAAAGTTTGTATGAAAATAATAAAATTGTAATAGACATGGATTTTAAATCAAAACAACAAAAAATGGTAATAATAAATTGTGGTGTCAGATAAGGGTGTCCTTTATCACCTTCTCTTTTTTAATTTATATATAGGCAAAGTTATGTTAAAGTGGCAGATTAATTTAAATAAACATTTTAAAATAAATAATACAATATAGGATACAATATTATTTTCCGATGATCAAGTAGTGATTACCAGTTCAGAAGATGATCTACAAAGAGCTATTTTTAATTTGGAAAAAGTAAGTGTCAATTACAATTTAAAAATTTCAAAGAATAAAACTAAAATTTTAGCACTTAAAGGACATGATAACCTTAAGACCAAAAATAGTAATTGATAATAAAATTTTAGAGCAAGTGAACAGTTTTAAATATCTAGGTTTCAATTTATCATATGTTAAAATTGAAGATATTGATGACAAAATAAATAAATTTAATCTAATGTGTGGCACTTGTTGCGACAAGAGTCGCTCTCTTCTGTCGGTAATAGCAGACACCTGCCGTCGATTGTTACGCTAATTATGTAGTTCATCTGACTTCCGATTGTAGGCACCTGAATACAGTAATGCTGAGTTGTGTTGGTAGCATTTTTGTTGTATACTGTTGCCAACGTCTGCATATTGTGCTCAGGTCTGCAGATGACTACAAGATTTTTTGTGTGTGTTAGGCTCTCGCAGTGTGCATTAGGTAGCATCAGTGTGCGTTAGGCACTCTTCATCATGGACGGTAGTCCTTACTAAGTAATTGTATAGAGATTCGTGGGAGGTGGATCTCCCCCAGCTTACAACTGGATATTGACAAATTCTCCATCTTTACCTTTGGTTGATCGCCATCGAAGGTGATAATTGAACTTTGTGAGGTTTGGAATTCCTTAAACTTACGTGGTTATTGAGGGCCACGTGCTGCCTCTTCCGAAGTTAATACACTTTGAGACCCCTCTAGTTCTAGGAACGGACTTTGATTCAAATATTTGGTCCTGCTTTAATTGTATCTACGTAGTAAGTTAGCACAAAATAAACTTGATTTTCACCGATTACATGTGTTGTAATAACTAAATTTACCTTTATAAAAATCCAGCACCCCAGAGGAATATTAGGAAAAGGATTCAAAATTAGACCGTGTTGGCCCACAACAGCACTATTAAAAGAACCCTTAAAAATACAAGAAAAGAAACAAAAATTAAATTTTATAAAATAATGGCTGTTCCTGTGTTGATGTAAGGATCAGAATGTTAGACGATCACTAAAAGACAAGAACAAAGATTGGAAGCAGCTGAGGTGAGATTTTTAAGAATTATAGCAGGATATACTCTGCTAGATAAGAAAAGAAATGAAGATATAAGAAAGGAACTAAATATTTTCAAACTTACAGACTGAATAATTAAACATAGGAACTAAATTTGAATTTAAATTTGAAACATAGGAACGCCTGGAAAGAACATATTGATAGAATGCCAGAAGGAAGATTTCCAAAATTATTGCTAAATTATAAACTGCACAGGAGGAGAAATGTTGGATGCCCACACAGAAGATGGTCTGAACAATTTTAACAATTCTAGCTTTCATGAAACCTGAACGAGCCAACAGGCTTAATCCCTGGATGATGATGACCTCTAGCTTTGTAAGCTAGTGTGCTATCCTTTACACTTTCCACGGCTTCCGATGCAACCATTAATTTATCTTCATATACAACAATCTTACTGTTAGTTTTAAAATATTAAGCTTTATTGATATAAGAGTGTAAAAATTCTCATTAAAATGTCTTCTAGAATTAGAAGTCGTCAGTTGGCGTCGGTTCCCACAGCTACTTGTGTCGGGTGATATGAGAATTGTATATGAAGAAAGAAAAATTAAGTTGCAATGGATAGCACACTAGGGTATGGTTGAAATCCAAGTTCAGGCATTAATTTTTCTTTCCAAAGTAATAATTTTCTATCATTGTGAGTGTTAAAAAGTAAATAAAAACATCAAATTAAGTTAATATACACAGCTAAGCTATTGTAATGACTGGTAAAGAGAAAAAAAAATTCTGCCTAAACCAGAAATTGAACTTAGAAGCCTTCAGCTCTGAGTGCTGATTCCTTACCAATGAACTATTTAGGCTTCATTGCCTTCAGCTCTGAGTGCTGATTCCTTACCAATGAACTATTTAGGCTTCATTGCCTTCAGCTCTGAGTGCTGATTCCTTACTAATGAACTATTTAGGCTTCTTCTTCTTCCTTCGAAGTATTAGGCCAAGGCCTATTACGATCCTATAGAAAATTCCTGGGAAATTCTCGTATAAGACTTGAAAGCATAATAATAGTCCCTTCGATTGGTTGCTGGCCAAAGGAAGGCAAGACCAGTGATGGGGATGCCATCTTATAGCCTCTGGTCAGGCTTTTCTGGAGAAGAAAAGAAAATAAAGGAAACATGAAATGGAAGAAAGGAAAGACACCCTAGCCCTCGGATGCCCTAATAGCGTCGGGGTTGAAATAACAAGAGTTAACCAAGAGAGGTTAGATAGTAAAGTTAAAAGAGTGCAAAACACAAGTAAGTGGAAGAAATGTTTTGCACAGCTTGGGCACCTTGTGGTCGCCATCCACATATCCCCTAGATGAGGACCCCTGAGGGGTCATTTCCTTAAATGTTGTTAAATAATTTATCACTTCGCCTCATACCCTTGTTTTCTTTTTAGACTGGTTTTGGAATAATTCCTGTTTCTACTTCAGTATTTTCATGATTGTTGTTTAGTTGTGGTGATGCACTCAATGTTACTTCCTATAAGTTTAAACAAATAATTCTCTTTAACCTTTCCCCTACTTACCAAATTTCTGGATGTGAAGCAGGGAATTCAAAGGAACAATTTTTTTTTAAATCTAGCTATTGAAAATTCTCTCCAACTAGTGGGAAAATTAGAAAAGATAGAAATAGAACCCACTGATAGTATAGTTTATTTCAATGTCACATCATTATTTACCAGTGTAAAAAAAATGGAAATTTTAAACATCAGGCTAATCAAAAATATTATGAAAGAGAGTAAAGAATATTTAAAATATACTGAACTATGCATTGATCAAATGTTTTTTGCCAACAAAGGGAATTACAACGTATATAGAGAAAAATTTGCATTTAGATCGATACTTGCTCAGGTAGCTCAAATGGTAGAGCACTTGGACTAGAAAACCAAGGGTCCCGGGTTCAAGTCCCGGTCTGAGCGTATAATTTTTCTCTTCAAATATGATTTATCCATCATTGAGATGTATGAAATTAATAATAAAAACATCGAAAAAAGGGAATTTCTTTAGACAAAAGTCAGGACTTTCAATGGGTAACCCATTGTATCCTTTTTGACAAATATATTCATGAGTAATTTTGAATGCAAAAATAATTAAAGCACATCTCTAATGTTCAAATTTCGCTGCAGATATGTGGACGGTGCAATTTCTATAGTTGAACAAAAAACATGTAGAAGATGCTTTAGAACTCTAGAATATCTAGATGAAAATAAGCATACTAACTTTATAAACCAGAGAACAATTATTTACCATTTTTGGATCTCAAATTGCATAGAAATGAGGGGGAAAGAAAGAATTTGGCATTAATAGAAAAGAAACACACACAGATAACTATATTAAATCAACAGGAGTTAACCATATTTCACACAAAATGGTAGTTTGAACAGCCTAACACATAGATTGGTAAATATACCCTTGAGCAGAGAAAATTCTGAGTTATAGAAAAAAAATTGATAAGTACAAAAAAAATTGAGGAATGAAAGCACTCTTCAGATAGAAAAACCAATTCCAAAAGATTTTTGAAAAATGTATTATCAGATTAGAACAAAAAAATTACTATAGCCTAATTAAACTAATAAACTAAGAAATGAAAAGATAATAGTGGCAAAAAATCAGTAATATATCAAATAAAGTGTGCTGATTGTGATAAGATATACATAAGGAAAAGAGAGAGACATTTAACCTTCAGAACTAAGGAACACATTAGAAATGTAAAAAAGAAAGTAGAAAAGTCTGAAGTAGTTGCTCAATTTGGTCAGAAACGCATAAAAATGATGTAAATACCCAATTATTAAAACAGTTAGAAAATACTAAAGAACTCACCATTTAGGAGAAGATCTATATCCAGAAGAACAAGGATAGAATCATGTATTTTGAAATTACTAGGAGAGAGAGATTTGATATGCAAGTCCTTTGGAACATATAAAATTGGAGTGGGAGTCGACATCCAAGGCTGACAATATAAAAATCAACAGTCTGGTCAAACTGACGATAAAACAGAAGATTTGTTTTGAAACATGTCCTAAAAGAACTCGGCTACCATGAGGTAAAATGATAACATACTCAACTTATTTATTATAAATATCTTCTTCGTCCAATTACTTCTTTTGAAAACTTCTATCTCATATAATTTAATACTGATACTGTAAATGTATCATTGTAACATTTTGTAATCATCCTAGAGGATTTTTTTATGTTATATTTAGTTTAATATGTTTTAAGTCCTGGACAAATTCTGGACATATCCAGAGTGTCCAGCAGTCTGGAAAACTGGAAATAAGTTGGGAATTTGAAAGCAACTGGGGTATAGATGGGAATTCGTAAAGTGACTTGCATCTATGTTGTATTCATATCAAAAGAATCACAATCGTTAAACCACATTCTAAAAATGAGTACAGATATTGGAATATATCTTGGAAGAAATGAGCTTCTTGGGGAACATGGTGAGTGCCACTGCCACTAAACAAGCAATATTTGTCTTCCTTGCTTGTTTTGTGTAACAGAGTGGTATGTGATTGGTATTATTTTCTCACTTACGCAGTAGATAGCAAGAGAAAGACATATGGTAACAGCCATCTGCTCCTGGAAGCAGAAACACAAAGGCAAGGGAGAGATAACATTGTAACATTCCTTTTGGTACTTCATTATGTTCCCCCAAGCAGCACAAATGTTTATGAAACTATAGCATATGTTTGGTGGAATCATGCTGCTGCCACTTTAAAGATGCTGGCCTTTGTCAATGCAATATTGTATTAAAAATTCATATAAAATTATGGAATATTCACCTGAAAGGTCCATCTCCTCAACTTTATCAATTATTTAACTGTAGCGCTTTCGGGACTTGTCCCATCATCGGCATTAATTTTGAATAATACCTCAATGGAACACATGAATCTTATAAAAGTTGAATATTGTATTACAAAACAATACTTGAGCATATGTAGTTCAATAAGCCAGATTAATCCGGTCTCTATGCAATAAGCTTAGAGTCAGCCTATTGAACACAAACAAATTTTAATGTAACTTGGCGAGTGCTTTTCGTTTGATCTTTTGCTTTTTGCATACAATTGACCAGTTCTTCCTATTAATATTTTATTGAAATCCTTACAAATTGTCAAACATTAAAAAAATGAGATATGAATAAAGTAATTTTAACATGAGATTGTTTGCAATGTTTTATAGTAACATAGTTCTTTTTTTTTTTCATGTTTCAATTAATAATAAAAAATGATTTTGCTGTTCTTAATTAAGCCCTTGCCATAAAAATAAACTATTTTTATCATTTACACATATTAAAAAAATATTTTTACAAAATTAGCTTTACTAGAATTAATTCAATTTAGCACTTAAAAAACTCGGGAATTATTTTTTTGATGCCATGAAAAAACTGGGAAATAGTAAGGAATTTCATACTTGTAATTTGCTGGACACCCTGATATCCTATAGGATATTAAACAAACAATATTTAATTTTTTGCATTAAAACTTTGTTGAATCTGACTTGCAGACATAAGAAAAATAGAAACAAACATGAAGAAGTGAAGTTTTCAAGATGAATATGCAACTAGGAAGCAAGATTTTCATCTTTAAATTTTGGCTTTTTTTCTTTTCCAGAGAGCAAATAATTAAATAAAAATTGTTCATGATTTCTGATAAATAATTCTAATTTATTGATGTTCATTACATTTTTTTTATATCAAAAAATGAATTCCAGATGTAATTTATAAAGAGTAATTAATAAAACATAATGAATTATTTTTAGCCTTCTTTGTATTTCTTGTTAGAATGGATGTTGTTTAACTGAGGACAAACACATTTTTTACACCATTATCTTAAATGGTGCAGAAGAACTAGATATATATATTGTTTAATCACATCTTTCATATACTTTTTTTTTTACCATATTTTTGTGATCCGAAAGGTGGATGTGTGATTTATCAAGGAAAGTTTATTGCTTCAGTACGTTGTATTGTTCATGGATAAATTTTTAGTTTCACTACCACAGCGAGAACGTTAAAAATTAGTAATATTTCCCTTAAATATATCTGGTCCTACAGTGAACGATGCAAATTGGTCAGAATAAGTTCATTTTCCCTTTAAATGAATATTAATTTTATTTTGTTGTTCATCTATAAAATATAAACCAAGTAAGAGGCAGTCATTGCTTTATTACCCCACTCTTGATTCTCAGGCGCATCCCTCATGTATACATATCGCCTCATATTTTTGTATCCTTTCCAGGATTAGTGTAGAGGACATTTATCTCATTTTCGAAGAGAAAAATTATATGCTCAGACCGGGACTTGAACCCAGGATCCTTGGTTCTCTAGACCAAGTGCAATCATATATGTTATCCATCATTTCCGTTGGGGTTACTGTGTTAAAGTTTTAAGAATTGTATAACAGCACCTGATATCTGTCGTCCTCAATAATTTGCAGTGTTGTTTTATATGAGGCCTTTCAATAACTTATGTATCATCTGCTTTCATTTTGGTACTGACTGTTATACAATTATTAAAACTTTAACATCATTGAGATGTATGAAATTAATAATAAAAATATTTATCTCATCTTCAACTGACATCTGACTATTGATTTGACATTTGGTATTCCTTTTCTTCTCCTCCCTCTGTTGGTGGACTAATTAACTCCAAATCAAACTTTTTCCCCAGGAATCTCACAATGAAGTGTAAAATCTGATTAATTTACTGTTTATATTCAGTACAAAATGAAGATGGAGTTATGTCGAATAAGTATTTAAAATATTTTTGGATAATACATTGGAATTATTTGCATATATGAAAATGTATTCTAAACTATTATAATTAGTTATGTTTTAATTAATTCATTTAAATAATTTACTGGTGAATTAAGGTCTTCAAGCTTTCTCTTCCACTCAGGCAGAACTAATGGATCTACAAAAGTTATACAATAATAAAAATTTGCATATGAGATAAGCTGAAAGTAACTATACTGCAGCCACTGATTCTCTGGCCTTGACATTGTTGCCTGGATATTCAGTGGGAGTGGCCGCTTTATGTATGTGGTTAGCAGACATACAGCTGACAACATCTCAGCAATTTCAAACCTTTCTAGCACTTTATAGCTGCGTCAAGAGCAGTGATTGGTTGTGGCAGACATCTAATCCCACTACAACAATATCCTTATTGGCAGTAGAGGGCGAATTCTCCCTTTACCCCTTGTATAACATAAACTTCAGACCCGGAGGTATGACGGCTCGGGTATAATGTGCATATTGCAGATTAGTTAATTTATAAAATATTAATCGCAACTGATTTAACCTATGGTGTGTGTGTATGTGTGTGTGTGTGTGTATATATATATATATATATATATATATATATATATATATATAGTGTCCCACACCATAGATAAATGGTTTAAGGCATGATGCCTTGCTCCAGAGTTACGGACTTGCACTAGTTAAAGTCCCCATGGAGGAAGAAATTCTCTTGTGAAATTTTGGCCATTATGAGACCGGTGCCAACCCAGCATCGTGATAAATTGAGGTAGCTACAATAATAGCAGCTCCAGATTGAGAAAACCAGCTATAAGTTTGTGTAAGTTGTCTTTTGATTGCATATATGAGGTTTGATATTTACAATTTGTCATCATTACATGGGGATCTTCTGTGTCACATTCAGTACCAGGCACTGAGCAGGGCATTTAAACCACAGGCCAGCCATTTAAATATCCCAGCTACCCTTTTCGTGGCACTTCAGAAAATGGACCATTATTCACAAACTATTAGTCCTAGAAAATTCAAATTTTGTACCTACCTAAAGGAAATATCCGAGTAGGATTTGATGGTGAAATAACTTGGGTGATTGACATCACATGGTATCGGCATATCAATTTCAGGAAGTGGAAGTTCGTCTTCACTTTCACTTTGTGAATCTTCTAATTCAGGAATCAGTTCATCATCTGAATCATCATCGTACAAAATATTCACTAATTTTCTTCAGTGAGATATTTTTCTTTCACCATGGTTTTACTCACGCACAAACAACAGTGCGATAACGAGAAACATATACGACTGCATTGGAGCAAGTTTGGGTGAACGAATTCCATGTGTTGTTTGTTTTAAAAATAAAAGGGGATTCACCAAGGTTAAACGTGTCAAACGGGAATAGAAAATGTACATTTACATGCCATCTATGATCTCCAAGACATACTAAGCCAACACAATATTTACGCATCGAATATAAATGCAGTTTGTTTGTGCCCGCTCTAAAATGAGTTAACTGACCGATGACCGCATATGCGATAGTCTCTTTAAATGCCTTAACTGGTTTACGGTACTGAATGTGACACATGTAATACAATGCCTATTCTTTAATAAACAAGTGTACTTTAATGAGGTACATTAAATCTGCAGCTAGTAGATGTATAATTTACATTACATTAGAAAGCATTGTTTATAGAATAATACTTTAAAGTATAAGCTGATTTATTATGTGATAAGGGCCCTGTAAATTCATTAGTGCAGTTGGCTAAACGACACTCCATGCTATAAAACTTTCTTCTGCCACTGATCTTGCTACTATTCCTCTTTGTACTAGCATCCAGGTGAATAATAACTGCAAGAAAGTGTTCTCAATTCTTCATTCCCTAATAGATTTAGAAACTTCTTCTTCCCATGAAATTAAAACAAATACTTGTACAGACTCTTGTAATGCTGCACTTCAATTACTGCAACATATTTCTGACTAATCTGACAGACTGCAGCATGCTCATAATGCATGCATCTGATTTGTATTCAATCTCTGTCATTATGACCACATATTGTCTTTATTTCATACCTTATTATGACTACGTCTAAATGACCAAAGAACTCTACATTAACAAATTTTGCTATTCCAAATTGTGCACACATATTTGCCAAGTTATTTATCAACACATTTTTGAAATTTTTCGGCTCATCACAATTTAGGCACAAGTTTACACGATATTACTTTACTTTCGATACCACAGCACAGAACGTGTTTATACTCTGAATCTTTCACAATATATATATATATATATGTTATAATTAAATTTTTGACATTGAGCAATGCAAGCTTGAATTGCTCAATGTCAAAAATTTAATTATAACATCAATAAAGCATCACTGCTATAAAGTAAAAATATTCTTTTTAATTTGCTTACTTGTGATAGGAGCTACCAGGTGGCGCAGTGGAGACCGAGTTCTCACTACATCTAGTAACAATGAGAATATATATAAGAAAAATTAATGTTTGTCCTAGACTTGCTCGGTAGCGTAATCGTGTAGCACACTGGGATATAAATCCAGAGGTCCGGGTTCAAGTCCCATCCGAGCATTTATTTTTCTTATGTCATATATATAGAGCGAGGAATTATATGAAGAAAATTATACCAAAATGTGAAATCATAATAACAAAATATGAAAAATAAGAAAATTATGACACAAAGATGTTGAAGCTACTATTTTTTTTAAACTTTTTACATATATTTGTATACACAAACCCTGTATAATTTTTGGATATACATACCAGCACACAAATGAGACAAGAAGATCTTTTTGTAGCACAAGAAATCAAGAATTTCACTGCATTTCCATTTTAATTAATTTTTCATTAACTCTGACTCAATATAAAATATGTTCATGATTTGAAGCAATTTTAATGGCTCAGGTTGTAGTGTAGTTGTTTGACGAATCACGCTAACAAGCCGGAAGGTCAAGAGTTTGAGTCTCAATATTGGGTGGATTTCTCAAATCACGACTGCGGTTTTCCAATTTTTTATTGTTTCCATAAAAACTGAAAATCTATGGCTGTTAATTCCTAAAACAAATGTCTGAATCATGTCTATGGTTTCATAACATTTTCTGTGAATTTTCAGTCATTTTTATAGGTGTTATGGGAACAATAAGTAATCGAAAAACCGCGGTCGTAGTTTAGACTTCGGTTGAGAAATCCACCCAATGGGGTCAGGGTTTTTAGCTGAACCAAACCTTCTGGCGGCATCATAGTCCTAGGGTCTACTTGGCTCTTAATTATATGAGTACCAGACGCATGTTCTATTTCGGCCAGTATGGGATTGGTGCCCACCCAGCATTGTGAGGCATTTGGTAGCTACAATAAGTAGCGGATCCAGGTTGGCAAAACCAGCTATAATGGCTGGGGAACTCGACATGCTGACCACATGCCACCCCTACACTGGCTAGATTATCATCTACCTCTGTGATTGACCCATGTGGATGTGAGGCCAGCAGCCGGATGGTAGGCTAAGGGCCTTCTAGGCCTGTCACGCCATGGAATTATTATTATTAGACGCATGTTCTGGGACTAAGGTGACTGTCATGCAGGGCTGAGAATCCAGTGTACATCCTTTGACGATTGTCTAGAAATGTGGAAATCTCAACATCCATCTATCTTAAGGGCCTCCCAAGTCAGTAGTATGACACTTTACTTAATAAATTAATACTGGAAGATTTATATATATATATAAACACGATAAATTCATTTATCCAATGATATTTAATTATGAAATCCAAACACAAAAAAATATAGTAACCGAAACAAACATGTTTCCATTGAATATATTAATATATTTAAAAAAAAAAAAGAATATATTAATACCAGTAAAAAAATAAGAGTGGGTACAGTTTGAATGACTGCTATTTACCTTGCATAAAGATATTGAATTCCAACATATGTAAATGTCAACAATAATATTAAATTGGATGAATCGGAACACAAGTAGACCAAGTCCAATATGTCATATTTGGAAAAACAAGATGTTGAAATTAATTGATCCACAAATAATTCTTAGGGGGTATTTCAAAACTATCTTTGCAAATAATAAAATGATTTTTAATCCTATAACTACACTTATGAACATGGTGAAATCATCATCATCATCACTCCAGGGATTAGGCAATTGCCCGTTCCGACTTCATATTGCATCAGCCCAACGTCTTCTAGGTCTTCCAACATCACGCCTTCCTCTTGCTTGATAATTTCTGGCTAACAATGGATATCTCTCCTTACTCATTCCATCCATGTGATCAATCCATTTCTGTCTGTAATTTGTGACTTTATCCAATAAAGGCTGTACTTTCAATTCTTCTCTTATATCCTCATTTCTTATTCTATCAAGTCTTGTACATCCTTTTACTTGTCTTAGGAACTGCATCTCTGCCGTCTGTATTCTATCATTCTGTCTTTTCACTGGAGCCCAGGTTTCACATCCATACAATATTGTGGGAACCGCCATAACAATGGTGAATGTAATTAGAATTATTTTAACATTAGTTTTTTCATGAAATTGTCTGAGCGGAGTATCTAGTTTTGGTCCACCTGTGCTTTGAACAATCTAATTATCAATTCTGTTCGTAATACACAGTTAAGAGATTTGTCTACATTTATACATTTTTTTTAATGCCCGTCCATCAGAATTGTTTTATACGATCAGAAAGCATGCTCCACACTATATGATATGTGAGGAAACGTGTACTGCTCTATATTTCATAGTTTGATGTTAGTGAGAATAATATTGGCCTTACCTACAAGAACTTTATACTAATTTCATAAACTGTGGAGTAAGACCTTTTTATCAGCACAGCATCAAGTTTAGCAGCAACAGTCTTCCCTACATTGTAGCATTAGTAATTCCTAGAATTACTAATTTGGTTATTATTTGGGACCACACAATAAGCTTTTGTTATGCAGTGGTTAACGGTAACTAAAGGGTTGGCAGGTATATGTACCTGGCTAAGTGAAACTAATGTTTATTATAAAAGTGTAAATTTGTTAGACGTGTTGACAATACATTTTGTAAAAGGAATACTTGAGCCAATTTAAAACGTCTTTGGAAAATTAATATAAAAGGCCAAGAAATTTTATTGTTAAAACAGTGTGTGGTCTGGTGCCCATACGATAACAGTGTGGTTAGTATCTCACACACACACACACACACTGTGTGGTCTGTTGCTCTCATACACACACGGAGTGTGGCTGGTGGCACATACGAGTACATACAGTGTGGTCAGGAGCTCTCTTATTGAAAACGGAGTGGGCTAGTTTATCATATACTAATATTCGGAGGAGTCTGTTACTCCTACATTATTACCTAAAGTGTGAATCAATCGTCCGTACGTAAATATACCAGGAAGTCTAGATTTGCTCAAGTAGCCTTCAAAATAATATTAATTCATTATATATTGTGTTGTTCATAAGAAGTTCACAGAATAAACCCGTTTTAATTAACTACATTACTCATTGTTACTGATCATCGAATTCCTTGTCCTTCACATCGGTAGAACCCAGAAATAGCTTAATCTAAACACACCCTGTAGAGATCCTTGTGCCTGCCTTTTAAGTTTTGCCGCAACATTTAAATACTGTAATCCATTCACAAAATCTGGACTGTCCTTTGAATTCTATATTTTGTCATTTTCTTGAGGACATTTGAGCTAATTTTGATCCCCAGGTAATTACATTCTTCACATATTGATACATCCCATTATTATTATTATTATTATTATTACGTAGCTCTACAAAAAAAATTTGTTGCCCTGGATATCTCAGCGAATTTCTGTTTTCAAGTGCACAGTTTACGAATATATTCATGAAAGTGCTGAATGTGCTCTAGTTTTTATAATTTTTGCACATCTTATATGTTAAGCAGTAAACAGCTTGTTACTAATAAAATTTATGTTTCCAGTCATGATTTGATTTCTGCGCATTTTTTTTGCATTTACAAACATCGCATGATCCCCACTCTGCACATCGGCCATGATTTCAGTTATTTGACAAAATTAAAGTACTTACGACATGCATCTGGTTATGATAAAACAGTTCGTCAAAGCACTGGACAATGAAGGAAAATGTTTAAAATACATTTGTAGAAAATTTCCTAAGCTCAATATGTAAAAGTTAAAAGGCAGAATATTTGATGTTCCTCAAATTCAGCAATTGATGAAAGATGCAAATTTTATCAAAGTTATGACTGTTCCAGAAAGTGAAGCTTGGAAGGGTTTTATATTGGTAGTAGAAAATTTCCTAGGTAACTATAAAGCACCAAATTATAAAGAAATTGTGCAAAACATGTTGACAAGCTTCAAGATTCTGGGAGCAAATAAGAGTATAAAGTTACACTTCCTCCACAGTCACCTGGATAGATTGGATAATTTAGGAAATTATAGAGATGAACAGGCAGGAAAGGTGTCAGGGTAGATGGGACCATCACATGATGGCGGATTACTGCTGGTTATTAAAAAGAGATTGTCCCCTAAAAAATTATAGAAGAAAATCTTATAAAAGGCATTTGACTGAAGTATAACATGGGTTTTCAATATTTTTCTTTCTATTTACGTCAGTGCATACTAATTTTTCAAAAAACAATTGACATTATAAATATATCTGTTATATTTTTTCATATTTTCCGATTTTTGTAGTGTAAAATGAAAATAAAGATTTAAAAAAAAAACTAGAGCAAATCTTCCAAAATCATTGATAGTTTCATGAATTGTGTGCATAAATATATCCAAAATTAATCTTATATAAGGGCAACAAAACCACTGTTGACCAGTGTTATCATTATTATTTTTATAGATGATGGATAATAATATTTTTTTTATTATTATTGTCCATCATCTATGAGCTATTATTATTATTATGATGGACCTGACACATATATAAACTAAATATTTTAATTGAAGGTTGAAACTTTTCCTCACTAATACCTAATAAACACATAAATACATGAAGCTATATTATATTTTATTACATAAATTTATAGCATTATTATTAACACATGATACTGCATGCACAATTAAATTTATGCCGGTAGCTTGTTACAGAGGCAGGAATATTACTTAAGATAGTGTAAAGTGAACATAGATTATGGTGCAGGAATTAAATATTACAGCATGTATTTTGCGAAAATACAGATGAATAAAAAAAATTGTCGGAGGATTTGAACCCTGGCTTTCACATACATTTCTACTTGTTGTAAATAGTTTAACCATCTACGCTATTCGAACGTCTGATACTAGTTGCCGTGTTTACGCTATGAACGAGAGTTGAACTTTATTTAAAATGTCACAATTTGAGTAGTGTTGCATTTGTCGAACACTCTTAAATATCTAGAAACATGTCTCCTTCACTGTTCTTTAACTATTTAAGACCATTAAAACCAAATACAGCGTATTTAAAACATTTAACAGTACGTTACCTCATGAACCTCAGCTATCGCTTTTCGAGTATGCACAGTGGGCCATAACAAGAACTCTGCTTTTTGCAGCGGCTCATTCTTTTTGTCACTAAGGGCCGCATGCAAATACATTAGTCTCTACTCAAATTACTTCCAATCACTGGTGAGCTGACTCACCTTGAGCAATTGCTGAGATCGAATTAATGGCTGACTTACCGGTCATGCATGAAAGTTGACGTTTTCGTAATATTGGCAACGAATTACCCAGAATTCTCAGCGATAAAACCACTTCCATTATTTTTGCCTACTATAGAGGAACGCATTTACGCTTGCATCCCGCAAATAATACCGTATACGACGACATCTGCGTCGTGCAATATTACGCTGATTCTCCTGTTCTTCCAGTTGAATTCTTTGGTAGACTCTCTCAAATTCCTCTTCTCCGCATATACCGAAAACATGATCAAAGTCTTCAAGGTCCGACATCTCGGATAAAGCTGCAAAGGTTTCAAACTACATCGGTTCCCTTCGGGATTTTCACGATAAGTTTCTATCTTGAGCTATGATCTTAAGGTACCTCGTCAGGTAGCTTACAATTATTATCGCATGAATAGATTTCTGAGTAAGCAAAAATGTTTTTGGATAAAACTTTCTCAGCAGAGAACGCCTTTTACTGTCTAATGCATTCAAACATTTGACCCTAAGTGTACATACAAATGTGCATCTAAGAAGCTTTTCTTACTTTATTTTATTTTTATTCTATGTTTTGTTAGTGTTAGCTAATAGTCGACCACATTTGCATTGTGTATTGTTTAGTTCTTTTTTGATAATATATTAAAATTGAAGTAAGTATCTAAATTTTAATATTATTTTATTTGCTGGTTGAGTTGAATTGATGGCTTTAATGACCTTAACTCTGCAGGCTTTAATAAAGCATTATTATCATTGTATTAATGCAATACATTAGAAACAAAATTCCACTATTCTAGCACTACATCCTTTGGTTGGTATGCTGATAACATTCTGTTCATAACTGTAATAAACTCATTATTAGAGCGAGGAATTATATGAAGAAAAGATACTAAAATATGAAATCATAATAGCAAAATATGAAAATTAGGACACAAAAAATTTATGAAGCTACTATTTTTTCAACTTTTTACACATTTATATACACTAGCTCTGTATAATTTATGGGTATACATACAAGCACACAATTGAGACAAGAAGACCTTTTTGTAGCTCAAGAAATCAAAAGTTTCACTGTATTTCCATTTTAATTAATTTTCATTACTTCTGACTGAATATAAAATAACATTTAATATAATATATTTTGGAATTTTTAACATTGAGGTTTTATTGATTCTTATCAATAAAATATCATGTTCGTGATTTGAAGCAATTTTAATGGCTGACATTGAAGTACATTGTGTGAGGAATCACGCTAACAAGCCGGAAGGACGTGGGTTTGAGTCTCAATGGGGTCAGGTTTTTAGCTGGACCAAACCTTCTGACGGCATCATAGCCTAGAGTCTACTCAGCTCTTAATTTAAATGAGTACCAGACGCATATTCTGGGGCAAAGGGGCCGTCACGCAGGACTGAGAACCCAGTGGACATCCCTTGGAGATTGTCTAGAAATGTGGAAGTCTCAACATCCATCTACCCCAAGGGCCTCCCAAGCCTGTAGTTTGACATTTATTTCAATAAATTAATACGGGTTTGTATAAAATGCGATCAATTAACTTATCTAATGATATTTAATTACGAAATCCAAACATAAATAAAAAACAAAATATAGTAACCGTTGTAACTTGCTTCCATCAAATATACCACTGACAAAATTTAGAGTAGATACAGTTTGGATGACTTCTATTTACCTTGCATAAAGATAATGAATTCCAGTATATATAAATGTCACAGTAACATTAAATTGGATGAATCAAAAACACACATAGACCAAGCCCTAACTAACTAACTCATTGGTACAATCGAACCCGTAGGTTCATGGCTGCACGGACATAAGCTCTCCATACATCCCTATATTGAGCCAGTGTTTCCAATCATCCCCTCAATAATCTTTCCCTCAAATCATGGTTAATGTTATTCTACCACTTCATTCTTGGTCTACCAACTGGGCGTTTTCTCTCTGGTTTTCCTACAAGAAGCTTCCATGCACGTCTTTCATTCCCCATTCGTGCCACATGTCCTGCCCATCACAGTAGACCAGTACTATATGTCATATTTGGAGAAACAAGATGTTTAAAATAAATTAATCACAAATAATTCTAGGGAGTATTTCAAAACTCTCTGCAATTACAATTATTTTTATTCCTATACATTACATGTATGAACATAGTGAAATGTAGTTAGAATTAATTAACATTAATTTTTCCATTAAATTTGCCCTGAACACAGTATGTATGCATGTGCTTTGAATAATCAAATTATCAATTCTGTTCGCAATACACAGTTAGGAGTTTTTTATATATTTTTTTAACTCCTGTCTGTCAGAATTATTTGTACGATCAAAACGTATGCTCCACATTATATGATGATATGGGAGCAATCATTGTACTGCACTGCACTATATATTGATAGTTTTGATTGTAAGTGAGAATAATATTGGCCTTACCTACAAGAACTTTACAAATTTGATAAACTGTGGAGCAAGACCTTATTTCACAGCACAGCTTCAAGTTTAGCAGCAGCAGTCTTACCTACATTTAAATACTCTAATCCATTCATAAAATAAGGACTGTCCTTAGGTAGCAAAAATGAATAGGTTTCTACCTGAGAAAAAAGAGTGGGTGGTTTTTATTCTAACATTGTTATTCTACTTATTCATGTTCTTATCACAGATTAGGAAATCCCTGTTCTTTTTCTGTAGTTTTGGACAAAAGCCTCCACTTGGTCATTCCATCTCTCCTTTTTTCAATTATTTTCTTTTATCAAATCTATTTATCTTGTTCCAGATGGGATACTTAGGAATTTTCGCTGTCTACCATATACATTGCCAAAAAATTTCAAAATTACAGTGACTCCAAAAATGTTTCTAACGAATTAGTAGAAATTTTATTTTAAAAAAATGAAAGTTGAAAAATATGAAGGAATATTACATTTTTACAGAAATATGAACATTTTGCCAAAATATTATGAAATATGAGAAAAATATGAAGGTCTTACTTGATTCTACATATCATAAAATGTAAAGATACTTTGTCTCAGCGCTCTCTGACCAATAGTTTAAAACATGACATTTCATAAAAATCCTCGCTCTACTCATAATAAAGGAGAGGCTATTGCTAGACTCAAAGGACTATAAAGCCAATAACTAACTACTAATTAAGACATTTTATCTGTATATATAAAATGAACTAACTACTAACTCATGTGACTTTTTGAACACATTTTAGCAGTTAGGATTCAAACTACCACATTATTAATGTTTACCCTAGGTTTGTTTAAGTCATTAAGGGTCGGTTTCACCAAGAGAGGTAAGTGTATTACACCAGTTTCCCTATGTATAATGCATAGCATAAACTGGCGTAATACAGTTACCTTTGTTGGTTAAACCGACCCTTAGTTAGCTTCTGTTACATTATGAAATTGTATATATTTTTTAATTGTAGAACTTTGTGTTAAGGTCGTTTGGGAAATTCTTGTGAAGATTAGTCATATATGCATTTTTAATTATTTTGAATTCTAGATGAAGTGTGGGAAGAATAATTTCCATTTTAGTGTGTTTGCTATAGCATTGTCTTAACTGATAAACATTTCATGCTAGTGTTAAATTGTGTTGCTCTGAAATGAAAGATCTTTGAAAAGATTTATTTCTGTAATCTATTTGAATGTACAAACTGGTAAAATTAAAATAAATAATGTTGCATTTAAATGTAGATAATCTTTCTCAACTCAACATTAATTTAATTTCCTATGTGATAGTGAAAAGTTTAATTTCTGCCTCTGCTATGCATAATTTATTTTAGTAAATTATATGATTTGTGAGTAATGATAGGAGAGCAGCTTGTTACATAATGTAATTCATCAATAACGATAATGAAGACGTATACAGAATTAATTTACTAAAGAATGTGATATATTTTTTAAAAAATAATTCTAAATTACAAAAAAAGCAGACTATCTTCTGACTGCAAAACAATGCATTGCAGTATATTGCAAAACGGGTAAGTTTTTGGCAATGCATTTGTTTTGTCATGTTGCTTTCCTATTTGTATTTGAAATTTTCTTTTACTAATATTTTATGACATGCATGATTGAGTATTTGCACGAGTGCATATCATGTGAAAGGGAATTCCTGAAATAAAGCATGTTGCTTGTAAATGAGAATATGTAAAAATATAATATACTTCATAGGCCAGGAATTCTCATGTTTTACATCAACATTACATAAAACAAATCAGAATGTTAATTTTCTAAATTTTAAAGCTTTTCTTAGTCATTAAATTAGCATTACAGCCAATTAAGGACCTCAGCTTCTTCTAGGATTTTCCATCAGGTTGATCTCTATTTAGTCACATTACACCAGTTCTTCATACCCAATTTTCTTATGTCCTCCAATACTCCATCAGTCCATCTTGGTTTTCAAACCTATTGTCTCCCTTCTGGTTTATCAATAATTTTTTTATGTTTTCAGTTTTCATACTCTGTCCCTGTACTTATTCTTAATCCAGCTATTTTAATATATACACTATATGAGGTGAATTATATAATAGTCCATAGAGTTGTTGTGTCTTATTCTCCAGATATAATTTTCATAAATTGGTCCATATGAGGAGCCAATTTTCAAAACTCAGTATCTCCAACTTTTGTGATTTTACAAGAAATGTAAAAAAAAATAGCTTCTAAGCCAGGTACAGGATTCTGAAGTATTCTTGAGATATTCATCCTAGATTAATAAACACATATACCAAATTGATACACACTTTCATTTTAGCATAATTACAGAATTTACATTGGAGATATCAAGTTTGGTCAGAAAAATATGGATTTAATAATAATAATAATACTTTATTTATTCTGGCAGAGTTAAGGCCATAAGGCCCTCTCTTCCACTCAACCATCACAAATACAAATAAATATTCGACAAATATAGATATACACTATACTAATTATAAACAGTTAAAGATACAATAAATGTAGCAATGTAAATGTCATGTACAAACAACATTTTATAGGGTAATAACAATAATGATACGATAATAATAATAATAATATAAATATGATACATTATACGGGAAACACCAATTAATATATATATATATCTTACACTGGATAATAATGAAGTCGAGTTTAGAGCAAATATAAATTTAGATTTCTTTTAAAAGATGCCAATGTCCGGCAGCCCCTTATTTCTTGTGGTAGGGAATTCCAGTTGCGAGAAGTGGAGATGGTATATGACATGGAGTGATGTGATGTCCTATGTTGCGGTATATTAAGTAAGAGACTATGTTGTGATCTTGTGTTAAGTTATGGTTTGAGGATAGGTACTGGAAACGGGATGATAAATAATTAGGAATCGAGGTATGTAGGATCTTAAATAGGAGATTTAGACAGTGCAATTTTCTTCTCTCTTTTAGATGTAGCCATGACAATTCGTGGAATAATGGAGAAATGTGATCGTATTTTCGAACATTAAATATGAATCTGATACACATATTATGGACATGCTGCAGTTTGTCCGACAATCCGTCACTTATGTCGGTTAGTAGAACGTCACAGTAGTCAAAATGCGGCATCACTAAAGTTTGGATTAAAATTCTTTTAAGAGTTGGAGGAAGAAAATGTTTAAGTCACTTTAGGGAATGCATTATGGAGAAGATCCTTTTAGATGTTTTGTTTTACTTGCTCATGCCATTTTAAATTAGAATCTAAGTAAAATCCCAAGTTTTTAACGACGCGTCGGTATAAGGAAATTGTTTATTATCTAATATGACAGCCGGCATATTGCCATTGTTTATGAGGTGTAATAGCCTTGGATGTCTGATAATTATTGCTTACGTTTTGTTTACATTTAGTTTCGTTAAATTTTGAAAAAAAAAATGACTTTGTCATTTCAAAATCTTTAATATAAATTCTAAAAGGTACACCTATTTAGTAAAATAATAATTCCACCAATCATATAAAATGGCAAATTGATAAAATTAATTATATTAAGTTTTGAAAAAATCGACTAAAGAGACTGTACAATTGGATTTACGAATGTTTGTTGAAAAATATTATGGTATTAATTTTATTACATTCTGATTGAAAAGTTCAATTTAGCAACCTATTTTAAAGAAGGGGATATATATTTTTTTTCCTCAAATATAACACAACCAATTGATTCAGCTCAGGAAAATTAGTCAGTTAAAAAAAACTTATATATATATATGTGTGTGTTGTATTCAGTTTTGAAAATAAGCTCCTCGTATATCCTCCAGAATTTTTCTCAAAATTGTTTAATTTATTTTAATCATATTTAGTTAATGCCTATGTTTCACTTACATACATCATGTTCATTCCAAAAACCATACATCATTACTATAAATAATATAATTATCCCTTATTCTTCTTCAGTAATAGATCTTGGACTACATCCAGACGCAAATTTAACTGGGCAAAACACAAGTGAAACACATATGAAAAAAGACTTTATCCACTACTTATATTAGATGTTTTTTTTAAAAGAATTTGCTACCAGTTTCGTTTAAAACAAATCATAGTGCAGAAATCTTGTGTTACCAAACTTCGATTATTGTGACAGTATATATAATGATCTAAACTATGCCTTGTTGCAGAGACTGCAGCTGTGGGAAGAAGGCTTGCCATGCGATTAAGTGTAAATATCCGCCGTTTATGAACCATTTTTCCGAACACTTTAATACACCTCTCTTGGCTCCGTCGTAATGATCAGACGTAAATTGCACTCTCTTTCGCTACTTTTCAAGCTTCTGAATTCCTACATTCCTACTTACCTGGCGTCCAGATTTGAGAAGTTTATCCTCCTACCACAATAGTGGACACTAGGTCACAAGATAGAAGTCTGCTTAACAATTCCTCTTCATAGCACTTCCTGCCTATTCTACTTCCGTCACAGTAGGCTCCGCCCGCCCTCCTGGAATCTCCTTCCTCAAGATATCAGGGGTTGCAGCACACTTGGCACCTTTAAGTCACGCTTATACAGTTACCTGTTGTCTAATAATTAATTTTTCTCTATTTATTTAATTTTATACTATGTCATTAATCTTTTCTCGTTTTTCCTCGTTTTTTTTTTATATATCTTGTACATATTATATATTTAATTCGTTAAATTTAGAGTAAATCAAAATACATTATAAATATTAATTGTATTGTATTCATAACTTGTAATCGTTTATATATATATATTGTAATTTAGATTTAAGACTTTTCTTTTGTATTTTTTTTTAAACCTGGTTGAGTGGTAGACAAGGCCTTAAGGCCTTAACTCTGCCAGGTAAAATAAAGCTATTATTATTATTATTATTATTATTATTATTATTATTATTATTATTATTATTATTATTATTATTATTATTATTATTATTATTATAGAACACATTTACAGTGTATTCTCACATCTTCCAATCTTCTACACTCTTAACCTTTTCCACCAAAATCTCTCTATATTTCCCAATCTCAGTCTTGCAATCTTTTTTCATTCATCTCTTACTTTGTATTCTGTAGCTAGATTTCTTTCTTTCTTTTTTTTTCTACTCTGTTTCCTTTCCACTAGAATCCAATCAAAATATATTTTCATTGATACTTTTAAGGGGGTTTAATCAGTAGCGGATGCACTTTAAACAAAAACAAAAAAAATTAACTCCTCTGTTTCTTATATTAGATTTTCTTCAAATTTTGCCCACTTATGTGGATGGATTACGAGATTCCCTCTGTCCCTATCTACTATATAACAAACCAGCGAGCTAGGGGCCAAGTCTCGTGGCAACTGCTCTACAGAGTACAATACCCCACCTGTACCAAAACGTCTACAAACATTTCAAAGTTCTGACTTCAAACCAAATGATCCATGGTTGACTGTTGGAATTTAGTTTTAGGTTGATAATTTAATGCATATGACAACTATATATTTCTGGAATAGAATTTCTCATTAAAAAATTTCATGTCACCACAAAAAAAAATAGATTGCACCTAAACTGAGTAAAAAAAACCACTTACTTTTTTTTTTACTTAAAACTGACGTAATATAGATGTTTGGCCTGATTGAAGTTTCTAACTGGCTTCGTATTGAATGCATAGATTTTTAAACATGCACTTATAAGAAATTGTACATTTTTCATACAAATGTAACCATTGAGATCTATCCTCTATAGATATAACAGACTTGTGTGCAAAATTTTATTGAAATCCAGCAAACTGTTCTTGAGATACTGTGTTTTTTGTATTGAAAAATTGTATTTTGAAGAAAGTCGATCTAAAGTTACACCAGTTGTATTTACATCCATGCACAATCTTACAAAAAACTATTGTCACTAATAAAATTGGATTTTTTACTGAAAATTTGGGATAGAGTGCAGAAATGTATACTCTGTCGTTTGAGCCAATAAAAAAATAAAGATTTTTCTCATGGTTCTTACTGTACGAGCCTCCTAAAAGATGCCTATTACCTTTTATTTAGTATTTTGTAATCTCAATGTATTATGCTCTACTTTTTTATTATTTGTAATTTATACTTTGTGCTTGATAACAGCCTTTTATTGCAGGAAGTTGTTTTCTTTATAATTTCATTGACCTTGATTTAACAGTTAAGTGTAATTCGTAAATTGAGTAATTTTTAACATCTTACCTCATATTTTATGTTTCTTCAAACACGGGAACTAGTTTTCGAGAGAAGGATTTCTCATTTTCAACCAACATTATGACTACCGGATTTTCGTTGGAATCTCCATCAATAATGTTACCATCTGGTGTTGATTTGATGAACTTTGAGATGAGGTCATGTTCATCAGGAATTTTGAAATACGTGGATCTAAATTTATTCTTCTGAATATATACCTTCTCCCAAATTGTCAATTCTAAAGATTTTTCTAAATGTTTTAAAAGTTGGGCTTCTTTTCAATTTTATGATTCTCTAATAAACTATGTTCTGCAATAGCTGATTTTTCAATTTCACCATTTTTAATATTTCTGAAGTGTTCCTTATTGTGAGTGTCCAAATTCCTTTTTGTTTTTTCTATATATACTTCATTGCAGTCTTTATAATTTATTTGATAAATTCCATAGGAAAAACAAAAAGGAATTTGGACACTCGCACTAAGGAACATTCCAGAAATATTAAAAATGGTGAAATTGAAAAATTAGCTATTGCAGCACATAGTTTATTGGAGAATCATAAAATTGAAAAAGAAGCCCAACTTTTAAAACATTTGGAAAAACCTTTAGAATTGACAATTTGGGAGAAGATATATATTCAGAAGAACAAATTTAGATCCATGAACTTCTAGATTCCTGATGAACGTGACCTCATCTCAAAGTTCATCAAATCAACACCAGATGGCAACGTTATTGTTGGAGATTCCAATGAAAATCCTGTAGTATAATGTCGGTTAAAAATGAGAGATCCTTCTCTCGAAAACTAATTCCCGTGTTTGAAGAAACATAAAATATGAGGTAAGATGTTAAAAATGACTCATTAATTTACAAATTAAGAACCTCATAATGTTATTTCCCATATTTAACTATGAAGTTAAGTGTAATGTTGATTTTGTGAGCATGTGCACTTTGTAGAATCCCATCTTGTAGTGAATGCATTATTTATTGTCATATCTTTTTCATTGATGTATTTTACTTTGGTTTAACCACTTGTTTTTCCTACTTCATTTTGTTTCTGTTATATTTTTTGTTTCACATAGCTCCCGGGTTAGGTCTCGCAGTTATTTACCCTCTTCATATGAACGCAGAAGTTACCGGTCCTCTCCAGCTCCTCTGAGGTAAGAATGAAATCAGCCCACACAAAAAATAAAGAAACTAACTTCACTGTACAGCTTGATTGGCTTTGAATAGTCGCAAACAAATATAATCATGTCAGAATTTGTTATAACTTTCTTAGTCATTGCACAAATATGAGATTAGGACTAAGAATCCATTGAATGCTTTTGGTGGAAAGGGAAATAAAATTGGCATGGAAAGCCAAAGGTTCTGGGTTCAAACCCCGGTCTGAGCGTATATTTTTCTCTTCAAATATAAAAAACTCCTCTTTAAAAAGGCATAGTTTTAAAAAAATTTCAACACTGTGTGCTTGGTCAAAGATATATTGGAGTCATGTAGAAATAAATACAATTTTATGGAGTTTCATATGACATGGTTCAATAGCTAAGACAGAATTCATACAAGTTGCCAAAAGACTTATAAATGCTAAAAAGATACAAATTGAAAACTGCATTTTGAAACTGTTGAGAAATTTTAATATTTGGATTCAATTATGAGTGACAATTAATAAAAGAAATAAACAGAATATTCTTGCCTAACAGATGCTATTATTCTCTCAAAAACACGTTAAAGTCAAATTTGGGGAATTTAAAAACTAAATTGACCTTGTATAAATCTCTATTAAAGTTTGTCCTTACATATGGTAGTGAGTATTAGACACACTCAACAAGTAATGAACAACAACTCAGTGTTTTTGAGAGACTTCTTAGGATGTTTGGACCAGTGAATCAAAATGTAAGATGGCGAATAAGTTGCAATCATGAATTGTATTCCTTAATCACCGATCCTGACATTAAGTTTATAAAGATAGCTAGATTATGTTGGATTGACCATATTACCAGGATGGCAGAGAATAATTCTATTAAAGAACTTACTACTGAAACCTGAAGGAAGTAGAAGAATAGGCAGACTGAAGTTGAGATGGTTAGATTGAATAGCTAATTATCTTAAAAAGCTTGGTGTTAGAGAATGGAGAAGAAAAACAGTGAGATACGGTTAACAATTTGGAGATCAACATTTAAAATGATGAATGGATAACAAAGAAAATAAATAACAATAAACTGGATATAAAAATTTCAAAATCTAATGTTTGAAATAGATTATCTTGAGGTAGATGTGATTTAAATTATATGTGGTGTTAAACTGCTTTACCCCAGAGGTATTTTAATGGTTATGCAATACAAATTGCTGAAAAAATCAGATCATTCCTATGCTACCTGCATTTTGTTGTGTTTTTCTTAGAAAAAGATAAAATTCAGAACATGTCAAATGAATGGACAAAAGGAAACATCCCTATGACTATAGAATAGTATTTGTTTTACAAATAAAAATATAGCATGAAAGGTTTTGGTTTGAATAATGAAAACAATTACTACTAATGCTCATTATAGACTGAGTATGCAAGAAGAAAGGTAGAGAATGGCCATCTATGATCAACAAAGTTGTAGATAACCTTCATACGAAGCCCCAGAAAATCAACATATCGAGCCATCAGAGAACTTTGTGCCGCAAACCACAGTGTGGTGCATGTTACAATTCAACAATTAAAAATTTCTAATGGTACAGGTACTAAAACAACTGACAAACAAAACAGAGTTCAGCGTGGATTTTTAAGTACAGACACTAAAACTGACCGACAAACAAAACAAAAGTTCTAGATTGATTTCTGAGTTTGGCTGGAGATGGATGGTTTCGCAAACAGATTTGTGTTTTCTGACTAGGCCATACTTCACTTAAATGGTAAAATGAACAACCAAAATTTGTGAATTGGGACTAGCAGAATCCCAAGTGCCACTCTTTAACACAAAAGTGATTTTCTGAAAATTAACTTTTATTATTGCTGAAACCGTCATTTTGATTAGTAGCTCCTATAAAGAACATCGACGATAATCAATAGTTTTCAATGTTGTAAACAAAACTTGGAGAGCTAACCTTTCATGCTACATATGTATTTATAAAATAAATTCAATACAGTAGTCAAGTCCACCGCTGTGGTCTCGAGGTAGTGTGCTGCCTTGTCATGCAGCGGGCCCGAGTTCGATCCCCGGTTGGGGCAGTTTTTCTGGGTGAGGTTTTTATCGGGGTTTTTCCTCACCTCTA
The DNA here is from genome assembly GCA_030220185.1 of Diploptera punctata. NCBI lineage: Eukaryota > Metazoa > Arthropoda > Insecta > Blattodea > Blaberidae > Diploptera > Diploptera punctata. The sequence goes on from JASPKZ010010241.1 coordinate 1,279,195, forward strand.
AGACAAATGTCAGGAAAACTTTAAGGCCCAAACGGTCCCCGAAATCATATGGCCATCATCATCATCCTTCACCGGTGTGGAAAGCAACGGGAAGCTACCACACCTACACAATTCCCTAGTAAAGCTGCAAGCATAGCATGAAAATGCTATGACTGCAGTGAAGGACCTGCCTTCGGGCAGAATTACTATGGATGGACAGTAGTCATGGATGTTTTCTTTGTCATATAAATTTAGAATTGCTGCGTGTCTAAATGGCACAAAGAGTAGTGTGCATGTAGGCAAACAGTTTTCGCTTTCGAAATCCACAATGGGTTGAAGCAAGAAGAAGCACTATCTCCTCTACTATTTAATTTTGTACTAGAGCATGCCATTAAATCTTTAGAGAATGAGGAAGGCTTACATCTCAATGGTATTAATAAGTAGTTAGTTTATGCTGATGATGCAGTACTACTGGATGATAGCGAGGAGATACTGAAGGCCAACACGCACACACTATTGAGTAACACTAAGAAATGGGACTGGAAGTAAATATCAATAAAACTAAATATATGGTCACACATAGAAATACATTATATAATGGAAATGGATGGCTAATGACAGATGAGGAAAGTTTTGAAGAAGTGGCTGAATTCAAATACCTAGGAACAATAACTACAGATAGAAATGAGATGCACAAGAAATTGAACATAGGCTCAATTCTGGAAATGCGTGCTATTATGCATTACAGAGACTCTTGATGTCCTAACTCTTTTCAAACTGGAAGTATATAAAACTATTATTCTACCAGTTATATTATATCGATGCGAAACATGGACTCTTATTTTAAGGGAGAATAGGAGATTACGAGTATTTGAGAATAAATTTCATAGAAAGTTTTTGGACCAAAGAGAGATGAACAGATAGATGAATGGAGAAGACTACATAACAGTGAACTACATGATCTTTATAGGAAGCCAGATGCAAGAACAGTTTAGTATCGTAGACTGTGATGGACAGGACATGTGGCATGAATGGGGAATGAAAGACGTACATGGAAGCTCCTTGTAGGAAAACCAGATGCCCAGTTGGTAGACTTGGTCTAAGAATGATGTGGGAAACTAACATTAACTATGATTTGAGGGAAGTAGATTATACTGGAAATGATTGGAAAACATTAGCTCAGGATAGGGATTTATGGAGATCTTATGTCCATATGGCCATGAACCTATGGGTTCGTTAATGCCAGTGAGTTAGTTAGTTTGTGTACAAATTATGAAAAATAAAATATTGAACACTAAATATTTCCATATGATTCTGCTTTGTAGTTGCATGCAGCAAGTTAATAAAGTTGATAAATATTTTTTCCGATAGTTGAATATAATAAAATTCAGAAGGTGTTGGGGCATTTAACTGATGGAGGCTTCAGTTTGCATGTTATAAAATGTAGAAAAAAACAGCTATACTTTTTTGAATCTATAAATTTTTATTTAAAAAATGTTAATGTATAATCTTATCAGATTTAATTTGTGATGCAAAAGGAATGCTGGAGATTAAAATGCTTACATAAATGTCTTTTTTATTCTTTGCTTAACCTCTCCCTTTTAGATACTTTTACATGCCCCATGTCACCTGTGTTCTTACAGTAATAGGAACGAACTCTTTAGGAAAGGATATTTAAATTCTTCACATACATACTTTTTTTTTTGACTGAACAAGGACATAGAGGGCCTTCCAGAATGAGGGATGGTCTCAATACCAGGGCAACCTCCAACACCGCACAAACATTTAAGACGAGACACATCATTCACTTATACATTCATACTACACAAGGTAAATATAATACGATGATTGTGATGGTCATTTGTTGGTTGGGGACTATTGGAGCCTTTAATTTTTCTGACTTTTATCTTATGGGTGAGGGAAAATCCCAAAAAAAAAACCTAAACCAAGAATCTTGTCTCAATTGGGGATTGAACCCAGGCAAGAGATTGATGTTATTCTGAGACTACAGCGGTAGACTATGTAAATATCTATTTTTCAAATATCATCATCAACAACAAGGATTAGGCCCAATGGCCTGTTCCTATCTCATTATATGTCGAATTGGTCCTTCCATCTCTTCAATGGTCTTCCCAACATTCTTCTCTCTTTTGGTTTATAATTATACATTCTTCTTGGTATGCGCTGTTCATTCGTTCGTAATACATGCTGAAGATAAGCATTTTGGTAATATGTTATTCTTTCACAGAGATTAAATATATTAAGTTCTGTTCTTATATCTTCGTTTTTCTTTTTATCGGTCCTTTGGCATCCTGCTATTGCTCTCAACATCTTCATTTCAGCAGCCTCTATTTGTTTACTATCTGCCTTTGTATTTTTCAAATATAATTGGATAAAGATAAATTAAATTGTGAGTTTTACTGGAATTAAAACAACATAATTCTCTCTGTTCTATTCTTGATTCATTAGTGAGCTGAGACCACATCTATAGTTCAACCGTTAGCATATGTTTAACAACCAAGGAATTCCAGGTTACATCATATTGTCACTTGTGGTAATGGAAACAGGTCAATTTTCTTTAATTTCACTTCACATTAGTTTTCAAAAAAATTCCAAATCTTTATTCCTTTCACAAAAATATATACTTTAAAAATACACATCATTATTTTGTTTTAAGTCTCTGATAAACACAGTTATCTTGTAGTTCACTTCTTTAAACTCGCAGAAGCTATATCTTGCATTTTTTCTTCATTATTCACTCTTCAGATCACCTTCACAGTGCACTTTCTAAATGTAACTGACTGTCAATCGACTTGCATCCCTCTTATATTCAAGGATCAGAATTATATGGAAGCCCAGCCTCGGCTCCTCTCAATTCAAAACCCCAAGGAAATAAGCAGTAAAATAGAGAAAATAGACATTTAAAAACTATGATATTTTGCATCAAAATAATAAAAATTGTTATTTAAAAATAACTCACATTGTATGAGAGCAGGTACAGGACTCGGCAACTCGTTTTCACTAGCTTGTTTGTAGCATATGCCTACAAATTTTAAATATGTTTATCTGGAGTGAAATTCTCAGTAGAACTTTATATATTTGAAGAGAAAAATTATACGCTCAGACTGGGGTTTGAACTCAGGACCTTCGACTTTCTAGGCCAATGCTCTACCACTGAGCTACCTGAGAAACTCCAATCTAAATGCAAATTTTTCTCTTACACAGTTAATTCCCAATCTCCAAATGCTACGAGTATTTGCCCGATCACACAAATGGCAGCTTATTGTTTAAGAAGAAATTTTTGGCAATTTAAACACTACTTTGTAAAGCCAGTAAGGATTCTCTTGATGTTTTTATTATTAATTTAACACTTCTCTCTGAAGGATAAATTATATTTGAAGTGAAAAATTATACGTTCAGATTGGAGTTTGAACCCAGGACCTTTGGCTTTCTAGGCCAATGCTCTACCACTGAGCTGCCTGAAAAATTCAATCTAAACACAAATTTTTCTCTTATACACTGTTAATTCCCAATTGCTGAATGCTACAAGCATTTGCTTGATAATACAAATGGTAGCTTCTTGTTTAAAAAGACATTTATTGGGAATTTAAACACTACTTTATAAAGCCAGTAGGGCTTTGATGCTTTTATTATTAATTTAACACTTCATATTTTGAAAATATTGTTTATGCAAATTAATTTTTACATATTGAATTAAATTATTATTACTATTACATTGAGGTTTGCTGTGATGTAGCATGCTGCCTTGTTATGCAGCGAGCCTGGGTTCGATTCCTGGTCAGGACAAGCTTCCTGGATGAGGTTTTTTCCTCACCTGTAAGACAAATATCTGGTAGGTTTAAGGCCCAAAAGGTCCTTGAACATCATCTGGCTCTTATCATCATAATCCTCCTTCACTGGAGTGGAAAGCAATTGGAAGCTACAACATGTATAATTCCCTAGTAAAGCTGCAAAGCATAGCATGAAAATGCTATGATTGCAGTGAAAGACCTGCCTTAGAGCAGAACACTATAGAATGTATATCTTTTTTCCATTGTTTCATTTTAATATGCAAATAATAGTAAAATGTTATGAGGTGCAGAACATTTTTGTAAAAGAAAATAAAAATTGTTCGTATTGTTGCCAAATGTATGGAAACATTTATATATGATTCTTCTATATAGCCATCTAGATATAAAAGGCATTTCACCTAAATTCCAAGTTCTGGTTATTATGAATTATTACTTTGAAGGTGAAGGTGAAATTAATAGAAGTGTTAATGTAAAGATTATTAATTTGATTATGGCTCTAAAATGTGCACACTTTGGCCATCACTCTTACTAATAATACTTTTGGAAAAATAATAAACATCAAAGAAATCTACTCATATAGTTTACTATTTAGGCTATACTATTAAAATAAATTATAAATATCAGCTCAAGTGTTAAATCAAAAATACAATTTTAATATAAAATTATATACTGCTAGGCACCATTGTCCTCAATATGTCCAATTTTTTTAAAAAAACCTATATATCTTTTCAGGAATTACTTCCATCTTCAGCAGAAGGGGTTTTTTTTCCCCCTTTCTTTCTTTCTTACAACATTTTTTGACATTCTCTCCCAGCATTGATAAAATTGTAATCCACTTCTGAGGTTGAGTACCTGGCAGGTGGAGTAATGTTATACCAATGATATGATGGGTGATAAATGATGACAAAGCACCAAGAGTCTTTAAACCCAAACTTAACCTAAATTTCAGATCATGGACAACCACAGAAATAATTATTTGAAGAGGAACATTTTTGCCTGAACTGGGATTTGAACCCAAAACCTATGTATTTATGCACCAACACTCTGTCTTTGAGCTATCCAGGCTCCCAATTCAAATGGAATTTTTTTCTTATAATTCCCTTTTTAAGGAAAAATTCATGTGGTGTGAGCAGGAATAATGAACTATAATTGGAAGCTCTGATTACAGACCATTAGCACTTGCTGAAGGTGGAAATATTGTCCAATAGGTCTACAGGTTTTTAAACAAGTTGAGTGTGAAGGTCTCTTGCAGGTATTAATTTTCTGTTAAAGTTTTATGTTTGTTCTTATTATTAATTTTGTAGGTGTTAGTAGGTACTATGACCTTGAAATCATTATTTTTAACATTCAATAAGTCTACCTGAAATTATTGTAAATAATTAGATATGGGGAATTAGATGAGCAACTGGGCTTGAGACATTAGTTTCTGTGGTTGTTTCTATGCTTGCTGGGAATGTTTGTGTGTTTGTGACTTTTCCAGGTACTCACGGAAATAATGATAACAGGTTTGATAAGGCTTACACAAACAGGAGTTCTGCAGCCAGTAAGTAGATTGGTATTGCATGCACAATTTTATTTTCTAGAGGTCTACATTAAACTATTCATAACATCTACATAATATGGTATTTATGTAAAAATGTAACAAAATAACATGTCTAAAATTACAACTAATAATAGTATTTTAAAACTCTACAGTATAACCCTGCTATTATATTCATAAACTAATTCAGCTGATTGCAGAAGCAAAGTCTGTACCACAGCCTTATTCTCGTAATAGTTCTGCTAGGCTCACAGCCTATTCAGTCCAGAAACTATAAATTTTTCTAATGTTTCTTTGGTCTTCAAAGATTAGGCAGAATCTGCTTATACCAATCTCATAATCTTCATTTCATCTTCTCGTTCTGCATCTTAATCTTCTTCAAAAATGACTGTCTAAATCTGAGATAATTTATATTATTATACAGAATCTTCTTGGTGATCATAAATTGTTTATACACATTTTTAAAATCAATAAATAAATGTTTTTAATTTTTGTTTGGTCATTAGATTTTATTGATAACACTGGGGAACAAAAAAATATTTTTTTCTTGGTGCCTGAAATTTTTCACCTGATTCTGGGTATTTCGGCACTGCTGATTCCAAAAATGTCATCCATTTTGTTGCAGCAGCTCTAGTTTGCAAGATATTGATGATACTGCTCTTATGTACCACCATTGTAAATCGATTGTTTGCATAATACTAATTGATTTAATCCAAGTTATATTCATGTTGTTGTTGCCGTTTGCATATGTAATTTTACTAATTTAACAATTGTTTATCCTTTTTCTAGACTGACATGGCTTCAACACGAAGAAAATGTGTGAATAATCCTGATGTGTTTTGTTTCATCTGTGGGGAGTACACATTCACTCAACAAAGAAAACCTATAATATTTAATTTTAGGAAGTTATATTTTGAGGTTATTTTAATTATATTATTTTTGGTCTGGACATCTTACCTCAATATTAATGTTGATTTGTTCTTGAACATGTTTCAAAACAATTCTGTTTTATCTTCAGCTTTCCCAGACTGGTTTTATTTATGTTGCATTATGTTTGCACCACCTGGATGTCGATGTCAGCTCCATCCTGTGGTTGGCCAAAGAACCTCCAAACAAGGTCACCCTCCATCGGAATATCAAAATTCATAACTCTGTTTCTGTTCTTCTGAATATAAATTTTTTCCCAAATAGTCAGCTCGTTTGTATTTTCTAACTGTTTTAATAATTTAGTGTCTGAATTGATATTATGTTTTTCAGACCAAACATGAGCAGCAACTGCAGATTTTTCAATTTCTCCATTTTTAATATTTCTTATGTGTTCTTTGGTTCTAATTTTTATGTTTCTTTTGTTTTCCCTATATATATCTTTTCACATAAAAGTGTGAAAAGATATATATAGGGAAAACAAAAAGAAACATAAAAATTAGAACCAAAGAACACATAAGAAATATTAAAAATGGAGAAATTGAAAAATCTGCAGTTGCTGCTCATGTTTGGTCTGAAAAACATAATATCAATTCAGACACTAAATTATTAAAAACAGTTAGAAAATACAAACGAGCTGACTATTTGGGAAAAAATTTATATTCAGAAGAACAGAAACAGAGTTATGAATTTTGATATTCCGATGGAGGGTTGACCTTGTTTGGAGGTTCTTTGGCCAACCACAGGATGGAGCTGACATCGACATCCAGGTGGTGCAACATAATGCAACATAAATAAAACCAGTCTGGGAAAGCTGAAGATAAAACAGAATTGTTTTGAAACATGTTCAAGAAACAAATCAACATTAATATTGAGGTAAGATGTCCAGACCAAAAATAATATAAAGAAAACCTATAACTGACTTTGTAAGAAGAGCTTATTTGGCCTATTTCAAAGTACAACTGGGAGATCAAGATAAGCCTTGGGCACCTCACATTGTATGTAAAACGTGCACAGAGCATCTACGACAATGGACAAATGGGAAACGGAAATGCTTGAAATTTGGGGAACCAATGATCTGGCGAGAACAAATTAACCATAGTGATGACTGCTATTTTTGTTCAGTCAATGTAAAGGGCATCAATAGCAAAAACCGGAATAGATGGGTATATCCCAATCTACGCTCCGCAAGACGCCCTGTTCCACATTCAGAGGAGATACCTGTTCCAATTTTTACCAGTCTTCCAGAGTCACCAGAAGAAGAGGATGATTCAACTGAAAGCTATTCTGAGGGAAATGACAGCGATTTCCCAGGACCTTCATCAGTTTCATCCGGTTTTAGTCAAGCGGAACTGAACGACCTCATAAGGGATCTAAGTCTTCCAAAGAAGTCATCTGAGTTTTTAGCTTCCAGGCTGGCAGAGAAACAATGTCTGTTACCGGGAACAAAGGTCACAGTCTATCGCAAAAGAGAAACAGACTTCCTGCCATTCTTCACAGTAGAAAATCAATTTGTTTTTTGTATGAATGTTGAAGGACTGTTAATGAAGCTGGGTGTAAGAAAATACACACCAAGTGAATGGGCGTTTATTTATAGATAGCTCCAAACGCAGCCTAAAATGTGTTCTTTTGCATAATGGGAACATATACAGGTCAATCCCAATTGGTCACTCAGTTTCTATGCGTGAAAATCAACATACAATAGCTACAGTGCTAGAGAAGATCTCTTACCGTGATCACCAATGGGTAATGTGTGTCGATCTCAAGATGGTGAATTTTCTTCTAGGACAACAAGGTGGGTACACCAAAATACCCATGCTTTATATGTTTATGGGACTCTAGAGCCAAAGATCAACATTGGGTGAGAAGGCATTGGCCTCTTAGAGAAAGCATGACCGTTGGAGAAAAAACAATCGTTGCAGAACCTTTGGTTGACAGAAACAACATCATCTTCTTGCCACCACTGCATATTAAACTTGGTTTAATGAAACAGTTCATCAAGGCGTTGAATAGAGATGGAACATGTTTTGGCTACATATGTACAAAATTTCCTGCACTGAGTAAGGAAAAAATAAAAGCAGGTATATTGGATGGACCACAAATCCGCCAACTTATTAATGACCATCAATTTCAAGACTCAATGAATGATACTGAAGCAGCCGCATGGTCTTCGTTCTGTATGGTAGTGAAGAATTTCCTTGGAAACTATAAGTCTCCTAATAGTGATGAACTAGTGGAGAATATGCTCACTGCTTTTTGTGCACTAGGTTGTAACATGAGCATCAAATTACACTACCTACACAGTCATTTGGATTGATTTCCAGACAATCTTGGAGATGTAAGTGAGGAACAGGGTGAGCGTTTTCACCAGGAATTAAGTACAATGGAAGAAAGGTATCGTGGACGGTGGGATATACATATGATGGCGGACTACTGTTGGAGCATCCACCGAGAATGTCCAAGATCATTGCATCGGAGGAAATCACAGAAATGGGGATTCTGCGACCTGATGGAGGAAAATTAATGATTCTAACGAGACTAATGTGTAAATAAATTATGGTAGTTATATAGATACAGTTGTTTCATGAAAAAGAAAGTATTTGTTCTTTTGTATTTAATTGTATGCGAGTAATATAGTTGTATATGTGGACCAGTATTTTTGAACTGGTATATAATTTGAATAAACTCTATCTCAAAAACTAGAGCTGATAGGACGAAACTGAAATCATCTTTGGAATCAGTGACCCAAATATACCCATAAATAGGTGAAAACATTAAGGCACCAAAATCACTGTTCCCCAGTGTAATGTATGTAACTGATATTCAGTTGGTTTACTCCTATAATTTAATCTATGTAAAATTTAATACGTACCATAAAAAAGCCATTACTTTTTCATCAAATACCTTTCCAATAATACTAATCATTGATTGTGTAATTAAATATGTGCAATAATATATATATATGACTTAAGAATTGAGTGAATGTAAAACATAGTGTATAAAATAATTGTGTAATTCATTCATTGTTTCCTAACAATATTCATTTTTGTGACTCATTTTCAATATTTAATATAAGTTTTATCTTGTTTGTTGAAAACTGTAAAAGCAGGGCAATATTGTATTATTTTCTTATATAGTAAAACTTGCACAAAGCAGAATTGCATGGGACCAGTTTTTTTCCGCATTAGACAGAATTCCGTATTATAAAAAAAACTAAAACTTATTAATAATCTTAGATTATATAGTATCGTATGTCTTTTTACGTACCTTGGATTAATTGTAGTTCTGAAGTGAAGTATATTATGTACGAACAACTTTGACGGTAATGCTAAAAAAATCGACCCGTTTCGCCAACATTAAAAATGTCTCTTAGGCACGTATCCTGAAATTAAAGTATGCAGTTTTGGTTTCCGCATACTAACTACACTTTTGTGTACATCCTTCGATTCCCCCTTTGTGTTTAAAAGTTTCATAAACTTGAGTTTTTCCACATTAAAATTGTCATTATTTCATGCTCTGAGAGTTTTTTCTTTATCTTCAATCATCTTCACTTTTTCATTTAATGACAATGATGCATATGTTTTAGCCATCTTTATTCTGTAAATTCAGAATGCTACCTGTGAAAGATCGGTCTCAGAACTTAACCTAATTTAAGATTTTACAGTGCAATGGTTATTTGTAAGACAGGTACGGTATTTGTATTTTGTATAATGGGTATGCAGTGAGTCCAAAAGAAAATTTCAGGTACAAGTAGAATTCACTCAGCGGCAGGAATCATTCCTTATTGTTTTTTGCCCTAATGGGAATTCAATGAAGTGGAAACTAATACAACAGATCAGATTTTCAGTATAAGACAGATTTTAGAGAAGAAATGGGAATATAATGGTACTGTACATCAACTATATGTAGACTTCAAAAAAGCATATGATTCAATTAAGAGGGAGAAGTTATATAGTATCCTGCTGGAGTTCGGAATTCCTAAAAAGTTTGACTTATACGAATGTGTCTAAATGGCTCAAAGAGTAGGGTGCGTGTAGGCAAACAGTTTTCAGACACTTTTGAAATCCAGAATGGGTTGAAGCAAGGAGATGCACTATCTCCTCTACTATTTAATTTTGTACTAGAGCATGCCATTAAATCTTTAGAGAATGAGGAAGGCTTACAACTGAATGGTATTAATAAGCTGTTAGTTTATGCTGATGATGTAGTACTACTGGCCGATAGCGAGGAGATACTAAAGGCCAACACGCACACACTATTGAGTAACACTAAGAAATTAGGACTGGAAGTAAATATCAGTAAAACTAAATATATGGTCACACGTAGAAATTCAGTATATAATGGAAATGGACAGCTAATGACAAACGAGGGAAATTTTGAGGAAGTGGCTGAATTCAAATACCTAGGAACAATAATCACAAATAGGAATGAGATGCACAAAGAAATGAAACATAGACTCAATTCTGGAAATGCATGGTATTATGCATTGCAGAGACTTTTGATGTCCCAACTCCTTTCAAAAAAACGTTAAGCTGAAGATATATAAAACTATTATTCTACCAGTTATATTATATGGGTGCGAAACATGGACTCTTACTTTAAGGGAGGAAAGGAGATTACGAGTATTTGAGAATAAAGTTCTTAAGAAAATTTTTGGAGCAAAGAGAGATGAACAGTCAGGAGAATGGAGAAGACTACATAACAATGAACTACATGGTCTTTATAGGAAGCCAGATATAATAAGAACAGTTAAGTCTCGTAGACTGCGATGGGCAGGACATGTTGCACGTATGGGGAATGAAAGACGTGCATGGAAGCTTCTTGTAGGAAAGCCAGAGGGAAAACGCCCAGTTGGTAGACCAAGAATGAGGTGGGAGAACAACATTAACTATGATTTAAGGGAAGTAGATTATACAGGGAATGATTGGAAAGCATTAGCTCAGGATAGGGATGTATGGAGAGCTTATGTCCGCGTGGCCATGAACCTTCGGGTTCGATAGTGCCAGTGAGTAAGTAAGGAAACTAATTTATTTCTCTCTCTGTCTTTCCGCTTTATAGTTTTTTTTTTCATGAATTGTGTAGAAATATCCCTCTGTTTCCGTGTTGGGACAGATTTTGTTTTATGCAAAGTAAATACATGAAAAATTAATATTATTTCACCGGGACCAATAAATTTGTTCACAGTGGACAGATTAATCACATTCCGGATTGAACAAGTTTTACTGTGCCTTCATTTAAAAATTAGGTATTGTTTTCATCCTAAAGAAGGATTATACATTTTTCTTTTGCCATTTTTTTTATAAAATAACAAAGAAGTAGATACAAATTTGTATAAAGATTCTAAAAATATATTTTATAAACTATTTCATCATTTTTTGTAGAGTTATTTGTATTGCCTGTAACTACAGAGTCTACATTATACATTATAACCGTGCAAGCGGTGTTTTCACTCTCCGCTGTGAAGCCCTCATTAGTTGCATTTGAAATGCGCGGCTACCCTGCTTTAACAAAAAGTATTCCATATATTCTTACATTTGTTGGAAGGCAAACATAAGTTTTAACCACTTGAGCGGAGTTTTTAGAGTGGGCTATGCAACTTAACTTCAGAGCATGGTGATGCATCCAGTTTGGCCTTCATGGCATGAGGATGCAGGTAGTCAGCTTTAAGTTATCAAGATGTTAACCAATTTCGCTGCTGGTTCATATTTTCGTGTGTAAAAGTTATTTTTTAAGTGTGTTTCGGTAATAAATTTGAAATATTGGCTCAGTACAAAATATTACAATAGAAGAACAATGGCTCGCTTCAGCCAGAATTTGGTTTCCAGATATGTCTATGTAACCTAGGAAGAATACTTTTGACATATGTTATGAGATATAGTTAAAGCAGGGAAGTCGCACACGTGGCTAATGTAGGCTTTGTAGTGGCAATAGTGAAATCACCGTTCGCATGGTTACTACGTATATAATATTATATTGTAATGTTTTATTTGAAACAGGAAGGTCAGTTGAATCTTTGGTGAACCATAGAATTTTTAATCTTAAAATTCATCAACCAGTTTAGTTTAAAACTACAATTTCATTTAGTAACTAACATTGATGAAAATGTTCTGAAAAATTACCTTCCTTTTTCTCAGAAAACAATAAAAGTAGCCTAATTTATGTGAAGATATTAAACGTAGCTTTGTTATGCTAGATATGGAAGCCTGCCATAACCTGAAATTGTAAAGGATTACTAATGATCTCGCATATTGACAAAGATTATTGCTTCATTCTAAAATTATTTGATGGTTTTAAGTATAGCTTTATATGTAGACCTCTTCACTGCACTGTGTTCGTAGAATAGTTAATTATACTTGACATATATATATATATGTATGTATGTATATAAGTAAGTATGTATTTATATATATACACAGACAAGCTGTCCGTAAGCAATGGTAAATGCAACTAAAGATTTTTTTTTTCTGAACCAGAATTTGAATCCCATATCTCCAGCTTTACACACTGGTGCTCTATCATTTGAACTATCTAGGCAATTCCTGGCCCAAGCACAAATTCCTCTTGCTGCAGTAAATATTCAAATTTTATTCATAATACAATAGGATTGCTTCTAAATCAAGAAGATACTACGATTGAATTTACATGTGTACTATAAGACATTTTTACATTTTTTTAATATTAATAAAAAAACTCCATGGTATGACAAGCCTGAAAGGTTGTTGGCCTACCAGCCAGCTGCTGGCCTCACAAACACATGTGTTAATCGCAAAGGTGGACTATCATGCATTCAATATTGGGGGTGACATGTGGTCATCATGTCAGGACCCCCAGTATTTATATCTGGTTTTTTCTAGCTGAGTCACTACTCATTGTAGCTACTCAAATGTCTCAAGATGCTGGGTAATCACCAGTCCTATACTGACTGAAATTAAATGAGAAAATTTCTTCCCCTGTGGGGTCTTGAACCAGCATGAGTCCCCTATAGCTCTGCACAAAGACATAACTGCTCGGCTACAGCAGGGGGCATTCATTTTATAAATACTTTATAGCACATTGTTGTTGCTATCATGATGCCTTCTTTATTTAGAAGCAACACAATATTGTATTGTGAATGAAGTTTCACTACTACTGAAGCAAAAGTGAATTAGAGAGTTTTAATATGTGGCACATTTTTTAAAACATTTTATACTACTACAACAAATTAAAATTTTAAAACTGAATAAAATTTGGATTGTTATCAGTTAAACACACAATGCTTATTAACAAAATTTAAAAAAAAATACAGTCATCATGGTTGGATTTGTGTGCATCTGCCATTGATCATCCAATCTGTGGACACATCACAGTATGACTTTGACGAATGTGGATGACAACCCCAACTAAAAGTACAGACATCATTTGTAATTGCATTTTAATAAAGACAACTACATTTACCTGTTACCCTGGGTCTGGGATCCATTGTCATATACTGACAGCCGGACCAGTTGAGCCCATGATTTTTATGAGATGTTCTCCCCCCCTTCTCCTTTTCCAAATGGGCATGGGACCATCTTTGGTGGAATTTAAAAAAATTATATTGAAATAAATGTTAACAATTTTTATAAAAAAAAAGTCTGCCATGCTGACTCTGGTGGTACATGTCTGCTTCCTGACTAGTGGACCTGGGTTGGATACCCAGCAGGGTTGAAAATGTTAGTTGATAAATCAATTTAATCAATTGTAAAAATTTTCAATTTTGGGGTCAGGAGAGATGGTAGTGTACTATTTTTAATTGCTAGATTGCGCATCAGATTCCTGCATTAAATTGCAAATCCCTCCGCAGTATATATATTGAAAAGGCATGTGGTACTGCTGATAGCATTTGCTTGTTGGATGAGGATGTTAAGCCTGGAAACCCCCTTGGTGTTTTTCAACAGGAGTAAATTATGTGCTGGCACTAGATTTCATCTCCTCCCTTTCTCTTCATCATCATCCCTCATACAACACACTTTACACTACATAAACTTATAAACATACTTAAATATTTTAAAAAATCACCTTACCTCATATTTTTAATATTAAATTACCAATACCTCATAGTGTTACTTCATACTAGGTTTAAATTATAATATAAACATATACTCATCCTACACTTGATTCTGTACATCATACAAGGATACATAGGTTAAGTGGTGTGTAAATTGAAATTAGACCACATCAACACTACTATCTGCCCAGTGCGGAATCCAGATCAATAGAAGTGCATTAGTAACATACAATTTTCAAAAGATTGTGATCCATCCATAGTAATTCTGCCCGAAGGCAGGTCCTTCACTGCAATCATAGCATTTTCATGCTATGCTTGCAGTTTTACTAGGGAATTGTAGGTGTGGTAGCTTCCCATTGTTTTCCACACCGGTGAAGGATGATGATGATTATGGCCATATGATTTCGGGGACCGTTTGGGCCTTAAAGTTTTCCTGACATTTGTCTTAGAGGTAAGGAAAAACCCTGATAAAAACCTCACCCAGAAAAACTGCCCCAACCGGGGATCAAACCCATGCCTGCTGCATGACAAGGCAGCACGCTACCTTGAGACCACAGCGGTGGACAAGATTGTGATAAATTTGGAAATTGTATGCATTTTTTGGGATGCAAAAATATAATTTCCTGTACTTAATGTTCCCCCCATGGTACCTTTACCTTGTGGTGGAGTGGCTTGCTGCGTGCTTGAATGATCCTGAGAGCTATGCCGGCAGTAGCATTGCTGCCGATAGGGTCACCCATGCTGGACTGGTCAAAGATGATAAGCCAGACGAAAAAAGTACCTTGGTCAAAAGAGTGACGATCTTTCACTGTACAAATAGAACCATCAAGAAATGCAGACATGGGTTCCACTGGGGTAAACATTTTTTGGAGGTCAAATAGTTCTCTATTCGGTTCTCTGGACATAGACTACTTCAGGGAACCCAGCCAAAGGCTCAAACACAGGAACATGTTCCTAGGAACATGGAATGTTAGGACTTTATACCAAGAATGAGGTGGGAGAATAACATTAACTATGATTTGATGGAAGTAGATTATACAGGAAATGATTAGAAAACATTAACATGTGATTAGGGATGTATGGAGAGCATATGTCTGCATGACCATGAACCTAAGGGTTCGATAGTGCCAGTGAATTAATTAGTTGTATTTAATATTAGTAATAACTTACACTTAAGTAGTGAGCTGAGAATTCACCTTGTGTAGTGAGCTGTGAATTGATTTGAAAATTATTAAATGTAACTAGAAAATAAAGAGTGGTGATAAATTTCAGTGTTGCTCTGTAGGAATTAAAAGCTTGCCTGATTGGATTGTATTATGCAACATACTAAAAACTAAACTGCTTGGTGTGACAAGTCTATAAGGCCCTTTGCTTACCAGCCATTGCTGGCCTCACATCCACATGTGTTAATCAGAGGTAGACAATCATCAGCCAGTGTAGGGTGACTTGATCATCAGCATGTTGGATCCCCAGCTGTTATACCTGATTTTCTCAACCTGGAGCTGCTACTTATTGTAGCTACCCAAATTACTAACAAAGCTAGATGGGCACTGGATCCATACTGGCCGAAATACCATGAGAAAATTTCTTCCCCTATGGAGACTCGAACCAGCACAAGTACCGTAGCTCTTGTCTTAACCACTCGGCTACAGCACAGGATGTATGCAACATACAGTGACTCAAGGGTATTTGTAAAATGCTAATTTTAGTGAGAGGTGTGGCCATTTGGAACAAAGAAGATAAGTAACGTCTTTTAAAAAAATCATTTCAGATATACAATATTTATATGTGTAATCTGAAACAGATTCTTCTTATGATGCAGTATATGTTGCATAGGGTTTCCACTATTTAATTAAAAATGTTATAATATAACATTTGATTAAGTACTTTTTTATAGTTAAAAATATATTTGTTCCTACAACCATAAGTTATTAACTTTACCTTTATTTACACATTTTAGGGTTATTACAATATACGTCATGTTGAATATTTCCAACACACAGAATCTAGGGATCCAGCAGTGGGAAAATCTTGAAAACCGGGAATAAGTTAGTAATTTGAAAGCAACCGTTAAAACTGGGAAATAGAGGGGAATTCGTAAAGTGGCATGCATCTATCTTGTATTAAAATCAAAAGAATTGCAATCGCTAAACCACATTCCAAAAATGCGAACAGATATTGGAATGCTTCTTGGAAGAAATATTTATGAAACTATAGCATACGTTTGGGAGAGTCAAGCTGCCACTCTAAAGATAATGCTGGTCCTTGCCAACACGATATTCTTATTACAAAACAGTACTTGAGAACACATTGCTCGGTAAGCCAGATCAACTCGAACTCTATGCAGTAAGCTTACAGTCAGCTTATTGAACACACACATTTTTAATATAACTCTCGGCGAGTGTTCTTCGCTCGATCTTTCGCTTTTGATATACAATCGGCAATTTCTTTGTATTATTAATATTTTATTGAAATCTATATAAATTGTCAAATGATTAAAAAATAAAATATTAATAATAGTATATTACGATGCAAGGTTGGGAAGTGGTATTTACAGAATCATGGAGGATGTTGGTTTTTAATTTCCGAGATTCTGTAAAACACTTCACAAACGTGCATTGTACATTATTTTTTTGTGCAATGGTATTTACTAAATAATAAATAGTAGTAAAATAATATCTTTGTTGGAAATATTTGTGTTCATTATAAACAATTGAGTAACGTTAACAGTGTGGGCAATGTTTATTAGTTGAAAGTACAGGAGGCCGTGAGACCATTATTATTGATAAAATGGCCACAAGTACATATTTATTGTTTTATATTGTTTCAAATAAAGATGCAGTGATTTGTTTCGTATAATGTGTATTAATACTACCTTTTGGATATTTTTTGTATATACATTGTACGTAGTATACATAGAGGGCAGTAGTTTTACTTCCCGCACGTGGGTGTAAATGTAATATTACAGTAGTTATTTAGATTGGCAATCCCGAAATGTGGGAAGTTGAACTTTCAATCATGGATCGCCATTGCTGTAAGTACGACAAAGTGCACTATCACGCAAAAAGTAATTTTAACATGAAATTGTTTGCAATTTTTTATGGTAACATAGTTCTATGTTCAGATGATGAAAAAAAATGCTATTCTTATTTAAGCCCTAACTATAAAAATAAATTGTTTTATCACCTACACATATAAAAAAAATTGCAGAATTAGCTTTACTTGAATTAATTCAATGTAGCACTAAAAATACTCAGGAATTATTTTTTGATGCCATGAGAAAACTGGGAAATAGTTGGGAATTTCATGTTTGTAATTTGCTGGACACTCTGGAATCTATGTTTAATAATGAGAGAGGTAGACTTGTTTATATTTACTGTTGAATTACAGATATTCATGTCATTCTAACTTCTCTAAAAGAATTAAATTGAACATTTTTGAAACTGTTATTCTCCCAGTTTTATTATATGAATGAGAAACATGTACTCTTACTTTAAGGGAGGAGAAAATAATATGAGTTTTTGAGAATAAAGTTCTTAGGATTTTTTTAGCAAAGAGTAATGGACAGACACATGAATGGAAAAGACTACATAACAGTGAGCTACATGATCTTTATGAGAAATCAGATATAATAACAATAGTTAGGTCTCATAGACTGTAATGGGTAGGACATGTGACACAAGTGGGGAATGAAAAAGGTACATGCAAAAATAGGGAAAGCATCTTATTGGTGGACCATTGAGGTTGGAGAATAACATTAACCATGATTTGAAGGAAGTAAATTATACAGGGGATGATAGGATAACAGCTTAGGATAGGGATATATGGAGAGCTTATGTCCATTTGGTCTTAAACTAATGGGTTCAATAGTGCCAATGGTTAACTGCATTTGAAAGTTTAGTTACTTTCTTCATGTAGATTCGAGCATCAAAGGGAGGTGTTAGTTTACTAAGCATACCCTTTCTACAATTGTGATGAATGGGCAGGTGAAGAAAGGCCACTATCCATGATAAATGTACATTGTTTATCCCATGTTCCATAGAGTTATTGTTTTTAAATAGTTTTATAACATCTGCAACATGATTACAGAGATGCATTGCTTGGGATAGTATATACATTGTATGTTGGAATATTTTAATGGCATGACATACAATATTATACTAATTAGAAGCTAAGTTTGTGTACTGTAAATAAACAAGCATACCTATTACTCCATCTATTGGGGGTACTGTAAATAAACAAGCATATGCTATTACTCCATCTATTGGGGGTACTGTAAATAAACAAGCATAAGGTATTACTCCATCTATTGGGAGAACTGTAGTATACCTTTATCTGCCGTATGACTGAATTGTGTATGGAACTATCAACAGACACCGCAGTGTAGTGGTTAAGGCAGTGCGCTACAAACCGGAAGGTTGAGTGTTCAAGTCCTGGTGGAATCAGGATTTTTAAACTGACCCAAACCTTCTGGTGGCACCATGGCCCTGTGGTCGACTCAGCCTCTAACTGAAATGAGTACCATATGCTTGTTTTGGGGGTAAAGGCGGCCGTCACGCAGGGCTGACAACCCGGCTGACATCAAGTGCCGATTGTCTAGAAAAAGTGGGTTCCTTAACATCCTACTACCCCAAGGGCCTCCCGAGGTCTGTAGTGGGAACACTTTACTTACTGTTAACAGTAGAAACATTGTTATGCAACATCATATTTCACAGGAAATGAGACTGAATACAAGATAAGATGGTAACAATAATTAGGCATTTCCTCCATTCATATTTATTTATGACAAAGAAAAAATATTATTACAAAAAAGTTATATATAGGCTACCTAATCAGATCTTTATACTTTTTCTATGGTATCGATAGATATCCTTTATTTACAATTTCATTACCAGTAGGATATATGCTCCATGCTGACACACCTATAAATTCTGCCATTAATTTCACTACTTCCTGAATGGTTTTAATGTGAGATATTTTTCACTAAACTTTAATAAGATTAATGATGAAGTTCTGTTGAGGTATTATTCAAAATTAAAACATAAAATTGTGAAATATTTACCTTAAAGGTCTGTCACCTCAACTTTATTAGTTATTTATCTGTAGTGCTTTCAGGACTAGTCCCATCATCAGCAGGATTCAAAACTGTTCCAGATCTTCAGTGAAACATCAGTTTTGAATCCTGCTGATGATGGGACTAGTCCCGAAAGCGCTACAGATAAATAACTAATAAGGCTGAGGAGACGGACCTTTTAGGTAAATATTTCATCATTTTATGTTTTAATTTCACTAAACTGTTTGAAAACATTAAAAATAATTTGTTTCTCTTCATATTTCAAAAACTTTTTTTTTCAATGTTTTAGAAATTCTACAGAACCGGCCATTTTGGAACAATTGAAATTCCAACGTATTCTGCATTGTGCCTGCAGAAGAATAAAATGAAATGCTTATTTAATCTATTAAATTGTAATTATTTATTTTAAGATTCTCCCATATAACTTAAACAGACATGTGCTACATCTTTTTACACGCTCAAAGTTAAAACTGTTATTCATACATCTGCTTTGTTTACTGTACAACTGGAACTTAGCTTGGAATCAGTATATACAAAAAATTTAATTCCTTCAATAAAATATTAAATACTATGTTGACCAAATAAATGATTCCATTAAATTGGTGACAATATTTTGTGTTACTGACAATTTATTTTTGTGCTTATCTTTCCATTTTGTTTCTTGCCATTTAACAGTACCTCTCGTATGAAAAAAAAACCTATCACAGAAATGTTGTTGGTATATTTTTCTTGAGTAAAAATGTAAAGTGATCCTGCTACATGTTTCAAGAGGCTTTGGGGTAGTATGAGGTTAAGATTCCCACTTTTTAGACAATCGGCACAAGATGTCAGTACTGCAAGACAAACTACTTTACTCTCAGAACAAACATCTGGTACTCATTTCTGTTTAAAACAAAGTTGATCCCAGGGTCATGGTGCCACCAGAAGGTTTGGGAGAGTTTTAAAAAAAATGACCTCACCGGGACTTTAACCTCTGACCTTCCAGCTTGTTATGTATTGCCTTAACCACTAAGTTAGGGCATGCTCTGTTTCTTGAGTATTCATTTTTTTTAATCCACTTCCTCAGATTGTGTGGAGGATTCAAAATAAATGATAGGATTGATGATTTTGCCTTCGCTTTTCTTCTTGTTAATGCAGATATCAGTAATCATATTTGAGTTTGTATTCTTTAACATTCTTACCTCATATGTTTATTTTGTTGGACGATTGTTTCAAAACTATTACTCCGTCTTCAGCTTGTTCGCAAACTGGTTTTTTTCTTTTCTTCAAGTTGTCGGCCCTGGATCCGTGTTCTAAAGAACTTGGTAATGAGGATCCTTTCTCCAAGAATTTCAAAGTTCATAATTTTCTCCTTGTTCTTCTGTATATAGATTTTTTCCCATATTATGAGTTCATTGGTATTTTCTAACTGTTTTAATCTTCTTCTTCCTTCCAAGTATTAGGCCAAGGCCTGTTACGATCCTATAGAAAATTTTCCTTCCAGCGTTTCATAGGACGGCCCAGTGATCTTTCCTCTTGGTATATAATTATAAACAGCTTTGGGGATCCGATTTGAACTCGTTCTTTTAAGATGGTGTTTCCAATTTAGTTGGTACTGTTTAATATATTCCAAAATTGGCGTAGTCTTCAATTCTTTTAAGATATCGGTGTTCCTTTTCCGATCCCATCTGGTGTAACCCGCTGTTCTGCGCATGAATCTCATTTCACAAGCCGTTATTCTGCTTTCATGTTGTTTTCTTAGTGTCCATGCTTCACTACCATAGGTCAACACTGGTCTAGCCAAAGTGTTATATAAACGTAATCTGATGTTTTTTTGTACAAGGGATGGTTTCATAACTTGATTAATAATTCCTAAACTTTTATTATAACTAGTAACTTTTTCAGGGATATCCTTTTCATCCCAGATAGAGAGATAATATCCAAGATATTTAAATTGATTAGATCTCTCTAAAATTTTATTCTGGAGACAGATTTTACTTTGTATGGGGTCCTTCCCATGAAATGCCATAATTTTAGTTTTGTTAATTGATATTTCCATATTAAATTTGGCAGCTATTTTTTGTAAATTATAAATTGATCGTTGCAAATCATTTTCGGAAAGTGCCAGAAGAGCTAAATCGTCTGCAAAAAGAATAGCATCGAGTTTGAGGTTCCTGTTGATGGGTATATATCCTCGTTGTGTTTTCCTCCATTCATTTATTAATTTATTCATGTATATAATGAAAAGCACCGGTGAAAGTCCACATCCCTGTCTTACTCCAGTGTTGATCTTTTCCCAAGAAGATAATTTGCCATCTTGTTTAACAGAGATTTCATTATCTTTATAGATGTTGAAGATATTAGTAATATATTGTTGTGGAATGTTATCATCAGCTAAAATTTGTAGTAATATATTTCTGTCTACTTTGTCAAAAGCCTTTATGAAGTCAACGAAGGCGATATGAGTTTCTATATTGAATTCCTTGTGCTTTTCTAATAGTAGTTTTAGAGTAAAGAATCCATCTGTACAAGATCTACCCTTTCTGAATCCATTCTGCTCTTCTCCAATTATATTTTCATAAATTTTCCTCAATTTATTCTTAACTATATTAGCATAAATTTTATATCCAGAGTTCAACAAGCTAATTCCACGATAGTTATCTTTGATTTGGCGACTTCCTTTTTTGAAGATTGGTATTACAATGGATTTGTTCCAGCTTTGTGGTGGTTCTTGTCCTTCCCATACTGTTTTAATAATTTTGTATTTATATCTATTTTGTGTTTCTCTGTCCAAACATGAGCTGCTACTGCAGATTTTTCCACTTCTCCCTTTTTTACATTTCTTATGTGTTCTTTAGTTCTAATGTTTAAATTTCTCTTTGTTTTCCCTATGTATGCTTTATCACAATCTGCACATTTTATTTGATATATTCCTGATTTTTTATCATTTATTTTTTCATTTTTGTTGGTTTTCCTAAGATTTTTTAAACTATAATCATTCTTTGGTGCTAATTTGATGTTTAATTTTTCCAAAAAAATTGGAATTTATTGTGTGCCCACGGGTGATATGTAAATTTCTTGTATCTCCTTTCCTTTGACTTTTCTATCTGAAGAGTGCTTTCATTTCTCAATTTCTGTTCTTTGTACTTATCAATTTTTTTGTATATAATTTTTTCCTCAAAACCATTTTCTTTTGCTACCTCAATTATGTATTCTTTTTCTAGTTCAAAATTTTCATTGTTCATGGGTATATTTACCAATCTATGTACTAGGCTGTTGAAGACTGCCATTTTGTGTGAATTATGGTGAAACCTGTTGATTTGATGTAGTTATCTGTGTGTGTTTCTTTCCTATAAATGCTGATTTTTTTTTCTGTGTAATTTTAGATCCAAAAATGGTAATTGTTTGTTCAACTCTATTTCAAGTGTGAATTTTTATTGTTTTCTTCTGCAAATTTCAATGGGTAACCTATTATCACCTTTTTTGGCTAATTTATTTATGAGTGATTTTGAAAGTAAAATAACATCCACTGATTTTCAAATATTGGGGTAGATATGTTGATGATATTGCTATACTTAAAGAAAAACACATAGAAGATGCTTTGAAACTTTTAAATTTGCAGAAGAAAACAATAAAATTCACACTTGAAATAGAGGTGAACAAACAATTACCATTTTTAGATCTAAAATTACACAGAAACGAGGAAAAAAAAGGACATAGAATTCAGCATTTATAGGAAGGAAACACACACAGATAACTTCATCAAATCAACAGGTTTTGACCATAATTCACACAAAATGGCAGTCTTCAACAGCCTAGTACATAGATTGGTAAATATACCTATGAACAATAAAAATTTTGAAATAGAAAAAGAATACATAATTGAGGTAGCAAAAGAAAATATTTTTGAGGAAAAAAATTATACACAAAAGAATTGATAAGTACAAAAAAACAGAAATTGAGAAATGAAAGCACTCTTCGGATAGAAAAGACAAAGGAAAGGAGATACAAGAAATTTACATATCACCCGTGGGCACACAATAAATACCAAAAAAAAATTCGGGAAATTCGACATCAAATTAGCACCAAAGAATGATTATAGTTTTAAAAAACCTTATGAAAACCAACGAAAATAAAAAAAATGAAGATAATAAAATAATCTGGAATATATCAAATAAAATGTGTAGATTGTGATAAAGTATACATAGGGAAAACAAAGAGAAATTTAAACAATAGAACTAAAGAACACATACGAAATGTAAAAAAGGGAGAAGTGGAAAAATCTGCAGTAGCAGCTCATGTTTGGACAGAGAAACACAAAATTATTAAAACAGTTAGAAAATACCAATGAACTCACAATATGGGGAAAAATCTATATACAGAAGAACAAGGAGAAAATTATGAACTTGAAATTCTTGGAGAAACGAGCCTCATTACCAAGTTCTTTAGAACACAGATCCAGGGCCGACAACTTGAAGAAAAGAAAAAACCAGTTTGTGAACAAGCTGAAGATGGAGCAATAGCTTTGAAATGATCGTCCAACAAAATAAACATATGAGATAAGAATGTTAAAGAATACAAACTCAAATATTAAATTAAACCTCATAATGTAACTTCCTAATGATTTTAAAATCAGTAATCATATTGACGTCTTTATCAGCTATACAATGTACTTCATCATGAACTAAAAATTCTTTGAAATGGAGACTATTTACCAGGAGAGTCCTTTCGATGCCATGTTGTTTACAATTTTTATTCTAAATAAAATTATCTTTCATCATCTAGCATTTTGTAAATACTTTCTGAATCACTCTGTGTACATATAAATAATAATGTATTTCATTCTGCCACTTCTCTGTATGCATCCTTCGTTTATGAGTATTATAGTATAGCTCTATTACATTTTGATAGATAAACTGAAAGTGAGATGGATTATTTTTATTTTGATTGCAGTCCCAGCACTGACATACCTTCACCATCTCATCAAGAACGTTCAAGGAAGCGTGATCATGAACCAGATGAAGAGAGGAAGCACAAGGCTCTAAAACCATCATCAGAGGATGAGGCCAATCTATGAACTGATTCTGTACTGCCGGGTTATCTTACCAGATAATTCAATTATTCTTTAGAATGAGGTTCAGAGGTCTTACACAGACACTTCTTCATGGTTTCAAAGTTGCTTTGATTACAACATTGTAAGTCAAAATTGCAATATATGCCTATGTGAAGCACAAGAATGTAAAACATACTTGCTTTTCATTGCAGATGTATGATGTTCCTGTAAGATTTTGTATGATGATGATGATGGATTGATATAAATTAAGTTTGCTAAAAGTAGGTAATTTTCTGATACAGATTTGTTTGAATTTTATGTTATTTTCTGTTTTTATTGAAGTACGTATTCATGAATATAGCATTTGAAAATTATAAAAAGAATCCAAACTCTTTAGTATTATTGCAAACATTGCCGGATTTAAAATTTTGTGGGCATGATTTTTATTAAAGAAATTAAATTAATTTCCTGAACAGATTTATTACATTTTAAAATGCCTATAAAAAGCATACATACTGGTTAATATTAATGTGAACATTGTCTAATTCACAAATTTTGTGTGCATGATTTTTTTTATTAAACAAATTAAATGGATTACTAGTGTGTTTCCAGTATAAGTTTTTACATTTTTGGGTACAGGGGAAGGGGGGAAACAATCATTTTTTCCTTGAAACTTAGACATTATTTTAATTTT
The DNA here is from genome assembly GCA_030220185.1 of Diploptera punctata. Classification (NCBI taxonomy): domain Eukaryota; kingdom Metazoa; phylum Arthropoda; class Insecta; order Blattodea; family Blaberidae; genus Diploptera; species Diploptera punctata. Next base: position 1,304,276 of record JASPKZ010010241.1, read on the forward strand.
ACAGCATACATATTTCTTTATCTGTATGCCTTACTTTGAAGGAAAATTCACTCCTGACTAAACTGTTTACTGTTTCATATTTCTAAAAGATAGTCCTTTCTTTATAGATTATAATGACACCCCATACTTCATTTTGGAAAAAGAGTTACTTACCTGGTTCCTTCCCTGTACTCTTCATTTGAAAATTACTATAAAAGCATCCAAAATTGTTACTATTATTGCAAATATTATCTAATATACAAATTCTGTTTGAGTGATTTATTTTTAATTGAAGGAACTACGAGGATGTTTCCAGAATGAATTATTACTTTTGAAAATAACTATAAAAACCAAATTTGTTTCCATTAATGCAATTACTATTTTTAAATTATCTTATTTCAGATTTTGTGAGAGTTTTTACTAATGGAATTAGTTGATTTCTAGTATATTTTTGGTACAAATTATTACATTTCAAAATAATAGCTATAAAAAGCATCCATACTCGTTACTGTTAAAAGAAACGTCTAATTTCAAATATTTTATGAATAATATTTTATTAAAAGAAATGAAATGGATTGCAAGTATGTTTGCAGAACAAATTGTGCTTACAGATCAGCGTATACTGTATATAGTTTACTATGATGAAGTGTGTAAAATTTTAAGTTTCTCTGATTCTCATATTTTTTGTGATATTCTGGTGAGATCATCTTGCACTTGCTTATTCTTCATGTATGTATTGTCTGATTGGTGTGTAGATATTTGTATTTCTTGCTTATAAAGTCTTGCAACTTTGCAGTTTTCTATATATTAATGTAAATTTCACTTGAATAATTATTCAGAAATATCTATGATAAATTAAGAAACTCAATGGAAACTTACAGAGTGGAAGCCATCTTGACTGGCATGGTATGGAATTGAAACCTTGGCCAAATAAAGTAATGGCTGGATTATCCGATTTATAGGTTTTGGTTGCCCAGTACAAGTAAATAACTTTTGCAAGTACTGCTCATTATTGCCATAACAGCCCCATAAAATTTAATATCTGATTCATTTTTTTATAATCTGTACTGTTCACACTTTCTCCATATTCATTTTCCGTAGTAGGGCCAAAAATTTGTCTTAATTTTCTTGCAAGTACTACTACAATACTAATAAATTTCATGATAAAAATTCCATTGAGTGTAGTTAATATGTAATAATATAAATTTATGTACCTTTCGCAGTCTTCTCAAACTATTAAAGTAATGAAAACATTATAGGCCTTTTGGGACAGTCCCATCCTCAGCAGAAGGTTGTTTTGTTATTGACTGATTTGAGATGATCTTGTAGATAGGATTGTGTCTGTATTGAAGGTGTGTTCTCATTTAAAATGAAGCTGTTAACAGTTTCCTTTAAAATCTTTAACTGCTCTAGTATGTTTATCTTTTGTGAGGGTGTTGCCTATCTCTTGCATTTGATAACATCCTCACAATACTACACACAGAATGGAATACAGTAAATATGAACATACTGGAGGAGTTAGATATTTTAAAAGAAACCGACAAATGCTTGATTTTAAACAAGAACACACCCAATACACACAACCCTATCTATAAGATCATAAATCAGTCAATAGCAAAACAACTCTCTGCTTAGGATAGGTTTGGCCCTGAAAGGCCTACAATGTTTTAATTATTTTAATAGGTGAGAAGACTGTATACAAAGTTCATAATTTTATAACTTTGTTACTACTACTACAACAATACCAAAATTAACATTATACATACCTGCCTGTCTGATTGTTTTGATTTATTAAGAAAAGTTGATAAACCATTATAAGTATTGCAGGCTTTCACAGCCGGTAATCATAGTATTAAAAGATTCCGGGCTATGTGGCCGTGGTCTATAACTGGCGTTTCTTCCAGACGTTCTCCCTCAACTGCAGAGGGCATCTTCAGTGGCAAGCGCTTCCAGCTGTTGTTTCCCTGTCGAGCCTACGACAGGGAAACAACAGCTGGAAGCACTTGCCACTGAAGATGCCCTCTGCAGTTGAGGGAGAACGTCTGGAAGAAACGCCAGTTATAGACCACGGCCACATAGCCCGGAATCTTTTAATACTACCATTATAAGTATTCAGTGTACATTCTATTAGTGTGCATACTATAAAGTACTACTTCAAAATTAACTGCTCCTATGAGACATGCAGATATGTTGAGACATCAGAGATCCAGAGTTTGATTCCCGGTCCAAACATAAATTTTTCTTTCTAAAATAAAACTGACCAATTATGGAAAGTGTTAATTTAAAATATAACATCAAAATATGTTGAGACATGTTGGTAAGTTACAGCATATGACTAATCATTAATTGGACCCAGCCAGTTAAGATACCTTCCACTGTAAATATACTTTTTTATTCCCTCCCTTCTCTCTTTGAGTTAAAAATAGTCTCCATTTGATCACCCAAAAAAATGGTAGTGCACATACATAAAACTTTATGAAGTTTCCAATAAAAAGCAGCACATTATCTAATATGTTAAGAAACAATATGAACTAATGTTCACAATAAATTCCCAAACATTTTTAAGAAATTGGAAGTACTCTAATTTGCCCATTTTAACCTAACTAAATAATTGAACTTTTATGAGTTTTCACTATGAGGTTTAATTTAAGTTAAATATTATTCAATAAACTCTAACCCTGTGGTCTCGAGGTAGCGTGCTGCCTTGTTACGCATCAGGCCCGGGTTCGATCCTCGGTCGGGACAAGCTTCCTGGGTGAGGTTTTTTTTTTCGGGGTTTTTCCTCACCTGTAAGACAAATGTCAGGAAACTTTGATCCCAACGGTCCCCAAAAATCATCCTTATCATTATCATCACCATCCTTCACCGGTGTGGAAAGCAATGGGAAGCTATCACACTTATAATTCCCTAGTAAAGCTGCAAAGCATAGCATGAAAATGCTATGATTGCAGTGAAAGACCTGCCCTCAGGCAGAATTACTATGGATGGAATGTGGATTTCTCATTAAGGAAGAAACATTAATATGTACAATATTATTTGGCACTATCCAGTTAATTATGAAAATGTAAATTTTACTTTGACAATTGGAGTTCAGAGCTGTTATCTGTAATGAAAAAATTAATTGGTTTAATATTTTATAAATAATACTTCATCTAATCTTGTATCACTATTGGTCCAACATCTGATAAGCTTGCAAATGATAACAGAATTAAAAGTATACTAACTTATTTTAACTACCTAATTAATACAAGAGATTGAATAATGTCGCCTCATTAATTAAAGTTTCTCACCTGGAGATGTTTCAGAGAACATGTGCTGATCCAATGATGTCCTGTAGATCATTTTCCCCTGAGGTGGAGGGGTAGACAAAACTCACAGCATGATGAAAAATATACATCTGAAAGAATATGTACAATTCATGAAATTTTAAATTTCTGGGGAAGGATTTGGTTTTGAGATTAGTCTACCCACTACCAGTGGGAAATAATCTACTAGACATTGGAAGACCAGCACAATAGTCTGAATCTAGCTGAGAATGGAGACGATAGTCTTCAAAACATGTCCAGGTTAGAAAATTTAACCCAGAGTGAGGTGTATATTTCTGATTCATTCTCTTGATAATATTACCTCAGTGTTACTTATCAAATTATTAAAAATAAATACCTGAACTCATTTAAGAAAGAAAAAGCAATGTTTGAATCAGGATTTGAACCCCAGATCCCCAGTTCTACATACTGTGCTGTCCAATTACATCACTCAAACAATGATATAAACACTAACTTTTTTGAACTTATTTGAAAGAAATGTTAGGGTTTGTATTGTCGTTTGAGTGATGTAATTGGAACTTATTTGAAAGAAATGTATCGTTGTTTGAGTGGTGTAATTGGAACTTCATAGTTAAATATGGGAAATAACATTATGAGGTTCTTAATTCGTAAATTAATGAGTCATTTTTTAACATCTTAACTCATATTTTATGTTTCTTCAAACACGGGAACTAGTTTTTGAGAGAAGGATCTCTCTCATTTTCAACCGACATTATGACTACCGGATTTTCGTTGGAATCTCCATTAATAACAATTTGGGAGAAGATATATATTCAAAAGAACAAATTTAGATCCATGAATTTCGAGATTCCTGATGAACATGACCTCATCTCAAAGTTCATCAAATCAACACCAGATGGCAACATTATTGATGGAGATTCCAACGAAAATCCAGTAGTCATAATGTTGGTTGAAAATTAGAGAGATCCTTCTCTCGAAAACTAGTTCCCGTGTTTGAAGGAAATAAAATATGAGGTAAGATGTTAAAAAATGACTCATTAATTTACTAATTGGAACTTATTTCAAAGAAATGTTAGTGTTTGTTTCATCATTTGAGTGGTGTAATTGGACAGCACACTAGTACATAGAACTGGGGGTATGGGGTTCAAATCCTGGTTCAAACATTGATTTTTCTTTCTTAAATTATAATCTATCCAGAATTGGAATGTGTTAATCTAAATAAAAACATCAAAAACCCTAACTCATGTCCAACTCAGGGTTGGGTCAAGGAGTACATAGAACTGGGGATATGGGGTTCAAATCCTGGTTCAAACATTGATTTTTCTTTCTTAAATTATAATCTATCCAGAATTGGAATGTGTTAATCTAAATAAAAACACCAAAAACCCTAACTCATGTCCAACTCAGGGTTGGGTCAAGGAATGAGATGAGATGATTGATAAACTGAGTTAGGTTCACATTTGTATGATTTGATGATTTTGTAAGTATGAATAATTTATGTAAACTGAAAAATTTGGAAATAATTAAACCTCTTTTGTCCCTCTTTGCAACTTTCTGCTCAAGTAAGCAAAATGATCTGGCTTTTGGTGGTTCAAAACATCATTCCTACTCCACAAAGAAAATTAAAAAATAAATTGTCTATGTCAATGTATCTGTGCAAAAGCTCTGTTCTCGATGCCTTCTAGTGTACATTTATCTGTTTCAGAATAAAGTTAATTTGATTATGTTTCTTTACTTATTTTTAATAACTATCTTTTTTTCTTGGCAGTCTTAGACATTTATTATTAAACAGGATATTTGAGAATTTATAGTAGTTAGGAAGAGGAGATTTGCTCGGGGATTCTGTGTGATATGTCTGTCTACATAAATTAAAATAAAATATACACAAAAATTATTATTATTATTATAGCAGTATATGAATAACTACCTTACCCAATATATATATATTTAATCTGAAAAATTCCTGAAAATTGATTGAGAAGCTTAGGTTGAAATAACCTAAAATACACCATATTAACAATGGAATATGTCTTATAAGATTATCCCATTACAGGCTCTTTGGATAGTGAGAGGTTAAGACTCCTACATTTCTAAACATTCAGTACTAGTAGATGTCCCTGCTTGATGGTCGCCTTTAATCCTAGAACATGCATCTGGTTATTTTTATTCGAGGCGGAATCAATCCCAGGGTTTTGGTGCTGCCATAAGATTTGGGTCAGTTTAAATCCTGACCACACCAGGACTTAACCCCCGATCTTGCAACTTGTAGCTTATTGCCTAACACTATGGTGGTGCCCCTTCTAGCCATTGGTGAAACATTAGCCAACCTATTAAAATATATAAAAAATGGTTGCTGAATAAGTACCTAATCTAATCCAATCTACCTAACTTAACCTGAATAAACGTATTGGCTATTGGCTATAGTGGAAATGTGAATAAACATTTATGGCAATCATGTCCGATTAGTGTTAGTAATTATTGATAAAGTAAGTGAATAGTGGCCAGTTGCAAGATTCATAGACTGGCATCTCGCATAGAATTTCCTTTTGCTCTATAGTTTATAATATTTTACATGCATGAATTATAAATAAAACTGCAAGGTTTCTATTCATTAAAGCAGATAATTTAATTGTATTATCTTAAATCATTTTCATTTTTTGTTTTGTTCAATTTGAACTAAGAGTATTTGTCTTGGAAAATAGAAGGTGAAGGAATTTGAAAAGAAAGAAAATTTACGTTGATGCTGAGCAACCCCCATAAATGGAATATAAGTCTCTTTACAGAAAGAGAAAACGCAAACCATTGTAACAATCTTCATTGCTTTCTTCAGAAATTTGATTTGTATTAGAATGATTGTGGTATCAAATCTGTTTAGAACTGTGTTTAGAGTTTACAAAGAAGGCAATGATTATTGTTATATTATTTTTTCTCTCTATCTAAATAGACTATAAAGATATTAAATTATTTTGATAAAACTTCTGAAGATAGATGGTCATGTTTAAGAAATTAAAAATCTCAATAAAACAGAATTTAAAGCAATTATAGATCATTCTAGTGCAAATGTCAATAATTAGGAGAAAAAATCATTACTTAAATTTAACTAAAAAAGATGCATATAAATTATTGTAGCAGTATGTGGTTAATTACCCGAGGTATATTTCCCCCCTCATTTGATGAGGGGGGACTGCGGAAATGGAAGTCTTTCATTCAGTAGCAGGTGTGACGATTTTGGACAGAAAAAGAAATGAAGATATTAGAAAAGAAAAATCAAATGTTTTCTACCTCTCCTCATATAAATCTTTTAAGTAGATCGCGATTTCGAGACCGTAATGGTCACATCTTCAGTACAATCTTGGCGACTGATGTTATGTCGATTGGAAGAAACATTTCTTCCTAGTTAAATATGGAAAATGACATTATGAGGTTCTTAATTCATAAATTGAGTCATTTTTATACATATTGCTTGTTTTTTGCTCCAATGTTCTTAAACTTTTATTTGCATTAGAATATCCCTGTTACAAGTAATGAAACTAAAAAGAGTAGCGAAATGTATGTAAGGATTATAACTCTAATATTTTTTTTTCAGAAGCATTTAAATGCTTTTATAATGCAATTGAGATGTCATATCTGTTGTCATCCTAGTTCATTATCAGAGTTATGTGATATTAACTGATGAATTCAGGGATTGAATCTCAAGTACAATCCCACTTAAAGTGATATTTAGACCACAATTTGTGGTTCAGTAAAGCAGCTGATCTTATTAGTTGACGTGTGTTGTTCTGCCAAGTTTGATCCTCTACATATCTGCTTCTACATAAGATTAATTTGCTCACCCCTGCTTTCGGGTTCTATGGTTTGTAGGTTCAAACCTGCCAGGGTTAGGGGATTTTTAAAATTGTAAAAATCCTGAGTATTGGCATCTATTGGAAGGGAAGAAAAATCACAGGTTCTGTGTCATAGATTTATGGCATATAACAAAAACCTCAAGGCTGTGATATAAGAGACTTCGGAACAAAATATCAGCCCTTTCACGCACACACACATTTGAATTTTGAGCTAATGACAAGTTGAATAAAAATACTACTGCTTCTATTAACTTTCAAAAGGATTTAAAACTTTCCAAGGATTCTATTAAGTAGAATATACTCTATTAATTCATCGCTTTCCATGATTCAATACATTATATATATGCAAGAAGATTATCTAGGGAAAAGAAGTAAATGAATCAAATGGTTTATGGATTATAGATTGTTTAAATATGTTGTCTATCTTCAGAATTCAGTTTTTATTAGAGTGAACTATAATGTAGCTAATAAAACAATCTAGTTTACTCTTCTTATTAATTGATAATAGTTTACCGTAACAAAATATTATCTTCTTGGATGTTAGGAACTTACGTAATTTTGAACAGAAAAAGAAGCAGGTGGGTTAATGCTATAGAAGTTCTTTTTGTTTATTTTTTTTTTGTTAAGATTCATGTGTAAAGGAATGAGAAGATGTTTCTTAGAAATGCTAAAAGAATTTTTGATTGCTTTTAGTGAAGTTTGAAGTGAAGCAGATCCATGAATCTTATTATAATATTCCTTTAATTGCATTGTGTTAATTTTGTATTGGTTTAAATGGGAAGTACAAGCACTAAAATTGGATACATGTTAGGATTTTAGCATATGCTTTAAATTTTATAATTTAAAGAAAATGTGGAAGGTTTGATGCACAGGTTTTTTTTTTTTTAATATTTTATTAGTATTTTTTTTGTAGGGTTGGGTTTTTATAATTTGAAATGGTTCATACCAACATGACACATTGATATTTCCCTTTCAATTTTTAGGGAGTAGTTTTTATTGAATATAATTGTATTGATGATAAATTTTCAGTTTATAGTTTAGATTTTTATAAATATATACCTGTCTTTGTTTTTGTCTTCTTTTTTTTTATATAATTGGGAGGGAATTTTCAGTAAATATATCTAATTGTGGTAACACTGATAAGTAAAGTTTGATTGTATGGATTTGCTGATTTATCTCACCTAAGAGATAAAATTATATTATTCACAGAAGTTTCTCTATGATATTATTACTTTGGTTATAAACTTTAAAGTGGCAGAGATAATTTGGTAGTTAAAAAGGTATATGCACAATTTTTTTATAGTTTTAAATGTCTTTGATTTAATGTTATAATTATATAATTCTCAATGTTATGAACATTTATATATCACCTGTTAAGAAACATCTTGTCATATTATCCTGTTCTAAGACAAATTTCTTGAATTCATTATTAATAGCTTAATGTTTAAATATACAGACAATTTGAAGGATAATTTAGAGAACTCATTATTCTATTTGGTATAATAATGGATCTTAGGATTGTAGATTAGTTTATTCAAAATGTACACGAAGTTGAAACTTTGAGCATTCTCATGTTAATATATTATATATGCAGTGTTGTCAATACTCAATATTATATTATGCACTTTATTTTAAACCAACTTTCTGCATATGTTATTGAGATGAAAGCTCAAATCAATGATATAGTTCTAGTATTAGGCATCATTATTATAGTAATAATGAATGATAATGACCAACTGTGTTATGTACATCTATCTTCAAGGTAGATTCGGAAGTTGGTAAACATTTTTAGTGCCAGTTCACTATTATTCCTTATTTATTATCAGAAATGCATTTCCTTGACTTATGAATACCATGTGATTATTTTAATGAAATTAGGTTAAGGGTCTAATGATATAAACATAATCGTGGTTTTAGAAGATTATTGTAGCGCTGGTATCTGCATGTGAATGTTAGAACGGCCACAGATTACACACTATTGTGATTCCTTTTTATTTTATTATTTACTTTGCTTAAATATTTTTCCTGCACATTGAAAAAGGGCAAATATATATTTAGGGTAAATTATTTTTACCTTTTTAAGTTTAAGACTGATGTGTGTAAATGTGAAGTAAAACTGAAATATTGTGATTGCATATTAATGTCAGATCTTTTGGGTTATTTCCATTTCCACTTACAATTCTTTTGTTAATTTTTATCATATGACTTTCCTCAGACAAAAAATCACACACACATATATTCCTTGTTGCTAATCATATTTAGCAATAATATATATATATATACACTTTTTTTAATTATGATAATTAGATGCCAGTGCTACAAATATTAGTTTAAAGCCATAAGGTATTTTAGGTTTGGTAAAAATTAGGATTACCATATGTAATTATCTATGTGAGTCTGGGAAAGCTGACGATAAAACAGAATTGTTTTGAAACATGTCCAAGAACAAATCAACATTAATATTGAGGTAAGATGTCCAGACCAAAAATAAATAATTAAAATAACCTCAAAATATAACTTCCTAAAATTAAATATTAATTACCATATGTAACTGCTATTTCAAACCGGAACACTTTGTTGTAAGGTTTCCTAAAACCATGATGATAAAATTTTCATTTTTAATATAGGCAAGCTTTTATTATATAAGTATACATAGGAAACAAGAACAAACTTGCGTAATTTTCCCTGTGGGGGACACTAGCAATGATGAGCAATTCCATTATTTAAAAAAATTGGTACAAAAATATTAATAATTACCTCAAGAATATATATATATATATACTTTTTTAATCTTCAAAATGTGTAAAAATTTAATGAAAGTTTTACATAAACATAATCTGGAAATGATCTTATTTTCGTCGCAACATGGTTGCATCCAGCGATAATCCAGCATCAGTCTATAGCTAATACAAAAAAAAATATAATCATTGCACATTCGTCCGTTTTTTTTTTGTGATATTATTATTACAAAAAAATAAAGATCGCTATAGATGGCTCTAGACAACAGATTACTTCCTAATATCGGAAAATCTGTCGCTGCATTCGTAACATTAACTAAATGTGACCTAACCTAACCAAATATTAATCTAACCTGCCCAGATGTACCAAACCAACCAAAACTCAATTTGACCAACCCAAATGTACTTAAACATAAGGAATTTCTTCTTTTTTTTCACAATTTTTAAGTTATATTTATTGCCTCTAACAGAAACTTCAGTGAAATTTGGTGGTTTATCACTGGACTAAATCGTTGGATAACACCATTACTAAACATTGTTACAGCATAAACATAAAAAATAACTATCGATATGTTTAACAACTAGTGGCCTGCGTGAAGATATGTACAGTCTTAGAATTGCTCATCATTGTAGTTCATCCCTGCTGTATACTAAAGGATATTATGTTCATCTTTGATACTGAGGTTCATGGGTTCAAACCCAGTCGGGGTTAATAGATTTCTTCAGGCTGTAAAAGTCCTGAGTATGGATTCCGACAAGAGAAGTAAAGCCATGATTCTCATATCATAAATTTATGACACACAAACTTATTAAAGAACTTTAAGCCTCAAGAGGCTCCTATGAAAATTTGTTGGCCCTTTTATGACCAGCTCTGAATTTCAACACTAATGATCTCTTAAAGAGCATATCCTGGTAATTTTAAGACAATGTAAAATATGAGTAACTTACTGGCAGGACACCAGGGCAAATTTGGTAAACTTAGGAAAAATGTATAATTTGTTTCCATTATTGAAAATGGAGGTAATTGTTTAGAACAACGAAGCCACAATTTTCAATTAAAAAAAAACAAATTTTATCCTTTAATGTAAAAAGGAGATAGGGAAAATATTTGCAAGCATGCAATGTTGACTAAAATTTCAACATAATCTAATATACACCTAATCTAACCTACATGTTATTTTATCTGGAGGATAATATTTGCTGCAGCTCTGAAAAATGCACACATTCTTTCCTGTTGTGGATACTTGCAATCCACTTGGAAATATATTCATATAAGATCTGACGAAATATGCTTTCCTTCTCCTGTTTTATGACACATTTCCCTGCACTTCACACAACTGTCATTCAATATTTTGAGTGTGTCCACCAGTTTTCGAATTCACAAACTTTAAAACTACTATGAGAAAAACTGTGACATCTATCAAATTTGCCTGCATAGTGAACATACCTAAGGATCCAGATCCTCAAAACTGATACGTAACTTTATTAATTCTAGGGTATTTCTAATAATATGAATGGGAACAATATTCAAAACCCTTGAGCATTGGATTTCCTCCCTTGGCTAGAATATCCAATTAAAACATCCATTCTTCCATTACTTAACTGCCAAACAGGTGCTTAGGGACTACAACAAGGATGTGCATGGATTAAGATTCAATAGGGATAACCTGCATTTCTCAGGTTTAATGATGCATACTGTCATCCCTGAGGCCACAACTGCCCCTTTGGCCCCCATTAATCACAAATATTATTCCACATACATGGAAGAATTCACATCGCTTCAGATTAAATATCTATAACTTCAATAAAATTTCTTAAAATTAAAAAAAATGTTGAACCAATAACTCGTGATGCATAGAAATTATTGAAATTTAACATAGAATAATACAAAATCTCCAGAATTTCAGAAATCCATGGCTTCGTTTTTGTAAATAATTTCCAAAATGGACAGTGCAAATTTAACTGCAATTATTTATAATATTTGTAACTGAAAGGATATTGCATTTCTGTTAAAAGTTATGTTACAGTATGTTTGTGAGTGAGGTATGTTAAAAAAAATAAATATATTAAAATCAATTCTTTTATGCACAATATATATTATCTTACATTCGAGAACCATAAATCCCTGAATTAACTTCAAAAAATTATGTAGAATCTGCCGCTATATTCTAACCATGGAAATATTTTTTTCCAGAATGATTATCACAATAGGAAATACACATGAGCCCTTCAGAGTAAAAGTGGTGTAAGTCAAATTTCTTACTTTTTGGATATGATAATAGTAAAATTCATGGTAAGTTTCCGTTGAGGTATTAGTTCACAGTAATATAATGTACGGTTAAAAACTATAAAATAGTTACTTTGTAGATCCGTCTCCTGAACTTAAGTTATTTTAAAACTCTGTAGGCCTTTTGGGACTAGTCCCATCATCAGCAGAATGCATTAGGTCCGTTATTGTTGACCCTTGTTGAAGCACTGACTTGGTTGTGAGAATTTTGTACAGCGGATTGTGTGGACTGGGTGTGTATTCAATGAGAATCAGGTTGTTGTTGATTTCTTTTAGAATTGCGATTTCCTCCAGTATATTTATTCTCGTTGGAATGTTTTCTCTATGTACCATCAAGTTACGCAGAACATGTAATTCAGGCTGGACACCATATGCATAACATTAATAACACCCTCACAATAGTACATAGAGAAAACATTCCAACGAGAATAAATATACTGGAGGAAATCGCAATCCTAAGAAATCAACAACAACCTGATTCTCATTGAATACACACCCAGTCCACACAATCCTCTGTACAAAATTCTCACAACCAAATCAGTGCTTCAACAAGGGTCAACAAGAACGGACCTAATGCATTCTGCTGATGATGGGACTAGTCCCGAAAGGCCTACAGAGTTTTAAAATAACTTAAGTTGAGGAGACGGACCTACAAGGTAACTATTTTATAGTTTTTAACTGTTCATTATATTTTTGGATATGGACACTTGGAAGAATTATTATTGTACGACGTGACTAGATAAAATTAATTTTTTAAGAGAAAAATTTTTGGCCAAACTGGGATTTGAACCCAAGGTCTCATAATTCTCTATACTAGTGCAGTAAACCATAATGCTACCTGGGCATCACACATTAAATGGAAATTTTTCTCTCTTTTACAATCCTGCATGCCTGAGCCCATGAATCTTCATTCTACAATGCTATCTGACTGTTTCTAATTAAGAAGATTTTAATGGGATTTAAACACTACTACTATAGCTAATAAAGCTTGTCTGTTGTGTTTTTATTTTAAATTTGTCATTCATCCTGAAGGACAAATTAATTTTTGAAGAGAAAAATTTATGCCCCCAACCATTTGCTGCCTGGATGAAAATTAATGAAGCTTGACTTATAGCATTTATACAGATGACAGAATGAAGGTAAAGCTGACTGATTATGACACTATCATTTTTGTAAAAACTGGGTTACTTCATTTTTGCTCTGAATGGCCCATATTTGAGTTTTATGCATGCATCACTAATGCTTGATTGGAATAGTGGCATAAGTGAGGCAGATTCTATATGGTTAAGTAATACCACATAGTATTTACTTATGCTCTTCTTGCTGTAAACCTTAGTAAGGGGAATAATTATCCCAGAGAACCACTATCCGTTCATGACCCAGGTGAGTCCTTCCCTGCACAGACAACTCCTTCAACCAGTCATGCTTAACCATCACCCAATTATTCTATCTCTGTATTCTATCGTTGAGAGTATAGTAATTGAAATAGTACTTGCTCCAGGACAAAATATTACAATTTCAAAAAAGATAGACATATCTAAAGATAGCTGTGATCTCGAGGTGAGTGTGCTACCTTGTCATGCAGTGGGCACAGGTTCGTTTCCTGGTTGGGACAGGCTCCTGGGTGAGGTTTTTTCAGGGTTTTTTCCTCACCTGTAAGACAAATGTCAGGAAGCTTAGGGCCCAATGGTTCCCGAAAATCATCCAGCAATTATCATCTTCCTTCACCAGTGTGGAAAGCAATGGGAAGCTGCAAAGCATAGCATGAAAATGCTATGATTGCAGTGAAAGACCTGCTGTCAGGCAGAATTACTATGGATGGATCTAAAGATAGAATATTATTTTCTAAGCATATTGGTGAAAAATCCTTTATTTGTAGCACTAATATACTCATCCTTTATCTGTGTTTATCTTAGCCGTGATAGTACATGTATGGAGGCATCGTTTGAGCTATTTTTAACTTGCATAAACCCTTATATATAAATAATTTTGGAATTTGATTATTGTATTTGAAGAGAAAATTATATGCACGGACTGGGTTTGAACCCAGGACCTTTGGCTTTCTGTGCCAATGCTTTACCAAGTGAGCTATCTGAGCACTTCAATCTAAACATAAATTTTTCTCTTATACATTGTTAATTCCCATAATTGAATATTTAATAAAACATGATAATAACCAATATGCATTCCAATTATAAACTGTAACTGACAGTGGGGACTACTACTGTGGTCTCAGGGTAGCATTGCTGTCTTCTATGCAGTGTGCTTGATTTCCATCCCCAGTCGCGACTTTTTTCTCACCTGTGAGACAAATATCAGAAAACTTTAAAGCCCAAATGATCTCTGAATATCATCTGGTCATCATAATCATTATTATGAGTTATTTTGACTCGCCTCATATTTTTTTTTATATTCTGCAGACTATAATTTCATTGCATCTATGCGACATTGTCGATGCTTTCTAACTTTATGAATGCATTGACAATGATGCATAGATGCGACAAAACTATAGTCTGCAGAATATAAAAAAAAATATGAGGTGAATCAAAATAACTAACTCATAATAATTAAAAGGAACCTCCTAGTGTTATTTCCTACAAATATTAAATAATCATCACATTTGCCATGTTTAGTATGATTGTGTGAGTGATTGGTGTGTTTTATCAAATGTTCGTATTGTCTCGGAGGAGGTTGTGAATTGAGCTGAACACTCATTTGGGGACGTCCTCCATGAAGTCCTGTGTGGCCAAAAAAGTATGCTTGTGATCCACAGTTTAAATCCCTTTCCTGATAGGTCATCCTATACTCATGTCTGTACACAATACAATGATACATCATATACATAAAGAGGTCTGCCGAAGTGGTGCATAAATTGGAAAGTAAATCACATTAATTCCATCTGCTTAATGTGGAACCCAAAGCACGAAAAGTGCACATACATATATATCCATCCATCGTGATTCTGCCCGAAGGCAGGTCCTTCACTGCAATCATAGCATTTTCATGCTATGCTTGCAACTTTACTAGGGAATTGTAGGTGTGGTAGCTTCCCATTGCTCTCCACACCGGTGAATGATGATGATGGCCATATGATTTCGGGGACCGTTTGGGCCTGACATTTGTCTTACAGGTGAGGAAAAACCTCACCCAGAAAAACTGCCCCGACCGGGGATCGAACCCGGGCCTGCTGCGTGACAAGGCAGCATGCTACCTCAAGACCACAGTGGTGGACTACATATACACATATATATTTATTTGTTTATTTTGCTTATGAAGACAAAATAATTAAGAGACATTTTCAGTTTTAATGTAAATAGTTTCTTGAGACTGAAAGACATATGACAATTGTCTTTAAAATATAAATAAACGAATGAGTAGAAAACTTGTAATTACTAATTACATAAAGGTTTGTTTCCCTATTATTTTTTTTCTTTCCTTTTTTGCCTTTAATATCAGTCTAAAATGTGTATCTTAAAGAAGATGTCAAATTCTGTAAAGGATTGGGTCTCCTGGCCTGTTCTACTGCTGATGTGCTAGTCTCTCCATCACTTCTTCTGTCTTCCAAGATCACCGCTCATTTTAGGTCTGTAAGCAAACAATTTTTGAAGCAGCCTGTCACTGGGCACCCATATATGTGCAAGTACCAATAATTATCTCAAATTTTATGGCTTCAGTGATAGGTGTAATGTTGACATTCCATTTATAATCAAAATGAGCGTTGCTCACTAGGAGTCTTAGCTGATCAGAGATCAAATCCATGAAGATAAAATTTTATATTACAAAATTCTATAAAGCATAGTAGAACACTTAAAAATAATTTATGGCTGTGGAAGGGCTACTGTCTTTTCATAGGAAGGCGACCTTTTAATTCCTTCCATTGAAGGCTTGAAGGAACCGATCTGGACAGGAACTTAGTCCAATCCCTCACCTTCTTGGGGTGCAGCTGTTAGTAATCATTCATAGTTAAATATGGGAAATAACATTATGAGGTTCTTAATTCAATGAATGAATGAGTCAATTCTTATCTTACCTCATATTTCATGTTTTTTTTTTTAACATGGAAATTGGAGTTTTCAAGAGGAGATCCCTCTCTTCCTCAGCCGATATTGTGTCATAATATCGGCTGAGAATGAGAAGGACCTCCTCTTGAAAACTGCAGTTCCCGTGTTTAAAAAAAAACATGAAATATGAGGTAAGATAAATAAAACATTAAGAATTGACTCGTTCATTCATTGTTAGTAATCATGTTTTTATGTGATGAATGAAAGGAAAGGGCACCAATAAGCACAGGTCAGCTTGGTGAGTTTTTGACCAAATTGTATTTATTCTTTTTCATATACCAATTCCCTCTTTCAACTTCTCTATCTCTTATTTTCTTTCGACCCTGATGGTATTAAAGTATTCAAGGCTAGGGGTTCACTTCTCTCCTTTCCTATTATTAGATCTATTAATTCTTACACCTTGATGGTTGTGAAGAGTTAACCTTGTTATTGACATACAGTATTAGGTAAACAAGGAACTAAGAAATGCCCACATAAGCTGCATGTACATCCATGCAGCCTCATTGCAACTTATACATAGGTATGCGGTGGATTTGTGTCATCAGCTGCAGCAGGATACACGTAATGAAGAATGATGAATTAAATAATTTTTCCTTAAGATCACGGTGAATTAGATAATCACATTCTTTCAGATAATAAATAAAAAATATTCATAATTACAAAGAAATAAATGTTATCTCAGTCAAAACATGAATTTATTAAGTCGACATTTCAATCTCCTTATGTGAGATCATTTTCAAGACATGGTTGTTCATAAATTTATAATACATAGTTACCATCACCAAGACAATTTTAGCTTTTTTTTTACAAATTTAAATGAATAAATTTAAAATTCCAATTTATAATTAAAAATATTTAATAAGGAATCATGTTCAAAGTTAAAATTGGGAAACACATTATGAGGTTCTTAATTAATAAATTAATGAGTCATTTTAACATCTTCCTCATATTTCATGTTTTTCAAACACGGTAACTATAGTTTTCAAATGATCTTGTCATTCATTTTGGTAGTCATAATGGCGGTTGAAAATAAATGACAAGATCATTTGAAAACTATAGTTACCGTGTTTGAAAAAGATGTTAAAATGACTCATTAATTTATTAAGGAATCATGTGTTCCACTCCATTCATTTAAGTCTTTTTGTTTATTTAATACTTTATTTTGTTCTTTTTTTATATAGGCCATTTCTGCTAGTAATCTTTTTACACACTTTATATTAGCTTGACCTGTATCTATCTATCTATGTAATGGAATCTTTCAACATGATTTTCACCCACTTAAAATCATTGGATCGACTTGAAACTTTGTATACTTGTAAAAGACCCGTGACAGTACAATAATTTCATATTTATTTTCTAAAATCCTGGCCAGAATCATCAGAAAATAAAAAAAAAAAATGTCTTTGTATCTATGTAACGGAATCTTTGAACACGATTTTCACCCACTTAGAAACATTGGATCAACTTGAAACTTTGTATACTTGTAAAGGACCCGTGACAATACAATAATTTCATATTTATTTTCTAAAATCCTGGCCAGAATCATCAGAAAATCAAAAAAAGTGTCTTTGTATCTATGTAACAGAATCTTTGAACACGATTTTCACCCACTTAGAAACATTGGATCAACTTGAAACTTTGTATACTCGTAAAGGACCAGTGACAGTACAATAATTTCATATTTATTTTCTAAAATCCTGGCCAGAATCATCAGAAAATAAAAAAAAGTGTCTTTGTATCTATGTAACGGAATCTTTGAACACGATTTTCACCCACTTCGAAACATTGGATCAACTTGAAACTTTGTATACTCGTAAAGGACCAGTGACAGTACAATAATTTCATATTTATTTTCTAAAATCCTGGCCAGAATCATCAGAAAATAAAAAAAGTGCCTTTGTATCTATGTAACGGAATCTTTGAACACGATTTTCACCCACTTAGAAACATTGGATCAACTTGAAACTTTGTATACTTGTAAAGGACCCGTGACAATACAATGATTTCATATTTTGTTTCTAAAATCCTGGCCAGAAGCATACAGAAAATCAAGAAAATGAAAACTGGTATAATAGGTTGCGGACTTGTCGACTTTTCAGTCAATTGTTGTAAGAGCTCAGTTGGTAGAGCGGTGAACTCTAGTGGTATATAATTTCAGTAATCCATAGATCGCTGGTTCAAATCTGGCTGGGAGGACTTAAAGTGGTCAACAAAAAAATCATCTCCAACACATATAGAATAAAACTAGAGTTATCAACAAGAAGAAAATCATTTTACCATCAAAAGCATGGGGTGCTTTTTATGATTTTTACATTTTCTTCTTAGAGACTTTACTTTTACCAATATCTGTTTATTATAAAATACATTAATTGATATAGAGCACCCCACGCTTTTGATGGTAAAATGATTTTCTTCTTGTTGATAACTCTAGTTTTATTCTATATGTGTTGGAGATGATTTTTTTGTTGACCACTTTAATTTTATCCCAAGTGTGTTGGAAATTAAAATTATTTTTAATTTTTTTAGTTCGGTTTTCTAATAAAGCATGTTGTTTCAGTTTTTTTAAAACTATTATTTATTTGGTAATTATTTTCTTTGTGTAAAATTTTTATGTCATTCCATTTCATTTTATGATTTTGATTAATTATATGTTCACTGATTACTGAAAGTTCCGCACCTGGTGTACTGATATTCTTTTTATGTTCGTCGATTCTTTTTCTTATAAATCTTTTAGTTTGGCCTACATAAGACTTTTCACAATCACCACATTGGATTTTGTATACAACATCTGTCAATTTACAAGTATTGATTTTATCTTTGTCAGTATTAAATTTCCTTCAAGTTTATTAGGAACATTATGAGGAAAAATAAATTTGAATGGTTTCAATTTCTTTTCCGATCCTTCATTTCATGTGGTAATTTCAAGCGAAAGTTTTGTTGTTCAACATCTAGATTTATTTTATCTAATTCCGTAGATATTTTTCTGTCTTCCAATATTTTCAATCTTCTCTTAATTTGTTGATTAATGAACTCTTATGGATAATAATTTTCCATCAAAATGTGTTCAACCAATTCAATGTTTTGTTTATGCAATATGTTATTGGAAAGTAATATTGCTCTGTCAATTAAGCCATAAATTACACTTATTTTTTTATTGAACTGGGTGTCCTAAGTGAAATTTATATATCTTCCAGAAAATGTTGATTTTCTATACCAATATTTTTTTGGAACACTTGCAAAATATCAACAAATCTTTTATACACATCCACTGTAAAAGGTAGTTTGTTCAAACAAAAGGTCTCCAAATCGTCCATCACTATATTTGCCAGAATCGGAGACAATGATGATCCCATGGAACTACCATAGGTCTGGGCATAAATTGTTTTATTGAATGTAAAATTAGTAGAATTGAGCACTAAAGAGACCGCATCAATAAATTCATTTAAAGGAATGTTTGTTATTTGTTAATAAACTCCCACCTATTTTTGAGGCCTTCCATAACAAGTTCATGAGTAATATTTGTAAATAAGGATTTTACATCTAACAATATTAAAATGTTATTTTTATCAATTTGTTTGGCATTGATCCATTCAACAAAATTCCAACTGTCTTTAATGTGAGACTCAGGTTTAGGTAATGACTCAGATAATGTATTACTTATATATTTTGAAAGATTATAAGTAGGACTGTCATGTGATGAAACTATTATCCTCAATGGATGATCTTTTTTATGTATCATAGGTAAGCCGTAACATCTTGGTAAATGGTGATTGTCCTTAGAAGATCTTAAAATTTTGTAAAGATTTTCAGTTATTGATTCATGTATTTTATGTCTTTCAGGCTAAATGGCCGTGGTCTGGTTTTATTAACACTCAACGTTTCGTCTAATACTGCGGTAGACATCCTCAGGAGATTCTGCATGCTCTTTGACCTCCTAACTCTTCAAATGTCGGCTGCAGGCTGGCATTTGAAGAGTTAGGAGATCAAAGATCATGCAGAACCTCCTGAGGATGTCTACCACAGTAGTAGATGAAATGTTGAGTGATAATAAAACCAGACCACGGCCATTTAGCCCGAAAGACATAAAATACATGAATCAAGACACCTGCCGTGAAAGTCTACAATTTTACATTTTCAGTTATGTAATTATTATTTTTCCAACATTTGACCAACTCATTTACACTACTTTGAATCTTAATAAATATTTTAAAAAACATATTATATAAAATTTAAAAAAATGTATAATTTATAATTTAATGCATACAGAAGATGTAGAAATAAAAATAATATATATATGTACCATTTTAAAATTAATAAATTTATGACAACTCTACTTCTGACTCATGTCAAGTGAAGTTGTTACTAGCTAGCAGATGACAGTAATGTTGTTAGCAGGATGTAATCCCTAAACTTCATTTTCTTAATTATATTTTGCTGTGATGCTAGTCAGGATTCACGCCATAGAATCCATCCTTTAAGAAACTGTAATTTATAATTATGCTGCAAGATATATAAGTAAATCCTCTACTCATGTCCACTGTCAAGAGATGAGATGAAACTCCTATCTTTAAATGAAAGTCGGTGATATATATAAATGCTGGCTCTCCAGGCCTTGTCATATATTTACAAACAGTAACATTAAGAAGGGGTCTAAAATATGAAATTGTTATCCGTTTTTTTCTAGAATTATTGCAGAAAAAATGTTTAAGAATATTTATTTACCTTGGCTAATTAACTCGCTGGCACTATCAAACCCATAGCTTCATGGATGCATGGATATAAGCCCTCCATACATACCTAATCTGAGTAAATGTTTTCCAATCATCCCTAAATAATTTACCTCCCTCAAATCAGGATTCATTTTCTTCTCCCACCTCATTCTTGGCCTGCTTACTGGTTTTCCTACAAGATTTTTCCAAGCTCCTCTTTAATTTTCTATTAATGCCACGTCCTGCCCTTTGCAGTCTATGAGACTTAATTGATATTACATCTGGCCTTCAATAATGATCATGTAATCCATTGTTATGTAACTGTTCATCACTCTTTGGACCAAAAATTTTCTGATAAGTTTATTCTCAAATATCTGTAATCTTTTCTCCTCCCTAAAAATGAGTGTCCATGTTTTGCATCCATGTAACTGGGAGAATAACAGTTTTATATATTTCCAGTTTAACTTTTTTTCAGCTACAATCAATTTGTGAAAGATATGAAAATTAAAATTTCCACATTTATACAATATCCTAGGTTTTTAATGTTTCTCAAATAATGCTACTAGACTTATTACTTACTTCCTAGCACGAAAGGCCAAGTAGGCTCTTCACTTATCAGCCAGCTTCTATAGGCTATCCGCTCTTAAAGTGCAAAACAAAACCATGTGACCTGCTCGCTTTTCATTGTTTATGGACACCAACATATGATGTAGTAGAAATAAGTACGCGAAAAAGTAGTTCCCTTCATTAATATGTCCTCTGAATATACTTATTTTTCATGAATGAAAATAATATTCAAAACATAGAAAATATTCTAAAATAATTGTTTATTACATATGGACACCGTAGCGTAGTGGTTAAGGCACTGAGCTACAAGCCGGAGGGTCGAGAGTTCAAGTCACGTTGGGGTCAGGATTTTTAAACTGACCCAAACCCTCTGGCGGCACTATGGCCCTGGGGTCGACTCAGCCTCTAACGGAAATGAGTACCAGATGCTTGTTCTGGGGTAAAGACGGCCGTCACGCAGGGCTGACAACCCAGCTGACATAAAGTGTCAATTGTCTAGAAAAAAGTGGGAGCCTTAACCTCCTACTACCCCAAGGGCCTCCGGGCCTGTTGTGGGATCACTTTACTTTTACATATGGATGATTTGTTTGAGTCATGCTTCAGTTGATTCTAATGCAACAAAATAGCTAAAGTATTCTGTTGCTGTGTCGCCACCTAAATTTTTAAAACACAAATTTGCAAACCTTTGACTAGTGGTAAAAAAAAACAGTTATTTTAAATGTATTGCACAAATTCAGTGAAAAATCTCATTAGCTTTCTTGTATTCTACCCCAATGATCAGATGTTTTATGTACTTCATACATGCTTCCTGTCAATGTGACAGTAATTGTGGCAGAAGGATACAATTGGCATTTGTTTATATTAGGATCACTCTAAGGGCGGATAAGGTATAGCCTCGTATCTACATGTGTCAAACACAGTAGTGGATGATTATTTAGCCAGATTATGAATGATGTAATCACTATATTGGGTCTCCGAGTTGTAGCTGTCTTTTTTTTTTCCAACCTGGAACCTCTACTTACCATGGCATATATGCCTCATATGTTGGGTGAGCATTGGTCCCATACGCTATCCAAAATTTCATTAAAATTTTCATTTTCCCTTGGGACTTAAACAAGTGCATGTTCTATAGCTCTGCTCAGTCGTGGTGGTTTGTATGTTCTTGCATGATTAATTCTTTTGTAAGTTTGTGAAACTTGGACCTTAAGGCAAATCAACAAATGTAGGACTATTAGTTATGAGGGAGCAGAGGTAGTTGGGATTTCCAGATCTCTGATCTAGTCAAAAACCATGATGGAACTGATATTTAACCTGTAGAGTGAATTTCGGTGAAGTCCAGAGGGTCAAACTTAGCCAAATTCACTCTCCTCACCTCCAAGTCGGGGCCCCAGGAACCTTCTTAAGATCTTCTAAGATTTTAAGATGCAAAAGAGAGAGTGGGGTGTGGAAAGAAACGGGAAGCTATCACACCTATATATCCTTAGTAAAGCTGCAAACATGGCATGATGAGTCTTTCCACGTTAAGCAAACTGCTGAGCTTGAAGTGAAAGACCTGCTTTTGGATAGCACACTATGTATGTATTGTGTATTAGTTATGAAATAATTGAACAGATTAATTGTTTCAAATACCTTGGCTGGATCATTTTATATATGAAGATATTCAAGTCCACCGCTGTGGTCTCGAGGTAGCATGCTGCCTTTTCATGCAGCGGGCCTGGGTTCAATCCCCGGTTGGGGCAGTTTTTCTGGATGAGGTTTTTCTCGGGTTTTTTTTTCACCGTAAGACAAATGTCAGGAAAACTTTAAGGGCCAAACGGTCCCTGAAATCATATGACCATCATCATCCTTCACCGGTGTGGAAAGCAACGGGAAGCTATCACACCTACAATTCCCTAGTAACGCTGCAAGCATAGAATGAAAATGCTATGATTGCAGTGAAGGACCTGCCCTTGGGCAGAATTACTATGGATGGATGGATGGATGGAAGATATTCAAAACAAAATCAGTAAATTCAGTTATGTATGTGGTGTTATTAATAGATCCCTAAAAATCACCAAAATTAAATTTTGTAAAGTAATGACAGTACCAATGTTCCTTTATGGTTTAAAATTTTGGGTATTGAGAAGAATGGAGAATTGCAGCATCAGAAATGAGATCTGTTGCAGGATATACCTTACTGGATAAAAAAAATTGAAAATATAAGGAGGTAATTAAACATCTTTAAAAATAGACAGAATAAAATAAAGTAGATGGTTGGAAATAACATGTATAAAGAATGAAAGACAACCACTCACCAAAACTGATGTGATGATGAACTACGATCCAAAGGGTAGAAGAAATGTTGAAAGACCGAAACTTAACAATGTTAAAAAATGAGACTGGAATTAGCCTTATAAGGCTTAATCCATGAAGCTGATGATGATTAGTTTTGAAATAACTTTAGGGTAAAATAAGCCTAGAAAAAACTTGAAACCAGTCAGCTGCTACATTCACATACACACATGCAATTATAGAAGATGATCACTTTAGCCATAATGTCAGGTTACCTAGCCATTATAGCTGATGTACCCAAATGCTTCATGATACTGGGTGGTCACCAGCCATATCCAAAATTCCAGGAGAATATTTTTCCCTCTTGGGAACCCAAACTAGTGTACATTCTGTAGCTCTGTGCCAAGGCAGTATCTTATTGGTGTCGCAGCTCATCGGACATGGAAGGAATGTTGTTAAGCAATACTATTGAAGGAAGGAAAGTTAGGAATTATAATGTAGTATGCATTGCAAAATCATTGACTCGTCCATAATTTAAAATCTAATAAAATATTTGCATTTGAAGAGAAAAATATAATTGTCCTTCAGTGAGAAGTGTTAAATTATTAAGAAAAACATCGAAAGAAGCCTTACTAACTTTATAAAATAGCGTTAAATTCCTAATAAAAAGCCTTCTTAAATAGAAGCTGCCATTTGCATAATTGAGCAACAGCTTGTAGCATTTAATGCTCAGGATTAACTATGTATAAGAGCAAAATTTGCATTTAGACTGGAGACCTAGGTAGCTCAGTTGATTAGAGCATTGGCATAGAGAGCCAAAGGTCCTGGGTTCAAACCCAGGTGTAGGCATATATTTTTCTCTTCAAATATAATTTGTCCTTCAGTGAGAAGTGTTAAATTAATAATAAGAACATTGAAAATATTTACAGTTAGAAGTAAATATTAATAAAAGTAACTACACAGCCATTATTCAATTCCAGATGCTACTGAGAGAAATGCTTTTCAAACGAGTATAGAATGATGCAAAGAAACGAGTCCATTTACCCTAAAATTGTAAAAACAATATGGGATGGTGCCTGTAGCTCAAAATAAGGGGATACTTTCAAGAAATTTAAAAAAAGAATCGGAATGCTATCCTGTTGCATCCGCCCCACCACAAGTTCCTGTTCATTAGTAAAATTATTTGTAATATTGAGTAATTATACACCATGAAAATACTGTACACATTCCTTAAGTGAAAAATTTATATGGTGATTTTCATCACTTGATGTACAAATTTGAGAGGACATCTTGAATTTTTTTTTACAATACATTAGGATGAGTATAGAAACTTTTAATTACTCTCATAATACAACAAATATTTTATCAAAGCAATGGAATAATTTATTCGGTATAAATCTATTTTGTTGATTTTTGTGGTTCCACAAAGCATCATAAACAAATAACTCACGTGACTGATTAACATCCAATTGATGTAAAAGTTGTAGTGATTTGATTAATAATTGATTAAAGTGGCAGGGAGTGGGGGAAAAAAATATCTGTTAAAAAAATGAATAAAATCAGAGTTTCAATTTTCCTCACTTTTATTGTTTGTCGTTACTTTTATAATTGATCCAGCATGAGTGTATGTTTCTAATGCCACCCACTGCACTTTGCATACCTTGGATTCTGTGCTGGGTGTTAACGTAGTCTATTTCCAATTTATGCACTACTTTGGCAGACTACTTTACATAGATGATGTATTCTTGCATTGTGTACAGAGAGGAGTGTAGTATGAGTTTATGTTAGTGTAATAATTAAGACAACCGTAAGAGGTGAGAATGTACAGACAAAATATCTTAATTATTAAACAAACCTCTTAATTATATTTGAAGAGAAAAATTTTTGCCTAGACCGAGACTCGAACCCGGGACCTTTGGCTTGCCGGGCCAAATGCTCTACCAACTGAGCTACTGAGGCAAGTTACGATCTAGATGCAAATTTTTCTCTTATATACGTTGTAATTCCGTCTCACCAAATTACAACGTATATAAGAGAAAAATTTGCATCTAGATCGTAACCTGCCTCGGTAGCTCAGTTGGTAGAGCATTTGGCCCGGCAAGCCAAAGGTCCCGGGTTCGAGTCTCGGTCTAGGTGAACATTTTTCTCTTCAAATATAATTTATCTTTCATTGAGAAATGTTAAATTAATAATAAAAAACCTCTTAATGTTACTTCCTATTGCATTTAAAAAAATGTTAAGTGTGTTTGTGTAATGTAAAGTGTGCTGTTTGAGGGATTATGATTAAAAGAAGAGAGAAGATGAAGCCTGATGAAAAGCACCAAGGGGGCCAAACAGGCTTAATATCCTCAGTTGATGTATAAATTACTATCAACAGTACTACATGTCTTCTTAACATAGGCCTATGTATTGCAGAAGGATTTGCAATTTAATAAAGGATTCTGGTGCACAATCTAGTGTTTAAAAATTGTACATCACTACCCCTCCTAGCCCTAAAATTGAAAATTTTACAATAAAATAAAATAAATCATTAAAGAATTGGAAATTAATTAATTTTCAATTAAATTTCTCAAGTCTGAAGGCCTATAATCAGTAACCAGATATGCTACCACCTTAGCCAGCACAGTGTACTGATCCAACATGAATACTGGTGGGTTCCGCTGGTATCAACCTTTCCATTGAGTAGTTGAATTTTGTAGTGATACATATCTCTTCTTCTGAAAGTCTCCCGCTTAACCTCTTTAATCAAATACTTGAAAATAAGTCACTAAGATTTCTGTAATGTTAGTTTTCTATTCTAATATGCACAGGAGTAATTTATGTATCTAATGATTATTAACTAGATGAGTATTTCTGAATTACTTGCACTATGCAAAAAATAAGTTAAATACTAGTGTTAAAACATAATTTTTTTATTTGCAAACACAGATATATAATAAACTTAAAAAAACTTTGACTTATAAATAATATTAGAAAGTTACACTTTATATAAGTTTTATTTACATTGAAGTAAAGTTTTTGATGGACATTTTGTATGTCCAACTGCTGGACTCTTAAGTGACTCTGCAAAGACTGCCAAAATATATCCTATTCCATACTGGAAGTTGAGCCTCTGGAGGGAGAAAAGCTTTGAGAAAGTTCTTCTCCTCCTTCACTTCACAGGCTAGGCAAAAGTTGCCTGTTCTGCCTCACAGTTGTTCTGTCCATCTTTTCACTGGCCTTCCTACATTCCTTGCACCTGAGAAAGTTCTTCAGAAAATATATTCATATATTGGCTGCAATGTCACAGCAAATTTTTGGAGGAAATTGTTGGTAGTCAATCGTATTATAGTGCAAAATGGCTGGGAATGTCACTAAATTCCATAAAAGGTTTTGGCAGGAAATAGCATTTTTTAACCAGCAATGCAGATAATACTTATAAAATGAAATATAATTATTTCCTAATATGATGCAGTGTTGCATCATGTAGCAAAATAAAACAAATGCATAGTAGAGACAGGTGTTCTAAAACGCTGCTGAGTACAATGAAATAACTTTAATTAACATTGTAAGATTATATTAAAAGAATTCAACCAAATACTTTAATTTATAAACCTGTTTACATTTTCTCTGGTGTAGTACGGCTTTTAAGTATCATTTACCATTGCTCTAATGTATTCTGTAAGCAGTAAAGCTTGCACCTTAAAAAAGGCTGATCAAAAGAGATTTGCAACTTAACAAATATTGGAATTGGTTAGTTGATGAAATAAAAAAGCATAATTATTTATCATGATTTATTTTGTGTCAACAAATTACAAAGCAATGCATGTGTAAAATGAAACTAAATTATAGCATACAATAGCAGAAGAAATTGATTATTTATTTTATAAGATGGAATGTGATCTGGCATAAGTGAAGCTAAAATAAATATTATTAAAACTATTCTGCTTAAACTAAATATTAAAATTATAAACTGAGACAAGAGGCATCCAGATTAAATTTTCAAATATATTTTATATTCAAATGTATTTTTAATATTATAATTTATACAGCTGTTACTTGGATATAGTCCTCGCTTATGGATGTCAATTTAATTTGAATTGCAAATTTTTTTTTGTAATTTAATTATAAATTTCAAAGAAATGTTAAAGTTTAATTTTCCTAAGATCACTTAAGAATCGTATGGATATTGTGTTTCATGGTTTGGTTATTATGTTTTTGACCTTTAACTCAAGTCTTCACTATATGTTGAAATCAACATACTAAGAGATATTCTGATTCTCAAGTGATCAAGGTAGCAGGAATAACACTTCCTTGTCCACAATGAACCCCACATGGAGTGACCGAGATGCAAATTTGGGACCCGGAGGTGAAGGACGATTGTCTAACCACTTGCATCATGGAGTTGTCTTCCTCCAGGGATCAATTTGTCAGCTTGGAAGAGAGACAAGAGGTGAAGGAAAGATTGCTTGTTTTCATATCTGTTATCCTGGTGTAACAACCAGTCCATAAATGATAATTCTGGTAGAACTGAGGAGCCAATCTGAAAGGCCTATGTTTTGAGTATTGTTACTCTGAAAGCGATAAATTTTAAGTTCTGATGATATTTGTTTGTTGAGACTTCATTTATGCATCCTATTAAATTAATTTTAAAAATGGACTAGTGAACTTCCAGTTGTTTAGCCAATAGTTGCCACTGCAAAGTAATTATTGGAATGGATAAAATCTAGAAAATTTATCTGATCTTTGAACCAAACTCTCCATGTTAGAACCCAATTGTAAATTCTTTTACTCAAGACAGAATCTCATTAACCAATTAGATGATGAGGTATTTATGAGAATTATGTTCCTTGAGAATATAGCTCAGAGTACATGGTAAACACCATCAAATGCTAAATATGATCATGAGATCAATAGTGAACCAGTACAATGAGGAAAAGTTGAAAAGACAGTTTTAACATTAGAGTTAATTTTAGCTTTTTTAAATTTAATAATTGGGAAGATAGTTCAAATTAAATCAGCTGGAGGGTGTATTATTCACATAACCCAAGTTTTGTAATATAAATAAAAGTTTGCCAAATTATGGAAACTTATTTAGTGTTTAATTTACTACTTGTAAATTCTGCTCAGAGCAGAATGAATCATAAAAGTGAAGGTTATTTAAATACTGATGAGCCCATAATATGTAAAGTATTAAGAACTCATTTTACATATACGAGTATCTAAATTAATGTTGCATTATCAATTGATAAATGTCACATTCATTTATTAATGTATACAAATTCATATACCCTTATCTTTGAATAAATAAATTGACTTATCTTGATTAATATTAAATTGATGAATTGTTTAATGAATTAATTTGCCATCTTGTCTTAGTTCTAAATTAAAAACAATATTTAAACAAAGAAAAATTAAAGTTGATATGAGAAGCATTAAAAATGCATCTAAAACAAAAATCTCAAATCATTGCTTAACAATTTTTTTTTCTCCAATCACTCCAAAGATGTTGCTCTATCACATCAACCAATTTTTCAAAACTTTATCAATTGCCTTCTGACCTTTGTCGTCCAGGGAAACTCCACCTTTCTTTTATATTATTTATACTTAAGTTAAAAGAACCTAATACTAAAATAAACAAGTCACATGCAAATATAAAGTATGTGTATATGAGAAAACAGCCTTTGAAATTTTATAACAAAAATATTGTGAGGTGCTTTATATATGTGCAATATATATTTATTTTAAAATGTTTCATTTATTATCCATACTAACTTAAACACATTTATGTTTAAAATATTCTCCTAGGTTTTGTCATTTCTCAAGCACTTAATCTAGACTTTGTATCATTTCTAACACACCTCTTTGCTTCAATATCTATCAATTTTGTTTTAGATTCTTGAAATTATGTTTCTTTTTAATTTAAAATGCTGTAATTAATATCAAGTTAATGAGATCAACAGTAGGTTATTCCAGATGGTATCACAAAATAAAGTAAGATGTCCTGTGTGAACTTCAGTTAGAATCAGTTATCCACTTTATAAACAATTACTATTATGAAAATACAATAGGAAGTAACATTATAAGGTTCTACTTAATAAATAAGTTGGTACCAACATGTCTTACAAGAAACAATGAAATATGAGGTAAGATGAATGCAGACCCAACTTATCTATTAATTACCCGTACAATTTGAAAACTCGTGTATAACATATGTCCATGGATAGATTGTTGATGTTATTAATGAATGATGAATATAAAAATATAATTTTTTAATGATGGGTGTGGTAGTAAA
Organism: Diploptera punctata; assembly: GCA_030220185.1. NCBI lineage: Eukaryota > Metazoa > Arthropoda > Insecta > Blattodea > Blaberidae > Diploptera > Diploptera punctata. Next base: position 1,334,294 of record JASPKZ010010241.1, read on the forward strand.
TTAATGTATTTTCATGAAGTAAATGTTTTAAAAAATTTAAATTAGGTAAATTTTATGATACAAAGAAACACTACTGTATGAAACTTTGTGCATATTCTGTCATGAAAAGGAACAAAATACTGGTTTGTAGCAATATTGGGCATATCCATTCATCCAATTTTCTTTTGAATAAGATTTTTATTTAAATCTATTCCTGAAATATTTTATTTTATAAGATATTGAAAATTTCACAGAACATATTGCACAAGATTTCTATGTACTACAGTGAGTTTCACTCGACTTGCGGCCACGAGCTTGGATACTGCATGGGCAGCGCAAGTTGATGACTCAGTGCTTGCAGTCACTTCTCCTGCTATTGGCTGCAGCTTGGGTTAAACTCACTGTATTATTGTAGAAATTAGGTATTGAAACTAAGCTAATGTAACCTAACCTCTAACTACTGTGAGTAATAATTCAAAGAATAGTACTTTAGCCAGTGTTATAATAACATGTCAATGAACACAATTATAACTTGTGAGCAAAAGGTTCTGTGAATAACCATGATATTCAGTTTTATAACTTTTAAGAAAGTTAGTATTTTGTCTGGATGGCTATACAGAAGAGTCAAATAGATATAAACATGTTTCTGTATACTTGAAAAAAATAAAGCAGATTTTTATTTTATCTTTTTTTCTTCCTATTTTGACTTCTGTTACCTATTTGGAAGATAATTACCTTTTCTTTTTCTTTTTTTTATAAATATTAAGAATATTTTCTATTATTATTTGCATATTAAAATTAATCAAAGGAAATAAGATAAAGATACGAATATCAATGTATAAATATGTATTCGTGATGTTATGAAGGGTGAAAGTTCTGTTGTTGGTATGGATTCATCCACAATCTCTTGTTTTTAAGTACATATACTCTGAGTACTATTAAAATTACACATCACCGCATATTTAGTCTTCTTTTAAAGACCAGTTTCGGAGAAACTAATATTCCTCCATCGTTGACAAAAGAGTTAAGTAAAAACTGAAGATGGACAATTTTTAGTTTCTCCAAAACTGGTTTTAAAAAGAACACTAAATATGAGGTGAGGTGTAATTTTAATATTTAATTATTAATACCTCATAATGTTACTTCTTACAGATTTTGAGCATATTACTCTAACTTTAGTGCCTATTAGCCTGCCTATTTTGGCCAAAACAAATGCCTGAACTTCCAGTTCTAGTTATTATAGATCAAGAGCCTTATTGAAACCAGAATTATACAATATTCTTTATTTGTTTGTAGTAATAAAACATGCATAAGAATTGTTTCAGAGTTATAAAAATTCTTCATTAGATAATATTCTTACTGATCTCAACATTTGAGCCACTGGCTTCAGTCATTTTTTTTTCATTTTTTTTTGTCACATATATTCCAGAGTTAAATGATAACTTAATTATTTAAAACACAAATAAACCAGTACTTTTATTGGAAAATTAATATAATAAAAAGAAAAGAAAATTTTGTTGGAAAAATAATATTACAATAACTTTATTTTTTTGTATATATCCTTTCTGTTGTTAAACTGTCTGCTCGTATGTGGCATAATGGAGGTCAAGGGATGATATTGAAATCTGTATTATTGACAATCTTGATATATGATGATGCCGGCTGACCAAGCATGTTGCACTGTCATAGAGACAGATGAAATTAAATAACATGAAATGGATGACATGAGTTTGGAGGAGTGGTGGAATGAAGTTTTTGGCATAGGAAAACCTGCTCTACTTCCAATTTATCCACCATGAAACCTAGAGATGCGAACTTGGGACCCAGAGGTGGAGGCAAGTGTCTAACCACTTAGATCACAGAGCCACTCTCCTTCCTTTTGTTAAATTGCTGAACCTTTATTATAAAAGAAAATTGTATATTTTCAATTAAATTATTACAAATTATCATGTTTATCTTAAATTATTATAGCTAAAATTTATGTGCATTTTTAATATGTTTACTCTGTGAAAAAAATTAAATTATAGTAACTCTCATGACTACACATTTTATTTTTTAATTAGAATTTTTAAAAGTTTAAAATCGTCACAAACTTCACACGGTGCATTATTTTACATACTGTGTGTACGTCTGCAATAAGCTGTCCATATACAGCGTTCATAAGCTTAGTTATTATATTATTAATAGAATAAAATTGTGTTCCTAATAAAAAAAATATTTCCTTCTCTATATTTTGTATTTAACTTGACATCTTACACATTATCTTATAACCTCTTATCCAGTTAATAAACATAGCCAAATTCATCACCAATAAATATTATTTTCAATTTATAATGATAATTTGGATACTAAATTTCTTAAACCAAAATTCAGATACTTTTCATGTTGCTAAAACATAAAATTGACAATTTTAGAATAAAAATTAATTACAGTGCTAGTGAATTATATAGTTTGAAGTTTAATGCAGCACACATTCTTACTGGTTAGAAAGTTTGTCTCATAACCACACAAGTAAACAAAGGACATTCAAATTTGATGGGCTTAATTTTCATATCATCAGCAATTCCTTTTATCTTGTTAAAAAGTGGAATCAATTGGTATTTTTAGAAAGTATAATAATAATATATCAATTAAACAGTTTCTTTAGTAATCATAAATTTTATAACAAGCAGAGACACCAATAATCATTAAATCTATTAGGTTTTACACCTTTTTTGCCTGTTAAAAAAATGATACTAAAGATACTGTTTAATTGATATATTTTCTGTTTTATTATTATTATTATATTATTAATATTATTGTTATTATTGCAGTATATTTGACTTTTTAACATTTTTAATTTGCTGTCTTTTGGGTTGCATTAAACTGAGGGAAATAAAATGCAAAACAAATAATAGAATCTGAAACTAATTTTAGTTGAATTAATTGATGATTTCTGATTTTTCACTTCTCTGATAATATTGACTTGATTTATTGTATTTTAGTTTAATTTATATAAATATTTACTTAGAATATATTATTATTATTATATCTCATGATATTGTGTAACCTTTTTGTACCTGTATAATATTTTTCACTGGTTAAGTGGAAGTTTAAATATATAAAATGCAGGGGGGAAAAAGAATCATGTAAATAAAAAAAATAAGAATCTGTTTCCTAATTTAAGAAATTGTCTTTACATCTTAAAGACTGAAGTACATATACTTTTCAGTCTTGTTAAATTCAACTAGTTCTGTGAATTTTAAAAGTGATCTCCAATGCTTCAATCAGTTTCAGATAGATTGATTTTAGGTGTAGATATTTTTAATTGGAAGATTGAAAATCTCATAATTGAGTTTGTATTTTTTTACCATTCTCACCTCATATGATTGTTTTGTTGGACATATATGTTTCAAAGCCTTGAAACATATGTCCAACAAAACAATCATATGAGGTAAGAATGTTAAAAAAAATACAAACTCAACGCTGACAATGAGGCAACAGCCTTGAAACATATGTCCAACAGAACAATCATATGAGGTAAGAATGTTAAAAAAATACAAACTTAGTTATTAAATTAAACCTCATAATGTTACTTCCTAATGATTTTAAAATTGAAAATCGTATTAATATGAATAATTAATTATTATATTTAGTTGTAAAACAATGCAGGTTTCTTTTGATTAAAATCTGGACAAGAGGTTATCTCGAGACTAACATTCCATTGTATTAATACAATTTTCAAAGGCTGTTATTAATGAATACTATAATATTATAAAAATATAAGTTAAATCAGTTATAGTATAAATTACATGCATAAATTTAATAATAGCTCAAATGACTATAGAACAACACAACATAAAACACCAAATATAAAAGCAGCAAAAAGCCAACATAAAATTATATATTCCCACAAGGTGGTGTTTCCCTGGTGACATGGCACCGGTACCGTGGCTTGGCACCGGTGCAGCTCTACCTAGTTGTCGCAAGCAACTTCATTTATATCTTCGTTTATCCTCAGCAGTTGCCGCCTGAAGCTGTCATCGGCGAGCAGTTTAGCCAGGCTTGAAATAATTGACTCCAGTCGTCCCTGTGGCAGTCCCAACTGTTGACCGCAGAGTGCAATAGCCGGATCCCCAGTGCATCTCCGCTGTGTATCAAGGTATTTACTGAAACTCATTTTTACTCTGTTGGTGTTACCTCCTGTTTGGTGGAAAGCTGTGAAACTATCTGTAGCATTGTCGTTGATTTTAAAGTATATTCCTGCAATCAAATGACCCTTTGTATCTCTTGAGAGCAAACTTCTGAAATTGTATACGAGGTTTCTGCGCTCGGTGACTGTAACTGGACACAAGAAAGGGCAATTGATGTAGATTATAGCTGTGGACACAGACTCTAAACCATTACGAGTCTCACGATCTCTCCATACTATGTATTTTCCATCTGATGTTAGGGTGTACTGGTATTCTTTGCGACAATGTGGCTCATCTGACTGCGTAAACCAACCTAGGAAATAAAACAAATTTATAAAAATAATGCAACAATAATAAAAGTAAAGCGATTCCACTACAGACCTTAGAAAGCCCTTGGGGTGGTTAAAATTTCTGTCTTTTTAGACAATCGGCACAAGATGTCAGCTGGGTTGAGAGACCTGTGTGTCAGTCACCTTTACTCCAAATATATACAACTGGTACTTATTTCTGTTAAGTTCTGAGTCAACCTTAGAGCCTAGGTGATGCAAGAGGGTTTAAGTCAGTTTAAAACCCTGATCCAATTGAGAATTGAACCTGTGATCTTTTGGCATTTTGCCTTAATCAACTACGCTATATCTGATCAATAATAATAATAATAATAATAATAATAATAATAATAATAATAATAATAGCTTTACCTAGCAGGGTTAAGGCTATAAAGGCCTTGTATACTCTCAATCAGGGTAGATAAATTTACAATTTAGAATTTAGGCTTTATGGAATTATTAATGAATTTGTCTTTTAGGCTGTTTATTCTAAGAAGATTTTTGTTTGTTCACTAGTAAATGATAGATAGGCAAGGAATGTATGAATGGATTCTGAAAGGAAAAAGAGAAATGCCAATATTGATATATCTATTTATAGTAATTCTGCCCGAGGGCAGGTCTTTCACTGCAATCATAGCATCTTCATGTTATGCTTTGCAGCTTTACTAGGGAATTATAGGTGTGATAGCTTCCCGTTGCTTTCCACACCATTGAAGGATGATGAATGTAATTATAAGGATAATGATGATGGCTGGATGATTTTCAGGGATTGTTGGGCTCTAAGCTTCCCCGACATTTGTCTTACAGTTGAGGAAAAACACCAAAAAAGACCTCACCCAGGAACCTGTCCCGACTGGGAATTGAACCTGGGCCCATTGTGTGACAAGGCAGCACACTACCTCGAGACCACAGTGGTGGACTATTGACATATGGATGCAAGGATTAATAAATTAGTTCAATGTAAGAAAGGGTTAGCTATGGTGGTCTAGTGGTTATGTTCCTTGCTTCTAGTCCTGAGGGTGAGAGTTCAAACCCAACCGGGATTAATGAAGGTTTAGGATGGGAAAATCCAATGGACAAGTCCTCTAGGAGGAACGTTAAGGCATGAGTCCCATGTCTGAAAATTTTTGGGTTCATAAAAGAACCTCAAGCCTGAATAAAAAAAGGTCTGTGAACAAAATAAAATAGACCTTCCTTCATCCAAGTAATATCTTTGTTTCCTACTAGATGTCTCCTGGACGTGACATACTAACCACATTTCCCTATACAAGGATCAATTTATGAGATATTATAAGATCTATATACCTAAGATATTGAAAACCTGAGAATGTACTCTCATATCATAAATATTATTTTCAAATATCAAAAGAACTGGCATCAATATATGGATCATATTTCCAGATCCAGGTTTCCTAAGGCAATTTTAAAGTACCAACCAAATGGTAAAAGATCACTGGGTGAGGCTAGGAAGAGAGGTCGAAAATTATTTGTAGATCGTAACAGTCCTTTTGGGATTACAACATGAAAGGAAAATTATTTTTTCAAGTCTTCTGCGTCTAAAATATTACCTGTATTAGGATAAAGGCCATCAACCATGACAGTAACAACTCTCGCTATGTGGTAGCCAGGATCTAGTAGAAGCACTCCTGGCCGACCTGCCACTTCCACTCGCAATGCTACCAACACGTGTTCCTTCTCTACTGATGTTGTACATGGCTCCTCTCTTATGTAACCTTCCACATCTTCTATAGACTGAAAAATTAAAAAATAATAATGATGTGCCAATTCAGCATTTCTGTAATTATTTAGTGAAGACATAAAATTAGTTAAAGATGCATTAAGTGTAACGAATTTCGAAGGAATGAAGCTATTGAGGTTGATCTCATGAAAAGGAGACCGTAAAATTTATTTCATCAAAATCAAACTTCACGTGTAGCAATTAATTAAAAAAGGTAAGGTTCAGTTTTATTAAAATTCATCGGAGAACATATTGTTTAAACAACTCACCTCATAGGATTCATGCTTCCATGAAATCGCGATTTCATGGAAGCATGAATCGTATGAGGTGAGTTGTTTAAACAATATGTTCTCCGATGAATTTTAATGATTATACCTCATAATGTTTACTTCCCAACATTAATTAAATATAAGGTTCAGTTTGTTAACCAGCAAAATCAGACCATTAGCTGTAGGAATTCACCTGAAAAGAAAATTTAAGAATTGCTCTCATGGTCACTATTTTCAAAGCTTTACAATGAAATTCAGTATACCCTATTAAAGATATATTCCAAAAGTTAGTAAAATCCAACCATTAGAAGTGGGAGTTTACCTGAAACCCGAAATTAAAAACTGTCATAACAATCAATACTATATGAATTAATGAATCCCTTGAGGTGTCATGAGCTGATTAGATTGGCTCTGGTGCTCCTGTCCATTACCTGCCAGACAATATACTTGCAAAGCCGGGCGCGATTTAAATCTCTGACACAAGAGATTTTACCAGTGGCATGCAGAGGGACTTAAATTGATAATGTATCCTATAAGATATACTATTAGTTTTAATTTTTCTAATATTTTTAATATAGTAATGAAAAATGTTACAAGACTTGCGCTGGTTCAGATCTCTATGGGGGGAAGAAATTTTCTCATGAAAATTAGGCCAGTAACGGGACCAGTGTCCACCCAGCATCAAGAGTAATTCGGGTAGCTACAATGAGCAGCAACTCCAGGTTCAGAATACTAGCTAGTGGCTGGGGATCTGACACACTGATCACATGTCATCCCTACATTGGCAGGCCAGTCTTCTACCTGTGTGATTAACACACTTAGATGTGAGGCCAGTAGCCAGTTGGTAAGGCAAGGGCCTTCTAGGCTTGCCATGCCATGGAGTTTAGTTTTTAATGAAAAAAGTATCAGTATTATTTAAATTGGTGTCAAATTATACAAGATTATGCAAATATGTAGTAACTTATGGTTATGCATAATTTATTTTCACTGCAGTGTGATACTTTTAAATAACTAGCATCAGAAATTGAGTTTCTCCAATTTAACAAAGAAATAGATATTCTATAAACCAGCAAAATGGGACCATAAATTCGTTTTAATGAGGAATTTGTTTAGTTTACACGGTGAAATGATATTTTAAACTTCTCAGCCATGGAGCAGGACTTATTTAAATATTTTAGCCTGACTAAATAATGAACAAAAATGACACAATAGACTGTAGAGGAAATGTAATACTTACTTCTTCACAAGAGGCAAGATAAAGACGACTGGATAGCCCGGGAAACTTGGACTCAAGATTGGATAATCTTCGCAACAGTTCTAGTGCCAGACCCACACAGGTGTAATGTTCAGGCGTTATAGGCGGCCAGTATGTGCGATAGAAGTGAGTCAAGTTTGTTTCCCTACTTGCGCGGAACTCTTCATAGAACCTGAAACATAGTAATATTTACAACATGAGCATATTGTATAGATTCTAAACTATTTCTTATATAAACCATACAGTAATACTGTTGTCTAACTGGTATAGAAAGTTGTGCAGTTTGAAACAAGGGCAAGAAATTAATTTTCATTGACTTTAAAAAGTTTGTGGTAAAATTTCATTAGATATTTTTCACAATATAAAAATTATACAGTGAGTCCAAGACAACATTGACAGGGCATTAGTTACCCGTTGCTCTGTGGGTCAGATGTGACAACTCTGTCATGCATGCGACGAGCACTCGGTTAAAATTGGATACAGATATTAAATAAGAGTATTCATTATTCAATAAGAATCTGAAAATTGACACCTCAACTGATAATTTGTAGGTAGAAGGCTTGTCCACTATCGCCAGAAGGGAAGCCTTCTGAAACATGTTCTCAAGAAACTACAAATTATAAGGTGAGGTGTCAATTTTCCGATTCTTAATGTTTATATTAAAAAACCTTATAATGTTACTTCCTACAGATATTATTTCATCACTCAACCATATCTTAGAAGATACTGGAGGTGCTGGCTATCTTATTCATTCATATCACACCTTCTTATGAAATTATGATTCACACAAATCAGATCTTTTACACTTATGGACATAGCTTGTGTTCCTCTATAAGAAGGTGAGGGTTTAATTGTACTTTCTTGTTATGTACAGAACCTGTTGAACTTATTTACTAAGTTTAAATTGTATTTCTATACGAAAGTGGCCTATTTTTATGTCTAGTTTTTACATACAAATTCTTATTTCTTAAAATTGTTTTTAAAATGTACACATTTAGAAGTATAGAATCATACTATAGTACGAATACTTGTAAAATCGATAATACACACATTCACTTTAACATCTAATATCAAACTGAATCAGTCTGACTGGTCACTGATGAATTATGATACAGCAGGCCTGAAATTTGCAATATCTGCCCAAGTGCTCATGGAATCCTGATCAAGAGTTATGGCACCAAATTCACATAGTGGCAGATAACTAATGTCTCATCTACATTCACTCAGACTCAGTTTAACGTAAAGTTATATAAATATAAGTTGAAGTTCAGTCTCAACTGATAAAATTTTTAAAACCCTGTAGGCTTTTCAGGACCAGTTCCATTCTCAGCAGAAGGTTGTTTTGCAGAACTATACTTGCAAGGTAATTAAGGTATTTAATTTTATACCATTGATATTATAAAAAATCTAAACTAACTTTGAACCTTATACTGCTATAATAAAAAATAATAACCAGTATAAGTTATAAAGAAAAATGGATTGCTGATAGCATGAATAAATCATGGTCAATCTTGATTAAAAATGTTGTGCCAGATTCACTAAGACATGAAGCAATGGATTTGTTCTGCTTACGAACTGGTCATGATTGCTTGTCAGGCCATTTAAATAAGGTATCTATATACTTATTGTCTTTACGACCCTTTGAGTCTAGCCATAGCCTCTCATTTGTTAGGAGTTTTTAGATCAAGCTAATGTAGTTTATTTCCCTACAGATGTTATGAATGTATGTAGTCAGCATACTGACCCAATGAGACATCTAGTAGACAACTAGGGTATTCATATTTAAAGAGAAAAATTATACGCTCAGACCGGGACTTGAACCCGGGACCCTTGGTTTTCTAGTCCAAGTGCTCTACCATTTGAGCTACCTGAGCAAGTACCGATCTAAACGCAAGTCTTTCTCTATATACGTTGAAATTCCCGCCCACCAAATGCTTTGAAGCCTTTGCTTCTATCTTTGCAAATGGCGGCTCCTATATTAAGAAGACATATTTGGGAATTATACATTACATTATAAATGCCAGTACGGCTTAGGGTATTACTTGGATGATGTAGCTCAGTAAGTTTTGCTTAAGAGTTCTATATACAGAACTTCAATTTGTGTGTGAAGTGAATATCATCTCACAAAATTATCTGTATTTCAAAGCTTTTGGAATCAACCTTTACCAAAATTGTACTGGGAAGCAAGAAGGAGAATGGAGATAATCCTAGACACCGGATATTAGACTACTACTACTACTACTACTACTACTACTACTATAGGGCATACCTTAGTGTAGTGGTTAAGGCACTACGCTACAAGCCGGAAGGTCGAGGGTTTGAGTCCCGGTGGGGGTCAGGATTTTTAAAACTGACCCAAACCTTCTGGCAGCACTCTAGCCCTGGGGTCGACTCAGCCTCTAACGGAAATGAGTACCAGACACTTGTTTTGGGGGTAAAGGTGGCCGTCATGCAGGGCTGACAACCCGGCTGATGTCAATTGCCGATTGTTCAGAAAAAGTGGGAGCTTTAAGGGCCTCCTGAGGCCTGTAGTGGGATTACTTTACTTTACTACTACTATAAGATATGTAAGTCTCATGCCCTTTCTAGGCCTGTCGCGCCATGGAGTTTTAAGATATGTAACTGCCCAAACAAGAACACTTGCACCTTTACATAAATATCAATAATTGTATTTTTATCTAGTATACATAACTAACAAACTATTGCACATAAGGTTCATGGTTGTGCGGACATAACATCTCCATACATTCTTATCTTGAGCTGTTTTCCCTCCCTCAAATCACGGTTAATGTTAATCTCCCACCTTATTCTTGACCTACCTATTGAGAACTTTAGCTCATGTTTTACTATAAAAGGTATCCATACCCTACTCATACCTCATTTGAGCCATACATCCTGTACATTGTAGTCTATAAGACTTAACTGTTTTTGTTTCATCTAGTTTTCATTACCACGCAGCACTTATGTAATTTTTTACCATCCAATTTTACAAAAAAAATGACTAATTCTGTGGCACGACAGGCTTAGAAAGCCCTCGATATACCAGCCAGCTGCTGGCATCATATGAACTTGTGTTGATTAGAGGTGGATAATCATCAAGCTAGTATAGGGGTAACGTGTGGTCACAAGAAAATAAAATAATATATATCCATATAATGATAACTCTAAACAGAAGCAACATCTGAATAGATTGCTAATTACTGGCTACCAGATGATTTTACGTAGAATCACCCGATTAGTACAACACAATTTCTGAATATTAATTTTTGTAACAGGATTTTTACTATTTTTCATATCAAATCACTGTTGGTGCTCAATTTTGAGGACCATATATTCTGTAATTATAAAATAATGATTAATATGGAATAAAAAGAGGTGAGAGAATGACTTACCTGATGAGGTTGCCAACACTGTTGTAGTTGTGTGCTTGCAACAATTGCTGCACCGTCAGCTCAACGTTGGATGCGAGCTCTTCATATTGTTCCACGTTTGGCACACATAGTGCCGTTTTTGGGCTATCCCATGAGGGAAGAGGCAATGGGTGGCCCTCAGGCCACTCAGCCCTCCCCGTTAGCTGTTCCCATTGTTCAGTCTCGAGTCAACTCGGCCATTCATTTCCCCAGCGGCCAACCGTTGGCACGTAACCAGACTCATCCCTGCAGCTGCTGATAGGCTCTACAGGGGGATCCGTTAATAAGAGACTCTTCTCACGCTCTGAAACATAAATCCATTGATATAAACTACAATGTATTTCAAAGTGTTCGCTTAAAATTATAACAATATGTTCTGATATATTTATGTATGTAGCAGAGATTGCGACAATTTAAGCTATTGAGAGAAGATGGTTGTGAAAAGGGATAAAAGTTAACTCATAATAAAAAAAATTACGAGTATATCTCTCATTTTAATTAATATCATTATTACAATTTGTGTGTTATTAAGGGTACATTCAGCTTTACAAAAAATATACATACACACACAGAGTAGAAGTATACTGTAAGTGCAGAGATTGTAAGTATGCATTCTTGTGGTAAATGCAATCAAAATGTCTTATACATTTTGGGCTGCAAATCTACAGTTTTCTCAGAAAAAAATTCTTACAGAATTATTTTATAATGATGGTGAGTATAAGTTTCACACGGTACATAGAAGATGTGAAATAAAATAGTTTCTTTTAATTTAATTTGTGCCAAAACAAACTATTGGTTTAAAAAAAAATCAAAGGAAAAAATTGTTCCATTTTACATCTCCTATATATTGTGCATGTGGGATATAATTGAATTTTTTATGTGAACTACTCATGAAAATATGGTTTTTGAAGGACTATTTTACCGAATGTTGGCCTAAGTGGTCTTGTGGTTTTATTCCTTGCTGCTTTTCCCAAGGTATTGTGGATTGAAACCCGGTTGGATTAATGAATTTTTGGGATGACAAAATCCAAAGGAAAAGTCCTCTGGAAGGGACTTTAAGCCATGGTCTGGAGTCTGAAGTATTTTGGACTCATAAAATAACTCAAGCTTACATAGTGTCGCTGAGCAAAATTTAATCTATCTTCACTATCCGAGTAATACCTTAGTATCCTATTTGAGGTTATGTACTATCCATATGTCACTGACATCTATAGGGAAATAAGCATAACTAAACTAGTCTGGTTAAGAAACTCCATAATAGGGGAGAACCCATGTCCCAAGCAGGACAAATAGGGATCAATCAATCAGAATAAATAATCTATATATTAATACATGAAGAAAAAACTATGTACCCCTTTTTAAGCTCATTATGGACACGGAGGAGTGTGATATTTGGCATAATTAAAGTTCATATAGAGGAGTAGTGCAGAAAAATAAAATTTATATATAATGTGTTACAAATAAATTAAATTAAACAAAATTAATTAAATTGTCTCTACGGAATTTACGTATAGTACTCAATTATTTGTGTACTCATTCATTTGTTTATGTTCATACTGAAAGTGCATTGTTGCAAAAAGAAAATTTTGCAGCAGCAGTGTGAATTGACTTAATATCGTGTATTTATTATTAATGGTTTAAAAAAAGTGAGTACATTTTATTATTTAAATTTAAATTAAACCCTGTCTAATCTTGATTTCAATAATTTCATTACAATTTTTATTATCTACATATTCCCCATCTACTTCCATTATGCTTCAACATAGAACATTGATGGGTCGGAGTAAGGTACAAAGAAGTAGGGATTATATATTCCCATACACATAATAATAGGCCAAATGCAAATTTAAATAGTATAAATAGTATACAAATGTCAATTGACGCGTTATTGTTTTTTAATAGCCAAGCTATACTACATATTTCATTCATATTTTTAAAATAAATTGAAAATTAATGCACAATGACGTATTTGTGACAAACTTTAAAATTTAATGAATTGTGGTCAAATTTTGACGGCTGGGCAACCACTAGTTTTAATGAATCTGTTATAGTGAGTAAAGTGCCCTGGCATGAACAAAGCCATGTTAGGGATTTATGGCACAAAGAATCCAAGCATGTTAAGTGACTGCTCTAAGCAATATTTGTTGTCCCTTTGAAACCCAAAGTTCTGAAGTTATAACTAGAGTTATTAAAGAATGCCTTTAAATAAAATGTTATATTCTCTGAAAAAAATATTTATACCTAAATAGCAACATATGTGAATGAAAACCTGGGACATTGACACTAGAACCAACAAACTATGTGAGCTATTGCCAGTTGTTACAAATAGATTGGCATATTGCCATCTGTTGCTCAACTTATTCCTCCTTGGTTAATAACATTGTCCTTCATCATCCACATGTATACTTCAGGTGGCTCATCTTAGGTGCAGGTGCACAGCTGGAAATCTGTGATTCAAATCCCAATGTTGGTTGAAATTTTCCTTTTAGAATGTTTAAACTAGGTGAACTCCATGTAAAATTGACATAACACACAAAAATTTAAGTTTCTTCCCTGCTTCCCAAAATGGTATAAGGACCATTAAAAATATTTTCAAGTGCCCACATCCCAAAATATTGTAAATATGAACAAACTCATAAGTAACAAAGAAACTGTATGAACTTCCCCTTCTACGGTGGAATTTGTGATACAGGATGTTTCACAACTAATTGCATTGTAAATTCAAATTATATACGTTTATAGTATCCTTGCACAAAACTATGTATATGGCTGTATAAGGAGAACAAGAAATTGATTGAACATGTAATTTAATAAGGCATAAAGAAGCAAACTAGACCACAGGTGGTCTAGTGGGTTATGTTCCTTACCTCTCTAGTCCTGGCTGGAGTCAATGGATTTTTAGGATATAAAAATCCAAGGCACAAACCTCCAGGAGGGACTTTAAGCTGTGGGTATGAATCTGAAGATTTTCAGGCTCGTAAAAGAACTACAAGTCTGAATAAAAAACCTCTGAGCAAAATTTAACCAACCTTCCTCCATCGAAGTAATACCCTAGTTCACTACTAGATGCCTCATGTGATGTACTAACCACACCACATATCACTCGTGCAGGTGAATAAGCATAAGCAAATTAGCGTGGGAGCACCCATGTCTCCAACTGGGACATATGGTGTATAGGCCTATACATATGCATAGATACAAACTGGAACATTCTAACTACAAGTGCAGGTACATTGACTATGGGGTAAATAGCAATAACTATTGAATATATGTGAGAAATAACACTATGAGGTTTATTTTAATTATATTTTGAGTAGTGTTGACTCATAATTATGAGTTGAGTCAAAATAACACAACTCAAAATGTAATTAGCAATAACTAATCCTGTAACCTGGGTCACCTATACTCCATCCACCCTCCTTTAAACATAATTGCTTTTCCTCTCTTGGGATGGTCTTTCTTTCCTTCCTTAGAAAAAACAGCCTTATCACGAGGTTCTTTTCTTTTCTTCATTATTTTATTTTATATGACTCAATGTTTTAAAAAGAATGATAGCGCTCTAACATCGCGTACCTACTTTTGATGACCCTATAGATAATATATATTATATATATATAGGGAATGTAATTACAAGGAGAAGATTTAGGAATTTAAATAGAATTGCTTATAAGTCCAACGCGCTGTCGGTCTCGAGGTAAGCGTTGCTGCTCTGTCATGCAGCGTGGCCCGAGGTTCTTGATCCCCGGTCGGGGCAGTTTTTCGGGGTGAGATTTTTATCAGGGGTTTTCCTCACCTGTAAGACAAATGTCAGGAAAACTTTAAGACCCAAATGGTCCCCGAAATCATAAGGCCATCATCATCATCATCATCTTTCACCAGTGTGGAAAGCAACGGGAAGCTACCACCTACAATTCCCTAGTAAAGCTGCAAGCATAGCATGAAAATGCTATGATTGCAGTGAAGGACCTGCCTTCGGGCAGAATTACTATGGATGGATGGAATGTTTTAAATACAGAACAGCTTTTTACTTTAAACTGAATGCATACTACTGTAAAAGTGAATACTACAGAAATTAAAAGTTTTATTAAATCCAAAGAAATCCTATAAAGCTATCCGGTTTTATGTTGAGGTATGGTTAGGAAATATTCTAAGAATACTACAATGACTTTTGTTCACCCCCTCCCTAAACCTAAAGTCAACAACTTTCATCACTAGTAGGGTAATCATGATTTCAAATGTGAAACTTTGTTTTTTAAAACTTCTTGAAATTGGAGGCCCTCATACAAAAAATTAAGGTCATAGCACATCTAGTAATCTGTTTTAAAAGTCAATATTTTAACGCTACTCACCATACTTTTTAAATACAGTATATAATTGCTTTAGATTAAAAGTAGGAGGTATATCTCAAAATAAATTTATTTATGTGGCTGATATTTGAAATAATTTGTGTTGACGTTTATATCTACAAAGGGTCTTACCGAATACTTTATTAATTTAACTTCTTAAATAAAATCAACCAATCATTACATGATTTTTTATCATTGGATTTGGTTGTTTGGTCATCATATGTTTATGTGATATAGCAAGAGGTATCTTAAAATTTGAATTAATTGACAATAATTTGTTGGACATCCTGCCAATATGTCCATATGGATTCCATTATTAACAAAATATATAAAATTTATTTTTTTTATTAAGGACTATTCAAATGTTTTATGACATAAACAAAGTTGAATTTACAAATTTGTACTATGATTTATATTAATTCGATTAAAATATCATAAAACCTATTACTATGCCATTATTTTTAGTTAATAAATTTTGCAATGGTCGGTAAATTAAAACATCTTTTTACTAGTAAAATAAAGGTACGTACACACTTGCGCGCGCGCGGCGCGCGCGCACCATGTTCGTCAGATTTGGACGGGGTTTTAAGGTGCGCGCGAACGGCGCGCGCGTCTCTCACCACGATCCACTCATTGTCGGTTTTTTCCACGAACACTTTGATGGTTCGCTGTTTAGATTTGGACGGGTACCTGAGAGGTTCGTTGTTTTCGGTGCGCACCTATTATTTGAGTATGGAGTGGTCAGAGGAAAACATGTTAAAACTTATTGATATTTATAGAAGCAAGCAATTATTGTGGGATCCTCAACATAAGGATCATTTTTAAAAATCATTGAAAGGAGATGCCTGTTTTTTTTTTTTCAATGTTATGTGTTTTTTTTCATGTGTACTGTAATTGTATGAATAAATTAGAATTATTTAGAAAACATTATTTATTTAAGACGTTCATTTCATAATATTATGCATGAAGTATCACAAAACAATACAATATATAAACACATTTATTACTAATTATTTATTTATTTCTTCAAAGACTCCAAAGAGCAAGATTGCTCATGTTAAGGGGCAATATACAAAAAATAATGGCCATAAAACAATTAACAATAAAAACAAGAAAACAAATTCAGGCATAAGTTTAAGTAATACAAACTACTATAGATGCACAATATATATACACATATAAATACAATATTTAAACAGGATAATATTAATAATAATAAAATTAACAAAATTAACTAAGAAAGCAATGAGAAAAAATATTTTTAATACAATTAGAAAAATGTTTAACATTCGTGAAATGTTGATATTCAATAGGTAAGTTATTGTAATGGTTGATTAATGCATAACGAATCCCTTTTATACCTTTTTTTTTTGAGAAACTAGTATCTTTGTGCAATAAAGTACAACCTCTAGTATAATAATCATGTACATCTTTATTAAAAATTAAGGCCATGTTATGGTGAGATAGATTCTTAATAATTTTAAACATATATATACAAATCATATATTTTTTAAATTCCTTTAATGCTATAATATTTGAAAAAGTATAAATAAAGTTATAAGATGTAATAAGTAATAAGCGTGACCAGACGTCCCGATTTTGGCGGGACAGTCCCGATTTTTAACAATTTGTCCCGCGTCCCGCGGCATTTTAAAAAAAAGTCCCTATTTTTGGGAAAGAATGCAGGACAAGCGGGAGAACGGAAAGGGAATAGACATGGTTGGTTACACCTGCTCTGCAAAATGTCTACTGAAGGTTTGTGGGTTTCCTATGGATCGCAGGAGGTTCGTTGAAATTAATCATTTCGACGAACATAACACGCGCCGCGCGCGCGCCGTTCGTGTTCGCGGCGCGCATATGTGTACGTACCTTAATGGAATTTACATGCAATAGAATAAAACAAAACATAAACTAATGTTACGTACACTAACACTAAATATGGTTTTGAATTAGTTTCAAATGTTGGTAACAGCAATGTGAGCCGCCTAGCGGATGTAACATGAAGCATTTGCGCACCTGTAGAACTCGATGTACAATATTCGCGTAATTTAGAAATATTTAAAAATCATAAGAAATGTTTATAAAATGGTTCCAAAATGTTTGAAATAGTACCAAATGTTATTATAAATGGTTGAAGTGTTTAGTGCATCAGTGGCATAAGAATATTACACGGAAAATTGTGTGCGACGGTTTATACACCACAGCCAATTTTGAATTAAATATAGTCTAGTTGGGTGGTCTGTTATAATAATTTTATCGTGCACGGTAATAATGCTAACTCAAGACCACAATGATTGAATTTGAACATATACAGAGTGGTAGTAATATTTGTAGATTTTAAGATTAAAGTAATGTACCAATAAATTTCTGTATAAAATATTTTGTCAGAGAAAACAATAGTTGTCATCAGCAAGCAGATTACCAGTCCTATGCGCCCCCTTTAGATAGATCAACCAATTCAGAAAGCATTGAAAACATGTGAAAACTATTCTAAAAGTATTTAATGCAAGTGTGAATTTATTTTAATGTTTAATGCATGCTATTTTTAAACTTCTATAATATGTTTCTTACAAATGAATAAGACTTTTTCTTATGTATATTTTCGTAATTATATCTTCAAATTAAATGGGGAAAATCATCCAGGTCCTTTTTTTATTCCAGCTCAAGCCCTGATTTAAGGCATTTATGAATCATGTTGTGTTAATAAAAGTTTAAATTATGCCTGTATTGCAGGTTAGATTTTAAACTGAGGTAAAGATATCTTCCAGTCATTATTTTACGTATTGAATATTGAATTTTATTTTATTCTCCAGTCAACTTTTTAATGTATTTGATCAATTTCGAAAATCAGTTGTCTCTATCACTTTGTTCTTGAGGCAATCCTCTAATGAGGAAAGATGTATATAATAAAAAATAGGTACATGTTTATGATATCATAGATCTACTTGCTTTCAAATTTATAATACCATAGGCCTACTTGCTTTCAAGTTAATTTTTCTTTGAATTATGTTAAAACTTCCAGGTATATGTTGAATTTTATTATTGGATTTCTTCCTCAACTATTCTGGAATTTTCAGTCCAAAGTCATTCTTTTAAATATATAGGCCTACTCTAAATAATTATTAAGTCTTATGTCCCCGTTCCAGTTATATATCGACGGTAGGCAATGAAAACCTCGTAACTCCATCAGTCATTGAAAACCACATAACTCCAGTAGTCAGCACAGAAATATGTGATGCATAGCCTGTTGAGAATATGGACTTGTATTTTATTGATAACTGACTTGTATTCTGTAGTAAAATATGTAGATACTATTGCTGTATCAATTTTCATAATTATTTGAAACAGTTATTTGTTTTTCCTGTAAAATTTACCAATATGGAGTTACGATATTTTCATTGCCCATCATCGATATAATCTTTAACGTGAATATTAGTCATGTGGAGATAGAAAAGGCAGACCATTTTATTTTTTTAAAAAGTAGTTTCTATAATAATGGATCATCTATATTTTTAAGTGCCTTAATTATTTTTGTTTTACACCAACATATTATGCTAGATTGTACGAGAAAAGTTTTATAGTGTATTTTAAGCAACGTGAGCGAGTAGACTTGATAAATGACGCATTCAAAGTAAATATAGGAATGTCAGTCATTTCGAAATCACCGCGTGTAGGAGGCCATATTTTGGTCACGTACCAATGTGCATACTGAAACCTTAACACATGTTATTAAAGTCACGAATAAAATTAATGAGAACTTCATCCTGAAACTGTGTAATAGTGTTAAAAGATCCTTACCCATACAACGGTAACCACCTATCAGTAGAAAGTGTCGACGCTCCTCACAGTTAGTCCTTGAGCACACTGCGAACTGAACTCAAAATGTCTGTAAAGTGCTTGTATTTATAGCTAGAAGGTCTGGCACCAACCAGTTCCAACACTCCCACTTCCCCTTATCCCCCCCTAACAAACTAGTTTTAACAACAATGCCACCTTAAGAGCATCTTGCCACCAGCTGACAATATAAACTTCCAAACACTTTCTCGGTGGTACACCAAAGGCGTCTCCTCAGTTCGAGCTGATCACGGCGACGCCGACGTCGTGACGTCATGATCAATAGTTGCCTTTTTCCAAACACGTGACCCCTCCCCACTCCTCAGATTTGACGTCATGCCACGAGGAAGTGTTAACACGTGACGACAGTTCGTGGAATGCAAATGAAATATGCTACAATTATTTGTACATGGTGTAAACTAGATTCTATAAACAAAATATTTAACATCACTATAACGAGAGAAAATATTTATTTGTTGGAGACTTGAACCCGGATCTTCAGTTCTTCCGACATTTATCTTAACCACTTACTTAAACAGCTTGGTTACCACTTACCAGTGCTTTATTTGGAGGGGACACCATATCCACAAATATTTGGGGTGAATTTATAATTTTATCATGAACAGGTTTATAGAATATTACATCTTCCTGACCAATGCTCTACATTCATGTCACCTTTTTCATTCATTGGTTTCGTTATGTACAGCAGTCTAGCTTTTTTATTACCTCTTGTTCCGACTAGAGTAAAATACAAAACTCTTCCTTTCATCGATCATTCGTTTTACATGTCCATGTCGTTACAAAATCTATAATTTAATTTTAATTACTCGTATGCTGCCCAATCACTTAATTTCTTATTCTGTTCATTTTGGAATGTTTGGCTGAAGGGTTGTAAGAAATCCATTTCTAAGACTAATAATTTTGACAGCAAATTTTGATTTAGTTTCAATATTTCTGCTCCATATAAAGCCAGACTTAGGACTACAGATTGATAAAATGTATTTATTTTAGTTTCTTCAAAAACAAATTCTTGTTCCATTTAGTGTAATTTACTGTAACAATATTTCCGGGCATGGTAACTAGGCCTACTAGTCCACTGGTAGAGGTCATAATGATAGTGATACAATATCAATATTATTTAAACATTTCTGTTGTAATAGATTAAAATATACCAATAAACTCTTGTTTTTATCAGAATGTTTGTAAATGTTATTGACACACGACTGATAAAGTTCATTAAAGATTTTATCTTTAAAATTACAGTTAATGAGAGAAGGTAAACAGAAAATACAATTTTAGGAGCTAATTTAAAAATAGAAAATACATTACGACACTTTTAAAAAATCCGACAGGCAAGAACTGCGTAAACTAAGCGAATTCCCCAGCAAGTCGAATTTTTTTATTGTCCCATTTTACTTGTTTACGGAATATATATTTATTTTATTATATTAGAGAAACTCATTTTTTGATGCCAGCATTGTTTAAAATGCCGGACTGCAGTGAAAACAAATGACGTATAACTATTATATAGTTGTATAATTTTTGTAGGCTAGAATTTGACTCAAATTTAAATATCTACTACTGATTCGTTTTTCCATTACGTTATTAAAAATGTTAAATAATTCAATGTATCGTATAGGATATATTCCCAAATTTAAGGATTAATTAAAATGTATGGTATATATTGCGAAGAATTAAACATGGCGGTTGCTAGAGCGAATTTTTAATTTCAGGTTAACCTTCGCTTTTAATGGTTGGATTTCACTGATTTTTGGAGACTACCTTCCTCGTTTTATATCAATAGCATATAGGCCTATTGAGTTTCGTTTAGAAACATCGAAAATTACGACCGATAGCTATATCGATTTTTAAAGTTTCGTTTCTGGTGTACTTAACTCAATGGTCTGATTTTACTGGTTAAAGAACTCGACCTTACTTTTTAAATTGATTACTATATACTAATTTTGGTTATGATTAAACAAAATTTTCGACCGCTAGAGCGTTAACTGACGCGCACGCGCGCGCACACACACACACACACACACACATATATATATAGATCATGGTCATTTCGGTATATACCAGATAGGATCGGTGAATATTTGTAATTTTTTTCAAACATATTTTCACGAGAACCACTTCAATAACTTCATTCTTTCGGAATTAGCTAAAATTAATTACTGCAAATATATGATAAACAACAACTTGAAAGAAGCAATTAAATATAAACCAAAATAGACTATCTATCTTCTAGTTTTTACAGCTGCTACCGTCTTCCCGTGCCAAACCTCCAAAGCCTACGATCTTGGGCATCTTCAATGCTTAGCCAGCCCTCTTGCTTGCATTACTGTCTTCATGTTTTCCTTCCATGTTAACTTTGGTCTACCTCTTTTCTTCTTTCTGGTCGTTTGCCATTGATATAGTTGCTTCGGCCATCGCTCATCTTCCATTCTTAAAATATGTCCTAACCACTTAGATTCCTTCTCCTCAATTCTTTCAATTATGCTTTCTTCTGCTTCCATTATGTTTCTAATTTCGTTATTTGTAACATGTTCTAATTTTGACTTTTTGGCAAAATAGACTACATGATTTAAAAATGAATACAATATTGTTTTATTAAATCTGTGTTTAATTTGCTTAGTTCGCGATTGTATCTGTTTAATTCAGTAGGGATATATAATTTGGGTCCCAAATATCTTCTTCACCATCGTAATTTAACCTCTGACCTAATATATACATTTAAATGACCCATGCCAACATATACCTTTCAATGGCACGCGTCCGAAGAACACATCCTGTTGTCAGTTTTCCTCTCCCCCTTACCCTATTAACATTTGGTGATGAAAAACTGACAACACTGCTGCTAGTGAGAGAGGTGAGCACAGCTGTCTCTTTCTAAAAATTTCTCGTAAAGTTAAACCAAAGAGACTATAAAACATTTGCTCACACATTCATTCTGTACATGGCGAAAGAAAATGATAATGAAGTGTACGATGGCTAGATGATGTCCGGGGACTATTTGTGCCTTAAACTTTCCTGATATATGCCTTTACAGGTGAGGAAAAACCTTGAAAAAAATTCACACAGGAAACTTGTCCCGACTGGGAATCGATTCCAGGCCCTCTGCGTACGAGGTATACCGACGCTACCCCGAGACCACAAAGTTGGAGATGTCCTAAATATCTAATATGTTTAAATCAAACAGTTATTGAAGAATTTAGAGGTACACGTAACAAGAAAATGGTATTTTGTCTATTAAAAGATCAAGTTCTCGTTTTCAAGCTACTAATTTTGACATACATAGAAACTCTTGCCGACTCTTAAATATTATATTTCGTTCTTGCAATTTTCTTTCGAAATCAATAAGCTATGAATAGAGTATGAGTAAAGAGATCCTGGAAACTTAAAATGCCATAATGGAATTTGTATAATTGGAAATTCCATCGTCCTGAGCCAGCCACTTCCTAACTCTCAAAGCTGTATGTAATACTGTGTCAACACACGACGAACAATAATTCTTTAGCACCTGGGTCTATTATGGATTATCTATGACGCATCCATTTATACATAGTAAAGCCATCTCGTTGGACGCGTGATTGCCTCGACTAGGATCTCAGGTTCGAATACTGACAGTTTCGGAGGCCTGTTAGTTGTGTGCCACACCGGGATTTTTGGTCTTTTTTGGGAATATCCCATTTTGCGAATTTCATCCAACCAACCACTCTTCATTCCTCTACCCTTCGCCATATATCTCTTAATCTCCGTTCATATATTTCATATCGCCTTTTATCACATTTCACGTTAGGTAAAAATATTGCCAGGTTTAGAAAATACGGGTATTTAAAATGTATGTTTATGGTGATCTAAAATGGTAACACTCATAAACTTTCTCAAGACTCCGAGCCTGTGTGCCAACCTAGGGCAGAATAGGTTCAAAGCGAGGCCTCCTTCTCGAGGCCTTGGCCCAGCCCAAATAAATGGCGGTATGAGTCATGTGAGTGAACACCATGAGAGACTACATATGAACATAGAGTAGTTTTCATATGATTCATTCCATAAAGTAAAGATGGGGTAATACAGTGAGCCAAAAATAAGGTTGCCGTGTTAGGGTCTTAAAAGACCTGAACCAAGCTCTACTAATCTAATCTATACAACGTAATTAGTATCGAGAAATTAAGGATTTCATTAACATTTCACAGGACCTGATAGGATGATTTAACACTGGGTTGTGTAAAGATAAAACAATGGAAAATTACGCACATCATCTCATTAAGAATAGATAATAAAATGCCTTAATATTAATTTTACTTAAGCATAGCAGTTATAAAAGGCATACAGTATCTTAGGTTGTCATAAGACTAAACTTTTTTACAATTCACGGAAGCTTATAGATGTAAGTCCATAGATTACAAATAAAATAATAAATTATAAACTAAATGACTAGTCTACTGCACTTGACGCTGAAGTATGGTAAAATTCCATCTTGCAACGGCTGCGTAACTAAGTGGATTTTGCTGGTTTACGGAATACATATTTGTTAAGTAAATTGTATGTTTTCAATTACATTGCGAAAAAACAAACATGGCGGCTGCTAGAATGATTTTTTAAAATTAAAGTTTTCATGTAAAACCCGCATACCTAATTGTTGGATTTCGTTGATTTTTGTAGAATACCTTCCTCGTTTTATATCAAAGGCATATGTCGAGTTTCGTTGCGAAAGACCGAAAACTGTGGCAGCCAGAGCGATGTTTCAATTTTCGCTTCAAAGGAACACCCACTTCTAATTATCCAGTTTTGCTCGTTAACTATACTGACCTTACTTTTCTTGATTGATTGCTATATGTCGGGTTGATTTCGAAAAAAAAAACAAAATTGCGGCCGCTGGAGCGATAAGACATTCATATGTGTATATGTATGTAGCATATATATATATATATATACATATACATATACATATATATATATATATATTATATAAAAATTTCGTGTCACGTTGTTTGTCCCACGATGGTATCCTAAACTACTGAACCGATTTTAATAAAATTTTGCACACTGTGTGCAGTTTGATCCAACTTGAGACATAGGGTAGTTTATAACTAAATTTATAGTCGCATTCTTTTTTTATTGCAAATTATTTGTTTATTACTTAACAAAGAGTTATAATTATCTGTGAGTTCCATACGATTCTAACAGATAGTGGTGTAAGGTAATTTGGTAAGGTGATTGGTATATTATTTAACAAAGAGAGATCGAGGTGGCTGTGCTTTTTGTTGCAACCGCGAATTTCAATTGAATTACAAATATTGATTTCATAATTTAAGTGTGTTCGGTGTTTATTTTATTTTCAATATATTGATCCATCCATCCATAGTAATCTGCCCGAGGGCAGGTCCTTCACTGCAATCATAGCATTTTCATGCTATGTTTGCAGCTTTACTAGGGAATTGTAGGTGTGGTAGCTTCCCGTTGCTTTCCACACCGATGAAGGATGATGATGATGATGATAATGAGAAGGATGATGATGGTGATGATGGCCATATAATTTCGGGGACCGTTTGGGCCTTAAAGTTTTCCTGACATTTGTCTTACAGGTGAGGAAAAACCCCGATAAAAACCTCACCCAGAAAAACTGCCCCGACCGGGGATCGAACCCGGGCCCGCTGCGTGACAAGGCAGCACCTTACCTCGAGACCACAGCGGTGGACAATATATTGATAATAATACTAATTTCGTACGGAAGTATTAGCTTTAAGTAATCTGGCTGAAAGAGAGCAACTTAATTTAAATTTAACTGGACCGAGAAGGGACATTGAACAATATGGCGAATCAGTTCTAGAGAATAACGAATAGGCCTACCTTAGCCACAGCAACGCGTGGCCGGGACTTCTATATATATATAAAAAACAAAGTCGGATTAGTTACACTATTTATAACTCAAGAACGGCTGGACCGATTTTTATGATCTTTGATTTGTTGGATTTATTTCCGCCCCGAATAGCAGAATAACTATTAAAACATCGGAAAAATTAACGTCAAAATATTTAAAGGCGATACGAAGTTCGCCGGGCCAGCTAGTATATATATATATGTACTGTATATACATACATACATACATACATACATACATACATACATACATACATACATACATACATACATAATATAGTTGTCATTTAGAGTGTCTATTAAGTAGGGCCGATAAAGATTTGTAATTTTTCCAAAAAAATTTTCATGGGCACAATCTCAATAGGTAATTCCTTCGAAATTCGCTAAATACCAATTAATTTTATCACCAAGAAGATCATTAGTTTATTAAAACCAATTAAAGAAACAAACTTTTTGTTGGCTTATGTAAGTAGACATATACGAGTATATGGGTGTACGTAAACATGTATAAGTACCGGTATGTAAAGATAAAGTGATTCCGCCATAGGTCTTAGGAGTCCCTTGGAAGAGGGAGATTAAGGCTCCTACATTTCTAGGCACATCTTAGCCAGGTTTTCAGCCTTGCGTGACGGCCGGATTTACCACCAGAACAAGTGATCGATTCTCATTTTAGTTAGAGGCCGAGTCAACCCCATTGTTATAGTGTTGACAGAAGGTTTTAGATTAGTTTAAAATTCCTGACCTCACCGGGACTCGAAATCCCGATCTTCCAGCTTGTAGCCCATTGTCTTAACCAACTACACTACGGCCTGCCCAATATATATATATATATATATATATATATATGTAACTCACTAGAACTATCGAACACGTAGGCTCATATCCGCCATACTTCCCAATTCGAGATAATGTTTTTCAATCTTCCCTGTATAATTTACCTCCCCCAAATTATGGTTAATGCTATTCTCCAACCCCATTCTTGGCGCTTTCTCTCTTGCTTTTCTACGAGTTCACAAACAAATACACACACACACACACACACACACACACATACATACATACACGTACACAGTTCATGAGGATCAAACATTGAAAATCTGGCATGTCCACCTGTTGGTGAAAAAACGTTTCACATTTATTCTATTTTCTATCAAGTCTCATCTGGCTAATCACTTATTTTCAAGTTAAGTGTTGCACCAACTAACTCCAGAAATGACAGTTTAACGGCTACTTCTCTGTTGAAGATACTGTTAATACCAGTAATGTTTTTCCATAGTTCAGTTCCTAAGAAGCATAAAAGCGAGAATTCAGGTACGTAGTTTGAGGGTCGGCAACCGAAAGTGACCTGATTGCATTCAGAGTCAGTTGTCCGAAGCAAGGCATGATATTTTAGTGATTCAAATTATAATTTTTCTCTCTATATCCGTGAATGGCTATTCTTCCAGTTGTATTATATGGATGCGGAGCATGAACCCTTACTTTAAGGGAGGAGAAAATATTACGATTATGAGAATAAAGTTCGTAGGAAAATATTTTGGAACAAAGAGAGACGAACAGACGGGTTAATGAAGAAGACTACACAACAGTTAACTACATGATTATTGTGGGAAGTAGTTGTAATAAGAACAGTGAAGTCTCATAGAATGCGGCGGGCAGGGCATGCGGCACGAATGGGAAAAAAAGAGGGGTATGGAAATATTTTATAAGGAAACCAGAGGGAAATTACACAGTAAGTAGGCCAAGAATGAGGTGGAAGAATAATATTAACCCTGATTTGAGGGAGGTGAATTATACAGGGATGATTGGAAAACGTTCGTTCAGGATACGGATATAGGGAAAGCATATGTCCGCTCGGTCATGTACTTCGGGTTCGATAGTGCTACTGAATTAATTGATATTATAGGCCTACTGTTCGAAATTTCATGAGGAAATTTATATGCCAATAGGAACTGGAATAAAACTCCTGGCGCGACAGGCCTACAAGGCCCTTAGCCTACCAGCCGGCTGCTGGCCTCACATCCACATGTGTCAATCACAGAGGTAGATGATCAACAGCCAGTGTAGGGGTGACATGTGGTCAGCATGTCGAGTCCCCCAGCCGTTATAGCTGGTTTCCTCAACCTGGAGCCGCTACTTATTGTAGCTACCCAATTGCCTCACGATGCTGGGTGGGCACCGGTCCCATACTGGCCGAAATACCATGAGAAAATTTCTTCCCCCATGGAGACTCGAACCAGCGCAAGTCCCGTAGCTCTGCGCCAAGGCTTCCTACCTTAACCGCTCGGCTACGGCGCGGGACAGGAACTGGAATACTGAAATTAATAATTTTATTTTTATTTTTAAGCATAAAAAAGTACGCCTCGCAGGAACTGCATAAACTAAGCGAATTCCTCAGCAAATAGAATCTATGTTCCGATTTCGCTGGTTTATGGAATATAGCTATATTCCTTTTATTAAATTGGAGAAATGTGACATTTTTAAATATCTTGGGTCAATAATTTATTACATGGTAGGTAGGCCTACATGTGAAAGAGATGTACAAACTAAAATTGTAGTGGCAAAAAATGCAACTAAGACATTACATGGAATAATTTGGAACAAAAATATTATAAAGGGAACTAAAATGAAAATGTATAAGAGTATAATACATAATATTTTGCCATAAGGAAGTAAAATTTGGTCTTTGACGGAATTACAAAGAATAAAATTAGAACAGTTGAATTTGATTATCTCAGAAGAAGCCTTCAAAAAAAAAAAAATAAAGACAGGATAAAATAAGAAATTAATTCTTTTGGAGAGAAATGAATGTCACCACATTTGTTGTTAAGAGGATTGAAAATCAAACTCTTAAATGATATGGTAATTTACAGAGAATAGAAGATGGAAGATGACCAAAAAATATATAGGCCTACCAATGATCACCCCTGGAAGAAATAAACGTGGCAGACCAAGATTCAAATGGAAAACTTATGTCAGAACTATAATGGATGATAGGAATTTGGAAGAAGGAGGTTGGAATGACAGAAATAAATGGACACTGAATACGGCAAACCTATATTGGGAGAAAGTCGAAAAAGAAGAAGACATTGGAGAAATTCAGCTTCATGTGCTAACTTCTTTAAACGTGTCGGACTATTGAGAAAGCAAATCGATCGTAACCCTAGTTATTGTTTCTATAGAATTCCGAGGGAAATATAGGCTATTGCATTTTAAATCACCCTATGTTGAACAAATCTGATGCAATATATTTGTATAATTCATACTGTATATAATCAAGGACATCCGCTTAACTTGCGATAAATTTTGTAAAAGTAAACAGACATTTTTATGGAAAGGAAAATTTTCAAACACGCTAGTTATAGACCACATTGGACATGTGCTTGCCTAACATCGTGAGGAATTTGGGTAGTTACAATATGTAGCGGTTCCTATAGAGAAAACCAGCTATAACCTCTGAAAGACTCGATGTGCTGACCACAAGTCGTCCTTATAATCGTTGGATGATCGTTCATCTCTCTGATTAACACATGTTGATGTGAGGCCAGTATATGGTTGGTAAGGCATGGACCTTCTAGCCTATCGCGCCGTGGAGTTTAATGATGATATTTTTTTGTTCAATGCTACCATGCTGTCATTTCGACATTCTGGTATTCACTCCTGGCATGGCGTTATTGTAACCCACTTTTGAGATTGGGGCTCCTGGAAGGTGGAGTTACGCTGCCCCGATGATTTATATGAGAGGTAGTGATGATGCGCCAGGAGAGTCTTTAATCCTAAACTTAATGAATATGTTAATGATGATAATGATGATGTTCCGGGATCACAGTCTGAGCCTTAAAGTTTCCTGACATTTGTCTTACAGGTGAGGAAAAACTCGGAAAAAAAAACATCATCCAGAAAACTTGTCCCGATCGGGGATCGAACCCGGGCCTGCTGCATTACAAGGCAGCATGCTACCTCGAGACTACAGCAGTGGACATAATATATATAAGTAACAATACTGATATAATAATAATTTATTTCTTTACAGATTTTCAATGTTTACACATCTTCTGTGATTATTTGTTTTATTTTTCTTCTCCACTCATCCCTCTCCATGCCCTCCAGTCCTCTTGTTCTCATTCCACTTCTTATTTCTTGAATCCATGAGTTTTGAGGTCTCCTTTCTTTCTTCTTCTAGGCGGATACTATTCCAATATTTTTCTAGGTAACCTTTCTTTTAGCATTCGTCGTACGTGCCCATACAAATTTAATTGCTTATATCTTATATAATCTACTATTGAATATTTATGTTCATTTTTCTCGTATGGCTTTATTTCTTTCCATTTTTAACATCTCGCTACATTCCTCAAGAAATCCACTTCCATCTACATAAGTTTTTGTTGAATTTCCATTCTTCAGCTCCATATATGACAATAGTACTCAATATTGAATTATATATTTGTAACTTATTTTTCCTCGTTATACATCTGTTCCATAGGACACCATTTAAAATTGCTTCAGTTTCTGGTTTAAATTCCATGTAATTTTTTTTTACTAAATTTATTTTCAAACCCTAACAACAACAATAATAATAATAATAATAATAATAATAATAATAATAATAATAATAATAATAATAATAATAATAATAATAATAATAATAATAATCAACAACAAGGATTAGGCCCAATGGCCTGTTCCGATAATAATAATAATAATAATAATAATAATTATTATTATTATTATTATTATGTCCACCGCTGTGGTCTCGTGGTAGCGTGCTGCCTTGCCACGCAGCGGGCCCGGGTTCGATCCCCGGTAGGGGCAGTTTTTCTGGGTGAGGTTTTTATCGGGGTTTTTCCTCACCTGTAAGACAAATGTCAGGAAAACTTTAAGGCCCAAATGGCCATCGTTATCATCATCATCCTTATTATTATCATCATCATCATCATCATCTTCCTTCACCGGTGTGGAAAGCAACGGGAAGCTACCACACCTTCATTTCCCTAGTAAAGCTGCAAGCATAGCATGTAAATGCTATGATTGCAGTGAAGGACCTGCCTTCGGGCAGAATTACTATGGATGGATTATTATTATATATAGAAACAATTGGCTAGCCCATATTCAGCGCATGGATCGTCACAGAATACCAAAACAAATTCTTCACTACATTCCTCGAGGCAGAAGATCTGTGGGTCGACCTTTTCGGAGATGGCGGGAGACCGTAACGGGCCACTGGGCCTAATACTTGAAAGGACGATGATGATGATTAGAGCGAGGATTTATATGAAGAAAATTTTACCAAAATATGAAATCAAAATAAGAAAATATGAAAAATATGAAAATTGTAACACGAAAATATTATGAAGCTATTATTTATTAACGTTATTACATATATTTTCATATACATACATTCGGTATAATATATAGGATCCAACAGCATGTAAATGAGACAAGTAGACCTTATTTGTGGTTCAAAAAGTCAAGATATTCAGTATATTTCTTATTTTAATTAGCTTTTCATTAATTCCATGCCCGTAGAAAGATCATGCTTACGATTTGAAACATTGTTAATAAATAGATAATGTCTACTGGAATATATATATATAAAACACAATCCAACAATCCATTAATTTATTAATTGATATTTAATTATGAATTTCAAAATCCAAGGAACAAAACATAGCAACCAAAACAAACAAACAGACTTGCATGAAATATAGCACTAAAAATTTAGATTAGGTACAATTTGGCATGATTACTATTCTCATTGCATAAAGATATCAAACTCCAGTAATTTTTTTATTATTAATTTAACATTTCAAATATAATTTATCTTCCAGTAATTGTATATGTAGCAATAACCTTAAATTAGTTGTTGGTATTGATATACGTATATAAAAAAGAATTAATTATTTATTCAATTATATTTAATTATGAAATCCAAGAAACAATACATAACCAAAACAGAAAGCTTTCCATGAAATATAGGACTGACAAAATTGAGACTATATACAGTTTGGTATGGTAGTATTACATTGCATAAATATACTGAGCTTCAATATATGTAAAAGTGATCCCACTACAGGCCTCAGGAGGCCCTTGGGGTAGTAGGAGGTTAAGGCTCCCACTTTTCTTGACAATCGGCACTTGATGTCAGCCGGGTTGTCAGCCCTGCGTGACGGCCGCCTTTACCCCAGAACAAGCGTCTGGTACTCGTTTCCATTAGAGGCTGAGTCGACCCCAGGGCCATAGTGCCGCCAGAAGGTTTTGGTCAGTTTAAAAATCCTGACCCCACCGGGACTTGAACCCTCGACCTTCCGACTTGTAGCGCAGTGCCTTAACCACTACGCTACGGCGTATGTACATGTAACAATAACATTAAATTTAATTATAATTGAGTTGTGGTTTTTTATTTTTGGTATTTGCTGATACCTATAAAAATCGAGTTATAGGAACAATTTAATTTTGACACAAGAGATTGCAATTTATAAAATGTAGGCTAAGAAAGAACATTATTTAGTTATTTTAAATATATTTCAAATATAAAATGAACATACCTCTTTACTACAGTAAGTGCAAAACACTATTTCACCATCCCTGGTGTAGCATTTAAATGCTGAAATCCAATCACGAACTCCAGTTTTTGGCATCTTGTTTTTCACTAGTAACAACAAGAAGTATGTCTGTACACAAGCAAAGTGAAGAAATTGCCTAGGTAAGAGTGGGTGGTCACTAATCTGCTATTGTCCTTAAACTTATCAATCTGTCATCAGTTCATCATGTTCTCGTTCCAGCGGGCCAAGTTACGGTTAAACCCCATCCATCTCTTGACTCATCTTGCTGTTATTGCCGGTTAACGGTATTTGTTTTGTTCAGAAAGGAATTCTGGAGAATTTCCACTTGTCTACGATTTACAATGTCAAAGACTTACAGAGGTACAGTCACTTCAAAAAATATTTTAACAAATTCCTAGAAGTGTTATTGGAAAAAAAAATATATATATTTTTTTAAATATTGAAAATATGAAGCAATATGAAATATTTGCTAAAATATGAACTTTTTGTCAAAATATTATGAAATATGATTTTTTTGGTCCCATTCAATTCTACACTTCATAAAACGTGAAGATACTTTGTCGCAATGCTCTCCGACTTATAGTTTAAAACATGAAATTTCATAAAATTCCGCGCTCTAATGATGATGATAATAATAATAGATTTTTTACATCTACGTTTCGTATTTGAATATTGTGACCATCTTTGTGTTCTAATATTTATTTAGCGTGCCTAACTATCATCTCTAGGGTTTTGCGTGCGATTCCAGACTGAACCATATAGCCTACATTTTTTGAAAATAGGGTCTTGAACGAGGTCCACTCAGCATTGTGAGAATAACTGTATATCTACTTTAATTGAGAATAGCGAAATCCGGTTAAAAAAATTGAAACAGTGGTTGAAGTATTATGTACGCTAATCAAGTGATTCTCTGAACTATCGTCTGTTATCACTAGGAGAATTTGACCTAATATTGACATAACACATGAAAATGCTTCCCAAAGTGGTATATAGACTATTAAAAATATTTTCAAGTACCTACATTCCAAATATTGTGGAATATGAGCAAACTCACAAGTAACGAATTGTTACTTATTTTAATTAAAACTCTTACACCATGCAGAAGCGTTAGATATTACATCAGTTGCCCTTATTTTGTATAATTAGCGATTACAGTTTATTAGAACATAAAAATCAAAACATTTGTTTTGTAACTCCTCCTATATAGGGCCTATATATATAGACCTACAAAATTCATAATTACTGTTGAAATAACATTTAAAAAAACTTCACGGAGATTATTATTTTCTCTCATTTTGAAAACATGTCATTGTACAGTTACGCCAGGTACCGCTATAAAACTGTACATTTTATGTACAATACTTTGTATTAAAGATAGAAACTCCATATTTTGTGTTAAAGACATTGAAAAATATATATAAATGTTTAGAAGAGAAAAAGTAGTGTCCTTCTAGCCGATTCCGATTGCGGGTCTTTCCACTTTTCAGCGGTTGCCTTTTTACCAGCCGGCTGCTGGCCCTTCACATCCACATGTGTCAATCACAGAGGTAGATGATCAACAGCCAGTGTAGGGGTGACATGTGGTTAGCATGTCGAGTCCCCCAGCCGTTATAGCTGGTTCCTCAACCTGGAGCCGCTACTTATTGTAGCTACCCAATTGCCTCACGATGCTGGGTGGGCACCGGTCCCATACTGGCCGAAATACCATGAGAAAATTTCTTCCCCCATGGAGACTCGAACCAGCGCAAGTCCCGTAGCTCTGCGCCAAGGCTTCCTGCCTTAACTGCTCGGCTGAAAGCTAAATAAAATCATCATCATCCTTCACGGATTAGCTCTTTGCCTGTTCCGATCTCACATCTGTTCAGTCCAGCACTTTCTTGGTCTTCCCACTCATCTTTGTCCTCCAGGATTATACAAATATAAGTATTAATTAAAATGTAATTTTATTGAAATTATTAGTTAGGTCAGTTATCATGGAATTCACCAATGTAAAATGACAGCAACCATTTCAGTTGGTCTTAGGTCTTCCAAGCTGTCATTCCATGGATTTATTTTATTTTTATTGGAAAATTGTACAGCCCTACTTGGCCAGTGTCCATGCTGAAAGAGGTCGTGATGATAAAACACTACGCTGACATGCAGTCTCTCATCAACTGCCATGCGATTATGAATTAGTGAAATACTGTCCTTTAGTTGTTGCGCAATCATATCGAGCTGGTAAACATCATTAAGGAATTGTTTTTCTGTCTCGCTTTTAATTGGCTCATTATTCTATATTTAAAACCTGGACATTCCTTTCTCTCTCTCTCTCTCTCTCTCTCTCTCTCTCTCTCTCTCTCTCTCTCTCTCTCTCTCTCTCTCTGCCTTGGTTCAACCACTCCCTTTGTAAATACTTTTACGTGCCCCTACTTCACCCAGGCCTTGCAGGGACACGACTTGTCCCAAAGGATTTGAAACTCTGGATAGCAACTTAATTTTTTCATAAGTAATGCCGCGAGTGATTTCCAAATTATCGATACATTTATCTAGAGAATTTGGAAATCAAGAGTGGCATTTGTTAGGGCTATTTAGCGAATAAAATTAAGCTGTTTACTCACAAATCATTATTAAAATATAGTTATTTTAAAATATATATATATTTGATGTAAACGGTGATGTCTGAAAACAAATGAGAAACGTTATGTTTCACTTGTTTATCACTGCAACCAGATCATATTATTTATTACCAAAATTACTACTGATAACACCGTTCTGCATTTTAAAACTTATGTTTTTTTTTTTTTAAATCTGATATGCGATTCTAAACGGATATTTTATTGCTGAATACACTACGCGTTTCGACATTGTGAATCTAGTCACTTAATAGATTTTTACTGACTAAAGTCATTAACTGTATTGTACTGTGCATGTATACCTGTACTGTAAAAGTAATGGAGTGTACATGCACTATTCTCAGGTTTTGGGCTGTGGGTGAGGGGTGGGTATATATGTACGGTCTTACTAATAAAAATCTCTAATACAGGCTTTCATCAGTTGTTTAATTATACAATATATAAGCCTTATGTAGATCACGTATAATTCCCTTATTAATAAACGTTGTGCCGGAGCTATATAACAATAGAAACACAAAACACAATACGTCACATATTCGTCATCATAATGACGTCAGAACAATATTACTCGCAGTTTGTAACAGAAATAAAACATCAACTAGTGATTATTGTGTAAGAAATGAATATGGATAAGAATTAATAGAGATTTCCTAATTGAGGAGGTACGGAAAAAATAAGTGTGTTTTAATTTATATACATTTCCCTTGACATAACGTCAAATAAAACGTAGAATTGGTTTCACAGATAACGTGCTGCCATCTAACGTCAAGAATTTCGACCAATTCTTGGAAACTAATAAAAGCTTTTCCCATTACTTATGAATTATATGCAGCGTTTTAAGATGCGTTAGAAAACGTTCAAAATAGTAGGAAATGTTACCGACAACAAAATATCATTTCAAGCGAAAAAAAAAAATCACTATAGTTTGACCGGGAATCGAACCTACGATCACACGCATCGTAGTCAGAAGCTCTAACCACCAGATTACCAAGTTAACTCGTTGCAATAATAGTACCTCTATACATTTTTATATCGCTGTGTGCGTTATGTATTAAAGATGCAAGAAAGTTTTCTTAAAATAATATTATGAAGCATTTAAACTACATTCAGGTTAAATCTTGTCTACAGCAATTATTGTAGAACATATCCTTTTGTGATTCAATGTTCAATTTTAAAATATTTTTAGGCCTAATCGAGAATGAGTGTAACGAAAGGCATTTTATGATGCCTTTATTTTCCTACCCAGAGCTTTATTAATATTATTTATGCCCTGTGCATCCATCAAACAGTCGTTAAAGTGTTGCATTTTGGGTTAAATTTAAGGAAACTTTCATCAATATCATAAGAAAACAATCAGTTGATCTTGATGTCCGACATTTTGTCTAGTTATAGAATCTTTAAACAAGGCTGGAGGCATGTATAACGATTCCCATGTAAAGTTGTACACCTCTTCTACACTGAACAGCTAATACAGTGTTTATTAGTAAGAATTTTCAACTGAGATGTGTATAAACCTTGTATAAAAGTTATATATGGATTATTAGTAAGAGGGTAAGTGTTGCATTTGTTTGTTTGTTTATTTATTTATTTTAGCGAAATCCGAATGAATAGGTAGCTCAAGAGGCTATTCTTATGAACATATTTTTTGACATTTTTTTTACAAATTTTCATCTGTCCTACTTAATAGCCAGCGAAAATTACCATGACGAAAATTTACATAACTTGTAATTATTCATACTATATGTGTGTGTGTGTTTACACTCTACCGCAATTTTTATTTTATTTCGGAACCAAACTAGGCATATAATAATTAATTTAAAACAAATAAAATGGAGGTCATTAACCAATAAAATCGGACCATTAGGAGTGTGTATTAACCTAATGTGAAAACTCAAAATCGGTTTATCGGCCATACATTTTTATATTTTCGTAATGAAACTCGACATATGCCATTGAAATAAAAGAAGGAAGATATTCTAAAAACAATAAGCGTAATTTGATCATTTGAAATGAGCTTTCAGCTGAAAGCCGAAATCTATAAGCCGTTCTAGCTGGTGCCACGTTTGTTTTCTCTCAGCGTAGCTAAATACACAAGTTTAGTTAATAAAATAATGAGACATTCCTTAAACCAGCAAAATTGAATTCTAAATTCAACTTGCTGACGAATTCGCTTAGTTTACGCAGTTACTGCGTGACGGATTTTATTCTTAGTTTAACCTTTCTTTTTAGATATTTTACGTGTTCCATATCACCCGGCCCATACAAGGACATGACCTGTTGGGAAAGGATATTGATCACATGCATACTCTTTTAATCAAACAAGGTCATGGAGGGCTTTGCCGGATGAGGGATCAGCTCAATGCTTGGGGCCCCTCTGAGACAACAAGAGCATTTAAGACATAATACACTATTCATTCATACATTCATACTAAAAAAAAAAGCTGATGTTATAGAAGGTGATTATGATGACCAAATGATGTTTGGGGACAATTCGGGTCTTAACGTTTCCCGACATTTGTCGTATTCTAGAGGTATGCAAAAACCCGAAAAAAACTTCAGCCATGGAACTTGTCACAACCGGAGATCAAACCTGGGCCCGCAGCATACAATGGGTACCCCGAAACCACAACGATGTGCCAATATTCCACATTAACTAACCAACCTGCATCGGAGTTCCCTGGGTACTGCTAACAGGCGGACACTCAATTTACCTATTACATCCTTTTTGTCGGCCGTGGTGACCTAGTGGTTATGTTCCTTGCCTCTAGTCCCGAGTTTCGCGGGTTCAAATCCGGTCGTGGTCGATGGATTTTTAGGATGGAAAATCCAAGACAAGTTCTCCTGGAAGGACTTTAAGCCTTGGATCCGGAGTCTGAAGATTTTTGGGCTCCGTAAAATATCCTCAAGGCTGAAAAAAATACCTCTGAGCAAAATTTATCCCACCTTCTTCCATCAAAGTAATACCTTAGTTTCCTGCTAGGCCTATATGTCTCCCCGAGGCGATGTACTAACCACATGTCACTCACTGACATCTTTAGCGAAATAAGCCTAACTAAATTAGTCTGGTTAAGAAACTTTCCACTAGAGGAATACTCTGCCCCACGGCGGGACGAACGGGATCGACCAGTCAATCATCCTTTATGATTGGGACCCAATGTATCTCCTACACTTTTTCGACTCGAGACCAATTTTATAGTATTTTCTAGAATCCCTACCCAGTTTACCGGCGTCAACGTGGAAACATGGATGGATAAAGAATTCTTGAATCTGGTTTAGACATTTTAATGGAAAGAATGGAAAGGAAAAAATGTGATTTGAACAGGACGCGAGACAAAGGCCATCGTATTGCGCAGTAGAGTATGAATTGTATCGTGACTGATACACGTGAATAATGCACAACTTTCCCTCTGAAATAAATGAACTTCCCACAATCAATATTATAGTTAGATTCTTTACACAATAACCTTTTATGATCTCGCCAGCGCCTCTCATATATTTTTACTGATTAAATGTAATAAGTCCGTCATGAAGAAACTCTGCGAATTCTTCAGAAACTCGAATTTATGACCAGATTTTGCTGCCTTAAGGAATACATCTTTCTTTTGTTAATCAAAACTTATTTATCCAGTTTTCTTGTGAGAAATAAAACATTAAAATCACTAGAGCAATCTTAAAATTTTCGCTTCAGGTTAATCCCTCTTCTAATGATACGATTTTGCTGGTTTAAGGAACCCGACCTTACTTTTCTTAATATATTATCATATGCCGAGTTTATTTCCGAAAAATGCAGCCATATGCATACAGTGTGTGTGTGTGTGTGTGTGTATGTATGTATGTATGTACTCGTATGTGTGTGTGTATGTATGTGTGTATGTGTGCTTGTGTGTTTGTGTGTTTGTGCATGCGTGTGTGTGTATATATATATATATATATATATATATATATATATATATATATGTGTGTGTGTGTGTGTGTGAGTTCTACGTAAAGTTTGACATAACACATGAAAATTAAATATTTGGGACTGTTCTATTAGTATAGGTAAAACATCGACTGTTTAACGAATTCCGAAGATATGAAGATATTGAGGTTGTTCCCATGAAAATATTTTTGAAAAATATTTACAGATCTTTACCGATCCTATATAGTAGACACCGAAAATGACCATGACCAGAATTTATATATGGGCCTAAATATGCCCGCGAGTATTAAAATGGGCCATGTCCATTATGTCACATTTCGAGAAAACTGAAAATATCTTCAATATACTGGTTTACTTCATATATTAGGGGCACGCCGTAGCGTAGTGGTTAAGGCACTGAGCTACAAGCCGGAAGGTCGAGGGTTCAAGTCCCGGTGGGGTCAGGATTTTTAAATTTACCCAAACCTTCTGGCGGCACTATGGCCCTGGGGTCGACTCAGCCTCTAATGGAAATGAGTACCAGACGCTTGTTCTGGGGGTAAAGGCGGCCGTCACGCAGGGCTGACAACCCGGCTGACATCAAGTGCCGATTGTCCAGAAATAGTGGGAACCTTATCCTCCTACTGCCCCAAGGGCCTCCTGAGGCCTGTAGTGGGATTACTTTACTTTACTTTCATATATTAGCTATAAATATACATAGAACAACCATTTTATTCATTTTAATAGACACATAGTAACACTAGAAACATACAAATGTAAACATAAAATACTATTAAGTTATCAATAGATGTACTCACTTATAAATGCACCAAAAGTGGACATGGACCATTTCAATACTGAAGGGCTCATATACATGTGTGTGTGTGTGTGTGTGTGTGTGTGTGTGGAGTGGCTGCAATTTTTGTTTCATCAAAATCAAACTCGGCATATATCAGTTAATTAAAAATAGTAAAGTCCAGTTCGTTAATCAGAAAAATCGGACCAATATGTGTAGGAGTTCACTTGAAACGAAACATTAAAAAAAATAGCTCTAGCGGTCGCAATTCTCCATATTTCGTAACGAAACTCGATATTATATTAAAATAAACCGAGGAAGGTATCTCAGACCAATAGATGTGGGGGGTTTACCTAAAAAAATAAATTAAAAATTGACTCCCACTTTTCTAGACAATCGGCACTTGTCAGCCCTGCATGACGGCCGCCTTTACCCCCAGAACAAGGGTCTGGTACTCATTTACGTTAGAGGCTGAGTCGACCCCAGGACCATAGTGCCGCCAGAGGGTTTGGGTCAGTTTAAAAATCCTGACTCCCACGGGGCTCGAACCTTCGATCTTCCGGCTTGTAGCGCAGAGCCTTAACCACTGGCGTGTCCCTCAAATTATACCACAATGTACAAAATACACAATAATTTATGGTTATTCATGATTCTTTTTCACTGCAGTCTGACACTTTTCAATGAGCTCTGTAAACCAGCAAAATTTGACCATAAATTCGGATTGCTAAGAAATTAGTTTAGTTTACGCAATAACATTATTTATAAAATTATTGTTGTAGTATAATGGCATTAAACATTATTTGATGGAGGTGAATTACACAGATAATGTGCGGAAAACATTAGCTCAGGATAGGGATATATGGGGAGCTCATGGACCTCCAGGTTCGATAGTGCCAGTGAGTTAATTACTTATTAAGGTTCTAGTTATATAATATTTTTGATTGGTCAGGTTTCATATGTTGTCGCAAGAGCGACCGACTACGACAAATATAAACTACTTTTGTCAAGCAAATATATGGGCATTTATTAAAGTCTATGTAAGATAGCTTATCTTTCAAAAGCGTCATAAATACATCGTTGAAATACATGAACTTCGTCATTACAAATAATGACCACATATTAAGAAAACTCGAGAGAGATTAACATAATTGATACTATTACACAATTCCAGAGGTTGTTAGTTAGACTTACCAAGGCGTGGTCAGACATACAATTTTCAGATTTTTTGAAATTCACAATGAGCTAAGGCAAAAAGATGCACTATCTCCTCCGCTATTCAATTATTTTGTACTAGAGCATGCCATCAATATATAGAGGATAAACAAAGAATACAACTCAATGGCATATACTGATGTAGCTTTATGGTCCAGACAATATGGGCTGAAACTAAATGTAAACAAAACGCAAGCAATAATTATCGGACATCCAAGGCTATTACACCTCATAAACAATGGCAATATGCCGGCTGTCATATTAGATAATGAACAAATTCCTTATACCGACGTCGTTAAAAACTTGGGATTTTACTTAGATTCTAATTTAAAATGGCATGAGCAAGTAAAGCAAACATCTAAAAGGATCTTCTCCATAATGCATTCCCTAAAGCGACTTAAACATTTTCTTCCTACAACTCTTAAAAGAATTTTAATCCAAACTTTAGTGATGCCGCATTTTGACTACTGTGACGTTCTACTAACTGACATAAGTGACGGATTGTCGGACAAACTGCAGCGTGTCCATAATATGTGTATCAGATTCATATTTAATGTTCGAAAATACGATCACATTTCTCCATTATTCCACGAATTGTCATGGCTACATCTAAAAGAGAGAAGAAAATCGCACTGTCTAATTCTCCTATTTAAGATCCTACCTCGATTCCCAATTATTTATCACCCCGTTTCCAGTATCTATCCTCAAACCATAACTTAAACACAAGATCACAACATAGTCTCTTACTTAATATACCGCAACATAGGACATCACATCACTCCATGTCATATACCATCTCCACTTCTCGCAACTGGAATTCCCTACCACAAGAAATAAGGGGCTGCCGGACATTGGCATCTTTTAAAAGAAATCTAAATTTATATTTGCTCTAAACTCGACTTCATTATTATCCAGTGTAAGATATATATATATATTAATTGGTGTTTCCCGTATAATGTATCGTATTTATATTATTATTATTATTATTATTATTATTATTATTATTATTATTATTATTATTATTATTATTATTATTATTATCGTATCATTATTGTTACTACCCTATAAAATGTTGTTTGTACATGACATTTACATTGTTACATTTATTGTATCTTTAACTGTTTATAATTAGTATAGTGTGTATCTATATTTGTCGAATATTTATTTGTATTTGTACTGGTTGAGTGGAAGAGAGGGCCTTATGGCCTTAACTCTGCCAGAATAAATAAAGTATTATTATTATTATTATTATTATTATTATTATTATTATTATTATTATTATTATTAAATGATAGCGAAGGGATACTAAGGGCCAACACGGACGTTCTATTGAGTACCACCAAGGCATTAGTGCTGGAAGTAATTATCATAAGTAATGTCACGAGTAATTTCCAAATCATCGGTAAATTCATGAGTCAAGAAGTGACGAGTGAATTTATCTAGATGATTTGGAAATCAAGAGTGGTATTTGTTAGGACTATGAACGAATGAAATTAAGCGGTTTACTCAAAAATCGTTATTTAAATATAGTTACCGGAATTTTAAAATATGTATGTATTTAATGTAAACGGCAGTGTTTGAAAACAGATTAGAAATGTGTGGTTATGTTTCACTTCAACTTGATCATATTATTTATTGCCAAATAGGATCGCAATCAGCGATAACTCATTGGATCGCAATATTGTAAGATTGCACCCTAGTGGATAAAAAACGAAGCACATCAAACCGTATATTATAATCAACATTATAGGTTATTAATTTATTTTTTAGTAAACAACGCAGTAAAACCGTTATTTAAAAACTGATTTGAGGTGTCTAGTGAGAGGGAGCTATGCCACATTCAGAAGAAATGGAAATAATCAGTGATATTTATATTAAAATTTATATTTTTCCTTTTGCATTAGTTTACTTAACAGTAAGTCAAAGAAGAAAAAAGTTATCTGTTTATTGTACAAATATTTTTTTTAATTTATTGCTTTATAAAACCCAGTTTATTTCCATTTCTTCTCAAAGTGGCATAGCTCCCTCTCTCACTAGACTCCTCAATTATTTAACACACAATTATCAAATATTTAATTTGAAGAAATCAGTTCATTATTTGCTATATTCGTTGTATTTGTTGGAGAGTCAGTCACTGCAAAATAATGCTCTCTCCTGTTCAGAATATTAAAAAGGAGGAGCTTTCTTTATCACAAAAGCAGGAGCTGGTAAAGAGAATTCGATAAAGAGCGAGGTGAAACACGACTGTCATTGGTTGTAAAACAAAATTCATTGAAAAGTGATTGGTCATTGACTCCCATTTGGGGCATGAGTTAAATAGTCAATAAAACTAAATACTCATATGGTCACACATATAAATTATATAATGGAAAATGAAGTTAATGACAAATGAGGAAATTTGAAGAAGTGGCTGAATTCAAATACCTGGGATCAGTAATTACAAACAGGAATGAGGTACGAAAAGAAACTATACATCGGCTCAATTCTGGATACATGTTATTACGCATTACAGGGACTCTTGTCCTTCTATCTCCTCTGAAAAAAAAAAACTGAAAATATAGATAAAAAAATATTATTCCAGTTATATGAATGCGAAACGCAAACTTTTACTTGAATGGAGGACAAAATATTACGAGTAGTTGAGAATATTTTTTTAGGAAAATGTTTTTGACCAAAGAGAGAGGAACAGACAAGTGAACGAAGAAGACAATTTAACAGTGAGTTTCGCTGTGGCCACCACCTATACCCCTCCGAAACCGCCAGGATTCGAATCTGAGATTCCAGTGAGGGAAATCGCCCGTACAAGCCACATTTCCACCGAGACGGGTTTTCTTACATACCAAGAACGGGGTTTTCCCTACACTACTATATTTCCAATAGTTACGAGTTTATCTATTTCATCACAGTAGTATTCTTAGTCCTTTTTGCTATTTCATAATCATAATGAGGCATGATGTATGATATGTGTTTACGTAAAGCAGAGACTGGGAGAAGTGTCTTAAAAATACTCGGACTCTATATTTATATATTTACTGCCAGGAACACTTCAGAAGATTTTACCATCTCCATAAAACATTTACCTTATCCCTTATTCCAATAATGCATCAAAGTGATCAGAGTTTGAGGGATTACCGTTTGCTAACGATGTGAACTGAATTGTCATCTAATATAGTCTGTACCCAAACCTCCCCACACGGGTGCTTATATCGGGAGTTCCCTACAAATGCCAGTGAGTGACATGTGATCAGGACATTAGGTCAAAGAGACATCTAGTAGGCAATCGAGGTATTACTTCTTGTGTGGGAAAGGTCGGTTAATTTTTGCTCAGAGGGTTTAACTTATTGAGGTTAATACTAATAAAATTCGTATCAAATTCCGTTGAGGTGAATAGTCATATGATGAAAGTTAAAAATTAAAATGTACCTGTTGGTAGGTGCCGTCGGCCTCAACTTTGTTAAAATATTGTATATAAAATTAACTTGAGGTCCTTTTAATAGTCCGAAAATCTTCAGACTTAGAAGCCTGAACTGCCATCTGCTATACAAAAACAGCAATAATTTTCGTTATACCCTAACTTTAAGAAAAAACTCCATATTTCATTATATTAAACATTATTAAATTATTTTTATATTATAAAAGGCGCTCGCCTTCCACGTTCGCGTCTCGGTCATTCCATATGGATTTTGAAAACGGAGTTTGGACGGGTTTTTATTGAGATTTCTCATTTTTTTCCCTGTGATGGTACGTCAGGTGTGGCAGGCCGGCATCCTTGATTTTCACAGACCTTCAATGTAAATGGTTTTTCGCAATTCATGTCTCTACCCGACTCTCTGTCGGTCACTAGTTGAGGAGGTTTTATTTTCATATATTATAAAATATTTATTTTACATGTAAAATTACCGTATGTAGTAATTTTAATTTTAGTCTCTCTTGATACTTCAGAATATCCAGCTTCGTATTTATTTATTTATTTATTTATTTATTTAATATTAAGTTAGTGACCCTGACATTGAACTGACCACTCATCCGGTAGACTCTCCTTGTCCTGGTATGGTAAAAAAAAAGTTTATGATGTTCCAGAATTAAAAATCCTTTCTCGACAGAAAGAAGACTTGTAAGACCCGAGTGACATGGGACATGTAAAAGTACCTACAAAGGGTTAAATTTAGGTAATTAAAGAAATACAAAAGGAACGGATTTTAATATTAATTATTTAAACCATAACAGAGTAATACGATTTGCTATAATAAAGAAACTTCGTTGTGTTTATTAATTTACGATACAGAATATCATCATCATTATCAGCTCGACAATCCCGGGTGAATCAAGGCTTCCCTCAGAATCTTCCTCCCTGGCAACCAATCACCAGTGCCTAAGTCTTAATGACCCTCACATCCTGAATTATTTGTTCCATCCATCCAAGTTCAGTCTTCCGAACCCCTTCCTTCCTTCTGGCTTCCATAACTAA
Source organism: Diploptera punctata (assembly GCA_030220185.1). NCBI lineage: Eukaryota > Metazoa > Arthropoda > Insecta > Blattodea > Blaberidae > Diploptera > Diploptera punctata. The sequence goes on from JASPKZ010010241.1 coordinate 1,379,058, forward strand.
CTAAAATTACGAATTAACTAACTCACTGGCACTATCGAACCCTAGGTTCACGGCCGCGCGGACCTAAGCTCTCCATATATCCCTGTCCTGATCCAACATTTTTCAATCACCCCCTGTGTAATTTGCCTCTCTCAAATCATGGTTAATGCTATTCTCTCAACTCATTCTTGGCCTATATAGGCCTACTGCTCGCTTTCCTTTTGGTTCCCCCTACACGGAGTTTCCATGCCTCTCTTTCATTCCCTATTCATTCCACATGTCCTGCCCATCGCATTCTACGATACTTAACTGTTCGTATTACATCTGGCTTTCCCTAATGATCATGTAGCACAGTGTTAATAAAAGTCTTCTCAATTCACCTGTCTGTTCGTCTCTTTTTGACCCAAACATTTTCCTAAGAACTTTATTCTCAAACATTCGTAATCGTTTCTCCTCCCTTAAAGCAAAATTCCATGTTTCCCATCCATATAATATAATTGGGAGAATAATAGTTTGATATATTTTCAGTTTAACTTTTTTTTAAGAAGTTGGGGTAGGGATGATACAATTCCATGTAAGGCGTAACAGCATGCATTTTCAGAATTTAATCTATGTTTAATTTCTTTGTGCACCACATTCCTGTTTGTAATTATTGTCACTAAATTCCAGCCATTGGATCACCGGCTCTGATGTTTTCACGACAATTTTGCCGATATGGATATTCAGTGGGAGGGACCGCTTTATGTATCCGGTTAGTAGAAATACAGCTGACAATATCTCAGCAATTTCAAATCTTACTAGCGCGCTATAGCGGCGTCAAGAGCAGTGATTGGTTGTGGCAGATATCTATTCCCACTTCAACAATTTTCTTATTGGCAGTAGAGGGCGAGTTTCTCCCTTTACCCCCCGTACAACCTAAAAAAAGCGCCGGAGATCCAGTGGCTAGACTTTAGATGTTTTAATTCGCCCCCTTCTTTAAAATTTCCCTTGTTTTTGATTAACTGACTTCCACAATTCTTCTAATTATCTCACTTTAATTCATTCTTCGGATGTATCCTTCCCATCTCAATCTGCCTATCTTAATGTCTGTAAAAATATATTTTGCGGGTAACACAATTCATGTAATTCCTCGTATGTCTTCTTTTCATTCTCCATCTTTTTCTATTAGACTTATATGTATTTATAAACATATTTCTTTTGAAAATCCCCAATCGATATGTCTTGTTCTGTCAGGGTCATTCCCATATGTTAGCACTGGTTTAATTAACGTTTTACATAATCTACGTGTCAGATATTTTGATTTAAAATAGTTCAGAATTGAGATGTAACGTCTCTTGGCATTTTAGGCCTATACCATTACATTTACTTAGACTTGAATGTTATTTTATTTGGGCTCCTAAAATAAGTAAAATTATTAAATTTCTCAAATGTTTTGCAACAAAACTCCGCTGTGGTATTGAAAGAAAACGAGGAAGATATTATCAAAAAATTAACAAAATCAAACTATCAGAAGTGGGGGTTTACCTGAAACCCAAAATTTAAAAATCGCTGTAGCAAGCTCCATGTTTCCTTCGTCGCAATGTAGGCCTATATGTACATAATAAAATAATTCCACTTAAATTGACAATGTATTCTATTAGATGAATTGGTTTAATTAACTAATTTTAATAAAGGAATGAAACATTAATTGTTAGAAATTATTTAAATTAGTGTCAAATTGTACAATAGTGTGCTAGGTAATAACTTAGGGTTATGCATGATTTGTTTTACTGCGGTTCGATATGTTTAAATAAGTTGGCATTAGATTTGTAGTTTTTTTATTTTATTTAGAGGTTACACAAGAAAGATATATTCCGTAAACTCGCAAAATTAGACAATTCCTTCGACTTGCTGAGGAATTTGCTTAGTTTACGCAGTTCTGCATAACGGATTTTTTTCATTAGTAAGCATCAGACTGTGAGGAAATAGTACGGAAATATTAAGTTTACATGCCTACAAGTACTGTGCCTTTTAACTGTAGACTGAAATACAGGGAGTACGGCAATTTACGTCACGACCATGGTAATATCTACAGTTAACATAGCCAACTGACTATTAATTTCTGTGCTGAACAACATGTGAATTTATACAGTTGTGAATATGTAAGTTGTCCCGCGCCGTAGCCGAGTGGTTAAGACAGGAAACCTTGGCGCAGAGCTACAGGACTTGCGCTGGTTCGAGTCTCCATGAGGGAAGACATTTTCTCATGGAATTTCGGCCAGTATGGAACCGGTGCCCACCCAGCATCGTGAGGCATTTGAGTAGCTGCAATAAGTAGCGGCTCCAGGTTGAGAAAATCAGCTATAACTGCTGGGGGACTCGACATGCTGACCACATGTCACCCCTACACTGGCTGATCATCTACCTCTGTGATTGACACATGTGGATGTGAGATCAGCAGCCGGATGGTAGGCTAAGGGCCTTCTAGGCCTGTCGCGCCAGGAGAATATGTAAGTTTGTATGTAATATGTACCAGTTGTCACAGTAACCAGACTGTACCATGTTACACACTAGCTTGCCATCTGTTTTGACTAGTGATGAAACGGATAGCTATTACATCGGTTATCCGACCAATCTTGAAGCCGAATATCCGGCGGAATATTGCCGATAGGAGCATCGTAACGAGTGAGCTCGCTTTAAAAATTATTTAGATAAAGATGAAATTGAGCAAAGAAAACTTGATTTACCACACATGAGGACCTCATTGAAAGCTGAATTAGAAAGTCGTTTCAAATACTTAAGTCAAGAATACTTTATTGCAACTTACCTAGACCCAAAATTTAAAACAAACTACTTGGGGGTTGTTGAAGCTGAAAGAGCGTGCCAGAAGATTCTATTGGAATTTATAAAAATGTCTTGCGAGGAGTCCTCCAGTAGCAGTTCATGTTCAACACCGGCTAATAAAAACAGAGGAGAGGAGACAGAGTCGGCTGTATCTCACGAACCTCATGACACGTTCTGGGATTGCTTCAATGAGGTAGCAAATGAAAACAACAGTATCCAGTATAACGATCAAGAAAAAACGCGATTGCATGTGAGATTGATTTTTATTGATCGCCATCATGACCCTTAAATTTGGTGGTCAGCTAATGCTACACAATACCCGAACATAACAAAGTTTGCCAAAATTTATCTTTCAGCACCCTGCAGCAGCGTATACAGCGAAATATATTTTTTTTTTCTGAAGCCGGTCCTGTCTATGAAGACAAGCGAAACCGTTTGTTGCCTCTTAATGCAGATAAATATTGGTATTCATTTGTAATAAGTTGCCCTTAGTGCAGTACGAGTACTTTTTTTTTGTTGTAAAATTGGAAATAGTGTAATTAGACAGATACCGGGAAGCCAGGGAAAAGATGATGAATCTTTTATAATCTTTCTTGTTATTGTTTGTCTTCCCCAGTCATTGTTGGTTAATGAGAAATTTCAAATGCCATTGCATTTAAATAATTAAATAAATATTTGTTACTAGCTAATATCCGGCGTGCACTGCTACGCCTAAATAAATTAAAATCAATGCGCTTTTATGTTTAGTTGAATAAGTAAAAGGAAAAATAATTATAAATTTATATTTTTAGATACCCATGCTGATTATCTGGCGTTGCCCGGGAATCTACTTATCCCGATCTTCTTGAAATAAATGAGCTGAAATACGAAAATTAATGTGTTTTATGTTTAGTTAAATAAGCGATAGGAAAAATTTATATCGAAATTATTTTTAGATAGCCCGTGCTGTTTACACGGCGTTGTTCGGGAATCTACTCATCCCGATCTTCTTGGCATAAATGAGCTGAAATACTAAAATTAATGTACTTCTTATGATTAGTTGAATACGTAGAATGAAAAATAATTATAAATGTATATCGTAATTATTTTAAGATTCCCCGTGCTAATTACTCGGTGGTGCAAGGGAATCTACTTATCTCGATCTTCTTGGTATTAATGAGCAAAAAGACGAAATTAGTTATTGTGAATTATCCGTAAAAGAATACTCCCGCTATGTTCTGCTATGCTTGCACAGGAATATACGTACTTGTCTCGATCTTCTTGGCATCAATGAAAGACAAAAATGGTTATTGTGAGTTATCCGTAAGAGATAAACATATGCTGTCGCGGACTTTTTGTAGAGCTTTTTGAGATATTCGATTCTGTGTACATTAATTTTGTGTATTTGTTATGGTTTAGGTAGCGTAAGCCGTTTAAGCATCCAAAGAGCTACTTTTTTCACGTTTTCCATACCAAGGGCGATTTTTAAGGGTGTAGGAGTTGAGTATCACAACTCTCTTATAGCCTATGTTCATCCGGGGAATCTCCTGAACATTTTGCAAAAAGCCCCATCAAAATCGGATCAACGGTATGGCCGCGCATAAAGTACGAACAAACAAACAAACTTTCATTTTTATGTATTCGATTATGGATTAAATGAAGTACCTAAATTTTAGGTCTCGTATTTTTTAAAAATACGGCCGGATACTAGCTTATTACCCTGTATCCGGTCGGATAGTTTCCGGATATCCATTTCATCGCTAGTTCTGACATTGCCTAACCCAGTCGCTAGCACTTTGTCAACAAACTACGTTAAGTTCACATCACGGTTCTACTTACCCGCAGCCTGGTAATCATGTACTTCGTATTTTTTATTCATTTGTACTTAATCCCATTTTTTAATCTGAATGATACAAACTTGTTTTTCATAAACATAATTTTGTGGAAGTGTTAAAGGCACTTAAATGTTATCTCGAGTTTATCAATGTAAGGATTACCAACATTATCTCCCTTCAGTCACATGAAGTATTTCTTCCAGAGTAGTTTGTGTTTCTATTCTTCTTGTATTTTACTTAATCCAACATGTAATCATGGGATCACTAGCATTAAATTCCAATGTACATAAATATTGTAATAAATCTGTATCTTATGTTGTTAATATGTATGTTAAATAATATTTCTGATAATAAAATTTACTGCGCCAAGATAAAAAAAAACCGGTTTAAGTGAAGCTTTACAATAATAATATACTGTATTAAACATTGTTACGGTTCCTTCTGATAACTCATTTATCATAAACAGCGTTGATGCAATCACATCCTGAAAATAATAATCCGGAGTAGTAGTAATAATAATAATAATAATAATAATAATAATAATAATAATAATATCCACCTCTGTGGTCTCTACGTAGTGTGCTGCCTTGACACGCAGCGGGCCCGGGTTCGATACCCGGTCGGGACAATTTTCCTGGGTGAAGTTTTTTCGGCACTTCTAAGATAAATGTCAGGAAATTTTACGGCCCAATCGGTCCCCGAACGTCATCTGGCCATCATAATCATCATTCATATTCGCCTTAGATTAAGGACTCTCCTGGCGCACCGCTGTCGACATCATCAACCATCATATCATTGGGGCAGACGTAACCCGCCTTCCAGGCGCCCCAACATTAGAAGTGGGTTACAAATTACGCTAATGCCAGGAGAGAAGATCAGAAATGTCGAAATGACAACTTGGGGCATTGAATAAAAAAATAATCTCTCTTTATTAGGAATTTCTCTACAATATAGTAGTTTTCCTACAACCCATTGTAAATTTATAATATAATAATAATAATAATAATAATAATTAATAATAGTAATAACAATAATCCATAGATAGTAATTCTGCCCGAAGGCAGGTCCTTCACTGCAATCATAGCATTTTCATGCTATGCTTGCAGCTTTACTAGGGAATTGTAGGTGTGGTAGCCTCCCGTTGCTTTCAACGATTATAAAAGTGATGTGAGACGTGTCGTAGCTCGGTTGGTTATGGGAATGCGCTACAACCTACAAGCCGAAAGGCCCGATGGGGCCAGGAATTTTAAACTGGTTTAAACATTCTGGCGTCACCAATCCTGTGGGATCGACTATACATTCTACTCTGTTTCACCTGTGAAGACGGGTTGCCTACCTGTAGTTTTGCATGCCAATGATCAGTGGAGAAGTCAATTTTAGGAAAAACCCTCTACCTGGAGAAGCAAAGTAGGTATAGGGAGGTCTACATTATTTTGCCTTCTTCTGTTGACGAAACACGTAAACTGCATAAAAACTAAAAATGAGAATTTTCTCCCCATTCATTTGACTGTTATGATTTATAATCAATTAGATTTACAAATTATATTTGCGCACTGTAAGTAATGAAACGATAGGCCTATATTTTTTCTTTAAAAATAATGTGGCAAATTTTCTCACAATCCGTAACATTTAAAATAGCTGTGTAATGTTGTATGAAATGAAGTCCTAATATCTGAAATGTTTACAAACACTTGAAGATTCCAAATTTGTACCCATTCACCCATAGAGCCCATAAATATATGAAGAGGTTAAAAACACTGTTCCATACATCAGGTTATAAAAATCTAGATCTTTGAAGGCAGAACTGTTTCTTTAAAATAACATAATATAAAGGAATACAAAAAAACAGTACTTTACCTAATGCACTAAAAAAGAGTAGAATAGGCCTACGGAAGATTTGTAGTCCCTACTCGCGGCTGAGGTTCCAACCCAAAAATAGCTATATGGATCACGGGAGTAGAATCTAGTTATCGGACCTAGAAGCCGACCTACAACAAATAACTATTAGTCATTCAAAATATCTCTGCAGGCGGAAGAATTACGAAGCTCTGTTTGTTGCTACACGTGACGTCATATAAGGCAGTGTATACTGTCAGCGTCCCACGTCCCATTCCCCTCTGACTCGTAGATAACAGTGTCACGTGTTCTATTCCTGCATAAACACGATTGCAGTGCCCTCCGTCAACAACTGCACTTACTCCTTAAACGGGTAATATAAAGTAGTATTTAATTCCACTCAACCCCATAGTACTGGGATAGCGCAATAGATCTTTCAGATCGCGGTGTTCCAGTCTGAATATAAAATCAAAGAACATAGAACCATAGGGCTTAGGGTATGCAGTACATGCTATACATACTTTACATATATTGACCTTTGACGTGATGTAAATTCAGATGTTAAAGCGTCTTTACTGTAGATAAAAATAAAATTAATAAATTACTATGTTAGAATGGACAAATGTCTACTTCAAGGACTTCATAATGTATTGATGGAACTGCTTTTGTAATCATATGGAAGACTGGAAATTTGATTATCTTTGAAGGCCTTAAAGCAATGATTAAATAATTGACGTCACAAAGCAAGGTCATGACACGATCAGCTGATGTGTTGAGCCGTGCCAGAGCTACCTGCGCAGTTACTGTTTGTTTTTCTGACAGCTTCCTATTTTATAACGGCGCAATACACCTGAGGTATTGTACGGTGTCTTGACCAGTTCATGGCTTATTTTTATCACTAATGGTCGTCCAAAACACGTTAGCATTTTCTTTAACCCTTAAATTGGCAAAACAATAATTTCTCTTATCGGTTATTTAAATGTGGCTGATCGCACTGTAAACGAAATCGTGCATAACTGTTATTATTAGGTTAATTGTGCAATTCCATACGTATTTCAGTAATATCTTAACATTATCTTTCTTCTGTTTTATTAAAACCATTAGATAAATTAAAACAATTGATGTATCCTGACAAAAAATAACCATTAATACTCTTTTTTTGCGCGATAATGCGTTTTGTCGTACTTACAGCAATGGCGACCATGATTGAAAGTTCAACTTCCTACATTTTGGGGTTGCTAACCTAAATAACTATACTGTAATAAAAAACACGCGCGTGGTAAGTAAAACCACTGCCCTCTATGTATACTCCGTACTACATACAATGTATATACAAAAAATATCAAAAGATAGTGGTAATATACATTATATGAAACAAATCACTGCATTTTAAATGAACTGAACTTTACTTGTAACAATATAAAACAACTTTTATAATATTCATGATGTGTTCCGTTGAATCCTGCCGATGATGGGACAAGTCCCGAAAGCGCTACAGTTAAATGATAATTAAGTTGAGGAGACGGACCTTTCAGGTGAATATTCCATAATTATATATTAATATAAAACAATAAATACGTACTTGCCGCCATTTTATAACTAAATCGTGCCACGGCCTCCTGTAATTTAAATTAATAAACATTGCCCACACTGTTAAAGTTAGTGAGTTGTTTATAACGAACGCAAATATTTCCAACAAATATATTATTTTACTATTATTTATTATTTTGAAAACACCATCGAGCAAAAAATAATGTACAAAGCATGTTTGTGAAGTGTTTTACAGAATCTCGGTTTCCTCAATTCTGTAAAAACCACTTCCCAACCTCGCATCGTAATATACTATTAATGTTAATAGCCAATTCTTATTATTTTAGCGATTTATTATGGAATGAAACTATTGAGACTGGAGTATATAAAAATTATTATATAAAATCATAAAATTATGATTACCTTGTATGCAGTCTTAACTATTAAAATGATTAAAACATTGTAGGCCTTTCTGGACCAGTCTCATCCTCAGCAGAATGTTGTTCGTTACTATCCAGCTATTTTGTGTCAGTAGCTGGCTAGTAGTGAACAATCTTCTGCTGAGGAAAGGATTGATCCCGAAAGGCCTACAATAGTTTAATAATTTTAATAGTAGTAGAGACTGCACACAAGGTACATAATTCTATACTACAATTTCTATATACTCTAATGTCTCAACGGAATTTATCATGATTTTTTTTTAAATATGTTTGAAAAGATTTTCACCGATCCTATCTAGTTTACACTGAAAATGACTATTAAAAATTAATATGTGTGTTTGTGTGTGCTAACGCCGTTCCTGTGGACAATTTTTTTTTTTTTAATTTCCAGATCCAAACTCGCCATAAAGCTCTCAATTAAAATGTAATATCGAGTTCGTTAACCAGGAAAATAGGACCATTAGAAGTAGGAATTCACCTGAAACGAAATTTTAAAAATCACTCCAGCTGTTGCGAGTTTCGATTTTTTCCCAACGAAATTCAGTATTTGCTATTAAAATAAAACGAGGTATTTATTCTCCAAAAGCAGGGAAATCTTACCATTGGAATGTAGGATGATTACCTGAAACCCGAAATTAAAAAAAAAAAAGCTCGCAATCACTTTCTTTGCTACTTTTTTAATGCATATGTGCACCACACTATTTTATTAACTTTTAAATTGGCAGTGTTTCCTATAAGTTACATTGAATTAATTCATTTGATATTTTTTAAATAAATGAATGGAAAAATGAAGCAGTATAAATTATTTAAATTGTACAACAATATGTAATAAATATAGTGTGTTTTCACTGCAGTTCGGCACATTTTAATGAGCTGGCATAAAACATTGAGTTTGTCCAATATAAGGGTAAATCAAAAGAAAAATACACCCTGTAAGCCAGCAAAATCGGACCATAAATTCGACTTGGTGAGGAATTACGCCCGTAGTTCCTGCGAGAGTTTTTATTTATTTATTTTTGCCGAATTTGTATCTGACCTGAAAGCGGCTCCATGGCGAAAGCGGCTAGACGCTCGCCTCTATCCGCTGGGATTCCGAGATCGAGTCTCGGTCACTCCATGTGGGTTTCGTGGTGGACGAAACGGTGCTTAGGCAGATTTTCTCGTTTTCCCTTGCCACAATTTCATTCAACCATTTCTCCATACCCATTTCATCCATTTCGTTTCATTTCATTCATCTGCCCCTGTGAGGGTGTGTCAGGCATGGTATGGTTGGCCGGCACCCTTGTCATTCGCAGACCTGTCTATAAAGGGCTTCATCTCATCTCATCCCTCGGCCCGACCATGAGTTGGACACGAGTTGAGGATATTATACACCGTGTCACATTCAAACCTCCCACATTTTAATTAATCATAACTAGAGCAAGGATTTTTATGAAATTTCATGTTTTCAACTATAAGTCATAGAGCGCTGAGACAAAGTGTCTTTACATTTTATGATATGTAGAATCAAATAAGACCTTCATATTTTTTCGCATTTCGTAATATTTTGGCAAAATCTTCACATTTTAGTAAAAATTTAATATTCCTTTATATTTTTCAACTTTCATTTTTTTTAAATAAAATTTCTACTAATTGGTTAAAAACATTTTTGAAGTGACTGTAGTTTTAAAATTTTTGACAATGTAACATGGTAGACAGGCGAAAATTCCTCAGTATCCCAACTGGAACAAGATAAATAGATTTGATAAAAGAAAATAATTGAAAAAAGAAGACATGGAATGACCAAGTGGAGGCTTTTGTCCGAAACTACAACAAGAACAGGGATTTCCTAATCTGTGACAGGAACATGAATAAGTAGAACAACAATGTTATAATAATAATAATAATAATAATAATAATAATAATAATAATAATAATAATAATAATAATAATAATAATAATAATAATAATAATAATCACCTGCTCTTTCTCTCAGGTAGCAACCTGTTTTTCAGGTAGCAACCTGTTCCTTTTTGCTACCTTATATTGTGATTGGATACAATATTTAAATGTAGGGAAGACTGCTGATGCTAAACTTGAAGCTGTGCTGAAGAATAAGGTCTTACTCCACAGTTTATGAACTTAGTAAAGTTCTTGTAGGTAAGGCCAATATTATTCTCACTTACATCAAACTATCATATATAGCGCAGTACATGTTTGCTCCCATAACATCATATGGTGTGGAGCATACTTTTTGATCGTGTAAAATAATTCTGACAGACAGACATTAAAAAATATAGAAAAAGCTCCTAACTGTGTATTACGAATAGAATTGATAATTTGATTATTCAAAGCACAAGTATACCATAATGTGCTCGGGCAAATTTCATGGAAAAACTAACGTTAAAATAATTCTAACTACATTTCACTATGTTCATACGTGTAACGTATAGAATTAAAAATAATTGTAATTGCAAAGAGAGTTCTCAAATACTCCCTATTCCCTAGAATTATTTGTGGATTAATTAATTTTAACATATTGTTTCTCCAAGTATGACATACAGTACTTGGTCTACTGTGATGGGCAGGACATGTGGCACGAATGGGGAATGAAAGACGTGCATGGAAGCCTCTTGTAGGAAAACCAGAGGGAAAACGCCCAGTTGGTAGACCAAGAATGAAGTGGGAGAATAACATTAACCATGATTTGAGGGAATTAAATTATAGAGGGGATGATTGGAAAACATTGTCTCAGGATAGGGATGTATGGAGAGCTTATGCCCGTGCGGCCATGAAACTACGGGTTCGATCGTGCCTGTGTTATGACTTGGTCTACGTGTGTTCTGATTCATCCAATTTAATGTTATTGTGACATTTACTTATACTGGAATTCATTATCTTTATGCAAGGTAAATAGAAGTTATCCAAACTGTACCTACTCTAAATTTTGTCAGTGGTATATTCGATGGAAGCATGTTACTACGGTTACTATGTTTTGTTTTTTGTTTATGTTTGGATTTCATAATTAAATATCATTGGATAAATTAATTGATCGTGTATTAATTTATTGAGACCCTTGGGGTAGATGGATGTTGAGACTTCCACATTTCTAGACAATCACCAAGGGATGTCCACTGGATTCTCAGTCCTGTGTGACGGCCGCTTTTGCCCCAGAACATGCGTCTGGTACTCATTTAAATTAAGAACTGAGTATACCCTAGGGCTATGATGCCACCAAAAGGTTTGGTCCAGCTAAAAACCTGACCCCATTGAGACTCATACCCACGACCTTCTGGCTTGTTAGCGTGATTCCTTAAACATCTAGCCTACACTTCAACATGAGCCATTAAAATTGCTTAAAATATAATGAACATGATATTTTATTTAATACACAAGTGATCTTCTTGGTGATAAAATATTAAAATATATATACAGTCAATATGCCCATTTCACCAATTAATGTTTTAAAATGGGCAACAAGTTTCCACAGCCAAGCTGTCAATCTCAAAACCAGATATTGACTCATATTGACTGTATATATATTTTAATGATATTTTATATTGAATCAGAATTAACGAAAAATTAATTAAAATGGAAATACAGTGAAACTCTTGATTTCTTGTGCTACAAAAAGGTCTTCTTGTCTCATTTGTGTGCTGGTATGTATACCCGTAATTTATACAGGGCTTGTGTATATAAATATATGTAAAAAGTTAAAAAAAATAGTAGCTTCATAATATTTTTGTGTCCTAATTTTCATATTTTTCATATTTTGTTATTATGATTTCATATTTTAGTATAATTTTCTTCATATAATTCCTCGCTATAATCATAACTCTCAAAGTATGCGGAATTATGAAATGAGGTTGGTATTAAAAGAAAGAGAAACTCAATTTTTGTTTTCATTGTTGCAGTTAATACATCTGTCGCATGTTAGACGATAATGACATAAAACACGTTCGCCAGACATCACTCCACTGGACTTTTTCGTCTGGGGATATGTAAAAGACCGTGTGTTTGCAACTTCAGTACAAGATCTTCATGATTTATGAACCCGTATACTTGACACAATTGCAACAGTAGGCCTACCAATGGACATGTTGGACAGAACGTGGCACGATATCGAATACAGACTTAATATTGTTCGTGCTACTAATGGTGCACATATAGAGGTGTTTTAGCGTGTGGCAATGAAAATTCTTTGAGTTTCTGTTTCGTTTGATACCGGCCTCATTTCATAATTCCGCATACTTTATTAGTTATGATTAGAGTACGGATGTTAGGCACTTAAAAAGTTCAAAATAGGCAGGCAAAAAGACACTAAAATCATTAATATAGGCACTCAAAAAATCAAAATAGACTCTTACAAAAATGGACTACAACATAAAATTTTACAGCCTTACATAAAGAATATAAACATATGCTATCAATACCATACGAAGATATCAGAGATGATTTTGGAACTTGTTTTGCCTTTTTACAAAGAGCATACTTATGTTTTTGCAGTTGCAGTGTGTACGTGCTGCGAATCATGGCATCTCTTCGCGCAATTGACTGAAATTTTACACACTTTGCAAAACAATGTCACTTGAGAATATTTCGGCACCAAATTCTTTCACGAAATTGGTCGGTTTGTCTTTTACTGTTTTACTATTGTCCGTTCTTTAGGCATCGTGAAACAACTGTTCTAAAGGTTAAAAAAATAGCCACATACACTTGTCACACAACTTTGTCTTTGAAGCACCTGTCTGTGAACGAGGGCTACAGACTGAATTCAGTGTTATCAACATAAAAATAATGGATATGTGTCATGAAGTTTTTCTATTTCAATTAATTTCATTGAAATACTAAGTTAATTTCGAGAAAAAAATGGCAAATAGGCATTTATAGGCAAAATTAACTTCATGGAAAACAACTCTAGGGTCGTTGGTATGAACTTATATGAAGTCAATTTTACAATATCTATAATAAATAACTGTAGGCATTTTCCCTAACATCCGGTCTCTAGTTATGATTAATTAAAATGTGGGAGGTTTTATGGGACACCCTGTATTATACTGTATCTGACCTGAGTTTTTTATCATCCACAGTTTCGACACAATTAGACTAGAAAATTAGGTATGCCTATCATACGAATTAAAATAAGTGGATATTACAATATGAACGAAACTTCTATACAGGTATACGCGTACATAAAAATTCCGTCAGCAGGAAATGCGTAAACTAAGCGAATTCCTCAGCAATTCTAATTTAGGTTCAATTTATCTGGTTTACGGATTATTTTGTTAAATTGGTGGAAAAAAGAATATTTAAATGGTATCAACATATATCACGCATGACACCAGATAGAATTGTACCCATAGCAAGAGATAAGTTACCAGAGGATGTGATAAGGACACCTGGAAGACCAAAAAAAAGTATAGAAGGGCTCTTAATTCTGGATGGAACAGGTCGTCGACCTAAAAAAAGAGAAGAAGAAATTGGAGAAACCCAATTTCGATGCCAGCTTATTTTAAAGTGTCGGACTGGATTGTAAACGAATCGTGCATATCTGTAAGTTAATACCTATTTTCATATTGTACAATTTGACACCGATTTAAATATCTTTCGATTCATTTTTCCGTTACTTTATTAAAAATATTAAGTGAATTAAAATAACGTATCTTATAAGATACATTGCCAATTTAAGATTGAATTACATTATATAGTATTCACTGCGAAGAAATAACATGGCAGTAGCTAGAGTCTATTTTTAATTTTAGGTATCAGATAAACTGCCACAGTCAGATATCGCTATTTTTTTTAAATATCTTCCAAGTAAGCAAATTAAAGAGAATTTACTATATAGCAGTGGCGCTTCTTTATTTAGATGTTAAATTTTGACATTTAGCAATGAAAGCCTAATGTAACATGAAAAGAAAAATAAATGCCTGAACCGGAATTTTAACCCAGGATCTCTAAATTGATACGTTGGTGCGCTACCTGTTGCCAGGCATCCTAGCACAAACATTTATTTTTCCTTTATATATATTTCTATCATGAGAGGTAGCGGGAACTCGGTCTCACTGCCCGCTCATGGCTACTATAACAAGTAAGTAAATTAAAGCTAATTTTTACTTTATATCAGTGAAGATTCTTTATTTCGATGTTATAATTAATTTGTGCTAGGATGCCAGGATATCGTAATTGGTAGCGCGTTAAAATAATTAAGTTAGAGGTCCTGGGTTCAAATCCCGATTCAGGCGTTTGTTTTTCTTTTCATGTCATATTAGGCCTTCATTGCTAAATGTCAAAATTTAATTATACCTATGTAACATCGAAATAAAGAAGCATCACTGGTATAAAGTAAAAATTATCTTTAATTTGCTTACTTGTTATAATAGCTAGAGGGCAGTGAGACCGAGTTCCCGCTATCTCTCATGAAAGAGAATAGGCCTATATATAAAGGAAAAAAAAATGTTTGTGCTAGAATGCCTGGATATCGTAACTGATAGTGCGTTAACGTATCAAGTCAAATCCCGGTTAAGACGTATCTTTTTCTTTTCATGTCATATTAGGTCTTCATTGCTAAATGTCAAAATTTAATTATAACATCGAAAATAAATAAATAAATATAACAAAATAAATATATAGGCCTATATATTATAGTCCACCGCTGTGGTCTCGAGGTAGCGTGCTGCCTTGTCACATAGCGGGCCCGGGTTCGATTCCCGGTCGGGATAGTTTCCTGGGTGAGGTTTTTATTGGGGTTTTCCTCACCTGTAAGACAAATGCCAGGAAACTTTAAGGTCCAAACGGTCCCCGAACATCATATGACCATCGCAATCATCATCATTCATATTCATCTTAGATTAAGCTAAGGATTAAGGACTCTCCTGGCGCACCACTATCATCATAATCATCATCATCACACGTAACCCCCCTTCCAGGCGCCCCAACCTCAGAAGTGGGTTACAATTACGCCAATGCCAGGAGAGAACACCAGAAATGTCCAAAAAGGTAAACCTGGGGCATAAATATATATAATGTGTCCACCGCTGTGGTCTCGAGGTAGCGGGCCCGGGTTCGATTCTCGGTCGGGACAGACTCCTGGGTGAGGTTTTTCGGGGTTTTTCCTCACCTGTAAGACAACTATCAGAAAGATTAGGGCCAACGGTCCCCGAAAATCATCCGGCCATCATTATCATCCTTATCATAATCATCATCATCCTTCACCGGTGTGGAAAGCAACGGGAAGCTACCACACTTATAATTCCCTAGTAAAGCTGCAAAGCATAGCATGGAAATGCTATGATTGCAGTGAAAGATCTGCCCTCGGGCAGAATTACTATGGATGGATGGATGGATGGATGGATGGATGGATATTACATATAGGCTATATTTTGGTGACGGCAATCTTCGGTAAAGATCTGTAAAAAATACAAAAAAAAATATGTTCTTGATAAGAACCCCATTACCTTCATTCCTTCGGAATCTATTAAATTGCTGTTTATTACATAGGCAGAATGAATAAATATTCCGTAAACCAGGAAAAGTGGGACAATAAATTCGACTTGGTGAGACATTCGCTTGGTTTACGCAGTTCCTGCGTGATGGACTTTTGTTTTTTATGTTACGTAAACGTCTTCTTACAAGGAAATTTGATAACATCGCAGTTACATGTTACGTAATATTAAAGGAAACCGCTGTTCCATTTCACATGAGAAGAATTGTAACATTGTAGCAGCATAGTTGCATATTTAATTGAAAATTGCTCAAGTAAAAAAATAAGTTCTATTTACGTCGTGAATGCAAGCCGAAGGGTCGTAGGAATATTTTCGATGGGGTCAGATTTTTTAAAAATTGAGTTAATTCTTCTAGCGACATCCTGGTATCGATTCAGCCTCCAAAGGAAATGAGTACCAGACCAATGTTGTGGTAATAAATGCGGCCGTCAGATTAGGCTCATAAATCAGACTGACAAAATAACTAAATGGCGGGACAGGTCTAGAAGGTCTTGGTCTACCGGCCGGCAGCTGGACTCACGTCCACATGCTTTAATAAAAGAGGTGGATGATCTTCTAACCAGTATTTGGGTGACATTTAGTCAGTATGTCGGGTCTCCCAGCCGTTATAGTTTTCTCACCCTGGATCCGCTACTTATTGTAGCTACCCAAACTCTTTACGGTGCTGACTGGTCACCGCTCCATACTGGCAGAAATTCCATAAGCAAATTTCTTCCCCCATGGGCAAGACCCGTGGCTCTGCAGCAAGGCGCAATGCCTTAAACCGCTCGGCTACGGCGCGGGACAACTCCACTAACATCTCCTGCAGATTTTGTACCCTAGGTCTCCCCAAGGCCTTTAGCAATGACAGGTAATAGTCATGTACGCAACAAGGGATGTAACTACTTTTCTAGTTCATTACTAGTCGAGGACATGTATGAGCCCGAGCTTTAGCGAGGGCTAACAAGTAGGTTCAAGACTAGTAATGTACTTACTTCCCGAATTGCGTAAATAATTTTGTTCGCTTCTGTACTAATAAATGTTCAATTTTTATATTTCGTGTAAATTTATATCTTGGTTTGAAGAGTTCAATTGTTTGATAGCAACGGAATGTTGATGAAACAACTGCAATTGCTCATTGTTGTCTGAATTAGTGGCATACATTTTAAATAACAGATACGATTGTGATGTAGAGGAAACGGCGAATGCTGCGGTTCATTTTCTATTATCAGTAAAGTGAGAAATAAGTGTGATACAATATAATTGTATTGTATTACGCAATAACATTTTAAGTAGGTAACATTTTTACATTATTAATTAAGCCAATGACTTTTATTCCCTAGGGAAGTAAGTTGAGTTATTACATGTTGTTGTCAATGGACACCAAGGCCTCTCTGGAAAATTCAACTTACTTCCCTAAAACATAGAATGCTAATTAGGCAAAAGATAGAATGCTAATTAGGCTATTATTACTATAGGAGTGAACAAATTATTTTTGTGCACTAAAAGTTAAGAATGCAACACACATTAGCATCATGGATATGTATATGTAACATGATTTCTTTCCTAATTCAAAGGTAATTTTGCTAGATTCTAAAAAAAAGTATTTACTTTTTAAAAGTTTTATTATAAAACTATAAACTAGTTTTTCAGTTGATTGGAGAAAAAAACCCGATTTTTATTTACAAATATTGTCTCATAAGTAATGTCTTTTTAAACAAAATTTTATTTTACACTTTTTCTGAAAAGAAATTAAACTACTCTTCCAGCATCACCAGATTCTATAGTCTCGAGTCAACTTTCAGCGAGGTTTATAATCCCGCGACGGTACCACTCTCTGGTTTTTGATGAGAAGAATTCGTTGAGACCTACTTCCACAGATTCAATGTTTTCGAAATTTCACACAAGAAATGGGCTATGGATTGAAATAGAGGTAATCTGAAGGCGCAAGATCAGGGGTTATGTGCTGGATGTGGTAGCAGTATACCGATTCCTCCCAATTCCTGAATTTTTGTCATGGTTGCTCGTGCAGTATGGGTTCCGGTCAGGTTTGAACCCACGACCATCAACATTTCATTAACCTATTCTAGTTGTTAATAATAGAGATCCGCTTCCACTGCACGCTCTCTTGGAACAAACTCCCAGTAAATGACACCTTCAAAATTCCACCAGATACGCATTACATTAAATACCATCATTTATAATTATGAGATAATACAATGTGCAATCTTAACATTTCTACCCACTTACAGTAGTGTAACAGACCAATATTAGACCTTAGTCTCTCCTCTCTTAGGAGTTACTAGACCAAGTTAATCTAGTTGCACGTATTCCCCTATATATGCCATTTATGGTATGCGGTCAACATACCGACCCAATGAGACATCTAGTAGGCAACTAAGATGTTAAAGTTTGGTAAATTTTTCTTAGAGGCCTCTTCATTCAGGATTAAGGTTATTTTACGAGCTTGAAATTTTTGACACTCGGGATCCACGACTTAAAGTCCCTCCCGGAGGATTTGCTCCTTGGATTTTTCCATGATAAAAAATGCATCGACCTCGGCCGAGTTTGAACCCGCGATCTTCGGGACCAGAGACAAGGAACTTGACCACTAGTCCACCGCTAGCAACTAAAAATCCTCTCTTTAGTGATTAGTGAGTTAGTATTTTATTTAAAGACGCCATTTATAACTTCAGATCATGAGCGTCGCAATCCAAAACTGAGCCTGAAAAGGATCCATAAGTTTTCTCATGTCAGTGGTCTATTATATTAAATTAAGACTTCAAATTATTTTGCATGCCCAAATGCCTCGTCATCTAATTAGTGACGCGCATGAATGGATTAACGAGATTCTCTCTGTCCCTATCTACTAATTAACGAACCAGCGAATTCCTAGAATATGTATATAATTATTATAATATTCATAAAGGTTCCGGTTGCCCTCTAAGCTGATTAACTCTATTTATATTTTTCATTATTATATTAATTATCTTTTCATTTATAAATTATTATTCATCCCTACCTTCCCCCTTTTACAAAAAAAAAAAAAAAGGGGCCTAGTCTCAACAGATCACAGCGTGGCAACTGCTCTACCGAGTTTTCTTCCCTCCGAATGAAGCCATGAATAGAATGTTTGCCCCTTTAAAAATCCATCAATTCGTTTCGAGTTTAAACCCGCGAACCTCGGAATCACATATGAGCTTCTTCCTCTCCTTCTTCTGCAAAAAAGCAAATTTGTGTTTATTTCCGTCTGTGAACAACAATTGGAACTGATACGTCCAACGGCGATGAGGCTGACCTAAGTCTCTGTTTCCTGCAGGGTAATAATTTTTTTTGTAAACGATGTTCTGGCATCCTAAGAATGTGCTGTCTCCATTTATGTTGATGAAGCTGGACTTTCACCGTCATTTCTTTAACAACTCATTGAGTTCTGATGTCATCACTCCTCATATGATCTCTCAAGGTAACACCTGTTATTAAACATAAAAATCTCATTTGTGATGTATTGATTCTGCTTTATCAGTTTGTCGTAGCGTCCAACATTCACTACCATATAAAACAGATGGTTGAGATATTACCTGTTATGAAATCTTAGTTTAATATCTTTTCGCATTTATTTTCCAAAATTTCTTCTCAGAACCCCGTTTAAGGAATTGTATTTTATTTAATTTGTATATACAATAAAACCTATATTAGCCGGAACCTTTATAAGGTGGAAACCTGTAGAGACGGAAAAAAATCTCCAGAACGGTACGATTTTATATGTAAAATCGTCCTATATAAGCCGGAAACCTTCATAACGCAGAAACAGAATGGCTTTTAAAGTACCAATAGTTAATTTTTACCACAGTAAGACGTAAACAAATTTCTTAAGCACGTTCTAATTACAGTATTAATGACCACACGTGAAAATTCTGCATATGACGCTTTCTGCATTATATCGTTTTACCTTCTTATGTTGCGATTGTATTGCGGGGATACCCTTACTTATGCATGACAACGGAGAATCCCTTGCTTTTCCTTGCCTGCTTACGTTACCTACGAGGGAGTTGTCTTCCTGTAGTTGAGTTCCTTCTCGCTTTTGTGTAATAATGTTGTTTTGTATTGCCGCGCAAACTGAGCTGTGTTACACACACTATTTTGTCTGTATTTCAGTCAATACGCTATGTCTTTAAAGCGTGAATGTAAAACCCTTACACTGCGTGAGAAAATTCAAGCTTGTAATTTGAGAACCCTTTATAAGAAGGAAACTGCCAAGACGGAAAATTATTTAAGGAACCGTCATGTTTCTTCATAGACAAGTTTTACTGTATGTCTTTTTGGTATCATATAATGAAATGTGACTTCCTAAATATATAAAAGTATCACATTTTTTATTACTTTATTTTCAACCAAAAGTTTTACCCGTAATAGCTGTTTACCACACACTGCCATTGTTTTCGTTTTGCTAACTGATATCCACATATGAGTATGATAACAGTCCACCGACGCTCTCCAGGAAATCACTTTACCTTTTTGTTTTACCATGTCGCTAATGTACTGTATATTCACATTCATAAATTAAAATAGAAAAGTAAAACTTACACTCGCGATCAGCGTAAGCCAGGTCAAGGATGAGATGAGATAAAGCCTCTATTATTGAAGGTCTGTGATATACTAGAATACCGGTTGATCAGGCAAACAGTATCAAAGGAGAAAGTTAAATGAAGTAGAACGAAATGGATAAGCACGGATGAGTGGTGTAATGAAGTTTTTGGCAGGGGAAAAAAGGGAGATACCTCGAGAAAAACCTATCATAGCTCCGATTCGTCCACCACGAGTATTCATTGGGATTGGAGTGACCAAGGCACGAACTCTGGTATCGTAAACTGATGCATGTATAAATATTAATCTGTGTAAACATCGTCCACACATAGAAATACATTATATAATGGAAATTGACAGTTAATGACAAATGAGGGAAATTTTGAAGAAGTGGCTGAATCCAAATAATTGGGAACAATAATTAAAAATAGGAATCAGATGCGCAAGGAAATTGAACATATGCCAAATTGTGGAAATGCATGCTATTATGCATTTCAGAGACTCCTGTCGTTCCAACTCATTAAAAAAAACGTTAAACTGAAAATAAATAAAATTTTTATTCTCCCGGTTATATTATATGGATGCGAAACATTGGGCTCTTACTTTAAGGGAGGAAATAAGATTACAAGTATTTTAGAATAAAGTTCTTAGGAAAAAATTTTGGACCAAAAAGAGATGAACAGACAAGTGAATGGAGAAAATTGAATAACACTGAGCTGCATGGTCTTTATAGGAAGTCAGATATAATAAGAACAGTTAAATCTCTTAGACAGCGTTAGGCAGGACATGTGGCACAAATAGGGAATGAAAGGATTGCATGGAAGCTTCTTGTAGGAAAATCATAAGGAAACACGCCCAGTTGGTAGACCAAGAATGAGATGGGAGAATAACATTAACCATGATTTGAGGGAAATAGATTATACAGGGATGATTGGAAAACATTAGCTCAGGATAGGAGTGTATGGAGAGCTTATGTCTGCGCGGCTATTAACCTATGGGTTCGATAGAGCCAGTGAGTTGGTGTAAACATCTGTACAAAAAATGATTTCTGAGATAATCGTAGATTTGCGACTGTTAAGTATAAGAGACAGGGGATCCGATTCTATCCAAAGTCGGGACAATTTTCCTGGGTGATGTTTTTTTCAGGGTTTTTCCTCACCTGTAAGATAATTGTCAGGAAACGCTTAGTCGAAATAGTCTGGTCTTGATTACAAGCACATAAAAAATAAAGTGGCATGGTCATGTAAGCACAATGATAGAAGACAGATTCCCAAGAAAAATAATGGCTGCCACATGATAGAAAAAAGAAGAGGATAGCCAAAATAACATGGTGATAGAGACTAGAATGACAGGAAATCGACATCTTGATTTTAAACAAGACCGCACCTACTATACATAATTCTACATACAAGATCATCATAAATCAGTCAGTAGAGAAATTATTTAAATTTTTAATTATTTCAATTATTGAGACTGCAAAGTACATAAAATTGTATTAGAATTTTTTTATAGTAACTAATACTAATTTATTTTGAAAATTGTATCAAGATTAACAAATATTTTCAGTTGTATCTTGTATATATTATTTAACTGACAAATTAGTTTAACATATCTATTTTTTTTTTCGTGTACATTAGATAGGGACAGTCCAGATCTATGGTGACGGTCTACCAAACAATTTATCTTGCTTGTGTACATTTTATCATTAGTTTTAGACTCAGTTTTAATTACCATAAGTAATGCGACGAGTGATTTTCAAATCATCGATAAATTCACGAAATGACACGAGTGAATTTATCTAGAAGATTTTGGAAATAAAGAGTGGCATTTGTTAGGACTATTTAACAAATAAAATTAATCTGTTTACTCAAAAATCATTATTTAAATATAGTTATTTTAAAATATTTATATATTTAATGTAAACGGCGACGTCTCAAAACAAATCAGAATTGTGTGGTTATGTCTCATTTGTTTATCCAATGCAACTTGATCATATAATATTGTTTATTGCCATCTGACGTTGGCAACTAGAAATAGGATCCCAATATTGTAAGAATGCACCCTAATGAAGAAATAAATGAAACACATCAAACTGTATATTATAACCAACATTATAAGTTATTAATTTATTTTTAGTAAAAAAAACTCGGTAAAATCATTATTTAAAAACATAACTATCATCATCATCATCATAGTACATTCACGAATTTAGGCCATTTGTTGACCTGTTTCGGCCTCAAGAGAAACACCATCCAAAAGTCTTTTGAGTGGACGTCCTGGTCTTCTTCTTCCTGCAGGTTGATATCTTAACATTTGTTTGGGTATTCTGTGATCTTCCATTCGATGAACATGTTGCATCCATCTTGACTTATAATCAGAAATTTTGTTTTCTAAAGGTTCCATGTGTAATTCTTATAAGATGTCTTCATTTTTTTTGTGATCTAGTAGTGTGTATCCTGCAGTCCTCCGAAGGTATCTCATTTCAGCAGATCTAAGTCTCTGTATATCCTTCTGTTTCAACGTCCATACTTCGCTACCATACAAAAGAGTTGGAAGAGCCAGTGTTTTATACACTTTTAATCTTGAATGCTTTTGGACTAACTGTGGCTTGAAGATAGAATTTATTAACCCTAAAATTCTTAAAAATTTAGATATTTTTGCATTTACATCCTTTTCTTCTTCATATGAGATATTGCATCCTAGATATGTAAAATTATTCACCTGCTCCAAAATTTTATTGTCCAGTACAATTTTACTTCTGACAGGATCTACACCTTGAAATGCCATAATTTTTGTTTTTTCTGTAGATATCTTCAAACCATATTCTTCTGTAATTTTGTTAAGTTCATACAGACCTTTCTGTAGATTATGTTCTGAATTTGCTTTTATTATTTGGTCATCTGCAAACAATAGGGTGTTTAATTTTCTATTTTCTGATATTCTTATTCCAAATTTATATGTCTTGTTCCAGCAACATATTACTTCATTGATATAAATTATTGCAAACGGTGTTGGGGATAGGGGGCAGCCTTGTCTCACACCACGATTTATAATTCCTTCTTCAGAAAATCTGTTATTTAATTTAATCTTTATGATGTTGTCTTTGTAAATATTTTGTATGTTCTGCAGAAGTAAATTTGGTATATTTCTGTCTTCCAATATATGTAAGTTTTGATCTCTTGACTGTATCGAATGCTTTTTCAAAATCTATGAAAGCAAAATGTGTTTCTAAGTTGAATTCTCTTCTTTTTTCAAGCAATAGTTTAACAGAAAATGCTGAATCAATACAAGATCGTCCTTTCCTAAATCCATTTTGACATTTCATAAGGAATTTTTCACTGAAACTTTTCAATGTTCCATTTAAAATGTCTGCATAAATTTTGTAGCATGTGTTTAACAAACTGATTCCCCTATAGTTGTCCATTTTTCTCTTGTGTCCTTTCTTGAACAGGGGTATAACAATGCTTGTCTTCTATTCTTGTGGTATATCTGCATTTTTGAATACATTATTAAAGGACAACAGTCTTTCATGGAACCGTTTGCCTGCATATTTGTACAATTCAGAATTCAAGCCATCTGTGCCAGTTGCCTTCCCATTTTTCAATTTCTTACAACTATTGAACACACAATTATCAGTTGTGTAATTCGAAGGAATCTGTTCATCATTTGTCATATTCAATGTACTGACGAAGTAGTAATGTTTCTTAATCTGTGCACAATATCTGAATGGTATTGTTCGTTTAATTTCTTTGTTGACAAAATCTTTCGAAATGACTCCAAATATATTTCCTAATATTATGAGTGTTTTGAGGCTTAGGTTGCTGGATTATTTGTCTATATCTTCATTTGAAGCGCAGCCAAATCGTCTACCATTCTGTACATTCAAATCTAACGGCTTTGTTGGAGTGTCAGTAAGTGTAAATAATGCTCTGACCTGTATCATATAGAAAAAGTGAAGATATTGAAAACAAAATAAATAAATTTAATTATATATGTGGCTCCATAAAACGAACTCTCAAAGGAACTAGAAAGGAGACACTTTTAAAATTTTATAAAACAATGGCGGTTCCAACACTACTTTATGGATCGGAACACTGGGTCTTAACCAAAAACCTGGAACGAAGAATAGAAACATCTGAAATGAGGTTTCTTAGGAGTGTGGCTGGCTATACAATAATGGATCAAAGGCGAAGTGAGGATACACGAAGAGAACTGAATATATTCAAACTATTAGATAGAATTAACAATACAGAGATGAATGGATGGACCAAATCAATAGAATGGATAACAATAGAAT
The DNA here is from genome assembly GCA_030220185.1 of Diploptera punctata. Classification (NCBI taxonomy): domain Eukaryota; kingdom Metazoa; phylum Arthropoda; class Insecta; order Blattodea; family Blaberidae; genus Diploptera; species Diploptera punctata. The sequence goes on from JASPKZ010010241.1 coordinate 1,403,824, forward strand.
TCTGAAACAGATTATTCATTACAAACTACTAGTACGAAGAAATGTAGTAAGACCCAATAAAAGAAGGATAAGACCCGGTAAAAGAAGGATAGACCAATTCTAACATGAGATCGGAACAGACCAGCAGGTCTAATCCTTGATGCTGCTGCTGATGATGATGTTATTTTTGGAGGGTAAATTTTCTCAAGAGACCTTACTGTTCTTACATCTTTTCGCATCTCTCTGAGCATATTAATTTCGCTTCGCTAGGTTAAAAAAATGAATGTTTTGCAAATCTGACCATCTTAAACCTGTCAGTCAGACCTACAACTTTTCTAAATGAATACATATCTTATAATAATCAAAACCTCCCGTTCTTAAGTACATGTACCTGCCACCCCCTTGAGTTACCTTTAATAACTCAACAAGCAGCTTAAGGCCTTAAGGTGTGGCACAAGCAAATAAAATAAATTTTAATTCTAACAATTACCCCTGCTGCAAACGTATTGTATTGTAAGCCCATGTTTTCCTTCTACAGAGATTTAGGCGCTCTCCCCCTACAGGGAAGTATTTGAACCATACTAATTTAGTTACACTTGTTTTCGTATAAATGTCATTTTGAGTGGTCCATGGTCAGCGTTCCGCCTCAAAGGTAGTACTAGGACGGGAAAATTCGTAAATTTTGCTTAGAGACCTTTTCATTCAGGCTTAAGGATTTTTTACGAGCCTGAAAATCTTCAGACTCGGGACCCACGGCTTAAAGTCCCTCCCGGAGGACTTGCTCCTTGGATTTTTCCGTCCTAAAAAATCCATCGACTCCGGCCGGGTTTGAACCCACGGCCCTCGGGACCACAGGCAAGGTGCTGCAAACGTGATTCTCATTAACTCCCATTTGGGACAAGAGATAAATAGTCATTAATATTATTCGATTTTGATCTTATAGATATTATCTCATTGATCAAATTTCATTTAGTATTTAATATTAGTCATTTGTGATTCCTATATTGTAATGTAACACGTGTTTGTCCTGGTATGTGGAAGAGAAGGCCACATAGCCTTATCTCACCGGGCTAAATAAATAAAATTAAAAAATAAATACCTCAAAGGAATTTTACCTTGCAATGTATCGGTAAAAACACACCATTCACTCACATATTCATAGTTAAACAAGATGTATATGATATAGATAATTATGATGGCTAAATTGGGTTCGGGATCTATTTGGCCCTTAAAATTTCCCAACACATTTGTCTAACTGGCGAGGAAAATCCGGAGTATCTCGGCCAGGAAAATTATACCAACTGGAGATCGAACCTCGGCCCCTAACCACGCAACGACGATACTACAACATTACAAGTGTGAAAATAATAATAATAATAATAATAATAATAATAATAATAATAATAATAATAATAATAATAATAATAATAATAATAATAATAATAATAAGGAGAAGGTTTTGTGAAACATTTCTCAGGATACTAAAGAAAAAGCAAATGAACGTGAGTTGGTTCATTTGTTCATATAAGAGTCACGTTTTCTAGCAACGTGACGTCTTATACTCGTAATTCAGAATTGTTATTATCTTCAGATAAAAAAGCCCTATTTGAAATGGCAAAAAGAGTATCAGTTCCTTCCTCCAAGCTCTGTAGTTCAGCCCACTCACTATCAGTGATAACTGAAAGCTTTTATCAAATATGTAATTATCGTAAAATGTGACTGTAAATGTTTGCTTTTGTTTGCAAAAAAAAATATTCAACTTGAATACAGTAGCACGTTTATAAATTGCTTCTAACACGTTTCTAGGTATACTGTGGTATGAATATTCACAGGAATATCAGTTATTATTCCGACAGAATGAAACTATTGAGGTCGTTTTTATGAAAATATTAAAAAAAAAAATCTTCATCGATCCAACTTAGTAGGCACCAAAAATTATATATATATGTCCACCGCTGTGGTCTCGAGGTAGCGTGCTGCCTTGTCACGCAGCGGGCCCGGGTTCGATCCCCGGTCGGGGCAGTTTTTCTGGGTGAGGTTTTCCTCACCTGTATGACAAATGTCAGAAAAACGTTAAGGCCCAAATGGTCCCCGAAATGATATGGCCATCATCATCACCATTATCATCATCATCATCATCGTCCTTCACCGGTGTGGAAAGCAACGGGAAGCTACCACACCTACAATTCCCTAGTAAAGCTGCAAGCATAGCATGAAAGTGCTATGATTGCAGTGAAGGACCTGCCATTGGGCAGAATTACTATGGAATGGAATATATATATATATATATATATATGTCAGTATAATTTTTGATGCCATATATATATATATATATAGGCTATACATACACTTATTGACTATACGGCTCTTTGAGTTTAGCTATATCCTCTCCATTTTCTTAGGAGTTTCTAGTCCAAGCTAAATTAGTTATGCTTATTTCCCTATAGATGCCATAAGTAACATGTGATCAGTATACCGAACCAATATGACATCTAGTATTACTGGGATAATGGAGGTTGGTAAATTTTGTTTAGGGGCTTCTTTTCCAGGCTTAAGGTTCTTTTAAGAGTCTGAAAATCTTCAGGCTCAGACCCCACGGCTTAAATTCAGTTCCAGAGGATTTGCTCCTTGAAGATATATAGGATAAGCTTTATGTCTTATACCTGAGAGTTTTCAGGCATCATGCCTTGTTGCAAGAGTAACGGGTACTGCACTGGTGTGTGCCCACAGGGAAAAAATCGCGAAGAATTTTCGTAGCTACAATAACTAGGGGCTCTACATTGACAAAACCAGCTATATCGGCTGTGGGCCTCAAAGAGACATCTAGGAAGCAACTGGATGGGAAAGATCAATTAAATTTTGCTCAGATGCTGTAATTTTAGTTTGAGGTTCTTTTATGTATCCGAAAATCTTCAGACTCGGGACTTACGGCTTAAAGTCCCTCTCGGAGGACATGACCCTTGCATTTTTCAATCCTAAAAATCCGTCAACCTCCCCGGATTTGAAGCAACGACTAGCTTATGTATAACTGTATGAAAATTATGGTTCCATGTGTATTTCTACAATAGCATCACAACCCAATATCACGTCTTAGCATTTCTTATAATATTCCTCCACTGTTAACTATTCAGTCATTCTCCTTCACACTGCTATGTCAAACAATTTTATCTGGAGTTAGTTATATCTGTGTCAGTCCACCTGTCCCTAAAAGCCTTCCAACTGACATTTTGACCGATCAATTTATTTCCATACTTTTTTTTTTTGAAATCTTACCTTCATCGTATATATGTAAATAACCTATTTCAATATTTTCAATAAAATGTGAAAAATTACTTACGGTGGCCGTGCGGTTTTGGCACTGAGCTATGGTACACGCCTTAGTTCTAATCTCTAGAGAAAATATGTTTTCTCGTGGAATTTCTGCCAGTGTATGGGATCAGTCTACGCAACATCGTGGGAATTTGGATAGCTACATAAGTAGACGTTACAAATTGAGAACCTGGTTTAATGGGTGGGGGACCCTACAGTACATACTGACCAGATTACCCCTAAACTGGTCAGATGATGGTCTACCTCTATAAATAATACATGTGAAAGCGAGGTCACCAGCAAATGATACACCAAGGGCATTCTGGTCTGTCGCGCCATGGAGTGTACACAGAAAAAAAAATAGTCCTGCGCAATATATGAACGATTTAAGGCATCATGACTTCGTGCAGAGCTGCGGGACTTGTACTAGATCGAGTCCCAATGGGAGAATAATTTGTTTTATGGAATTTAGGCCAGTACGGTATCGGTGCCTCTATGATCATGAGGAATTTGTGTAGCCCTAGGTGCAATAAGTAGTGGCTTCAGATTGAGAAAGTGAGCTATAATGGGTGTGGGATCCAAAATTCTTATTACACGTCACTCATATATTAGCTGCGCGATTTTACACCTCTATGATTAATACGTGTGGATGATAGGCCAAGGGGCTTCTAGACCTGTTGCGCCATGAATGGATTTAAAAAAAAGGTAAAAAAAGTTAATAGACAAGCACATTATCGCGACTTTAATATATACATTGAAATTGAGTAATTCTGCCCGAAGGCAGGCCCTTCACTGCAATAATAGCATTTTCATGCTATGCTTGCAGCTTTACTAGGGAATTGTAGGTGTGGTAGCTTCCCATTGCTTTCCACACCGGTGAAGGATGATGATGATGATGGCCATATGATTTCGGGGACCGTTTGGGCCTTAAAGTTTTCCTGACATTTGTCTTACAGGTGAGGAAAAAACCCCGATAAAAACCTCACCCAGAAAAACTGCCCCGACCGGGGATCGAACCCGGGCCCGCTGCGTGACAAGGCAGCACGCTACCTCGAGACCGCAGCGGTGGACTATATATATAAAGTACGGAATTAATTTACATATTTAGTTCTTAGGAACATTTTTTAACCAAAGAGAGATGAACAGACAGGTGAATGGAGAAGACTCAATAACAGTAAACAACGTGGTCTTTATAGGAAGCCAGATATAATAAGAACAGTTAAGTCTCGTAGACTTCGATGGGTAGGACAAGTGGCACGAATGGGGATTGAAAGACGTGCATGGAAGCTTCTTGTGGTAAAACCAGAGGGAAAACACCCAGTTGAACAACCAAGAATGAGGTGGGAGAATAACATTAACCATGATTTGAGGGAGGTAGATTATACAGGGAATGATTGTTAAACATTAGCTCAGGATATGGATATATGGAGAGCTTATGTCCGCGCTGTCATGAACCTACGGGTTCGATAGTGCTAGTGAGTTAGTTTATGAGAATAAAATAACTCCATGCCGCTACACCCTAAAAAAAGCCCTTGTCCTAACAGCGGCTGCTGGTCTCGTAACACATGTGTTGGTCACAGAGATTAAAGACCATCCAATTTGTGTTAGGGTGATATGTAGAGAATAGTCTGTTCCACTAAAACTTACAGCTAGTTTCATCAACCTGAAGTCCCTAAGCTATCCAAATTCCTCCGGATACTGAATCCATGTATTATTCTTCTGTTTCTTCTTCTACCCTCTATAGGTGTAGGCAAATCACCTATTTTGCGACTATGCGAATCGGTCAGTCCATCTGTTGTAGGATCTCCCCAGTCTCTTCTACCCTGTGGTTGGTGACATAGTGCATTAAACGTTAACCAGTCTTCTGGCATTTTCAAAACATGTTTTCATATTATAATCTGATACTTGTATATGTCCCTTACAAGCTCTTCCACCTTACATTAATTTCTTATACATTCACTACGTATTTTGTCTCTTAATGTTATCCCACTTAAATATCGTAGGAATCTCATTTGAGAACTATTTATTGTTCCTTTATTTTGCTGATGCAGGGTCCACCCCTCACTTCCATAGAAAATAAGTTGCTTTGAGATCACGTTTGAAATCTTATTTGAATTTATTTTCTCAATTGTTTCAAAATTTCTTTTAAAAACCTTATTTAGTTTATTATACTTATTACAATTTTTTCAACCTCTCTGGTGATTAAACTGAGAGATGTGACATCTTAAATATATAAAATTAGTCATCTGTTCAATTATTTTTATTGTTTATGACAATTTTTATCTTTAAAATGTGTTTTCCAATTAATGCCAAAACTGTACCCATTTGTCTAAGGGAGCACACCGCTACAGAAAAGCATGCATGTCCAGAGATGGGAATCCCACTCAACTTGTCCATCTATTGGATAGTAATAAGTAGTAACCAATATTGGGAATATTTAAACTACTCGAAAGACTACAAGAATAATCTGAACAGATAACAATATAACGAAACATAGCAAGAAAAGGATTTATGATTACTGGAATCTGGCTGCTTGGAACATGAGATGGTAAATAAAAAAATCAGAAGAATTGATAAAGGACTTGGTAAACACCAAACAGACATTGGCATAATTTCAGAATACTGAATTCACGATATGAATAAATAAAAAACATTATTGAATTTAAGAAGCAACACATTGTCATTAAAAATTGGTTATTTAAAAGAATGAACTTGCTTGCAATTTATTGAAGACCATTCAGTTTGTTTAGGGATGGTATAGTCTGTTTTATACTAACATTTCAGAATTATAATTTTACAATATTGATCCCTGCCTACTGTGGTGTACATACCAATGTAACTCAATGCAGTAGGTCCTACTCTTCAGGCTATAAGCAATATTACAACCAATACAATTTTAACAGAGGTAGATTGTTGGTTAACATTTTATTCAACATCCATATCATTAGCAATACATTTCAGATCTAGATACCAAGAAACCAACAATATTTTGAGTAAAGTCTCTTACTTCTCTTTTGAGGTTCTTGTAAATGCTCTAAATCAGTATTTCCCGGGTGGTAATCGCTCCCATAAACTGGCCGAATTCCAGTTAGGACTCGAAGCAGCTCCTCAGCAAGTCATGATATTACAAGTTGCATAAAGTTTGCTATAATCAGACAACACTACTATTGTGTAATGACATATATTATTGGAAATAGTAAGGAATTTAACTAGATTGAAATGTCAATATCAATGTCCATGGAGCCAGGCGAACATTAGATTTTGCATACATCCCTATCCTGAGCTAACGTGTTCCAATCATTCCGTGTATAATTCACCTTCCTCAAATCATGGTAATGCTAATCTCTCATCTCATTCTTGGCCTGCCTAATGGGCGCTTTCCCTCTGGTTTTCCTTTAAGAAGTTTTCATGCCCCCTTTTCACTCCCCCTTCGCGCCACGTGTTTTGCTCATCGCAATATACAAGCTTAACTGTTTTTATTGAATCAGATTTTCCATAAAGATAATCAAATTACATTTTTATGTAGCTTTCTCTATTCATGTGTCTGTTCGTCTCCTTTGCTCCAGAAAATTTCCAGAGTACTTTATATTCAAATACTCGTAAAAGTACATGGAAAGGGAGAGGTTAAAATGAAAGTAAACAAATAATGTAAAAATGTAATATATTTTTTTAATTTAGATTTTTTTAAAATTAGTAATGCTTTTATCTTTTCCATGTTGTTGTCGAGTGGATGTGACGGGTTAATGAACTTTACATCCAATATTAACCAGACATTGCGGGTTTGTGTTTAATGTCCTACTTCTCGGCACTTCATATGAATTTAGAACTATGTCCTAGATTGTAACACATGCAGTTATCATGACCAAAGTCCACACATTACTAACAGATCTTACTCTTCTGATAATATATCAATCATATTTTCGTGAAGAAAGAAAAAAAAAAGTAAAAAAGGTAGATATTATTAATCGTCTTTTACCTCTTCTTCGTCTTCTTATACTTCCACTTTCTGATCCTTCTTCGTTTACTTTCTGTTCCTTCTTCCTCTACTTTCTGCTCCTTCTTCTTCTACTTTCTAATCTTTCTTCTTCTTCTTCTACTTTCCGACCCACTTTCTTATCTTCCTTCGCGACAGCCACTGGATTGCTACATTATTTTTATTTTATCGCTTACAAAATTGTTACAACTGGCGTTGTTTCACTGTTCCCAATTTCTATTTCCTTCTGCTGTTTTTTTTAATACTCTTTCTTTCATGGATTCCTGAATATCAATCTTTCAACTGTGTTTAATTTGTTCCAACATATTTCTCCCTGGTGACATCTAAGATTTTCCATGGCTATCTTGTGTTGTCTATCTTAACTGTGTCCATACCACTGTCACTTCTGTCACTGTCACTTCTGTTTAACTGTTATTACATCCGGTTTCCTATAAATATCATGTAGCTCACCGTAATCTTCTCTATCTAATCTTCTCCATTCACCTGTCTGTTCATTTCTCTCTTTAGTCCCAAATTTTTCCTAAGAGCTTTATCCTAAAAAAATAATATTTCTCATTCCTTAAAATAAGAGATCACGTTTCACATCCTTATAATATTCCTTGATTTTTTAAAAATATTTTTAGTTTAATATAGTTTGAGAGAATTTGGAATTTGTAATGCGCAGTAGCACATATTTCCAAAATTGAACATATGTTTAGTTTCGTACTCTAACAAATTAGTGTTTGTAATTATTGTTCCAAGGTATTTGAATTCTGCAATTTCTTCAAAATTATTTTCGTTAATAATTAGCTGTCCATTTCTATTATATAATGTGTTTCTTTTGTGATCATATATTTATTTTTATTTACTTCCAGTTCCAATCCAGCGGAACTTATCAGATCAGGACAAAAAAAAATTGATTCACAAGATACGCCGGTTGTTTAGTATGATTTGGAAAAAGGAGATTCTTTCAAATGAATGGAAATAATCAAATACCTAGGAACAATAATCACAAATAGGAATGAGATGCACAAAGAAATTAAACATAGGCTCAATTCTGGAAATGCGTGCTATTATGCATTGCAGAGACTCTTGATGTCCCAACTCCTTTCAAAAAAGTTAAACTGAAAATATATAAAACTATTATTCTACCAGTTATATTATAACTTATGGGTGCGAAACATGGAGTCTTACTTTAAGGGAGGAGTTTTTGAGAATAAAGTTCTTGGGACAATTTTTGGACCAAAGAGATATGAACAGACAGGTGAATGGAGAAGACTACATAACCATGAACTACATGGTCTTTATAGGAAGCCAGATATAATAAGAACAGTTAAGTCTCGTAGACTGCGATGAGCAGGATATGTTGAACGTATGGGGAATGAAAGACTTGCATGGAAGCTTCTTGTAGCAAAGCCAGAGGGAAAATGCCCAGTTGGTAGACCAAGAATGAGTTGGGAGAATAACATTAATTATGATTTGAGGGAAGTAGATTATACAGGAAATGATTGGAAAGCATTAGCTCAGGATAGGGATGTATGGAGAGCTTATGTCCGCGCGGCCATGAACCTACGGGTTCGATAGTGCCAGTGAGTAAGTAAGTAAGTAAGAATGGAAATAATATATTATCGTACCAATCTATAAGCAAAGATATAAAACTGATTGCAAGAACTACAGGGGCATATCATTACTTTTAACTTTGTACAAAATTCTAACAAATATATTAGTAAGCAGACTTACTCCTTATATTGATGATATAATAAGAGATCATCAATATGGATTTAGAAGAAACAGGTCTACAACAGATCAGATTTTTAGTATAAGACAGATTTTAGAAAATAAATGGGAATATAATGACACGTACATCAACTCTATGTAGACTTAAAAAATAGCATAGGAAGTTATATAGTGGAGGAAGAAGTTACATAATATCTTATTGGAATTCAGAATAATTCATAAAAAAACTAATTGGACTAATTCGAATATGTCTAAATGACACAAAGAGTAGGACGCGTGGAGGCAAACAATTTTTGAATACTTTTGAAATTTAATGGATTAAAGCAAGGGGATGCACTACCTCCTCTACTATTCAATTTTGTACTAGAGTATGCCATCAAATCTTTAGATGATGAAGAAGGCCTACAACTCAATGGTATTAATAGGCTGTTCGTTTATGCAGTTGATGTATTTTTAGGCGATAGCGAGGAGATACTAAGAGCGAACACTCTGTTGAGTAACACTAAGACATTAAACATAAATAAAACTAAATATATATTTGCACATAAAAATACGTTGTATAATGGAACTGAACATTAATGACAAATGAGGGAAATTTTGAAAAAGTGGCTGAATTAGGATATCTAGGAACAATAATTACAAATTCAATTGTATTGTAAGCCTATGTTTTCCCTTTACAGAGATTTAGGCGCTCTCCCCCTACAGGGAAGAATTTTAACCACTTGTTTTCGTGTAGATGTCATTTTGAGTGGTACGTGGTCATACTGACATCGAGGAAACCAAGGTAGTAACTAGGACGGGAAAATTCGTTAATTTTGCTTAGAGACCTTTTCATTCGGGCTTAAGGATTTTTTACGAGCCTGAAAATCTTCAGACTCGGGACTCACGGCTTAAAGTCCCTCCCGGAGGACTTGCTCCTTGGATTTTTCCGTCCTAAAAAATCCATCGACCCTGGCCGGGTTTGAACCCGCGACCCTTGGGACCAGAGGCAAGGAGCATAACCACTAGTCCACCGCGGCCGACCTAATTACAAATAGGAATGAAATACAGAAAGAAACTGAACATAGGTTCAATTTTGAAAATGCATGCTATTATGCATCACAGGAACTCTGTTCTCCCCAACTTTTCTCAAAAACATGTTAAACTGAAAATATATAAAACTGTTATTCTCCGTGTGAAACACGGACTCTTAGTTTAAGAGAGGAGAAATATTGTTAATCTTTTTTTGATAATAAAGTTCTTAGGAAAATTTTTGGACCAAAGGGAGACGAACAGACAGGCGAATGGAGAAGACTGCTTAGCAATGAGCTACATGATATTTATGGGAAACCAGATTTAATAAGAAGAGTTAAGTCTCGTAGACTACGTTGGGGAGGTCATGTGGCACGAATTTAGGATGCAAGAGAGGCATGGAATCTCCTTGTTGGAAAACCACAGGAAAGCGCCTAGTAGGCAGACCAAGAATGAGATGGGAGAATAATATTACCCATGATTTGAGGGAAGTAAATTATATAGGGGATCACTGAGAAACATTAGCTCAGGATAGTGGTATATGGAAAGCTTATGACCGCGCGGCTATGAATCTACCGTTTCGATAGTGCCAGTAGGTGAGTGCTGTAAAATAGTTTCCAGCACCAATTTATTAGTATTACTCTATGAAATATGCCCTAAGTGAGTTTTGCGTTAATAGTCTTTACTATTAGCTTTAGAAATTATTACAGTATTAATATAAAATTATAGAATATTCACCTGAAAGGTCCGTCTCCTCAACAAGTTGAGGAGACGGACCTTTCAGGTGAATATTCTATAATTTTATATTAATTTTGAATAAACCTCAACGGAACACATCATGAATCTTATAAAAATTATTACAGTGTAGAAACAAATACACTGGTTGAGTGAAAGATAAGGCTTTATGACCTTAACTCTCAGTTTAATTAAAACTTAATTTTATTATTACAAATAATTTGGCGTCATTGTCCTTACTGCACAGATATTAGCTTAAATTTAATATAGGAATAAGCTATTTTTATAAACCGTATTTTGTTTTAATCTACACTACCGGGAAAAAAAATGCAACGCCCTTAAGGACAAATTCATTTTATTGAAAAATGATGTGACAGATAGTTTATTATTGTAGGGGGATATTATAACAAATTCAAACAAAATGAAACACACAATAAGGGGTGCCTAAACAATCGCATCAACGCACAGTGTACCCCCTCTAGCCAGAACGTAGTCATGTAGGCCTATTCTCGCATGCAAACGATCATAAAGGTACCCGAATGGCATCCTGCAATAGTTTGTTCGAATATCTAGCACCTTCTTCTTCTTCTTCTTCTTCACTTTATGAGCTAGGCAAATTACCTGTTCCGTCTCACAGTTGTTCTGTCCATTTTTAACTGGCCTTCCTACATTCCTTGTTCCTCATGGCTTGTTGTTAAATGTTGCTTTTGGAAATCTTGATACATTCGTTCTTTCTACATGTCTAAACCATTTATCTCTATATTCTTTGATTCTGTCATTCAATGGGTACATACTTAACTCTGTCCTTATATCTTCATTCTGTATCCGATCCAGTCTTGTGCAGCCTTTTGTTCTTCTAAGGAAAATTCATTTTTACGCTTTGTATTCTACTTTATAATTTTTTTGTTATTATCCAAGTTTCGCTCCTATAAAGTAATACATGAACTGCCAATGTTTTATAAAACTTAAATCTAGTATCTCTTCTTGTTGTATTTTGCACCTGTTTCGCGATTCAGCTCTGGAGAAAGAGTAGATTCCCGCTTCATCATGTCATATACGTGTTCAATTGGCGAGAGATCCTGGGATCTTGATGGTCAAAGCAGTTGTACACCACGAAGAGCATGTTGCGACGCAGCAGTCGTTTCTGGACGTGCGTTGTCCTACTGAAAAAGCATATCTCCTATCTGTCTAAGAAATGACAGTACTACGAGGTTAACACCTGTTCAATGTCGCGGGCACTATTCACTTTACCCTCCAGAAACACCAAATGTGACGTATGGCCCCACACATCAAAAAGTCTGGTGTGAGACCTGTGTACGCGTATATTGGGCGAATGAACTCTGGACGATGACGCTGTGCACATGTACGTTCATCATTCGCATGTAGACACTACTTACTCTCATCACTGAAGACAACAAAGTCCCATTCCACTTTCCAGTCGACTTTTTCACGAAACCAGAATAGCCGTACTTGGCGGTATCGTGAAGTACTGGATTACTTGATCAAGTTAAGTCTGCACGGCTAGAGGGAAACTGTGTTAGCGCTTGTGTCACCAAACTATTTCTCTATGGAAGGGAGAATCCCTAAACACATGTAATATATCATTACATGGTTGTTAAATCAATCATTTAGTAGACGACTGTTAATGATTTCGGATCATTTAAAATCACAGTGTTTGTCATGTTCCTATTACCAGCCTCACGACACAACACAGGGGACGGGAATTGGCAACATGTAATTAGGAAGGCAAATGAGGGACAGCTCATTCCCAAATAATAACATGGTTGTCGGATTATTAATTTGGACAATGACTATTGCAGGTGATGGTTCATTTAAAAACACAGTATTTACCAGCGTTCCCTTTTCAGTCAAATAACACAATACAGGGAACAGGAAGTGATAACATAGTAAAAGATGAAAGAGAATCGACAGCATATTCCTAGCATATTTTCCGAGTGCAGATTTAACTTGGGCAAGTAATAAGTGGTAGCCTGGCCAGAAGAACACGTGATCTTAGTTCTGCTGCGAGCAGACGGTTCCCAAGGGGCCTTGGTGACACAGGAGGTGCAACATATGTCCGATTTCTTCCCTGGATGCTGTTCGCACAACGCGTCGATCTTGACGTGCATCTGAACTATACGGCAGTCCAGGGCTTGTTATATGGGCGTGGGGATGTTCCACAGACCAGTGCTAAAAGCAGAGATACACCAGGTACATTGTTCCCAACATGTGCAGCAATCCATCGATATGTCCTTCCAGCTTACCGCAGGTTTACAATGCGAGCCCGTTCAAATGGTTGAACTTGTTTAACAGGAATACTTTAGGCCTACTCATCGGCGGAGCATAGTTATACCCTAGAGCGAATGTTGCAAAATCCGAGTATACAGTTACTGCCTAGAGAGTCAAAACAGAGGGCGCAAACGCAGGCTTCTTGAGTGCCATCTGATCTCTGATAACTAGGGTTGAAAAAAGTATCAGTATCAGGATAGTAACTAATTTCTATACACATTGTTTACAAAATGCATGTCTTTGTCGAGCTTCTCCACTGCCTGCTCGGAGCGGAGAGTGTGTATCTTCGACTCTCCTCAGTAATAGACATTGTGCAAAGATGAGTCCATTCCTACAGAAAGCGGATTGTACTATAATAGAAGTCTGTCCCAAATGGGGTGTCAACGTGCAGTTTGTAAACATTGCGGTGTAAGTACGATGCAGCCTAGCCTATAACCAATACTTTTTTCAGCCCTACTGATAATCGCTAAGACTAAAACCCCTCAGCATGCACATATATCCTGGTGCCAATGAACACCTTGAAGGTGTTGCATTTTTTCCGACAGTGTATCTTCTTGTTCATATCCACGTCTCACCTGGCTCTAGATTCAGGTATGACTCCATATTTGAATAGATTGGAATCTCGACAAATTGAGTTAAATGGTCTGAAAGTCACACTTAGTTCATGACATGGTTCTTGGGCAGACAATAGGACATGTATACCTTTTAAATAACGCTAATGAAGTTGGAAAACATGTTTTTATTTGTACTGCCTGACTTTTAAGTGCTCATTAGAAAGTTTTAAATCTACAACAAATATTTTTTATACGTCAGAGCTCCTAAATACACGAAAAATAAATTTTAATAATTCAAACTATGTTGAAGTTATTTGTCCACAAAAATGTACAAATCTATTGCATATCACAATAATAATAATAATAATAATAATAATAATAATAATAATAATAATAATAATAATAATAATAATAATAATAATAATAGTAATAATAGTAATAATAATAATAATAATAATAATAATAATAATAATAATCCATCCATAAGGATGATGATGATGGTCATATGATTTTGGGGACCGTTTGACCCTTAAAGTTTTCCTGACATTTGTCTTACAGGTGAGGAAAAACCCCGATAAAAACCTCACCCAGAAAAACTGTCCCGACCGGGGATTGAACCCGGACCCGCTGCATGACAAGGCAGCACGCTACCTCGAGACCACAGCAGTGGATTAATAATAATAATAATAATAATAATAATAATAATAATAATAATAATAATAATAAACATAATAATGATTGATAATCATAACAATAACATTAGTGGATTAGGCCTTCTACTCTGTTTCATTTCAGACTGAAAGCTGGTTCCTCTAATGCTTCTTTCGATGTCGAAGGTCTCATTTTCAAGAGGACTGTAGTTGAGTACATTCTGGGGATGTATCACATGTGTCACTTAATAGGGTTCAGATACCTTATAGTGATAAAGTGAAAAATCTAGGAACATTTATGGACAATATCTATATTGAAATATAGGCCTAGAAATTAATCAAACTTTCAAAACTGCCTTCTCAATAACTCATTCATTAAATGGCATAAGGTTTTTTTTTTACCATTTCCTCTAAGGAAAAATGTTATAGTCTCTCTGGTTTGACTTTACGAGAAATTTGTAGAATGAGACAACTGTATTCATCTCTCTCTCTCTCGCACCAGTGTTGTCGGAATTTCTTCACTAGATGTTAATAGGGGTAAGGAGAAAGAGAAAAACTGACAATAGGGTGGGTTCTTTCTTTTGTATCTGGACTAAAGTGATCGAGATCTACCCTTTATCTCCATCTCTCTCTCTCTCTCTCTCTCTCCTCTCCTCTCTCTCTCTCTCTCTCTCTCTCTCTCTCTCTACCAAGTTAAGCCAGATATACAATAGTACGTACACTTAAATATCCCATTTTCATGATTGTGATACTCTTTTTTTAACAGGCCTAATTTATGATTTTACCCAAAGATTTTAACCTATTTATAATTCTCGCCTGAGTTTTATTTGTGGTATTCGCAGATTTAATCACATTACTAATCCTGGACCAATTGTCATGACTTCGTCTTCTTATTTCTTTTCTATAAAATACTACATATATCATTACCATATCATTTATCATACGGCTTCGTTAGACTCTCTGATACCCATAATTTCGGCAGCCGTCCCCATCAGCATATTGTCCTTTGTATATCTCATCACACAATATTTTACAGTTTCACTTGCTAGAACATGGAATTCTCTTCCACTCCATGTCAGAGACTGCCAAACTATAATATCTTAAAAAAAACAAACTGAACATTTTTTATTAGTCAACAATCGAAACATCTCACTAATACGAGTAGAATTCTTTTATAAATTAGTAATGTATTTCATTTTATTTTATGAATAGAGGAACTTCGGGTAATTTGGACCCCTGTTTTAAATTTTTCTTCTTTTAATTAAGGGATTTTATTATTGTTTAATTATCTTTAGTGTTGTAACTATAGAATGAAAGCACGTGACGAAGGGTGGAAAGGGGAATTGCAAGCGATACAATTGTATATTACCTGAGAATAAAGGAAGGAACAGTCATTACTAGACCGAGGAATTATATGAAGAAAATTATATTAAAATCTGAAATCATAATAACAAAATATGAAAAATATGAAAATTAGAACACAAAAATATTATGAAGCTACTATTTTTTTAATTTTTACATATATTTATATGCACAAGCCCTGTATAATTTATGGGTATACATACCAGCACACAAATGAGACAAGAAGACCTTTTTGTAGCTCAAGAAATCATGAGTTTCACTGTATTTCAATTTTAATTAATTTTTCATTAATTCTGACTCAATATAAAATATCATGTTCATGATTTGAAGCAATTATAATGGCTCACGTTGAAGTGTAGTTGTTTGAGAAATCACGCTAACAAGCCGGAAGGTCATGGGTTTGAGTCTCAATGGGGTCAGGTTTTTAGCTGGACCAAACCTTCTGGCGGCATCTTAGCCGTATGGTCTACTCAGCTCTTAATTTAAATGAGTACCAGACGCATGTTGTGGGGCAAAGGCGACCGTCATGCAGGACTGAACCCAGTAGACATCCCTTGGCGATTGCCTAGAAATGTGGAAGTCTCAACATCCATCTACCCCAAGGGCCTCCCAAGCCTGTAGTTTGACACTTTATTTCAATAAATTAATACTGGACTTACATAAAACACGATCGATTAATTTATCCAATGATATTTAATTACGAAATCTAAACAGAAACAAAAAACAAAACATAGTAACCGTAGTAACATGCTTCCATCGAATATACCACTGACAAAATTTAGAGTAGGTACAGTTTGGATGACTTCTGTTTACCTTGCATGAAGATAATGCATTCCAGTATATGTAAATGTCACAATAACATTATATTGGATGAATCAGAACACACATAGACCAAATCCTAACTCACTGGCACGATCAAACCCATAGGTTTATGGCTGCACGGACATAAGCTCTGCATACATCCCTATCCTGAGCTAATGTTTTTCAATCATTCCCTCTATAATCTAATTCCTCAAATCATGGTTAATGTTATTCTCCCACCTCATTCTTGGTTCACAAACTGGGCGTTTTCCCTCTGGTTTTCCTACAAGAAGCTTCCATGTACTCTATCATTCCCCCATTCGTGCCACATCCCATCGCAGTAGACCAAGTACTGTATGTCATATTTGGAGAAACAAGATGTTAAAATGAATTAATTCACAAATAATTCTAGGGTGTATTTCAAAACTCTCTTTGCAATTAGAATTATTTTTAATTCTATACATTACATGTATGAACATGGTTAAATGTAGTTAGAATTATTTTAACATTAGTTTTTCCATGAAATTTTTCCCGAGCACAATATGGTAGTATACTTGTGCTTTGGATAATCAAATTATCAATTCTGTTCGTAATACACAATTAGGAGCTTTTTCTATATTTTTTTAACGCCTGTCTGTCAGAATTATTTTGTACGATCAAAAAGTATGCTCCACACCATATGATGTTATGGGCGCAAACATGTACCGCGCTGTATATATTATAGTTTGATGTAAGTGAGAATAATATTGGCCTTACCTACAAGAACTTTACTAATTTCATAAACTGTGGAGTAAGACCATATTTTCCAGCACAGCTTCAAGTATAGCAGCAGCAGTAGTCTTCCCTACAATGTGGCAAACGAAGAAGAAACTGATATAAATAAAGAATGGGAGGCTATAAGAGATACTATTAAATTTTCAGCATCACAAAGCATTGGTTGTTTAAAAAAGAGGCAAAACAAGAAATGGTTTGATGAGGAATGTGCCGTCATTTTAAACAAAAGAAAGCTAGCAAAAATGAAATGGTTACACGAGCCAAATGAGGTAAATTTAGAGCAATTGGGTAGTATTAGACGGGAAACCACCAAGTTACTATAAAGAGTAAAAAGAGGGAATATTTGAGAGAGAAGATTAATGATCTTGAAATGAACGCAAAAATAGGAACATTAGAGAATTATATTAGGGAATTAGTATAGAGAAGAAAAGGGTTTCAGGCTAGAACAAACATAATTCGGAATAAAAATGGGGATATGATTGCAGATTCCAGGAGTATATTAAATAGATGGAAAAGTTACTTTAATCAGCTATTAAATGTACATACAGAACAGGACATTGAGGAGGATAAGTTACAGACAGCAGAAATGCTAGTCGCAAAACCAAGGGCATTAGAGGTTGAAATGGTGATTGAAAAATTGAAGATGTATAAAGCATCAGGTTCAGATGAGATCCCAGCAGAACTGATAAAATCAGGGGGAGAAAAATTGGTGGACAAAATACGCCGGTTGCTTAGTATGATTTGGGAAAAAGAAGCTCTTCCAGATGAATGGAAAGGAATCAATTATCATACCAATTTATAAGAAAGGAGATAAAACTGATTGCAACAACTACAGGGGCATCTCATTACTTTCAACTTCGTACAAAATTCTAACAAATATAGGCCTATTAGTAAGCAGACTTCACTCCCTATATTGATGACAATCTAGGAGATCATCAATGTGCATTTTAGACGAAACAGGTCTACACACAGAATCAGATTTTTAGTATAAAGACAGATTTTTAGAAAAGACATGGGAATACAATGGCGCTGTCCATCAACTATATGTAGACTTAAAACAAAAGCATATGATTCCATTAAGAGGGAGAATTTATATAGTATCCTACTGGAGTTCGGAATTCCTAAAAAAGTTAGTTATACTTATAACGACTGTGCGAAAATGGCACAAAGAGTCGGGTGCGTGTAGGCCAAACAACTTTTCGACACTTTTGAAATCCAGATATGGGTTGAAGCAAGGAGATGCACTATCTCCTATACTATTTAATTTTGTACTAGGCATGCCATTCTCTTTAGAGAAATAGGAGGCTCTTACAACTCAATGGTATTAATAAGCTGTTAGTTTATGCTAAAATGTATTGTAGTACTAACTGGCCGATAGCGAGGAGATACTAAAGGACAACACGCACATAAAACACACTGTGAGTAAACACTGAGAAATTGGGACTGGAATAAAATATCAGTACAACTAAATATATGGGTCACACACGTAGAAATTCATTATATAATGGAAATGGACAGCTAATGACAAATGAGGGAAATTTTGAGGAAGTGGCTGAATTCAAATACCTAGGAACAATAATCACAAATAGGAATGAGATGCACAAAGAAATTAAACATAGGCTCAATTCTGGAAATGCTTGCTATTATGCATTGCAGAGACTTTTGGTGTCCCAACTCCTTTCAAAAAACGTTAAGCTGAAAATATATAAAACTATTATTCTACCAGTTATATTATATGGGTGCGAAACATGGACTCTTTACTTTAAGGGAGGAAAGGAGATTACGAGTATTTGAGAATAAAGTACTTAGGAAAATTTTTGGACCAAAGAGAGATGAACAGACAGGTGAATGGAGAAGACTACATAACAATGAACTACATGGTCTTTATAGGAAGCCAGATATAATAAGAACAGTGAAGTCTCGTAGACTGCGATGGGCAGGACATGTTGCACATATGGGGAATGAAAGACGTGCATGGAAACTTCTTGTGGGAAAGCCAGAAGGAAAACGCCCAGTTGGTAGACCAAGAATGAGGTGGGAGAATAATATTAACTATGATTTGAGAGAAGTAGATTATACAGGGAATGATTGGAAAGCATTAGCTCAGGATAGGGATGTATGGAGAGCTTATGTCCGCGCGGCCATAAACCTACGGGTTCGATAGTGCCAGTGAATAAGTAAGTAAATCTTCCCTACATTTAAATATTGTGATCCATTCCCAACGTAAGAAATGTACTCAAGTAGCAAAAAGGAATAGGTTGCTACCTGAGAGAAAGAGTTGGAGGTTATTATTTTTACATTGCTGTTCTACTTATTCATGTTCTTGTCACAGATTAGGAAATCCCTGTTCTTGTTATGTAGTTTTGGACAAAAGCCTCCACTTGGTATTTCCTTGTCTCCTTTTTTTTCAATTACTTTTATCAAATCTATTTATCTTGTTACTGAGGAATACTGAGGAATTTTCGGCTGTCTATCACATTACATTGTAAAAAAAATCAAAACTGCAGTCTTAAAAAATGTTTTTAACCAATTAGTAGAAATTTTATTAAAACAAATGAAAGTTGAAAAATATGAAGGAATATTAGATTTTTACTAAAATATGAACATTTTGCCAAAATATTATGAAATATGAAAAAAATATGTATATCTTATTTGATTCTACATATCATATCATAAAATATAAAGATACTTTGTCTCAGCGCTCTCTGACTAATAGTTTAAAACATGAAATTTCATAAAAATCCTCGCTCTAGTGATAATGATAATAATAATGACAAACTATAATGATGATAAACAATAATAATGAAGACTGATAATGATGATAATGTCAATAATAATGGTGATAATAATAATAATAATAACAATAATAATAATAATAATTATTATTTTCATTAAGATAATTTTTAATTTTGTTTATAATCTAGCCATGAAACAAATATTATTCTAAGCTTTAACCTAAGTGAAATACATTATATCTTCAGAAGAAATAAAAAAGAAAATATGTAATATTACACTAATAGTGCACGTTGTTTTAATAATAAAAAATAATTAAAGAAGTTTTGAGACTTACACTGAAGGTGTTGGTGACATTACAGGAAATGATTGGAGTTAGTTGAAGAAATCTCTCAATTCTAGCTTTAGTTTTAGTAGACCTTTACATCGCTTGCAGCATTGAAAGTTCAAAACTTGCATCTTTTCTATTATTATTATTGTTTATCTTACTTTTTCTTCATATTTTACCTTGAAGTTAATTCGTGTTTGATTTCAAAATTATGTCTTACATCGCGTGAACACGAGTTTTTAAAAATGATTCCAGTAAGTAGCGTGTTACATAAAACTGCAGATAACTTATTTTGCCCAAGGCTCATGTAATGGCCGTGACCACAAAATTCTTTTCTAGTTCACAATATTGTGCAATAAATCGCACTTTCAATGAGATAATTTCGTTTCGAATGCAATGCGAAGTGATTTTGGAATTTGTTAATGTATTTGTAGATTAATATAGTTGGCTATGGCTTCCTAAGATTAAACCTGATTATCATTAAGTAGGCTATAACTTGTTAACTAACTAACTCAAGCTTACCGAACCCAGAGTGCATGACCGCGCGAACATTAGTTCTCCATTATAACCATTTTCCCTTTATAATTCGCCTCCATTAATCATTATTAATGTTATTCTCCCACCTCATTCTTGTACTACATACTATTAACTTTCCCTCTGATTTTTCCTACAAGAAGTTTCATTGCCCTATTTCATTCCCCATTCATGCCACACGTCCTGTCCATCGCAATACACAAGAATTAACTGCATTTTTTGAATCTGGTTTCCTATAAAGATCATACAGCTCACTGTTATGTATTTTTCTGGATTCCTTGTCTCTTAGTTTCTCTTTCGTTCAAAAATTATCCTAAGTATTCTCAAATACCCATAATCTTTTCTCCTACCTTAAAGTTTAGTATTCATAATATAATTGGAAAAATAACAGTTTTACATATTTTCAGTTTAACTTTTTTAAATAGAGAAAATAATAATATAGAAGGATAGTAATGCAAGCAAGACGGCTAAGCATTGAAGATGACCAAGATCGTTGGTTTTGGAGGTTTGACACGGGAAGACGGCAGCAGCTGTAAAAACCCGAAGATAGATAGATAGAATAATAGCATACAAATGTCAAGAAATGCGGACGTGAATTCCACTGGGGCAAAATTTTCCGGAGATAAAATAGACCCCCAATCGGATCTCCAGACGGGGACCACTTCAGAAAATCCATGCCAAAAACTTTAATGTAGGGACATGTTTTTAGGAACACGAAATGATCATATCATGTTATATTTATTATTATAAATTCAGATTTATGTTTTATGCCTATTTTTTCCCATAAAGAATAAATTAGAATACAAGATCGCTGCTTGACATCCGAAACATAGAACCTCAAACTAGTGTAGTTCTTATAGTCTACTGTATCTACTTACACTCAACTTCCTATCACAAATAGATAAGGAATGTCGGACATTAGCTTCCTTTAAAAAAGTAAATCTCTTTCCTCTTTAATTGGTCATTCAGCGAATAAAATAATAATTTTTTGGTCTTTGGTTCTGTAATATTGACTTGATTCACATTGTTTCAGTGAAATTTCTATGTATGTTTACTTGTAATTAATATTATTCTACGTTATGACCTTATGTATTTTTAACTCAATATAACATTATTCACTGGTTTTGTGGAAGATAAGATCTTATGACCTTAATTCAGCCAATTTAAATAAATAATAATTATTGTTATTACTAGGCCATAGCGAGGAAATGTAAAACCCAACACACAAATTCTGTTAAGTAACACTAACAAAATGGAACTGGAGTTAGTATCAATACAACTAATTGGGCCTATATATGCCCAGAGTATAAAGTCATTATATAATGGAAATTGATAAAATAAATGCCAAATTAGGAACAGTTTAAAAATAGCTGAATTCATTTATCTAGGAATAATAATTAAAAGCATGAATGAGGTGCAGAAAGAAAGTAAACCATAAGTTTAACTCTGCAATTGCTTGCTGTTATTCACTACAGGGACTCTTTGTCATCCCAACAGCTCTCAAAAAAGTTAAACTAAAAATATAAATAAAACGTCTATTCTTCCAGTTATATTATGTGGAAGAGAAACATGGACTCTTACTTTAAGGGAGGAGAATAGATTACGAGTATTTGATAATAAAGTTCTTATGAACATTTTTGGATCGAAGGGAAACGAACAGACTGGTGAGTGGGAAAGACTGCTAAACAGCTGCATGATCTTTATGAAAAACCAGATGTAGTAGGAGTAGTAAAGTCTCGTAGTCTTTCGAAAAACAAGACATGTGGCAAGAATGGGAAATGAAAGACGGGCATGGGCACTTCTAATAGAAAAACCAGTATGAAAGCGCTCAATAGATAGGCCAAGAATGAGGTGGGAGAATAACATTAACCATGATTTGAGGAGATAAATTATATAGATTAGATTAGATTAGATTTATTTAGCCTGGTGGAGTTAAGGCCATGTGGCCTTCTCTTGCACTCACCAGGACAAACATATATTACATCAGAATATAACAATCTCAATTAACTCTAATATTAAATACTAAGTAAAGATTTGATCAAAAATATATCTATTATATTACGATCTTTAATGCAACCAGTTAATGTTAGTTAAAATTAAGACTAAAACTAATAATAAAATGTATACAAGCAAGACATATTAAATTGTCCCTGTCTAATGTATATAAAAAACAAAGGAAAATAATGAGATATAGAAAACTAATTTTACGATTATACAATATTTAAAACAAAACAAAAGAAAATATTTGTTAATCTTAATATTATTTTCATAAATAATTAAATGTATTAATTGTTAAAAGAATACTATCAGTAAGGTGTATAAGTTAGTTTGTCATTAAATAATTCTTTAGTTTGTTTTTGAAGGATGTTACAGTTTAACAGGGCGGAAGGGAATTCAATGTTTTGGTAAGTGAGCCGTAAAAGATAATATATAGGGGATGATTGGAAAATATTAGTTCAGAAAATATGGAGAACTTACGTCCGCGCTGCTATGAACCTCAGGGATCGATAGTGTCGATGAGTTAGTTCTTATTTATAGACGCTTTAGTAGAGTCATACGTTTAGAATTATGTCGCCTACTTCATCTTCTTTGCAACATGAATTGTCTGTTGTAGATAAGACAGATTTTGTGAAAAACTGCAATTACTGTCAGCGACAATAGATTATAAGCAATTAGGAGATTAAGTGCAAAAAAAGGAGATTACTTAGGTGTTTATAATTAACGTTGAATATTTACGAGAGCAATAACTGAGGGTTGTGATATAGCTACCCCTGACCTATTTTTACTCTCACGCCGCGCCGGTTCCAGTGAGGAATTGGGGTTACGGCCACACTCAAAATCTCTATTACAGCAAGTGACGTAATTTTTAAAGTAGATCTAGCATTGCATACTGCCTTATGTAACGTGCTTAATTATCTTCCATTTCATATTCATAAATACAGATACAAGAAAAGACGTCACGCAGGAACTGCTTAAACTAAGTGAATTCAATCAGCAAGTCGAATTTATGTATCCATTTTGCTGATTTACGGAATACATATTTCTTTTCTTAAATTGAAAAAAAAAATCAATTTCTGATGCCAGCTTATTAGAAGTATCGGTCCGCAGTGAGAAATAAAAAAATCTTCTTAACCTAAGTTATTACTTATTTGCATATTGTTGTATATAATTTGAAACCAGTTTAAATAAAATATACAGATTCATTTTTAAATAGATCATCGGTTGATTAATGTCTTTGACATCGTCCGATTCCTAATAGCCAATTTTGTCGGTCCATCTAATCTCCTGGTTGTAGATGTTTCTCCTTCATGTATAAACATATTCCCTGACTCCAGGAGGTTTTAGGTCTTCCTCTGCCTCGTCTTCCCTCAGGTTTTCATTCCAAAACAGATTTTGGTAGTCGATCCTCTTCCATTCGCTGGACATGTCCGTACCATCTTAATTGCTGTTTTAATATAATCTAAAATAGTGTCTTCAGTCTTCATTCTCTCCCTTTTAACTGAGTTCCTAATTTTTTCTCTTCTTGAAATTCTTGCTGCCCTTCGTATAAAATCCATTTCCGTTGCCAAAAGATACTTATTTATTTTTGTTGTTAATGGCCAAATTTCTGCTCCATAAGTAATGATGCTTTTAACAATTGTATGATATATATTCATTTTATTTTTATTACTTATATTTTTATCCCACAATATTCCATTGAGGCAAGCAGTTGCAAATTTTCCTTTATTATTTCTATTTCTTATTTCCTCTTCATAACTCCCATTTTTATTTATTTTAATTCCTAAATATGTGATCTCACTACAAGATTTTATTGTTTCTCCAGTCTCCAAAATAAAATTTTGTTCTGGTTCACCAATTGATAAATATTTTTTTTATGTTCAAATTTAATCCCCATTTTTAATATTCTTCTATTAATTTTCTAGTCATATATTCTAAATCTTCATAATCTTGTGCAATTAACAATTGATCATCTGAAAAATGTAAGTTGTATAAAGTTTTGTTGTTCGAAATAGGAATTCCCATGCTTGAACATTTTCTTCTCCAATTCTTTAATATTTCATGTACACATATTTTAAACAGAGTCGGTGATAGACAACAACCTTGACGAAGACCTTTATTTATCGTAAAACCATGTGATAATTTACTGCCAATTTTAATTTTAGATATGCAATTGTCATATAAATTTTGTCTAGCTTTAATTATTATAGTTTTAATTCCCATACGTCTTAAAGCAATCAATAGTTTCTCTATAGGGACATTGTCGTATGCTTTCTCTAGATCTACAAATAGTAGGTGCAAAGGTTGTCCATATTACATTTTCTTTTCTATTACCTGAGTAATGCAAAATAAATTGTCGGTTGTGGAACGACCTGCTCTAAATCATGACTGTTCCTCTAATTCCATACCACTATAGTTTTTTTTCTTTCCAAATATTTTAGTATACGTCCATAGAGTCTACTCATAGTTACTGTTATACCTCTATAATTTTCATATTGGTCTTTTTTTTCTTTTTTATTAATTGTCGAAATGTATCCTAGTTTCCATTCTTCAGGAACTTTTTCACCATTCATAAATTTTGTGAATCATTTTCTCAGTCGTTCAAATAAATGGTCAGATCCATGTTTTAATAGTTCCGCTGGTATTCCTCCTGGACCACTAGCTCTTTTATTTTTTAATGATTGAATATTCATTTTAATATCCTCTATGTCCAATTGTATATGTTCATATTCATTTATTTCTGGAATATTTTTAATGTTATCTAAATTAAGTACCCTGCTTTCTGATAGTAACGTTTAAAATAATTTTCCCATTCAGTCATAGGTATTGTTTGTACATTTGTTTGCCCGCTTCTTTTGCAATGCTAAAAAACCTAATAGATTCATTTTTCCATTACTTTATTAGATAGATAGATCATCGGCTGATTAATGTCTTTGACATCGTCCGATTCCTAATAGCCAATTTCGTCGGTCTATCTAATCTCCTGATTGTAGATGTTTCTCCTTTATGTATAAATATATTCCCTGACTCCAGGAGGTTTTAGGTCTTCCTCTGCCTCGTCTTCTCTCAGGTTTTCATACCATTTCATATTAAAATGTTAAATAAATTAAACTGAATGATAAAATCAAAGAATATAAAGATAATTGGTTTAGACACATAGGAAGAATGATTGTAACAAGGTTACCAAAAGCAGCATTTAACTACAAGCCAAGGGGTTCAAGAATGTAGGAGGGCCAGTGAAAAGATGGACAGAGCAACTGTGAGGCGGAACAGGCAATTTGCCTAGCCCGTGAAGAAGAAGAAGAAATTAATTAATGTTTCTTACAGGATACATTTGCTTTGAGATGAATCAGTAGTAATAAATGTCCCCTGACCGCGTTTCGAGCGCTGTGCAGGGTAAGGATAATGACAGGGCTGCTGTCTCAGAGCATCTATCCATGCTCCTCTAAGTATTAACCGCTTTAGAGAGGGTTGCTGCTTCCGCCCCTTGAGTCGTTGTGATGATCGCCTGGTATCACGTCGCCTCGTAGACCGTTTCAGACTTCTTGGTCGATGTCAACCTTCTGGCAGACGTCTCCCACGTTGCGGACTATTCTTAGTTTCCTCTCACCTCCGACCAATCGGCAAGTTAGCAAAGCTATATTTAATCTCTGTGAAAGAATAACATATTACCAAAGTGCTTATCTTCAGCACGTATTACGAATGAATGAACAGCGCATACCAAGAAGAATGTATAATTATAAACCAAACGGGAGAAGAACGTTGGGAAGACCATTGAAGAGATGGAAGGACCAATTCGACCTATAATGAGATCGGAACAGGCCATTGGGCCTAATCCTTGTTGTTGATGATGATGATGACAGGATACATTCCCAATTTAAGGATTAATTAAATTGTGTGGTATACGTTCCGACTAACCAAACATGGCGGTTGGTAGATTCAATTTTTAATTTTGGGTTTCAGGTAAATCTGAACTTCTAATGGTCAGAAATCGCCAATTTTAGGTAGTACCTTCCTCGGTTATTTAAAATTAAATAGCATATACTGTGTTTCGTTGTGAAACAACAATTTATAAATTTTCGTTTCAGGTGAACCACACCTAATGGTCCCATTTTGTTGATTAACTAACTCTACTGTAATGTTTTAATTAATTGTTATATGCCAAGTTTAGTTTCGATTAAACAAATTTTCGGCGCTAGAGCCTTAAAACACACACACACACACACACACACACACACACACACACACACACACACCACACACACACACACACACACACACAATTGGTTATTGAAATAAAAATGGAAAATTTCACAGATTATTTTACTCTCACTCTGTAAAACGTGTCATTTTTAAATATAATGAACTACATATTTTCTGTTAATGAGATTTAACACACAACACACCCACAAACACACACACACACACACACACACACACACACACACACACACACACACACACAAACACACACCCACATATATTGAAGAGAAAAAGTAGTGTCCTACTATCTGATGGCTGAAAAAAAGTTATTCTATTTTGTTAAGTCAGTTATCGTGGAATTCACGTGAAACAAGCTTTATAGACAATTTTATCTTGAACACTATGCATAAATAAAAATATATTAGTATATAACACATAGGGAAATCATTTTTATGCATTAAAACTTACTGTTGTAACATAGATTTTCCTTTAATTTTAATACAAAGGTAACGTATGTGATATCAATATAATATTGCTGGATTTCACAAAACCATTGAACTTATTTAAGTTATATTCATAAAACTTTAAACAAGTTATTTTCAATTGATTAAATAAACCCATACTATGTTGTAACCTTAATTTTTAGCATATAAAATTAAAACGGTAAACAAGTTATTTTCAGTAGATGTTAAAAATACCTATACTATGTTGCAATCTTAATTTTAGCACAAACAATCTTCTCCCTATTAACACATACTAGAAATGAAAGTTATTGTTAAAATGACTTACCGTCGTCGAATAGAAACTGAAGACAGTTGTCCTCCATGTCTGTTTTGCATGATTAGTAGTTGATATGTCTATATATATATAAGCTATGAATGTCGATATCTATTTGCGTAACATTGCACATTTTTCATACTTGTTTTTTTTACTAACACAAATTGATAATACGCGAACTGAGGGGGGAGGGGTATGATCACCTATCATACAGAGTGTTCCTAATATAATTGAGTGCCATTCGAATTTCAACCATTTTAAACATTAGGCCTATCCTCTTTATTAATAAATTAATAAAATTAATATTTTCTTTTTCTTTTTATTCTTCTTCTCTTTCTTCTGATTAATTTTCTGATTTTATTCCAAATGTTATATATTAATTTCAGTTTTATATTTAATTAATTGTTATGTTATCGGCAATGTTTTATTTATTTTACTTATTAGATTGCTTTTAGCTTTATTAGAACATAGCTTTTTAGGTTTTGACTAAATATAATTGGGTTTTAAACAGTGGCGTAGCCAGACTAATTATTTTGGTTTAGAGTCGTTTGAGCCTGTTTCTAAAATTCTAGATTCGTTGTCATTGTCAATCATATCATCGATCCTGCCTTTCTTCTTGATATTAGTTCGAGTAACATAAGTGTCCCTTAGATAGGTAGTCTCGAGATAGCGTGCTGCCTTATCACGCAACGGACCCGGGTTCGATTCCCAGTCGGGACAAGTTTCCTGGGTGATGGTTATTTTTTTCGGAATTTTTACTCATCTGTAAGACAAATGTCAGGAAACTTTAAGACTCAAATAGTCCCCAAACATCATCTGGCCATCATTATAATATTCACCTCATTAGATTAAGTTTAGGATTAAGGCCTCTCCTGGCGCATATGGCATCATCTTCATCTATCTTATATCATCGTGACAGTGTAACTCAGCCTTCAAATCGCCCCAACATCGGAAGTGGGTTACAATAACGCAAATTCCAAGAGAGAATAGAATACTAGAAATGTCGAAATGTCTACCGTTTACAAGCGGGTATTTATTTCTTATTTTATACCTTATTAGCATCTTTACCATTACTAGTGTTCGCCAAGTGGTCGAAATTCGACCATGAATAATACATCACTTTATATTATATTAGCCACTGTTAGTTTTAAATTGTATTAGACCATGCTCATAAAATACAGGGTATATATTTATGTTGGTGTGTAACTGATGATGGGGTGATAGTATTCTAAATTACCACCAAACATCGTGAGGAATTTGGGTAGCTACAATAAATAGCAGCTCCACGTTGAGAAAACCAGCTATAACGGCTGGTGGATCCGACATGCTGACCACATGTCACTTCTTACATTGGCAGGTTGATCGTCTATCTCTGTGATTAACACATGTATATGTATTACTTCCATATAGTTAAATGGGAGTTTTGGCGCTGAATTTTGGTGCCTTGCAGTTAAAAAGGAAGATAAATTTTTGATCATGGCCTTTGTACATCACAGGTTTCTGTGAAAGAAATTCAACTTTTGCACCATGGATATTTTCCATAAACACTGCCATGAGGTTAAAACGGCAGAACTTTTTCCAATTCTTTTTATTGATAAAATTAAAGATTGTCAATGAACTTCTAAAAAATCGGTTAACAAACAGAGGCGAAAATGGTACTTAACTGTTTTGTCTTAGCCTATTTATATATAGATTAGATGGCATTGAATAAAAAAAGTTACCAGCCTACCGCAAGCATAACTATACAAAAGGTTCACGAGGTGAACTGAGTCCTACAACAATCCTAACATGTCTCCCTCTCTGTGGATAGAATTGCTAGATTTACAAAGCCATGTGCTTGATACGGTTTTGCTGATGTAAGTTTTTATTCGTCGAATTTCAGAAAAAGCGCTTTCTGCGGATGCAGTTGTGATGGGACAGATCAGTATCATTTGTAAAAATTGGAGTAAGTCTGGGAAAGCCAAACTCATGCTCAGTTTTTTTTATCCTGGGTCTACTACCTGCAAGCTGCACCAACTGTATTTAAATAAGTAGATTCGACTATCATCATCATCGGCATCGCAGCCAGCAGTAGGCGTTGGCCTCCTCCAAGGAAATGTCTCCAAGTCCTTCTGTCCTGGGTTTTCAACTATAAAGGCATACACTATTAGAAGGCATATCGGGCGGAGCTATGCGTGGTTAGTGCATTTCGTCTAGCCTATCATAATCGAGCGGTGTTGTACAATTGGCGCTGTAATCACGGCATATCATCTGTCCCTTCCCCTCTTACATACCGATATCTGACAACGGCGCATGAAGAGTGAAGCAGGATTGGCTTACCGCATATGTCTTCTAATAGCGTGCCCGGTTTAGTTCTCACATTTCAACTTTCGTACTGCATCCAGCCATTCAAGTTTAGATCTGCCATGTTCACGCAGTTCATCAGGATTTGAGTTTAGTATCATCTTAGGGCATACTTTGTCATCCATCCGTACTATATGTTCTGCCCATCTCAATTTAACAATTTTAATAAAAAATATTATTTTGCAATGTTTTAAAAATTATATACTTCATTATTAAACTTTCTCCTCCAATTTCCATTCTCGGAAATTATACCAGCTATTCTTCGAAGGATTTTCCTTCCTAGGACAAGCAATCTTCTTTCGTCATCTTTGTTGAGGGTCCAGGTGTCAGGAACATAGTTAAGACAGACCTTAATATTGTTTTGTAAAGTAATATTTTTTGTTTTTCTGGTAAGAAGACTTGATTTAAAATAAAATGATTGATTCGTGCAAAATATACTTAGCAGACATAAGTCTATTACTAATTTCTAAGGAGATGTGCTAGGAGAATCTTTACTTTTTTGTACATCTTAAGGTTAAATCCGAAATGAAGTTAATAAATGACTGACACACGCAAAAGCTTGAAGTGAAATTAAACAGTAAAACAATTACTTAAAAATTAGAAAATTACTTACTTACTTACTCACTGGCACTATCGAACCCGTAGGTTCATGGCCGCGCGGACATAAGCTCTCCATACATCCCTATCCTCAGCCAATGCTTTCCAATCATTCCCTGTATAATCTACTTCCCTCAAATCATAGTTAATGTTGTTCTCCCACCTCATTCTTGGTCTACCAACTGGGTGTTTTCCTTCTGGCTTTCCTACAAGAAGTTTCCATGCACGTCTTTCATTCCCCATACGCGCAACATGTCCTGCCCATCGCAGTCTACGAGACTTAACTGTTCTTATTATATCTGGCTTTCTATAAAGACCATGTAGTTCATTGTTATGTAGTCTTCTCCATTCATCTGTCTGTTCATCTCTCTTTGGTCCAAAAATTTTCCTAAGAACTTTATTCTCAAATACTCGTAATCTCCTTTCCTCCCTTAAAGTAAGAGTCCATGTTTCGCACCCATATAATATAACTGGTAGAATAATAGTTTTATATATTTTCAGCTTAACGTTTTTTGAAAGGAGTTGGGACATCAAAAGTCTCTGCAATGCATAATAGCATGCATTTCCAGAATTGAGCCTATGTTTAATTTCTTTGTGCACCTCATTCCTATTTGTGATTATTGTCCCTAGGTATTTGAATTCAGCCACTTCCTCAAAATTTCCCTCATTTGTCCTTAGCTGTCCATTTCCATTATATACAGAATTTCTATGTGTGACCATATATTTAGATTAATTAGAAAATTAGTATATATTATTAGGAATGAAGTGTGTAAATAAATTAAACATAGCCTATACACAATTCTGGAATGCGGGGGGCACGCCATAATTGGTTAAGGCGATACATTATGAGCTGGAAAGTCGGGGGTTAGAGTTCCGGTGGGTTCAGAATTTTAAACTGGACTGAACCTTCTGACGGCACCATACCTTTAGGTTCGACTCACCATCTAAAGGAAATATGTATCAGACGCTTGTTCTGGGAGTAAAAGCGGCTGTTACAAAAAGCTGACAACTCGGCTGATATCTCGTGCCGATTGTCTAAAACTGTGGAAGTTTTAACCTCCTACTATTCCAAGGGCCTTCTGAGGCTAGTAGAGGGATCACTTTAGGCATTTACAATTCTGAAAACATTTGCTATTGTATATTACTTCTTGTCAATCAACTTTCCTAAAAAATGTTAAATAAAATTGTTATTATTTCAGTTATATCATCATCTTCATACCACCACAGGCCCTTAAAGGCATCGGCTTCCCGAAGGACTTGGCTCCACAACTCTCTGTTTCTGGTCACCAACCATCAGTTTCTGACTCCAAGTTCGTACTTTTTTTTCCGGGTCTCGAATATATACACAAGTCGTCATATTTTCCTTTAGGTTTCGAAGCAATTTTTTTAGAGGATGGCACCGCTAACTGCCAGGTCCAACCGGCCAGTGATCCTAGGGGATGATGATTTTCTGTCGAAGTTTTCTCCCTTAGCTAGAATGCTCAAATTAAAGCGTCAGGAATTCGCTTTCCATCATTCCGTGACTTGGTCGGCAAAAGGCGTCCAGGATCACAACGAAGATGACATTTCTCGAGTTTAAATGTTGCATACTCATTTGAAGGAGGCGAATTGCACAGGGAATGATTGGAAAACTTTAGCTCATTTATGGGGATATATGGAGAGCTTATGTCCGCATCGCATTGAACTTCTGAGTTTCATAGTGTAAGTTAGTTGGTTAGTTAGTATTTTATTTAAGCATAGGCACTACCTTTAACATCTTACGTTGTTAAGGTCGTAGATTAAATCGGCCGTGAAAGGACATATAAATGATTGTTTTCAGAATCCTCTTATTTCAGGCTTCGGGTTCTTTTACTTGAATATAGACCTATGAGGTCCCGCGCCGTAGCCGAGCGGTTAAGGTAGGAAGCCTTGGCGCAGAGCTACGGGACTTGCGCTGGTTCGAGTCTCCATGGGGGAAGAAATTTTCTCATGGTATTTCGGCCAGTATGGGACCGGTGCCCACCCAGCATCGTGAGGCAATTGGGTAGCTACAATAAGTAGCGGCTCCAGGTTGAGGAACCAGCTATAACGGCTGGGGGACTCGACATGCAAACCACATGTCACCCCTACACTGGCTGTTGATCATCTACCTCTGTGATTGACACATGTGGACGTGAAGGCCAGCAGCCGGCTGGTAAAAGGGCAACCGCTGAAAAGTGGAAAGACCCTCAATCGGATATAGACCTATGACATTCTTCTTCTTCGTCAGGCTCTACGACTTCCAGTGGAATGTCTTGGCCTGGCCTATGACATTGGTCTCACTTAACTTACCTTCCGAAGGAAACCATACTCAAATTACCCTTAAACATGCTCGTCCCCTGTCGGGTTTGAACCCGAGACTGGCGGAACCAGAGGCCAACACTAGTCACTAAGTACCTACCTTTATAATAGTAAAGTCATGAGGGACTAGGGGCCATACTTTAACGTAGTTGAAGATAATACGCTGTAAGTCGGAAGGTCGGAGGTTCAAGCTCCTCTGAGTCAAGTTTTTAATTTTTTTTTATTCGGCCTAATCTTTCTGGTGACCTTGGAGGACGACTCAGCTTGAAACGGACATTAATACAAGACGCGTGTTCTGGAGATAAAGGCGGCCGTCACGCCCGACTGACAACACGGCTGATATTATGTGCCGAGTGTCTAAAAAGATGGGAACCTTAACCTCCTACTACCCCAAGGGTCTCTTAAGGCCTGTAGTGGAATAACTTTACTGTAATGGACTAACATTAATTTAAAAAATCAATTAAAAATACAATTTGTGATACATTGCAACCATCGTTATTTCAAATTGTCATTCTTCCAGTTATATGGGTGCTAATCATGGTCTCTTATTTTAAGAGGGTAGAAGTACCTTTGAGGGTCAAAAAAGTCTTTCCCCTTTATTTATGTGACAACTGTATTTGATTATCTTGATTAGTTATTGAGTTATGACTTAGAACGTGACAGCTTTATTTGAGTTTGCCCTTTAAATGCCCTCCATCCATATTACATTTACTAAGTTTGTCGCTTGTTTTCCATAACTTGTGTTTTTTTAATCCTGTTTCCTTCATAATTTCAAAACTATTTGAGATAATGTAATTTTGTTTGCAGTATATTACATATAGGGGAACTGTACCAGAATGTCTCCAGAACATGCATACTTTGTCTAAAAAAAAGTCCCAAAAAGTTATAAAAATCTAGTATTCGGATAAAAAAATGAAATTGTTACTTAATAAAATTATAATCAATTTTGTACATATATGATTTAAGAGTCCACCGCTATGGTCTCGAGGTAGCGTGCTGCCTTGTCACGCAGCGGGCCCGAGTTCGATTCCCGGTCGGGGCAGTTATTCTGGGTGAGGTTTTTATCGGGGTTTTTCCTCACCTGTAAGACAGATGTCAGGAAAACTTTAAGGCCCAAACGGTCCCCGAAATCATATGACCATCATCATCATCATCATCACCATAATCATCATCATCATCATCATTCTTCACCGGTGTGGAAATCAACGGGAAGCTACCACACTTACAATTCCCTAGTAAAGCTGCAAGCATAGCATGAAAATACTATGATTGCAGTGAAGGACCTGCTTTGGGCAGAATTACTATGGATGGATGATTTAAGAACAGGACAGAAAAGGATAATTGAAAAATATTCAGAATCGTGAAAATTATCTGAAAAATACTAGTAAACTGCATTTTTCTCAGGTGCCATTTTGAATGTGAAATTAACAGTACATAGTGGGCAACTATTTTGTAATATCAGAATATTGTATCTTAAAGAGGAAGTTGTGAAAATTAATCATACAATTCATGATTTGGTACAGCTTAAAGTTTTTAACAGAAGAAGAAAGAAAAAAAAACTACCTAATCTAAAGTGTTCGAAGGTAGGGGCTACTTCTACCTCGAGAGGAGAAAAAATACAAATATAGGCCTATGAAAATAAAGTACTTAGGAAAACATTTGGACCAAAGAGAGTCCAACAGTCAGATGAATATAAAAAAACTACATAACAGTGATCTATGTGAACTTTATTGAAACTCAGATATAATAATAATAATAATAATAATAATAATAATAATAATAATAATAATAATAATAATAATAATAACAGTTCAATCTCATAGACTGCGAAGGCAAGACATATTGAACTAATGGGAAATGAAATAGAGGCATGGAAAGCTTCATGAATGAAAGTTAGAGGCGAAGCGCCCGGTAGGAATGCCAAGAATGAGGTGGGAGATAAATATTGCCCATGATTTGAGGGAGGTGATTTAAATTATACAGAAAATGATTAGAAAATATTAGTTCAGGATAGGGATGTATGAAGAACTTATATGCGCTCGGTCATGAACCTCCGGGTTCGGTAGAGTCAGTGATTTAGTTAGTTGTAACATATTTTTAAAAAACGCAGAACCTGTGATTGACCCAAGTTTTGGCCAATATATTTACTTGGATTTCAACTCACTGTTACTTAGATATATGTTTATGAAACACCCTATGGCTTAGCAAGGCCATCTAATTGCGCAGCAAATTGCATTGTAATCATATGAATAACATCGAAGGCCACTAGTTGTCCCTTTAAAAAATTCCGCAATAATAAAAATGCATGTAAGTGATAGCTATAATGAATATTAATATGCCAATAGAAGATTTATGACTTGTATTGGAATTTTATCCCGTTTCTTCAGTTCTTAAAATTAAGCTTTGTATCTCCATTGTAAATTCAACATTTGAGATAAGAATTAAGCCTGATCAATTGTTAGTAATTAAATATTAAGTCTTACAAGAGGAATTTGTTCTCTAATATTCAGATAACGTCAACATTGTTTTCGAAAAAGAAAATGGTCTTTGGAATTAAGACATTAAACTTTGTTGATTTCACTTTTCAGTAATAATAATAATAATAATAATAATAATAATAATAATAATAATAATAATAATAATAATAATAATAATAATAATAATAATAATAATAATAATAATAATAAATAGTAATAATAATAATAATAATAATAATAATAATAATAATGTTTTATTTATTCTGACAGAGTTAATGTTATAAAGCCCTTCTCTTCCACTCAGCACAAATATATAACTGCATATTTACAGTATAAATTATATGTACAATATACTAATTGTATTGAATTAAAAAATACATTAAACTTTGCACTATAATTTCATGTACATACAACATTTTGTACTTTAAAAAAATAATAATAACTTTATTTTACCTAGAAGAGTTACGGCCTTAAGACATTGTCTACTACTCAACCAGGTTATAAAAATACAAAAAAAAATAGTCATATTTCTAAATTAAAATAAACGTAAATGACTGCATGGTATAATCTGCAGTACATTTATTATCTACAAAATATGTTGACTTACTCTAGATTTAACGAATAAAATATGAAATGTACAAGATAGTAAAAAACACAAATGACATAAAATTAATTTAATTTTGGAGAAACATTAATTATTTAACAACAAGTAATTGGAAGCCTAAGTAATTATATAAGTATCAAGTGTGTGGCAACCCCTCATATCTTGAGGGAGGGAATTCCAGGAGCTACCAGAGGCTGCTCTAAAAGAAGTAGAATAAGCATAGATGTCGTAGAGAGGGATTGTTAGTAGATTATCTTGTGACCTGGTGTAAATTATGTGATGAAAAGATAACTTCTCATATCCGGACATCAGTTGCTTGAAAAGAAGTAGTTTACATCTGTCGCTAAGATGGAGCTAATAAAGATTACTGAAGTGTTCGGAAATATGATTATAACGGCGTATGTTGGAAATGAAACGAATTCAAGCAGTATGAACACACTGCAGTTTAGATCATTATATATAACGTAACAATAATCGATGTGTGCCAACATAAGATTCTGCGTATGGGTTTGTTTTAATGAAACGAGGAAACTTTTCTTTAAACTTCTAATATAATGTAAAATGGAGAAAGACTTTTTACAGATATGTTTCATTTGTGTTTGCCAGGTTGAATTTTGACCTAGATATAGATTTCTTTTAAGTGATTCTGATACCCGGCAGCCCCTGATGTGGTAGGGAATTCCAGTTGCAAGAATTGGAGATAATATATGATTTGGAGTGATGGGATGTCCAATTTTGTGGTATATTAAACAAGATATTATGATGTGATCATATGTTAATTATTATGGATAAAGGATACATTCTGGAAACGAGAGGCTAAATAATTGTGAGTCTAAGTATCTAGAGTCTTAAATAAGAAAACTAGACACTGTAATTTTTTTCTATCTTTGAGATGGAGCCATGGCAATTCTTGGAAAAATGGATAAATGTAATCATATTTTCGGACAATAAACATGAATCTGATACAAACACTATGAATACGGTGCAATGTGTCCGACAATCCTTCACTAATGTTGGTTAGTAGAACGTCATAAATACTAAAAAATGCGTCATCCCTGAAGTTTGAATTATAATTATTAAGAGCTGTAGGAAGAAAGTTTTTGAGACGCTTTAGGGAATGCATTATAGAGAAGATATTTTAGCGAATTCCTAAAGATTGAATCTATTGAGGTTCTGATGAAAATATTTCTTAATTTTTTTACATATCTTCGTTATTCCTACCTAGTAGACACAGAAAATGATCATTAGAATATGTATAAAAATATATGGTATTTATGCCTCTTAACGCTTTAGCAGCCGCAATTTTAATTTTTTTCGGAACCAAACTCGTCATTTTGCAGTCACTTAGGAAAGGTAAAGTCGGATTCGTTAGCCAGGAAATTTGGCCATTAGGAGTGGAGTTCACCTGAAGCAAACATTTAAAAATCCCTATATTGCTGGTAACGAAACTCGGTATATGCCACCCTGCGTGATGAATGATAATTGAAATCGAAGGCACAATGAGAGCCCTTAAACCTAAATTCCAGACCATAGATGCCCATAGGAATGATACTCTTTAAGGAAAAGTTATGATATTAATGGGAATCGAACCCTGGACCTAATGTAATTTAATCAGATGTGATCACAAGATCATGAAGCTGGTCGTAATTCTGAAAATATAAAGTAAGGTAAAAAGATAAAGTGGTCCCTTTACAGGGCTTAGGAAATCATTGCGATAATAAGTGATTAAAGACAATCGATAGGAGAATTAGAACTGATTTTCAGCCTTGCTTGACGACAATCTATAGGTATCATAAAATATGGGTGTGACTCTCATTTCCGTTAGAGGTTGAGTCATTCCTAGAGCCTGGTATCATAACTATCTATCTCCGTAAAGAGAGAATTGCAATAAAG
Organism: Diploptera punctata; assembly: GCA_030220185.1. Lineage (NCBI taxonomy): Eukaryota > Metazoa > Arthropoda > Insecta > Blattodea > Blaberidae > Diploptera > Diploptera punctata. Next base: position 1,441,804 of record JASPKZ010010241.1, read on the forward strand.
ATTAAAATGATAGCAAGGACAATTGTACATGCAACTTCAATTAATTGTCCTTCACTATGGAACCTATAGGTTCATGGCCGTGCGGACAAGCTCTCCATACATCCCTATCCTGGGCTAATGTTTTCAAATCATTCCCTATATAATCTACTTCCCTCAAATCACGGTTAATGTTATTTTCCCACCTCATTCTTGGCCCACCAACTGGGCGTTTTCCCTCTGGATTTCCTACACGAGATTTTATTTTATTACAGCCGTAGCGTAGTGGTTAAGGCACTGCGCTACAAGCCGTAAGGTCGAGGGTTCGAGTCCCGGTGGGGTCAGGATTTTTAAACTGACCCAAACCTTCTGGCGGCACTATGGTCCTGGGGTCGACTCAGCCTCTAACTGAAATGAGTACCAGACGCTTGTTCTGGGGTAAAGGCGGCCGTCACGCAGGGCTGACAACCCGGCTGACATCAAGTGCCGATTGTCAAGAAAAAAGTGGGAGCCTTAGCCTCCTACTACCCCAAGGGCCTCCTGAGGCCTGTAGTGGGATCACTTTACCACTTTTACTTTACATCTGTAGTTCACTGTTATGTAGTCTTCTCCATTCTCCCGTCTATTCGGCTCTAACAGGAATTGCACTTAAAATAAATATAACTGTTTTAAATACTACAGTGATTATAAGTAAGCCCTACATGTAATTATAAATAATTTGTGATTTATCAAGTAACTTACGGCATTACAATAAAAAGTAACACTGTAGAGCTTACAGAAATATAATCTCTTAATATGAGTGCAGTCGGCCGCGGTGGGCTAGGGGTTACGTCAATTGCCTCTGCTCCCGAAAATCAGAGGTTCAAACCCGGCCGGGGTTGATGGATTATTTTGGATGGAAGAATCCAAGGAGCAAGCCCCCCCGGGAGGGACTTTAAGCCATGGTTCCCAAATCTGAAGGTTTTCAGGCTCGTAAAAGAACAGCAAGCCTGAATAAAAAAGGCCTCTGTGGAACGTTTCCGACCTTCTTCATACTAATAGGACTCTAGTTGCCTACTATATGTCTCATTGGGTTGGTATGTTGACCACATACCACTCATGACATCTCTAGGAAAATAAACGTAACTAAACTAACGTGGTCTAGTAACTTCTAACAGAAGAGAGGCTAAGGCCCAACGTTGGGTTGTTAAGCCATTGTAGGTGTAGGACATGCATACAATTGTTTTAGTTATTATAGTGGTTATAATTACATGTAATTGTAAATAATTTCAGAATTTATCAAGTAACTTAAGGTATCGTTCCTGGGTTTCGATTCTCCGTGGGACAGTTTACTAGGTCTTTTTTTTTTAAATCTAATTGTATCCTCGCTTAACTGAAGGTATGACTTTCATTTCGAAGGAAAAGCTTGATTGTGAAGTTCTCATTGTTTATGTATTAAGGATTCGGCAATCTTTTAAGTAGGCTATGAAGATTTTGTCCACTGCTGTGGTCTCGAGATAGCGTGCTGCCTTGTCGCGCAGCGGGCCCGGGTTAGATTCCCAGTCGGGACAGGCTCCTGGGTGAGGTTTTTTTCGGGGTTTTTCCTCACCTGTAAGACAAATGTCACAAAGCTTAGGACCCAACGGTCCCCAATAATGATCCGGCCATCACCATCATCCTTATCATTTATTATCATCATCCTTCATCGGTGTGGAAAGCAACGGGAAACTACCACAACTATAATTCCCTAGTAAATCTGCAAAGCATAGGATGAAAATGCTATGATTGCAGTGAAAGACCTGGCCTCGGGCAGAATTACTATGGATGGATGGATGGATGAAGATTTTACTATGGAAACGCCAAGTAAAATTCGGATTTTTATATAATGTATATATCCCCGTGACGCGACAGTCTTAGGAGACCCTTGGTCTACCAACCGATTGCAGGGTTCACATCTAGATACGTTAATCACAGGTGGATTATCATCTAGTCAGTATGGGTGAGACATGTAGTCAGCATGTCGAGTTCCAAAGCTGTTACAGAGGGTTTCCTCAATCTGGAGCCGCTACTTATTATAGCTACCCAAATTCCTGAAGATGCTGGGTGGGAACTGGTCTCATACTGACCAAAATTCTATAAGAACTTATTTTCCCCTTAAGGATTCGAACCAGCGCTAGTCCCGTAGCTCTGCACCAAGGCATCATGACTTAAACCGCTCAGGTACGTCAAAATTGGTCTAATCTAGGTTTTATAAATATAGGTTTTATAGGTCTAAAATGCCATTACTCTTTAATAATGGGAGGAGTAAATTGCATGATCTGCAAATTATATTTTTCTAAAAGCTCAATTCTAGAAATGCATGCTATTATGCATTACAAGGACTCTTGTCGTTTAACTTCTCTTAAGCTGTTATTCTTCCAGTTATATTATATGGATACAAAACATAGAAAAATTACTTCAAGGGAGGAGAAAAGATTACGAATATACTCGTATACTGGTCTACACTCAAAATTTATCTGGGTTAAAAAATAGTTAATTCCTATTCATTTTGATGTGAGATTAACAAATATGATGTTTAAAATATGTACTTAGATCTCATTCTCTTGAAAAACAGGAATTAATTTTGTGGTAGAGGGACATTTTATAATGTTTGTAATTATTTTCTTGTTACAAATATAGGTTGTAAACACCAAAAAACATGTTTTATTTAATATTTAAAGAAAGTGACACTTTGAGGCTTATTTTAATTATCATATTTTGTTTATTGATTTAATTCGTGGTCTGCAGTTACCAAAAAGCAAGACTGAACTTCTTGGCTCCAGAGTTCAGCAGTGGAGAGGAAATGTGAAAGTGTCTGTATATAGATACCGAGAAAGAGACTTAATGCCTTTCTTCGGAATGGAAAACAACCTGGTTGTCTGCAGTGATATACATGGTCTGATGACATCTTTGATAATGGAGCATAATCCCGAAGAACGGAGATTTTTCATTGACTCAACTAAGTTAACCTTGAAAGCTGTTAAGCTTCACAACAGAAATGCACTGCTCTATGTTCCTGTGGGCCATGCTATACATATGAAGGATAGCTAAAAATGCAAAATACTTGTTGAAAAAATTAATTATGAAGTCCATCAATAGCAGATGTGTGGCAGTCTACAGGTTATGCAGTTAGTATGTACCAAGTATTGTTCCTCTCTTTGCAAGTGGGACAACTGCGACAGGAAATAACATTGCATATGAAAAATCTGACCTGAAAGGAAAATTATGGATCCTAAAAAAAGATAATAATACACACACTCCCTTATTGTTAGTAGTCCATATTAAAATATTATAGCTACCTTTACACATAAAGCTAGGACATATGAAAGTATGAATCAAGAAGAAGAAGCTTCCAAGTATTTATAGATAACATTCTTACATTTCAGTGATGCTAAGATCAAAGAAAAAAATCTTTGTTGACCTGGAAATTCGAGAACTGTTTACGGATGGAAACAAGGTCATTGAAGTGAAAGAGAAAGCTCCTTGTGAAGCCCCCAAAACTGCTGTTCACAATTTCTTGGGAAATCAAAGAGCTGAAAATTACAGTCTAGCTGTTAATGAACTCCAGAATTCATACGAAGAGTTAGGTTGTAATGTTAATCCACTTTTTGCACTCACATCTCGACTTCTTTCCAAATAATTGTAGTGCTTTGAGTGACGAGCACAAAGTGTGCTTCCATCAAGACATTTCAGCAATGGAAAGAAGGTATCTGGTTAAGTGGAACTCATCTATGCTTGCAGACTATTGTTGAGAGATGCCCCAGAAGTAGATTATAAATGAAAACCAAAAGAACAGAAACACTCTAGTGAGTAGTTAAATAGGTAAGAGTCCAAAGGGAAAAGTTCCTTTGAACCAAGAGCTAACTAAATTTTTCTGGTGTCATATTCTTGTTCTTCGACCTCAATTTGGTTAGAATCGACTATTTTAGTAAAGGATAGAGACAACTTTTTTTGTAGACCAGTGATATTTGAGAATAAAGTTCTTAAGAAAAATACTGGTCCAAAGAGAGACGAACAGAGAGGCTAATGGAGAAGACTACTTAACAGTGAGCTACATGATCTTTTTCGGGAAACCAGATATACTAAGGAGAGTTAAGTCTCATAGACTGCGATGTGAAGGTCATGTGGCACGAATATGGAATCAAAGAGGAGCATGAAAGTTCCTTGTAGGAAAATGAGAGAGAAATCGTCCAGGAGACAGGCCAGTAATTATATAGGGGATGATTGAAAAACATTAACTCAGGATAGGGATGTATGGAGAGCTTATGTCCTCGCGGCCATGAACCTACGGGTTCGATAGTGCCAGTGAGTTAGAGGTTAGTTATAAGTTTATGTTATAAATCAGTTTTACATGTTAATAAAATAGGGGATTAATATAGTCTGTCAAAAGGGTGCCGTGACGCCAGCGGGTAACATGTTGGCTTGTAGGCCTATAATTACAGTGTATTTGTTTTTCCATGAAATAACTATTGCTGATACCTGTGGGGTTGAAGGGAAAATCGCTTGGGAAGATTCTTGTACACATCAACTAAACGGTATCGATGTTTGGCCTTTAGCGTGAGAGTTGCCATTATCATGACCTAATTTATATCACGAGTGAGAAACACAAAATACACTCCAACTACAGTTTCATTTGATGCGTTTTTTTAAAATAAAAATGTACCGGTATATTTTACAAAACCAATAATAAAATTACCATATGGCATGCAGAACCTATAGATTAAATGCCCCATTCATAAGGCTCTCCATTGGTCCCTATTCTCTGTCAACAGAATATATTTAATTCCTCTTATTTTCATTTCCCAAAGTTTTGTTCGATTATCATTCTTCGATCTGCACATTCATAATAGTCTTTACCCAAAATTTCCTAATAAAATTTTGAAAGCATTTTTTACCAAATTCCGAAGGAATGAAGCTATTGAGGTAGTCATGAATTTTTTTTTTTGAAAATTGTTTACAGATCTTCTCCGATCCTACGTAGTAGACACCGAAAATTACCACGACTATATAACTCATGCCCCAAATGGGAGTCAATGACCAATCACATTTCAGTGAAATTTTGATTTACAACCAATCACAGTCTTTTTCACCTCGATTTTATCAATTTAATTTTATCACATTAAAATCAAGCTCCTCCCTTTTAACATTCTCAATAGGTCAGATAATTATTTTGCAGTGACCTACTTGTTAAGAAATACATTCGTGCGCTATATAATATATAATGTAACCAGATTCTGCTTGTGGGATATAATAAAAGCATTTGTTGCAATTGATTATACAAAAAAAAAACACTGTTTGCATTTTCTTAAACGTATTATTTCCCAGGTATTCATGTTCCAAAAAATATGATAGACATAATCCATGAATGCAGATGATGATGATGATATTTACATCATAGGCCATCAGAAATTAATTAATAACCTATACTGTTGGCCATAAACAGTTTGATGCGTTTCATTTTTTTTATCCCACTAGGGTGCATTCTTGCAATATTGCGATCCTTTGACAATAAATAATATGATCTGATTGCTGTGATGAACAAATTAAATATAATAAACGTTTCTCATTTGTTTTCAAACATCGCCGTTTATATTAAATATATAAATATTTTAAAATAACTATATTTAAATAATGATTTGTGAGTAAACAGCTTAATTATATTCGTTGAATAGTCCTAACAAATGCCACTCTTGATTTCCAAATTCCTTAGATAAATTCACTCATCATTTCGTGAGTCGTGAATTTATCGATAATTTGGAAATCACTCGTGGCATTACTTATGACAAAAATGTGAGTGTGTAAATATATTGTGACACGTCGTAATAACGACGTTTGTATTTAACGGGCGAAGGCGAGAATATTGGTCTCGCATTGTTAGAAATAGATTTGCGAATTGCCAACTCGCGAGTCAAAAGACCCGCGCAGACTATCAAAATGTCTAGGCTTTCATATGAACATCTGCTTCCCATTTCGGGAAAGATAGGGCCAGAAAGTTCCATTTGGAAGTGTCTCGATCTTGAGCCTAGAAGTTTCCCTCCCCTGTCCTATATATCTGTGGCGAAGGCAGGAAGCGAATCATTCGTGTTTCTGACAGCGGTAGGTAAAGAATGATGAAAAAAAGAATTGTAGTGACTGTACTCATAAGAGACTGTTAAATAATTGTGTACGAGATAAACTTTAAATCAAGATGAATTATTAGTGCAAATTGTGAGTGAACTGTTATTGAAAGTTTGTAGAATCAAATAAATTTGTAGTGAAATATTACACTATAATCTGTGTGATTATTTAGGACATAAAATACGTGAATACATAAAAAACAAGATCTAAATAGGATAACGGCGGCAGAAATGAAATTTTTGAGATCTGTTAAAGGGTGCACTAAGGAAGACAGAATCAAGAACACAGAAATAAGACAGGAACTTGAAATATTTGCAATAACTGATAAAATAGATACATATAGACAAAAAGTCCACCGCTGTGGTCTCGAGGTAGCGTGCTACCTTGTCACGCAGCGGGCCCGGGTTCGATCTCCGGTCGGGGCAGTTTTTCTGGGTGAGGTTTTTATCGGGGTTTTTTCCTCACCTGTAAGACAAATGTCAGGAAAACTTTAAGGCCCAAACGGTCCCCGAAATCATATGGCCATCATCCTTATCATTATCATCCTTAGCATTATCATTATCATCATCATCCTTCACCGCTGTGGAAAGCAACGGTAAGCTACTACACCTACACAATTCCCTAGTAAAGCTGCAAGCATAGCATGAAAATGCTATGATTGCAGTGAAGGACCTGACTTCGGGCAGAATTACTATGGATGTATAGACAAAAATAGAAGCAACACATAGACAGAATGAATGAAGATAGATATCCAAAACAAATAACAAAATACAAACCTAAAGGCACCCGAGATGTGGGCAGACCTAGAAAGAGATGGGCTGAAGTCGGAACGGGTCAACGGACCTAATCCATGAATGCAGATGATGATGATGAAAATACGTGAAGACTAACTCATCTGACAATATATAGGCCTAAGAATAACAAAATAAACTTCAATGACAAGAAGTCTAAAATTATAGTCGTAGCAAGGGGGAAAAAAAAACCAAGAATGAAACGAGATATTCGGGTATATCTGAATAATAAACAATTAAAACAAGAAACAATACTGATATATCTAGGAATTGCCCTCGACAGCAGTTCAAGTTCAATGAACATGTTGAGTATACAAGTAAGTGCATCAAAATTATTCACGCCCTTTCAAAGTCGGCTAAGATTAACTGGAGATTAAGACATGATGTTGTCAGAACTATCTATGCAGGAGCTATATAGGCCTACTGTCTCTTTTGTCCTATGGGGTTCCAGCCTGGATAGAATGCATTAACCGGCAATTTAATGCCACAAAAGTAAAGAGGGTCCAACGATTAGTTAATATCAAAGTCGCTAAAGCTTAGGACCACTTCCTATGAAGCACTTTGTGTATTGATTGGTATAACGCAAATTATAATTGAATTAAAAAACTTAGCAAGTTACTACAATATCACATGTGGGAATGAGTAGTATTGTTTACATTATAGCAAGTGGACTCACCCTGCAGAAACATTAATGTTAAAAAAAATTGACAAGAAGCAATATATGATTGACGTCTACACAGATGGCAGCAAAGAAGAAAACAGTGTAGGTTCGGGCATCTCTGTGTTCACTGACAAACAGTTAACACACCAACTTCAATACAAGTTAGGGGAGAGATGTTCCAACTCAAACGGAACAGCTGGCAATTCTCAAAGAGATTGAAAAACTAAAGGATTTAAACAACCTACAAGGAGATTAAAGTTCAGTAGCAATACACACAGACAGCAGTTTTAGTCTGGATTCAATAGCCAACTCCAAAAATAGTCAGAATCTCATAGGACATATAAGAGAAAAAATAAGAAATCTGGAAGAAGACGGCTGGACCATCCACTTCACTTGGGTGAAGGCGCATGCGGGAAACCAAGAGAACGAGCTCGCCGACCATCTCACGAAGGAAGCAGCTCGTAGCAACGAGATATATATTTGTTAATCTAAAATTCTCAAAAGTGCAGTGAAAAGTGAGTTACAAGAAAAGGGTTTACAAGTGTGGAAAAGGGAGTGGGGAGCCTCAACCAAAGGCCAATTAACTAAACTATTCCTTCCTTTTGTAATATGCAGGCTAACTAAAAAAAATACTACAAATTAATATAAACATGTCCACTATCATCACGGGTCACGGGAAAATACGATCGTACTTTCATAGATTTAAGATCACAGATAACCCGATGTGCCCTTGTCGATTAGATGCACAAACTGTTGACCATCTACTGTGGAAATATCCAGTATTAAAGAACGAAAGACTCAAGTTAAGAAACAGTATAACACACGCTGGTGGACACTGGCCAATAAACTATAATGATTTATTCGAAAAAAAACACTTAAAACCGTTCCAGAATTTCATAAAAAATATTAACTTTGACAATTTGTAAATATTACCCAATCAACATAGAGTAGACTCCGTTAATGTTGTGTGTATATATTGTAAAATAAGACTTAAAGTAGTGTATTTTGAAACACATTAGCATGTAGTATTGCAATTTTGTGACGGAACATGCTCGTGAATAAAGTTTTATTTAAAAAATTGGCCTGTAAAATGAGTGTGTGCATTTCTGTCCCAATTATTTATTTTTCGCAACCAAACTCAATTAAAAAAAGGAAAATCGAGATCGTTAACCAACAAAATTGAACCATTAGGAATAGGAGTTCTCCTAAAACTAAAATTTAAAAATAGTTCTAGTGGTCACAATTTCCATTTTTCGCTACAAAACTCAGTGCAATGTTATTAATATGAAACGAGGAAGATATTCATAAGTAATGCCACGAGTGATTTCCAAATTATCGATAAATTCACGACTCACGAAGTGAGGAGTGAATTTATCTAGAGAATTTGGAAATCAAGAGTGGCATTTGTTAGGACTATTTAACGAATAAAATTAAGCTGTTTACTCACAAATCATTATTTAACTATAGTTATTTTAAAATATTTATATATTTAATGTAAACGGCGATGTTTGAAAACAAATGAGAAACGATAGGTACGCTTCTACTGCTTCATTTGTTTATCACTGCAACCAGATCATACTATTTATTGCCAAAGGAACGCAATATTGTAAGGAGGAGCTTTCTTTAATATGGTAATCATAACACTGATAAATATTTGGTGAAACACGATTCTGATTGGTTGTAAAACAGAAATCATTGAAACGTGATTGGTCATTGACTCCCATTTGGGGCATGAGTTAAATAGTCTCCAAAAATCAGCTAAATCTGTCCTTTTGAAATGGGGTTTTACCTGAAACCCTAAATTAAAAAATTCGTTCTAGCAGCCATCACGTTTGCATTGTTGCAATGTATTTAATTAACCCTTAAATTTGCAATGCATCCTACAAGATATATGGGTTTAATTTATTTAATATTTTTAATGAAGTAATGGAAAAATGAATCAATAGAATTCTTTAAAATTATTGTAGAATTATACAACAATATACAATAGGTAATAACTTGCGATTATACATAGCTTGTTTTCACTGGAGTTCGACACGTTTAAACAAGTTAGTATAGGAAATAAGAGTTCCTCCATTTTATATAATTTAAGGATTAACAAAAGAAATACATATTCCATAATCAGTAAATCTAGACCATATCTCCGACTTGAAATAGGTAATAACGTATTATGATTATGCATGGTTGTTTTCGCTGCTTTCCGACACATTTAAATAAATTGGCATAAGAAATTGAGTGTCTCAATTTAAGCGTCAACAGAAGAAATTTACATTCCGTAAACCAAAACATAAACGGAACCTAAAGTCGACTTACTGGGGAATTCGCTTAGTTAACGCAATTCTTGAATGACGGACTTTCATTGCCATCCATTGGAGCTATATGACCTACCTCAATTTCCTAGACTTAAAAAAACTGATGATATAAGGACAATGATACAATTTAATGAGAATTTTGTTGTAAAGCCTCTTCCATTCTTATCTCTTATTGGACCTAATGAATTAGACTTACGATCCTGTTTTCGTACACCCTCAGTTTGTTTTCATTGATCAGTCCAAGATACCATTTTTCAGACCCATAGTGTACTATAGACAAGAATATCCTTTCATACATTTTAGCGAATTCTAAATTTAAGCTATTGAAGTTGTTTCCACGAAAAAAAAATAATACAAATATTTATCGATCCTACTAGCAGTCGTAGTCGTCGGAAAGACATATATATATATATATATATATATATATATTTAGGGGCAAGCTGCAGCGTAGTTGGTTACGCCAATACACTACAAGTAAGAAGGTCGAGGGTTTAAGTTCGGATCAGAATTTTTAAACTGGTCTAATCCTTCTAGCGACACCATGGCCCTGGAGTTCACTTAATCTCTAACCGAAATGAGTACAGTAGCTTGTTCTGGGGCTAACAACTCGGCTGATATCTCGTGCCGGTTGTTCAAAACCATGGGAGAAAATCGAATCATTGAAAATTGGGACTAATCTGAGGAAAAAAATTAAAAAATCGCTCTAGAGGTCACAATTTTCGGTTTTTCACAACAAAACGTGGTATATGCCATTGAAATATGACGTAAATGTATCCTCCAAAAAGAAGATAAATCTGACCGTTAGGAATAGGAGTTTACCTGAAAGGCGTAATTTAAAAAAATCGCTCACAAATTCGATTTGCTGAGGAATTCGATAAGATTACGCAGTTCCTGCGTAACGGACTTTCTCATTCCATGTTTGTTAAATTAAACAGAGAACGTTCATGAAGGTTTTATTTTATTAATGTTCCTCAAGAAAATTCTAACACTGTAACTGTGCATTATATGTTTACCGTAAAATAATAAATATCCTCAACTGGTGTCAAACTCAGAGTCGGGTTGAGGGATAAGATGAGATGAAGCCCCCTTTATATAGAGGTCTGTGAATGACAAGGGTGCCGGCTGACCACCAATTACGCACCATCACGAGCACAGATGGACGAAATGAAATGAAGTTGATTTGATGAGTATGGAGAAATGGTTAAATGGAATTGTGACAGGGAAAACGGGAGAAAAAACCCGAGAAAAACCTGCCCTAGTTCCGAATCGTCCACCACCAAACCCCATGCAGTGACCGAGACTCGACCTCGGGACACCAGCGGTGAGAGGTGAGTGTCTAACCGCTTGCGCCAATCAGCCGCCTTTACCGTAAAATACACAATATATAGGGTTTCCAGTATAAAACCGGACACTCTGCGGCTGGCAGAGTGAAATGCGGACGAGGAGAGAGCGCAGCCTGACGGGTGAAACCCCGTGAGGCGTGTCCGGTTTTTTATTGGAAGCCCTGTATATCCATCGCTGTGGTCTCAAGGTAGCGTGCTGCCTTGTCACGCAGCGGGCCCGGGTTCGATCTCCGGTCGGGGCAGTTTTTCTGGGTGAGGTTTTTATCGGGGTTTTTCCTCACCTGTAAGACAAATGTCAGGAAAACTTTAAGGCCCAAACGGTCCCCGAAATCATATGGCCATCATCATCATCATCCTTCACCGGTGTGGAAAGTAACGGGAAGCTACCACACCTACAATTCCCTAGTAAAGCTACAAGCATAGCATGAAATTGCTATGATTGCAGTGAAGGACCTGCCTTCGGGCAGAATTATTATGGATGGATATATATATGTCCATCGTTGTGGTCTCGAGGTAGCGTGCTGCCTTGTCACGTAACGGGCCCGGGTTCGATCCCCGGTCGGGACAGTTTTTCTGGGTGAGTTTTTATCGGGGTTTTTCCTCACCTGTAAGACAAATGTCAGGAAAACTTTAAGGTCCAAACGATCCCCGAAATCATATGGCCATCATCATCCTTCACCGGTGTGGAAAGCAACGGGAAGCTACCACACCTACAATTCCCTATTAAATCTGCAAAGCATAGCATGAAAATGATACGATTGCAGTGAAAGACCTGCCCTCGGGTAGAATTACTATGGACACACACACGCGCCACACACACACACACACACACACACACACACACACACACACACACACACACACACACACACACACACACACACATACATACTGCTCGGGACCCAGCTCCGTGTGTCTGAAAGGAATTTGCTAACTCAGCTGTTAGTATATGAGAAGCATAGAAGTGTACCTCCTCCCACTCCCCACACTTCTCCCCGCAAACACACAGAGCTTGGTCTCGAGCTGTATAGGGTAAAGTGATCGAATATGAGACCCTTTTTTAAATCGTCCACTGCTTGAAATTTAAGAGACACGTTGACTTTATTTTCACATGAAATTGTTACATATTTACTACAGTAACAATTCCCTGAGCATGAAATTAATAATTTCGAAATAAAATATAATATATATAAAAAAAGACTAATTGCGAAAGTACAGTAAAAAAATAGGTTTATATATGAGACTCATATAAATTCTGTCCCTTAGTTTCATTTAGTTCAAATAGCCCTAATCACTTTTTTTTATGTAAGTTGGACACAAACAAGCCACGTATATTCCATATCGTTCGATCTAACACTGCGAACAGGAAGAATAATAACTTCTGGATCCTACTTCTTGCATTTTGTTGATCCTATTTAAATGATTAAATCAATATGTATTTTCAATTATAACAAGTAACTACGTGCTAAAAATAATTTGTTGGGTCTAATAACCTATTAACCCTATCTCGTATTAGGAAACCACTATGTGTCTCATATTAGGAAGATTAAGTAAATGGCTTGGTAAAATATAAATGAATAGGCCTAAATAAAGTATGCATGGAACACGGTTATATATATATATATATATATATATATATATATATATATATATATATAAAAATAATATTGTCTAAGGAAATATGAAGCGAGTTTCTTTTTAAACAGTTTTTGAGTCGGGAGTCCTTGATATACGAGGGGAGGGAATAGGGAATTCCAGAGTCGTGTGGCCGAAAGGATGAGGAATAGTGAGTTGTTCGATGTAGAGGAATAGCTAGAGTTAAATTTTCTCTCGATCGTGTGTTTAAGTTATATCATTTCGGTAACACACTGTATATTTGTTCTGTTATAGTAATTGAATCGTATATATCAAGTTACTTTGCGAGAAAAGAGACATGGCGGGCGCTAGAATATTTTTTAAGTTTCTCTTAACCAAGTTAATTTAGTTCGTATATATGTCTATAGATATCAATGAGCAACATAGAATAGGGTATTACTTGGATGAAAAAGGCTGTTTAAATGTTTCTCAGAGGCTCTCATTTAGGATTGAAGTTCTTATTTAGGCTTAAAGTTCTTTAACGAGTCCGGAAATCTTCAGATTCGGATTTAAAGTTCGTTTCGGAGGACTTGTCCCTTGGATTTTTCTACCTTAAAAGTCCATCGGCCCCGGCCGGATTAGAATCCGTAATCATTGAAACCAGGGCAAGGAACTTGACCCCTAGACCACCGAATCCTATTATGTTGGTTCCATTCTCTATACAGTAGCCCATTTCTAATCAAATTTCGAGCCATCGATATGTGTTGATAATTGATGTAAAACGCTGTGTTGATTTTTGAAAAGGTCAGTTTGTAATAATTAAACTGTAAAAGCAAACAAATGACGGCGATGAGTGTTTTAAATTTGTATACGTTAATCATGATACTAGTAATCAAAATTAAATTATCCAGCTGTAAAACAATCGCAGAACTGCTCTACAGTGAAAATGACTGTTTCCAGAAATTTCATATTTTTTAACGATAGATTTGTCTACTTGAGTGTAACACAGTTAGTTTAAAGATAATGTGAAGCGTCATCGCCTGGAGTAGTGTGGCTAATTCTGTACTGTCGGCTGATAGTAAATGCCCTGCTTTATTTGTAATGTCACATCCTCATTTCTCTATAATTTACATCAGCACGTAGAATAACAACACCGCCAAATAGTCTAAGATTAAGTAACCTAATCCTACAATGATAATCATGAAGTAGTTAGCTGCCAAAGAACCGAAATTGGTTCCAGAATGCAGAACACTGGACGATGCTAGTCGTCGTCTGTTATTAGTTGCAGTGCTGTTAGTTTCAGTTTGTTCTATGTAATATCTCGTTGCACCATCTTAACAACGGGTCTAATTTCCACTCTCCTTCATTTCTTTTCAAGAGCTGCACTCGTGCTCCTAGTGGCGTCCAGATTTCAGAAGATAACAGTTTGCTAACAATAATTCTTCACAACACCTTTTTAAGAAAATTTCGAAAACTATTGAGGTTGTTCTAATGAAAGGATTTTTGAAAAAAAATATTCAGATCTTCACCGATCCTATTTAGTAGATACAGAAAATGACCATAACAAAAAAAAAAATATATATATATAAAATGTGTGTATGTGTGTGTGTGTGTATGTGTGTGTGTGTGTGTGTGTGTTTGTCCACCGCTGTGGTCTCGAGGTAACGTGCTGCCTTGTCACACAGCAGGCCCAGGTTCGATTCCCGGTCGGGGCAGGCTCCTGGGTGAGGTATTTTTCGGGGTTTTTCCTCACCTGTAAGACAAATGTCACAAAGCTTAGGGCCCCGAAAATCATCCGGCCAACATCATCATCATTATCCTTATCATTATCTTCATCATCCTTCACTGGTGTGGAAAGCAACGGGAAGCTACCACACATATAATTTCCTAGTAAAGCTGCAAAGCATGGCATGAAAATGCTATGATTGCAGTGAAAGACCTGCCCTTGGGCAGAATTACTATGGATGGATGGATATATATATATATATATATGTGTGTGTGTGTGTGTGTGTGTGTGTGTGTGTGTGTGTGTGTGTGCGTGTCCGTCCGTCCTTCCGTCCATTAATGCCCTCTGTCGATCGCAATATTTGTTTAATCGAAATTAATTTTGGCATATAGAAATTGATTAAAACATTAAGGTCAAGTTCGTTAGTCAGTAAAAATCGAACTATTAGGTGTTGGAGTTAACCTGAAACGAAAATTTAAAAATCGCTCTAGCGGATACAGTTTTCGATGTTTCGCAACGATACTCAATATATGCTATTAGCTTAAAACGAAGACGATATTATAAAAAAATCAGGGAAATCCTACCATTAAATGTGAGCAGCTTTTTTTAATCCCAAATTAAAAAATCGCTATATCAGCCGCCATGTTTGGTTCGTCGCAATGTGTCGGTATGTAATACAAATGAATTCACTCTTAAATTGGCAGCGATATCGGACCATTAAGGCTTACTTCGATTTACGCAGAATTCGCTTAGTTTATACGCAATTGCTGCGATTTAGAATTTTTATATATCAATCGTTAAATTTAGATCGAATCAACGTATATAATTTGTTCGATGTCTGCTGCAAATATAGCAGTTTGAATTACGGTAATTTGCAATGTAGGCCCTATAGATGTTAAAGTTTGTACATTACAATTTCATTGCCCGGTCTTAAACAACAATCTCAATTAGAGACTATATTTCGTTGTTGGTCTTTTAATTTAGGTTACATTGTACTTATACCTTGCCGAAGCAAAGCGATTAAGGCATCAGACGTCGGGACTTGCGCTGATTCGAGTCCCCATGTGGGACAACATTTTCTCATGCCACTTCGGCCAATATAGGACCGGTGATCACCAGCTTCATGAGGCATTTGGGTAGCTACAATGAGCAGCGGCTACAGGTTGAGAAAACCCAGCTTAACGGTTGGGGGACCCAATATTCTGATCAATCACGTACCCGTATACTGGCTGAATGATCGTCCACCTCTGTGGTTAACACATGTAGATATGAGACCAGCAGATGATTGGTAGGCCAAATATCTTCTAGGCCTGTTGCGCTATGGAGTCTATTATATTTCTCATACTTAGGTCTACTTGATTTTCTAGTTGTAAGTATTAAGTGATATTCGAAATAGCGAATCCCGAAGAAATGTAGCTATTGAGGTTGTTACCATGAAAACATTAAAAAAAATACAAACCTTAATCCATTCTCTCTCTCTCTCTCTCTCTCTCTCTCTCTCTCTCTCTCTATATATATATATATATATATATATATATAGTATGATGTTGTCTTATCGTTCTAGAAGCAGTGATTTTTGTTTCTTGGCAACTAAACTCAGCATATATCAATTAAAAAAATAAAATTGAGTTCGTTAACCAGCAAAATTCTTAACATTAGGAGTGGGGGTCCATCGCTGTGGTCTCGAGGTAGCGTGCTGCCTTGTCACGCAGTGGGCTCGGGTTCGATCCCCGGTCGGGGCAGTTTTTCTGGGTGAGGTTTGTATCGGGGTTTTTCCTCACCTGTAAGACAAATGTTAGGAAAACGTTAAAGCCCAAACGGTCCCCGAAATCATATGGCCATCATCATCATCCTTATCATTATCATCATCATCGTCATCCTTCACCGGTGTGGAAAGCAACGGGATGCTACCACACCTACAATTCCCTAGTAAAGCTGCAAGCATAGCGTGAAAATGCAATGATTGCAGTGAAGGACCTGCCTTTGGGCAGAATTACTATGGATGGAGGAGTGGGGGTTCATAGGAAGCGAAAAATTAAAAATCTCTCTAGCGACCAGAATTTTCAAATTTTCGCAACGAAACTTTGTACTTGCCACTGAAATAAAATGAAAAAGGTATTTCGAGAATACTATTCTTTAATAATCAGCGAAGTCCGATGGAAATTTACCTAAAACCCATAATTTAAAAAACGTTGTAGCGTCTTTGTTTGTTTTTTAGAAACGTGACTTGATACATAAAATTTAATTACAAAAATATATTTCGTAAATCAACATAATTGAACCATAAATTAGACTTGGTGAGGGATTCTTTAGTTTACGCATTTCCTGTGTGACGGACTTTTATTGTTTACGATAGCATCAGAATGAGCCAAGGTTCTCTGTCAGTACACTTGTGCATGTTCCAAGTTTTATTGCGACTGTAAAAACAGCTGTTATTCTGATAACACAGCCTGTTTATCAAAATGTAGATAAAAGGCCATCTGCTCCTTCCTCGGGTCATTTAATGTTTTAATAACACACACACACACATATATATGCATGTATATATATATATATATATATATACACGGTGATTACAAATGATTGGAGCGATTTCATGATTTTATTGTAGCGATCTTATTTGACATATCTTCACAGAACTTTAAAGTTATGTATAAAAACTCATAAGGTTTTTTTTTGTTTTCTCTCGCAGCCGTGTTTCAGCTTTAAACCGAGAGAGCGCAGCAGTTATCAAAGATGGCGACAGGCGAGGAGAAAGCATATGCTGTGCTTGAATTTCATTCAACTCAATCTGTGATAACTGTGCAACGACACTTCAGAACGAAGTTCGAGAAAGATGCACCGAGTGCCAACTCCATTCGGCGATGGTATGCGCAATTTAAAGCTACAGGATGCCTCTGTAAAAGGAAATCAACGGGTCGTCCTTCAGTGAGTGAAGAAAAGGTTGAGAGTGTGCGGATGAGTTTCACACGTAGCCCACAGAAATCAACACGAAAAGCGAGCAGAGAGCTGAACATTCCACAACCGACCGTTTGGAAGATCTTGCGGAAAAGATTGAAGCATAAACCTTACCACTTGCAATTTCTACAAGCCCTTACGCCCATTGACAAAGTGAGTCGGTTTGAATTTTGTACACAAATGCAGCAGTTTATGGATGAGGATGGTTTTTGTGAGAAACTTGTCTTCAGTGACGAAGCAACATTCTTTGTGAATGGCAAAGTGAACAAACACAATGTGCGAATCTGGGGCACAGAAAATCCCCGCGTTATTGTGCAGCACATTCGCGACTCCCCAAAAGTTAGTGTGTTCTGTGCGGTTTCTCAGTTCAAAGTTTATGGCCCTTTTTTCTTCTGCGAGCAGAACGTTACAGGACACGTGTACCTGGACATGCTGGAAAATTGGCTCATGCCGCAGCTGACGACCGACAGTGAGACCTTCATCTACCAGCAGGATGGTGCTCCACCACACTTCCATCACGATGTTCGTGAATTTTTAAACATGAGATTGCCAAACCGATGGATCGGTCGCAGTGGAGAGAATGATCAGAAATTGTTGTCATGGCCTCCACGCTCCCCCGATTTGACGCCGTGCGATTTTTTTTGTTTGGGGGTATGTGAAAGATTCAGTGTTTGTGCCTCCTTTACCAGTAGACTTACCAGAACTGCGAGCTCGCATAATCAATGCCTTTGAACAAATTAATAGGGACATGTTACGTCGAGTATGGGACGAACTTGATTACAGACTTGATATCTGCAGAATCACCAAGGGGGAGCATATGGAGCACCTGTAACATCTCAAAAAAAACCTGGGAAGTTGCTCTATGTATCTGTAAAAGTTCGTGAAAATATGTCGAATACTACAGCTACCATAAAATCATGAAATCGCTCCAATCATTTGTAATCACCCTGTATATATATATATATATATATATATATATATATAGGCCTATATATCCTGGATAGCGTAATGGATAATGCACTAACATATGGTGTTAGAGGTCCCGGATTCAAATCCCCGTCCAGGGATTATTGTTTCATAATATATATATATATATATATATATATATATCTTCGGTTGATTAATGTCTTTGACATCGTCCGATTCCTAATAGCCAATTTTGTCGGTCCATCCAATCTCCTGGTTATAGATGTTTCTCTTTCATCCTATAAATATATTCCCTGACTCCGGAGGTTTTAGATCTTCATCTGCCTCGTCTTCCCTCTCTCTCTCTCTCTCTCTCTCTCTCTCTCTCTCTCTCTCTCTCTCTATATATATATATATATATATGAATGTATGTGTATGTAAGTATGTAGGCCTGTATATGTGTGTATGTACGTATGTTTGTATGTATGTGTTTGTTTATATGCCGGCAAAAGTCTGCGTAGTGGATAACGCACTAACGTATATTTTAGAGGCCCCGGGTTCAAATACCGGTTCAGGCATTAATTTTTATTTTCATGACATATATATATATATATATATATATATATGTGTGTGTGTGTGTGTGTGTTTATGTGCCGGCAAAAGTTTGGAACGCCTGGAGCAAATCAACCAAATTTGGTATAGATATAAATTATGATCCGGCAATGTGGCTGCTAGTGTTAAAACTTCTAGCACCCCTAAGGGTTAAGAGGGGGAGTTCAAATGGTAAAATTATCGACAACGACCTGTATATATGTTGCAGCGCAATTCTAGTATAAACCTACTGTAGAAATTTCAATTAAACTCGATACGCATATAACTTACAATTTGCAAAAGTTTCATGGGTAAGAGACCTCTAGTACACCTGAGATGGGTGTGTGTGTGAGAGAGAGAGAGAGAGAGAGCTAAAAAATCGATAATTACAAATAAAAGAGTCGAATCTATCGTTTTCGCGGTCGCTAAGTCCACTCGTGGCAGTTCCATGAAATTTAACTCAAATTTGACCAGTAGCACCACTAGGAGGGTGAGGGGATGATAAGGGATTAAAATTAAAAAAAAAGCCGAGGTTAGTTTCGAATCCATAGTTTACGAGTCGCTAAGCTGGTTGGTGAAAGTCCTGATTATATTTCAATTCACGTTTGACCCTTACATCCATGCGGTGAGTAGGTGTGGGAAATAAAATATCCAAAATGACCGAGATTAGCGTCGAAACCCAGTTTTCGGGATCGCTTGTCTGATTGGCGACATCTTCGATGACTTTTAAACCCATGTTTCAGTTCTAGCACCTCTTAGGAATAGGGGGCTAGAAAGGGTAAAAATAATATTTCCAATTTGACGGAGAATAGTGTCGAATCCATAGTTTTTGTAGTCACTAAGTTTATTTAATGCCAAGAAGTTTGAGTTAAATACAAATCCGAGCAACACCGAGCAATCAGTAAGAATATAAAATATTTGTTTGTACAGTGCAACTTGTATATTGCACTTGTTGTCAAGGATCGAAAGTTGACATTACCGTACCTAACCTGGTTGTTATGAAAACAAAGGAAAATACAGTACTAGTATGGAAAATAAACCAACATGTGCGGTAAGAAATGATAGAAGGAATATACCAACGACTTTGAAGTTCTCATTTCTTATAGTCGGCTTTCAAATGTTCCTTTCTCATAGTAATGATTTATATTAAGTCTTCTTCTCCTTCTTCTGCTACAAGGTTTAGGCTATGCAGCCTGTTCCGGCGAAGTTAAAAGTGGAGTTCATCTTCTGCGTGGTCGGCCAACATCTCTTGTTCCTCTGGGATTATACAGGAAGGTTCTTTTTGGTATTCTTTCGTTGTTCATTCTCATTAAGTGTTCTGTCCATTTATTATTATTTTCTCTGATTTTATCTTCAATTTTATATATATTTAATTCTTCTCGTATAGTTTCATTCCTTATTCTATCCGCTCTTGTGCATCCTTTCACATTACGTAAAAATAGCATTTCCGCAGTCTGTATCCTGCTTTTATCCCTTGATTTCATTATCCAATTTTCACTTCCATACAACAACAAAGGAACAGCCATTGTTTTATATAATTTAAGTTTCGTATCTTTCCTTGTTTTCCGACCTAAGGTTATTTTTATGGTTCCACAAATAGCCTGAAATTTATTTACTTTATTTTCTATATCTTTATTTTCTCTATAAGTTATATCACATCCTAAATATTGGAAATGTGATACTTGTTCTATTTATATTAAGTATTTTAATTAATTTATTTATTACTACATTTCAATTAATATCAATGTTCATCGTACAGAAAACAATATGCATTATGTGTTGAAGGTCCACCGCTGTGGTCTCGAGGTAGCGTGCTGCCTTGTCACGCAGCGGGCCCGGGTTCGATCACCGGTCGGGGCACTTTTTCTGGGCGAGGTTTTTATCCGGGTTTTTCCTCACCTGTAAGACAAATGTCAGGAAAACTTTAAGGCCCAAACGGTCCCCGAAATCATATGGCCATCATCATCATCATCCTTCACTGGTGTGGAAAGCAACGAGAAGCTACCACACCTACAATTCCCTAGTAAAGCTGCAAGCATAGCATGAAAATGCTATGATTGCAGTTAAAGACCTGCCCTCGGGCAGAATTACTATGGATGGATGTGTTGAAGTTTATTAATTTAATCTCAGAAAAAAAAAAGAACTCGACGTTGTCTCGTTTTTATAATTTCTCTTCGATTCTATTAAGACATGCTTCGCATACATATCAGAATACATAAAAATTCCAAAATAATTTCCAATTTAGGCCTATATTCAGGAGACGAATCGAATCAAATAATCTTGTACATAAGGCCTATAACGAAACGCCATGGTACGACAGGCCTAGAAGACCCTTTGTCTAGCATACGGCTTCTGGGCTAACGTACACATGTCCACATGTGATAACCATAGAGGCGGATAATTATCCAGCAAATATAGGGGTGTCATGGGGTCGGTATATCATGTCCTTAGATTTAATACCGAGTTTTCTCAACCTGTTGCACAATAACTGAGACAGATGAAATGAAATGTAACGAAGTGGTTGACATGAAAACGGAGAAGTGTAAAATGAAGTTTTTGGTAGAGAAAAACAGGAAACTCTTCGATAAATGCTTTATCTGAATCCAATCGTCCACAACAAACACCGAATGAAATTACTTAGTTGCGAACTCGATGTCCAGAAATATAAGCCGATTGTTTAATTACTTACACCATAGAGACATCTACTATGTTAATGAAATTAGAAAGTTAAGAATATGACAACATCACCGATGTGGTCTCGGCGTAGCGTCCCTGCCTCGTACACGGCGAGACCAGGTTGATCACCGGTTGGGAGAAGTTCCCAGAGTGTTGATTTTTGGAGAGTTTTTCCTCTCCTCTAAAACAAAAGCCAGGAATTTGAAAGGCCCAAACGGTCCACTAATATCATCTGGCCATCATAATCATCATTATCATATTCGCCTTCTTTAGTATGAATGTGTGAATGGATGGTGTGTCTCGTCTTAAATGTTCGTGATGTCTCGGAGGAGGTCTTGGATTAAGCAGATCATTCATTCAGAGAGAACCTCATATCTCTGTGTGGTCAAAAGTATGTGTGTGGTCCAAAGTTTGAAAATTCGCTCTCCTGACAGGTCATACCACTGTAAGGATTAAACTACGATGAAGAAGAGAAGTATGTGACAAATAAAATTTAAATTATGAGTCCATTACACTATGACATGGTTATAGTATTAACTGGTGGTTAAATATTTTTTTTCTTCTTCTTCCTTTCCAGGATTCGGTCAATGCAACCTATTCCGGTCTCAAGTCCATCGTTTCCTTGGCCGTTCCAAATATTAAATATTAATTATAAATTTTAAATATTAGATTCCCCGTTGAGTAATTACTATATTGGAGTGCATAACATGTACAATTCTTTGTCATTATCGAACCAACGGATATGTACTCCTTCAGCGCAGCAGTTTTTCTTAGAAAAGTTAACGCTTATACTCACTCCATTCCACGCGCTTCCCTCCCACCACGTCAAACAACAACCACGATAACTTTCCGAGTAGGGATGTTGCCAAACTTTCCCCAAATAGTGTCATGGGTCTTGAATATTGAATAATGTAAGGTTAATTATTATTTCTTCATTATTAAGTATCTCATCCACTGGATGAGAAAATCAGAGAATGTAGAGAGAAATGGCTTATACACGTGGAAAGAATGAATGGATCAAGATTACCAAGAGCAGCATTCAACTACAAGCCAAGAGGTTCAAGGAATGTAGGATGGCCAGTGAAAAGACGGACAGAACAACTGTGAGGCGGAACAGGCAATTTGCCTAGCCCGTGAAGTGAAGAAGAAGAAGAAGAATAAGAAGATTAAGTAGGTCTAATGACACTGATTGACTTTTATTATTTGGTTAATAATATTTCTTTCACCACTCCGAGCAACAGTGTTCATGTTGAGTTGACAACACTGGATTGCTAGTGCATATAAACTGCCCCCAAAGAAGGCTCAAAATTGTGAGTAGTGGTAGTGGCGAAATAAAAGAGATAGGTAGGGATGCAGGGAGGGAAATGATTTACCGGTGCAGAAAAGGAATTCATGTTCAGTTCGCATGTCTTACGGGGATACAGATCCGTTGATCAGACAATATAATATGTTACTAGGCTGCATTAAAAACGAGTCCAGCGCCATAGCGAAGCCGGTGACTTGGTGCACAGCTGCAAGTTTTCGCTGGTACGAATTGCCTGGTGGGAAGACATTTTCTCAGGGAATTGTTTGCCAGTATAGTACCGAGACCCATCAGCATCATGAGGAATTTGAGCAGCTACAGTAAGTACCGTAGCGGTTCCAAGTTGACAAAACCAGCTATAACCGCTGACCGCATACCGCCCCACTACTGGCGGGTATGATGTTTATCTCTGTGATTAACAAATATGAATGTGACCTCAGCAGCCAGCTGATATGCCAAGAGTCTTCTAGGGCTGTCGCGTCATGGAGTTTTGGGCTCTTTATACGAAGAACTAGATATTTTTTTCAGTATCGTTGTTAAATTTCGTTATATACTTTACTAAAAAACCCGTCTCGCAGGAACTGCCTAAACTAAACGAGTTCCTCAGCAAGTCTAATTGGACTGCATTCTGCAACAATGGACAAAGCCACAAGTTAACTGAACTGAGAAAAATGCAATTAAAGTTAAATGTCAATAAAACATTCACAAATAAAAAAAAACATTTACTTGTTACTTCAACTAATTGAATATCAAATAGCTTATATTTCATGAGAAAGATAGTAACTTAAACATTTTTTTTATTCTGATATTTTACACATTTTTGTTGTTTGATTCTTTCTGGAGAAAAATAAATGTGGCTAATTTTGCTAGTTTTTTCATACTTGGTTCATAGATGAGGTTCTTTATGAGAGTGGTGGGGTTGATATTTTTTGCAGGACATGAAGCGATAATTGAGGAACAATAAACTCATATGTTTCAAATTTAAGGCTTACTTCCTTTTTGCAGAATGTGATTCAATTTATGGTCCTAATTTGCTGAAGCCAGATATGATGAGAACAGTTAAGCCTCGTAGACTGCGATGGGCAGGACATGCGGAACGGATGGGGAATGAAAGACGTGCATGGAAGCGTCTTGTAACAGAGCCAGAGGAAAAATGCCCAGTTGGTAGACCAAAAATGAGATGGGAGAATAACATTAACCATGATTTGAGGGAAGTAGATAATTCAGGGAATGATTGGAAATCATTAGCTCAGGATAGGGATGTATGGAGAGCTTATGTCCACGCGGCCATAAATCTACGGGTTCGATAGTGCCAGTGAGTTAGTTAGTTAGTTAGTTGCTTCGCTGGTTTACGAAATGTATGTTTTTCTTTTTTGTTTATTAAATTTTATGTATCCAGTTACGTCGCGAGAAATATGGCAGCCACTAGAGCGATTTTAAAATTTTCGATTCTGTAGAACCTCACTCCTAATGGTCCAACTTTGCTGATTAACGAGTCGGCCTTATTTTTCTTAATTTATTGACACATGTTGAGTTTGGATCCGAAAAAAAAAATGCTGCCGCTAAATCGTTAACAGACAGACAGACACACACACACACACACACACACACACACACACACACACACACACACACACACACACACACACACCACACACACACACACACACACACACACACACACACACACACACGACACTATCGAACTCATAGATCATGGCTTCCCTTTCCTGATGTTTTTTCAGTCTTCTTCCCTCAAGGCGCAATTAATATTATTCTCCCATCTCATTCTTGACCTGCCTACTTGGCGCCTTCACTCTAGTTTTCCAACAAGGAGCTCCATACCTCTCTTTCATTCCCATTCGTGCTACTTGCCCTGCCCATCGCAGTCTACGAGACATTACTCTTCTTATTTTTATCTGGCTACCCATAAAGATCATGTAGCTCATTCTCTACTCACCGGTTTGTTCGTCTCTTTTTGATCAAAAAAAAATCCTAAGAACTTTATTCTCAAATACTTGTAATCTTTTCTCCTCCCTTAAAATAGGAGTCCATATTTCGCATCCATATACGTGTATAACTGGGAGAATAACAGTTTTACATATTTTCAATGTAATATTTTTTAAGAAACCTTGGGTGATATACTATATATATATGAATATGAAAGTTTTCTTGGGTTTTTCGCGTCTTGGATTCAAGTTCGGCCTCTGGCCACTGAACTTGAATCCAAGACGCGGAAAACCCAAGAAAACTTTCATATACATACTTATATCCGCGAAAATCTGCAATATAACATATATATATATATATATATATATATATACATCCTCAACTCTTGTCCAACTCCCAAGGTCGGGTCGAGGGATGAGATGATCCCCTATATATAGAGGTATGTTAATGACAAGGGTGCCGACCGACCACGCCTGACGCAACATCACAGGGGCAGATGAACGAAATGATGTGAAATGGATGAGATGAGTATGGAGAAATAGTAGAATGAAATTGTGGTAGGGAAAAACGGGAGAAAACCCCGAGAAAAACCTGCTCCTTTTCGTCCACCACGAACCCACATGGAGTGACCGAGACTCGATCTCGGGACCCCAGCGGGTATATGTATATATATATTGGTTATGTCATTTTCGGTGTTTATTAGATAGGATCGGCAAAGTTCAGAAAATGTTTACAAAAAGTTTTATGAGAACAAAGTCTGTATCTTAATTCCTTCGGAATTTGCTAACCAAAGGTTTCCTGAGACCTGTAGCGAGATCGCTTTACCTGTATCTCTATCCTATTATCGGGGTCGCTAAGCTGATTGGTGATAAATCCAGATAAATAATTACCCGGGCAACGCCTAGCAATCAGCTAGTTTTCTATTAAAAGTTGGCGTGTGATCTCTATATCATATTAATTTTGATCAATTAAATCGCCTTTGATATAGACAACCCAAATTACGCATGACGAACGTGATCTGCCTTATAAACAGGGAGATATATTCCGCACGTGTGAGTGTACAAGTACAGTGTTTGTAAATAGGACAACAAGAATATCATTCCCTGGCTAGTCAGCTGGTCGCCCTGCCAACATCAGAGTTCAAGGAATTTTACATTTATTTTTATCTTTGTTTGTGAAGTAAATGCTCATGCTCTGTGCCATATAAGATATTTGATTGACATTTATATAACTCATTTTATTTGAAATGTCCGTAAAGATATACAGGGCGTCAAATGTATAAGAATATTTGCTGAAATTGTAATTATAATCTTAAACATATTTATAATGTACATTTACTGTCTTATAAATAATGTATTTTTTTAAAAAATATTTGGAATGATTTCTGACAAGAAATTAAACTGCTTTTCAAAGTAGAGATCATCAGCTTCTATGGTCTTGAGCGACTTTTCAGGGAGGTTTATTAAAAACTTAAAATACAAAATATACCGCGGTGGACTAGTGGTTATGCTCCTTGCCTCTGGTCCCGAGGGTCGCGGGTTCAAACCCGGCCAGGGTCGATGGATTTTTTAGGACGAAAAAATCCAAGGGGAAAGTCCTCCGGGAGGGACTTTAAGTCATGGGTCCCGAGTCTGAAGATTTTCAGGCTCGTAAAAGATCCTTAAGCCTGAATGAAAAGGCCTCTAAGCAAAATTTACCGAATTTTCCCGTCCTAGTACTACGTTAGTTTCCTAGATGTTAGTATGAGGCAGAACGCTGACCACGGACCACTCAAATCTCTGTTAAGGGAAAACTTGGGCTTACAAGAAAATATAAAATAGGTACCTGAAATATCAGTAGTCCTCAACTTTATGAGGTTGTAAAATATTAGGTATTTTACAGCCTTTATAAAGTTGAGAACAACAACTGAGATCTCAGGTACCTATTTTATATTTTTAATTTTTACATAGTGATCTCAACGGTGTTACGTAATGAATTTTAAAAGGTTTATTAACTCGCGACGGTACCAATCTCGGGTTTCTTATGCGAAGAATTCGTAGAGACCCACTTCCACGGCTTCAATGTTTTTATTTTTTTCGAAATTTCAAGTACGAAATAGGTCATGGATCGAAACAGATATTATGAAGGCGCAAGGATAAATGCTGGGTGTGGTAATAGTTCGATTCCTTCCAGTTTTGAATTTTTGTCATAGTCGTTCATACAGTATGGCTCTTACAATGTCCTTCTTCTTCTTCTTCCTTTCCAGGAATAGGTCAATGCTACCTGTTCCGGTCTCAAATCCATCGTTTCCTTGGCCGTCCCAAAGATCTTTTTCCATGAGGTTTGTAGGTGTTGATCTTTTTTGGTAATCTTGTATTGTCAATTCTGTCTAAATGTTCTTTCCATTGGTATTTGTGCTCTTCTAGTTTATCGACTATTGTAAATATCTCCAGTTTATTTCTTATTGATTCATTGTGTAATCTATCCATGCGTGTACATCCTTTTACGGATCTTAAAAATTTCATTTCAGTGGCTTGAATGTGTAAGATATCTTTTTTTTTTTTTTTTTGTAAGTACCGAAGATTCAAATCCATATACCTTCACGTGGTGGGACTGTTTTTACTGAAGATGGAGGGTGAATGGCGAGTTTCTGGCAGACAGAGCTATGTAACCTTGTAAGGCAGTCTCTCTAGGAGAAAGACAACTCCGAAATTAAACTCTGGTCCTCCAGGTTTGGGGTTTTGCGGTTGAGCTGGTAACCCACACAAGTAAAAAAAAAATCACTCAGAAGTCTCAAGTGCGAATACAAGATAATTCTATTTCTGTTAATTAATGTCAGGTACGTCCACCGCTGTGGTCTCGAGGTAGCGTGCTGCCTTGTCACGCAGCGGGCCCAGGTTCGATCCCCGGTCGGGGCAGTTTTTCTGGGTGAGGTTTTTATCGGGGTTTTTCCTCACCTGTAAGACAAATGTCAGGAAAACTTTAAGGCCCAAACGGTCCCCGAAATCATATGGCCATCATCCTTATCATTATCATCCTTACCATTATCATTATCATCATCATCCTTCACCGGTGTGGAAAGCAACGGGAAGCTACCACACCTACACAATTCCCTAGTAAAGCTGCAAGCATAGCATGAAAATGCTATGATTGCAGTGAAGGACCTGCCTTCGGGCAGAATTACTATGGATGGATGGAATGTCAGGTACCTCCGTCTCAAAATTTCATGAACCCGTTCAGTTGTTAAGAATATAGATCCGTATCGAATGCACATAATTTGGAACAAACTCCCCAGTGATTATACCTTCAAAATTCCACCAGACACACAACATTATATTAATCACGGCATTATTTATGAGTAGAGTTCGGATTTCTATGTAATTGCCAGAGAGCGGAATCTGTGGTGTGTATCAATCTTGAACTTCAAATGTTAACGAGTTAGGCTAATAGGACCACTATATTCCATGTTTATTTTACATATTTTTACATATTCCGGTAAATACAACATATTTTAAACGCAATTACATATTTTTTATATATTATATCAAATATTTGATTGAACGCATACGTCCTAAGGTATTCACAAATGGCGATCTGTGATGTAATAAATACGTAAAAAAACACAATTTCTGCTCATCGACAAAAACTAATTCTTGGAAATATCGAGAAATATATTGTGACTTGTCCACCGCTGAGAGCTCGAGGTAGCGTGCTGTCTTGTCACTCAGCGGGCCCGGGTTCAATCCCCGATCGGGACATTTTTTCTGGGGTGGTTTTTTCGGGGGTTTTCCTCACCTGTAAGACAAATGTCAGGAAACTTTAAGGCCCAAACGGTCCCCGAACATCATTTGACCATAATTATCATCAATTAAGTTTAGGATTAAGGTCTCTCCTGGCGCATCATTACCAAAATCACTACTCATCAGATCATTGGGGCAGCGTAACCCCGCCTTCCAGGCGCCCCAACCTCAGCCAAGCCAGGAGAGAATACCAGAAGTGTCGAAATGACAAACTGGTGGCATTGAAAGAAAAATTGGACTTTCTGTGTTTCGTACTAAGATAGACTTTAGGATTGTATCTATTCTGTTGGGACATACTATATTTATGTAAGCAATTTGTGTAAAATAATTTTTTCGCTTTCTTAGTTACCGGTAAATAAAAGGGTTTAAAAACTTGTAATCGCTTGGGAAAATAATGAAATTCATGTTCCCGCCTTTAGAATAAAAAGAGTTAATTATACGTTTTTAACGTCTCTTTGTAATTATGATATTACATATTTTTTTACATATTTTGTTCATTTTTTTGTTGTTGTTACATATTTAAATTTAATAGGGTAATACGGCATAAAAATCTGGCCTCTGCTTTTGATGTAACATAATATTATCGCAGCTTCTTGTGATCATTGTTCTACACTCTTATCTTTTTCCTTCAAATTTATCTTCACTGTCCTGGACTCGCAATTTTTTTTTTCATTCATCTCTTTCTTTGTCCTGTAACCTACCTCTCTTTCCTGCTGGAATCCAATTCAAGTGTTGGCCCGAATATTACAGGGTTTAGAAAGTACTTGGGCCTTCTCCTGATAAAGCCTCTGCCGTAAACCTTCATTCTCAGAAAATTGTGATAAACAATCATGGAGATGTCCCGCGTCCAAACTGACTGGTTTATGACATCATATCTTTGTGCAGAGCTACTAGACATATGCACGTTCGATTTCCCAAGAGAGAAGAAGTTTTCTCGTGGAATTTCGGCCAGTATGCGACCTGTATCTATCCAGCATGGTGAGGAATTTGGATAGCGGCTCAAGATTGAGAAAGCCAGGTTTTACGGCTGACTGAGTCGACATGCTAACCACATGTTAAATATCTAACATAACTCCTGGCGCAACAGGCCTTTAAGGTCCTTAGCTTACCAGTCGACTGCTGGCCTCACATCCACATGTGTCAATAACAGAGGTGGATGATAATCAGCCAGTGAAGGGGTGACATGTGGTCAGCATGTCCCCCAGCCGTTATAGCTGGTTTTCTCAACCTGGAGCCGCTACTTATTGTAGCTACCCAAATGCATCACGATGCTGGGTGGGCACCGGTCCCATACTGGCCGAAACACTATGAGAAAATTTCTTCCCCCATGGAGATTCGAACCAGCGCAAGTCCCATAGCTCTGCGCCATGGCTTTCTGCCTTAACCACTCGGCTATGGCGCGGGACGAATATCTAACATAGGACCTACTATATGCTAACCACTAGTTAAAAGATTGTCCACTTCTGTAAATGACACAAGAGTATGTGACGGCAGCATCTGATGGCTGACCAAGGACCTTGTAAACCTATCGTGCGATAGAATTTTAATTATGCAAACTATACAAATGCTTCTTAAAGTGAATTGGAGCCGTCGTGATTTCCTATAAAAGAATCTGTCGAACACTTATGTTTTCCAATACTGTTATTTTAACACAGTTCAAATAATGGATCGTATTATAATATTATAATGATATTGTGAAAAGAAAAATTGTCTGAACCAGGAATCGAACCGTGGACTTCTAGTTCTCCAGACAAGTGTGCAGCCCACTACACGATTCTAGACCTGGCACAAACAATTCTTTCCACATATACAAATCTATAATTCTCGTTTCGTATTATATAACAGTACTGGAAAATGTTAAATAACATAGTTTACTTATAAAAGTGGTGGTGTAAAATTCTCAAATATAGATACTTCTAAAGCGAAGCCGGCCGTTGGCGATGGTAGTGATACCTACCTGGTAGCGGACGAAACGAGAATTATAGATTTGTATATGTGGAAAGAATTGTTAGTGTTGATGCCAGGTCTAGAATGGTGTAGTGGGCTGCACACTAGTCTGGAGAACTAGAGGTCCACGGTTCGATTCCTGGTTCAGACATTAATTTTTCTTTTCACAATATCATTATAATATTACTTATGTTGAGTTCTTCAATAAATTCCAACATTCCGCCCTCTCGATTATTATTATTATTGTTATTATGTTTTATTTATTTTGGCAGAGTTAAGGCCATAAGCTCTTCACTTCCACTCAACCAGCACAAATATATAAAATTGATAGACGTTAGAAACATTTAGAAAAAAGTCTAAATTTATGTTTGCTCTAGCTTTGGCTTGATACCTACCACGTGCAATGTACAGTACATGTATTAATTGTTGTTTCTCTTACTTACTTACTTACTTACTCACTGGCACTATCGAACCCGTAGGTTCATGGCCGCACGGACATAAGCTCTCCATACATCCCTATCCTGAGCTAATGTTTTCCAATCATTCCCTGTATAATCTACTTCCTTCAAATCATAGTTAATGATGTTCTCCCACCTCATTCTTGGTCTACCAACTGGGCGTTTTCCTTCTGGCTTTCCTACAAGAAATTTCCATGCACGTCTTTCATTCCCCATACGTGCAACATGTCCTGCCCATCGCAGTCTACGGGACTTAACTGTTCTTATTATATCTGGCTTCCTATAAAGACCATGTAGTTCATTGTTATGTAGTCTTCTCCATTCACCTGTCTGTTCATCTCTCTTTGGTCCAAACATTTTCCTAAGAACTTTATTCTCAAATACTCGTAATCTCCTTTCCTCCCTTAAAGTAAGAGTCCATGTTTCGCACCCATATAATTTAACTGGTAGAATAATAGTTTTATACTCGTATATTTTCAGCTTAACGTTTTTTGAAAGGAGTTGGGACATCAAAAGTCTCTGCAATGCATAATAGCATGCATTTCCAGAATTGAGCCTATGTTTAATTTCTTTGTGCATCTCATTCCTATTTGTGATTATTGTTCCTAGGTATTTGAATTCAGCCAATTCCTCAAAATTTCCCTCATTTGTCATTAGCTGTCCATTTCCATTATATAATGTATTTCTACGTGTGACCATATATTTAGTTTTACTGATATTTATTTCCAGTCCTAATTTCTTAGTGTTACTCACGTATTATTATTATTATTGTTGTTATATTGTTGTTGCTATTATTATTATTATTATTATTATTATTATTATTATTATTATTGTGGGATCAGAATATTTAAACTGTCCTAAATCTTCTGGCGCCATCATGGCCTTGGGGTCGACTCAGCCTCTAACCGAAATTAGTATCATATGCTTTTTGTGGTGGCAAAGGAGGTCGACACTCAAGACTAATACCCAGTGCCGATTGTTTAAAAAGATGAGAACCTTGATTTTCTACCACCCCAAAGGTCTGTAGTGGAATCACTTTATAAGATCTAGGTAGTTTATTGAACTATTGATTTCGGTTTATTCAATGAATTGTGTATTTCAATACTATCAACTGAACTTTAAGCACTTCTGGTTCCGCGCTGGTTGGATATATGGTGTAAATGTATATTTTGAATTTATGCATCACTTTGGCAGACGACTTTACCTAGACGGTGTATTCTTGTATTGCATACAGAGAAGAGCGTAGGATGAGTGCATGCTGTATGAGGGATAACCACGAAGAGAAGGGAGAAGGTGAAACCGGTGCCGGCACGTAGCCTACTCTTGCCAAAAAGCACCAAGGGGCCGCCAGGCACCTGAAGCATGTAAAATGAAATGGGTGACATCAGGAACACACACACACACACACACACACACACAAACACACACACACCACACACACACACACACATATATATATATATATATATATATATATATATATATATATATATATATATGTATATATAATGTCATTGCCTATTTTTTCATTTAACCCCCCCCCCCTTATCCTTTTGAGGTGCTCGGCATTTTACCGCTTACAGTCATATTGACGGATCCTAGTTTATATGTATACTAAATTTGATTGAAATTGCTCCAAGCGTTCAAGAGTTATGCCGGCACACACACATACACACATACTCATACACACACACATTTCGATGTTATATTAATTTTTTGACATTGAGCAATGCAACCCTAATATGACAAGAAAAGAAAAATAGATGCTTGGACCGGGATTTGAACCCGGACCTCTGAATTGATACTTCAGTGCGCTCCCAGTTAAGCTATCCAAGAATCATCGTACAAACATCTTTATATATATATATATATATATATATATATATATATAGTCCACCGCTGTGGTCTCGAGGTAGCATGCTGCGTTGTCACGCATCGGGCCCGAGTTCGATCCCCGATCGGGGCAGTTTTTCTGGGTGAGGTTTTTATCGGGGTTTTTCCTCACCTGTAAGACAAATGTCATGAAAACTTTAAGGCCAAACGTCCCCGAAATCATATAAATCATATGGCCATCATCATCATCCTTATCATTATCATCATCATCATCCTTCACCGGTGTGGAAAGCAACGGGAAACTACCAATCTACGATTCCCTGGTAAATCTGCAATCATAGCATGAAATTGCTATGATTGCTGTGAAGGACCTGCCTTCGGGCAGAATTACTATGGATGGATGGATATATATTCTCTATTACGAAAGGTAGTAACAACTCGATCTCACTACTCTCTTGGTAGCCACTATAGCAAGTAAGCAAATTAAAGAGAATTTTGACTTTATAGCAGTGACTCTTCTTAGTTTGATGTTATAATTAAATTTTTGACTGGTGCTGAAGTCTGGCAAATTCCTACCAGGGAAATGAAAATAATTTTAAGTACAGAAATGGATATTTTAAGAAGGTCAGCTGTAAAATCTAGAATGGATAAAATACAATTCTTTTATACTTTAAATAATATCTCTCTAAAATACAATTTAAGAATATCTACATCTAAAACAAATATATTAGCTCTGAAAGGAAAATGTGTAATAAGAACAAAAATAGTGATAAACAATGTAATTATAGACCAAGTTCAGAATTTTAATTATTTGGGATGTCATTTAGGTAATGACAGAAATTTAGATAAACACATTAAAATACAACGATTCAATTATATATGTGGCATAATTAAACGTACTTTATTGAATAAAGCAAGAAAAGAAACTATTTTAAAATTTTACAAAGTATTGGCAGTTCCATCTCTTATCTATGGATGTGAAAACTGGACATTAACAAAGGCAGATAGTAAACAAATAGAGGCTGCAGAAATGAAGATGTCGAAAACAATAGCAGGATACCAAAGGACCGATAATAAGAAAAAAGAAGATATAACAACAGAACTTAATGTATTTAATCTCTGTGAAAGAATAAAATACTATCAAAATTCTTACCTTCAGCACGTATTACGAATGAATGAACAGCGTATACCAAGAAGAATGTATAATTATAAACCAAAAGGGAGAAGATTGTTGGGAAGACCATTAAAGAGATGGAAGGACCAATTCGACCTATAATGAGATCGAAACAGGCCATTGGGCTTAATCCTTGTTGTTGATGGTGATCCATCCATAGTAATTCTGCCCGAAGGCAGGTCCTTCACTGCAATCATAGCATTTTCATGCTATGCTTGCAGCTTTACTAGGGAATTGTAGGCGTGGTAGCTTCCCGTTGCTTTCCACACCGGTTAAGGTTGATGATGATAATGATAAGGATGATGATGATGATGTCCATATGATATCGGGGATCGTTTGGGCCTTAAAGTTTTCCTGACATTTGTCTTGCAAGTGAGGGAAACCCCCAATAAAAACCTCACCCAGAAAAACTGCCCCGACCGAGGATCGAACCCGGGCCCGCTGCGTGACAAGGCAGCACGCTACCTCGAGACCACAACAGTGGACGTTGATGATGATGATGATAAAATACGAAATAAATAAATAAATAAAGGAAATTATGGGTGTGCAAGAGGAGCCGGACATCATAGACATTATAGAAAAGAAAAGAATTAAGTGGTAAGGCCATGTCAAAAGAATACCAGAGCAAAGATTGTCTAAAATTGTTATGGAATGGATCCCAATAGAAAAGAGGAAGAGAGGAAAACCGAAGTAAATTTGGATAGAAGCGGTACAAGTGGTATGAATATCAGAGGATTGGGGGGGAAGATCAATGGATGGATAGAGAGGAATGGCGTTTGGTTTCGGGAAGACGGCGGCAGCTGCCATAATCCCGGATGATGATGATGATGATGATGATGATGACATTGAACAATGCAAGCCTAATATGACATGAAAAGAAAAATAGATGCTTGGACGGGGATTTGAACCCGGACCTCTGAATTGATATTTCAGTTCGCTGCGAGTTACGCTATCCAAGTATCCTCGGACAAATATTTATTTTTCTTTATGTATATATTCTCTATTACGAGAGGTAGCGACAACTCGATCTCACTGTCCTCTGGTAGCCACTATAACAAGTAAACAAATTAAAGAGAATTGTTACTTTATAGCAGTGACGCTTCTTTATTTCGATGTTATAATTAGATTTTTGACATTGAGTAATGCAAAAGCATTCGACACAGTCAAGAGATCAAAACTCTTAAATATATTGGAAGACAGAAATGTACCAAATTTACTTCGGCAGAACATACAAAATATTTACAAAGACAACACCATAAAGATTAAATTAAATAACAGATTTTCTGAAGAAGGAATTATAAATCGTGGTGTGAGACAAGGCTGCCCCCTATCCCCAACACCGTTTGCAATAATTTATATCAATGAAGTAATATGTTGCTGGAACAAGACATATAAATTTGGAATAAGAATATCAGAAAATAGAAAATTAAACACCATATTGTTTGCAGATGACCAAATAATAATAGCAAATTCCGAAGATAATCTACAGAAAGGTCTGTATGAACTTAACAAAATTGCAGAAGAATATGGATTAAAGATATCTACAGAAAAAACAAAAATTATGGCATTTCAAGGTGTAGATCCTGTCAGAAGTAAAATTGTACTGGACAATAAAATTTTGAAGCAGGTGAATAATTTTACATATCTAGGATGCAATATCTCATATGAAGAAGAAAAGGATGTAAATGCAAAAATATCTAAATTTTTAAGAATTTTAGGGTTAATAAATTCTATCTTCAAGCCACAGTTAGTCAAAAGCATTCAAGACTGAAAGTGTATAAAACACTGGCTCTTCCAACTCTTTTGTATGGTAGCGAAGTATGGACGTTGAAACAGAAGGACAAACAGAAACTTAGATCTGCTGAAATGAGATATCTTCGGAAGACTGCAGGATACACACTACTACATCACAAAAAAAAATGAAGACATCTTAGAAGAATTACACATGGAATCTTTAGAAAATAAAATTTCTGATTATAAGTCAAGATGGATACAACATGTTCATCGAATGGAAGATCACAGAATACCCAAACAAATGTTAAGATATCAACCTGCAGGAAGAAGAAGACCAGGACGTCCACTCAAAAGACTTTTGGATGGTGTTTCTCTTGAGGCCGAAACAGGTCAACAAATGGCCTAAATTCGTGAATGTACTATGATGATGATGATGATGACATTGAGTAATGCAAGCCTAATATGACGTGAATGTGAACCCGAACCTCTGAATTGATACTTCAGTGCGCTGTCAGTTACGCTATCCAAGAATCCTCGTAGGCAAAAATAAATGTTTGTACGAGGATTCTTGGATAGCGTAACTGACAGCGCACTGAAGTATCAATTCAGAGAGGCCCGTGTTCAAATCCCCGTCCAAGCATCTATTTTTCTTTTCATGTCATATTAGGCTTGCATTGCTCAATCTCAAAAATTTAATTATGACATTTAAATAAAGAAGCGTCACTGCTATAAAGTAAAAAATCTCTTTATTTTGCTTACTTGTTACTGTGGCTACCAGAGGGCAGTGAGATCGAGTTCTCGCTACCTCTCGTAATAGAGAATATACTCGTATATAAAGAAAAATAAATGTTTGTATGACGATTCTTGGATAGCGTAACTGACAGCGCACTGAAGTATCAATTCAGAGGTCTTCTCTGTCCAAGCATCTATTCTTCTTTTCATGTCATATATATATATATATATATATATATGTGTGTGTGTGTGTGTGTGTGTGTGTTCAAAATTGGAAAAAAAAAATCATACAAGAAAAAATGAATACTATATATTCAATAGCAGATTATATAAGATATATAAGCAATTAAATTGGTATGGACATGTATGACGAATGCAAGAAGAAAGGTTACTATATATATATATATATATATATATATATATATATAGAATGGTGACCACCTGGAAGAATAAATACTGAAAGTCCTTGAAAGTCGTGGATGTATGCAATATGAACTGGAATGAAAATAAGAGTACTGGAGGACATGGAGTGGATGGATTGGGACGAGTGGAGAAGGAAATAAAACTTCAGTCGCAAAAATAGATGTGTGAATATTGAAAATCTGTATATAAATAAATGAAAATTATATATATATATATATATATATATATATTCATCATCATCAACAACAAGGATTAAGCCCAATGGCCTGTTCTGATCGCATTTTAGGTCGAATTGGTCCTTCCATCTCTTCAATGGTCTTCCCAACAATCTTCTCCCTTTTGGTTTATGAGTATATATTCTTCTTGGTATGCGCTGTTCATTCATAAGTTATATATATTTATTAACTATGAATTGTTATAGTATTCTGGAGGGGTTAAAGTGATGTAAGTAGGATTTTCTTTGTTTTTAGAAACTAATAATCGCAAAAAAAAAAAAGATAAACTAATAATTCGAGGAACAAAAATTCTGGTGATATCATTTTAGGAGTGTGTCCTGGATCTATATATAACAGAAACTTCAGTTTAATTTAATTTGTACTATGTATTATAATGGTTGTAATTTTCCTGCCGATGTAAGTGACTTATTCCAACTTTAATCAGCCCATTTATGACAAACGATAATTTTCTTTTTCGTCACAGATCACATGATTTCAAATTCAATGTCACTTATGGTTACCTCGTAATAGTTTTAAGGACTGTCCACTAGATGCCAGCAGAGGATGGAGTTTCGAATAATTGATATGATTCACTCTGATCAGATATCTAAAAAATTACATACGCCAAATTTCATCACATAATTTATTTTATTTTATTTTTGTTTTCTATTTGCATCTATAGTGTTCCAAATTAGGGTTGAATTCAACTTATACTAGATCTATTTTAAAACAAGAGTAGTCTTCTGTGTAGGCCTATATTAAAACTGTATATTGCCACGTGGAGTAACAGTGCCCCCCTGGGGGAGTTATTTATTCAAGATAATCTAGTTACGCTTATTTCCCTAAGGATACCAGCCAGTGATAATTGTTTAGCTCATGGCTTGAAAGAGACACCTAGTAGGCAACTAAGATAAATCTTGGATGTGAAATATCGATTAAATTTTGCTCAGAGGTTCTAATTTAGGTCCGAAAATCTTCATACTCGGAACCCATGACTTAAAGTCCCTCCCTTTGACTTTTCCATTCAAAAGTCCATCGACCTCGGCCGGATTTAAACTCGTGACTTCGGGACAATAGTCATGCAACTTAACTCCTAACCAGCAGTCCTGGTAAGAGGTAAAATATTATTTAACGATGAATTTTAATTTTTCCTACAAGAAGCTTCCATGCACCTCTTCCATTCCCCATTCGTGTCACATGTCCTGCCCATTGCAGACCTAACTGTTCTTTTATAAAAAATAATGTAGCTCGCTGTTGAGTAGTCTTCTCCATTCACCTGTCTGTTCAAAAATTTTCCTAAGAACATTATTTTCAAATACTCGTACTCTTTTCTCCTACCTTAAAATAATACGATTTTGATAAGCACGCCCACATATGTGTAAAACCTTCATTACATGCTTAAAATATCCGCGTGTGTGTACCGCTCCTTGAAACTGGAACAAAGAGGGACTTAATTTTGACGACCGGACGGATTCTGTGTCTAAGACTCTACATAATCAATTCCATTATGTAAAGTTTGGACTGATTTTCATGAATTGAGTCACGTATAAACATGGAGAGGTAAACTTGCGTGTCATTTAAATCGATATAGCGTGTTATCACTGTGTTGTGAAACGCTCTTACTGATAGGAATTCCCTGCACCAGGAATCGACGACGAGGTGCTCGCGGACGCCACGGCGCTCTTTCGACAGATATTAATCGCCCACCTTATGCTTTGTAATTCTCTACAAATTTTAAATGATTTAATTTGACTATTTAACTCATGCCCCAAATGGGAGTCAATGACCAATCACATTTCAATGATTTTTTATTTACAACCAATCACAGTCGTGTTTCGCCTCGAATTTATCAACGAAAGTTTATCATATTAAAGAAAGCATTATTTTGCATTGACTGACTCTTTAAGAAATACGGCTACCAGATTGTATATATAGTACATGAATGTCAGCAGATAGCGCATGCAGGAGATATTATAAAAACATTTATAACAATTTATTATACCACAAAAAAAACTACTGTTTGCACTTTCTTAAACGAATTATTTTCCAGGAAATGACGTTGCACAAAAATATAATTGACATATTTAGATCATAGGACATCAGATATTAATTAATACCTATAATGTTGGTTATAAATTTCTCCAGGGTGCATTCTTACAATATTGCTATATTTTGGTAATAAATAATATGATCTGGTTGTAGGGATGAACAAAAGAAGCAAATGAAGCGTACCAATCAATTCTCATTTGTTTTCAAACATCGCTGTTTACATTAAATATATAAATATTTTAAAATAACTATAGTTAGGTAATGATTTGTGAGTAAACAGCTTAATTTTATTGGTTAAATAGTCCTAACAAATGCCACTTTTGATTTCCAAATTATATAGATAAATTCACTCCTCACTTCGTGAGTCGTGAATTTATCGATAATTTGGAAACCGCTCGTGGCATTACTTATGACTATTTAACTCATGCCCCAAATGGGAGTCAATGACCAATCACGTTACAATGATTTTTGATTTACAACCAATCACAGTCGTGTTTCGCCTAGAATTTACCAACTAAAGTCTATCATAATAAAGAAAGCACCTCCTTTTTAACATTCTGAATAGGTCATAGCATTATTTTGCAGTGCCTGACTCACTAAGAAATACGGCTACCAGATTGTATATATAGTGCATGAATGTCAACACATACCGCATGCGGGAGTTAATATAAAACCATTTGTAGCAATTGATTATACTACCAAAAAAAAAAAAAAAAAAAGAAACCACTGTTTGCACTTTCTTAAATGTATTTTTTTCCAGAAAAATATAATTGTCATATTTACATCATAGGACATAAAAAATGAATTAATATACAGTTTGATGTGTTTCATTTTTTCTCCACTAGAGTGCATTTTTACAATATTGCGTTCATTTGGCAATAAATAATATGATCTGGTTGCAGTGACGAACAAAAGAAGCAAATGAAGCGTACCAATCGTTTCTCATTAGTTTTCAAACATTGCCGTTTACATTAGGTATATAAATATTTTAAAATAATTATGTTTAAATAATGATTTGTGAGTAAACAGCTTAATTTTATTCGTTAAATAGTCCTAACAAATGCCATTCTTGATTTCCAAATTCTCTAGATAAATTCACTCCTCACTTTGTGAGTCGTGAATTTATCGATAATTTGGAAATCACTCGTGGCATTACTTATGATAAATACCGGGATGTTTGCTGGGAATTACTTTAAATTTAAATTATTTCTTAAGAACTTCTCAAATATAGGGTAGGCATAAGGGGGATATTTTTATGATATGGGTATTTTCGGGAGAATGAATTTTAAATGTGTCCACCGCTGTGGTCTCGAGATAGCGTGCTTACTTGTCACGCATCGGCCCCGGGTTCGATCCCTGGTCGGGAGAAGTTTCCTGGGTGAGGTTTTTTTGGGGGTTTTCCTCACCTGTAAAATAAATGTCAGGAAACTTTGAGGCCCAAACGGTACCCGAACACCATCTGGCCATCATTATCATCAATATCATATTCGCCTAATTAGATTAAGTTTAGTTTAAGGCCTCTCCTGGCGCATCATTACCACCATCATCATCATCATCATCATCAGCATCAGCATCATCATCATCATAAGCTCTTATATCATCGCAGAAGAGTAACCCCATCTTCCAAGCTCCCTAACCTCAGAAGTGGGTTACAAGTACGCCATGCAAGGAGAGAACACCATAAATGTCGAAATGATAACCTGGGGCATTGGATAACAAATCATTTTAAATGTTGTTACTGTGTTAACCCTTAAATTAGCAATTCAACTTGCTTGCTTTTTGTGAAGGTGTGCCGATTCTGAGATTTATTTATCTGTTTATTTATTTTCCCTGATGGAGTTAACACCGTATGGTCTTCCACTTCACCAAGGTTAAATTACACATACAATAAGAATTATGATTTATACATAATAGATATAAACTACACAATATAAATTTGACAAGGGTAAGAAAGAAAAATAATAATAATAATAATAATAATAATAATAATAATAATAATAATAATAATAATAATAATAACAAAAATAATAACCTATAATTATCTTATGACGGCTGATTACTTTTGATACTTGCTGTATGGAGTTTGTTGATAGTATTTTTTCCTACCTAAATGGCGTTGTTGGAAAATTACGGTTAGCAAAGGAAGCAAGTGTCTGAAATGAGATGCAGAGCAAGCCCTAATCTACCCGCTATAGGGTCTTACAATTGCCCTCTTCGAGTTGTTTGCTAATAAGTTGTTTGTGATTTTTTATGATTAGATTGGTTGTGAAAAATAAATTTGTGTATATGTCCGGACATGGAAAAGAGAAGTTACTTGGAAAATTTTCATGGTTGATAAGGTGAAACGATTTTTAAAAGTTATTTGGATTTGTAGGAAATTTTATGCTCTGGGAGGGATAAAAACCGAGAAAAAAAAGCTATTATATGTATGCATATGTGTAGAATTTGGAATAATATTTATTAATTGTATAAATTTGTAGTGTTACTAATATGTGTTTATTAATTGTTTGAAGTTAAATAGAAATTCTGTGTAGTGTTATTGGTCTAATATGTAGTGTTATTAATGTTGGTGGAAGCTGTAGTGTATTTCTCTTGTTCGTGAATTATGTAAGCAGATTTTCAATCTTAAGCTCAAAGGCTTCCTTGACTTCCTTCATGGATGTGACATACACGTCCATGGAGGTGCCGAATCTGCCCATTTGAACAGATTTATTGTAGATATTTTTTGAGTTTGAATTTAGTGCTGTGTGAGTATTCTGCATTTGTTGGGGTTGTGTAGTTGACTTAACAACTGCTGCCATATATTGGATGATTTTAGTTTCAAGTTCTGATTTTTTATTGACATACTTTTCCATTTGAATTTGTACAATAATTTCTCGAGTTGGTTATATGAATGTGGCAGACCGCACTGAAAACTGCATCTTACATAACTATTATTATTGGGTATTTTGTGTAATTCGACACACATTTAAATAATACTGAGCAACAAAAAATAAACTTTTTTTTTTGTCTCAGTAAGAAAAATACGTGATTCTGATAGAACTTTTTCTCCTGAATTCAAATATGATATCGGATTTTCTCCATCGCGCAAGGTTTCCTAGAGACAGGCATTTATAATTTCAAACACTTTAATATTTTCTACATTCGTAACTACACAATAT
Source organism: Diploptera punctata (assembly GCA_030220185.1). Taxonomy (NCBI): domain Eukaryota; kingdom Metazoa; phylum Arthropoda; class Insecta; order Blattodea; family Blaberidae; genus Diploptera; species Diploptera punctata. Next base: position 1,484,212 of record JASPKZ010010241.1, read on the forward strand.
TCGAACATTCGGACTCCCTTACAAAGTAAGAAATGACGATTTGCTACTATATTTTGGAGCATCCCTCTTGATGGTCCAACAATAATCGGCCAGTATATTAGGATTCCATTTGCCTTGATATATTTTTTCCATAGCTGAAACCATTTAAGTTAGCTCATTTGGTTTTATTTTACATTGGACAAATGGACGAAAAAAAGTTTATTAAAAAAATAATTATTTAAATCCATTAATTGAAATTGAAATAAAAAAAAACTGTTGGGTGATGGAGAAATTCCGAATACATATTTGAAAACACGATAAAAAACTGCATTAAGTACAACTATTGGTACTCATGAGACAAAAATCATGTTGACGAGTGTAATTTATACTCGTTCGTTTTATTCTGTTTTATTAAAAATATTGAATAAAATAAACCAATTGTTATATCCTATAGTATACATTGCCAATTTAGTGTCGGGTTTCACCAACAGAGGTAACTATATTACGTCAGTTTAAGCTATGCAATATACACGGGGAAAACTGGCGTAATACAGTTACCTCTGTTGGTGAAACCGACCCTTAAGTGTTAAAATGCGAGGTAAAATATTACGATTATTCTGACTACAGGCCCTGTCTTTACGAAACACAACTTTGTACATTTAGTTTTCTATCTAGTATGATTAATAATAACTCAAAGAGTATGATTAATAACAACTTGAAAGAACTATCGAACCTGGAGGTTCATGATCGCGAGGACATAAGTCTCCATACATCCATATTCTGTGTTAATGTTTTTCCAATGCCTTTAGCCTTGTAAATATATAAGGCTATTAACCCGGCCCAACGCCTATAGGGGGCAAATGCTGTAACTATATGCAGTTGGGTACCTCTTGACAGGCGCGTTCTCGTCGTGGGGGTGAACACTAATTACTAGTGACAAAGTTCTGTCAAGGACTCAGTCTCTTGTGGTATAACGAGAGCCCCTGCCCAGGGATACGGGTGAAGACCTCAACGGATAGTACAACTACGCTGAAGAGGCACCTATTCTTCAGGGGACAAATGTGAAGACCGATCTCCGGGGTAACAAGGAGAAAATCCTCAACGGTCAGCAGAGCGGAAGAGGTACCCCTTCTGTTGGAGTTAATACAGCAGACGGCTTGATATCGGGTCGTAGATGGCAGCCCCATCATATATCTTAACCTTCGAGACTCCTGTAACGTCTTCAGGGGACATTAATATTAATACTTTCAAGTCTCATGGTAGAAAATGCCGGCAGATTCAACCGTTGACAACCAAAGGACGAAGAAATGTTGGAAGAGCCAGTAAAGATGGATAGACCAGTTCTAACATGAGATCGGAACAGACCAGCAGGTCTAATCCTTGATGCTGATGTTGATGTTTTCCAATCATCCCCTGTATAATTCATATCTCTTAAACCGTGGTTAATGTTATTCTCCCACCTCACTCTTGGTTACTAACTGAATTCTTTCTCTCTGGTTTCCCTACGAGATGTCTTGCCCCTCTTTCATTCCCATTAGTGCCACATATCCTGCCTATTGTAGTCTATGAGGCGTAACTGTAATCATTATAATGATTTGCAAGAAGATCTTGAAGCTCACAGTTATGTAGCTTTCTCCATACACAATGTCTAGTTTTCTTTCTTGTATGATAGTACAGGTAAATTATTAAAATTATAAATTATAAAATAAACATAGGAGTAAATATCAGTTATATTATATGGATGCAAAACATGGACTCTTACTTTAAGGGAGGAAAGGAGATTACGAATATTTGAGAATACAGTTCTTAGGAAAATTTTTGAACAGACAGGTGAATGGAGAAGAGTGCATAACAGTGAATTACATGGTCTTTATAGGAAGCCAGATATAATGAGAACATTTAAGTCTCGTAGACTGCGATGGGCAGGACATGTGGCACGAATGGGAATGAAATACGTGCAAGGAAGCTTTTTGTAGGAAAACCAGAAGGAAAACGCCCAGTTGGTAGACCAAGCATGAGGTGGGAGAATAACATTAACTATGATTTGAGGGAAGTAGATTATACAGGGGATGATTGGAAAACATTGGCTCAGGATAGGGATGTGTGGAGAGCTTATGTCCGCGCGGCCATGAACCTACGGGTTCGATAGTGCCAGTGAGTTAGTAAATATCTGATTGTTATTTTGAGACATTTGAAGAATATCTGATACTACATTGGTTTAGGCAGTGTATAAGTAGAATATTCCAAGCGTTTAGAATAACAGGAAGTTGTGCACTTATCTTATGTGTTGTCAGGTATTGTTCAAATTCACATATTTTTGTTTTAGCGAGTTGCGAATGAATGAGGCTATTGAGGTTGTTCTCGTGAAAAGATTTTTGAATCTATGAAGACTTTAATAGATATAGGGAAATTCGGGTAATGCGGACCCTTCTGTTTGAGTGGACTCTATTAATATCTTTTTTAATTGGTTGTATCCTCGAACAAAAACATATTTTAACTTCTTTCTCTCCTCAACTTTGACGTGTTTACGGCCAGTTTCTTTTATTCTTTGTGCGAAGAAGGGTTTATTTGTGATATTTATGAAAACGACCACTTTAAGAGCTTTGCAAGCTAAGAATCAATTCTTAATTTCTGCTGTTGAATATTACAAATGTTGAAAAAACTCCTAAATATATTATATTATGTAGATGCTGTTTTAATATACCGACGGGTTTGTTTTGATATTATGTGACATGGTGGCTGTATAAAATAATTAAACATAACAAAGGAATTCGGTTAATGTGGTCCCTCCACGACGACTTGGGTCCACTTTACTCGAATACATATATTTTATCAATGAGGAGGCTATCTGTAAAAACCATGCACTTAATTAATTTTATTTAATATCCTTGTAATTTTAACTAAACCCAAAGACCCTCGGTGTCTGCAGATGAATGACGCGTGAAAGCAATAATTTTTCAAAACATTAAGTAAATATAAACCTTTTTAATTACGATCAGCCATAAATACTTTCAGATTAATCTGTGCCCGTCTGTATAAATTAATAGAGCAAATAAACTTTAAAATTGTCTAGGATGGTATCTATGGTCCACTTTAACCGAATATGGAGGTTACAGTGGACCTTTCTTGTAATGTAAAAATGTAAAAAGTTTATAAATTATGAAGATGTTTCCATATTTGAATAAAATGACAATGCTATTTATAGTTACAACGCTAGTGATAGGTGTAGGAGTTCACCTGAGACGAAAATTTAAAAATAATTCTACCGGTGCAATTTTAGAGTTTCACAACGAGATTCAGTACATGCTGTTAAAATAAACCCAAGAAGGTATTCTCCAAAAATCAGCGAAATCAGACCATTAGATATGGGGGTTTACCTGAAAACGAAATTAAAAAGTGACTACATACTGCCGTGTTTTCTTCGTCATACATTAGCATCCAGTTCAATGAATCCTTAAATTGGCAATGTACTCGTATACTGTAAGATACATTAGTTTAATTTATGTAATATTTTTAGAAAAGTGATGAAAAGTGAATCAGTTTATATTAAATAATTTGTTGTCAAATTTTACAATATGCATGTGATTTAGTGAAAATGCAAAATATTAACTAATCACGTGATATATGAGCAGATTAAAATTAATATATGACATACAAACTGTATTATAATTTTATCTTATAATGTACTTTACATTATATAGAAATTATTATACAAAAAATGAAATAAGTAAAAAAATACTATATATATATATATATATATATATATTATATAATATACATATACATACATTACATAGAAATTATTATAGAAAAATTGAAATAAGTAAAAAAAATTACTATATATATATATATATATATATATATATATATATATGCATAAATATGAATCAATAGTTGTATTCTATTAAAAAGCACTGATAAATTGGCGCTGGAAGTATCATCATCATCAACATTTTAGTAGGATCTTTCTCCTGTAGTTTACTCAAGGTAATCTTAGTGAATCCATCTACGTATTGGCCTTCCCAAATCTCTTTTTCCCTTTGGTTGATATTGTAGAGATAGGATAATCTTCCAATTTTGTTGATATTTGGTGATACATTTAATATATTTTCGACTTTCATCATTTTTCCTGATATCAATATTTCTTTGATGATCTAACCTTGTGAATTCAATATGTAATCTCAAAAATCTCATATGTGCTGCTTCCAATTTATTTTCATCTCTCTGATGCAGGACCCAAATCTTCACTTCCATATTTACGTGCTGGTAGTAAAAATCAACAAAACAAAAATATGCTCACTGGAACAAATACATAACTTAATAGAAATTGTCAGTTAATAACATATGAGAGAAATTAAAAAAAAAGTCATCATGATCGTCTTCAAGTTATGTGTCTGTTGGCCCGTTCCGCTCCCCTCTGAACAATATACTACAGGTCGTCCTTCCAACGTCGTTTCGGTCTTCCAACATTTCTTCGGCCTTCAGATCAATAATAAAGTATTATCTGTCCGAATATTGTTTTGGGGAGTTCGAGTTTATTTAAATTTCATCGTGGCAGGTAACCGGCCTGCTGCCGAGTTAAGTCCAATGGTAGGGCTGCCATCTCAAAGCATTTGAACATGCTTCTGAATTTAATTACCTAAGAACAATATAACATTACAAACAGGAATTAGATGCAGAAATGAATTAAACATAGAGTAAACTCTGGAAACGCATGCTATTATGCGTTACAGAGAATCTTGCCATTCATTCTTCTCTTAAAAAAGTGTTAAGAATATATAAAACTGTTATTCTTCCACTTATATTATATGATCTCTTGCTTTAAAAGAGGGGAAAGATAACGAGTATTTAATAATAAAGTGCTTAGGAAAGTTTTTGAACCGAAGAAAGATGAAAATACAGGTAAATGAAGGAAACTTTATGAATGAGCTGTATGGCCTCTACTATAGGATAGGAGGAAATATAACGAGTATTTGAGAATTAGGTGTTTGGGAAAATTTTAGAACAAAATAAAGACAAACATACGTGTGAATGGAGAATACTACAAACAGTGAGCTATATTTAAGAGGAGGAGAATTAACTTTAATAAGAGGTAATTTAAGAGTACTTTAAGAGAGGAGGAAAATTAACGAGTATTTGAGAATAAGGTGCTTAGGAAACATTTTGAACCAAAGAACAACGAATATACGTGCAGGTGAATGGAGAAAACTTCATTGCATGAGCTTTATGATGTTTGTGAGAAACCAGATATAGGCCTGATAAGAATAGTTAAGTCTCATAGACTCAAATGGGGAGGACATGGGGCACTAAATGTTAGAGGGATATGAAAACTTATTGTAGAAAAGCCAGAGGAAAATGTCCAGTAGGTAAGCCCGGAATAATATGGGAGAATAATATTATTTATATGTGGGAGGTGAATAATACATGGAATAATTGGGAAACTGTAGCTTGGGATAGGGATGTATGGAGTGTTCATGCTGCGCGCGGCCACAAGCTTCCGGGCTGGATAGTACCAACGAGTTAACTAGTTATTGTTAAATTAGATTTTTAAAAATACCCTTCAATATAATATTCTGATAGATTTAACCCTTTATAGGGCAATACTGAAGGGATTTTATAATTAAGTGGAAATATGAAAAATCCAGTTTCTTGGGCCCATGTAATCATAGTGAATCATAAATTGTATCAATTATCTTTACTGATTATACATACCAGAGAGCATTAACAAAAACAGAGTCTAGACATAAGGGTCAATATAAATAGGATTCTATATACAAAATGAACTGATATACCAAGTGGTAACTATACTTACCAGTAAATGAAATAATTTAATTTGCATTCCTACACTTTTTCCGGAACTAATCAGTCGCTATGGTCTAGTGGTTATATTTCTTGCGTCTCGAGGGATCAATAATTTTTAAGGATGGAAAAAATACAAGGTATTAATACAAGTCCTCCGGGAGGGACTTTAAGCCGTGCGCCCCGAGTATGAAGACTTTCGGGCTCTATAATGAACCTAAAGTCTGAATAAAAGGCCTTTGAACAAAATCCTTCATCTACCTGAGTAATACCTTAGTTACCTACTAGATGTTTCCTCGATGTTCTAACCAAATGTACCTCGGAATATCTGTAGGGAAAATAAGTGAAATTAAATTAGCCTGAGTAAGAAACTTCCCATTAGGAATCACCCATTTCCCGTAGCGGGAAGAACAGTGATCAGTCAATCAAGTCACATGAAAATAAAGTTATTTTAATGTTTACCTAGTATTAGAAAATTGTAGTACATGCAGACTATCCGATAATATATTTATAAATTAGCTGTGGATCTTAATGTAGAAGAGAAAAACACTGGGACGTGTGTTTGGTGAAATTACGCAGTTGGACCTCATATATGGCAGCAATCCCTGGCATGTCCTCAAAATATCGTCATCTAGGGACCAAGTTCAATCTCCACAGCCAGAACTTTTATAGTAACGTATGTATTCTGAACCTATTAAGTTATTTCTAACACTATTGTGTCTTACATAATCAGACTGTGCCTGTTTTTTCTCTTTGTACACAAACTCGGCCGATCCCGGTGGACTAGTGGTTACTACGCTTACTGCTAGTTCCGGCGAACGTTATTTAAATTCGACACGGCTCTATGGTTTCTTTCAGTACGTGAAAATTCTAAGAATTGTTTCTTTATGAAGGGGAAAAAAAACCATGGGCTCAGTGTCCTAGATTTACATTATATAATTAGAACTTCTAGTCTTAATTATGAGGGATATTCAGGTTTAAGGGTTTCGCGCCATAGCCGAGCGGTTTAAAGCATTATTTCTTGGCGCAGAGCTATGGAACATGCTCTGTTTCAAGTCTCAATGGAGGAAGAAATTTTCTCATGGAATTTCAGCCAATATGGGAACAGTGCCAACCCATCATCATGAGGAATTTGGGTAGCTGCAATAAGTAGTGGCTCCAGGTAGTAAAAAACAGCTATAACGGCTGGGGGATCCGAAATGCTGATCATATGTCACCCCTACACTGGCTGGATGATCGACTACCTCTGTCATTAACACATGTAGATGTGAAGCCAGCAGCCGTCTGGTAGGCCAAGAACTTTCTAGGCCTGTCGCGCCATGTAGTTAGTTAATGGAAAAATGAATCGGTAGATATATTTTTTTTAATTGGTGTCAAAATATACAACAATAACAAATAAGGTAATAACTTATGGATATACATGATTCCTTTTCACTGCGTTTTGGCACTTTCAAATAAGCTGGGATCAGAAATTGAGTTTCTCCAATTTAAGAGAATAAATATTTCCAAACCACAAAATTGGTGAGAAATTCTTTTAGTTTACGCAGTTCCTGCGTGACGGACTTCTTTTATAAATCTTTGATCTTGAGATTTTAAATATGAATATTCACTATTTCGCATACCGTAGTATGAATGCTAGATAACAGACTTCCAAAATTGTTATTCGGTTCCAGAATGGCGGGAGGAAGACGGTGAAGACAACCAAGGAGAAGTTGAGAGGACGTTAATGAGAAAAACATTGCAAGTATGGAATTGAAGGACTTAGAGGATAGAGGACAATTAGAAGGATGTTGTGAGGGAAGCCAAGTTTCACTTCGAACTGTAGAGCTTCAAAGAAGACATTCACTACTTCCACAATTAAAGGTATTTTTATAATTGCTAAAAGGTTTACATTATTCATTGCTATAATCACAAAAATCAAAAGTGGTGGCCTTTAAAAGAAAATAAAAAAATCGATAATTATAATAAATTATAATTTAATAGAACAAGTCACTAACTTTAAATATCTAGGATGTGACATTTCGTATTATAGAAGACTATTTAACTCATGCCCCAATTGGGAGTCAATGACCAATCACGTTACAATGATTTTTGATTTAAAACCAATCACAGTCGTGTTTCGCCTAGAATTTACCAACTAAAGTTTATCATAATAAAGAAAGCACGTCCTTTTTAACATTCTGAATGGATCATAGCATTATTTCGCAATGACTGACTAAGAAATACGGCTACCAGATTGTATATATAGTGCATGAATGTCAACACATACCGCATGCGAGAGTTAATATAAAAACATTTGTAGCAATTGGTTATACCACCAAAAAAGGAAACCACTGTTTGCACTTTCTTAAATGTATTTTTCCCCAGAAAAATATAATTGTCATATTTACATCATAGGACATCAGAAATGAATTAATATACGTTTGATGTGTTTCATTTTTTCTCCACTAGAGTGCATTCTTACAATATTGCGTTCCTTTGGCAATAAATATTATGATCTGGTTGCAGTGACGAACAAAAGAAGCAAAGAAGCGTACCAATCGTTTCTCATTTGTTTTCAAACATCGCCATTTACATTAAATATATAAATATTTTAAAATAACTATATTTAAATAATGATTTGTGAGTAAACAGCTTAATGTTATTCGTTAAATAGTCCTAACAAATGCCACTCTTGATTTCCAAATTCTCTAGATAAATTGGAAATCACTCGTGGCATTACTTATGATAATTTACAAAGTAAATTAAACAAATTCAGACATATCTGCGGAACAATTAGATAAAATTTAATTCTATAAAACGATGGCCACACCAGTATTAAAATATGGCTGTTTTACGTGGGCACTCAATAGATTTGACAAAAGAAAAACTGAGAGCGCAGAAATTATATTTTTTGAGATCAGTTGCTGGATGCAATATAAGAGATGAAATGAATACCTTACAATTCAAAATCAACTACAACCCTATAAATTAAACGATCTTTTGGCCGAGAAGAAAAAAATTGGCAAGAACTGATTCTCAGTATGGACGGAAGAAGAATCATCCGATAACAGTTGATTTACCAGCCATCGGAAGAAGATATGTTGGGCGACCAATAAGAAGATGGCGAGGTGATTTGGATTCCTGAGAAAGGAGAACGAAACCATGAAGAAAATAATGATGGATCATCATCGCCATCTTAAAAATGGAAGTTTTTGAGCATTGATCTGTAATTCATGTGACAGTGCTCACAGATATCAATATTTTATTTTTTTTCTATCTATTCAATTTTGAGGAAGTGACTGAATTCAAATACCTAGGAACAATAATCACAAACAGGAATGAGATGCACAAGGAAATTAAACATAGGCTCAAATCTGAAAATGCATGCTATTATGCATTACAGGGACTAATAACGTCCCAATTTCTTTCAAAAAACGTTAAACTGAAAATATATAAAACTATTATTCTACCAGATATATTATATGGATGCGAAACATGGACACTTACTTTAAGGGAGGAAAGGAGATTACGAGTTTTTGAGAATAAAGTTATTAGGACAATTTTTGGACCAAAGAGAGATAAGCAGACAGGTGAATGGGGAAGACTTCATAACAGTGAACTACATTGTCTTTATAGGAAGCCAGATATAATAAGAACAGTGAAGTCTCGTAGACTGCGATGGGCAGGATATGTGGCACGAATGGAGAATGAAAGACGTGCATGGAAGCTTTTTGTAGGGAAACCAGAGGGAAAACGCCCAGTTGGTAGACCAAGAATGAGGTGGGAGAATAACATTAACTATGATTTGAGGGAAGTAGATTATACAGGGGCTGATTAGAAAACATTAGATCAGGATAGGGATGTATGGGGAGCTTATGTCCATGAACCTACGGGTTCGATAGTGCCAGTGAGTTAGTTAGTTAATCTATTCTATGAACTTTTTGCATATTTTATAAGTAACTAAAATTTAAAAATATCATGAATTTAAAATTGGTTATTAACCTAAGTATGTTAAAATTTAACTTTAAGTGTTGTAACTTTTTTTTTTACTTTAAAATCTTACTCATATGAACAATATGACCTGCAATTAATGTTTTAGCAGGGGTAGTTGATTAAACAATATTTTTACAACAAAAAAATATTTTTTTCAACCCATTAAATTAGAATTATTTGGGTGTAGATATTTGAAAGATTGTAGGTCGTATCATCCATATGAGATTGAAGGGCAGATAAAAAATAATAATTTTAAAAAATTGCACGTCATTTTTATGATGATAATTATAAATAAAGGTAAAACTGTTTTAGCTATTCCGAAAAAAAAATACCCTTTATTAGAGAAAGCTATGAATATTCCTTACTTAAAAATCTCAAGGTGAGTTACTAGTTCCTGACATATATAATATATAATAATGAATATATCATAGTTAATAGTAATTAAACAAATGGGAATAAATGGTAATAAAAGATTCCGGGCTATGTGGCCGTGGTCTATAACTGGCGTTTCTTCCAGACGTTTCTCCCTCAACTGCGGAGGGCATCTTCAGTGGCGAGCGCTTCCAGCTGTTGCTTCCCTGTCGTAGACTCGACTGATCATTCGCAGTCGAGTCTACGACAGGGAAGCAACAGCTGGAAGCGCTCGCCACTGAAGATGCCCTCCGCAGTTGAGGGAGAAACGTCTGGAAGAAACGCCAGTTATAGACCACGACCACATAGCCCGGAATCTTTTATTACCATGATTACCCGGCCGTGAAAGCCTGCATTCCAAATGGGAATAAAGCTTATTTTGCAAATATAACCGTATTTAAAAGCAAATTAATATCAAAAACTGTAAAAAATAAGATTATACAAAACACTTATTAGACCAGTAGTTACATATGCTTGTGAAACTTGGGTCCTAAAAGAAACAATAAAACAGAAATTACTATTTTTTTAAAGAAAAAAATTAAGAATAATATTTGGACCAAATAGAGGAACTGATAACTGTTGGGGAATCAAAACAAATAACGAACTAAACAAATTAATCAAAAATCAGAACATAGTAAACCATGTAAGATCTCTCAGAATTGGTTGGCTTGGACATTTGATAAGAATGGATGATCAGAGACTGGTCAAAAAGTCTACAAATGGAAACCTATAGGAGGCAGAGCTGTAGGAAGACCAAAGATCAGATGGGAGGATGACACAATGAACGATCTAAGGAAAATGAAAGTGACTGATTTGAATATGGCAAGAGACAGATTGGCGTGGAGGAGGATTGTTGAGAAGGGCAAAACTTTCACTTTTGAGGTTGTCGTGCCTTACGATGATGATGATGATGATGATAGTAATTAAACCTGTATATTTCCCCTTAAGAGATCTGGTGAGGCCACATAGCCTACTCTTGTCAAAAAGCACCATGGGGGCCGCCAGTCTTAACGTCCCCGTCCGACGGAGCCTTCAGGCTTAACCTTCTAATCCGGCGGACGAATCGCTATAAACAGTACAATATGTCTTTTCAACGTATATACAGTTGAGGGATTTGCAATTGAATGAATGTTGTGGTACACAATCTTGCAATTAAAAATGATGTACTACCGTCCTCCTGGCCACGAGATTGAAACGATTAAATTAGTTTTACAATTAAAATGTTCAATCCTGTCGGATAACGGAGCCGGGCCGCCTAGTGAGGAAGCAGCCATGCTACCATCTGAGCTAGCATGGCTGACCATCTGGTCACCATAATCATCCGTGTCATATTCGCCATGTTAAAAACGCGTTACAGTTGCACAATAGAAACACACAGACTAATGATTACACCGTAAAATCCTAAAATATGACCTTGATGATAAAGCGTCTATAAATAAGATGAAATAAGAAAGTTACATAATGTGCATCAGTACTGGACTCTCAATGAATGGGTGCACTCAAGTTATAGTGTTCGTAAGATGAGATAAGGTGTGTAAAAAGCATTGCTATTGTCTCCTTCGTATACCGGTATATCGCAGATTGGTATGAAATATTCCTACTGTTGGAGGCAAACATGGAGGGCCTTTCATTACGTGAGTATTATATTTATATCACTTTAGACATAGACCTGTATAGATGTTTAAAAATTTAACATATCATTTCAGGTGATAATGTTCCATAGAAATATTATAAAATGATCTGTTGATGATTTTTTTCTTCGTGACTTTAAGTTTCGGAAACCTCGGCACATCTCAATACTAATACATTTCCTCATAACTTGAAGTCACGCCTGCCATTGTTCTATGAGCGGAATCTGCCGTGACGCAGAGCTAGGGGACCTTCGCTGGTTCAAAACCCCAAGCGGAAATAAATTTTCTCATGGAATTTCAGTCAATATGGGATCAGGGTCCACCTAGCATCGCGAGAAATTTCGGAAGCTAGAGTCCACCGCTGTGGTCTCAAGGTAGCGCGCTGCCTTGTCTCGCAGCGAGCCCGAGTCCGATTCCCGGTCGTGACTGGCTCCTGGGTGAGTTTTTTTGGGGTTTTGTCTCATCTGTAAGACAAATGTCAGGAAGCTTACGGCCCAACGGTCCCCGAAAACCATCCGGCCACCATCATCATCCTTATCACTATCATCATCATCATCCTTCACCGGTATGGAAAGCAACGGGAAGCTACCAAACCTATAATTCTTTAGTAAAGCTGCAAAGTATAGCATGTAAATACTATGATTGCAGAGCAAGACCTGCCCTTGGGCAGAATTACTATAGAATAGAACAGTAAGTAGAGGATACAGTTTGAGAAAACCAGATTTGCTGACTATATGTCTAACTATAATTTCTGGATGGTTAGCCACCTCTAAGATTAACACTTGTGGACTGAAGCTGTCAGTGAAGAACCTTCTAGGCCTGTTGTTATGGACTTTAGTAGTTCTTAGGAAGCTTATAATAAGATAATCGAGAAGAAGTGTCTAGGATAAAGATGCATGGAAGAAGGTATTGGCAGCAGTCAGGCTCCAAAATGGCCGTTAGTGTAATTATTATTATTATTACTTACTTACTTACTCACTGGCACTATCGAACCCGTAGGTTCATGGCCGCGCGGACATAAGCTCTCCATACATTCCCTATCCTGAGCCAATGCTTTCCAATCATTCCCTGTATAATCTACTTCCCTCAAATCATAGTTAATGTTATTCTCCCCCCTCATTCTTGGTCTACCAACTGGGCGTTTTCCCTCTGGGGATTATTATTATTATTATTATTATTATTATTATTATTATTATTATTATTAGTATTAGTATTATTTTATGAGCTGTCTCAATATAGCATCGCGCAGCAGGCCTTAAAAGTAATTTATTTTTATATTGTTTTCATTATAGATGAAGGTACTCCATACCTCAGTTGATTAAGGTAATGGGCTACAAGCCGAAAGGTGATGGGTTTCATTCCCGATGGGTCGGAATTTTTTTAACTCTCATATGCCCTCTCGCGGCACAATGACCCCGGATCGACTCAGCCTGTAATGGAAATGAGTACTATTCTTTCTAGAGGTAAAGGTGATCGTCATTGCTGGACTGATAACCCGCCTGATATGTGTCGACTATCTGAAAAGATAGGAGCCTTAAACTCCTACAACCTTAAGGCTCCCTAAGATCTTTCATTGTTAATAGAATGAATCTTAATGAATGAGAAATAATAGCACGACTTATTTGAAATTCATAAGTTACGTCTATTCATCATGATACGAGCAAATTGTAAAACTCTTGTCCCTTTCATTGTGAGAATTTACAAAACACCTCGACGGCAGTTTCCAGCTATAAGATTATTAACCGTGAAAATAATTATCTCTATAGATTTTTTCTAGAAAAAATAATTGTTTTTAAGTGAGTTATTAAATAATATTTCAAGGTTAACAATTACGTCATAATAACTACGTGATCTCAACCATGTGCTACTATCTGTAGACATCTACAATAATTAAGTCGGCCTTCACTTACTAAACTAAGTGCACTTTTATAATAGACTTTTTTTTAATTTTACTTATTTAAAAACCATTTAACATCCATGATCCTATCGCATCAATTTGTTTATTATTTTTAGTGTTGTGAAATATTCCGCGTCATAGCCGAGCGATTTGAGAAATCGTGACTCCGTAAAGAGTTACGGGAACTGAGCAGGTACGAGTTCCCAGCAGGAAGATATGTTCTCATGGAATAATTTCAGTTAGCATATGATGAGAGCTCACCCACAGATCAAAGGAATCCCTGTGCTCACCAAGCATCCTGAGGAATTTAGGCAATTACAATAAGTAGGGGCTCCAAGCTGAGAAAAGCAATTACAACGACTTGGAGAAACAATAAGTTGACCAAGTGTCCGCTCTATACTGGCTGAATGATTGTCCACATCTATTGTTAACAGATGTGGATGTGAGGCCAGCAGCCAACTGTCAAGCCTAGAGCATTCTAGGTCAGTCGCGTCATGGATTGATCAGTACCGGAGTTTGAACTCGGAGTCTCCCAAAACGAATCCTAAACGCTACCGCTTGAGCCAACTTACTTGGTTGTTGCATTTTTTCAACATCAACAGAGATACAAAAACAAATATAAAAACTCAAACTAACATACTGGCACTATCGAACCCGGAGATTCATGGCCGCGCGGACATAAGCTCTCTGTGCATCCTTATTTTGAGCTAATATTTTTAAATCATTCCGTATATAATATTAATCTTCCATAAATCATAGTTAATGTTATTCTTCCACCTCATTCTTGGTTTAGCCTACGAGCTTTACCTTTGTTTTCCTACAAGAAGTATCTTTGCTCATCTTTTTTTTTCCATATGTTCAACATGCCATGTCATCGCAGATTACGAGACTTAACTGTTCTTATTACGTCAGGTTTCCCATAAAGATAATGTAATTCACTATTATACAGTTTTCTTCATTCGCCTGTCTGTTCGCCTTGCTAAGTTAGGGCCTACAAAAAATCCTAAACATTTATTTTGAAATAGTCCTTTTTTTCCTCATCTGTTAAAGTAAGATATTATGTTACTCTCAGCCTCAGTTTTTTTGGCATTATTTAATATCATGTGTGTGTTGATTATAAGTATTTCCTCACTGTCCACCTAATAACACTACATCATCTTCAGGCGCGACAACTTCAAAAGTGAAAGTTTTGGCCTTCTCAACAATCCTCCTCCATGTCTATCTGTCTCTTGCCATATTCAAATTAGTCACTTTCATTTTTTTTTTAAATCGTCCATTGTGTTATCCTCCCATCCGACCTTCGGTCCTCCAACAGCTCTGCCTCCTATAGGTCTCCATTTGTAGAGTTTTTCGTCCAGTCTCCGATCATCCATTCCTATCAAATGTCCAAGCCAACCAATTCTGAGAGATCTTATGTGGTTTACTATATTCTGATTTTTTTATTAATTTGTTTAGTTCGTTATTTGTTTTGATTCTCCAACAGTTATCAGTTCCTCTGTTTGGTCCAAATATTCTTCTTAAAATATTTTTTTCAAAAATTAGTAATATCTGTTTTATTGTTTCTTTTAGGACCCAAGTTTTACTAGCATAAGTAACTTAACACTACATCATCAGTATGTAGCAACTGCTGATTAATACCATTGAATGAGCTAATTTCAGGTATTTAATTGTTTACCTCTGGAACTTGTTTACCTCTATACCTTTCGGAACATGATCCATCATTGGTATGTCAAAACTAAATTCCATGGAGCGACAGGCCTAGCAAGTCCTTCGCCTACTAGCAGACTCCTGATTTCAGATCCACCTGTGTTAATTTTAGTGGTGGATGATTATCTGATCAATATAGGGGTAACATATGGTGAGCGTGTCGGATCCCCAGCCGTTATAGCGGTTTTCTCAACATGGAACAACTAATTATTATTGTAGCTACCCACATTCCTCTTGATGGTGGACGGCCACAAGTCCCATTGTGCCGAAACACCATGAAAAAATTTCTTCTCATGGGGATTCGAACCATTGCATGTCCCGTAGCTCTGCACAAGGCATAATGTCTTAAACCACTAGTCTACGGCGTGGGAATAAATTCGCCATATCACAATGAATAATTAAGAGAAGTAAGGTCGAATTCGTTAACCAGTAAAATCGGAAGTGAAGCTTTCGAATTAACCTGATGTGATAATTTAAAATAGCTTTAGCGGCCGTATTTTTTGTTTTTCGTAACGAAGCACGGTAAGATGACATTGCATTAAAACGAGAACGTATTAAAAAAAAAAATCAGCGAAATCCGACCATTAGGAATGGGGGGAGGGGTTAATCTGAAACTCGTAATTTTAAAGTCGCTCTGCTGACCGCCATGTAACTGGGTGCATACGATTTAATTAACAAAAGAAAGATTTATTCTGTAACCACAAATTAGCGTTGCTGAAGAATTCGCTTAGTTTATTTGTGTGACGGACTTCTTACAGTAATTTATTAGATCGGTGGCAGTGGCAGCTCGTAGTTAAAATGTTTATTCTTTGTTTTAATATTGAGTAAAAGGAAAGGAACATATATAAAAAAGGTAATTTTTTCAGAAACTTATATTTCTATAGTGTTCGGCCCTAGGACAGGTCTTTCACTGCAATCATAGCATTTTCATGCTATGTGTTGCAGCTTTAATAGGGAATTATACGTGTGGTGTAGCTATAAAAGAGATTGCCGACGATAATGTTAAACTGTGAGGCAGAGACCTCAAGTGATGGCAGCAGGAACTAACAAATTACAGATAGATGTGTTACCGACATATATCAAAAGCGCTATATGTTGGATGACAGAAAATTATCTCGGTAGCTCAGTTGTTATTTACGGCGTTTACTATACCACAAGTAAAATAGTTTCCCCGAAGTATTTATTGATAAAAATAACATCTCACACCATATTTTGTCTTGTTTTTAGACTGGTTTCGGAGAAATCATTACACCATCGCAAGTTTTTACTCGACCGTTGTTCTTTTGTGGTGATTCAATGTTTCCTTCAATGACAGAACAATGGTCCAGCAAAAATTGACGATGGAATACGAATTTCTCCCAACTCATTCTAAAAGCAAACACAAAATATGAGATGAGATGTTATTACACGCTTTATATTAGCTTGACCTGTATCTATCTGTCTATCTATCTATCTATCTATCTATCTATCTATCTATCTATCTATCTATCTATCTATCTATCTATCTATCTATCTATCTATCTATCTATCTATCTATCTATCTATCTATCTATCTATCTATCTATCTATCTATCTATCTATCTATCTATCTATTTATCTATCTATCTATCTATCTATCTATCTATCTATCTATGTAACTGAATCTTTCAACGCGTTTTTCACCCACTCAAAATAATTTGATCGACTTGAAATTTTGTATACTTGTAAAGGACCCGTGACAATACAATAATTTCATATTTATTTTCTAAAATCCTGGCCAGAATCATCAGAAAATCAAAAAAAGTGTCTTTGTATTTATGTAACGGTATCTTTGAACACGATTTTCACCCACTTAGAAACATAAGATAGACTTGAAACTTTGTATACTTGTAGAGAACCCGCGACAATACAATAATTTCATATTTATTTTCTAATATCCTGGCCAGAATCATCATAAAATAAAAAAAAAGTGTCTTTGTATTTATGTAACGGAATCTTTGAACACGATTTTCACATTAATCGACTTGAAACTTTGTATACTTGTAAAGGAGCCGTGACACTACAATAATTTCATATTTTATTTCTAAATTCCTGGCCAGAATTATCAGAAAATCAAAAAAATTAAAACTGGTATAATAGGTTACAGACTTGTCGACGTTGTAGTCATTCTTTGTAAGAGCTCAGTTGGTAGAGCGGTGAACTAGTAGTATATAATTTCAGTAATCTATAGGTCGCTGGTTAGAAACCGGCTGGGGAGGATTTTTTTTTTAGAAGAAGTAATACTTTTACTTCATATTACAATAGTATGGAATTTAAAGATATTTACATTCTTATCTTATTCTGTAAAATATTAAAACTAAAAATAAAAAAAAATAATAGTTTTAAAAAACTAAAACAGCACGCTTTATTAGAAAACCGAATTCAAAAATGAAAAATAATTTTAATTTCCAACACGCTTGGGATAAATTTAAAGTGGTCAACAAAAAATCATCTCCAACACATATAGAATAAAACTAGAATTATCAACAAAAAGAAAATAATTTTACCATCAAAAGCGTGGGGTGCTTTTTATGATTTTTACATGTTCTTCTTAGAGACTTTACTTTTACCAATAAGTGTTTATTATCAAATATATTAATTGATATAGAGCACCCCACGCTTTTGATGGTAAATTATTTTCTTTTTGTTGATAATTCTAGTTTTATTCTATATGTGTTGGAGATGATTTTTTGTTGACCACTTTAAATTTATCCCAAGCGTGTTGGAAATTAAAATTATTTTTCATTTTTGAGTTCGGTTTTCTAATAAAGCGTGCTGTTTTAGTTTTTTAAAACTATTATTTATTTTTATTAATACCTCATAGTGTTACTTCCTACAAAATCTGAAGTTCTCGATTTTCAAGATCCATTTACTTATGATTTTAACGAATCTTAGGAATATATACCTTACATTAAAAAAACATTTGACGAGTCTTATATTACTTGTAATTAAATAAACATAAATGGTTGCTTGATCCTACATACATTTATCAATACTACATATATTTTAAAATGTGCATCCAACATAATAAAATAAAATATACAGTTTGTTATAATATTAAATAGAAACAAATACACAAATAAATGATTCAAAACTAATATTACGAGCCTGAATTGAAACAAACGTTTTTGAAATGATATTATTTTTATTAAAATTAAGAGGAAACCGATTTATTTCAAACAATAAGAAATGTTTAACTTAGCAAGTCTGTTGGCTACACTTAGAGCAGATGAAATTACCTGCGACAGCAGCGTTCCAAGCGATTGGCAGAAGGAACTAGGTATGGCATCAAGTACTTCCATATGCGTCGGCAGCCTCTGGTGTGGTTGCTTCCCGTTGCTTTCAACACCGGTGAAATGATGAGGATGATAATGATGATGACGAGGCCAATGATTTTCTGGGACCGTTGAGCCCTAAGCTTCCTGACATTTGTCTTATAGGCGAGGAAAAAAAACTCACTCAGGAGCCTGTCCCGACCAGGAATCGAAACCGGGTCCGCTGCGTGACAAGGCAGCACCTTGAGACCACATCGGTGGACATTCAGAAACTTGATAAAATCATAAAGGAACAAAATAAAGCATTTTTTACTTACTATAACCTAAATTGTTACAGTTTAAATTTGATTTTGCATTAAAAAAATTAATTCCATTCTTTTTGTTTTAATTTGCTCGAAAAGATTACTAATTTTCTCCTTGATCTCTGGCTGACAACCGAGGAAAATTTTCTTTAATATCTACAGTTCGTAAAAGTGACTGCTTCTTTCAATTATCGTGATTTTCAGTTTCTTCTTTGTCTTCTCCTCCTCCTCCTCCTCCTCCTCCTCCTCCTCCTTCTTCTTCTTGTAATCTTTTGTTTCTCTTAACGAGACTTAGGCGCTCTCCCCCTACAGGGGAGAAATTCAACCATAGTAATTTAGTTATACTTAATTTCGGATAGATGTCATTGAGTGGCCCGGGGTCAGTGTTCCGCCTCATAGTGACATCTAGGAACCAAGGTAGTACTAGGTTGTGAAAATTTGGTAAATATTGCTTAGATACCTTTTTACTCAGGCTTAAAGATATTTTACGACCTGAAAATCTTCAGACTAGGTACCCACGGTTTAAAGTTCCTCCCGGAGGACTTGCTCCTTAGATATTTGCATCGTAAAAAATCCATCGACCTGCGACCCTCGGGACCAGAGGCAAGGAGCATAACCACTAGTCCATCGCGGCCGACTCTTTCATTTTATTTATATTTTTAAAACTATCTCTTGTCCACCTCCAAACAGCAAACATAGGAATCAAAATAGTGCATTCTTGACTTCACAGCCGCAAAGCCAACTTTTCCGTTGGTACCATTCTGAATTAAAACTACATATATATTTTTGTTGCTTGTTCCTGGCTGAGATATTTGAATATCAGGTGTTGAACGACCTCTTTACTCAACTGTAACGTTTTCATGGAGAGACAGCTGTGAAAACTTAAGCTGTTGAAGTTCTCTTTACAATCACAGAACTAATTTCTTGGAGATGCAAGACATTTCTTGGAGGCCATCATAGAAATTATTTCTTAGGGATGCAAGGCCATGGTTTAAGTTTCCTGAGAAATAAAAGAACAGAAAAAAATAATCAAATAGAATAGCTGGAATCAGTATAATAATCTAATTATATACTTTACCATTATCACATTCAAGAATATAGTACACGGTTTTTAAGCACAACATATGCGGAGCAGTAACAAAAAAAGCACTACTTTCCACCAGCATGTCAGGGTCGGCACTGCGGATGCAACAGTGCCATGATATTACTCCCCCAAATTAAATCTGCACGCAGAAAATATGCTAGGAATGTGCTGTCGATTCTCTTTCTTCTCTTACTGTCTTGCCACTTCCTGTCCCCTGTATTGTATTATTTGCCTGGAAGAGGAGCACTGGCAAAGCTGACCTTTCTAAATGATAAGTCACCTACAATAATAATTGACATTGAATAATCCGGCAATTATGTTACTACTAGAAAATGATCTGTCCCTCCTTCACCTTCCTCATTACATATTACCAATTCCCGTTTGCTGTGTTGTGAGGCTAGTAATAGAGAGATGACAAAAAATTTGATTTTAAATTACCTGAAACCTTCGGCAGTTGTCGACTAAATGTCTAATTTGACAACCAAATATTATTATTTCATATGTGTTTAGGGATTCTCCCTTCCATCCATCCATAGTAATTCTGCCCGAAAGCAGGTCCTTCACAGCAATCATAGCATTTTTCATGCTATGCTAGCAGCTTTACTAGGGAATTGTAAGTGGGTAGCTTCCCGTTGCTTTCCACACCGGTGAAGGATGATGATGATGATAATGATGGCCATATGCTTTCGGGGACCGTTTTTTCCCTTCCATAGAGAAATAATTTGATGACACTAGCGCTAACACATTTCCCAGCTAGTCGTGAAGACTTAATTAGGTCGTGTAATAGTGCTCTGTCTCCCTCGTAGCCTCGCGTGCAGTTTCCTAAAGGCTATCCGCTCTTAAAGTGATCCACATCAAAACAAAACCATGTGACCTTCTCGCTTTTCATTGGTTATGGACACCGACGTACGATGTAAAAGCAATAAGTATGCAAAAAAAGTAGTTCCCTTTATTAGGTTAAAAAAATATCCTCTGAATATACTTGTTATTCTTCGTGAATGAAAATAATAATATTCAAAACATAGAAGATATTCCAAAATATACCTAATCAATAATTACAACATAAAATAGTTTATTACGTACGGATGATGCATTTGAGTCATGCTTCAGTCGAATCTGATGCAACAAAATGGCTGAAGCTGTCGAGTCTTCTGTTACCTTGTTACCATCTATAATTTTAAAACACAAGTCTGGCAAAGCTTTGACTAGTGCTCAAAAAACGGTTATTTTAAATGTATTTCACAAGTTCAGTTAAAAATTTCACCAGCTTTCTTGTAATATACCCCATTCAACGATCACATGTCTTATATACTTCACACGTGCTCCCTGTCAATGTGACAGTAATTGTGGCGTGAATGGTGGAAGGATTCAATTGGCGTTTGTTTATGTTAGTATCACTCTAAGAGCGAAAAGGTATATATGTGCACATCTGCTCAACAGTCAAACACCACGCCGCTGGAACTGTGGAGCGCATAGTTCTATATAGAGAATTTTGTATTTTTTCATAAAGTGGGGGATAGTTACTGACATTAAGTTTAAGGACTATGCATTGTACAAGTTATAAATAAAGAATAAAGAAAAGTACTCGTTATATTGAATGTGTCCACCGCTGTGGTCTCGAGGTAGTGTGCTGCCTTGTCACGCAGCGGGCCCGGGTTCGATCCCCGGTCGGGGCAGTTTTTCTGGGTGAGGTTTTTATCGGGGTTTTTCCTCACCTGTAAGACAAATGTCAGGAAAACTTTAAGGCCCAAACGGTCCCCGAAATCATATGGCCATCATCTTCATCATCATCATCATCCTTATCATTATCATCATCACCATCATCCCTCACCGGTGTGGAAAGCAACGGGAAGCTATCACACCTACACAATTCCCTAGTAAAGCTGCAAGCATAGCATGAAAATGCTATGATTGCAGTGAAGGACCTGCCTTCGGGCAGAATTATTATGAATGAATATTAAATGTTATCGATAATACGTTGACGTAAGGGGTGCTGCAGTTCGACAGTACAGTGCTTATACGTGAGCCGTCACTGTTCGTAGACGACTTTCATATGGATTGGTTAATAAGACCTTAATTCATTCTTTGAAGATAAAGCCAGGTATTACATAGCATTAGAGCGTTACATGATAACTGTCTTGTTATCTTCCCCCTCTGCTACACAATCTATTAAAATCACTAATGAAAACAGTACACGTAGTACTCTGTTTAATTCCTTTTCTAAATTCAGCAATTATTTGCAATTATTTTTACATGGAAACTTTTCATTTTTTTTTCTCCTTCATAGCTCTACGATCCAAAACGGCATAGATAAACAGGTTCCCGGCAATTTCCGAATCTTATGTAGTCGGTAAATTTATTGTGTCCCCGATTTAGATAAATTGAGCCCTATGTTCAGGTAGCATTATTGTTTTTTACCTATGATCGTTATTAATTTTGTACAGCACTAGTAATTTGATGTAAATATAAATGAATCTATTTTTAAGAAAAAAAATAATGAAGTGAATACTAATTTAAGTAACCACCATTTTTAACTTTATTGGCATATTGAGATATTTTCAAATTACTTGGATGGATGAAGATTGGTTGAATTTTTCAAAGAGGCCTTTTATTCAGGCTTGTGATTCTTTTATGAACCTAAAAATCTTCAGACTCAGGATCCTCGGCCCTTAACTTTCTCCCGGAGAACTTGTTCTTTGGATTTTTCCATCCTGAAAATGCATCGTCCCATGCCGGGTTTGAATCCGCCACTCTTGGGACTAGAAGCAAAGAATATAACTACTAGACCACCGCGGCTGACTTTCGAAGACACGAAGATGATTTTCGTCTTCGGTTATTAAAAATTTTCAGTAAATGAAATTCCATATACGATTGAAACTTTTAGTCTTTTGCGAAATCAAAATTCACATCATCAAGAGGCCAGGAGATCTTAGCCTCAAACCATGTTCCGAGCAACCTTTTTTTTTTCTCAGTCATCAAAGCAAAGACTTGGTTCGAATTACATTACCAGAAACAATTTATATGACTATTTAACTCGTGTCCCAAATGGGAGTCAATGACCAATCACATTTCAATGAATTTTGTTTTACAACGAATGACAGTCTTGTTTCACCTCGCTCTTTATCGAATTCTCTTTATCAGCTCCTGCTTTTTTTGATAAAGAAAGCTCCTCTTTTTTAATATTCTGAACAGATCAGAGCATTATTTTGCAGTTACTTGTTCTCCAACAAATACATTGAATATAGGCCTAATGGAAATGGACAGCTAATGACAGAGGAGGGAAATTTTGAACAAGTGGCTGAATTCAAATACCTAGGAACAATAATAACAGATAGGAATGAGATGCACAAAGAAATTAAACATAGACTCAATTCTAAAAATGCATGCTGTTATGCATTACATGGACTCTTGTCGTCCCAACTTCTCTCAAAGAACGTTAATCTGAAAATAAATAAAACTTATTCATCCAGTTACAATATACGGATGCGAAATATAGACTCTTTCTTTAAGGACGAAGAAAAGATTACGAGAATTTGAGAGTACAGTTCTCAGGAAACTTATTGACCAAGGATGGATGAACAGAAAGCCGAATGGAGAAGACTACAAAACAGTGAGCTACATTATCTCTATAGGAAACCAGATATAATACTTACTTAATACTTAATACAGGCTTTCCACTTTACAGCAGTTTGCCCTTGATTCCTGCTTTCCAGAGATTCCTATCTTCCCATTGTCCATTTTCCATACCCCTCTTCATCATGGCATCATATATTCCCTCATACCATGTTCTTCTACTTCTTCCCCTTCTCCTTCTGCCTGGTACCATCCAATCCAACACCTGTTTAGGCCACTGGTCTTCCGGCATCCGTTGTACATGTCCATACCATTGTAGAGCTCTCTTTGTTATCCTATCGATAACAGTTTCCTGTGCATCCATTTCTTGTCTGATATATGTATTTCGAATATGTTGTAGCCTGGATATTCTCATACTTCTCCGTAATCCATCCATTTCTGTCGCCAAGATTCTTTTCTGCATCCATTCATTTATTGTCCAGCTTTCTGATCCATATGCAAGTATACTTTATATTATTGTCTGTATAATCCCTTTTTTTTTTTTTTTTTGTTTTTCTGGTCAAATTTCTATTCCATGAAAGACCATTCAGGGATCTAATCGCCTTCCTTGCACAATTTACTCTGTTAGTAATATCTTTTTCACAAGTACCAGATTTATCTATTATAGATCCAAGATATTTAAATTCTTAAATTAAGAACAGTTAAGTCTCGTAGACTGCGATGGGTAGGACATATGACACGAATAGGGAATGAAAGAAGGGTGTAGAAACATTGAAGGAAAACCAGAAAGAAAGCGCCCAGAATGTCGGTCAAGAATGAGGTGGGAGAATAACATTAACCATGATTCGAGGGAAGTAGATTACAGAATAATAGGTATGATTGGCAAACATGAGCTCAGGTTAGGGATATATGTATAACTTTTGTTCGCGCAGCCATGAACCTATGGATTTGACAGTGTCAGTGTTAGTTATAAAGAGAACTTCAGATCTCAGATTTTTTAACTGAAAATATTCCAATGGGCTGGTCATGTGGTAAGAATGAACGAACAACTAGATCTGAGATTTGAGTTCTCTACATTGCTTTCTCAATTCTTTGTTTCTTATAATTCTCGTAATTTCCTGATCGTTAATTTGGCAGTAGATTTCCTGAGTATCTTCCTTTCGAAGGTTAGTGTCCCCCCAATTTTTTGTGTTAATTCTTAAGTATAATTCATTATAATATAACTAAGAAGTCAACCGGAACCGTGCATTTTTCTCAAAATGTCTTATAAACTCTCACATATGGAGGTACAGTGCTCTTCTTTGTGGACGCTATTATAAAGAGAGTTTCCAAATATTTTTCCCTATTAAGGGGGGGGGTGATGGGTGAAATTTATATTTTCTACATTTTTTGAGCTAGAGACTTGATTTTTTGTACAAAAATTCACAGCATGATACATAATGACGTGTTTAAGTTTCATTCTTGTGAGACATTTATTTTATGAGTTATTAAATATTTATATTAAAAAACTTAGCATATATTATAATTAAATGGGTTCCACAATTTTTTAGTAAAATGTCTGATTTGATTTTTACAAGACCGCTCAAATATTTAGAAAAACATCATGCATTAGAATTCTTATAATGTGAATACAAAGGGAGAAAAAAGATGTACCACATGCGTGGAATTACAAGAAAAAAAATAATTGCATGCATTTTATTTTTTATTTCTTAAAATACTACTTCAATCATGAAACCTATACACTACTTCGTTACTCGTTGTTTTTAGGACATGCAGTAAAAATTTGAACCTTCTAGGACAAAATTTGTGAATTATATTCAATTTTGAATGTATAAAAATGCAGTGAAAATAAAAGTGTGGAAAAACAAGTTTAAAGATTTGCATGCAGTATAAATACAAAATGTAACATACAGGCATAATCAGCACTTTAGGGCAATTAGAAGCGTCATAGGCCACTAAAACTTTGCCAACATATACATTAGAGTACAGGCTATTTTTAGTACAAAAAAAAAACAAAAAATGCCAGTTTTGATCTCAAATGGTCAATTTTTCACCCATCACCTCCCTTAAAGCAATAAATCCATTGATGTAATTATTTAAACAATGTTTGTTTGTCTGTACAGTACATCCCCACATGGGGCAAGGTTCCTCATTTAGTGGAGATACTTAGCCAAGCAAATTATGGTTAATTCAGTAAAGATACCAACCAACAAGTGGTCAGTTCATCGCTTTAAAAAGATACATAGTAGTCAACCAAGGTATTATTTGGATGGGAAATGTGTATATACCGTATACGTCTCCTTGGGGACACGGTGCTCCCTAGCGCGTTTCTTACCAGGCTGATTATACCACCCCCCCCAGTCACTGATTCTCCGACCCTGAACGTTTTTCACGACATTGTTGCCGATATGGATATTCAGTGGGAGGTGTCGCTTTATGTATGCGGTTAGCAGACATACAGCTGACAACATCTCAGCAATTTCAAACCTTACTATCGCGCTATAGCTGCGTCAAGAGCAGTGATTGTTTGTGGCAGGCATATACTCCCACTCAACTATCTTCTTATTGGCAGTAGAGAGCGAGTTTCTCACTTTACCTCTCGTATAACCTAAACTTCAGAGCCGGACAGGGTGAGAGGGGGGGGGAGGGGGAGATGGAAGAGGGGGAGGGGGAGAGGGGGGAGGGGGAGAGGGAGAGAGGGAGGGGGAGGAGGGGGCGGGGGAGGGCGGGATGGGGAGGGCGGAGAGGGGAGAGGGGAGAGGGAGAGGGGGAGGGGGGCAGGGGGAGAGGGGAGGGAGAGGAGGAGAGGGGGTGGGAGGATGGAGGGGAAGAGTGGGAGGGGAGAAGGGGAGAGAGGGGGACGGAGAGAGGAGGAGAGGAGAGAGGGGAGAGAGGGGAGAGGGGAGTAGAGGGCAGGGAGGGGGAGAGGCGTGAGAGGGGGAGGGGAGAGGGGAGGGGAGAGGGCGAGGGAGAGGGAGAGGGGGAGACGGGAGAGGGAGAGGGGAGAGGGAGAGGGAGGGGAGAGGGAGAGGAGAGGGAGAGGGAGAGGGGAGAGGGAGGAGGGGGAGAGGGAGAGGAGGGGGAGAGGGAGGGGGAGAGGGAGAGGGGAAGAGGAGAGAGGGAGAGGAGGGAGAGAGGAGAGGGGAGGGAGAGAGGGAGAGGGGAGAGGGAGAGGGAGATGAGAGGGAGAGGGGAGATGGAGAGGGGAGGAGGGGAGGAGGGAGAGGGGAGGAGGGAGAGGGGAGAGGGAGAGGGGAGAGGGAGAGAGGGGGGAGGGACAGGGGAGAGGGAGAGAGGACAGTCACACCTGTCCACTAACCAGGGTATCCTGACGGGTTTGAACCCGCTAATAATAATAATAATAATAATAATAATAATAATAATAATAATAATAATAATAATAATAATAATAATAATAATAATAATAATAATACTTTATTTATTCTGGCAGAGTTAAGGCCATAAGTCCCTCTCTTCCACTCAACCAGTACAAATACAAATAAATATTCGACAAATATAGATATACACTATACTAATTATAAACACTTAAAGATACAATAAATGTAACAATGTAAATGTCATGTACAAACAACATTTTATAGGGTAATAACAATAATGATACGATAATAATAATAATAATAATAATAATAATAATAATAATATAAATATGATACATTATACGGGAAACACCAATTAATATATATATATATCTTACACTGGATAATAATGAAGTCGAGTTTAGAGCAAATATAAATTTAGATTTCTTTTAAAAGGTGCCAATGTCCGGCAGCGGCTACTCTTGGGACCAGAGATAAGGAACTTAACCTCTAGACCAGCTACTCAATAGATATATTCTTATGATCACAATGATTTGTATAAATAACACACAATTTTAAGTTTATGCGTTAAAATTTTAAATTATAAGCCTACAGATTCTAAAAAAAAGTATATATATATATATATATATATATATATATATATGTGTGTGTGTGTGTGTGTGTGTGTGTGTATGTGGAGAGAGAGAGAAGGGGGGGTCATACCCGTACACTAACCTCCCTGCATTCCCTTGTGAAGACACACTAACATGTTAAACACTCCTGTATTATAAGATTAGTTTAATCTAAAATACGGTATGAGACGTGTAAAAGATAAATCAAATTAATTGTATACATTTGGACATTGTATGACACATCTTTCCCAGTCACTTTATTCAAATATTAGGCTTACATCATTGATTGGTGATAAGACATTTCCAAAACATTGCATTAAAAAAATTATTAGTAATAGCTTATGATTCACAAATCGGTGACATGTAAGAAATCTGAAACGACCTATATTTGTTCCAGTATAACTTTTGAACGCCTGAAGCAAATTAGGTGGCCTACATATGTAACTTATAATATGGAAAATTTATTCTCAGAGTAAGAGATCCCTAGCACCATTTGGAGTGAATGATATATATATATATATAATATATATAATATATATATATATATATGCATGTAAAAATAAATCAGCTGATAATAATTATTGTGTCGAATCCATAGTTTTCGTGGTCGTTAATCTGGTTGGTGACAGACCCGTTTAATTTTAAGTTCTTCTCTCATCGGAATGGGGGAGTAAAAAAAGAGGCGAAGAGTAAAATGTTTACAATGACCAAGATTATTGTCAAAACTGTATTTTTCAGGTAACTTATTCTGATTGCTGACTGTCCCGATGACATTTAAACTTAAACTTGTCCCCCAGCACTCCTATGTGAGATGAAAAGAGGTAACATGCAAAATTAATGAAATACGATCGATATTAGTGTAAAATCCATATTTTTCGGTGTCGCAGAGATGAATAGTGACATTCCCGATGCCGTTCAAATCCACCTCCATCGGCATCGAGGATTAGAATTAAAATGCGTAAAATTAACGACATTTGTGTTCAATCCATAGTTTTCGGGGTTAATGAACCTTTTTTTCGGTTATTTACCTTATCATGTTGCACAATTCCTATAGGTGTATATTTTGTTCAGTCTCAATCGTTCGTTCATTTGAACGATTCGGATTGGTAAAATTTTGGTTAAGATATGTGTAAGATATCCCGAACCCCGATCGCCACCTCTAAAGTGTGATATCCTTATATACCGGTACATTAAGAACAAAGCCACCCAAACTCAAAATGCATCATCTTTGTATCTACGATAATTATAATGACGTAAGTACAATCTTCTTCTTCTTCTACAAGGTTTAGGCTATGCAGCCTGTTCCGGCGAAGTTAAAAGTGGAGTCCATCTTCTACGTGGTCGGCCAACATCTCTTGTTCCTCTGGGATTATACAGAAAGGTTCTTTTTGGTATTCTTTCGTTGTTCATTCTCATTAAGTGTTCTGTCCATTTCTTATTATTTTCGCTGATTTTATCTTCAATTTTATATATATTTGATTCTTCTCGTATAGTTTCATTCCTTATTCTATCCGCTCTTGTGCATCCTTTCACAATACGCAAAAATAGCATTTCCGCAGTCTGTATCCTGCTTTTATCCCTTGATTTCATTATCCAATTTTCACTTCCATACAACAAGAGAGGAACAGCCATTGTTTTATATAATTTAAGTTTCGTATCTTTCCTTGTTTTCCGACCTAAGGTTCTTTTTTTATGGTTCCACAAATAGCCTGAAATTTATTTACTTTATTTTCTATATCTTTATTTTCTCTATAAGTTATATCACATCCTAAATATTGGAAATGTGATATTTGTTGTAAGTACAATAAATACATATTATACCTGACTATTTAACTCATGCCACAAATGCTAGTCAATGACCAATCACGTTTCAATGAATTCTGTTTTACACCAATGGCAGTCTTGTTTCACCTCGCTCTTTATCGATTTCTCTTTATCAGCTCCTGCTTTTGTGATAAAGAAACCTCCTCCTTTTTAATGTTCTGAACAGGACAGAACATTATTTTTCTCCAACAAATACATTGAATATAGCAAATAATGAACAGATTCCTTGATTTTACTGAGTTGTTTACTAAAAAGATAAATGAATAACTCGTAATGTTGATTATGATATATAGTTTGATGTGTTTCATTATTTCTCCACTTGGGTACATTCTTACAATATTGCGATCTTATTTGGCAATAAATAATATGATCTGGTTGCAGTGAATGAACATAACCTCACATTTCTGATTTGTTTTCAAACATCGCCGTTTACATTAAATACATAAATATTTAAAAATAACTATAGTTAAACAATGATTTGTGAGTAAACAGCTTAATTTTATTCGTTAAATAGTCGTAACAAATGCCACTCTTGATTTCCAAATTCTATAGATAAATTCACTCCTCACTTCGTGAGTCGTGAATTTATCGATAATTTGGAAATCACTCGTGGCGTTACTTATAACAAATATAAGATTGGTGTGACTTGTGTTACATTTTTCATTTTAATAGCCGGTTTCACCAACCTTAATTTTCATTTTAACACTTACTTTAATTCCTTTGAAGAACGTTACTGAACTTTTGCATTTCACCAAACTTCGTTAGACGAAAACTGACAATTTCTGATCGTTATATTAATGTGAGAGTTTTACTTCATTGGAATTTTAAAGGATTTGTTTATCTAATTTAGCAAAATGGCGGAAGGTTTGATGCAGAGCTACTGAATTTACACTATTTGAAAAAAAGAAGAACGGTTGGAGAACGATAACTTCCGTAAGCGGAATAATCATTTTGATGAGATATTTGACAGAAGATTTCTAGAAAGATGTCGCTTACCGAAAGCAGTGGTTTTAAAACTTTTAGAAGAAATTGAAAGTAGGCTAGAGTATCACACTGACAGAAAAGTCTATAAAAATTGATTTTTAGCGCATAGTGCGTTATGTCGTACTTACAGCAATGGCGACCATGATTGAAAGTTCAACTTCCTACATTTCGGGGTTGCCAACCTAAATAAGTACACTGTAATATTACATATTACAAACCTCGTGCGGGAAGTAAAACCACTGCCCTTTATTTAGATTACGTACAGTGTATATACAAAAATATATCCCAAATATAATGTTAATATACATTATACGAAACATATTACTGCGTTTTAAATGAACTGAACTTATTTGAAATAATATAAAACAATAAGTACGTACTTGACGCCATTTTATTATTGATTGGTGTCACGACCTGCTGTAGTTTCAACTAATAAACATTGCCCACACGTTTTAACGTTAGTCAGTTGTTTATAATGAACGCAAATATTTCCAACAAATATGTTATTATTTTACTATTATTTATTATTTTGAAAACACCATCGGGCAAAAAATAATGTACAATGCACGTTTGTGAAACATTTTTCTCACTTCCGTAAAATCACTTCCCAACCTGGCATCGTAATATACTATTTAATTCGTGGAAAAATTGCAACCTTGCTATCATCTTTCTATTTGTGGTTACGATAAAATTACACCAAATAAGAATTTAGGTAAAATACAGAAACAAAGGACGATCACATTAGACATTGTTATAAGGTGCATTATTATTACAGTATTAGCCAATCTATATCGATATAACAAAATAGCTATATGGAAATTATAAGCAAGATTGTTAAATTAATATTACACATCAATATCCACCGCTGTGTTCTCACAGCGGGCCCGGCCTCGATATCCGGTCGGGACAAATTTCTTGGGCGATGTTCTTTTTCGGAGGTTTTCCTCGCCTATAAGACAAATATTAGGAAACTTTAGGGCCCAAACGGTCCCCGAACATCATCTGGCCATCATTAATATATTCATTACGTTTAGGATTAAGGACTCTTCTGGCGCATCATTAACATATTCATTACTTTAAGGGTTAAGGACTCTCCTGGCGCATCATTATAATCATCATCACCTATCATGTATCATTGGGGCAGCATAACTCCGCCTTCCAGGTACTCCAACCTCAGATGTGGATTATAAAGACGCCATGTCAGGAGAGAATACCAGAAAGTCGAAATGACAACATGGTGACATTGATTAAAAAATTGCATGTCAATAAACTAATGTAATTTTTAATGAAACAATGTTTAATGAAACGCGAAAATAATAACAATGCGTTTTAAAATAAATGACGCGTTTCTTAACGCTTCGTTTGGCCATTTTAAACAAAGATTCGTGAAACCAGGCATAAGACCAATTAAACATTTAAAACTAACCGAAATATGACCTAAATCATTAGTGTTAAATTTATGTATGCACATTCATAATTGAACCATAAATGGAACGAACTAATAAATAAAGGAAATGTTTAGTGACGTGTTATGTTAAATAGTCTTCTTTTAACACGCTTTATATTAGCTTGACCTGTATCTATCTATGTAACGGAATCTTTCAACGCGATTTTCACCCACTTAAAATCATTGGATCGACTTGAAACTTTGTATACTTCTAAAGGACCAATGACAATACAATAATTTCATAAATATTTTCCAAAATCCTGGCCAGAATCATCAGAAAATAAAAAAATAAAAACCGGTATAATAGGTTGCGGACTTATCAACTTTTTAGTCGATCGTTGTAAGAGCTCAGTTGGTAGAGCGGTGGACTGTAGTGGTATATAATTTCAGTAATCTGTAGGTCGCTGGTTCAAATCCGGCCCGGAGGATTTTTTAGAAGAGTAAATCTTTTAGCTCATACTACAATAGTATCGAATTTAAAGATATTTACATTTTTATCTATTCTGTAAAATATTAAAACTAAAAAATAAAAAATAAATAATAGTTTAAAAAAACTAAAACAACACGCTTAGAAAACCGAACTAAAAAAAATAATTTTACCATCAAAAGTGTGGGGTACTTTTGGTGGTTTTTACATTTTCTTCATAGAGACTTTACTTTTACCAATATCCGTTTATAATCAAATATATTAATTGATAAAGAGCACCCCACGCTTTTGATGGTAAATTTATTTTTTTGTAGACAACTCTAGTTTTATTCTAGATGTGTTGGATATGATTTTTTTTTACCACTTTAATTTTTCCCAAGCGTGTTGGAAATTAAAATTATTTTTCATTTTTTAGTTCGGTTTTCTAATAAAGCGTGTTGTTTAAGTTTTTTAAAACTATTATTTATTATGAAAATGTATTGCTAAATTAGTATCTAGATTTAGAAGTTTACTTATTAGGCAAGTCTGTTACCCAATAAAACCCAATAAACATTTTGATTACGTCATAGTTTAGTTGTGGAATTCCTTTATTTAAATAACCAAGTGAAACTTGTAGATAGATGACAGTGTACTTCCTATTTAAGCTATGTGAAATCGCTAAAATAAATTTACAGGACTATTGATTATTTGATAAGAGAATTCCAGAAATATACAATGCACAAAACAAATAAAATATCACGAAATGAACAAGTTTATCCATTAAAAAAAGAAACCCCCTTCGTTGTTTAATTCTTCAATTTTAAGTTGACAAGTGATGAAATTTGTTTTACGTGTAATGGATTTACGAGAAATCTTTTGATCCGAGAATTACAGAAAAAATCCAATTCTAGATGAATCACTTATTATCTGCGTATGGGTTTCCCATGATATCAGATAAAGAGAAATATATGAAGAGAGAAGTCAACATTTGGTACTGAGTCTTACGTTAGCTTCAAACAAACCGAGGTAAGTGAAACTCTACATAATTTTACGATAAAATACTCATAAAATTTTTAATAAATGCCCAGATTTCAATACAAAAGG
Organism: Diploptera punctata; assembly: GCA_030220185.1. Taxonomy (NCBI): domain Eukaryota; kingdom Metazoa; phylum Arthropoda; class Insecta; order Blattodea; family Blaberidae; genus Diploptera; species Diploptera punctata. The sequence goes on from JASPKZ010010241.1 coordinate 1,517,577, forward strand.
GTGCTAATCTTTCTATTATTCTCGAGACGGGATTTATTTCCAGATTGAATAAATATTAAAGTGAGTGATAAGATATTTAGGTTATTGGATCGATTATGGCGTTACAATGTGCAATGTCAGTTTTTGAAATTTATAGCAAAAATTGAACCTCTAAGCAAAATCATTAAAATTCAAATTCACAATCTTGAAAAATTATATAATTCAAATGTAGTCACATTTTTAATTTAAAGAAACGTTAGGGAAACTTGTAAAATGGTTACCTCATCAAATGAAGCTGTATTCCATTTACTTAACACATGTTCCATAAGCAATGCAATATATTGATCAACGTTTCAAATACATGATCTGTCATGATACAGTATTCATTCACAAATAATGTTTGTTTTGTTTATTTTAATTTAAGGCAATTATGAACAACGATGTATGGGGAATTTCAAAACAGTTAGGCCTATAACTATCACAACTATCCAACACAAACACTTAAATATTAAGTTTAAAACCAAGAGATATTAAATCCTAACCGAAAAGTTACCTAACCGAAAATCTATGCTAGACAAAAAATATCAAATATGAGATTAGGGGAGTTATTTTTGTTAGATTTAAGACATATGTATAAATAGATATGACTGCTAGATTGTTAACAGTTATAACTGATATACATTCGCCATACATTGAATCTACATAAGTAACTAATTTAAAACCAATTTGTGTTAAAACCAAACATGGGGTTGAAAAATACCAAAGGAAAACTTAATATTCTCTTTGTCATAGATCTATTCGATTTGAAGGATATGAAATTAAATAATTTTATCGCAATTAAATTTATTATCAGTTGAAAACTATCCGTTATATTATACATTAAAAATAGTTACACTCACAATTAAAAATTGCCCTATATGGTAATATTTTTTAAATAATTTACATTAATGATGTTATTAAATAAATATACGTTTAATTTTTAGTCATTTATGTTAGGATTTCGGTTAATTTTTAATTTACGCATGAAACCTGAATGTCATATAAAGGAGAACTGTGAGGAAATTGGGCTTTGTATAGAATTTTCATGTTAATACTCCATGGTGCGACATACCGCGAAGCCCCTTGTTCTATCAGCCGACTGCAGGTCTCAAATACATATGTGTTAATAACAAAGGTGGAAATCGTCCAGCCAGTATAGGAATGACCTATATGGTCAGCATGTCAGGTCCCAAGCCGTTATAGTTTATTTTCTCAACCCGGAGCCGCTACTTATTATAGTTACACCTATCCCTCAAATTTTGGATAGGCACTCGTCCCATACTGGCCGAGATTCCATGAAAAATGTCCAAAGCAAGTCGAGTAGCTCAGCACCAAGGCTACTTGCCTTAAACAATTCGGCTACAACGCGAGACGAATTTCCAATACAACATACACAAATCAAAACATACGAGAAAACTAATCTCAATTTCACTAAATAAAATCTAAATGTCAATGACAAAACTTAATTTAATTTGAATTATAATTTGTTCATGAACTGCTGTAATAACTGAATAATAATAAATAAGACTCTTTTTCTGTTCTCCATCGTAGTTTAATCTCTCACTTATAGGAACATTTAGATAACACACGCACGTGGATTTTGCAATGACGCCTTCTCTCGGAAGAGGAATTTTAATCTTTGAATCACCCTCATATTTTGACCACACAAGGACATAGAGGGCCCCCGAATGTGTGATCAGCATAGTCCAGGCCCTCCTCTGAGACAAAACGAACATTTAAGACGAAACACACAATTCACTAAATTAGATTATTAACAAAATTAAAAACAAAACCCTATAAACAAGGAAGAAAATATGTGCAAAAAAACTCCATAGCGCAATAGGTCTGTAAGGAACTTGACCTACCAGCTAGCTGTTGGCCTCAGATCCACACGTGTTAATAACAGAGTGGATGATTTTTCAGTCAGTATAAGGGGTGATGTATTGTCAACATGTCGGATCCCTCAGCCGTTATAGCTTGTTTATTCAACCTGGGCCTGCTAGTTTTTTTTAGGTACCCATATTCCTCTCTATGCTGGAGGGGGGCACCGTTCTCATACTGGTCGAAATTTTATGAGAAAACTTCTTCCCCGCGGGGACTCTGAACCAGCGCAAGTCCCTTAACTCTGCACCAATGCATCGTACCTTAAACCGCTCGGCTTCGGTGCGGGACAAATATATGCAAAGATAACACTTAAAACCGACATGAAGTAGAAATAGTAGTCTTCGTTAAATCAAATACAAAATTTGTTACATGAAATATTAGTTTTTATATTTATTTTAAAATAAGTAAGGATTTTTATTCCATATGTTACTTTCATATTAAAAAAAAGTGTGTGTAATAGATTCGGGACACATGAGATAACGAATATTGATATTTGCGTAGTGTCATCGATTTAAGCTACGTCCTGTTATCATTTTGTAAATATTGCATACCGGTATCTCTAGGCCTGGAGATTAACACTGACTGTTAGCTATACTAGAGATTTGATATCAGTCACGTAGAATACGTACAGCCTTTGAAATAATTGACGGCGCACAGACAATTTTCCAAGTCCCAAAACGAAGCCACTGCGCATGATCAGAGGTCAACTATTTGGTTCACAAGTACAAACTAAAGATAAACTAAATTCCTTTTTATTTCGCTGTGTGTCGTGCAATGGAAAATAATTTCGTGTAAATAAGTAGTGCGGTAAATGCTGTAAATAAAACAAAGCAAAACAAATGAAACAAAACAAAAATTAATTGAAATAAAGATGAGGAAGAGAAAGAGAGAGAGAGAGAGAGAGAGAGAGAGAGAGAGAGAGAGAGAGAGAGAGAGAGAGAGAGAGAAAAGCATGACAGCGGGATCGAACACGCGAACTCATGCGTGGGAAACAGAAGTTCTCTCCACTAGAATACAACCGTCCCTGCTAGAGACTGTATGAAGCGATGGACTAACTTGTATATTGAAATTAGATATTAGCTTGACTTAATTGGAACTAATTAGACGCGTTTTGCATTAGTAGTGGAAATAAACAATCTTGTATTGTGTTTTGTAAACAAAGCAATGAGACGTTACAATCGTTATTCATTTTCTATAAAGTAAAGTAATCCCACCACAGGCCTCAGGAGGCCCTTGGGGTAGTAGGAGGTTAAGGCTCCCACTTTTTCTGGACAATCGGCACTTGATGTCAGCCGGGTTGTCAGCCCTGCGTGACGGCCGCCTTTACCCCCAGAACAAGCGTCTGGTACTCATTCCGTTAGAGGCTGAGTCGACCCCAGGGTCATAGTGCCGCCAGAAGGTTTGGGTCAGTTTAAAAATCCTGACCCCACCGGGACTTGAACCCTCGACCTTCCGGCTTGTAGCGCAGTGCCTTAACCACTACGCTATGGCGTGCCCCTATTCATTTTCTATACATATATGAACTGTTTCCTTTAATTAATTTAATTCACTATTTTCATACAAATTTATTTATATAACGAAGCCTGGTAACGTGTAGGCATTATGAAAATTAACCATGTTATTAAAAATAATTCCTGACCAGGTTCGAACCTGGTCCTGCGTCGTCGCAACAGAGCATCTTACCGACTGTTCTACTGAAGCAAACGATATGAATGGCGCATGAAGAAAGACTTACTCCGCGCCTCTGATTTGACCTCAAAGGAGACAGCACACACAACTACTTTACTAGTGTGAATCGCGCTTCAAAACTTTAACTTTGCACCATCAAGAGTCAAAGGCTGTACATTTTTATAATATTATATTACGATACAAGGATGGAAGGCAATGTTTTACGTATGAGTTAAAATGTTTATACCTGAGTCGATAGACAATAGCATAATTTTTCAACGGGTACGTAAAAGTCTTCCAACGTTTTATCCTACTATATTTTATTCTATACTAATGTTGAATTTTCTTTCATTAAATCAATAACATTGTTTAAATAAGACATCGGGAGTACTATTATGATGATTTCTTGGGGCCGTCATTTAGAATGTTATATAAAGTATACAGTGTCCCATTCAAACCTTCCACATTTTAATTAATCGTAACTGTCGAAGTATGCGAAATTGTGAAATGAAGTTGGTATTAAAAGAAAGAGAAACTCGAAGAATTTTTGTTTTCATTGTTGCAGTTAATTCATCTGTCGCATGTTGGACAATAATGACAAAACAAAATGGCGACTCCTCAGCAACGAGCACAGACTGTTTTCTGGTATGTAAAAGACCGTATGTCTGCGACTCCAGTACAAGATCTTCGTGATTTAAAGTAAAATAATCCCACTACAGGCCTCGGGAGGCCCTTGGGGTAGTAGGAGGTTAAGGCTCCCACTTTTTCAAGACAATCGGCACTTGATGTCAGCCGGGTTGTCAGCCCTGCGTGACGGCCACCTTTACCCACAGAACAAGCGTCTGGCACGCATTTCAGTTAGAGGCTGAGTCGACCCCAGGGCCATAGTGCCGCCAAAGGTTTAGGTCAGTTTAAAAATCCTGACCCCACCGGATCGTGATTTACGAACCCGTTTCCTTGACACAATTGCAACAGTGCCAATGGACATGTTTGACAGAACGTGGCACGAAATCGAATACAGACTTGATATTGTTCGTGCTACTAATGGTGCACATATAGAGATGTTTTAGTGTGTTGCAATGCAAATTATTTGAGTTTCTGTTTCGTTTAATACCGGCCTCGTTTCATAATTCCGCATACTTTGTTAGTTATGATTAATTAAAATGTGGGAAGTTTGAATGGGATACCCTGTATTATGAGCTCCTCGCTGTACTTCTTTTTCAGAATCACTTGGTCATCAGCTTACAGCAGTGTTGAGACTTGAATTCTCTCATTGAAAGATGTTCCAATTGGTTGTGTTTCTTTCCATTCTTGAATGATCTTATTAATATTCTATTTTTATTCTTGATTGGAAATAAGAAATCAAAAATAAGGATTCTTCTTCTTCTACAATGACATCAAAGCCCATGTCGGTCCTTGGCTTCTTTTATCCTTTTTCCCCATTGTTTCCTGTTAAAAGTAATTCTTCCATGATATCGAGTCTTATAGTTCTCAAGAGTCAGTTGTTACTGCATAAATATATCTATATGTACATCTTCAAACTGATTTTTTACCGAATATTTTTCCTTCCATAACCTTCTTTGGTTTCCTATATTCATCCATCCTATAGATGTGACTAGCCTTTTCCAACCATCTCAATTTAACTTGAGTAACCATGTCAAAGCTTCTGTACTTTTCATACGACTCATGATTGCACTGTATCTAAAGTCCACGTATTTTAATTAGTCAGATCAAGGTCATATTGGAGAGGAAATCCCCTGTCCCCTCATGTCCTAAAACTCAGCGCAGGGTTGAACGATTCAACACGAGATCTACTTCAACCCACGCAATTATGGAGGTAAATTGGATCAACATGGCAACTAAACAGTGACATTGGTCTGACTAATGAAAGTACGTGGGCTATAATTTTCCAATTAGAGTTGTATTGCACTGTTTCAAAGATCCTTCTCAACATTTTCAGTTCATATGCATCAAGCATCAGCTCAATTTTCTTGGATATTGTCCATGTTTCTCTTACTTAGGTGAGAATGTTCCAGATAGGCCTAAAGATTTGATATATCTTTACTTTAGTTTTCTGATGTAGGCCTACATAATTTGATTTCATGATATCTACCAGTACATAATAGACCTTATTTGCTTCCATCATTCGACTTTGTAAAATAAGTATTAGGATGTACGTTTTCGTTTAAACTAAGCAAACACAAAATACTTAGTTGGGTTTTATGTCTCAAGACCTCGTTCGTGTTCGTTTTGGGATTTTGTATGTAGGTTAAACTATGTTATTTTTTTAATTAGACCCAATTTTTTAAATTTCTTAACAAACGATTAATGTATTTTATATGTGCGTGAGACCAGCCTCAGGTGCTAGTGGTCAGCGTTTCTGACAGTTCATGATGTCCCGGGTTCAATTACCGGTCAGATCATAGGAATTTTTCTTTAAAGGGAATTATTCCTGTGGTTGCCCGTGGTCTGGAATTTAGATTAAGGACTCTTCATTACCATTCATCACCCATCATATCAGCGGGGTAACGTAACTCCGTCTTCCATGTGCCAAAATCTAAGAAATGGATTACAATTCCGCCGGTGCCAGGGGAGAAAGTCAGAAATGTCATAAAATACAACCAGGTGTCATTGGACAAAAAAATGCTTCGTGAAATTAACAAAGCGTGTTTCTTTAATTAAAAACTGAAATTACGTTATAATTTGTTATTTAAGAGAATTTAAGAAATACAAAATTACCATTATTACGAAAATTATTTTCCTTATCAAATCAATATTTTTTTTTACAAATTCCGTAACATAAATTTTTATTTTAGGATATAGAATTTTGTCGCGTCTAGAATTGTTGGGTCTACCAGTAGATTGTATGGGCATCCCTACACTGGCTGTAGGATCATTCACCTCTATGATTAACATTTGTCGATGTGAGGCCAGCAGCTGGAAATTAGTTAATGGGCCTTCTGAACCTGTCGCACCATGAAAAAAAAAATTCATTGAAGGGATAATTTAGATGTAATGATATGATCATGTATTTTTAATTTATAATCGTAATAACCTGTTTTGAAGTGAATATAAAATATTTTGTGATGATGTGTTTTACTTTTTTTCAGTTCGATCATGAAGAAGTTTATTATCGTGCTGATAGCATTTATAGCGCTTTCAGCGCTTGCAGAGTCTAAGATGGAGTCTGGGTTTTGTCCCTGCCCGAGGATTTTAAATCCTGTTTGTGGTACAGACAGTAGAACATACGCTAATCCTTGCGAATTCGAGTGTGCAGTGAAACAAGGGCGATCAGGTATGCCTATCTCTCATACAGAAACAATCTCCTTCCCGATTTCGTAAAAAAACCTTAAATATTAATTTTCGTAAAAACTCACTGCAGTAAGAATTAGTTAAACAGTGTTGACTAAGGCTAGGATTAGTAAATACTTACTAGGGGACGGATTCCTATGATTTGTCATATTTTTAAAATCTTTATTTTGAGTTTACAGTAAGTAAATAGCATGTAGCCTATATGTCTTCTGATGAAAATTTAGTAATTTTTATTGTGTATTAAAAGTCAAATTTATATCTCTTTTTTGTCATATTTGTTCTAATTTCTATAATAAAGTCATATTTTAGTTATATTTTGTCAGTCAGGTTTAAATAAGCAACATAATGTATGTAAGTCGCAAATTATATGGTCACTTGTTCGAAGGTCGCTTTTTATTCTTGGATTTTCCTTGAAATACTTGACTGTCACAACCCCCGTTTTCACTGCAGGGCCTATGGTAAAAGTTGGAAAATGTGTACGAATTAATAGTTAGCATAAAATGTTTAATAGATTAATTTTTTTGCTTTTTCGGTCATATTTAAACACTTTTTAGGTCATAAATGCATGCATATTTTCTTATTTTTTAGGTCATATAAATCTGCTGCTTAGCAATTTGAATTATTGATCATTGCTAAAAGACCCCTTTCTCATTTTTTTTCACTAGCGCGCGTAAAACTGGAGATCTTAGTTTATAATTCTGGCTTAGACAGAAATTTTAGTTGTATTTCTAAAATATAGTATTTTCCATGGGTAATATAATGGCGCCTCAAACTCCATCTCGACAAAATAAAAAGAAAATTACCTGGTTCTTTCCTTGTAACCCTTCATTTGTATAAACATTGAATTTTTATGTTTTTATATTAAACTAGAAGTCCCGGCCACCCGTTGCTGTGGCTAAGGTATAGTTAAAAATTTAAAATTAAGTTGCTGTCTTTCAGCCAGATTACTTAAAACTAATACTTACACACGAAATTAATATTATTGAAAATAAAATAAACACTGAACACACTTAAATTATGAAATAATCAATATTTGTAATTTAATTGAAATTCACGGTTACAACAAAAAGCACAGCCATCTGGATCTCTCTTTGTTAAATAATAAACCAATTACCTTACACCGCCATCTGTTAGAATCGTATGGAACTCACAGATAATTACACCGCCATCTGTTAGAAGGAACTCACAGATAATTATAACTCTTTGTTAAATAATAAACAAATAATTTACGATAAAAAATAATGCGACTATAAATTTAGTTATAAACTACCCTAAGTCTCAAGTTGGATCAAATTGCACACAGTGTGCAAAATTTTATTAAAATCGGTTCAGTAGTTTAGGATTCCATCGCGGACAAACAACGTGACACGAATTTTTTATATATTAAGATATTGTAAAAAAAATGTACTATTACATACTTTACTTTATATAATTACAAAAATATGCAATATATATATATTTTTTTGTTAATATACATGAAAATTCTAGCCTTAATGATGGCCTAATCATTTTTCAGTAGTTAACGCTCTGATTTTTTTTTTAGGTCTTAAAATCAAGAAACATGGGTCTTGTGACGAATAGTAGAGTATTTCTACATTCTACAGATGCTATTTACGAACATCCTGCAAGCAGTTTTAATATCAGAGGTTGTACATCTTGATTCTATGATCTGTAAATAATAAAATTATCTCATTGACTTTTTTTTAATATTATTTAATAAACGTTCCTTACTTTTTTATATTATGTATTTTTTTCTGATTTTATAGCCTATTTATAATTATACTATGTAATTGTTTGATACAATTATAAAATAAACCAGAGAAATTCTATTCTAAATTTCTGAGCTGATTTAAAATTGATAATACTGAATTTTGTAGCCAGATTTAATAAAAATAAAGTTTCTGAATATAATAACAAAAATTATATTATTTAAAACCATAATAAGATCAATACTAGTATATGGAAGTGAAACCTGAGTTGTAATAACGAAACCTGGATATATGTTAAACAGTAATACTTTTTACGTCTTAAGACACGTATTTGGACCTATCAACGACAGAGGAAACTGGAGATTGGAGAGCAAGTGCTCCTGCTCGGGTGCAGTTCAGTCACAGAATTTAATACACATAGAAAATGTATGTTATAAATTTACAGTTGAAGAGGAAAGAAAAACAGAAAATACAAATTTGGAAATGCATTCTGGCACTAAAAAAAATTGTATTGTATTGTAAGCCTATATTTTCCCTTTACAGAGATTTAGGCGCTCTCCCCCTACAGGGAAGAATTTGAACCATACTAATTTGGTTACACTTGTTTTCGTATAGATGTAAAAAAAATACGAATGGAATAAAATAAGAACAACAATAAATAATAGATTAATTCCAAACTGATACGTTTGTTTACTCTGTATTTAACATCTTCATTATGCGTAGACATTTTATTAATTTCGAGGCGTAAGAATTGAAATATATTGCCCACTTTAATGGTGACTTTTCCATTTTGCAAAACTAAATCTCTTGTGCTGTATCGCATTCTATGTAGACTGTCTTTTCAAAATTATATTTTAGTCCCCATTTATCATTCTATTCAATTTATCATTCTACACAATCATATTCATAGTATAACATTTACTAGCGAATTTCGAAGGAATGAAGCTATTGAGGTTATTCTTATGGAAATATAAAAAAAAAATACAGATCTTCACCGATCCTATTTCGTAGTCACCGAAATAACCATGACCATAATATATGCATGTATAAAGTGGATTAGTAGTGTTTTGAGCAGCTTGAGGGAAAAGGGAGTGAACGATGGAGATCAGAATAACAGAGAAACGTGGAGGAGAATGGGCCCAGGAAGGTGTTGTAAAACATTGTGAAACCTGCTAAATAAATAAATAAATAAATAAATAAATAAATACGTGTGTGTATGTGTTTCCGTTAACGCTTTAGCGGCCGCAATTTAGTTTCATCGAAAGCAAACTTGACGTGTAACAATTAATTAAAAAAGTAAGATCGACTTCGTTAACCAGGTGTAAGAGTTACTGAAACGAAAATATAAAAATAACTCTAACTGTTGTAATTTTCAGTATTTCATAACGAAACTTAGTATATGCTATTAAAATAAACCGAGCAAGGTATTTAAACCAAATCAGCAAGATACGACCACAAGAAGTGGGGGGTTTACCGGAAACCCAAATTAAAAATTGACTGTCAATCACCATATTTGGTTATTCGCAATGTATACCATACAGTTTTATTAACCCTTAAATTGGCATTATATCCTATAAGATATATAATCTTTAACTTATTTAACATTTTTAATAAAGTAATAACACATGAATCTGTGGATAGCCATATTTAAATTGTTTTCAAATTTTTATAGAACAATGTGCAAATAGGTAATATATTATGGTTACGTATGACTCGTTTTCACTATATTATTCCGTTATAATGCATTTAATCAAACAAAGATACTACCAGAAATATTATGTTGTCTGTTTAAAAAAATATATTTGTTCTTATGTCTTACAATGTCTTTTACATCTTCCTGTGCTCATTTCAAGATTATATAGCCAATCTTCATTCCTCTCTATTGTTCCATGCGCTTTTCTGCAAGCCTCTTCCTTCTGTTGTTCTACTAATACTTGTCTTCGTGTTACTTTTGCTATTTCCCTCTTCCTTCTTCCTGTCGGATTCCATTCATAAATATTCTTCGGTAATCTATATTCCGCTCAAACCATCTTAATTGTGATGTTTTAATAGTTTGGGATTCTATGCCAGGAATAATCCACTACTAGAGACACTTGCACTTTCATCTTTCCTCTTATAACATTATTGTTTAATATTCTCTCTCCTTGAAACAAGACCTCAACTACACTGGTGTCCAAAATTAAAGCAACAAACTGAAATTTCGCCTTTGTGTATCCAATTTACAACAGAATTGTACCAAGTGGCAGTAAAACATAAACAAATATCTGTGTACCCTCTATGTGAGATGGGATTTCTGTATCTGTAGAACCAATGAAGTTATGAGGTCAGTGCACCTATCAAAGGGTACTTTGTCTTTACTATCCTTAGTCCCATATCAGCATTCACTGTATAAACATTCAAGTACAGTATAGCACAAAGAAGAAGCCTGGCAGACTCCCTGTTTTGGAGGGCGATAGGGAGAATGGAAGCTGCACAGTCTCAGTCTGATGTGGCCAGATGGCTTAATGTGCATCGTTCTGTTGTTTCCCGGATTTGGCAACAGTTTGTACAGGCAGAAGATGTAACCAGAATACCAAGGCAAGGACGACCAAGAGTCACAACACAAAGAGAGTACCGGTATCTGACAATAAGTTCAACACGGAACGCCGAAGTACTGCACAACTGGCATCTGACCTCACAGCATCCACTGGAACAGTTGTAACGCGACAAACAGTGTACAGAAGACTTCAACAGAGAGGTCTTTAATTAAGAGACCCGCTGTACGTGTACCGCTGATACGTGATCGCAAAAGAAAACGTCGAGAATGTAGCCAACATGTCAACTGAACGGACGAACGGACGAACAGTGGACCAATATTCTCTTTACACATGAGTCCACATTCGGTCTTCAGAGCGATTCTCGACGGATTTGCATTTGGAGATAATCTGGAACATGATTTCGGCCCACAAACATTCTGGAAAGAGACTCATATGGAGGTGAGTCCACTGGAACAGTTGTAACGCGACAGTGTATAGAAGGCTTCAACAGAGAGGTCTGTAATTCAGAGACCCGCTGTACGTGTACCGCTGATACGTGATCGCAAAAGAAAACATCGAGAATGTAGCCAACATGTCAAATGAACGGACGAACAGTGGACCAATATTCTCTTTACAGATGAGTCCACATTCGGTCTTCAGAGCGATTCTCGACGGATTCGCATTTGGAGATAATCTGGAACATGATTTCGGCCTACAAACATTCTGGAAAGAGACTCATATGGAGGTGAGTCAATAATGGTGTTGGCAGGCATTATGATAACTACTCGAACACCTCTACAGGAAGTTGTACGGGTAAACCGACAAGGTTTAACTGTGGCCAGTTATCGTGAAGAGATCTTGTTACCTCATGCACGCTTGTTTTGAGGTGCTGTGGGCCCAGACTTCCAGCTGATGGATGATAATGCTCGTCCTCACAGTGCAGCGGTGGTTAATGAATTCCTGCAAACTGAAGACATTGCTCGAATGGATTCGCCTGTTTGCTCTCCCGACTTAAATCCGATAGGGCATGTGTGGGATATGCTAGGGAGACGAGTTGCTTCACGTTAACATCCACTAATCACTCTTGCGGACATGAGAGCTAATGAGATTGATGACCTCATTCGCAGTTTGTAGAGGTTGTCAAGGTTGAAGCATAGCCTCAGATGCGCGACCAGTTTCATCCCCTTGACTGCGGGTAGTCTAACGGTACAGGCGTACACATTCAATTCAAAAATGGTGTACTGTCAGTCTAAAAGATATTAGTTTTCGTCACCTTATTTCTAAAATCTCGTAAGTCTAATTTATTACTCATTCAAAATATCTCTGCAGGCGGAAGAATCAGGAAGCTCTGTTTGTTGGTACACGTGACGTCATATAAGGCAGTGTACACTGTCAGCGTCCCACGTTCCATTCCCCTTTGCACTCATAGATAGCAGTGTCACGTGGTCTATTCCTGCATAAACACGACTGCAGTGCCCTCCGTCAACAACTGTGCTTACTCCTTAAACGGGTAATAACTAAACTTTCAAGTCAGCATAAAAACTTTTTTGATATTGCTTATTATTTTGTAATTATGTTAAGAAATAAGAACAAGGGCAAGAGGATTGGATGAAAATCTGTATAAAATAAAATAATGTCCTATTTTGAATTTAAACATTCAAAATATGACATTAAAACATAGTTACGAAGTTATAAGTAATATTAAAAAATGTTCTATGTTTTTCTGAAAATGTTAAATTAGACTTACGCGGATTTAGAAATAAGGTGATGCCATATTGCGGTGTTAAGTGTAAGATTTCTCGTATCTACAAGATCGTAGAACCGTCCAATCCATAAACTAGTACACACATCATTTTCTTATCACACCACTTATTTGGACTCTGTGATACACATAAATTAGGCACACGATCCCTTCAGCACATTGCCTTCATCACTTATCACACTACCTATTTTCTCAAAATCTTTTATAGTTTATCTTGCTAGAACGTGGAATTCTCTTCCAGCTACATCAGAGAATGAGAAACTATAACTTATTTCAGAAACAAAACTTAATTTTCTTTATTAACTAACTGACAAAAGCACTCACTAATAGTATTTTCTAACAATTAATAATGTGTTATTCATTTATTTAATAAAATTTGTATTATGATTTATCAGCATTTCTACCTAATATCTTATTACTTTCTCCGTATTTTCTTTTTCATGTATAGTAGATTGGAGCTGTTCTTGTGTAGGCCTATATATTTTTATTAGGTTTAATTTGAATCATCTTTAACTTTATTGCATTATTGTATGTATATAGTCCCCATACGTCCCGCGTGGGTACACGGCTGCTCTCTATCGGGAGATTCTTAACCAAGCTAATTTAGATACGCTTAGTTATCCACACATGAAAACGTTTAATTTTATTATATCAACTAACTGGCTCTATCGAACCCGTAGGTTAATGGCCGCGCGGACATAAGCTCTCCATAGATCCTTATCCTGAGCTAATATTTTCCAATCAAGCCCCTGTATAATCTACTTCCCTCAAATTATGGTTACTGTTATTCTCCCACCTCATCTCAATTAAGAGGGAGAAGTTATATAGTATCCTGCTGGAGTTCGGAATTCCTAAAAAGTTAGTTAGACTTATACGAATAAGTCTAACTAACTTTTTAGGAATTCCGAACTCCAGCAGGATACTATATAACTTCTCCCTCTTAATTGAATCATATGCTTTTTTGAAGTCTACATATAGTTGATGTACAGTACCATTATATTCCCATTTCTTTTCTAAAATCTGTCTTATACTAAAAATCTGATCTGTTGTAGACCTGTTTCTTCTAAATCCCACATTGATGATCTCCTAGAATGTCATCAATATAGGGAGTAAGTCTGCTTACTAATATATTTGTTAGAATTTTGTACGAAGTTGAAAGTAATGAGATGCCCCTGTAGTTGTTGCAATCAGTTTTATCTCCTTTCTTATAAATTGGTACGATAAATGATTCCTTCCATTCATCTGGAAGAGCTTCTTTTTCCCAAATCATACTAAGCAACCAGCGTATCTTATCCATCAATTTTTCTCCCCCTGATTTTATCAGTTCTGCTGGGATCTCATCTGAACCGGATGCTTTATACATCTTCAATTTTTCAATTGCCATTTCAACCTCTAATGCACTTGGCTCTGCGACTAGCATTATGAGATGCACAAATAAATTAAATATAGGCTCAATTCTGGAAATGCGTGCTATTATGCATTGCAGAGACTCTTGATGTCCCAACTCCTTTCAAAAAAGTTAAACTGAAAATATATAAAACTATTATTCTACCAGTTATATTATATGGGTGCGAAACATTAACCCTTACTTTAAGGGAGTAAAGGAGATTACAGGTATTTGAGAATAAAGTACTTAGGAAAATTTTTGGACCAAAGAGAGATGAACAGACAGGTGAATGGAGAAGACTACACAACAATGAACTTACATGGTCCTTATAGGAAGCCAGATATAATAAGAACAGTTAAGTCTTGTAGACTGCGATGGGCAGGACATGTTGCACGTATGGAGAATGAAAGACTTGCATGGAAGCTTCTTGTAGAAAAGCCAGAGGGAAAACGCCAAGTTGGTAGACCAAGAATGAGGTGGGAGAACAATATTAACTATGATTTGAGGGAAGTAGATTATACAGGGAATGATTGGAAAGGATTAGCTCAGGATAGGGATGTATGGAGAGCGTATATCCGCGCGGCCATGAACCTACGGGTTCGATAGTGCCAGTGAGTAAGTAAGTAGTAAGTACTATAAGCCTAATGAAGTTCTCGTATCGAATATAATTAATGTAAGTGCTGAGTATATTGTTTGATTTTAAAATAATAATATTAATAATATTTTATAAATTATTGGATTGCAATAATTTTATTCTCATTTCCTTCCAGTTTTAAGGACACCCAGTACTTCTTTGGTTAAAAAATCTTTTTTTTCTTCTTCTTCTTCTTCTTCTTCTTCAAAAATCCAGTAAGGTCTATTTTATCGATTTTGGACATTTAAACTCATAAAAATTGATTTTTAAAAATGATGTCTCTGTGTTCTGCTAATGTGCACTTTTTTTTTACATTTTCCCGTAACTTGTATTTTTTAATATTTTGGTACACTTTTCTCTGAAACTATGAAAGATAGGAGAATAATTTTTGGCATGGATATGCAGTTTAAAGAGCTCTATAATAATAAAGTAAATTTATCTTTTTGCTATTGATAGTGTTTGAAATAAAAAAAAATGTATGTAACATTTTTAACCAAAAAATTGGTCTTTGAATCTTTTTTAAATAAATCAGAATCCATATCTGAACACAAGCAAACCTTATTATTGTCAAATGAACCATGGACAATAACATACTAAATTTTGGAAACAATTGGAAAGTGGTTTGTGAGAAAATTGTACGAAGACAATACTTTCAACAAAATTGATTATTTATTATAATTTTTTTTTGTATTTTAAATTACTCATAAAGAAATGTATCTAAAAAGTTAATCAAAGTGTCATTATGTTCACGAAGACTTGTTTAATTGGTGACATAATTTCCATACACATAACTTAAGAATAAGCTGAAAAATGTTTTTTATGTCATATTTTTAAACCAAATTGCAAGGAAATTAGTACCACGTGCCCTTAAGGAATTTGACGTGGTACATAGTTATTATAATCATTTCCTACTCAGGGTTAATATTATCATTGCGACTAGTAACTATGATTTTGCAAATACGGACAAGCCTGCTGGCAGGGATCATTTCCCCCAGACCCTACGTTTACCTGCGCGAGCTTTGTAGGTGAAACGGCCTCTATCGACGTTGTGAGGCCTGTATTGCTGCCGGAGGTGATCACACGCCATATTGAGCACCTGTAACCATATATCTCGATATTGAGAGTAAACTTAAGAACACTTTGAAAAGAATAAAACCATTTTTATTTCCGTTACTTTATTAAAAATGATGTTGGAATTTTTACTGAGTTAGTCCTTTTGTTTTAGTATAAGCCAGTGATATTTTGTGGTAAAATGAACATTGAAAGTAAAAAATTCAGTTTATTGCTTTAATTTTGGATACCAGTGTAGATTTTATGTCACAAAATCTTTACAAGAATACTCTCTGTCACTGGTTGTATTATTTTAATACTTACATAAAACCAGATAAAAAACTGACAGTCCATAACACCGAAGAACGTCCATCATTTATTGTTCAATGATTGTAAGAACACGTGCAGAGTTTTCACTGGATTCTTTGCAATATCTATGATCACGCGTGATTCATAATCAGCTCAAGGAAAATACTTCCTCTATGCTCTATGATCAGCTGTTTACAATTAGGCATGGCTTTTAATCCAAAATGGCGGTAAAGGAAGATTAGTTTAAAAAATTGTCAGTATGTTCCTGATAACTTTGTAATTTAAAAAGTTAAAAATAAGTTAATGCTTTCATAAATATTATTAACACTT
This sequence comes from Diploptera punctata, assembly GCA_030220185.1. NCBI lineage: Eukaryota > Metazoa > Arthropoda > Insecta > Blattodea > Blaberidae > Diploptera > Diploptera punctata. The sequence goes on from JASPKZ010010241.1 coordinate 1,534,156, forward strand.
ATACTAATATTTAAAATTCTTCGTAAAAAGACATGATTTATATTTCAAGACAATTTTTTCCGTCTCATGTGAAGGACCAGGTTATGTGCATCAGACATGTAGGTTACTGGTTTATGGGGTCAAAATTAAGAATTTGTGTCAGAAATGTTAATCAAGGGAGGGAAATTTCAAAAGAATTTATATTGAGTCAAGAAAATCGCTTAAGATGCATTCAAAAGTTGAAAAATATGAAGCCAGTGAGATTGTCTAAGCAAGAACCTATAAGAAAAGCAGCAGTGCTTGTGCCATTGTGTGTTGTAAACGATGAAATATCTTTACTTTATACTTTACGTTCATCGGATATGAAAAATTACAGGGGACAAGTGTCTTTCCCAGGAGGTTTACAAGATACATCGGATAGCACTTTAGAAGACACAGCTGTTCGTGAAACGTTCGAAGAACTCGGGATTCAGAAGACTGATATTGACGTTTGGGGCCATGGAAGTTTTGTTGGTACAAGACAGCAAGATATGGCAGTTATGCCATTTATTGGTTTCCTGGGAGAAGTGTGTATACAAACTTTGAAATTAAACGAGAAAGAAGTTGAAACCGTTTTTTGTGTACCACTGAGACATTTTACAATTCCTGCCAACTGTAGATACACTCAATTTCGAAATGGTTATGTTCTTCCTACATTCATTGGTGCTGAACATAGAATTTGGGGCATGACAGCATTGATTACTCATTTTGTATTAAATTCATTGATGCCAGAAGGAGCTTACTCTTTAAAGCTACATTACATCAAACCAATTAAATTATCCAAGACTGAAAACTAATAAGTAACTTTCCCTGAGAGGAGGTAAGTTAATTAGGCCTGTATAAATTTTTGTATGATTTAAAATGCACATGACGTGGCTATTGTACATAATAGTATAAAATTATATTTATAAATCATTAAAATGTAATTAAACTTTGATTATATATTGCTCATTTGTTTTTATGACAAAAACATTATCTGCATTTGTTTTAAAAGTTGTAATATTTATAAAAATCTTCATGAATAAGGGAATAAAAGCAAAAGTTTCAGTATTTTTGGGTTCTAGAATTTCCTATTTTTGATAATCTTCCAAATATCAGGTAACTCCTACAATAATTATATTCATAGGAGGCCATGGGATTTTTGTCATAAATTAATCTAGATGACTGTATAAGTACCACAACATTTCAAATTGTTTTTAAGAGGACTTAAATTTTTTGTATTTTTTTTTTAGTTTTTATATAATAACTTTTTATAAACAAATTTTGTCATCTTTAAATGGGTATTGGTAAGATATCAGTATTTTATAATGATTGAAAAAGTGTATAATGTGTATAATACTAGAAAAATAGTTGTCTGTAATAATATTCATAGTATCATCGATATATGTAAGAAAAGTAGTTAAATAAAGTACCACCAGTATTAGAGGATCGTAGTAACCTGCATTTTAATGGTTCATGGTAATAGGATATATTTTATTTGATACAAGCCGTGTACAAACACTTATGATTATATTTTCCTGCATATATATATTTGTTTTTGGTTTATTAATAGATGGGTAAGCCTATTCTGTGTCACCTGTGAATATTCTATCAGAGAAAAGTGATGGCCATAGTGATAACACATGTTCCCACTAAAGTCAATTGCCAACATGTTTACTCATATACAAGGGATTTTATCTTAGGAGTCCATCTATATTAGTGGGCAAGTGGGGGGTGAGAAAATGGGCGAATTAGTGTACACCAGATTAGTGTTCACTTATTTGTTAGCAGGTTTTGCAGTAAGTTGGATACACTCTCTGAGCCATAGCTAATTCATATTTTACATTGTAAATGTGGTGATTTTAGGTTACTTTGAACTTGACTTCTCACTTCATTTTAAGGCATTTCTCACATATTTTAGGAAAATCAAGATTTTGTTTCTCTCAGGTAAATATTCACATATTCCAACAATGAATTTTGTTAGAAAGAATTGATGATGATATGTAACATATCATGTCAAAATCTTGGTCTTCAAGATATCTACAAATATGAGGTGAGTTGTGAATATTAATTAATTAATTTTATATTTATCCATTTTTTTGTTTGAATTTATGTAGATGGCATGATGACATAGAATCCCCAATGGGTACTATGTTTGGCTAATCTATGCCAGGAGTACACTTATCTTCATTTTGTTTTGTTAGTTGAGTAAAATGGACAAATTACAGATGAGAAAATGGGCAAACTAGTGTATATCAGATTAGGTTACAGTTTATTGGATAATCTGATGTACCATAAGGAAAAGTTTGCTATTCTGTTTGAACAGTAACTAATGTAGATGGTTTCCTGCATAGTATCCCCATATATTACATTCATAATTTTTAATATTTCATGTCACAATTCAAATCTGGGCATATAATGTCTCCTATTTCATGCTTGAGGTTTTGTTTTGCATGGTGTAAATCTACAACACAGGGCCCATGGTTTTATTTCTCAGTAATTATGAAGAAACATGTAACTGATAACAGATGTTAAGCACAGGCATTAAAATATTAAGTTTAAAACCAAGAAATATTAAAACCTAACTATATATATATGATCTAATTAATGACCTATGATAGATAAAAAGTCCACCGCTGTGGTCTCAAGGTAGCGTGCTGCCTTGTCATGCAGCAGGCCTGGTTCGATCCTCGGTTGGGGCAGTTTTTCTGGGTGAGGTTTTTATCGGGGTTTTTCCTCACCTATAAAACAAATGTCAGGAAAACTTTAAGGCCCAATTGGTCTCCGAAATCATATGGCCATTATCATCATCATCACCATCATCCTTCACCGGTGTGGAAAGCAACGGGAAGCTACCACACCTACAATTCCCTAGTAAAGCTGCAAGCATAGCATGAAAATGCTATGATTGCAGTGAAGGACCTGCCTTTGGGCAGAATTACTATGAAAAAAATGATAGATAAAAAGAACAAATTTAAGGTTAGGGTGAGTTATTTTGTAGCCTTTTAAGTTCAAAACTGAATATACAAAAAGTTATAACTTCCCAAGGAGAGCATGTGGGATCTCTAAATTGCAGCAATTACTGAATGCAGTAATTCATAGATAAATTGGAAGGATTTTTACAAGTTCTGATAGGATAGACACTAGGTAGTTATTATGTGAAAAGGATGTAAGAGGTTGAAAGCCAAAAGGAATTTTGAGCAGAAGGAGAAGAGGAAGACCTACAACGCAATTGAGAGAAGGAATTAGAATGGCTATGCTTGACAGGACAATTGGAGAGGATGAATGGAATGACAGAGAGATGTGGTGATCAAAATGTGGGATGTGGCAAAGGCTATAGAGCACCTGCTTGATTGATTAATGACTTAGATTGTTAAAAGTTATAATTGTTATAATTTTTTCATTCATTGCTTCTTCTTAATTGTTTCTCTTTAAAATGAATCTATACGCCTACGCAGAATTTTTATGTCCTGAAAAATTTATTGACCCGGTTGGTTTTGAATCAGATACAATTATGGTAAGCACTAGTCCGCTGGGACAGTGTTAACATTTGAAGGGTGACTACTAAAAACGGTTTTTCGTTTTTCAAGAAAACAAATTTTATGGTGTCATTATCCTATTCATATATAAATTAATTGCCTTCACTTTATGTAATAAAAATGAGTTTTTTTGCATTGTATTTAAACATTAATTTTTTACCATTCCAGCAAGATTTTTTTCTTTATTCAATGCCCCAGGTTGTCATTTCGACATTTCTGACATTTTATTCTGGCATAGGCGTAACTGCAATCCACTTCTGAGGTTGGGGTGCCAAGGAAGGCAGGGTTACACCGCCCCGATGATATGATAGGTGCACTAGGAGAGTCATTAATCCTAAACTTAATCTAAGGCGAATAAGAATGATGATTATGATGCCCATATGGTATTCGGGGACCATTTGGGCTTTAAAGTTTCCTGACATTTGTCTTATAGGTGAGGAAAAAACCTCACTCAGGAAACATGTTCTGACTGGGAATTAAACGCTGACCCGCTGTGTTACAAGGCAGCACGCTACCTCAAGATCACAGCAGTGGACATTCTTGTAAGGTTAGATTGTGGATTTACTAACTTATTAGTTATATATTGAAAAATTAGCTTATTGTAACTCTGTGTGTTTTTAGCCGTCATCCTTCATATATAAAGGAATTTTAAGAATTATTTTAAAATCTAAAATGTTGTTAAAATCTTTAATTATCCAGAAAGTTAAATTTAAAACCTAACTAGAAAGATGTGTGTTCCAATGTCACCCATTACACTTTTCAACTTCGTGTTCTGCACTTGGCAGATAAATGTGCATATGATCAATTTTAAACATATACATAATTTTGATAAACCATGTTCCGATTCCTGTTTGGTTCGTCTTCCGGGCTAAATGATCATGGTCAAACATAATGAACCGCATGGTGAATGCCACCACCCAGGACTTGCCCATAAATAGGGAGACCATTTCCAAAGTCCAGCCAGTCTGCAGAACAACTGTTGAGGAGTTCACAGAGAGCACACACACAATCTCCTGAAGATGTCTACTGCAGTAGTAGATAAAACGTTGAGTTTCAAAAAAATTGGACCATGGCTGTTTAACCTGGAAGATGAACCAAACAGGAATCAAGACACTGGCTGTGAAAGCCTACAATTTTACAAACCATGTTATGTAAGTGATTGTTACTTCTATAGTGTATAGAGAGAGATGTGTATTTAAGTGTTGGTGTGTACATGTCACTCACAGGTGCTACTTATTGTAGTTACCCAAATTCCTCATGATGTGGTTGGGCACTGGTCCCATACTGGCCAAAATTCCATGAGAAATTTTGTTTCCACACACGTACTTGTATCAGTGCAAGTTCTATAGCTCTGCACCAAGGATCATACTTGGCTATGGCACAGGACTGCCAGAAGGTTTAAGCCAGTTTAAAAATGCTGACCCTTTTAGGTAGCATTTTATCACTCACCTCATATTGTTCTTTTTGTGATAAAAATGCTACCTTAATGAATATACCTCATAGTGTGAATTCCTAAAATAAGTAATTCTGACCCTATTGGGATTCGGACTCCCAAGTTTCCAGTTTGTAGCCTATTGCCTTAACACCACAATACGTTGAGGCTGCTTAATTTTGTATGTTGAGGAGAATATGCATTCTGAGACTTTTATTGAACTATGGAATAAATCACATTTGACCACTAAAAATAAGGTAAATTTAACATTATTAAGTTATGTAGGTAGGAAATAACACTATGAGGTTTATTTTAATTTTGTTTAGTTGTTTCTTGACTCGCCTCATACTTCTTAACTCCCACACATACCCGAGTTTCTTCACTGCATTTGTGACATTTTAAATTTAACATATTGCCATCCAAACTAAATAACCAAGGAAAAAAAGTATAATACAGCCCAATGTGAAGCTAATAGTTTCTGAAGTAGTAGATAAATTTAAATGTTTTGATTATGTAATAACAAGGCACAATGATGAATTAACTGAGGTACAAAATCAAATCACAGCAGGAAATAAAGTTGTGTATACCAGAAAATTAAATTAAAGATATACCAAACTATTATTAGGAGTATCCTTTGCCTTGGTCAGGCAGAAGAATTCCAGATATTATTGAAACAATGCTTGTGCTGACAACTCAGACATCTAAATTTAGCCTGGAGATAAATGAAGATAAGATGAAATTTATGACCGTTTCTAGAAGAAGTTACCAGCCAGGTCAGAAAATGCTATGGGGAGTTATAATTTCAACATTGTTATCGAATTTGTTTATCTAGGAACTCTTATAATCAATGATTTAAGATTTGAAATAAATAGAATTGGAATTGCAAATAAAGCATATTATTCTCTTCTTCTCATATTAAAGAGCCAATCTGTTTTTAGATGTACCAAAATCAAGATATATAAAATATTGATTAGACCAATTGTTACTTCTGGTTCTGAAACTTGGGTACTTGATTCTTATATCTGTAATTGTTTAAATATTTTTGAAAGGAAGGTACTAAGAAGAATATTGGAGCAATTTGTGTAGATAACATCTGGAGAAGAAGATATAATAAAGAATTAATATAATTATTAGGAGATCTTAATATTGTCTGAAATATTAGGCTTGGCCATTTGAGATGGATTGGAGATATTAACAGAATGCCAAATAATAGAAAGATGAAATAAATAATTAGTTAGCACAAGGAACCAGATTAAGAGAAATATCTAAGAATAGATGGTGGGATTGTGTGTGGTAAGACCTTAATAATGTAAAATAAAAAATTGAGAAAAGTTTTCTATGGAAAGGGATGTCTGGAGGCGAAGGTCCTTATTGGACTGTAGTGCCACTGAAGAAGATTCTTACATTTGAAAGTGAAACATGGACAATATCCAAGAAAATTGAACTGATCCTTGATGTATTTGAACAGAAGGTCCTGAAAAGGATCTTTGGAACATTGCAAACCAACATTAATAAAATTGGAGAATTATATACAAACATGAGTTGTATGAAAAGTATAGGAGTGCTGACGTAGTTACTCATATTAAATTGAGAAAATTAGAATGGGCTGGTTACATCTATCTATATGGTGAATGAACACAGAATATCAAAGTAGGTTATGGAAGGAAAAATATTTGGTGAAAGACTAGTTGGAAGACCTAAGGATAGATGGATTGATGCAGTAATAAGTGACTGTAGAGAACTCTTTGGCTCAGCAGCATGGAGAAGAATGACATTGAACAGAGGAGGATAGAGGAAAAGAATAAAGGAGGCTAAAGGCCTGACATTGGGCCATGATGCATATGTAGAAGAAGAAGTAGAATATATTGCTAACTTTAAAGCTCTGAAATTACCAAAAGTGGAGTTAATCATGATGAATTCTGAAAGCCTCATATATGAAATTTAATCCAGATACCTGGTGCACAATTTAATGATTAGAAGTTGTGCACCACAATTTCTCTTAGGCCTGAAATTGTTAATTTTACATTTAAAATAGATCATAGGAGAAGCATAGACATCAGGAATGAACTGAATATACAATCAATTATGGCAATGATCGAAAAATTTAGGAGTAATTGGAGAGACCATGTTCTATGCATGTCACTAACTAGAGTAGCAAAAGCTGTCCTGAATTATAATTCTATAGGGGAAAAAAAGTGTTGGCCGATTATGAAGAGATGGCATGGCATTTTTAAACCGGAACAGGCCAAAAGGCCTAAACCTTGATGTCACTGACGATTAAAATTTCTAACCTAGCTGGATTTCAAACCTATATCCACAAGTCATAAGACCTAACTAGAACAATTGGTTGCAGTTTACATGAAATTACCATAGTCTGCAGTCAAGTGTGGGAAGTTTATGATACTGGACTCACATTGGTTCCCTCTACTTACTATGTTAGGGATTATGTTATCTTACCTTTATTACAATTCAGTGGAAAACTAGTACTGTAACTTGGCAGTAAACAAAATGCAGTGCTAATACATTAGGTCTCGGGTCATAGCCGTGGGGTTTAAAGCATCATGACTTGTTGCAGAGGTATGAGACTTATGCTGGTGTGGGAGAAGAAAGTTTATGGAATTTTGGCCAGTGCCAACTTAGCATCATGAGGAATTGGGAATTACAATAAGTAGTGGCTACAAACCCCCCTCCATGGTATCTTTACATTGTCGTGGTGGAGTGGCTTGCATGCTTAAATGATCCCAAGAGCTATGCCGGCGGTAGCATTGCTGCCGATAGGGTTACCCATGCCAGACTGGTCAAAGGTGATAAGCCAGACGAAAAAAGTACCTTGGGCAAAAGAGTGACGATCTTTCACCGTAAAAATACAACTGTCAAGAAATGCGGACATGGGTTCAACTGGGGTAAAATTTTCCGGAGGTCAAATAGTCCCCCATTCGCTCGTAGACTGCGATGGGCAGGACATGTTGCACGTATGGGGAATGAAAGACTTGCATGGAAGCTTCTTGTAGGGAAGCCAGAGGGAAAACGCCCAGTTGGTAGACCAAGAATGAGATGGGAGAATAACATTAACTATGATTTGAGGGAAGTAGATTATACAGGGAATGATTGGAAAGCATTAGATCTGGATAGGGATGTATGGAGAGCTTATGTCCATGTGGCCATGAACCTATGGGTTCGATAGTGCCAGTGAGTAAGAGTAAGTAAGTGGCTACAAACCAGGTAAATAATCATATGTCACCCTATACTAGCTGGATGATTATCCACCTTTGTGATTAATACATATGAATGTGAGACCAGCAGCTGGATGGTAGGCCAAAGGGCCTTCTAGGCCTGTTGCCATGGAGTTTATGGATACAATCATACTTTGACTGTAGATCTCTTGTTAAGCAGACCATATTCCCATCTGTCTCTTTAATAATCAATTAGTGTCAGTAACCATGTCGCTTGAACAGGAACTGTTATCATAAAATGATGATGATGTAATTGAATGCTTCCCAAGGTTGCAAAGTATATCATGTGATCACAGGAAATCCTATCAAATCATAAACTACCGTAGGATTATTAAATTGAAAAAGACATTGGAAAAGATGGTCAGAAAATTTTTTGTTGAGTGAAAGAGACCTGGCATGACCTAATATTTGGCAGACAGAAGAAGAAAAAGAAGAAACTTGAGTAATATTGTATAATTTAGTCAAATGAGTACGGCAGCCCTGTTGGATATAACATTAATGTTTTCAGTCTCCTCTGTAAAGTAGCAGGTCCTTGCTTCCCTTAAGCCAGTTATACAGGGATATCTTTCCTTGAGTAGTAGTATGTCCTTTCACTCCTTGGTGGAACATTGGGCATCAATGAGAGATCTCCATCTGACATGATTGACAAGAATAGGCTTGACTTTGGTCCATGTTCTTCCAATGTTCTCAGTTTAATTTCTAACAGATCTTCTCCATTTTCTTCTTGGGCGTCCTACTGTCCAAACTCTCTGGGGATTCCATTCTAAACCCTGTCTCTCGTTCAGCCTCCCTTGGTTTCCTCAGAAAACGTCCTGTCCACCTCCATTTTTACACCTTTTAATTTGTATTTCAGTTGGTTCTTCATCTGCCAGTCTCCATAAATTTTCATTGCTATTAAAACTGATCAATAAATATTTAAAATTCTTTGCAGGTATCTATAATTAAAGTTTGCAATTTTACATTGTCAACTGTACTAGAGAGCCAAGTTTCTGATCCAATCTTTCCTTGAAACCTGTACTTATTTTATAAATCCAAATTACTGACAATTATGATATGCGAGTATGACAAATGTGCAGGAGCTCTGAAGACGAATGATATTGGAGGCATGAATTGATGCCAGAAAGGTTTCTAAAGTCAAATCTTGATAGATTCACATGCTAAAAGTTAAGGTAAATCCAGAAAATTAAATAAACATGAACAGATTTCTGAACAAGATGTAAAGAAAGGGAATATAATTAAAAAAGTGTTTATGTAAGTGAGTAGGAAATAACTTTTTACATCTCACCTCATAAAACTATGTTATTCTCACAGGACATGAGGATAGAAGTGATGGCTTCGGAAACCAGTCCTGTGAGAATCACAGAGTTTTATGAGTTTGGGAAAAGATATACATTCAGAAGAACAAATATAGATCCTTGAATTTTGAAATTCCCAGCAAGGAAAATTGAATCTCAAAGTTTATCAAATCGGTACCATATGGCAGTTTGAAAGTTGATGGCGATGGCAAAAGTTCAACAATCAGAGTTTTGTTGAGGATAGAAGTGATGTATTCAGAAACCAGTCCTATGAGAATCACAAAGTTTTATAAAGTGAGATGTAAAAAGTTATTTCCAATTTAATCATATAAATTATAAATCACCTCATAGTGTTAATTCACATGGTACATTTTTATTAAAAAATAAGTAAACAAATAAAGTGTAATTATTAATACTAAGTCCCATGCCATAGCAAAGTGGTTTTAAGGCAAGATGCCATGGTGTAGAGCTATGGGACTTGTGCTGGTTTGAATTCCCATGGGGAAGAAATTTTCTCGGGTTTGTCCAGTATGGAATTGGTGTCCACCCAGCATCATGATGAATTTGGTAGCTACAATAAGTAGCAGTTCCAGGTTGAGGAAACCAGCTGTAATGGCTGGGAGATCCAACATGCTTTCTACATCACCCCTATACTGGCTTAATGATTGTTTACCTCTGTGAGTAACACGTGTTAATTTGAAGCCAGCAGCCAGTTAGTAGCCCAAGGACTTCCTAGACTTGTCTTGCCGTGGAGTTCGAGTATTAATAAAGGGCAATTCAAAATTAATCGAACAAAAAGGAAAATTCCTGTGACTATTGTATTGAATTTATTTTATAAATACTAACATAGCATGAAATATTTTGATATTATATTTTTAAATTAATGCTTTCCAGAATTGGACATAGTATAATTTTAGAAAGAAAAATTAAACTATGTCCAGTTGTGGAAAGTGTTAATTTTAAAAATATAATATCAAAATATGAAGGTTTACCGCTTAAATGTAATATATAAATCTCAATAAAAATGCTTAGAATAGAAGTCATCAGATGGCATTGTTGGTAGCGACGGCTACCGGCATTCTGATGGAGGAGAATTGAATAAGGGGAAGAATTGTTGACGTTCGGATGGTGTAATCAGTATTATACTGACATGCAAATTCAGAGATCTGGGGTTTGAATCCTGATACTTACTCTTACTTACTCACTGGCACTATCGAACCCATAGGTTCATGGCCGCACGGACATAAGCTCTCCATACATCCCTATCCTGAGCTAATGCTTTCCAATCATTCCCTGTATAATCTACTTCCCTCAAATCATAGTTAATGTTGTTCTCCCACCTCATTCTTGGTCTACCAACTGGGCGTTTTCCTTCTGGCTTTCCTACAAGAAGTTTCCATGCACGTCTTTCATTCCCCATACGCGCAACATGTCCTGCCCATCGCAGTCTATGAGACTTAACTGTTCTTATTATATCTGGCTTCCTATAAAGACCATGTAGTTCATTGTTATGTAGTCTTCTCCATTCACCTGTCTGTTCATCTCTCTTTAGTCCAAAAATTTTCCTAAGAACTTTATTCTCAAAAACTCGAAATCTCATTTCCTCCCTTAAAGTAAGAGTCCATGTTTCGCACCCATATAATATAACTGATAGAATAATAGTTTTACATATTTTCAGTTTAACATTTTTTGAAAGGAGTTGGGACGTCAGGAGTCTCTGCAATGCATGCATAATAGCACGCATTTCCAGAATTGAGCCTATGTTTAATTTCTTTGTGCATCTCATTGCTATTTGTGATTATTGTTCCTAGGTATTTGAATTCAGCCACTTCCTCAAAATTTCCCTCATTTGTCATTAGCTGCCCATTTCCATTATATACTGAATTTCTACGTGTGATCATATATTTACTTTTACTGATATTTACTTCCAGTCCTAATTTCTTAGTGTTACTCAATAGTGTGTGCGTGTTGGCCTTTAGTATCTCCTCGCTATCGGCCAGTAGTACTACATCATCAGCATAAACTAACAGCTTATTAATACCATTGAGTTGTAAGCCTTCCTCATTCTCTAAAAATTTAATGGCATGCTCTAGTACAAAATTAAATAGTAGAGGAGATAGTGCATCTCCTTGCTTCAACCCATTCTGGATTTCAAAAGTGTCCGAAAACTGTTTGCCTACACGCACCCTACTCTTTGTGCCATTTAGACACATTCGTATAAGTCTAACTAACTTTTTAGGAATTCCGAACTCCAGCAGGATACTATATAACTTCTCCCTCTTAATTGAATCATATGCTTTTTTGAAGTCTACGTATAGTTGATGTACAGTACCATTATATTCCCATTTCTTTTCTAAAATCAGTCTTATACTAAAAATCTGATCCGTTGTAGACCTGTTTCTTCTAAATCCACTTGATGATCTCCTAGAATGTCATCAATATAGGGAGTAAGTCTGCTGACTAATATATTTGTTAGAATTTTGTATGCAGTTGAAAGTGATGAGATGCCCCTGTTGTTGTTGCAATCAGTTTTATCTTCTTTCTTATAAATTGGTACGATAATTGATTTCTTCCATTCATCTGGGAGAGCTTCTTTTTCCCAAATCATACTAAGCAACCAGCGTATCTTGTCCATCAATTTTTCTCCCCCTGATTTTATCAGTTCTGCTGGGATCTCATCTGAACCTGATGCTTTATACATCTTCAATTTTTCAATCGCCATTTCAACCTCTAATGTATTTGGTTCTGCGACTAGCATTTCTGCTGTCTGTAAATTATCCTCCTCAATGTCCTGTTCTGTATGTACATTTAATAGCTGATTAAAATAACTTTTCCATCTATTTAATATACTCTTGGAATCTGCAATCATATCCCCATTTTCATTCCGAATTATGTTTGTTCTAGCCTGAAACCCTTTCTTCTCTATACTAATTCCCTGATATAATTCTCTAATGTTCCTATTTTTTGCATTCATTTCAAGATCATTAATCTTCTCTCTCAAATATTCCCTCTTCTTACTCTTTAGTGGGGCACGCCGTAGCGTAGTGGTTAAGGCACTGAGCTACAAGCCGGAGGGTCCAGGGTTCAAGTCCCGTTGGGGTCAGGATTTTTAAACTGACCCAAACCCTCTGGCGGCACTATGGCCCTGGGGTCGACTCAGCCTCTAACGGAAATGAGTACCAGACGCTTGTTCTGGGGGTAAAGGCGGCCGTCACGCAGGGCTGACAACCCGGCTGACATAAAGTGCCGATTGTCTAGAAAAAAGTGGGAGCCTTAACCTCCTACTACCCCAGGGGCCTCCGGGTCTGTTGTGGGATCACTTTTTTACTCTTTAGTAACTTGGTGGTTTCCCGTCTAACACTACCCAATTGCTCTAAATTTACCTCATTTGGCTCGTGTAACCATTTCATTTTTGCTAGCTTTCTTTTCTTTACAATGTCGGCACATTCCTCATCAAACCATTTCTTGTTTCGCCTCTTTTTTAAACAACCAATGCTTTCTGATGCTGACAATTTAATAGTATCTCTTATAGCCTCCCATTCTTTATTTATATCAGTTTCTTCTTCGTTTGCCACATTGTCATCTGAAGATTCCAGTACTTCAAATCTATTAGCAATTTTGATTTGGTATTCTTGCCACATTTCATCATTTTTCAAGTTTTTTAATTCATATTTTACAGAATCATCTTTAGCGTTTGTTCCTCTCATAAGCGATAGCCGTTCTCTGATTTTCACCTTGACCAGATGATGATCTGAATTGCAGTCTGTCCCTCTAACTGATCTAATATCAATGATGCTACTGTGCCAGCGTTTATCCACTAACACATGATATATCTGGTTCCGAGTTTCTCCATCTGGCGACGTCCAGGTGTATTTATGAATATCCTTATGTTGAATGTTGTGCTCTTAACAATGAGATTCTTTGATGTGGCAAATGTGACTAATCTAACCCCGTTGTCGTTACTATCTTCATGAAGACTGAATTTGCCTATTGTTGGGTTTGAATATATCTTCCCGCCCCACTTTTGCATTTAAATCTCCTAAGACAATTTTCATATGATATCGTGAAAGGCTATCAAATAAGAGCATTCTAATTCTTCATAGAACTCATCCTTGATCTTGTCATCTTTATCTTCTGTGGGGGCATGTACATTTACAATTATAAAATCATGTCGTTTACCCTTTAGAATTATGTATGATATCCTATCACTAACAAAATTAATATCTCGGATAGCGGATAGGATCCTCCTTCTGACTAAAAAACCCGTTCCAAATGCAGGTCTTTCTGCACCCCCATAGTATAATGCAAAGTTTCCTGATTCCTGACTACCTTCTCCTGGCCACCTAACTTCCTGTAAAGCGACTATATCCAAGGGCGATTTATCCAATTCCCGCGTTAATATCTCTAGTGCCCCGCTATTGTATAAAGTCCTAACATTCCATGTTCCTAGGAACATGTCCCTGTGTTTCAGCCTTTGGCATGGGTTCCCTGAAGTAGTCCCCGCCCGGAGAACCGAATGGGGGACTATTTGACCTCTGGAAAATTTTACCCCAGTAGAACCCATGTCCGCATTTCTTGACAGTTGTATTTTTACGGTGAAAGATCGTCACTCTTTCGACCAAGGTACTTATTTCGTCTGGCTTATCACCTTCGACCAGTCCGGCATGGGTAACCCTATCGGCAGCAATGCTACCGCCGGCATAGCTCTCAGGATCATTTAAGCACACAAGCCACTCCACCACGACAAGGTAAAGATACCATGGAGGGATACTGATCCGAGTGTTAATTTTTCTTTCTAAAATTAATAGCATGAAATGTTAACTCCCGAAGTTTTGGTATGCAACAATGAAAACAAATTGCCAATGCTCATTATAGGAGTTAGTAAACAAAATGGCAGTTTCAGTGATAGGAATTTCCCCCAGTTGTCAGAATACATACCCGTCTTCATTTTTCAACAAGATGGTGCTCTGCCACATTAGCATAACTTCTTATGTAATTGTCTCAGTGAGCATGTTCTACAACACTGGATTAGTGTGCTGGGTTGAGTGATGTACCATTTATGTTGTGGCCACCAAGTCATCAGATCTCACACAAAGCATTTTTTTTTTGGGATATGTGAAGGACGTGGTGTACGTATCCCCATTTCCACAGGACTTACAGCAGATAGTCTGTGTGTTTAACTCAATTGATCAGACTATCTTGGAACAGTTATGGCAACAAATGGAATATTGCATAGACTTCTGCTGTGTCACAAATGGAGCCCATTTTGAACATCAGTGAATATCCATGCACACTTACAGAGTTAAACATTCATGCTAAATTTGGACTCCTAAAATGAATTCAATACAGTAGTCACAGAAATGTTTTATTTTTGTCTTATTCATTTTGAATTGTCCTGTATTAATAATTCTGCTATTTAGCTTAATTGTTTAATAAGAAATGTAATTGGTATGTTACATATTGTTTTGATTTGTTTTATGTTATTACTAAACATTGACTGTCAAATGCACGTATGGTTTGCTGCACGTGTGATCCATTTGTAAATATCTGTGTAGTACTGTATATATTTTTTTTTACTCAAATAAAGTCCTACTATTGCTATGTTTCTATATCTGCTGATAACTTGGTTTTTCTTGTTTCAGTTGCATGGTTGCGTAGCCCTATGTTTAAAATTTACTGCAGCTATGGACTTTCGTCTTGGAGTGATAGAATGTGGTGGTTTGCAGGAGGAATTTTCATGAAAGATTTATCAAGCTCGAAACATTCAAATTTTATGTTAACTGGAATCTTTACATTTGCCTTATCAGGCTCTGTCGTTGCATTTGGTGCTTCTGTTGGTCGATGGGTTGATAATACTCCAAGACTGAAGGGTAAATTTTACTTTACTTATTAGTAAAATTCTTTCAAAATCATCTCATCTTTTAACATTATATAAAAATATATTTATGAAATCACTATACCATATATCACCTGCTTAAAACCAGATTGTTCTAACTCCCCTATTTAAAAAAAATACTCATGTTCTAACCACTCTTCTATATCAGTTTCACACATCAAATTATACATTTTGTGGCCAGAAAATATTAAAATTCTTTCAGTTCTCAAAACAATGCTATTGTTGTGAATTGGGTAGTGTGCAAAAGTTAATTGAGCTATTCTAAAAATAAAAAAAATCTAAACAAACAATGTTAAAAATTATAATATTCAACAAGCAAAAGAGAAACTTTGCAGAAGAAAATATTACACGTACCAGAACTTCTGATAAAATCTGCAAAACAGTTTTCAGATTGGTTGCCATAGCGAAGCAGTTTAAGGCATCATGCTTGATGCAGAGCTATGGAACTTCTGATTTAAATTAAAATGTTTTATACTTCACCTTACATTCAGTCTTCTAATTATACCAGTTTCGAAGCTTGGGTAGCTTTTAATATTGTGAGATGTGAAATGGTAAAGTGGAAAAGTCATCAGTAGCTGCTCATGCTTGGTCTGAAAACACCTAATTGATACAAAAGCCAGTCTAATTAAACAAATAGAAAAACAAAAAGAACTTACGGGTTGGGAAAAAATCCACATTCAAAAAGAAGAAACAAAAACTTTTGAACTTTGAAATTCCCGGGATTCTGATTTGATCCGGAGGTTCTTCGGTCCACCAACAGAGGGAGGAAGAAGCAGTTCTCCTGATTGACATAACATCAGTCTACAAGAAATTACTGAAGATGAAGCTGCGCAAACTTCAAAACTGGTATAATTAAAAGACTGGATATTTATTTATTTTACCTGATGGAGTTAAGATCGTAAAGTCTTCTTTTCCTCTACACCAGAGTTAAATTATACATACAATAAGAATTATGATAAATGATACATAATAGATAATTATAGACTACACAATATAAGGGAAAGAAATAAAACTAGTAATAATTATAAAATAAAAATAATAACCTATAGTTAGATTAAGTAAATGGCTTGGTAAAAAAAAATTAAAAATATAAAGGAATAATAAAAGTATACATGGAACATGGTTATATATTATATTAATGTAATAAATTTGGGAATTATCTAATATATTATATTGTCTAAGGAAATATGATGTGAGGTAAGGTATAAAACACTTTAATTTAAACCTTAAATTAAACCTCATAGTGATTATTTCCTGTAAAAATTTAATATGGAACTTGTGTTTGTTCGAGTCCCCATGAGGGAAGACATTTTCTTATAGAATTTTGGTCGTATGGGAACAATGCCCACCCAGCATTTTGAGGAATTTGAGTATCCACAGTAAGTAGCAGTTCCAGGTGAAGAAAATCAGCTATTATGTCCAAAAAACCTGTCATGCTTACCATATTTCACCTCTATACTGACTGGTTGATCATACAAATCTGTGAATGTGAGATTGGCAGCTAGCTGATAAGCCAACAGGTCTTCTAGGCCTGCTGTGCCATGTACTAAGAAGAGTACAGGTCATAATTGCCTGTGCAAGTATCTGTATACAATTGATATGGAAGTATAATTGTACTTATGTAGCTAATGCTCTGGAGTTAACAACAAAGTTATTCTCCTTTTTGCTTCCCAATACTTGGACGTCACATCTTGATAATTTTGAAGAGCTACACAGTTTGTTAAATGTTTTCTGTCCATTTCCACATCTTGAGAACACAATATACATTAATACACATTAATACACCAATTCTATGAAGATATTTTCCTAAGCAGTCATGTCCTGTAGTAAGCCTCAGTATAGCTAACTGCAGTTTTTCGTGGTAGTTTCGGAATTATAGATGGATTTTCTAACAGTATATTTCTGTTTCCTACTTTTTCAATTAAATTTGAATTGTAATTATTATTAAATATTTTCATAATCGAGTTGGTGTTTACTTGATGAAAATCCATATCTATTAATTAAATAAAAATAAAACATAGTTTTATTTGATTTTCATATTTATTATTTCAAATTTATTAATTTGTTAACATGTCTGAAGAAGGTACAGTGTACCGAAACAGCTGTCACTGAATTATATAATAAATATGAAAATCAAATAAAACTACGTTTTATTTTTATTTAATTATTAAATATTTTCTTTATAATTCTTTTAACTGATTCATAAGAAAATGGACTTGTTACTTTCTGCTTAATTTTACACTTTTTTTTTTTGCGAGTAAATCAGCTCTTACATTCTCTTGTATTCCCCAATGAATTGGAATCCATTGTAAGACTATACGTTTACCAAGTTTCTCAATAGTCTGAATCATGTTTTGTATTTCTAATATTTTTTCCTATTTTTAGATACACGGTTAATGCTATAGCCTGAATCGCTGCTTTGGAGTGATAGAATGACAATATTTTTTGCAATGTTGTAGCACATTAAAAGTTTTTTTAAGCGAGAGATTTCACTATCAAAATTAGAAATATAATTGTGGGTCCTGTTATTGATTTACAAGATGTAGAAGAACCTGAAGCCTGAAATTCTTATTTAATTTATCAGCCATTCATACCCAACTTAAAAGGAAAAACTAACAGTGGTCACGTATGTGAACCTATTTTAAATTTTTATGACAGCATCCTCTTACTGTTTTGAGCTGAGAGACAAAAAAAAACCTGTGAGTTTTAACTGTAACTGAAATTGAGACCCCAATTTCTTAAAAAAAAAACAGTGAAGTTTAAAGATTACACTTGGGCAATCCTTGCTGCAGGTAGGAATGAGAGCAAGAGACGTTATGTGAGGTTGTTCAGTTGTTGCTTCCAAGCTACAAAATATTGCATCTTGATCTCAAGACCTTGCAGTTGGAACTCACAGCTGATTTTTTACTAAATTAATAGAAAAAAGATTAGCAAAAAAAATTAAAAATCAATGAAGAAAAGACAGTAGTGATGAAAGTAACAAGAGAAAATCAACAGAAACAAAAATAAAATTCAGAGAACTCTATCTTAAAAAAAGTCAAAGACTTTGTATATTTCAAAAACTCCAAGTGCGACAGGCCTAGAAGGCCCTTGGCTAACCAGCCAGCTGCTGGCCTCACATCTACATGTGTTAATCACAGAGGTAGACAATCATCTAGCCAGTGTAGGGGTGACATGTGGTCAGCATGTCAGATCCCCAAGCCGTTATAGCTGGTATTCTCAATCTGGAGCCGCTACTTATTGTAGCTACCCAAATGCCTCATGATGCTGGGTGGGCACCGGTCCCATACTGGCCGAAATTCCATGAGAAAAATTTCTTCCCCCATAGAGACTCGAACCAGTGCAAGTCCCATAACTCTGCGGCAAGGCTTCTTGCCTTAACCACTCGGCTACGGCGCAGGACCTTTGTATATTTAGGAAGTGATATTAATACGAGTAAAGAATACAAAATTAAAAAATAAATAAGCAGAAGGATACAAAATAGTGTTAAATGTTACCATTTAATTAAAAGCCTTTCATGGAATCAGGATATACAATTGAATTGTAAAAAGAAACCACATATAAAAGATATTTTAAATTTAAATTATATTAAATTTATCGAGATGAAACATATACAGTAACAAAGAATGAATTAGGTTAAGAAACTTCCCATTAGGGAAGCACCCTTGTCCCTTTGCTGGACAAATAGGGATCAATCAGTCTCATCCCTATCCTCAGCTAATATTTTTCAATCATCTCTTTATAATTTACTTATTTTAAATGATCGTTGATATTATTCTCCCATCTCATTCTTGGCTTATCTACTGGGCGCTTCCCTTTTGCAGATATTCAGCAACAGCATTTGTAATATGCAGCCTCACATTATTGTGATGCTGCATCCAGCTTGATGTGGTCTTTTGTGTCTGATATGGCCTTGGAGATTTATCAGGATATCTCTATAGTATTCCCTCAGTGTGCAGATATGACATGTTGATAAACCATCCATGAATTTAATCAAAATTAAAGTGGGAGGTAACACTAAGAGGTATTTACATTAATGACTGATTTGGAGAAAATGCTTTAACATCTCATCTCATAAAGTTGCATGTCTTCATGATACAGGTTTCAAAAGTATAGTTTTACTTCCATCTTCAGTCAAATTCCAACTGTTGAAATTTTGGAATTTGATTGAAATGGAAGTAAAACTACACTTTTGAAACTGGTATCGTGAACTTTATGAGGTGAGCTGTTAAAGCATTTTCTCCAACTCATTCATTAATCCATTCCATGAATATTAGAAAAATTAGATGGCTATAACCTTCCCAACAGAATCACTTTTTTGAGTGTTGGTGATGAAAGAGATTTCCACACAGAGTTTTGCTATTTGCTTTCAGGATAAAAATTATGTAGCCAAGTTTTATCATCAGTGTTTACCCTTGAAGGAAACTCTGGATCACCTCCATTTTAGCCATAGGCAGCACTGAACATGTCTTGATTTGCACACCATTCGCTGACAGATACCAGGAGAAATGACCCTGAAACTTGTACCACTTATACATGATACATTAAGCCAATAAATATCATAAATCTAAATTTTTGTGTGTTAAATTATGGCTGTAAAAAAAATATTGATTATTGTTTATAGTGGCATCTCTAGAATCTGAGAACTGGGGATGGGGAAAGGGGTGCAAGTTAAAAATGTGGGGTGTGGGTAAAACAGTGAAAATATAGTCTAAGTGAAATATAATAGTATAAAAACAAAAAATTTAAATTAAACCTCAGTGATTTTTTCCTATAAAAGTTAAATAAAAACAAAAGCTTGCCTCAACTCTCCTAATGTGTAGTTAAGCATCGGTTGCTATGAACATCGTAAAATTTATTGATGATTTCCTCAATATCTAGCGCCTTGGCATTGTACTTATCTATAATATAACAGCTAGGTTACTCAGGCTTTTATGGGCCATTCTATTATGCAAGTAATTTTTCACTCGATGCAGACAAGAAAACTGTACTCACAAACACACTCGATGCTGGTGTTATGATAGGAATAGTAGCAAGTTTGTGAATCTTGTGAAATGAAAGTTTGTAGTTATCAAGAAAGAATACTAATTTATACTGGCATTGTTCTCCCTCTCATAGGATTCTACAGTTCTGGGAATTAGCTTTATCACGCCCCCAGTAAATTGATATCCTTGAAATTAATACAGAAACATTCTCTACAAAATACAAATTTAAATACAATTAAATCAGTTTTATGACACATATACTCTCAATATAAAGAATAAACTCTCAAGTTGTATTATTGGCAAAACTTCAGAAAGTGGGCGACATTTTAAAATAGATACGCATTTTTCAATCTTAATGGTGACAATTCAGTAGATGTTTTGGCAATAAGACATTCCCGTTACTGTTACAAAA
This sequence comes from Diploptera punctata, assembly GCA_030220185.1. Lineage (NCBI taxonomy): Eukaryota > Metazoa > Arthropoda > Insecta > Blattodea > Blaberidae > Diploptera > Diploptera punctata. The sequence continues at coordinate 1,554,945 of JASPKZ010010241.1, forward strand.
CAACCGAAAGGTTAATTTTGTAAATAAAAATGGTTCTGAAGCTTTGGGAGGGCAGCATTGGGTGCAAAATCAAAATAAGGTATGTTGGTGCACCTTTATGCACACCTGATGCCACTGTTTGTTTATTGAACAGCCCTTATTCTATAAGTTAGTGATATTGGAAATGGTGTTTCAGCTGCAAGATTGGCTCTCCTGGCACAAAATACATTGCTAGTGATATGTGCCTCCACTGTGGCTATAATGTTTGAGAACTGGGAGAAAGTGAGCACTCTATGGGATGGAAGTTTATTAATTATTCTACAGATTGTGGTTGTAACTACAGCAGCTTTGTCTCGTGTTGCCAGCATTGGCACCAGCATTGTCATGCAGAAGGACTGGATTGTTGTGTTGGCAAATGGAGATCTGAACCAGTTAGCAAGTAGGTATGATCGTATCTTTTATTGTTAATCACTCTTTTAATATAATATATGAGAACATTAGAATTATGTAGCAGACATTTCTTGGGTGCTCTTCTCGTTTGTATTGAGGGCATGCCAAAGAGCGGTTAGTTAAGCCACTAGGCTACAAGCCGGAAAGTTATGAGTTTGATTTCTGATGGGGCCAGGATTTTTAAACTGGCATATATCTTCTGGCTTCACTGTGGCTCTGGGGTTGATTCAGCCTCTAACAGAAATGAGTACCATACTTGTGTTCATTTTATTTTTTAAATTGCCTTCCGGGCTAAATGGCCATCATCCAGAAATAATACTATTCAATGTTTCACCCACTGCTGTAGTAGACATTCTCAGGAACCTATTCTTGGCCTCTGTAATCGATAATCCACGTTAAACCTTACTTAAGTTTATGGTTTGTATACTGCCGTATGCAAAAACCGTGAACACCTCAGTTGACAGCTGCAGACAACCGAAGTCTAAACCACGACCCCGGTTTTCCAATTTTTTGTTGTTTTCTCAACAATTATAAAAATAACTGAAAATCCATGAAAATTGTTATGAAACTGTGGTCATGTTTCAGACATTTATTTTTTGCAATTAACAGTCATAGATTTTCAATTTTTATGGTTATTATGGAAACATTAAAAAATTAGAAAACTGGGCTCATGGTATAGACTTCGGTCATGAAATTCATTCATTGGATGCTAGAAATGTTCCCAAAATTTATAGGTGGTAGTCTAGTAGTTCGTGACGAGATGACTAGTTTTTGATTGGCTCATCCCAGGCCACCTGTAAATAGTGGGAAAGTTTCCAGCATCCAACCACAGTCTTCTGAGGATGTCTACCACAGCAGTAGATTTAACATCTTGCAGTAACAGCTCTGGACCATGGCCATTCAGCCCAGAAGTTGATTTCAAGACATCAACCATGAAAGCTACAAAATTATGTTTATTTATCCAATGATGGAGATTGATACGGAATTAGAGGTACAGTCAGGATTTAGAGCAGGTCGTTCCACAACCGACAATTTATTTTGCATTACTCAGGTAATAGAAAAGAAAATGTAATATGGACAACCTTTGCACCTGCTATTTGTAGATCTAGAGAAAGTATACGACAATGTCCCTATAGAGAAACTATGGATTGCTTTAAGACGTATGGGAATTAACTTACTTACTTACTCACTTACTCACTGGCACTATCGAACCCATAGGTTCATGGCCGTACGGACATAAGCTCTCCATATATCCCTATCCTGAGCTAATGCTTTCCAATCATTCCCTGTATAATCTACTTCCCTCAGCCTTTGGCATGGGTTCCCTGAAGTAGTCCCCGCCCGGAGAACCGAATGGGGGACTATTTGACCTCTGGAAAATTTTACCCCAGTTGAACCCATGTCCGCATTTCTTGACGGTTGTATTTTTACGGTGAAAGATCGTCACTCTTTCGACCAAGGTACTTTTTTCGTCTGGCTTATCACCTTCAACCAGTCTGGCATGGCTAACCCTATCAGCAGCAATGCTACCGCCGGCATAGCTCTCAGGATCATTTAAGCACGCAAGCCACTCCACCACGACAAGGTAAAGATACCATGGAGGGATTAAGACTATAATAATTACGCTAGACAAAATTTACATGACAATTGCATGTCTAAAATTAAAATTGGCTGTAAATTGTCTCATGGTTTTTTGATAAATAAAGGTCTTCGTCAAGGTTGTTGTCTATCACCGACTCTGTTTAAAATATATGTACATGAAATATTAAAGAATTGGAGGAGAAAATGTTCAAGCATGGGAATTCCTATTTCAAACAACAAAACTTTATACAACTTACATTTTGCAGATGATCAATTGTTAACCTTTCAGCGTTGGAACAGTATTTAAATGGAATCTGGTGTGCGGACGGAGGACATTTAAATAATTAAAGCTAATTTTACCGGAATACTTTTGAAATGCCAGATCTCGGTTAAATATGATCCGATTTGAGTGAATTTTGAATTAAATTGAACACGAAAATATAGTGAAATGTAATAAATATAATACATTATAATTTGTTTTTACAGATATGAATAAATTATTATAGAAATTTATTTTAAAAAAATGTGAGTTATTAAAATTAATTTAGAGGTCCTATACTTGGACACCCCTGTATTTAGAACAGCTGATACGTTATACCATTGCCTGTGGGTATCTGAAGGTCAAATTCCAGGAAAATGTGCGTGTCTAAAAATTAATTATCAGTGAATGTTTTGTGAGGGTGTTGAGAGTTGAATGCTCAGCAAATGCCATAGACTTCATATCGGTTCTCTGTGTTTGTATGACTCACTTATTCGACTAAACAATTTTCCTTTCAAACAACATCTCCAAGAAAAAATAAAAACTTATATGACTAGAATGCTAACATTACTAATAATAAATACATTTTAGGCTTACCTTAATATTTCAATTTCATACGGTAGGCTTCAAAGCATTCCTCCAAGCACAGTCCCACATCACAGTCTGTACAACAATAAACTGTATATTTTTTTTTTCCATGCTTGGAGCACACTTGGCATCTTCTTTGAGGTCTGGACTTTTTGCCTGTCGGAGGCACTTTTCTTATAAAATGTCTTTCCGTCAGTCGAGGTACGGTATTATTGGACGTGTGACGACCAGGTAATTTTTGTTGTGTTGTACCGATACCATATTTAGCAAAAAGTCCCTCAACCAACAAAATTCGAAAAGATAAATGCTCCACTTTTTTTTACTGGATTGTCTGTAAATTATTAGTGAATTTAAAACGGAAGCATTCAGCAATCTTTTGAACAATTTATGGTACCATTTCTGCATTCTCTTTCTTTCTATTAGGTACATCTGTAGCATTTGGTCTTTCAAATCAATTCCCCCTATGTGTTTATTGTAGTCCAGTACACTAACTGGTTTTTCTATTTCTTTGTTTCTAACTGTAAGTTTCTTTTTCTCATCTGAATGGTATGTGGAGATCATGGATACAACTTTCTTGTCACACCATTTCAATATACTAACAGGACCTGAATGTTGGGATATTATTTCTCCTTTCTTTAGTTTCTTAGTTTTGACTAGTTCCGGGATGTTTTTCTATTTAGCCGAAGTGTCCCTACACAGTCTGTATTACAGCTTTTCAAAAATTTTGCTAGTTGTGGGCTATTGTAGTAGTTGTTGATCCACACATTATAGCCCTTTCCTAGAAGTGGTTCAATAAGCTTCATTACTATTGCTGAAGTTTTCGGTGTGTTTGGAGAGATGAAGGTAGAATGTATTTGAGTATCTTTCCCTGTGTATACTATGAAAGACCAAAGATAGCCAGATGATGATTCACAGAGCTCAAATGTTTTAATTCCAAATTTCGAAGATTTTAATGGAAGATACTGTCTGAAGGACAGTGTTAGGGATTCGTCAATTGCTATATTTTGGCCGGGAAGATAATACAGCTGAAATTTTGAATTTAAATGTGAAAGTATGGGAAAATTTTGAATAATTTTGGAGGTCCTTGGTAAGTGTCTTTACCTTCATTGTTGCAAAAATGGAGGAAACGACAAATCAATTCAAACCTTTCCCTGGATATGATATCATTGAAATCAGGTGTTTCAATTACTCTTCTTTTGGTAAAATAAAGCCTAGTTGTTGGTTTTTGAATTATACCTGTCAGCATAAACAAACCAAGAATTATATAAATTTCATTGACACTGACAGGTTGCCAAGATCGTATGGGGGAACGAAATGAAAACAAGTTCCCTCTAGAATTTTTGTACTGTTCGGCATATCGGTTTGTTTCTTCAACAATAGTTTGCACTATATCTGCACCGAAAAATAATTCGAAACATTAAACAATATCACTGATATTTTGTGCTTCATTTTGGGGTCCAGACACACCACAAAAAATTTCTCTTTGTCCAACATAATTATTCATGTTTTCCCATATAAAATTTGTATCATCTTCATCATGATCACTGTCATTTTCGTTTTCAATAGCAATAATTTCTGCAACAGTAATATCGTCAACAACACTCGATTCACTACAGTCACTTTCATCAATTTCAGAATCACTCGACACTTCATACTCATCTAAAATCGTAACTATTTCACTGTCACTCAAACGTTTAGATCCTCCGGCAGCCATGGTGAATTCAAACTAAGCGCATGTTATGATAGGAAGTAGGCGACACACATGAAAGAAAAATATAGGGGAAGTTGTCTAGAAGATCGAGAATATCATATTATATACAAATCGATAGATTGAAATGTTGACTTTCGATCTGAGTTAGAATATTTCAAATAGTACAGGAACCAGCTTCAAGAGAGCAGCTCAAATCAGTCACTGCGCTGTGGTGGTCGTGGATAGTAAAAGAACTATTTGAAAGCTGGTATTCGTCATCTAGTCTTGTTATCAATTATAATACATCTTCCATACTTTAGAGAAGGTATTATAATACTCATCATCATCATCATCATCTTCATTCATGGATTAGGTCTGTTGACCCGTTCCGACTTCAGCCCATCTCTTTCTAGGTCTGCCCACATCTCGGGTGCCTTTAGGTTTGTATTTTGTTATTTGTTTTGGATATCTATCTTCATTCATTCTGTCTATGTGTTGCTTCCATATATGTATCCATTTTATCAGTTATTGCAAATATTTCAAGTTCCTGTCTTATTTCTGTGTTCTTGATTCTGTCTTCCTTAGTGCACCCTTTAACAGATAACAGTCCCCAAAGCCGTAGTGAAGGCAACTTCTCTAGGAGACGAACACTCCGAAATTCCAGTTCCCTGCCCTCCAGGAAGAGGGGTTTGGCTAGAGGCTGGTAACCTCTACTAGTAAAAAATAACTTACTCATAAACTTCAGCAGAAGAAAAGCCGGATTGATAAACCTTATAATACTCATAATTATTAATATTATATTTTTCTCCACATTTTTTCAGTGGAAAATGAACACTGCGCTACATACACAAGTCAAACCTCAGTTTGAAATCATGGAAACTGTATCTAATATAACAATTATAATAATTTATATAAGCAGACATTTATATATATAATCTGACAGCTATGTTTTCTGTCTATATTTATATTTTAACACAATTGAGTTATCTTAAAAATTCAGGCCACAAAGTCAGTTTAAATAACTTGCTGTTCAGGTCAGTACCATGTACTGAGGCCCGCGGCATATGATAAGTTGTAGGTCAGTACCGTGCACAGAGGCCGGCATACAAGGGTTAATTGCACAAGATTATGAAGATTTAGAATATAAGACTAGAAAATTAATAGAAGAATATGAAAAATGGGGATTAAATTTGAACATGAAAAAAACGAAATATTTATCAATTGGTGAACCAGAACAAAATTAAATTTTGGAGACTGGAGAATCAATAAAATCTTGTAGTGAGATCACATATTTAGGAATTAAAATAAATAAAAATGGGAGTTATCAAGAGGAAATAAGAAATAGAAATAATAAAGGAAAATTTGCAATTGCTTGCCTCAATGGAATATTGTGGGATAAAAATATAAGTAATAAAAATAAAATGAATATATATCATACAATTGTTAAAAGCATCGTTACTTATGGAGCAGAACTTTGGCCATTAACAACAAAAACATATAAGTACCTTTTGGCAACGGAAATGGATTTTATACGAAGGGCCGCAAGAATTTCAAGAAGAGAAAAAATTAGGAACTAGTTATAAGGGAGAAAATGAAGATGTTGTTGTTGTTGTTTTCAAATGCTGGGCCTTGGCACCGAAGCCATTAGCGTTCTTGCTCTCCAATATTTCTCTATTGTGGATCCAACAGGTAATACTTCACAGGTTTGTAGGTGTTCTTCATTCATTTCTTCGTCTTTATTGCATAGAGGACAATTTGGATTCGTGTAGATTCCTATTTTATATAAATGTTTGGCTAAATAGTCATGTTCTGTAAGCATTCTAAATGTTGCTACTGTAGTTTTACGTGGAAATTCTGGAATAATATCTGGCTTCTTTACTAAAATATTCCATTTTTTGTCTTTGGCTTTATTACATAGGTCTTGGTTTTGTTTGATTTTATATTTGTTTTTAACTATTCTTTTTATGGATGTGAAAGGTAAGCTTTTAGTAGTATTCTGAATTAAATTGGAGCCTTTTTTGGCAAGAAAATCAGCAGTGTCATTTCCAGCAATTCCACAATGTGCAGGTATCCATTGCAATTGAATTCTTTTCTGTAGTTTTTGGAGTTGTTGAATCATTTTGTAGCACTCTTTAATTTGTATTGACTTCATTTTGTGTGAATTTATTGCATATATTGCTGCCTTAGAATCAGAGAGTATGACCGCATTTTGAAATTTATTTATTCTGTATAGTAATTGTTGGAGTGAAATATGAATAGCCGTTACTTCTGCATCAAAATTTGTTGTGTGGTATCCTGCTGGTTGATAAAATGAAAATAATGCACATGTAATTCCTGATCCTGAGTTGTTATCAATAGTAGATCCATCTGTGTAGACATGTAACCATTCTTCTGGTGGATATCTCTTATTCACAACTTCTAATGCTAGAGCTTTTAGTACAAGTGTGGGAGTTTCAGATTTTGTAACTGGTTCTTCTAGATTTAGCTGAATATTAATTGGTTCAAAAGTAAGAGGGTTATCTCTGATCAAAATATTTTCTTTAGATTTAGGAAGATTCAAATCTGTTTTTATTTCCATTGAGAAAATGAAGATTGAAGGCACTATTTTAGATTATATTAAAACTCAGCAATTAAGATGGTACGGACATGTCCAGTGAATGGAAGAGGATCGACTACCAAAATCTGTTTTGGAATGGAAACCTGAGGGAAGACGAAGCAGAGGAAGACCTAAAATCTCCTGGAGTCAGGGAATATGTTTTATATATGAAGGAGAAACATACCAGGAGATTGGATGGACCGACAAAACTGGCTATTAGGAATCGGACGATGTTAAAGACATTAATCAACCGATGATCTATCTATCTATGGAGATTGATGGTTTATCATCTTCTCTCTGGTTTCTGAGTTCAGAATTGTTAGGTTGTTAGCATGTTGTGCTGTGGTTTATTACTGGACAATAAAGGAGATCATTACTAGAGAAAAATATTTGCACCTAAGTTGGGTTTTGAACCCAAGATCTCCAGCTTATACTCTGGCATTGAGCTATTTAGACACATCTCCTGGATCAAGCACAAATCCTTCTCTCTTTAATCCCTAAATCCCTGTAAGCAGAGAATAAAGATGTTGACTATCCATGATGTCATCTGGAATCGTCGTATGTTCCTGTAATCTAGTAACCTGGAGACTGGATGTTGAGGATGATAAGAGAGTCCTTGTGTTCCATGTCCAATGTTGACTGACTTGAGTGCCTCCTGCATCCTGAAGAAAAGTTTAACAAGATATTCATTTTTGTGCTTAATGGGTTTCTAGGGAGCCAAATAATAAAAATGAGGGGTTCAAAAAATTTTGACAGCTTTTATGGGAGTCCTGAATTAAGATATTTGTCAATTATAATTTTACTTTCAAAAATGAGTTCATAGAGGTCAAAATAGCAAATTTCCAAGAAAAAAAATTTTTTTTTAAGGGGACATTTAAGGGGTTTTATGCAAGGTATCATATGTGATACCTTTGGTCTCAACCAAGTTTACCCTTTAATTGATGCTGTTATCTAAAGACTGTGGTTGGGGGGGGGGGGGGGTGCAGTGGTCAGAGCAATTACTCTAGCTGTATGACGAAAATGTGACTTATAGTATATAAAAACTTACTGCCTTATATTTTTTTTTGTTAGATTCGGTAAATCTGGAGTTGGCCTATCTTGTTGTATAAGGTCATTTTTCTCATTGAAACGTCTGCATGAAAATTGTCTACTATGTAAATTATAAATTATAGTCACATTCATTTTTACTAAATTGACAAATCACATTTTTCAGTAACACTTTAAAACATATTAATAACGCATTTGAATGAACTCACTGTTGATATTAAATTCAAATGTTACTTTCCACAACTGATTATATATATATATGTATATATATATATATATATATACATACATGTTCGTAATAATTCAATTGTTGTTATTCTGATATATAATATAAATAACGCTTCTTAAATTAACAGGTTGCTATAACTGACAAAACGTACCACGTAATTTTATTAATTTTTTTTTTTTGTATTTTGTAAAAATATCTTCTTGTGTCTTGTACGCTCATGTTTCCCTTAACAGAGATTTAACTAACATAAATTAAAAAGTATTATTTCTAAAAATTTTATTATTGAGGAATTGGCGCTTTCCAAATCAGCCAATCATGAATGTTTCATGAATCGATAAGTCGAAAGGTCATTCAACCTTGTGTATACTTCGAGTTGTGATGTTTCTGGGTTCAGCTAGCTGGTGTTCAATAAAAAATTGATGGAATAAGACACATGTTTCGTGTAGCGGGTTATCGCTGGTCTAGTGTGGGTTATCGCTGGACTTAGCACGAAGATTCATTTAGTGGGTTATTGCTAATTTATCTGCAGCAAAATAGCTGGTGTTGGTGGGTATAACATAGAGGAAACACTCTATTTGTTCCTCTGTGGAGATAATGTGGATATGCAGAATATGGTGAGAATTTTGATGTTCTTGCATGATTGATTTGAATGAAATTTGGTAAATATGTTATTTTATTTTAACCCAAAATTATTAATATACTAATTACCCCAGCAGTGCTGGGGTTGAATGCATGCCACTTAATGCTGCCATCTAAAGACTGCAGTTGGGGAGGGGAGAGAAAAAGGAGCTTGAAGCTCTGAAGATATCGATATGGTACTACTGATCACAATGAGTTGGAGTTCAAAGGTATCAGTTATGATACCTAAGGATGCAGGAGGTTAAGGAGACTTATGCTCTGGGGGTAAATATGATCATCATACAGGGCTGACAACCTAGCTGATATGCCTTAACCTCCTGCTAGCCTAAGGACTCTTAAGGTCTGTAGTGGAAGCATTTTACTGTTTACTCCCTTGTATAATACTTATAATTTTCTTTGCTTCAATCTTGCGCTGTGATCAATCAGTTTAAGGTATCAAACATTGGTGCATAGCACAAGAACGTGCTGATTTGAATTCCCATGGGAGAAGACATTTTTTCATGGAATTTTGACCAGTATGGGAAATTTTGCCTAACCAGCATTGTTAGGAATTAGATAGCTACAACAAGGAACAATTCTAGATTAAGAAACCATCTATATTAGGCATGCTGACCACATGTCACTCTATACTGGCAGGATGATCACCCACCTCTGCAATTGACAATTGTGAATTTGAGGCCACCAGCCAGCAGGTATGACAGGGCCGTCAGACCATGGTATTTTTTAATAATAAAGTTATTAGAACCAAAATAAAAACTGATAAGGCCTGTCAGACAATAATATTTTTTTAATAGTAAAGTTATTAGAACCAAGATGAAAACTCTGCCTTCCTATTCATTATTTTTTAGTTAAAATTAAGGTTTATTTCTTTTATATTTATTGTCCTGTACCGTAGCTGAGTGGTTAAGGCAAGCTGCCTTGGCACATAGCTACAGGACTTGTGCTTGTTCGAGTCCCTATGGGGGAAGACATTTTCTCATGGAATTTCGGCCAGTATGGGACCGGTGTCCATCCAGCATTGTGAGGCATTTGGGTAGCTACAATAAGTAGCAATTCCAGGTTGAGAAGACCAGCTATAATGGCTGGGGTGCCTGACATGCTGACCACATGTCACCCCTACACTGGTTCGATGATTAACACATGTGGATGTGAGGCTGCTGGGCAAAATATATGACTTTCCTCCATCAAGTAATACCTTAGTTGCCTACTAGATGTCCTTGAGGCGTCATACTGACCATGTGCCACTCATGACTTCTTTAAGAAAATGAGCATAACTAAATAATATTGATCAAGCAACCCCTAAAGGGGAGACCATGACCCGACTGGGATGTAAGAACCATAGGAAGGAAAGTATTCCATTGACTAATGTATTATTGTTTTTTGTATGTTTGAATTTCAGAAGTGAACTCTGTATTCCGATCAATTGATTTGACAACACAGATTGTTGCTCCACTCATTGTAGGCATTGTTCAAGATGAGATATCGAAGCTTGCAAGTGCAATAATGATTGCTGTATGGAACATTGTCTCAATGTGTATAGAGTAAGTATTTTTATTAATTGAGTTTGTATTTTTTAAACATCCTTATCTCATATGATAGTTTTGTCGGACATATGTTTCAAGGCTGTTGCCCCATCTTCAGTGTTTCACAAACTGATTTTTTCTTTTCTTCATGTTGTCGGCCCTGGATCTGTGTTCCAAAGAACTTGGTAATGAACGCAGATCCAGGGCCGACAACACGAAGAAAGGAAAAAAAATTAGTTTGTGAAACACTGAAGATGGGGCAACAGCCTTGAAACATATGTCCAACAAAACTATCATATGGGGTAAGATTGTTTAAAAAATACAAACTCAGTTATTAAATTAAACCTCAATAATGTTACTTCCTAATGATTTAAAAAAAAAAGTATTTTTATGTTTGATTAGCATGAGAAGTATCTCTAACATCTTTCCTACAGTACAAGTAATGAATGAATGAATGCACTGTTTGGTTGAATTTTTACCTGCTTCACTGTAGAGCACTGTGCAAAAAGACAGTATGTTTACGTGGTGAGAGAGGAGACCAAGATAAACAATGTTTTAAGCAAAATCAAAGTGGGAGATAGCACTAGGAGGTGTTTACAATAATTATTTATGAATGAGTTGGAGAAAATGTTTTTATATCTCACCTCATAAAGTTGCGTGTTTTCACAATACTGGTTTTAAAAGTAAATTTTACTTCCATCTTCAGTCAAAATTTTGCCATTAACACCATCTTCTGAACTGCCATCTAGTGCAGGCATGGGGAACTGCCGAATGAGGGGTAGTATGACATCTTCCTCATTCCACCTTTCATTGAACTCAAGACTGTTGTTATTGTGATCTCGGTATACCATGCAGTATCAGTGGCGGCGCAACCTTACAACCTGAAACATATGCACTAATCCCTTCCATTCATACATACTTTACGTATATCTGTGCAAACGTTTGAAGGGCGCGTAGTAGACCCGCTGACACTAATTTATCTATGTCAGCCTGATAGTACTCGTAGAGAGACGTAATATTCAGACAAAGGTGTCATCGTTTAATCTGGAGTGTGTTTTAGATTTGATATGATTTCTCAGCAATCAATTTTGAAATCCGGTAACTAGCATGTACTGATTTCTCTGAAAGTGGTTGTCTGCTATCGTTTTGGAGTGTTTGCTGCTTTAGATTATTTAAAAATCCCATCCCATCATCCCCCTGTGTAAACAAAACATACAATGTCCCCTATGTCCATTATATTTAATTTATGAATTTGAACTCCATGCATGTTACCTAATGTTCTTTAAAAGTATATATCATTAATATGCCCCTGTGAAAATATAGTTAAATATTTCTAATCGTGCCTGTGCCTATCCGTATTGATTTGCATGTGAAAATCTGAAATGTCATGGGATATTACAGTTTTTCACATGACGGAACTGCATAGAACACAATAAACAAACAACTTTCGTGCATTCTGAATGCAAAAATAATAATTTACCCAGTCCATATTAAAATTATATTGGTGTTTAGAATTTGCCCGGCTCACGCTGGATTGAATGCCACTGACTCTCACTGTGTACTGTCAATCACTGTGTATCTGCGTCTCCAGTGCAGGTACAAATGAGTGGAATGAGTATTGGCGGGGAGGTTTGTTATGAGCTCTCGGAGCCCAAGTTCCCCATGCCTGATCTAGTGTCAATTTTATGAACTTGGACATCAAATTATTCTGTCGGGAATTTCAAAATTCATGACTCTACATTTATTCTTCTGAATGTATATCTTTTCTCAAAGTGTCAGAAGATGGTTTTAACAGCAAAATTTCAACTGTTGGAGTTTGACTGAAGATGGAGGTAAAATTTACTTTTGAAACTGTTATCGTGAAAACATGCAAATTTATGAGGTGAGATATTCCGATTGATTCGATTGAGGGTCTTTCCACTTTTCAGCGGTTGCCCTTTTACCAGCCGGCTGCTGGCCCTTCACATCCACATGTGTCAATCACAGAGGTAGATGATCAACAGCCTGTGTAGGGGTGACATGTGGTTAGCATGTCGGGTCCCCAGCCGTTATAGCTGGTTCCTCAACCTGGAGCCTCTACTTATTGTAGCTACCCAATTGCCTCACGATGCTGGCCGAAATACCATGAGAAAATTTCTTCCCCCATGGAGACTCGAACCAGCGCAAGTCCCGTAGCTCTGCGCCAAGGCTTCCTACCTTAACCGCTCGGCTACGGCGCGGGACTGAGGTGAGATATAAAAAACATTTTCTCCAACTCATTTATAAAAATTTGTATGTATCAAATTGCATATGCTTCAACTGTTCTGGTGCTGGGGTTGCAAATAATGTAAATTGATTAGGGTTCATGGAGAGCATACTCTCCTAGAGAAAAGTAAAATCAGTCAGTTGGTTGGCCATGGGATCTGAACCAGGGTTAGTGATATAGAATTCCCTGCAGTCCAGATCTTGACCGCTTTTCCCATATTTTAGAGAAGACTTTGGGGAGACAGTTCTGTATACCATTTAGTGGTAACTGTCCTTTGATCTTCTAGCCAACAGTTGTCATATGGCTTTAGTTGGAGGCTGCTTATCTGGAAAGATCCAGATCAATGTTTAATGCTTTGTTTTGGGGTTGTACTGTTAGATACAAGTGTCATCTGTTATAATGTTTGACACCTGCAGGAGTCTCTGTTGTTAAACTCTTCTGCATTTCTCTGCACTATTCCACCCTAGTGCATTTCTGATCTTGTAACAAGATATATGGCACACATCAATATTAAATTTTCTTGACTTTTATGGACTATAGGCAGAGCTTCTGGCTAGAATTCATGGAGTTTCTGGTTTGATTCGCGATCAGACCACAGGAATTTTTTTCTTAAAGGGAATTATTCGTATGGTCGCCCATGGTCTGGATTTAGGTGAAGTTTAAGTATAAGAACTCTGCTGTCACTTCATTATCATCCATTGCTTATATCATCGGGGTAACAGATGCCCCAACTTAAGAACTGGGTTACACTTGAAGTGATTTAGGTGCTTTTCCAAAAGGGCTTAAATGGAATTTGCAAGGTATTCTTCGGAGGACATAGTAGCAAGGTGATAATTATGGATATGGGATCCGCCGAGCTAAATAAGGCTGGAGAATGACTAAGGGTAGTTATGGCACATGGAAATAAATAATTAAATGTTAAATACTATATTTTCACTGTTTAGTAAAGTAATACAAAATCTATTAACCTAAAATTTACTCTAACTAATCTATGTGGTGTCCTAAGGGCAGGGCGAGATATAGCAACAGGACTTTGGTGGGAACCAAGCCCATTACGACCTAACCTTAAGGATATCATTACTCTTAATTAACTTAGTTCTAATCCTTAATTTTAAAGGATTAATTAATCCTTGAAGATTGAACTATTTGACTCATTTTAAAGCATAAAAACTTATTAAGAAAAATGGCGCAGGCTTACCTCATGATGAAACTTCAGAATGAAAATGACCCAGTGTCCTAAGTCTCTGGTATTTTTATTCTATCCATAGTCTAGCTTCCTCTCTGACTCTGCCTCTGTATGTCAACAAGCTACATATAGCTAGTTATTTTTAGAAATATACTGTTAGATATCCTACATAACGTGCCCTCAAATATCATTATTCATATTTTCTGTCTCTCCATATTTCAACATCTGTTTTAATATGAAATAACTAAATAAAAAATCTGTTTTAATATGAATTAACTAAATAAAATATCTATTTCTTAGTCTATCTATTTATAACACCATTCACCTTTGCCAGGAGAAAATACCAGAATTGTCATAAAGACAACCTGGTGCCATTGGTAAAAAAAATGATGGAAACACTTGGAAAACTAATCCCTAGGGCCCCCCCCCATGATGTCCCTATAAGTTAATTGTGGATCTTCTTTAAGAAGAGTCTCCATTGCAGCGATATTTTATTCTGGTCACTATTATTGTTGGTCTCTGACTTGTCTCCATATGTTTAAGGGATATTCTCCCCCTCTTAAATTCAGCAAACCCCAGCCACCAGAAAACTTGCATGCAAAGAAATATGGTTTTCAAATGCTTGTGTGAGTCGTTCAAGTTTTGGGAATCCTGTAAATCACATTTAAAATTGTATAAAATTACAGTGTGAATGCCGCAATCTGCTAAAGTTTTTAAAACAGCTAAACAAGACACATGTTGGATTAATTGGTATTGGAATGGCAGATGAACTTGAAAAGAGTGGCACCAGAACTCAAATCATAATAAATACCATACCATCACTCCATAGAAACCTTGAAGAAGTGAAGAAAACGTTCAAAATAGAACATGTGCAAAAGAATTCTGAAGCAGCGAAGCTAAAGTCATGTGAAGAAATAGACAAACTGGCATCAGAAGTAAACAATAAAGGCACAAGGAAGGATGGCAAAATTTAGACTGATGCCAGGGTATGACTGTCTCGCTCACCATCTGCACAGGATAGACATATATCAGTCCAACATTTTTTGTTTGGATTACATTATGGACAAACATCATTTTCTTGCAGTATTCAGCAATAAATACGACATCACAACAATCCAAAGACTTGATCAGCTTGTACTGGGAGACTCAAGAGAAGATGAGTTAAGCATCAATTCTGGCCATTGGAATATAATAAATAAATAGCATGAATTATATTTGAAGAGAAAAATTTTCTCCTAGACCGGGACTCGAACCCGGGACCCTTGGCTTTCCGGGCCAAGTGCTCTACCAACTGAGCTACTTATTTTAGGAATTCTCACTATGAGGTATATTCATTAAGGTAGAATATTTTTATCACTCACCTCATATTGTTCTTCTTATTTGATTATAAACTAGTTTCAGAACATAGTTTCTGTTCCATCCTCAGTATCATCACGACTGTTGTTCTGTCGTCTTCAAGAGTTGTCCTTCTCTCCTTCCATTGGCTGACTGAAAAACCTCGAAACCAGGTCATTCTCACCGGGAATTTCAAAGTTCATTAATTTCTTCTTTTCGCTCTTTTGAATGTAGATCTTTTCCCAAACAGTAAGTTCTTTTGGTTTTTCTATTTGTTTTAATAATTTTGCTTCTTTCTCGATAAGATGTTTTTCAGACCATGCATGGGCAGCCACTGCAGATTTTTCTACTTCCCCTTTCTTGACATTCCTGAGATGTTCTTTTACTCTAGTTTTCAAATTTCTTTTAGTTTTTCCTATGTAGAATTTCTCACATTCTTCACATTTAATTTGATAAATCCCTGATTTGTTTTCTTCTTTAATTTTCTCATTCTTATTAGGTCTAATCAGTCTACTGATGCTGTAGTCATTTTTGGGTGCTAAACCTTATGTTGAAATCTTTAAAAATTTTTTGAAACTTGTGGTGTTTTAATGGATGATATGTGAATTTTCTAAATTTTACATTATCTTCTTTTACTTTTAGAAGAGTGCTTTGATTAATAAATTTTTGTCTTTTGAACTTGTTTATTTTTTTGAGTATCATTTTTTTAGCAAAACCATTTTTCGTGGCTACGTTGATTATGTGTTCTTTTTCTTTTTCATAATTTTCTTTGTTCATTGGTATGTTCACTAATCTATGTGTCAAACTATTGAAAACTGCTTCTTTGTGAGCTATGTGATTGAAACCTAAAGCTTTTATGTAGTTATCTATATGTGACTTCTTTCTGTAAATTCCAAATTCTATCTTATTTTCTTCATTCCTTTTTAAGTTGAGATCTAAAAATGGTATTTCTCAATTGATTTCCTTTTCCATAGTGAACTTTATAGTTTGACTTTGAATGTTCAATAATTTTAATAGCATGAAACTCTCTTTCAAGCTCCTTAGATCACTTATGCTATCAACACACATGCACAACTTCACAAGGCTACTGCTCAAAGACAACTGAAAGTGATTCTTTGTATCTGCTATAATTTTGATGTCTGAGGATCAGTCTTTCAAGTGTTCTAATAACACCAACTACACTTTCATGCTTTGGATTCCTCAATGGACAAATAGATGGCATTAATGTGGTCTATTTTGAATTTCGGCAGTTTATGTAGATGATGTATTATTGTATTGTGTGCAGAGAGGTGTGTAGGATGAGTGTATGTTTGTGTGTGTAAAGTGTGCTGTGTGAGAAATAATAATAATACATGAGAAGATAAAATCCAGTGCTGACATGTAGCCTATCCCTGTCGAAAAGCACCAAAGGAGCCACCAGGTTTACAATCCCTATCTGACAAACAGATGAATCTCTGTCAACAGTACCTTTTTAGCATATGTATTGTGGAGGGATTTGCAATTTAATGCAGGAATCTGGTGTACCATCTAGTGATTAAAAATTATACACCACCAGACTCCTGGCCCCAAGATTGAAAATTTTACAATTAGATTAATTTTACAATCTGGAAAGGAATGGGAAAATCTACAAACTTATGACATTACTATATTACAAAGAAAATCTGCAGTAGCAACATTCAGACTGGTAACGGGACATGACTGCCTGAATAAACACCTACATAGACTTGGCATAACAGATTCACCTAAATGCTCTTTTTGCAATTTAAATGAAGATATGGAAAGAAACCATCTCCTCCGTTGTCCAGCTTTTGTAGAAGAGACCAGCCTTTCTGCTAAATATTGGAGTGCAAGAGAGCGAATGATTTCATTATCAAGTGCTCGACATTAGATACCAACCAACCGACAGTTAGATTAATTTTACAATTAAAATTTTCAACCCTGATGGGTATTGAACCCGAGCTCATTGGTCAGGAAGTAGGCACCTGAACCGGAATGACAGACTATTTTAGTTTATTGGTTTCTTGTCACCACACCCGTGGGTCTCAAAACTAACCTATTAACCCATTGTTATATAATGATGAGTAGTCCCTCATGGTATTTATATATATTAAAGTACAATGACCAAAGTTCTCCTATCATAGCACAGCTGACTTGTAATATGCATTTTTACTGTGTGCTGCATTACTGACCTTGCTTCTAATAGTTTGAGGAATTCCTTGATAGATGACAGTTGTTGGTTATTTTTGAATTGAAGCAAAGATCCTAGTATGAAGAAAATACAATAATTCCTACAACGAAAATTAATTATATTTATAAGTTTATATCATTTAAAAATAAAAATTGTATTCTGATGTGTAACCCTTGTACCTACCTGCCTATCTGTCTACCTGAGCCAACTCACTAAGTTCTCCATATGAGTTTTTCTGTTACCTTAAAATTGTATAATAATTAAACACAGGGGCATGCCATAGTGTAGTTGGTTAAGGCAATATGCTACAAGTCGGAAGGTCAAGGGCTTGAATCACAGTGGGGTCATGATTTTTAAACTGAGCCAAACCTTCTGGCAGCACCATGGTCTTGGAGTTGACTCAGCCTCTAATGGAAATGAGTACCATATACTTGTTCTGGGGGCTAAAAACCTGGCTGGCATTAAGTACTGATTGTCTAAAAAAGTAGGTGCCCTAACTTTCTACTACCCCAAGGGCCACCTAAGGCCTACAGTGGAATTTTATTGGAATAGTTAAGCACAAATTAATTTAAATTAACTGTGTGATATACGTTGTTTCATCTTGCTAATGCATCATATCATTGCAGATACTAATAAATAAGTTGGTCTGTATTCTTCATACCTCCTACAGTTATTTCTATTAAAATATATGTTTCAAAGTATGTTTGCTCCATCTTCAGTTTTTATAGATGGTAAAAAGAATACAGACCAAACTTATTTATTAAGTCTTCTTCTTCTTCATCCAACCTACTCTTAGGCCTGTTATGATCTCACTAACAAATTTTGTATCCAGCGCTTCCTTGGATGGCCCAGAGATCTCTTCCCTGTTGGACAATAACGAAACATGGCTTTGGGAACTCTATCTGAACTCATTCATCGCAAATGATTCATCAAGTTGTTCTGGTATTTAATGACTAGTTCTAAATGTGGTTCCTTCAAGACATTGCGTTTGTGATCCTATTTAGTACATCCTGCTGTATATGTCATGAATCTCATATCACCAGAAGTTATCCTGCTCTCTTCTCCTTTTCTCAAATTCCATGCCTCACTGCCATAGTATTATTTATTAAGTAAAACCTCATAATTATATTATTTTTAGTCTGAACATCTTACCTCAATATTAATGTTGATTTGTTCTTGAACATGTTTCAAAACAATTCTGTTTTATCGTCAGCTTTTCCAGACTGGTTTATTTATGTTGCATAACCTGGATGTCGATGTCAGCTCCATCCTGTGGTTGGCCAACGAAGCTTCAAACAAGAAAAAACAAGAGAAAACGGGTTTGATGAAAAAATGGTACATAAAAGGATAGAAAAGTATAAAAAACAAAAAAATGATAAACAGAAGTACTCTTGAAAAGGAAGAACCACCTATGAAAAAATATAGGAAATTCACATATCACCCTTGGGTACATAAGAAATTTCAAAAGATATTTGAGAAGTTTAATATTAAATTAGCACCAAAAAATAACTACAGTTTAAAAAACTAATAAAAACCAACAAAAATGAAAAAAACTGATAAAAGTAAAAAGTCAGGAATATATCAAATTGAATGCATGGGTTGTGAAAAGATATATATAGGAAAAACAAAAAGAAACCTAAAAATTAGAACCAAAGAACACATAAGAAATATTAAAAATGGGGAAATAGAAAAATCTGCAGTTGCTGCTCATGTTTGGTCTGAAAAACATAATATAAATTCAGACACTAAATTATTAAAACAGTTAGAAAATACAAAGGAGCTGACTATTTGGGAAAAAAATTATATTCAGAAGAACAAAAACGGAGTTATGAATTTTGATATACCGATGGAGCGTGACCTTGTTTGGAGGTTCTTTGGCCAACCACAGGATGGAGCTGACATCGACATCCACCTGTGCAACATAATGCAACATAAATAAAACCAGTCTGGAAAAGCTGACGATAAAACAGAATTGTTTTGAAACATGTTCAAGAACAAATCAACATTAATATTGAGGTAAGATGTTCAGACTAAAAATAATATAATTAAAATAACCTCAAAATATAACTTCCTAAAATTAAATATTAAAACCTCATAATGTTACTTCCTATTGTATTTTCAAAAAAATTGCAGGTACTATTTGTTATGGCTGATATATAAGGAGAATGCTAACTTATCCACTAAGGAAATAAAAGTACACTCACCAAAATGTGTAGCTCGATACGCAGATCATGCAGTGTGTCCTGAAGATCCAGAAGACAAAGTTAACTGTTTGCAGTATCGTTTACAAACATTCTTATATGACTGGCTCACGTACATTAAACATCCTATCAGAATGGCAGGAGTGGGTCTCTCTTGCCTCTACATGACTGTCTTGGGGTTCGACACTGTTACCACAGGTGAGTCGTCTCATTATTAATTTTTGTTTATTATTGAACATGCAATTCTTTGATTCTTCATGGAGAAAATTTTTTTTTTGTTGACTTTAATCAGCTTATGGGATTGGAATTGTGAGAAATTTGTGTCTTCTTTTAGTCTGCCATGCTGGCACAGGTGGTAGTAAGCCTTTTTAATTGAACTTTTATAGGAAAATATCACTATGAGGTTTAATTTAAGATTAAACTAAAATGTTTCATACTTCATCTTAATCCAGTCTTCTAACTAGACCGGTTTTGAAGCCTGGGCAGCTTCATCTTCAGTAATTTCTCGTCGACTGATGTTATGTCGATCAGAAGAACTGCTTCTTCTTCCTCCCTCTGTTGGTGGACCGATAAACCTCCGGATCAACTCAGAATCCATGAGAAATCTACATTCAAAAGAATAAGAAAGAAAAACTTATGAATTTCGAAATTCCAATAACAATTTTGTTTCTGTAGTTTGAATTTTACTAGTCCCTTTTTCATTGTTCACATTTATGCTCTATATAACAAGATTCTCTTAAAATAAATTTTATTGATGTCAAGTTTACATTTTTTATAATATCCTTATTTCTTATTAAATCCATGTCTAAAAAAAAATACTGTTTCTTTTATTTATTTAATTTTGAATTTTTAAAGCACAAAAATTGAAGTGGATTAGCATTAGAAACATGTAATAGTTCAATTTTGAGGTCAAATTATAATTTCTTGATGTAAAATTAATTTCTGAAGAAAAAAATGTTCTCCCAAACTGGTATTTTAACCAAGGTCTCTAGTTCTCTGTACCAAAACATTAGACCACTGTGCTATCTGGATATCATTCTTTAAACAGACATTTTTCTACATATTCCTATGTGTCCGAGTCCATAAACCTTCATTCTATACCATCTTGCTGCTTTTTATTCAAGAAGACTTTTGAAGGGATTTTAACGTTACTACTATAATTAGTAAAGCTTGTACTGTTTAGTGATATTTTTATTAGTATAGAGAACTAGAGATATCAGTATGAGTGATAAATTTAAATAAAAACATTATTCTCTATGTAAATTTATTAATGATTATGATTTTATTTGAAGAGAAAAATATATGCCAGACTTAGGATTTGAACCCAATGTTTCTGAGATTCAAATCCCGATTCAGGCATATATTTTTCTCTTCAAATAAAATTTGTCTTTGAGTGAGAAGTGATAAATTTAAAATGTAAGAGTGATGATTATGATGTAATAATTTATAATCATTTAGATAGTCAACTTGAGTTTATAAATGTGCATATAGCATCATAATAATAACTTAAAAAGTAGTATATTAAAATACTTTATTGGGATTCTTGGCCATGTGTTGTGGTATTGTCTTCTTGACGTTTCATCACCTTCTGTGGGTGCCATCTTCAGGAGATTTTGCTTGTGTAGATTTTTGTAGTAACTGTTAGTTGGTTTTAATGATTTATCCATCATTGAGATGTATGAAATGAATAATAAAAACATGGAAAGAGGCCGTACTGGCTTTATAATGTAATGTCTTCTTCCTCTTCTTCCTTCCAAGTATTAGGCCAAGGCCTGTTACGATCCTATAGAAAATTTTCCCTCCAGCGTTTCATAGGACGGCCCAGTGATCTTCGTCCTCTTGGTATATAATTATAAACAGATTTGGGGATCCGATTTGAACTCATTCTTTCTAGATGGTGTTTCCAATTTAGTTGGTACTGTTTAATATATTCCAAAATATAACCTGACCAGAGGCTACAAGATGGCAGCCCCATCATTGCTCTTGCCTTCCTTTGGCCAGCAACCAATCGAAGGGACTATTATTATGCTTTCAAGTCTTATACGAGAATTTCCTGGAAGGATCAAACTAATGATGACCAAAGCATGAAAAAGGACAACTCTTGGAAGAAAAAATAAATTCGCTTTTTAGCACATGGAATGTACAAGGCATTAACTATAATGTAATGTAAAATTCCCAAATAAATGTCTTCTTAATAAAGAAGCTGCCATTTGCAAAATAGAAGCAAGGGTTCGTAGCATTTGGTGCGTGGGAATTAACAGCTTATATCAGAGAAAAATTTGCATTTAGATTGGAACTCGTCCAGATAGCTCAGTTGGTAGAGCACTTGGCCTAGAAAGCCAAAGGTCCTGGGTTCGAGTCACAGTCTGAGCATATAATTTTTCTCTTCAAATATGATGTTAATTAGTTGTTAACTTGTGATTTTACCTGAAGACACAAGCAAAATCTCCTGAAGATGTCACCCACAGAAGGTGATGAAGCTTTGAGAAGACAGTACTACAAGACACGGCCAAGAATCCCAAAAAGGTATTTTAATATATATAACGATAGCCGTGAAAGTCTTAACCAATATACAGTATTAAAAAGTAGTGTTAATAATCCCAACATAAATCTTCTATTAGAAGCAACCAGTTGTGTTGTGATGATGATTTTGCATTAATGGGAAGCAAGATTACAAGAGTAATTAGTGCCTGAATAAGGATGTCTAGATAGTGTGCCAGTATATAAAACAGAGATTTGGATTAATAAAATAATGATTATATTTATTTGCAGCTTATGGTAATACTCAGATAACTGTGTTGATGTTGGGAATAGCACAAGGTTTTGCAGCATTGTGTGGTATGATTGGCAGTTTGTCATATCCAATGTTAAGAAAACGCCTGGGTCTTAACTCCACTGGTGTAATGGGCTTTAGCCTTCAGGTAAAAAACCATTATTTTCAGTTCATACTGTTATTGCTGTCAAACTGTTACATACGTCTTCTTCTTCTTCTCTTCCTTCCAAGTATTAGGCCAAGGCCTGTTACGATCCTATAGAAAATTTTCCCTCCAGCGTTTCATAGGACGGCCCAGAGATCTTCATCCTCTTGGTATATAATTACATGTTACATACGTATGAATATTATTTTAATGTTCTAGCACTTGACATATTGTAAAATTATTAAAATTCTTTTTTTTTTTTTCCCAAATGCCCAGGTTTGTCTTCCGACATTCCTGGTTTCTCTCCTGGCATGGCATACTTGTAACCCACTTCTGAGGTTGGGGTGCCTGGAAGGCAGGGTTACATTGCCCCGATGATATGATGGGTGATGATGATGATAATGGTGCGCCAGGAGAGTCCCTAATCCTAAGCTTAACCTAAGATGAATATGAATGATGCTGATTGCGATGGCCATATGATTTCGGGGACCGTTTGGGCATTAAAGTTTTCCTGATATTTATCTTACAGGTGAGGAAAAACCCCGATAAAAACCTCACCCAGAAAAACTGTCCCGACTGGGGATCGAACCCAGGCCCGCTGCATGACAAGGCAGCTACCCCGAGACCACAGCGGTGGACATCGTTTTAAATATAAATGTATGAAGTTGTCTTAGCTAAATAGCCTTCTAATATATTTGTTATGTGCAGGGAGATTAAATCTTGTAGACTTCGATGGGCAGAACTTGTGGCATGAATGAGGAGTGAAAGACATGCATGGAAGCTTCTTGTAGGAAAACTGGAGGGAAAACGCCTAGTAGGTAGACCAGGAATGAGGTGGGAGAATAACATTAACTATGATTTGAGGGAAATAGATTATACAGGGGATGATTGGAAAACATTAGCTCAGGATAGGGATGTATGGAGAACTTATGTCCGCGCGGCCATGAACCTACGGGTTTGATAGTGCCAGTGAGTGAGTGTGCAGGGAGGTGGGTACTAATAATACATGCATGTTTGTGCAAGCCTGTGTGGGTTCTTTTTAAATCTTTTGTTGCTAGATTTTTTTTATTGTACAAAGTGAGAGATTTTTTTATATCTACACACAGGGTCTTTTTTATGTATGAGTGTAGATGTGTGTCTTTGTGCATGTACTGTAAATTCGGGCATGTATATATATATATATATATATATATATATATATATTCAATGTTTTATAGGCCTACCCTTTTTATGTATCAGGTTGTAAACACTGTAGCCATGTATGTATTTTTTTCTTTATTCATGGAACAGGAATATGCATGTACAGACAAACAGGCCTGTGCAGAATGTCACCAAATGTATGTATTTTCTTTCTTTTGAAAATAGTAAATTTTCACTACTACTACTACTACTACTAAATCTAAATTGTTTAACATTAAGGTCTATATAATGAATATAATTTTTGCATATTACCTTCAATTTTTATGATAAGATTTCTTATTTTATTTTATTCTATTTAATTTTTTGTTTTGTTATTATTGATGTTAGACAACATTGCATTGTGCATTCTTTACATTTTAATAATTTTTAAAAATATATTAACTACATTGGCCAGTGGTCTAGTGGTTATGTACCTTCCCTCTAGTCCCGAGTGTCACAGGTTCAAACCCAACTGGGATTGATGGATTTTTAAGTTGGAAAAATCCAAAGGACAAGTCATCTAGGAGGGAGAAAGCTCCTCCTTTTTAATAGTATGAACAGGTCAGAGCATTGTTTTGTAGAGACTGACTCTCCAACAAATATGTTGAATATAGCAAATTAGAACAGATTCCTTCAAACTACACATATGATGATTGTATGTTCAATAATAATTGTGTTTTTAAATAATGTTTTTACCTAGTTGTTAACTAAAAATATAAATTAATAACTTATAATGTTGGTTATAATATACAGTTTGATGTGTTTCATTTTTTCTCCACTAGGGTGCATTCTTACAATATTGCAATCCTATTTGATAATAAATAATATGATCTAGTTGCAATGGATAGACAAATGAAACATAACCATACACATTTGAGTTTGTTTTTTTTAACATTCTTACCTCATATATTTATTTTATTGGACGATCGTTCAAAGCTATTACTCTATCTTCAGCTTGTTCACAAACTGGTTTTTTCTTTTCTTCAAGTTGTCGGCCCTGTATCTGTGTTCCAAAGTTCATAATTTTCTCTTTGTTCTTCTGTATATAGATTTTTTCTCATATTGTGAGTTCATTGGTATTTTCTAACTGTTTTAATAATTTTGTACTTATATATATTTTGTGTTTCTCTGTCCAATTAAAATAACCATACATTTCTGATTTGTTTTCAAACATCACCGTTTACATTAAATATATAATTATTAAAAAATAAGTAAATTTAAATAATGATTTTTGAGGAAAGAGCTTAATTTTATTCATTAAATAGTCACAACAAATGCCATTCTTGATTTCCAAATTCCTTAGATAAATTCATGAGTCACTTTGTGACTCGTGAATTTATTGATGATTTGGAGATCACTTGTGACATTACTTATGATAATTTGCCTAATAGTGTTACTTCCCATTATAATTTTTATGAAATAGAAAGTGTGTTATTTTGGATTTGAATGTTGACTTTTTTATGCAGTTTATTGCACTAATTCCATGCGTCGTCTCCATCTGGCTACCAGGATCTCCATTTGATGCATCAACTATAAACTTGACATGGGAACCGTCTCCTGCTAATACAACTGTAACTATGATATCTGTGGAGGAAGTATCCAGCAACAATAAAGTCATTTCCATTTTCACTTTCTTTGGAGGTGTCATTTTGTCAAGATATGGTGAGAATTTTTATTAACAATGTTTAAAAAAGATAAACATACCAAGAGATTGAATCATTAAACAAATTTCTACCATGAACTGTAGTAGGAAATAGAGGGTGAATCAAATATAAACCAGAATTATTGTTTACAATTTTATTGAATTTACAAAAAAAATACAAAACCACCACCTCATTTTTCTACATAGTCTCCTGCATTTCCAACACACTTTTGCCATCGAGTTGGCAACTTTTTGATGCTGTCCTTGAAGAATGAGGGATAACGTGTAGTCAGCCAGTTGCACACGAACTCCTCTACCGCTGCATTGTCACCAAACTGCCTTCCTCCCAGGTCTTCTTTCAGTGGCCCGAACAAATGGTAGTCACAGGGTGACAAATCTGGACTGTAAGGAGGATGTTCCAGAGGTGTCCAATGCATTTTCTTCAATTTTTCTTGTGTCAACTGAGCAGTGTGTGGCCTTGCATTGTCATGCAGCACAATCACATTTCGGATCGGTTTCCGGCGGCGCTTGTTGCGATATGCTGCTTTTGTCTCGTCCAAAAGCCGGCAGTAGTACTCTGCATTCACTATTCGTCGTTCATGAAGGAAATCCACTAGCAAAACTCCTTCAGAGTCCCAAAAAACAGTCACAAGGACCTTTCCAGCAGAAAGGCATGTTTTGGCCTTAACTGGTCCAGCTGCACCTCGCTCTCGCCACTCCATGCTGGAACGTTTTGACTCTGGGGTGTAATGATGAACCCAAGTTTCATCAGAGGTCACAATGTGATTCAGAAAATCATCTCCTTCCTCCTCGTAGAGACTCAGATGCCTCTGAGATACTTCCTGGTGCAAATTTTTTTGTTCCTGGCTGAGGAGCCAAGGAACCCACCTGGCAGACAATTTTCGGAATTTGAGTTCATCACTGATGATGGCTTGAACACTTCCGAAGCTCATTCCAATGTGTGAAGCAATTTCAGAAATTGTTACGCGCCGATCCTCCTCAATAAGGTCCCGTATAGCATGAATGTTGTCTGCAGTGTTGCTTGTTCGTTGCCGTCTTTGGTGGGGCTCATTTTCCACTGAATCCCAGCCCGCTAAATTTTTTTTGCGCCAATCATACACCTGCATCTTCGAAAGGGTTGCTTCCCCGAACTGTGCATGGAGCCTTCTCAAAATTTCAAAAGGTTTAGTGCCTTCTTTTGCCAAAAACTTAATAATAATGTGTTGCACAACAGATGTGTGTACCTCTTGCTCGCTCATGGCGTACAGAAGCAAGCGGCCGCTCTTCGGAGTGTGACACATCAAGATCCCTACTCCAGACACCCCCACCAACTTCCCCTCCAAACCGTGTGCAGTTTGCTACAAGAGCCTCCAGATACAAATTCTGGTTTATATTTGATTCACCCTCGTATCACTATGAAGTTTAATTAAAAATTTTAAATAATATTCTTTCTTAAGAATTAAATGAATTGCAATTTCTTCTTACCTCATATTTCTATGTTTCTTTAAACATAGCACTACAGTATCAGTGACCATTGTCACCATCCTCAGCTGTTTTTATGACTGTCAATTTTTTCTTTTGCCGGTAATTATCCAAACTGCCATCTGGTGTTCTTTTAAAGGAATTATTTTCTAAATTCTTTCGAAAGAACACCAGATGGCAGTTTGGATAATTACTGGCAAAAGAAAAAAATTGACAGTCATGAAAACAGCTGAGGATGGTGACAATGGTTGCTGATACTGCAGTGCTGTGTTTAAAAAAACATAGAAGTATGAGGTAAGAAGAAATCACAATTCATTTAATTCCTATGAATTAAACCTCATAATGTTAAAAATTCCCAAATTTATTATATAAAATATTCTTTCTACCTCACCTCATATCCTGTCTTCTAATTAAATCAATTTCATAACTTTAGTGATTACATCTTCAGTAGTTACATGACTGATGTTCTGTTCTGACTGCTTCTTACTCCATAACTTGGTGGACCGATGAACCTCTCAATCAAATTAACTTCGTCGGGGATTTCAAAATTTATTCATTTTTCATTCTTTTGAAATTCCCAGGGAAATTGATTTGATTGGGAAATTCATTGGTCCACCAACAGAAGCAGTGCTTCTGTACGTCAGAATATCGGTCATGCATCTTCTGAAGATGTAACCACTAAGGTTACGAAACCGGTCTAATTAGCAGACAAGATATGAGGTGAGATAGAAAGAACTTTATATTTAAATTAATGTTGGGAAGTAAACATTATGAGGTTATATCATTAATATTGAGCAGAGAACATATTTTTAATAACTCATCTCATACAATTTAAAATTTCTTTGAGACTATTGGTTTCAAACAAATTTTTCGTTTATCCTCAGTCTTGACTCCAACTGTTGAAATTCTCTGTTTGTTCATTTCTCTATGGTTACCTCTAGTGCTGCCATCTACGGTTGGGTTTATAAATTTCAAAATAAAATTTTTCTCTACAGAAATATTGAAGTTCATCTGGAATTTATCAAATAAATTGTAATGATTGCAACAAAGCATATATAGGGAAAACGAAAAGGAATTTGGAAACATACTAAAGAACATTTTAGAAATATTTAAAATTGTGAAATTAAAAATCAGCAATTGCTGCACTTAGTTTGTTCCATCCATAGTAATTCTGCCCGAAGGCAGGTCCTTCACTGCAATCATAGCATTTTCATGCTATGCTTGCAGCTTTACTAGGGAATTGTGTAGGTGTGGTAGCTTCCCGTTGCTTTCCACACCGGTGAAGGATGATGATGTTGATGATGATGATGGCAATATGATTTCGGGGACCGTTTGGGCCTTGAAGTTTTCCTGACATTTGTCTTACAGGTGAGGAAAAACCCCGATAAAAACCTCACCCAGAAAAACTGCCCCGACCGGGGATCGAACCCGGGCCCGCTGCGTGACAAGGCAGCACGCTACCTCGAGACCACAGCGGTGGACCTTAGTTTGTTAGAACATCATAAAATTAACAGAGATGCAAAACTTTTGAAACAATTGGATAAACCGTTATAGAGTTAACAGTTTGGGAGAAGATATTCATTCAAAAGAATAAATATCGATCGATGAACTTCGATATTCCTGTAGAGAAAAATTTGATTTTGTCAGTAATCGCTAACGATGGGACTAAGAAGCTCTAAAACATATGTTCTACAAAAACAACTCTAAGAGGTAAGAATGAACAGACAAAATGTTTTAATTACACTGAGCAACAAAAAAGAAACTTTTTTTGTCTCGGAAAGAAAAATATGTGATTCTGATAGTATTTTTTCTCCTGAATTCAAATATGATATCGGTTTTTCTCCATCATGCAAGGTTTCTGAGAGATTCCATCCTTTTAGGCGGGAACCAAGCATTTCAGACTGGTTTTTGGATAACTTTAAATCTCATATGAGATCGTTAAGATTTCTTGAATCAATAAATGAGGCTCAGATGAACAGCTTTGTTCAAAAGTTGTAACACCAAAATCTGTTTCTTCTTCTTCCTTCCTTACTTCCATCAGAATCTGAGCTCTCTTCATCTAATGTCACATGTTCTGGAGGCTTTGTTATGGGCAATTCTTCACAGTGTGGAACTGGTCTCATTGCAGATTGCAAGTCAGGGTAAACCACTGTATGTTTTGATTTTGACGTAATCCCTATAATGTTTGTTAAGCAGAAAATAATTATTTAAATCCATTAATTGAAATTGAAATAAAAAAAATACTGTGGCTGATGGAGAAATTCTGAATACATATTTGAAAACACGATAAAAAAACTGCATTAAGTACAACTATTGGTACTCATGAGACAAAAATCATGTTGACCAGTGTTATTAAACAAACCTCTTAATTATATTTGAAAAGAAAAATATATGCCTAGACTGGGGTTTGAACCCAGGACCTTTGACTCTCTATGTCAATGCTCTTCCATCTGAGCTACCTAGGCCTCCAATCTAAACGCATATTTTTCTCTTATACAGAGTTAATTCCCTAACCCCAAATGCTACGAGCCGTTGCTACGATTTTTGCAAATGGCGACTTCTTTATTAAGAAGACTTTTTATTGGGAATTTAAACATTACTTATAAAGCCAGTAGTGCTTCTTTCAATGTTAATATTATTCGTTTTTAAATGTCTTAATGATGGACAAATTATATTTGAAAAGAGAAATATACGCCTAGACTGGGGTTTGAACCCAGGACCTTTGACTCTCTATGTCAATGGTCTTCCATCTGAGCTACCTAGGCCTCCAATCTAAACACGTATTTTTCTCTTATACATAATGTTACTTCCTGTTGTATTTTAAAATATGCTTCTTCAATAATTCGTTTGCTGTATAGGGTTGTGGCTGGCAGATATCAGTGTGACACAGACAATGCAAGAACGTATATCCGAGAACAAGCGAGGTGTTATAAATGGTATTCAAGATTCCCTCAACATGGGTATGGATATGTTGAAGTCATTACTTGTAATCCTGTTCCCGTATCCACAGCAGTTTGGATTCCTCATCATAATCTCCTACGTCTCTATTCTATTGGGGTAAGTTTCAAATTACTAAGACATAATTTGAACACAACTCTAAATAAACAATTTCAGTGGTGTGGCGGGTTCCAGTTCAGGAACCTTTACATGGCCACGAGAGGTAAAGAATGGACTGTATAAAATAAGATCGCATAGGGCAAATTTATAAAAACAACTAATATTCATTATTAGAGAAAAAAACACACGAATATGGTCACTTTAACATAATTTCTTCAATAGATTCACTGAAGTTACTTATCATCATCCATGCAAGTATTAGGCCATGTGGCCTGTTACGGTCTCAAAGAGGAGTTTTCCATCCAGCGCTTTTTGGACATCCCAGCGATCTTTTGCCTTGGGGGCAGTAGCGAAGTATGGCTTTTGGAATTCTATGAGACGGCATTTGTTGAAGATGGGCTTTCCAGTTGTTCTGGTAGTTTTGTATGTGGTGAAGAATGGGTTCTACATCCAACTCTTCCATAATTTCCTCATTTGTTTTATGGTCCTACTTTGTGTAGCCTGCTGTTCGGCGCATAAATCGCATCTCATTTGCAGTTATTCGACTTTCATCTCTTTTTCGTATTGTCCATGCTTCACTACCATATCTTAATACTGGTCTTGTGAGAACCTTATAAAGCTGTAATCTTATGTTCTTCTGTACTGAAGATGGTTTCATTATACTGTTTAATTATCCCAGTTGTTTTTGTAAAATTTGTGATTTTCTTTGATATATCAGCTTCATCTTGAAATGTTAAATTATAACCCAAATAATTAAATTCATTTACTCGTTCTAAAATTTCATCATCCAAAACAATTTTGCTAGGTATAGAGTATTTCCCACAAAAGTCCACCACTTTAGTTTTCTTTGCATTGATTTGTGAAGTTACTTATAAGATCAGATTAATTTAACACTGTGTATTTATAATAAGTAATTTAGATAAATTTTCTATTTAATTATTCTAAAGGTAACGTGATACTTCATAGCGGAAATGAAGAGCAGAGAGTCTGCTCACATTAATGTTACCCTTCATCTGAAGCTTGGAATGAATGCAATTGTATTATAAAGACTTAAAACCAAGCTTCTGGAAAATTCCAAGACATATGTAAATTATGTTGGCAACCCTGAGTGAACAGAACTGCCCACACTATGACATGATAACCAATCAGAAAAAATTATAATTAATTAGCACCTCCCAATAATAAGGAAGACCATATATTTACCAACTTGGTGCAAATGGGTCCCCATCTAGGGGATATGTGGATGGCGACCACAAGGTGCCCAAGCTGAGCAAAATATTGCTTTCACTTACTTGTTTTTTGCTCCTTACTTTTATCTTTAACTGATCTGGTATTTCTTCCACTTACTTATACCAGACTCTTTTAACTTTACTATCTAACCTCTCTTGGTTAACTCTTGTTTTTTTGACCCCGATGCTATTAGGGCATCCGAGGGCTAGGGATCTTTCCTTCCATTTCTTCTTTCCTTTATTTTATTTTCTTCCCCAGAAAAGCCTGACCAGAGGCTATAAGATGGCAGCCTGATTACTGGTCTTGCCTTCCTTTGGCCAGCAACCAATTGAAGGGACTATTATTATGCTTTCAAGTCTTATACGAGAATTTCCTGGAAGGATCAAAATCTCTGGTCTGTCCTATGAAATGCTGGAGGGAAAATTTTCTATAGGATCGTAACAGGCCTTGGCCTAATATTGGAAGGAAGAAGAAGAAGAAGAAGAAAATTAAGCAATGACTTGCACTTTTAAAAAAAAGGACTCTGGCATCACTAGCTGGTGCACAAAAACTACGACAGACCTCTATGCAAAAGTGCACTATATCAAAATATATTGCGCAACAATATGCAAATGTATTAAATTTAAAACAAATTAATATTAGAAAAGAGGGTGAAAATTAAGAATCATCCATTCAGTATGATGGGATGAATGGCAAAAAGTCTTTGTAATGCATGCTATTACACATCACATGGATTCTTGTCATCCTAACTTCTCTAAATATGTAATCAAACAAAAATATGTAAAAAAATATATAAAAAATGTATACCTCCAGTTATATTATATGGATGCGAAACATGGTCTCTTATACTTTCAGTGTAAGAGAGTGAATGATTTCATTGGCATGTGTTCGACATTAGATACCAACCAAACATTTTAAGAGAGGAGAAAAGATTACGAAAATTTGACAATAAAGTTCTTAGAAACATTCTTGGACCAAAGAGATAGTTTGGAGAAGACTAAATAACAGCGAGCTACATGATCTTTATGATTAATCAGATGAAATAAGAACAATTATGCCTCATACACTGTGATAGGCAGAACATGTGACATGAATGGGGAATGAAAAAAGGGCATGGAAATTCCTTGTAAGAAAATCAGAGGGAAAGCAGCCAGTAAATAGACCAAGAATGAGGTGGGAGAAAACATTAACCATGATTTGGGAGAAGTAGATTATACAGAGGATGATTGAATAACATTAGCTCAGGATAAGGATGTATGGAAAGCTTGTCTGTGAGATCATGAACCTGTGGGTTTCGATAGGACCAGTTAGTTAATGGTAAAATGAATCAGTAGAAATTATTTAAAGGCCATAGCCGGCTAAGTTAGGTGTGAGTGGCCCCCATGCGTATTCGTTCCAAATTTTGGCTAAAAGTTGCGTCTGATGGGTTACAAACTCACACCAAATTTCAACCCTGTAGCTGCACTAGGAACAAAGATAAAATACAACTAGTATTTTTTGTGAAGATTTTTTTCTCAGGATCTACTGGACCGATTTTTATGAAAAAAAAGATATGTTGTAAATATATTCAAGGTGATTAACAGCAAAAATCGAGAACTCAATCCCACAAACGTAACTACCTGAAAAAAAATTATTTTAGTTTTTGTGATTTTTTTTCGGTCACTCGCTCACGAGATACAATTACAAGTTTTTTTCTATTAGACAATCGGACCTCTGTCTACAACATATAAGTTTTCCAAGTCGATCGAAGGGGTGTAGCATAGTTAAAAAAATTTATATACAATTTTTTTGCACATTTTATCTAAATTTTATTAAGATTTGTTATAATATAATTATACTTTCGATCAATTTTTGGTGCTGTGTCATTTACTTTACTGGCCGATGAAGATTTTCACTGCCTCCCTAATCATCATCGCTATCATCATTGATGATGACAGTTGTATTCTTCTTTGCAAACAATTTACTCAGAATCGCAGCTGGTCATAAATTCTTGGACAAATATCTTCCATGTGCCAGGTAATATATGATTGTAGCTACATGAGAACAGCAACCGACAATCTTCCTTCCATTGGCACACTCACAATAATGTCTTGTGATTTCTTTTGTGCCAATACTGTGAGGGGTATATTCAACGAAGCAGCGATAAACCTTCCTGGATATGTGGCGAGACTGAACAGCTTCAAAATGAGAGATTTATCTTTGACGAATTGTATATTTATGTTCCCAGCTTCGTCAATCATTTCTGCAAGATATGATATGGCTTGTGAAAACTGGTATGACCCGGTGAACAGAATTATATTTCTCTCACAGTCATTTCCGGAAAATTTAGTAGATCCTCCGATGAAATACTTTGAAAAGGTCTTTTCTTACGAAGCCATCCTTTCTCTTCGACCTCAGTCGCTAACGTATTTTCGACACTGTTCTGAATTTTCATTCTCTCTAAGACTTCATCTGCACATTCTGCATCGGATGTGAAACTCTTTCAAAACTTATTATGCTGAAATGATGCGATTCTAAAGTAACTTCACTTTTGGAAGCATTTTTTATCAAGGAGTTGATATCTCTGTTTGATTATACCATGAACAGATATGTACCAACATTATTGTGAATGCGCCAATGGGAGGAGGACTGTCGGTTGCTGTTCTCATGTAGCTGCAATCATATATTACCTGCACAGGGAAGATATTAGTCCAAGATTTTACGACCAGCTGCGATTCTGAGTAAATTGTTCGCAAAGAAGAATACAACTGCCATCATCAATGATGATAGCGACGATGATCAAGGGAGGCAGTGTAAATCTTCATCGGCCAGTAACGTAAATGACACAGCACTAAAAATTGATCTAAAGTATAATTATATTGTAAGAAATCTTAATAAAATGTAGATAAAATGTGCACAAAAATTGTATTTTATTTTTTTAAACTATGCTCCACCTCTTCGATCAACTTAGAAATATTATATGTTGTAGAAAGAGGTCCGATTGTCTAATAGAAAAAAAGCTCGTAATTGTATCTCGTGAGCGAGTGACCGAAAAAAAATCACGAAAACTAAAATCATTTTTTCAGGTAGTTACGTTCGTGGGATTGAGTTTACGATTTGTGCTCTGAAGCACCTTGAATATATTTAGAACATATATTTTTTTCATAAAAATCGGTCCAGTAGATCCTGAGAAAAAAATCCTCACCAAAAATACTAGTTGTATTTTTATCTTTGTTCCTAGTGCAGCTACAGGGTTGAAATTTGGTGAGAGTTTGTAACCCATCAGACGCAACTTTTGTCCAAAATTTGGAAAGAATACGCATGGCGGCCGCTCTCCCCTAACTTAGCCGGCTATGGCCTTTGTGTCCAATTGTACAAGTAATAACTTATGGTTATACATGTTTTCACTGTAGACACATTTAAATGAGTTGGCATAAGAAATTGAGTTTCTTGAATTTTAGGGTTACAAAAGAAAGATATTCTTCGTTTAAGGGTAAGTTTACCAATCTATGAGTTAAACTATTAAAGGCTGCTAATTTATGTCCTTAAATGAAGAAGATTTCAAACATGAGAAAAAACACATAATCAAAGTAGCAAGAGAAAACGGATTTGATGAAAAAATGGTACATAAAAGGATAGAAAAGTATAAAAAACAAAAAATGATAAACAGAAGTACTCTTGAAAAAGAAGAACCACCTATGAGAACATATAGGAAATTCACATATCACCCTTGGGTACATAATAAATTTCAAAAGATATTTGAGAAGTTTAATGTTAAATTAGCACCAAAAAATAATAAACTAATAAAAACCAACAAAAATGAAAAAACTGATAAAAATAAAAAGTCAGGAATATATCAAATTGAATGCATGGGTTGTGAAAAGATATATATTGGAAAAACAAAAAGAAACCTAAAAATTAGAACCAAAGAACACATAAGAAATATTAAAAAATGGGGAAATAGAAAAATCTGCAGTTGCTGCTCATGTTTGGTCTGAAAAACATAATATAAATTCAGACACTAAATTATTAAAACAGTTTGAAAATACAAAAGAGTTGACTATTTGGGAAAAAATTTATATTCAGAACAGAAACAGAGTTATGAATTTTGATATACCGATGGAGTGTGACCTTGTTTGGAGGTTCTTTGGCCAACCACAGGATGGAGCTGACATCGACATCCAGGTTGTGCAACATAAATAAAACCAGTCTGGGAAAGCTGGCGATAAACAGAATTGTTTTGAAACATGTTCAAGAACAAATCAACATTAATATTGAGGTAAGATGTCCAGACTAAAAATAATATAATTAAAATAACCTCAAAATATAACTTCCTAAAATTAAATATTAATTAAAAATATTTCCAGTTTGATGCTTTTTTGAGAGAAGTTGGGATGACAAAAGTCGCTGGACTGTATAATAGCATGTGTTTTTGGAATTGAGCCTATGATTAATTTCTTTGTGCACCTCATGCGTGTTAGTAATTATTGTTGAAGTATTTGAATTACATTTTTTCAAAATTTCCCTCATTTGTCATTAACTGTCCATTTCCAATTTATGATGCATTTCTATGAATTACTATATATTTAGTTTTAATAATGTTTGCTTCCAGCCCCAATTTCTTAATGTTATTCAATAGAGTGTGTGTGTTAGCCACTTTTTTCTTATACTACATACATTTTCGTTTCAGGTTGATTTTCTACTTATTTTACTACTTCACATATTCACAGTTTTTTGAACCTGATAACATAGTATCATCAGCAAAAGAATCTGCAGCTTCGAAATATACGAGCAACGGTGAAACGGGAACTGAGAGTATATTAAATACCATATCATGAGGTATGTCTCTTAACACTGTTATTATTTGTACTTAATCTTTTTGATAACTTCAATTTGAGATTATTATTTTGAGAAAAGTCACAATTTATTTGAAATGATCTCATTCATGCATGTTAATGTACTTCAACACTGTTGTTTACATGTAATGAAAAAAATACAACATTAAATACTATTGTATCATGAAGAGTTAATTAGTTATATTTTATTTAACGATCCTCTTAAGCATCTAAATTGACCTTGGTGGTCTAGTGGTTAAGATCCTTGCCTCTGGTCCCGAGGCTTGCAGGTTCAAAACCTGAAGGAGTTGATGAATTTTTTAGGATGGAAAAATCCAAGGGACGAACCTCCAGGAGGAACTTTAAGCCATGGGTCCCAAGTCTGCAGATTTTGAGGCTCACAAAAGAGCCTCAAGACCAAATTAAAACCTGAGCAAAATTTAATTGGGCTTTCCCATTCAAGTAATACCTTCATTTAAGTTTAAATTAAAATGTTTTATACCTCAACTCATATCTAGTCTTCTAATTATATGCTTTCAAAGGTTAGGCAGCTTCATCTTCAGTAATTTCTTGTTGACTGATGCTATGTCCAGTCTTCTAATTATCATCATCACCATCATCATCCATGCAAGTATCAGGCCATGTGGCCTGTTACGGTCTCAAAGAGGAATTTTCCATCCAGCGTTTTTTTGGATGTCCCAGCGATCTTTTGCCTTGGGGGCAGTAACGAAGCATAGCTTTTGGAATTCTATGAGATAGCATTCGTTGAAGATGGGCTTTCCAGTTGTTCTGGTAGTTTTGTATATGGTGAAGAATGGGTTCTACATCCAACTCTTCCATAATTTCCTCATATCTTTTATGGTCCCACTTTGTGTAGCCTGCTGTACAGCGCATAAATCGCTTCTCATTTGCTGTTATTTGGCTTTCATCTCTTCTTTGTATTGTCCATGCTTCACTACCATGTCTTAATACTGATCTTGCGAGAACCTTATAAAGCCGTAATCTTGTGTTCTTCTGTACTAAAGATGGTTTCATTATACTGTTAATTATCCCCGTTGTTTTGGTAAAATTTGTGATTTTCTTTGATATATCAGCTTCATCTTGAAATGTTAAATTATAACCCAAATAATTAAATTTGTTTACTCGTTCCAAAATTTCATCATCCAAAACAATTTTGCTAGGTATAGGGTATTTTCCACAAAAGGCCATCACTTTAGTTTTCTTTGTATTGATTTCTATATTGTACCTTTTTGCAATTATATTAAAATTGTGTATAGAATACTGTAAATCTGTTTCTGTTGGAGCTATTAATACCAAATCATCTGCAAAAAGCAAGGAGTCTATTTTTAGGTTTCTATTAATTTGGATAGAACCGTGTCTCATCTGTCGCCAATCTGGAGTATTCTGTCCATGTCATGGATAGTCTTCTAATTATAACAGAACATAACATCGGTCGACAAGATATTACTGAAGATGAAGCTGCAATGCTTTGAAACTAGTATAATTAGAAGTCTGGATATGAGGTGAGGTATGAAACATTTTAATTTAAACGTAAATTAAACCTCATAGTGATTTTCCCTATAAAAGTTCAGTACCTTTATTGCCTGCTAGATGTTTCTTTGAGCAGTGTGCTAACATCTATAGAGAAAGAAGTGTAATTAATTCAGGTTGGTTAAGTAACTTCTGATATTGAGAAGCCATGTCCCCACATGTGGATATACTCATACAATGTTTATATTATTCATTTCATACATCTCAATGATGGATAAATCATATTTGAAGAGAAAAATTATACGCTCAGACTGGGACTTGAACCGCAGGACCTTTGGCTTTCTACCGACTGAGCTACCAGAGCAAGTTCCAATCCAAACGCAAATTTTTCTCTTATATATGCTGTTAATTCAAATATGATTTATCCATCATTGAGATGTATGAAATAATAATAAAAACATCAAAAGAAGCCGTACTAGCTTTATAATGTAATGTAAAATTCCCAAATAAATGTTTTCTTAATAAAGGAGCCGCCATTTTGCAAGATAGAAGCAAAAGGTTTCATAGCATTTGGTGCGCGAGAATTAACAGTGTGTATAAGAGAAAAATTTGCATTTAGATTGGAACTTGCTCAGATAGCTCAGTTGGTAGAGTATTGGCCTAGAAAGCCAAAGGTCCTGCGTTCAAGGCCAAGTTTGAGCGTATAATTTTTCCCTTCAAATATTCATTGAGATGTAATGAATGAATAATAAAAACGTCAAAAGAAGCTGTACTGGCTTTATAATGTAATGTAAAATTTCCAAATAAATGTCTCCTTAATAAAGAAGCCTACCCCTCTGAGTCAGCAACCCATTGGGCAAAAAAAATTATATTTGCTTTCAAGTCTCAAACCAAGCCTCGGATACAAAACTACCAGAATAACTGGAAAGCCCATCTTCAACGAATGCCGTCTCATAGAATCCTAAAAGCCATGCTTTGTTACTGCCCTCAAGGCAAAGGATCATTGGATGGAAAATTCCTCTTTGAGACCGTAACAGGTCACATGATCTAATACTTGCATGGATGATGATGATGAATAAAGAAACCACCATTTGCAAGATAGAAGCAAAAGGTTTTCATAGCATTTGGTGCACAGGAATTAACAGCGTATATAAGAGAAAAATTTGTGTTTAGATTGGAACTTGCTCAGTTAGTTCAGTCAGTAGAGTATTGGTGTAGAAAGCCACAAGTTCTGGGTTCAAACTCCAGTCTGAGTGTATATATTTTTCATTTAATTTATAAAATTTATATACCATCCTTTAGTATTAGCACCGAAAAATTATTACAGTTTGAATAAATTAATTAAAACCAACAAAAACGAAAAGATTGATGAAGGCAACAAATCAGGGGATCTATCAAATTGATTGTAAAAATTGTGAAAAAATATACACAGGAAAAACAAAACAGAACTTCAATAAGATTGAAACAACACCTTAGAAATGTTAAAAAATTGAGAAATAGAAAAGTCTGCAATAGCTGCACATGCATGATTAGAAAAACAGAATTGAAACTAAGGCCAAATTACTGAAACAGTTAAATAAATCTAAAGAACTCACAATTTGGGAGAAAACTATGAATTTTGAAATTCCTGGGGAAAAGGAAAACAAAAAATTGCTTTGGAAGTTCATCAGTCAGCCAACAGAGGGAGCAGAAATCAACCTACAGATTTGACAACAGTTAGAATGCATTATAGTCTGCAAGAATATAAACAAAAATATGAGGCAAGTCAAAATAACTAACTCATAATAATTACCTTATAGTAGAATTCTTTTAGGACATGTTTCAAGACAAATATTCTGTTTTATCTGGACAAGCTGAAGATAAAACAGATTTGTTTTGAAACATATCATAAAAGAATTCAACTACTATGAGGTAAGATAAAAACAGACTCAATTTATTTATTAATTAAATATATGTAGGAAATAACACTATGAGGTTTATTTTAATTATAATTGAGTTGTGTATTTTGACTCACTTCATATTTCTTGATGTTAATGCAGAACGGTTTTGTCGCCAACTGTGCGACATTCTTCATGCTTCACAACTGTTGTCTTGCGGTTATTCCTTCTGCATATTGATTTCTGTGCCCTCTGTTAGTTTCAATTCTAAGGCAAAATTACTAAAACAATTAGAAAAATCGAAGGAACTCACAATTTGGGAGAAAATTGACATATGCAAGAATAAAAAGGAAAACCATGAACTTTGAAATTTCTGGTGAAAGGGAAAAAGAATTTGATTTGGAAGTTCATGAGTCAGCCAACAGTTGTGAAGCATCGAGAATGTCGCACAGTTAGTGACGAAACCGGTCTGCATAAAAATAAAAAAATATGAGGTGAGTAAAAATACACAACTCAAATATAATTATTTAATAATACTTATTATTGTTGCAGCAAGCTTCAATTCTGACATGTGTTTCGTAAAAAATAATAATAATAATAAAAAAGAAACAACATGCCACTCAACAATATACCTATGGAAATTAGTTACTTCGTGGCAAACATTTAATTCATCATTTTTATTATCACAGATTTAGTTAATTACAGATTTTTCAGAGAGAAAAGATTTGTGTCCAGTTTGCGTAGTTTCATTCAGCCATGCCTAAAATAAAGCCATCTAAATCTTACCATTTAAGACGGACTGTATCTGAATTTGGAGATGATATTTTCTTTATGGACAACGAATCATTATTTTTAATAGGTGGAAACAAGGTATCAGCTGAAAGAAAATTCACTGTTCAGCAATCTGTACATGCTGGTGGTTACCTACTGCAATAATTCTGAATAAGAATTTTTTTATATGTGCAGCTTCCTAGAACATTCAAATCTGCAAGTTGAAATTAATGTTAATTTTAATTTCAGTTCTAACAATAATAATAATAATTAAATTAGTATATTATGTCTAGGCGTATATTTTTCTTTTCAAATATAATTTGTCCATCATTAAGATGTTTAAAAGCGAATAATATTAACATTGAAAGAAGCACTACTGGCTTTATAAGTAATGTTTAAATTCCCAATAAAAAGTCTTCTTAATAAAGAAGCCGCCATTTGCAAAAATCGTAGCAACGGCTCGTAGCATTTGGGGTTAGGGAATTAACTATGTGTAAGAGAAAAATACACGTTTAGATTGGAGGCCTAGGTGGCTCAGGCAATGACATAGAAAGTCAAAGGACCTGGATTCAAACCCCAGTCTAGGCGTATATTTTTCTTTTCAAATATAATTTGTCCATCATTAAGATGTTTAAAAACGAATAATGTTAGTATATTATGTATTACTTTATACTTGATTTGGTGAATTATTCCAAGGATTGAGGCAAAACTGTACTGAAATGAAGACAAAAAATTTAAAAACACTTCATTTTACATCATTTTATTGGTTTTTTAGGTCATCAAAATTCCAAATCTATTTATTATTATATTTTTAAAATACATCTATCTCGAGTTCTTCACTGCCTGCTGGTAAAGTAATGTTCTCTGCCTGAGGTAAAGGAGTTGGTGATGGATAATACTTATTGGATGATCTGAACTCCTTAAGATAATCTCCACCCTTCTCCTCATAATCTGATCTTGTTACAAGGAACTGGTCAAGATCGGGAGAATTAGCAAATTCTCTTGCACCATACCATGCATCAAGTACTGGATTGGCAGCTATTGTAACATTAAAAGTTGATTTGAATGGCCGCATCTCTTGTAATTCTCGTCGTAACCTGTCGATGAGACCAGGAAATGAGGCACAGCCACCTGTGAGGAATACATTATCTACCAGAGCACTTTGAACATCTGCAGGATAACCACGCAAAACAAAGTCAATTGTTTCTGCTAGCCCGGCTTCACCCGAACCAATCATGGAAGGTTGGAAAAGTATTTCTGGAGCACGAATACGTTCTATCCCTACATGAAGTTGATGTGTTTCAGCAGTGTTACCACTTCCTGTCCCTGATGAATTAGAACCTTCAAACTCTGGATCATGGCGACGTAGAACGTCTTCTAGTTCCAATAGTTTCTGTTCTTCATCACTATCAGAATCTCCTCCCTCCTGCAATATCATGTAAGACATAAAAGTGGATGAGTCATGGATACTTACAAAATAAAATTCAAAGCTCAGAAATGAACTTCTTAAGAAGAACAAAAGAGTACACATAAAAATGAAGACAGAAATAAATATTTGTTGTATAAATAACAGAATAAAAGAATACCAATTGGATACCACATGAATTCCTCAAGATGCAGCACATAACTACAGATCTAGAGGAATTAGACATAGAAATGCTATGGAAGAAGTGTAGAGAACAAGTGCGAGACAGAACAGGCATATTGTCTATCCCAGGAAGAAGACAAAATATATTACTTTGAGATAGAATAAGAAATATGAGTCATATTTTACTAGAAGCGAGATTTCATCTAGTGATAATTCATCTAGTCTCTTGTCCCTGATGCAAGAATTGAATTTTGGACAAAATTCTCCATGTATCTCAGTCATTCCTTGTTTTCTCATCTTTTCCATCCAATCAACTCCTCTTTTCTTCCAACTTGTTCTTCCCATCTATATGTTAGCCAACTTCTTGGTCTCTTCCCTTCTAATGTAAATATAGTGCTCATTATGTGTTCTGTAAACATACTTCACCTTATTTATGTTAGTGTTGTTATACTGACACTTAAGTTACTCTATGGGCAGCATCCAATGTTGGTTATCATGCTATGTGCAGTGCTGCCAATCCACATTCATATCTCTGGTATGCCTAGAGCATGCACAGTGCGTTCTTACTGCATGAATTAGCAGTAATATACCATTGGTCTAGAGAACCAAGGGTCCCAGGTTCAAGTCCCGGTCTGAGCGTATAATTTTTCTCTTCAAGTGTGATTTATCCATCATTGAGATGTAATTAATAATAAAAACATTAAGTAATATACCATGTTTGCTCTCTGCCTTTGGAGCATCCACACGATGTGGATGAAAGAAAATGTACTCTCAGAATATTAAGTGTTAAAAGTATTTATAAACGTGAAGTTTTATACATATTTTCTTCTTAAAAAATTAATCATTTTATCGTGCAATAATTCATTTAAATAATGAAATCAGTATTAATATTTAATTTTAGGAAGTTATATTTTGAGGTTATTTGTTAATTATATTATTTTTGGTCTCGACATCTTACCTCAATATAATATTGAGGTAAGATGTCCAGACCAAAAATAATATAATGAAATCAGTGCCTAAGTGAAATTTTTAAGATAGGCAAAATCTACAGCTACATACCAGAAAATGGTCTATAGATCATGGTAGCCTTCCATTTCATCTTGTTTTTATCCAAATTCAAAATTTCTCTTTAGGGTCCTGTATTCTATTTCTTCTGGTTTTTCCAATCCTGCTTCTTATAAACTTCATGTTTCTACTTAAATCCTTCTTTGTTATTGTCCATGTTTTGGCTCCATAAATTAATATAGGTTTAAAATATGTTTTATAATTCAATGGGATATCTTGATACAACAACATGTTTTTAATTAAATGTAGCATTTGACTCCTTTGTATTCTTCTGCTTATTTCTTTTTGAATTTTGCTATCTTTATTAATACCTCCTAAATACACAAACTTGACTTATTTAAGATAGTATCCTCTGAATTATATTTTTGTTTTGTTGATTTTTCTGTTATTTTCTTTAACCTTTATATCCACGCTGTGAAAGGAGGCAGTGTTAAGTAGGAGAATGCTTGTTGGGGTGATGTACAGGAGACATTTTGTGTCTGGTACTGTACTGTCAGTGCTTGAGTAGGTTGGGATGCCATCTTGTTTTTTTTAATGGCTTAATATCATCCTGTTATTTCTTAGCATCATTAAAGTCATCCAATATGTTAATATAGCTACAGATGTGTTAACTATCTCGGTTCTTTTTTTTAATTTCACCTCAAGTACTGGCTACCATCATTGTAACTGAGAGGGTCCAGTAAGCACTCTGAAAAGACAGATAACAGGGCACCAGTAATGGAAAATATTCTGCTTTCAAGAGACATCCAATGGTGAAGACATGTTTAATTGGCTTGCATTTTTTTTTTCTTCCAGAATAGACTTGAACTTATCTTCTGATTTGTTTGTTTGTTTGACAAGAGATCCTTTTTAAATGCATATTGTACATTGGGGTCATCAAGAATTCCCATTTTATGGAAAGCAGCGGTGACAGGTGAAGAGATGGAATGCAACTACCACAGACTTTCTTGGCATATACATTAAGCTTGACATTTTTTCAGACATTCCATCCATTATCTCAGAAAGTTGGTCCTGGTGGATTAGTCGTTACCATACTTGCTCTAATTCAAAGGTTTGTGCATTCAAACCTGGACAGGGTCAATGGATTTTTCATTTTGGGAATTTAGAATTATGGAACTAAATTTGGACACTGGAAGAGAGACCTGAGACAAATTGGAAGCTTACCTTATTGATTGCTT
This sequence comes from Diploptera punctata, assembly GCA_030220185.1. Lineage (NCBI taxonomy): Eukaryota > Metazoa > Arthropoda > Insecta > Blattodea > Blaberidae > Diploptera > Diploptera punctata. The sequence continues at coordinate 1,598,973 of JASPKZ010010241.1, forward strand.
TATAAACATCCCAGTCTTCATCACGCATCCCAAAATTGTCATCTCGTTTCTCTTTACGAGCCAACTGACTTATGAGTCTCATGCGTTCCTGAGCTGCAGCAGTTCTTCGTTTTGCCATGTCCTGGCGGCGCTGACGTCTAGCATTTCGTTTGTCTAGAAGTTCTTGTCTGAAAAAAAATATATCGTCATTCTTCATGGATTAGGTCTTTGCATGTTCCGATCTCACATCTGTAATAATAATTATATTCATAAATTATTTATAAATTAATATTAAGAAGCTAAAGCTGTTACTATGATTGGAATAAGTATATTAAAGTACACAACTAAATTATTGTAATCAAATGGTAAAGAGAAAAATTTATGCCTGAACTAGGAATCGAACCCCGAACCTTCAGCTTTCCATACTGATGCTCTTAACCATTGAGCTAATCCAGGCTTCCTTCCCATCCAAGCATAAATCCTTCCTTTACCTTACTGTCTTGGTCCCACATTCAAATGCTATGAATCATCATTCACAAATACACAATACTGTCTTGGTCCCACATTCAAATGCTATGAATCATCATTCACAAATACACAATGAATGGTTTCTACCTGAAGAAAACATGAAGGGACTCCACATAGCTATATCATTATTTATTAAATTAATATTAAGAAGCTAAATCTGTTACTATGATTGAAATAAGTATATTAAAGTACACAACTAAATTATTGTAATCAACTGGATGGGAAGGAAGCCTGGATTAGTTCAATGGTTAAGAGCATCAGCACGGAAAGCTGAAGGTTCGGGGTTTGATTCCCGGTTCAGGCATAAATTTTTCTCTTTACCATTTGATTACAATAATTTAGTTGTGTACTTTAATATACTTATTTCAATCATAGTAACAGCTTTAGCTTCTTAATATTAATTTAATAAATAATGCTATAGCTATGTGGAGTCCCTTCATGTCTTCTTCAGGTAGAAGCCATTCATTGTGTATTTGTGAATGATGATTCATAGCATTTGAATGTGAGACCAAGACAGTAAGGTAAAAGAAGAATTTATGCTTGGATGGGAAGGAAGCCTGGATTAGCTCAATGGTTAAGAGCATTAGCACGGAAAGCTGAAGGATCGGGGTTCGATTCCTGGTTCAGGCATAAATTTTTCTCTTTACCATTTGATTATCATAAATTATTGTTTGGAAGTGCAGTTAAATAAAATGAACATTTTCAAAGTGCATTATCTGAAATGAATATTTCATTATGAACAGCAACTTCTGTAAGTAGTTTACAATACTGTTTACTTACCTCTTCTGCCTGACCCCAGTGATCCATGTATCAAAGTCTTCTTGATCTTTTGGTTTCAAACTTTGTTTTAAAATCTTGGATTTTGGTTCCTAAAAAAATAGTTATTTGTAACAAATTATAAGTTTATCATGGATAATAATCATTATTTACATTAAGAGCTATGTACCATTCTCAATCTGTTCTATCTCACTCGAAGTATATGATGTTTCGAGATCAATATAAAAAAAGTGATGGACTTTTATGAGAAGTACCTGTCTTAAGCAGTGGCAGGGTGTGAGTTTAGGGAGAAGGAAATAAAAAAACACACTTAACAAAAAACTACATGATTTTATAAAAAAAGAGATGTGTTAGACATAATTCAATTTAACTTTCACAGGGAAAGAACACTATGAGGTTTAATTTAATAATTAAATTAATGTTTTTATTACCTCACCTCATATCTTTTTTCTTCTATACTGCAGTTTCGGAGCTTATCTCCATCGTCAGTAGCCTCTGGTCGACCGGTGTTATGTCGTTTCTTGGCGGTTTCCTTCTTACTTCTGTCGGTGGACTGATGAACCTCTGGATTAGGTCAAAATTTGCGGGAGTTTCAAAATTCATGAGTTTTTCTTTTTTGTTTTTTTGGATGTGAAATAGAATTGTGAAATAGAATTTGGAATATACAGAAAGAACACACATAAAGATAACTACATTAAGGCATCAGGATTCAACCATTTCGCTCACAAAGAAGCTGTATTCAATAGCCTAACACACAGATTGGTGAATGTACCCCTGAACCGTGAAAAATATGAAAAAGAAAAAGAATACATAATTAAAGTAGCAATAGAAAATGGTTATGAAGAGAACATGGTACACAACAAAATAAATAAGTTCAAAAGGCAAAAACTAATTAATGAAAGCACACTTAAAAAACAAACAGAAGAGAACATAAGATTCAAAAAATTCACTTACCATCCTGTAAAACACCACAAGTTCCAGAAAATTTTCAATAAGTTTAACATTCGATTGGCCCCAAAGAATGAATACAGCCTAAACAAGATAATTAAAACAACAAAAATGAAAAAATTGGACAAGAATATAAATCAGGAATATATCAGATCAAATGTCAAGATTGCGACAAAATCTATATAGGAAAAACAAAAGAAATTTAAAAACTAGATTGAAGGAACACCTTAGAAATGTAAAAAAGGGGGAAGTGGACAAGTCAGCAGTAGCAGCCCATGCTTGGTCTGAAAAACATTTAATAGATACAGAAAGCTAGCCTAATCAAACAAACAGATAAACTAAAGGAACTCACAGTCTGGGAAAAATCCACATCCAAAAAAACAAAAAAGAAAAACTCATGAATTTTGAAACTCCCGCAAATTTTGACCTAATCCAGAGGTTCATCGGTCCACCGACAGAAGTAAGAAGGAAACCGCCAAGAAACGACATAACACCGGTCGACCAGAGGCTACTGACGATGGAGATAAGCTCCGAAACTGCAGTATAGAAGAAAAAAGTAATGAGGTGAGGTAATAAAAACATTAATTTAATTAATAATTCAATTATAGTTTTTTGCTGAACCTTTTCAACTGCTTAAAGCTTGTTATGTGATGAAATGAGAGTTTGTGTATTTTTTTGGCTTTATGAAAATTAAGAATCACATTTAGATACTCGCAAAAAAGAACATTTTAGAAACACAAAAAATGGTGAAATTGAAAAATCAGCTATAGCAGCACATAGTTTATTAGACAATCATAGAATTGAAAAAAAAAGAAGCAAAACTTTTTAAACATCTATCTAAACCTTTGGAATTAACAGTTTGGGAAAAGATATACATTCAAAAAAACTATGCTAGAAACATGAACTTCGAGGTTCCAGACGAACCAAGTTTGATTACAAAGTACACCAGATGGCAGTTTACAAAATTACCAGCATAATAAAAAATTGACAGTTGTGGAAACAGCTGAAGATGGGAATGATATGTTTCCCGATACTGTAGTTCTGTATTAAAAAAAACATAGATGTATGAAGTAAGAAGAATTCACGATTCATCGATTCTTATTAAGAAAACCTCATAATGTAAAAATTCCCAAATTTATTATATCAATTTCTGAAAATTATTCAAATCCTCAAAATCTGTCTTGTTCCAAACATTCTTTATAGGCAAGAACAAAAGACATGGACACCAGAACAATTTTTTGAGATTATTGCAACCACATAACCAGGGGACAGTTTGATAGGAATTTGGATTGAAATGTCCTGTGAAAATTTTACGGCCTTTACATTGAGTATTTAATTCAGTGAGAGGTTGTGTAGATCTACCATTTTCTATTAATCTTATTTTATCTTGAAATGAAAGTGAATTAAATAGTTTTTCAACAGTACACTCACATATTATGAGTTCATGATGCTGTTGCATCTCTGTTTGAACGTTCATGGCAGAGCTACTAGCATGAGAGGATTCTTGGAAGCTTTTTGCAAGCTCACTTCTAAACAATTCACTCCTGACAAAATGCGGAATAAAATAAATTACAAGAAACACTTGAAAATTCACTATTTGTCTAGTGACAAGGTCACAATAAAATATAACATACAAACTATATACTATAAGAAATTAAACTAAATAAAATTGGTATTTCAATACTGAAGGCAACGAACTTTACATTTTCTTTCAACATAGAATGTCAGTGATAAGATGCAGCTAGGCCTGGCGCATCCAAGCCACCGGGAACAGAAGATGTAATTTGGGGAAATCTCTGACAGGTGACATTAACGTCCAGATTTAACTTATAAATTATTTATTTATAAATTTATTTAAAATAGTTTATTTTTATAAAAATTATAGGGGAAACACCTCGCCATTGGTCTTAAGTAAAGTTTGTTTAATAAATGAATTGTATTAAAGAGTAACTGAGTTTTCTTACCTAGGGTACAAATTGCCTTTTTTAATTAGATATCATGATAAAATCCATAAATATAATAAAATAACAGGAATAATTAACAAAATTGTGAAACCTTCTAGTACAAAGGCACACATGAATACACCTATATAAAACTATGTTACAAAAGTGAGGCATAAACAATGAGAATTCAGGACATCCATCAAATCACAGTCAGGCAGATGAAGTTCATGAGATTGAAAGTAGGTTATTCCTGATGAAATCACAAAAGAAATGAAGAGGTTCTGCAAGAACTTCATCGAGAATCAATGATCAATACAATTGGTAAAGAAAACTGAACCATATTTAAAAATACGGACTTTTACACAATACATTTTTAGTAGAATTAAAGGATTACTGATAATGTAATAGTTAGTGTTATTAATTTTTAAAAAGATTGCATCCCAGTCCAATTACTGAATTAGAAACAGTGTAGTAAATATTTCTGAAAATCCAGAGAGAAGATGGTTTGTCTTGCAAAAATAAATAAATAAAATTCAATTACAAGTTAGTATACCTCTGAAGCATTTTCTTCTGCAGTATTTGCTGCTACAATTTTCTGTTTGGTTCTCTCTATCCTTGCTTGAAGGTGAGTTACCATTTTCTGCAGATCTCCTGCATTCGAGAGCTCGTAAAAATCCAATATTTTCTGTAAAAACATCACACTTGTTAATTTATTGAATCCTTTTTTTTTTTAAATAAAAATTAATGAGAATGACAACAAAATGAAACAATCAAATATGAGGAAAGGTGATAGTAGACCCAACTTATTATTTATTAAGATTGACACTATCAGGTAAATTATCAATAGAATATAAATATGAAATTTCACACCTCATCTCTTAATAAATAAATAAATAAATGTATATAAAACAATATAAATAATATATAAAAATAATATAAATTGTCAAATTTATATGCATATATACAAGAAACACGGTAATTTATTATAATTATCGTTTGATCATCTTCATTTACAGTACATTAAACTGTTTCATTAAATGGTTGTAATTTTCCCCATCATTTTCAAGCGAAAATTCTAACCAATGAATCCAGGACAATGATCTATTGAGGAATGATAAATGTGCTTTTTTATCACACTTTAAATGTGATTAGTAAAGGGTCTGTAGAAATTCAATGATGAATCCAGAAAAACGATAAAACCGGAACAATAAATTGAGAAGGAGCAGATATAAACCTACAGGATCACCAAACCACTGATTTTAACGGTTAGAAAGATTGATAATGATATGTAGTATATTGAATCCATGGTCTTCAAGAAATCTACAACCATGAGGTGAGTCACAAATATTCAAACTCATTTAATTAAAATAACCTTCATAGTGTCACTTAGTTTAAATATTAAACAATAAACTGAGTTATTATAAATTAGGGATTTTGACTCATAGTAATTCAAAGAAACCTCTTAGTCTTTACTTCCTTTAAATATTAAATAAATTGAATTTTCACTGTATAAGGGAAAAGATATACATTTGAGAAAAAATATTTATTGTATGGTATGATCTTATGTAACTTTTTTTTTTTGGATTTAATATTTCTCACTAATTGAGTGTAAGAGAAGACCTTTATGGCCTCAACTCTACTAGTTTAAATAAATAAACATTATTTTTATTATTATTATTATATTATAGAGCAGAAATTTTGGAGTTTAGAATATGGGCACTCATTTATTCAAGAGAAGTAAACAATTTAAGATTTTTTTGTTGAACATATGTTTCAAGGCTTCTGAGCCCCATCTTCAGCGATTACAGACTGATTTTTCTCAAGTTGTCAGCCCTGGTTCTTGACTTCTGCTCCATCTGCCTATGGTCCAATGAATTTGCTAATGAAGTTCCTTTCTTTGGGAATTTCAAAATTCATAATTTTTTCTTTTGTTCTTTTGTATGTAGATTTTTTTCCCATATGGTGAGTTCATTTTTTGGTTTCTAATAATTTTGGTTTTACATCTATTTTGTGTTTTTCTGACCAATCATTTTCTTAATTTATTTTATTAATATTAATTAATTAATTATTATTAATTTATTGTCCATTAATTTATTTAATTTATTAATTATTTTCTTAATTAATTAGAATTGAACCTCATAATGTTAAAAATTCCCAAATTTAATATATAAAAATAATTAATTATTATCTTATTTATTAAATAAGAATTTTTAATGTTACTTCCTATTGTATTTAAAAAAAAATATTTTTGAATTTCAAAACTGTTTCAAATCCTACAATTATAATGAAGTATAACTAAATTAAATCCATGGTGTGATAGCCCTTAGAAGGACCTTGTCCTACCAGCTGGCAAATGATCTCACATCCACATGTGATATTTAGAGGGTGGAAGATCATCCTGTCAGTATATAGCTGGTTTTCTCAAAGCCATCACAATGCAAGGTGGCACCAGTCCTATACTGAGCGTATTCCATGAGAAAATTTCTTCCCCATGTGGACTCAAACAAGCAAAAGTCCTGTAGCTTTGCATCAAGACTTGATGTCTTAAACTACTTGGCGATGGTTTATAAAGTATGAGAGATTAAAAATAAATATTTGAAAGAAAGATTACAAGAAGATTATATGGATCTATTTGTGAAGATGGTGGATGGAGAAGGAATAAGAAATAATGATGAAACAATCATAAATGAATCAGATTATACACCCCACTTCAAATTTTGTATTCCTTCCAAGACTAGTTTTAAGGACTTTTCCCTCATTGTCAACTAGCATCTGACTTATGATTAAATTAAAATGCTTCACACCTCTCCTCATAACCAGACTTCTAAGTAGATCGCGATTTCTAAGCCTTGGTGGCTTCATCTTCAGTACTTTCTTGTCGACAAGGCTTTGAAATCGCAATCTACTTAGAAGACTGGATATGAGGAGAGGTGTGAAGTATTTTAATTTAATCATAAATTAAACCTCACAGTAATTTATTCCTATAAAAATCAATAGCATCTGACTGTTGGTATTCCTTTACTCCTCCTCTCACCGTTCATGGACCAATGATCCCAACTGTTAAATTACCAATCAGATGGGACTGATAATGAGGAAGAGTCCTTCAAACTTGTTTTGGAAAGGATACAAACACTGAGGTGAGATATAAAACCTTATAGTATTACTTCCTAAAAATATCAATATTAATAAGAAAATCAATGGTAAAGAGAACAATTTTTGCGTGGACCAGTAGAGTAAGGTAAAGGAAGGATTTCTGCTTGGATGGGAATGAAGCCTGGATTAGCTCAGTGGACAGAGCATTAGCATGGAAAGCTAAAGGTTCGGGGTTTGATTCCCGGTTCAGGCAAAAATTTTTCTCTTTACCATTGATTTACAATAATTTAATTGTGTTCATTAATTTACTTATTTCTATCATAGTAATAGCTTTAGCTTCTCAATATTAATTTAATTAATAATGAATTTGAAATATTTCTAGAAAATGAAAATATGAGATTTATCAAAATAGGAATATTAAGATGGTTAGACATAGTGAATGAAAGAATGACAGTAGAGCATATACCAAAGGAAATAGTAAAGCAAAGATATGTGGAATTTGAAAAAGAGGATATCCAAGAAGTAGGTGGATTGATGAAGTAGAGAAGGATTTTAGAGTTATGGGAAGGAGAAACAGAAGACAGGAAGTTTTAGATAATGGAAGGTGGATTGCTCTTGTTAAGGAGACATAAGGTATCACTGATCTATACCAGCAGGAAGAGATTAAAAACATATGGAAAATACAATGTTTGTTAAAATGGAATGACCTTAGACCTTTAGTGAGATGGGTCTTAGGGTTAAAAGGGTGATTAGTTTTGATTTTGTTTTCTTTTTACCTGAAATTCATCATCTTCTCCTTCCTCAAGGAAATCTTGTGCTGCTAACAGCTGACTAAGTTGTTCCTCATCTTCTGCAAGCTACACATTAAACATACTTAAAAATCTAAGCAAATTTCACTACAATGGTTAACAAGTAATAAAATATATCAAAAGAAATGCAATATGAATTTAATCAAAATAAGAGGTAACACTATTGATGAATGAGTTGGAGAAAATGTTTTTAATATCATACCTCATAAAGTTGCGTGTTTTCAGGATACTGGTTTCAAAAGTATAATTTTACTTCCATCTTCAGTCAAACTTCCAACTATCGAATTTCGACAGTTGGAGTTTGACTGAAGATGGAAGTAAAATTATACTTTTGAAAACCAGTATCGTGAAAACACGCAACTTTATGAGGTGAGATATTAAAAACATTTTCTCAAACTCATTCATAAATACAATATGCTTTGCAGGCTTTCACAGTCAATGTCAGCTATCTTAATTTCAATACCTTCCAGGCATTGTGATATTGTTTGGAAGTTATAGACCTTTTATGTATGTATGTATGTATGTATATACTCTATAAGGCCCTCATGGAGACATGGCTGCTCGTCTAGTGGGAGTTTCTTGACCAAACTAATTTAGTTATTCTTATTTTCCTACAGATGTTAGTGACATATGGTCAGCACATAGCCTCAATGACACATCTAGTAGGCAGTGGGGAAGGCTGGTTAAATTTTTATTCAGAGGCACTAATTTAAACTTTTATGAGCCCGAAAACCTTTAGACTCAGGATCCATGGCTTAAAGTCTCTCCCGGAGGACTTGTCCCTTGGATTTTTAATCCTAAAATTTCATTGACTCCTCGCAACCCTTGGGACTAGAGGCAAAGAACATAACCACTAGAACAGACCTTTTAACATTTGATAAAAATAATTCATAGATTTGAAATCCATGCAAAAAATTGATCCAGGAACAATTAAAATATTCAGAGAAACATTTTCTTGTTACACCATGTTATATGATCATGGCAAAAAAAATTAATATCTTTTATTGAAAAAATTAATTAGGGCATGCCATAACGTAGTTGGTTAAGGCAATACTCTACAAACCAGAAGATCAGGATTTGGGTCCTGAAAAGGTCAGGATTTTTAAACTGGCTAAACCTTGTGACAGCACCATGGCCCTAGTATTGACTTAGCCTCTAGTTGAAATGAGTACCAGATTTATGTTCTGGGGGTACAGATGGGGTCAGGCAGGGCCGACATCTCATACATGTCTAGAGTAGTGGCATCCTTAATCTCCAACTACCGTAATGCCTATAGTAGGATTACTTTTTTTTTTTTTATCTTTTAAAAATTAATTTGATTATAGAATTACTATTTATCTGTCAAAGATAACATACCCTCTCTTCACGTTTTCTTGCATTTATCTCAATAAGTCTTCTTGCAAGTTCCTTACGACGTTCTTTCTGCTGCTCAGCTATGAGACCTGGTGCTACTGTTGGCACATATGGCAGCTGAATACGTCGCACATTGTTGTCATAATGATCTGTGTCTGACCACAATTCCAGTTCTTGTTGATAATCCACAGCTACAAATGTCTGCTCATGAACTAATTCCTATAACAAATATTGTAACTCTAATCACCTAAATACTTTTAAAATACATTATGAAACACTGTTGAGATCACTACGTAAAATTAAAATATAAACTAGATCAAGTTTTTTTGAGTCTAGAAACATCCGATTGAGGGTCTTTCCACTTTTCAGCGGTTGCCCTTTTACCAGCCGGCTGCTGGCCCTTCACATCCACATGTGTCAATCACAGAGGTAGATGATCAACAGCCAGTGTAGGGGTGACATGTGGTTAGCATGTCGAGTCCCCCAGCCGTTATAGCTGGTTCCTCAACCTGGAGCCGCTACTTATTGTAGCTACCCAATTGCCTCACGATGCTGGGTGGGCACCGGTGCCATACTGGCCGAAATACCATGAGAAAATTTCTTCCCCCATGGAGACTCGAACCAGCGCAAGTCCCGTAGCTCTGCGCCAAGGCTTCCTACCTTAACCGCTCGGCTACGGCGCGGGACGTCTAGAAACATATTACCTCAATTTAATGTTAATTTGTTCTCAAACATGTTTCGATATAATCTTCTATGTCATCTTCAGGCTTACCCAGACTGATAAGTTTTATCAGTAAACCCTGGATGTCGATGTCAGCTCCCTCCTGCGGTTGGCCAAAGAACCTCCAAACGAGGTCACAATCTGTCGGTATTTTGAAATTCATAACTCTGTTTTTGTTCTTCTGAATATGGATTTTTTCCCAAAATCTCAGCTCTTTTGTATTTTCTAACTGTTTTAATAATTTAGTGTCCGAATTTCTGAAAAACATAATATAAATTTGGACATTAAATTATTAAAACAGTTAGAAAATACAAAATAGCTGACTATTTGGGGAAAAAAATCTATATTCAGAACAAAAACAGAGTTATGAATTTCGAAATACCGACTGAACGTGACGTCGTTTGGAAGTTCTTTGGCGAACCGCAGGAGGGAGCTGACATAGACATCCAGGATTTACAACATAAATCCAATCAGTCTCGCCATGATGCTGAAGATGATTAGAAGACTAATCGAAACATGTTCAAGAACAAATCAACATTAATATTGAGGTAAGATATTACAGACTCAAAATAATTTGATAAAAATTTAAAACTTGCTCTTAGTAACACTAAAAAGTGCATAATCCAAAATCCTACATTTAATCATGGTCAAAGGTTTAGGATGGCATTTTTTAATTCTACATAAGAGTTAGTTTTTAGTTTTCATTTTAGTTGGATCATTGTTTTGAGGATGGTAGCATTGCTGCTGAAACCTGTCAATCGTTTAGTAAGTCGAAAGTTTGGTATATGGGTTTAATATAGTGTTTGTCATCTTGATAGATGTGTGGCTTTCCTGACTGGGATCCCAGTTTTGAATCTTAGCAGTTCTGGAAAAGCATCGGTGATGGGCCATATTGGGATTTTTGGGTTTTCTCAAGGTTCTCCCATTTCCTGAATTTCATCCTGTCAACACTCTTCACTCTACTTCCCTCCCTATTATGTTATTTATTCTTCATTCATTTCATATCACCCTTCACCTCATCACGACACATTTTGAAAAAAACAATAGTATGGTCTAGCAAACCACAGGTTTATTTTTATATTCAAAAAATTAATTTGTCCAGGATTGGAATATGTTAATCTAAATACACGGTGTTTAAAATATGTGGTTATGATGATCCATGGGAGCACATTTGTGTACTCCCCCATGGCTCTGAGTCCTTCTGACAACATACAGCAGAATAGGGTCAAAGGTAGGGTTGTGGTAGTCCCTAATCTTTTATTCTAGAATATCATAATGAAAGGAATTATCAGATTATTGAATTGACAAGAATCAAGGGTAGTTACCTCTGCTCTGCTGGGAGTGATGGCAGCAAAGTGTGCAGGATATTTGAGTTGTAACAATCGATGCAAATAGTTGACAATGTGAAGACCACCAACATTGATACGTCTGCTCCGAGTAGGATCAACACAGTTGTTAATGACAGGCAAGATATGTGTTGTATGGTAACCAATATTAATAATAAGTGCTGAAGAACAAGTGGGATGGTTATGGTGGAAACTAAACAGACCATCCACTCCATAGCTAATGCTCGGTACTCGATAGCACTCAAACAACAGCTCTGACAACACTGTAACATAAATATAGTTTATTTACTTAATATTTAAAGGAAGTGACACTATGAGGTGTTATTTTAATTACTAGAGAGAATTTTAATGATTCATCTCATAATTGTAGATTTTTTGAAGACTATAGTTTCAATACATTACATACCATTATCAAATTTCTTTTAACTCTACAATTATGAGGTAAGTCATTAAAATTTGAACTCTCTATTAATTAATTGTTTATTTAATAATCAAGATATTTGGTCTGTCTATTATTACCTCTTTTGGTTGTTTTTGTTGAACATATGTTTGAAGGCTTGTTTGCCACATCTTCAGGTTTTACAGATTGATTTTTCTCAAGTTGTCGGCCTTGATTCTTAACTCCTGCTCCTTCTTCCTGTGGTCCAACAAACTTTCTCCGGGAATTTCAAAATTCATAATTTTTTCCTTGTTATTCTGTATGTAGATTTTTTCCCATATGGTGAGTTCATTTATGTTTTCTGTTTTAATAATTTTGCATTTACATCTATTTTGTGATTTTCTGATGAAATGTGAGCAGGCACTGCAGATTTTTCTACTTCCCCCCTTTTTTTACATTTCTTATGTGTTCTTAGTTGTAATGGTTAAATTTATTTTTATTTTTCCTATGTATATATCTTATCACAATCTGCACATTTTATTTTATATATTCCTGATTTTTACTATCATCAAACTTTATTATATTTTTGTTGGTTTTTATTAGTTTATTTAAACTATAATCATTCTTTAGTGCTAAACTGATATTAAATTTTTTGAAATTTATTGTGTGCCCAAGGGTGATATGTGAATTTCCTGTATTTCTTTTCTTTTGGATTTTCTATCTGAAGAGTGCTTTCGTTCTTCAATTTTTTTTTTGTACTTCTCAATTTTTTTGTGTATTATTTTTTCCTTGACACCATTTTATTTTGCAACCTCAATTATGTGTTTTTTCTCTAACTCGTAATTTTTTCGGTTCATGGGTATATTTACCAATCTATGTACTAGGCTGTTGAAGACTGCCATTTTGTGTGAAATTGGTGAAACCTGTTGATTTAATATAGTTATCTGTATGCGTTTCTTTTTCTGTAAATGCTAAATTCTATTTTCTTCCTTTTCTTATTTCTATGTAATTTCAGATCTAAAAATGGTAATTGTTTGTCAATTTCTGTTTCTAGTGTGAATTTGATTGTTTTCTTCTGTATATTTAAGAGTTTTAAGGTACCTTCTATGTGTTTTTCTTTAACTATAGCAACATCGTCCATGTATGTGCACCAAAGCACTCTTCAGATAGAAAAACCAAAAGAAAAGAAATACAGGAAATTCACATATCATCCTTGGGCACACAATACATTTCAAAAGATTTTTGAAAAAATTAATATCAGTTTAGCACCAAAGAATGATTATAGTTTAAATAAACTAATAAAAACCAACAAAAAATAGAAAGATTATTGATGGTAAAAAATCAGGAATATATTAAATAAAATGTGCAGTCTGTAATAAGATATACATAGGGGAAACAAAATTAAATTTAACCATTAGAACCAAAGAAACATACTATATCAATGGCAACCGAGCAGAAAGAAGAAAAGAGGGAGACCAAAGTTAACATGGAAGGAAAACATGAGGATAGTAATGCAAGCAAGAGGGCTAAACATTGAGGATGCCCAAGATCGTCGGCTTTGGAGGTTTGGCATGGGAAGACGGCAGCAGCTGTAAAAACCCGAAGATAGATAGAATAGATAAAGAGAACTAAAGTACACATAAGAAATGTAAAAAAAGGAAAGCAGAAAAATCTGCAGTGGCTGCTCACGTTGGCCAGATAAACACAAAATAGATGTAAACACAAAATTATTAAAACAGAAAACACAAATGAACTCACCATATGGGGAAAAAAAAAATCTACATACAGAAGAACGAGGAAAGAATTATGAAATTCCTGGAGTAAGTTCATTGGACCACAGGAAGAGGGAGCAGGAGTTAAGAATCAAGGTCAACAACTTGAGAAAAATCAGTCTGTAAAAGCTGAAGATGGGGCTAACAAGCCTTGAAACATATGTTCAACAAAAACAACCATAAGATATAAGAATACACAGACCTCTTCTTCTTCACTTCCTGGTTTAGGCAAGAGTTGCCTGTTCCGTCTTCACTAATAGATCTAAGACCATCTCTTCCGAGGATGTCCGACATCAAATATCTTAATTATTAAGTAAACCTCTTAAAGTTACTTCGTTTTATATTTTTAAAATAATTTATTTACTTATTACATAGGATGTTTTTATTATTAATTTAACATTTCTCAATGAAAGATAAAATAAATTTAATTTATCTTTCATTGAGAAATGTTAAATTAATAATAAAAACATCATTAGAGGCCTTACTGGCTTTTAAAGTAATGTTAAATTTCCAATAAATGTCTTCTTAACTAAGAAGCCGCCATTTGCAAAGATAGAAACAATGGTTTCAAAAGCATTTGGCGATAGGGAATTACAACGTATATAAGAGAAAAATTTGCGTCTAGATCGTAACTCGCCTCGGTAGCTCAGTTGGTAGAGCACTTGGCCCGGAAAGCCAAGGGTCCCGGGTTCGAGTCCCGGTCTAGGCGAAAATTTTTCTCTTCAAATTTATTACATAGGATGTTTAAAAAATTAGTTTACAAGATTTGAGAGAGGATACATTTTTAATGTGCAAATAATTTTGTAACTTTGTTTTCCCCATTGTTGATGGAAAGGACACTCAGAAATAAAGTTCCATTATACATCCTTTCTATGACAAGCTACTGGCATTAAAAAAATTAAATATTACACAATTATTATGGTATTTATTATTCAAATATGGTAAAAGCCCAATTTAACTTGGTCTGCTGTTACCATGCATTTGGGTATAATGGGGAGAGAAGTGTGTGTCCCTCAATATAACTACACTATTAATTTTAAGTAAAGTAAAGTAAAGTAATCCCACAACAGGCCTCGGGAAGCCCTTGGGTTAGTAGGAGGTTAAGGCACCTACTTTTTCTAGACAATCGGCACTTGAAGTCAGCCGGGTTGTCAGCCCTGCGTGACGGCCGCCTTTACCCCAGAACAAGCGTCTGGTACTCATTTCCGTTAGAGGCTGAGTCGACCCCAGGGCCATAGTGCCGCCAGAAAGTTTTGGTCAGTTTAAAAATCCTGACCCCACCGGGACTTGAACCCTCGACCTTCCGACTTGTAGCGCAGTGCCTTAACCACTACGCTACGGCGTGCCCCTTACACTATTAATTTTAGTGGGATTTTTTATTTTAAAACTGACTAATTCACTGGCACTATCAAACTTCATGGCAGCACGGACATATCATCTCCATACATCCCTATCCTGAGCTAATGCTTTTCAATCATCGCTGTATAATTTACTTTTCTCAAATCATGGTTAATGTTTTATTCTCTATGCCATTCTATCATTCTCCATTCATGCCACATGTCCGCCTATTGCAGTATATGAGACTTAATTGTTTTTATTACATCCGGTTTCCCATAAAATAATTGTTATGTAGTCTTCCCTATTCACCTGTCTGTTCATTTCTCTTTTGGTCCAAAAATTTTCCAAAGAACTTTATTCTTAAATATTTGTAATATTTTCTTCTCCCTTAGAGTAAAAAAAGTCAATGTTTTACATCCATATAACTTAAATATATAATACATTTTTCAATTGTTTCTTGAGAGAAGATAGAATGACAAGAGTCTCTGTAATCCATAATAGCATGTATTTCCATAGCTTAAGTTTAATTTCTTTGCGCACCTCATTTTTGTTTGTAATTATTATTCCTAGGAATTTGAATTCAGCCACTTCTTCAAAATCTTCATTTGTCATAGAAGACAATATTTTACAGGTATTAATTTCATAATTTAATCAAAATTTAAGTAGGAAGTAACTCTATGAGGTATTTTCATATTTAAATAGTTGGAGAAAATGTTTTTATATCTCATCTCATAAAGTTCCACGTTTTCACAATACCAGTTTCAAAGCTCATTTCACCTTCATCTTCAGTCAAACTCCAACTGTTGAAATTTTGCCATTAACATCATCTTTCAAACTACCATCTGGTGCTGATTTTATGAACTTGGAGATTAAATTTTGCTTGCTGGGAATTAAAAAAATGTATGGTTCTATATTTGTTCTTTTGAATATATATCTTTTCCATCATCATCATCATCCATGCAAGTATTAGGCCATTTCCCAAACTGTTATTTCCAAAGGCTTCTCTTAATGTTTTAAAAGTTTAGTTTCTCTTCCAATTTTGTGATTTTCTAGTAAACTATGAGCTGCAATTGAGTAGTTCCCCCGAAAAGTGATCTAATCCAGTAAAATTTGAAAGTTGAGTTTTCAGTGAATTAGTGGTCTATCCAGAGAATATAATGGCATGGTGCATGTAAAACATCCCTGCTCTCTTGCAGACCTGTTTTATTTATTTTTAAAAGTTGGCATTCAAGTGAATAATGTAACAAAATGGCGGAAGAAGTTAGTCGAATCATGAGTAGCAGTTTATGAGTTAGATCTGTTTTTGGGGTAATTATTCAATTTTAATATTAACAATGGTGAAATTAAAAAAAGGCTAATTGCAACTCATAGTTAGAGAATCACTAAATTGGAAGAGAAACTAAACTTTTAAAACATTTAGAGAAGCCTATGGAATTAACAGTTTGGAAAACAATTATATTCAGAAGATCAAATATAGAACCATGAATTTTGAAGTTCCCGGCAAGCAAAATTTGATCTCCAAGTTCATAAAATTGGCACCACATGGCAGTTCGGAAGATGATGTTAACGGCAAAATTTCAACAGCTGGAGTTTGACTGAAGAAGAAGGTGAAATGAACTTTGAAACCTGTATCATAAAAAAACGGAACTTTATGAGGTGAGATATAAAAACATTTTCTCCAACTCATTTATAAATGAATTTTATAATTTTACATTTAAAATTTTATAATGTGAAATGTGAATAATAATTTTTTTTATGTTCTGCAGTTCACATATTGTCATACACCCTATATGATTAAAATCCATCCATCCATAGTAATTCTGCCCGAGGGCAGGTCTTTCACGGCAATCATAGCATTTTCATGCTGTGCTTTGCAGCTTTACTAGGGAATTGTAGGTGTGGTAGCTTCCCGTTACTTTCCACACCGGTAAAGGATGAAGATGATAATGATAAGGATGATGATGATGATTGCCATATGATTTTGGGGACCGTTTGGGCCTTAAAGTTTTTCCTGACATTTGTCTTACAGGTGAGGAAAACCCCGATAAAAACCTCACCCAGAAAAACTGTCACGACTGGAGATCGAACCTGGGCCCGCTGCATGACAAGGCAGCATGCTACCTCGAGACCACAGCAGTGGATATGATTAAAATAAGCAAATAAAAATACCATTAAACTGCATATATCTAGGATGGATAAGAATGGCTATAATGAAGCCAAGAACAAGGTAAAGAAGAAGAAGTTTTGAGACTTACGATGTCTTGAATAGTTAGGGTTAAGAAAAGCTTCTGTCACAATAACTGGATGGTTTACACATCCCTCTGTATCAATTCCAAGATGTGTAAACGTGTAATCAAACACTTGCTCTTGAGCTTCAAAATGAGTGACTACGTTCCTATCAAATTGAGTTTTCAGTTGGAACCGTACAGCTTCTATATTAGTTATGTCATTTCCTATTTGTGTTTCTCCATCCTGTATAAAAAAACAAATAGATATACATATTAAAATGTGAACATTGTATAATTTCCATCAGGTAAAGAAAATCTCTTCAATAAAATATTGTTTAAACCTATTTGAAAATAACAAGAAATGTGACGTACTAAAAGACATTAAAAACACTGGCATAGAAACTATTAACACTAGATTTCCAAACAATAAATGGCTTCATATTTACGTGATGAACCCTTTCTCTCCATTCAAAAGGGAGCAAGTGCTGTTGCTACACGTCAACTCTTCTCATTTTATAAAACCTTAGGATTTTAAATAACAAATTTTGATGGAGACAGTGCAAAACTTACTTTATAGGATTTCTTACAACAGCAGTAATATTTTGTGATTCAAGAGCAGTTATTATTGCTGTCACAAACTGTAGGTTACCTAAATGTAATAAAATAAGATTCATAAGAATTAAATTAATCGTGATTATTTCATACCTCAAACTTCTATATTTCTTTAAATGCAGCACTGCAGTATCGGCAATTTCTTATCACCATCATCAGCTGTTTTCACGATTGTCAATATTTACAGCTGATGATGGTGATAAGAAATTGCCGATACTGCAGTGCTGTATTTAAAGAAATATAGAAGTATGAGGTATGAAATAATCACGATTAATTTAATTCTTATGAATTTGAACCTCATAATGTTAAAAATTCCCAAATTTAATATATAAATATAATAGATTGTTGGAAAATGCTGTATCATTTGAAAAAAATCTTGACTTATGCCTTCCTTCTTTTCTAGTAAGCAAAGATTGTTCATTATAAACTTTTTTGGTAACTCTATTATCATTCATGTATATAACATGATTGGTCCAAGTCAATCTATTAATTTTAATGTATTTCACCACATTAGATTCATTATATAAATCAGTTCCACAATTAGATCTAAATACTCTCCTTTCAAAGAAAGAATTGTTCATCAGACTTTCAGCATAGTCCAGATTTCAGAGGCTTATGTTATTATTGATCTCACAAGAACTTTATACATCATGACTTTGATATCTCTAGATATTAAGTGATACCTAAAAAACTTCCTAAGATCAACAAAACATTTATTCCCACCCATAATATGCTTCTGAATCTTAACAGTAATATTATTCTTGCAATTTACCTCAGATTCCAAATATGTAAGACTATGTACTGTTTCAAATTTATATTGTCCAATTTGTAAATAAGAGGGATAATCACTACAGTTAATTAGAATAACATAAAGATAATTATATAAAAGCTTCAGGTTTTAATCACATAGCTCACAAAGAAGCAGTTTTCAGTAGTTTGACACACAGATACATGAACAAAAAAAATTATAAAAAATAAAAAGGAACACATAATCAACAAATAATGGCTACAAATAATGGATTTGAAGAAAGAATGATACACAAGAAAATAAACATGTTCACAAGACAAAAATGTATTAATCAATGTACCGATACACTTCTAAAAGAAAAAGAAAAAACATAAAATTCAAGAAATTCACATACTACCTATTGAAGCAAGACATACCACCTATTGAAGTAAGTTTCAATTTTTTAAAATTTCAATATAGCATTAGTACCAAAAAAAAAAAAGACTTCAGCATCATTAGATTAATTAGATCCAACAAAAATGAGAAAATAGAAGAAGAAAACAAATCTAGGGATTTATCAGATCAAATGCAGAATGAGAATGTGAGAAAGTCTACGTAAGGAAAACAAAGAGAATTTGAAAACCAGAGTGAAAGAACACATTGAGGACATTGAGGAGGATAAGTTACAGACAGCAGAAATGCTAGTCGCAGAGCCAAGTGCAATAGAGGTTGAAATGGCGATTGAAAAATTGAAGATGTATAAAGCATCAGGTTCAGATGAGATCCCAGCAAAACTGATAAAATCAGGGGGAGAAAAATTGATGGACAAGATACGCTGGTTGCTTAGTATGATTTGGGAAAAAGAAGCTCTTCCAGATGAATGGAAAGAATCAATTATCATACCAATTTATAAGAAAGGAGATAAAACTGATTGCAACAACTACAGGGGCATCTCATTACTTTCAACTTCGTACAAAATTCTAACAAATATATTAGTAAGCAGACTTACTCCCTATATTGATGACATTCTAGGAGATCATCAATGTGCATTTAGAAGAAACAGGTCTACAACAGATCAGATTTTCAGTATAAGACAGATTTTAGAGAAGAAATGGGAATATAATGGTACTGTACATCAACTATATGTAGACTTCAAAAAAGCATATGATTCAATTAAGAGGGAGAAGTTATATAGTATCCTGCTAGAGTTCGGAATTCCTAAAAAGTTAGTTAGACTTATACGAATGTGTCTAAATGACTCAAAGAGTAGGGTGCGTGTAGGCAAACAGTTTTCAGGCACTTTTGAAATCCAGAATGGGTTGAAGCAAGGAGATGCACTATCTCATCTACTATTTAATTTTGTACTAGAGCATGCCATTAAATCTTTAGAGAATGAGGAAGGCTTACAACTCAATGGTATTAATAAGCTGTTAGTTTATGCTGATGATGTAGTACTACTGGCCGATAGCGTGGAGATACTAAAGGCCAACACGCACACACTATTGAGTAATACTAAGAAATTAGGACTGGAAGTAAATATCAATAAAACTAAATATATGGTCACACGTAGAAATTCAGTATATAATGGAAATGGACAGCTAATGACAAATGAGGGAAATTTTGAGGAAGTGGCTAAATTCAAATACCTAGGAACAATAATCACAAATAGGAATGAGATTCACAAAGAAATTAAACATAGGCTCAATTCTGGAAATGCATGCTATTATGCATTGCAGAGACTTTTGATGTCCCAACTCCTTTCAAAAAACGTTAAGCTGAAAATATATAAAACTATTATTCTACCAGTTATATTGTATGGGTGCGTTACATGGACTGTAACTTTAAGGGAGGAAAGGAGATTACGAGTATTTGAGAATAAAGTTCTTAGGAAAATTTTTGGACCAAAGAGATATGAACAGAAAGGTAAATGGAGAAGACTACATAACAATGAACTACATGGTCTATATAGGAAGCCAGATATAATAAGAACAGTTAAGTCTCGTAGACTGCGAAGGGCAGGACATGTTGCGTATATGGGGAATGAAAGACGTGCATGGAAGCTTCTTGTAGGAAAGCCAGAGGAAAAATGCCCAGTTGGTAGGCCAAGAATGAGGTGGGAGAACAACATTAACTATGATTTGAGGGAAGTAGATTATACAGGGAATGATTGGAAAGCATTAGCTCAGGATAGGGATGTATGGAGAGCTTATGTCCGCGCGGCCATGAACCTTCGGGTTCGATAGTGCCAGTGAGTAAGTAAGTAAGAGTGAAAGAACACCTCAGGAATGTCAAGAACAGGGATAGAAAAATCTGCAGTAGCAGCCCTTGCATCATCAGAAAAATATCTTATCGAAAGAAAGGTAAATTATTAAAACAGAAGAAACTAAATAACTCGCTGTTTGGGAAATAATCTGCGTTCAAAAAAATGAAAAGGAGAAGTTAATGAATTTGAAATTCCCATGGAAAAAGATTTGATTTTGAGGTTCTTCGGTCTACCAACAGAGGGAAGAGTAGGTGGCTCTTGAAGACGACAAAATAATGGTTGTGAAAATATCTGAGGAGGGAACTGAAGAAGAAAGTTCCGAAACCATCTTAAGAAGAAGAAGAATATGAGGTGAGGTGATACAAT
Organism: Diploptera punctata; assembly: GCA_030220185.1. NCBI lineage: Eukaryota > Metazoa > Arthropoda > Insecta > Blattodea > Blaberidae > Diploptera > Diploptera punctata. The sequence continues at coordinate 1,620,155 of JASPKZ010010241.1, forward strand.
TTTACTTAAATAAAAGTCTCTACAATATTTCCTGGTGGCTGGGATGCATTTGGGATTTTTCTCATTAACATTTTCTTTGCTGCTTCTTGCAAATTAATAAAAATGTTCTAAATTTGTAGGAAATAACACGGAGGTATTAATGATTAACATTAAATTAATAAAAGTGTCTTTCATAGCTATGTGAGTTCTTTTAGCAATCGAAGAGAAGTTAAATGAGCTGAAACAATTTAAAAAATCAACAAAACTCACAGAATGAAGAAAAAATGTATTCAGAAATACAGAGACAAAATAATAAATTTTGAAGATTCTCTGGAAAATAATTTAATAGTGAGGCAGAGGGAAAGAATATGCTTAGTTACTAATGCCAAGCACTTGGCAATTCAGCCAATGCTCTCATTCTCTCCAATATTTTCCAGATACTGTAGATTTGGACGAAAGGGCTGCTAAAGTGTTCTGATCCATCTCTTCTTGTAGATTGCATAAGCGACAAGGTGGGGAAGAGATAGGAGACTAATTCCAATTCTGTGCAAATTATTTGACAGACAATCATAATCTGTAGTCAATCTAAAAGATGCAACAGGACTTTTCCTTACATACTCAGGGATTTTAAACAATTGTGTATTGAGATATTCCAATCTTTCATCTGTTGAAACTTTATTAAAATAATATTAATTTTAAATTGTAAAGTGATTAATTTCTTAGATGTTCGGAATTGCAAAGCTGATGAAGATTTCTATACAATACTACAGTGTGTGAGATCTTACATTATAATTGGCATTTCTGCTCCCCATTAATGGGAAGATCACAGCATTACCAGACATCCTCTCAATCACTGTTGGTCTCCAATGGCGCTACACATAATTCATTTACTTTTTCACTGTTGGTAAAATGTTGATTGGCATATGTGCCACACTAATGATGTTTTGATACAGGTAATGTGATACAAATTAAATTTGTTTTTATGATTAACAGCAAGGGTCTGTTTCACACAATTACACTCTAAGCACAATTCAAAAACTGTGTCAAGCCAGGATTGTGGATGCCCAAAATCACAAAACATGATTGTGATTGGTCAACAGTATGCATGATTATCCATGTACTGTTAAACACTTTCTATAATAATTAAGTTATGTAGATAGGAAATAACACTATGAGGTTTTTTAATATTGTTTATTTTTTATTATTTCACTCACCTCATACTTCATAATTCATAGCAGACCCAGGGTTTCTTCACATCTTTTGTGACATTTTCAATGCTGCGTCACGCTCACAACTGACGTCCAACGGCCTTCTATCCTGCAGACTGATCTCCACGCCATCTGGTGGCCAACCGAAGAATTTCCAAATCAGTCCTCTCTCCTTATAACAGGGTATTTCAAAATTCATAGTTTTTTACATATGCAAGAATGAAAATAAAACTATGAATTTTGAAATACCCGGTTACAAGGAGAGAGGACTGATTTGGAAATTCTTCGGTCGGCCACCAGATGGCGCGGAGGTCAGTCTGCAGGGCAGGATAGAAGGCCGTTGGACGTCAGTTGTGAGCGTGACGCAGCATTGAAAATGTCACAAAAGATGTGAAGAAACCCTGGGTCTGCTATGAATTATGAGGTGAGTGAAATAATAAAAAATAAACAATACTTTCTATAATCTCTGGCACTGTAAATTCTTTCTTTGCTAGATAATTAGCAACTTCATTTTCAAATAAGCTACAGTGTGCACCTACTGAAAAACTATTTTATTAAGATTTTCTCAAATGATAGCAACATATATGTATATATCCCATACGTCCCCTCCTGGAGACATGGGTGTTCCCCTAGTGGCGGGTTTATTGACCAAACCAATTTAGTTACTCTTATTTCCCTCAAATGTCAGTGAGTGACATTTGGTCAGCACATCACTGCAATGAGATATCTAGTTGCAACTAAGATATTATTTGGATGGGGAAGGCTGGTTAAATTTTGCTGTGAGGCACTAATTTAGGCTTGAGGTTCTTTTACAGGTCTGAAGATCTTCAGATTCATGACCCAGGGTTTAAAGTCCTCCTGGAAGATTTGTCCTTTGGATTTTTCCATCCTAGAAATCCATCGACCCCAGCCAGGTTTGAGCAAAATTTGAGGTGTATATTATTGATTCAATCACTTGATAAATTATGTCATACTGTTACTTCCTATCAATTTTTTGAATTGTATAATTTATTGTGTTTCTTTATTAGTACTTCTTTCTTTTAGTGTTTACCTTTTTACCACGCTCCTTTCTTGGTTTCGCTATTAAGTTCTTGAATATCAATAATGGCTCTTTCTGTGTTGCCCAGCCTACTCTGCATTGATATGATCCTAAAACAATAAAAGTACATTCAAACAATGCACTCTATTTTTTGACAGTTCTATGCAATATGCCAGTCCATGAATTTTCCAACATACTACCAGTTACGAACTAAATCAATAGTTATTGATACCTATCGGATAACATTCGTTCTAGCAACATGGTTGCCGCTAAGTTTATTCATATTTCTGCTACAGCCAATCGCCAACATGTTTGTTCAGATTAGGTTTGAAATGTTAGATTAGATATGACAGATTAAATTAGGTAGGTACTTTGTGACAGGAGCCAAAGGGGCAATATGCAGTCTCAGGAGTGTGCACCTTGCTGGTGGGTGCACACTAATAAAATCCAAGAAATGCCATATATTCCTTTCCAGCCCAATGCACCACGTCTTTGTCGTGGCTCCTGGTTAATACTAAGAAGTGCAGGGGTGAAAAAGTGAATTCCCAATGCTGTTTAACCCTTTAGGTGCCGTGAACTGATTAGATCGGCTCTGATGTTTCTGTCCATTACCTGCCAGGTAATATACATACACTACTTGCAAAGTCAATCACATCGGCGGATGCAATTTAAATTTTTGAAAAAGAGATTTTACCAGTAGCATGCAGAGGGCTAAAGGAATTCATCACTTGATAACACTCATCTGGCAAGAAGAACGGATATCCAACAACTGGAGGAATAGTATTATCTGCCCAATATACAAAAAAAGAGACAAGCTGGACTGTAGTAATTATAGAGGAATAACCCTACTGTGCATAGCATATAAAACTCTCACAAATATTATATGATTAAGACTAGAGCCATACATAGATAATTTATTAGGCGAATATCAGGGAGGATTTAAAAGAGGACGATCCACAATTAACCAATTGTACACAGTCAAAATTATGCTTGAGAAATGTTGGGAGTTTAACATCAGTGTATTTCAAATATATATAGATTTTAAACAGGCCTATGATAGTATACAATGGGACAAAATTTATGAAATCATGAATGAATTTAGCATTCCCAAAAAGTTAATAAGGTTGGTTAAGGGTACAATGACTGACACAACGGCTCAAGTTAAGATACAGGCACAACTTACAGAACCTTTCAAGATTGAGCAAGGACTTAAACAGGGTGATGGGCTGGCCCCATGCTTGTTTAATTTGGTTCTTGAATACGCCATTAAGTCCCGCGCCATAGCTGAGCGGTTAAGGTAGGAAGCCTTGGCGCAGAGCTACGGGACTTGCACTGGTTCGAGTCTCCATGGGGGAAGAAATTTTCTCATGGTATTTCGGCCAGTATGGGACCGGTGCCCACCCAGCATTGTGAGGCAATTGGGTAGCTACAATAAGTAGCGGCTCCAGGTTGAGGAACCAGCTGTAACGGCTGGGGGACTCGACATGCTAACCACATGTCACCCCTACACTGGCTGTTGATCATCTACCTCTGTGATTGACACATGTGGATGTGAAGGGCCAGCAGCCAGCTGGTAAAAGGGCAACTGCTGAAAAGTGGAAAGACCCTCAATCAGATCAGAATACGCCATTAGAAAGCTATAAGCGAACACTAAAGGGACCCTAGAATATTACATTATACAGATTAACAGGGTATGCGGATGACATGTGTCTCTTAAGCAGAATTAACAAAGCCATTCAAGAATTTTATACAGAATTTAAAGCAGCCACAGAAGATATGGGCTTAGAAATCAACATACAGAAAGCACAAGTTATGATACAGACAGATGTTAAACCAATGACAGAACAGCAATCTAATAGCATGAAAGAATTAGGTTTTAACATTGTGAAAAATTTTAACTGTCTTGGCTCATGTATTACAGATAATAATGATCAACATATTGAAGTACAAAGAAGACTGAAACTGGTCAACAAAACTTATCACTTCATAAAGTAATGAAGAGTAATAACATATACTCCGCTACTAAAATAAGGCTATATAAAGTTTTAATAAGAACAGTTTTGATTTATGGTAGTGAGACATGGAGCCTCACTGAAAGATCAGAGGTAGTCCTAAATAATATTGAAAAAAAAAAGTACTTGGGAAAAATATTTGGACCGATAAATATTAATGGTCAGTGGAGAATATGATACAACAAAGAGTTGTACGACAAATACCTGACCTTGTCACTTTTATTAAATTAAAGAAATTGGAATGGGCTGGCCATGTAGCAAAGGCTCTCAATAGACCGAGCACAAATAAAGGTGCTTACAGCAAGTTTAATGGGGAATAGACGAGTTGGAAGGCTGAAAAAACGATGGGAGGATGGTATCAAAGAAGATGCTGCAAACCTACTTATGTGTCACAAATGGAGGTTTGCTGCGCAAAATAGAAATTATTGGAGGTAGAAGTTAAGAGAGGCCAAAGCTCAAATTTGAGCCAATCAGCCATTGGATGGATGGATGGATGGAGGTACTTGGTGACATTCATTTTGGTTACTGTATTTTTATTAAGTTGGTTATTCTGTTTTAGCAGTGACTAATAGACATCTTCATCGTTATTATGGTATACTTAGGTTATTTCTACCCTCAATTTCACATAAACCACATAAATATATTCAAGTAATTATTCATGTAACTGCTAAAATAATTTGGGCATTTTTTAAAATTTGAATATCAGATAGGCATGTCACATAGAATCCTATTATAATTTTTTATTTTTATAATAAAATATACATTATAACAGTATACACCCACCTGTCTACACTTCTATTCTTAGAATTTTATTTGCAAAGGCTTCCTAACTATGCACTACAATGTCTTCAAAAGGGGCCTCAAAATTACAAGTTAAGCAATTTTACAAAAATGTTCAGTACTTATTAAGAAACAATGTAGCATGAGATTATATAACAGTTATAACTATTCACAGCTATGCAACGTGAAAATTTAAACCAAGCAAGAATAAAACCTAACCAAAATGTGATCTATGCTTAACTAATAAACTAACTATTCATCCATAGTAATTCTGCCCTAAGGCAGGTCCTTCACTGCAATCATAGCATTTTCATGCTATGCTTGCAGCTTTACTAGGGAATTGTAGGTGTGGTAGCTTCCTGTTGTTTTCCACACCAGTGAAAGATAATGAAGATGATAATGGTAAGGATGATGATAATGATGGTGATGGCCATATGATTTCGGGGACCGTTTAGGCCTTAAAGTTTTCCCGACATTTGTCTTACAGGTGAGGAAAAACCCCGATAAAAACCTCATCCAGAAAAACTGCCCCAACCGGGGATCGAACCTGGGCTCGCTGCAAGACAAGGCAGCACGCTACCTCAAGACCACAGCGGATGGTAGACAAAATAGATAAATACAAGATTGTGTGTCTAGGGTACTGGATACTAGGAAATTGCCATTCATGTGTGCATGTGCTCTAATGCCACCCACTCTGCTTTTGTGCTTCAGGTTTTGAGCTGGGTGGATAATGCTATTAATGTGGTCTACTTTTAATTACGCACCACTTTGGCAGACCACTTTACATAGATGATATTCTTGTTTTGTATTCAGGAAGGACTGTAGGATGAGCATATGTTTATATGTGTTTTTGTAGTTTAAAGTGTGTTGTACGAGGGATGATGATGAAGAGAAGGTGAAATCTTATCTCGTATATAGGCCTAATCTATTCTTGTCGAGAAGCATCATAAAAGATTACATTTTCATTATAAAAATATTTAATCTTTAATCATAAATTTATAATTTAAGGATTTAAGAATCACCATAGTATCTTCCAATAAATACGGTCTTATTTTGATATCCATCCATAGTAATTCTGCCCGAAGGGAGGTCCTTCACTGCAATCATAGCATTTCCATGCTATGCTTGCAGCTTTACTAGGGAATTGTGTAGGTGTGGTAGCTTCCCATTGCTTTCCACACCGGTGAAGGATGATGATGATAATGATAATGGTAAGGATGATAAGGATGATGGCCATATGATTTCGGGGACCATTTGGGCCTTAAAGTTTTCCTGACATTTGTCTTACAGGTGAGGAAAAACCCCGATAAAAACCTCACCCAGAAAAACTGCCCCGACAGGGGATCAAACCCGGACCCGCTGCGTGACAAGGCAGCACGCTACCTCGAGACCACAGCGGTGGACTATTTTGATATAATTGAATTTAATAAGTAAAAAAGCTTAAATGGGCCACCATATGTAACATCTCCATCTGAATGACAAATTATTATCAAGTGCGCAGTTTAACGATTAAAAATTGTACGCTACTCCTCCTGACAAGAGATTGACAATTATAAAATTAAATTAATAATTACAGTTTTCAACTTCGCTAGGTATCAATATAGGCCTGATTATTTCAAAGGACATTTTATTACAGACAACAATACTAAAGTATTTTTTGTAAATAAGATCACATAGTCTCGTGTCCCCATTCTGGGGGTTAAGTTTGATAAAAAATCTCTATTTATCTTGGTCATTCCATGTATTCTCTTCCAATATTTCCATCTTCTTCACAGATTGTTACAGCTGTTTCCAGTTGCCATTTTTCAATATGTAAGTTTCTTGTTTGTCAACATCATCACTCCAGTTGTGTTGTGGCGACCTCGGGGATCTTCTTTCAGATGGTATCCACCTTAATATCTTTAGTAGGGAGTATTTCTTCCCTCATTTTATTGACATGACCAAACCAAACTAACTGTCTCTTCTGAACTTCATCAAGTATATCTCTCTCCGTTTTCATTCTTTCTCTTATTATATCATTCCATATTTTATCTAGAGGCATTTTATAAGAAATTAATTTCGGTGCTCAAAAGCTTCTTTTTATTTTCAAATATTCCATACCTCTGACCCATCTAACATAGCACTTCGAACTAGAGTCTGTATATCCTCTTTTTGGATAATCTTTCCATTAAGCGCAGTGAGAATTTTTTCTAAGTCCCAGGCAGACACCACGTGCATGTGCCAACAAACGCAAAGTGGTTTACTCTATGAAATATTGCGATGCAGCCAACATTATATATTCTATTTATAAAAACCTAATGCAAATTAAGTACTCTAACATGTCAAAGACCAAGCTAAAAGCTAACCTAACGCAATTTAAGCACTCTAACCTGTGAAAGATTGCAATGCCCAAAAATAAATAGTAAGTTCTCAAATTCTGAAGTACATAACCTATGTTGGCTGCACTGTTGTTGTATAGAATATTCTTTAAAATCAATATGGCTGCCACGTCTTCATGTTATGTATATAGTTAAATATCATAGACAAATATGTTCAAATAATTGTTAGAAAAAATGTAAAATTTGTTGTAAATGGTGGGAAATAATTTGAAAAATAAAACCCTGTTAGTGCCTGCCTCGGACTTAAAAAAAAATTCTCACTCGCTTAATGGAAACATCAGCCCCTCTTCTTTGTTACATCATATCATTGTCCTTCCTTTATTTATTCTCGTCATAATCTCATCACTACCGGTACTATTCCCTTATTTATCAAAATTAACACTAAAATATTTTAACACCTACAATTTTGTTCCTTTTACAGGTAAATTCTCAGTTTTATCATCCCCCACTACTAGATATTCTCAATTTTCCATATTCAGCATTTAATCCAATCTTCTCATATTCTTCTTGAAATTTATATTCAACTCCTTTTTTCTCAATTTTTTCTTTACTTGTTTTTTCATCTATCCCTCGGCTAATCTCCTGGTCTCTTCTCTCCTAATTTAAATTCTAGTGTTTGTCTTTGTATCCTTTCACTATTCATTCCTTAAAATGGCCATATCATCTTACTCTGCTTCTCAAATTCTGACTCCTATAGTCATGTAGTCCACCGCTGTGGTCTCGAGGTAGCGTACTGCTTTATCACGCAGCGGGCCCGGGTTTGATCCCCGGTCGGGGCAGTTTTTCTGGGTGAGGTTTTTATCAGGGTTTTTCCTCACCTGTAAGACAAATGTCAGGAAAACTTTAAGGCCCAAACGGTCCCCGAAATCATATGGCCATCATCATCACCCTTATCATTATCACCATCATCCTTATCATCATCATCAGCCTTCACCGGTGTGGAAAGCAACGGGAAGCTACCACATCTACAATTCCCTAGTAAAGCTGCAAAGCATAGCATGAAAATGCTATGATTGCAGTGAAGGACCTGCCTTCGGGCAGAATTACTATGGATGGATAGTCATGTAAGAGGTAAACAATGTTAAGTAAGAGAATGTTTGCTGAGTTGATGCACAGTGCATACTTTCCGTCTCTGGTATCACCATGGTAACTGAGATGACTCTGATAAGATGGCTAATATGGATTACAGTGAAGTTATGACAGGCCTAGCAAATCAGTAATGCAAAATAGTCTGCTTTCAAAAAGCAACCAAGCCTCGGAAATATATACTTCAAGAACACATGGTGAAATATAATGAATAATATTTGAAATCAAAATGCAAACAGTTAAATTTATTATTTCAGATAGTGTGTAACATATTACTGAGTTGAAAACATAGAAGTATGAAATTTAATACCAATAATCCCCTCAACTAGATTTAATACCTAGAAAGTTATTCATACCAGGCATACTAAGATCATTCATAAATCCATGGGGAATTTATAAGTTACAACAATTTACACACATCAGTCTTAAACTTAAAAACTAACAAAAATATACTCAGACCAACGGATCTGTGCCCCTATAGCGCTGACATCATTCTTAGAAAAGTACACATCTATACTCACGCCATTTCACTGTACTCCCCTCCCATTACGTCAAACAGCAGCCATTGAGTAGGGATGTTGCCATACTTCCCCCAGTATCATGGCTCTTGAATATTGAATAATGCAAGGTTGGAGTTGAGTTGAGAACACTGCAGTGCAAGTGCAAGAGAGAGATAGGAATGCAGGGAGGGAAATGATCTGCCGAGGAAGAAAAGGAAGTATGCTTTAATTTGCATATCTTACCGGGGCACAAATCCATTGGACTCACCTTAACCTTATAGTTATTATGTACAGCATAGGTTATTAATAGTCACATTTTGATTAAGATTTGCTTGAACTTAAAAAAAATAATAGTTAAATTGTCATGTTGGATAGCTGTGAACAGTATGCATATACCGCTTCTTCATAATTACTACATTTTCTGACCTCTCCCCCTTTGCTATGGGTGCCCAATACCCTAGGTAAACCCTGATTGGAACTGTAATATAAGTCATTAGAACAAGCATCGTAGTGTCTGTTTTGATGACCATACACTGTAATTACAATTACCCAAATGGTACAGTTCATCATTAAAAAATAAAGTGTGTACAAAAATAGGCTGTAGTTCTTACCATTATCTATAACCAGTGGAATCGCTGAATTTTTAATATTTTTAGGATAAGAATGAATTGGATCAGGGATAGTTTTTGTATCTTTCAGTTCTAAAGTTGTCATTTCACTGAAATAATATGTAATACACTTAAATAAAAGGTGAAACCTAAATTAAGTAGGTTTATCTCGTCTTAATTGTAATTTCATTTACAAACCTAACCTCACTACACAATTTAACCAAGTAATAAATTCTACAAACTGCAAATCATGAAGGTATACAACAAATTGTAGTAAATTAATTAAAAATCGAAGTATTTTCAAGCCAATCGAAACTGTGTTATAAATTGGTATTTGCTTGTAAACACACGGTTCTCCACAATAAACACAAATAAAAAACAAACACTAGTTATTAAACTTTAAACGCTTCAGTGTCTCCAACATTACCAATATATAATTTATATTGTGGAAGTACAATAAATCATGCATTTAAAATGCACTCTCGATATAAAATGGAAGAAAGATAATTTAAGAACTATTTTAAACTTATTTTGGGAAATTATTAATTATTTATGCAATACAAAATGTGATAGTCGTTTGTGCCAAGATGTTGGCTATATTGTAAATCAAATATGGTTCATCATGCTTCTCACAGATGGCCAGCGCTCAATCATAGAGAATCGTGATCCATCTTCGTTCTCTGGTGGGTTATCGCTGGTTCTCCATCGTGATCCAGTGATAACGTGATACATGGCATAATTTTATTCTGAACTTAGCGGCCACTAGTGCCATTTCCTTCAATTTTTACTGCCTCTATTGTAATATTTTTTAAATTTTCTGATGTTCCTATGAAGCAGATTTGTTTTAATAAAATTGAAAAATAAAGTTAAAATTTATTAAGGGTCTGAGGAATTTGCTCAAGCGGTAGGCTACGTTTAAGAATTATATTTGAGAGATCCATGGTTCGAATCACAATTCCAAACCAATTTGATTGAGGTTTTCCTGTTTTTCTTCAGTTAAAAAAAAACTAGGTTTGAATTTCATTTCATTACATCATTTCATAGTAGCCTATTATTATAAACACATTTCATAGTATTATTAAAATAAATAATACAAAGACGAAATATGATCTTACACGTTAAAGCGTCTATAAATAAGCGAAATAAAAATGTTTAAGGAGGATGCAAACAATTACGAAACAAATGCCTCCAGCGGCGTAAGTAGAAACTAATTTTGCATGCCTTATGTTAGACAATACAGGCAATGATTAATAGTTGAACATCGATAGAATGCTCTTTAGTGTGATATCGATCGCGAGCGGGATAAGTTGGTTGAGTGAAGTGGTGCGGTGTATAGTGCAATTTTAATTTTAAACCATTCTCTTTTTATATGTGTTTTATTTACGTAAAGGAACTTACAGAAATTGAAGTCTGAGTGCGTTACCTAAAGCTAGTGATAAAATAAACGGCATAATCTACCGTAGATACACTGTGCTTGGACACAATGAAAGGAAGACATCTGCAGTAAAGGTAGGATTTGCTTTACGAACAGTGCTTTAGTTGCGGGAAAAAAAAAAGTTTGGAGGAACTCATATTTACAATAGCTTCCATAAAGAAGAGTGGGCCTACGATACATTGGCATGTTAGATAATAAGACTTTGTAAAGACATTTTGACAAAAAAATAACCATGTACAGATGATTCCGGCAATATTGTGCAGTAAAACATGTTGCGGAAATATATTAAAAATTCCACCATAAATATTTGTTCCTCCCCGCAACTAAAGTACTGATTATGTATGCCTAGATAATATATATATCTTGGAGCACTTAATCTGCCATATATTCACATTAATTTTAGTTGTAGCTATATAATCATAGTAAACCAGGAAGTATTCCTCAAATAATGTCACATAAAACTGCGTTGGCAAAATTTAGACATAAAAATTATTTAAAAAAACATTTAAATAAAATAATACGTCAATCCAAATTGCTGTCTAATGCAACGAAGAAGAAATGACTGAACACCTGCAAAACTGCCAAGCGTTGCCTGCATGAATGCACGAGAACCATTGGGTTCATTGACAAACGCCAAGCATTTTACTACATTTCAGTTATATAGGCCCACAATTAAAATATGAAAATATTAGTTCCAAAACGAAGGGAGTGTTTAATTGATTCAGATTAAATGATTCACTGTAAAGTGAACAGGTACAAAAACGTACATTTTTTTTCTATAATGTCCATAATATTGAAATGTCTGCAGTAATAAAACGTCCACTCACGTTCGCTGTATTAAAAGTCCAAAAAACATTGTATCATTGTAATAATGTGTATGTTATGAATATAACAATAATTAATTATTCACTTATTCTTCTTCAGGCAAATGTTAATCAAGGTTTAATTTTAAATTATATGAAACAACATGGAGGTTGTTTCCTAATGCTATTGATATTTTTTATATTCTTTATATATCCGCACTATTTATTCAATCCTATATTCATTTGTTATGCATTTCTTATTTATAGGTTCTCTAATATTGATTGATTAATTAATTAAAGCTGTAATATAGTATATCATATTTAAACCTATACAAAATTTATATGACAATTGTATATCTAAAATTAAAATTGGCAGTAAATTGTCACATGGTTTTACGATAAATAAAGGTCTACGTCAAGGTTGTCTATCACCGACTCTGTTTAAAATATATGTACATGAAATATTAAAGAATTGGAGGAGAAAATGTTCAAGCATGGGAATTCCTATTTCAAACAAAGCTTTATACAATCTACATTTCGCAGGTGATGAATTGTTCATTGCACAAGATTATGAAGATTTAGAACATCAATAGAAGAATATGATAAATGGGGAATAACTTTGAACATGAAGAAAACAAAATATTTATCAATTGGTGAACTAGAACAAAATTTAATTTTGGAGACGGGAGAAACAATAAAATCTTGTAGTGAGATCACATATTTAGAAATTAAAATAAATAAAGATGGAGGTTATGAAGAGGAAATAAAACATAGAAATAATAAAGGGAGTTTAGCAATTGCTTGCCTCAATGGAATATTGTGGGGTAAAAATATAAGTAATAAAAATAAAATGAATATATATCATACAATTTTTAAAAGCATCATTACTTATGGAGCAGAATTCTGGCCATTAACAACCGAAACAAATAAGTATTTTTTGGCAACGGAAATTGATTTTATACGAAGGGCAGCAAGAATTTCAAGAAGAGAAAATAATTAGAAAGTCAGTTGTGAGAAGAAAATGAAGATTGAAGACACTATTTTAGATTGTATTAAAACTCAGCAATTAAGATGGTACGGACATGTCCAGCGAATGGAAGAGCATCGGTTATCAAAATGTTTTGGAATGGAAACCTGAGGGAAGACAAGGCAGAGGAAGACCTAAAACCTTCTGGAATCAGGGAATATATTTAAACATGAAGGAGAAACATCTACATCTAGGAGGCTGGATGGAACGACAAAATTGGCTATTAGGAATCGGACGATGTCAAAGACATTAATCAACCGATGATCTATCTATTTGATCCGATTGAGGGTCTTTCCACTTTTCAGCGGTTGCCCTTTTACCAGCCGGCTGCTGGCCCTTCACATCCACATGTGTCAATCACAGAGGTAGATGATCAACAGCCAGTGTAGGGGTGACATGTGGTTAGCATGTCGAGTCCCGCAGCCGTTATAGCTGGTTCATTAACCTGGAGCCGCTACTTATTGTAGCTACCCAATTGCCTCACGATGCTGGGTGGGCACCGGTCCCATACTGGCCGAAATACCATGAGAAAATTTCTTCCCCCATGGAGACTCGAACCAGCGCCAGTCCCGTAGGTCTGCGCCAAGGCTTCCTACCTTAACCACTCGGCTACGGCGCGGGACATCTATCTATCTATCTCTAAATTGATGCGTCCTCCTCGAATTTGTAAAATAGAGTTCTGTCATCTTAAATATTTGTAAAAATCTATAAATATTTGCATGACGTGCTAACAAAATCCTCTGAAATCGTGAATGGAAATATAGTGCCATTTGAAGTAGATATTTTAATATATTGCTTTATTGACTCGTGGACCTATTGGCTTGGCCATGCATTTGAGGACATTTTTGTTTGGCGCACATTTTGTAGCGCAGACAATTTAGGTCTACTGTAAAACCTGGATAATTGATTATCTTTGGTGAATAAAAACATGTTTTGCTATATTCTTCATAAAATAAAATTGTATCTAGCTCCATTAGACCATTATTTCTGCAACTGGACATCGGGATCATCATTTTGATATAAAAGCTCGGCAAATGTGTACAAAAAGACAACTTTTGAACTAGTTGATTTTTATGAACGATTTCAAAATTACTATCTCGTTTTACGAATTAGATAATTCAACCTTATTTGCTTTTAATATATTTATACGTAATTCGCGTTTATACGTGGTTATTATAGGAATATATAGTAGATTAGTAGCTATACTTTTTGAGTGAATTTTTAATTTTTGTATGGCTATTTGATTTTATGATGAATCTATGAAATATAATTGGTAAACTAGGATTGAATATCCTATTATTTAGGAATTAAAAATATACTATAGGCCTAATTTAAAATAATAATATAAAGATCGTCCCCCGCTGTGGTCTCGAGGTAGCGTGCTGCCTTGTCACGCAGCGAGCCGGGTTCGATCCCCGGTCGCGACAGTTTTTCTGGGTGAGGTTTTTATCGGGGTTTTTCATCACCTGTAAGACGAATGTCAGGAAAACTTTAAGGCCCAAACGCTCCCCGAAATCATATGGCCATCGTCATTATAATCCTTATTATCATCATCGTCATCCTTCACCGGTGTGGAAAGCAACGGGAAGCTACCACACCTACAATTCCCTAGTAAAGCTGCAAGCATAGCATGAAAATGTTAGGATTGCAGTGAAAGACCTGCCTTCGGGCAGAATTACTATTGGTGGATGGATGGATGGATATAAATATGCATGTTCTTCCATTATTAATATTTTTGTATCCAATTAATGTACAAAAGTTCATAAAATCTAATGTAACAAAGGAATACAATTATGTTTTTAAAATTTATGTCAATACTAACACGTGGCGAGTTTGTAAAACACGAGATAAGACAGGTGGCTTAGCAACAAGGGCTGGTAGCCGAACTCCAGTTGTATAGAGCGTAACGGAAATGTATTATCAGCAGCGAGTATGATTTATTTCAAAAGATAAAGACTGCTAAAGACAGATACTTTTTTCTAATAGGATACCCACTTCCGTGAGAACAATCGGTTATTTAGGAATACACAATACAAAGTTCCCGGTAAGTGCAAATGTTTTGAACACGAGACGCACTTTCGTTGAAACAATCAATAAATTAAAAGCACTCGATAAAATGTATAAGTAAAATTTATAGGAGAAACGATAATGATCCAGATGACGACCTGACTCTCGAAACTCATCTGTACGCGTTACATTAACACAAAAAGTTGTAATGTGAATTTAGTTATTACAATATTAATAATAATAATTACATTAGTATATATTATTATTATTATTATTATTATTTGATTTGATGCATTATTTTAAGGAGTTAGGCAAATGTTTATTCACCTGTATAAAATAATCTCTTCACGTTAAAAATGTGAAGTGTTACCTGCCCAATGATTATATTAAATGGCGATGGTATTATAACCGTGCAAATGTAGCATAATCATTAGATTTTAATTGTAAATACTTACTTACTCACTGGCACTATCGAAACCGTAGGTTCATGGCCGCGCGGACATAAGCTCTCTATACATCCCTATCCTGAGCTAATGCTTTCCAATCATTCCCTGTATAATCTACTTCCCTCAAATCATAGTTAATGTTGTTCTCCCACCTCATTCTTGGTCTACCAACTGGGCGTTTTCCCTCAGGCTTTCCTACAAGAAGCTTCCATGCAAGTCTTTCATTCCCCATACGTGCAACATGTCCTGCCCATCGCAGTCTACGAGGCTTAACTGTTCTTATTATATCTGGCTTCCTATAAAGACCATGTAGTTCATTGTTATGTAGTCTTCTCCATTCACCTGTTTGTTCATCTGTTTGGTCCAAAAATTTTCCTAAGTACTTTATTCTCAAATACTTGTAATCTCCTTTCGTCCCTTAAAGTAAGAGTCCATGTTTCGCACCCATACAATATAACTGGTAGAATAATAGTTTTATATATTTTCAGTTTAACGTTTTTTTGAAAGGAGTTGGGACATCAAGAATCTCTGCAATGCATAATAACATGCATTTCCAGAATTGAGCATATGTTTAATTTCTTTGTCCATCTCAATCCTATTTGTGATTATTGTTCCTATGTATTTGAATTCAGCCACTTCCTGACGAATCTACAAACGAAAAAAAAAAAAAAACTACAAAAAGTGGAAACTGGGATTCTTTTACCTTATGTACCATAAACATCACCTTGGTTTTATCAATGGAGTGGAAAATATTCAAATGGTATTCAAACTCGACCCATGTGTGGTGTTACAACTGTTGACAGCAGCATACATTCTTTCATCGTCTACCAAATCATATACTGGTATCTTGTAGACGTGGTACTTAGCAAATACCCATAGGAAAAAAAAAAAAAAAAAATCAGACGGTCTTGGTGTGCTGATATGGCAGGCCATATATGATGTACGGTAATCCTCTTACGATCAATCTTGCCAGAAATCATTTCATAGATTATTACCGTCTTGATGTCTGACAAGCGAGTCGGATATCACACACTGAACATTTGTGATCTTGTAGCTCACTGTTATATGGTCTTTTCAATTAACCTATCTGTCTCTCTTTTCCAACAATTAAAAAAAAACTTTTTTGAAGCAAATTCCATAGGAATGAAGCTACTGAGGCTGTTTTCACGAAAAGAGTTAAAAAATACACGCATAACTTTTCTAAAATTACAACGTTGAATTGAAACAATTCAACCTCCTCTTTCAAATTCTATCGCCTTAGCTTGGATGCACAGTTTTAAAATTATAACTATTCCTATTATTATAGCGGTGTATATATTACATGCTATCCATAATCTATCTTCTAATACGAGTATATAAGTTTGTTTGTCTGTTCGTATTCTGTGCGCGGCCATACCGTTGATCCGATTTTATGGGTTTTTTTGCACAATGTTCAGGAGATTCCCGGGATAAACATAGGCTATAAGAGAGTTGTAATACTCAACCCCTTCACCCCTAAAATCATCCTTTGTAGGTAAAACGTGAAATAAAGTCTCTATTTTGACGCTTAAATGGCTTACGCTGCCTAAACCATAACAAATACACCAAATTAATGTGCACAGAATTGAATATCTCAAAAAAAAATACAAAAAAGTCCGCGACAGCATATGTTTATCTTTTACAGATAACTCAAAATAACCATTTTTGTTTTTCATTGATGCCAAGAAGATAAGAAGATCGGAATAAATAGATTCCCGGGAAAGAATTAGCAGCGCACAGTGGGTATTCTTTCACGGATAACTCAAAATAAAGAATTTAGTCTTTCAGCTCATTTATGCCAAGTACATCGCACTACGAACATTTCCGGCCATCGCCGGGTAAACAGCACGATATCTAAAAATAAGTATGATATAAATTTATATTTTTTCCTTTTACTTATTCAACTTCTTCTTCTTCGGCTTTCCCCCACTTATAGGTTTGCCGTCTTCAGTTTCCATTTATCTCTATCATTCCAATCTCCCTCTTCCAAATTCCGATCATCCATTATAGTTCTGATGTAGGTTTTCCATTTTCATCTTGGTCTGCCACGTTTATTTCTTCCAGGGGGTGGCCATTGGCATATATTTTTTGGCCATCTTTCATTTTCCATTCTTTGTACATGGCCATACCATTTAAGTGTTTGATTTTCAATCCTCTTAACAGATGTCGTGACATTCATTTCTCTCCAAAGGAATTCATTTCTTATTTTATCCTGTCTTGTTTTTTGGAGGCTTCTTATAAAATAATCAAATTCAACAGTTCTAATTTTGTTCTTTTGTAATTCTGTCAAAGACCAAGTTTCACTTCCATATGACAAAATATTCTGTATTATGCTCTTATAAATTTTCATTTTAGTTTCCTTTGTAATATTTTTATTCCAAATTATTCCATGTAATGTCTTAGTTGCATTTTTTGCCATTGCAATTTTAGTCTGTACATATCTCTCACAGGTACCAAAACTTGTAATTATTGACCCAAGATATTTAAAAAATTCACACTTTTTTATTTTCCCTGTTTCAAGTATGAGGTCATCCACATCCTTTCCCAAACACATATATTCTGTTTTCCGTAAATTTATATTCAGTCCCCATTTTTTATATTCTTCCATTAGTTTATTTATCATATATTTCATATCATCTTCATCCCCCGCAAAAATTATTTGATCATCTGCAAACAACAATGAATGCAGTACTTTTCCTCCTATAGGAATACCCATTTCAGAACATTTTTTTATACCACAAGTTAAGAGCCTGGTCTAAATAAATGTTTAAAAAGAATTGGTGATAAACTGCATCCCTGCTTAAGGCCTTTATTCACTGTGAATTCCTCTGTTAAAGTATTCTGTATTTTTACTTTAGCTTTTGTATTACTATAGATCCTCCTAACAATATTAATCCATTTATCACAGATATTCAGATTTCTCATTGCCGTCCATAACAATTGTCGAGGTACACTATCACATGCCATCTCTAAATCAATAAAGGTCATATGTAATTCTTTATTTTTTGCTAGGATTTTCTCTTGTAATTGTCTAATACAGAAAATATTATCAATATTCCACTCCGGAATCCACATTGTTCTTCTCTTAAGTTATCTTTTATCTCCTTAAGTTTAAAATTTATAATTTTAGTAAAAATCGTAGCTGTTGAAGGTAAAACGCTTATACCTCTATAATTGGAACACAGTTTCTTATCACCTTTTTTAAAAATAGGAGTAATGTACGATACATTCCAGTCTTCTGGGATATCGTCTCCGATTCCGATTGAGGGTCTTTCCACTTTTCAGCGGTTGCCCTTTTACCAGCCGGCTGCTGGCCCTTCACATCCATATGTGTCAATCACAGAGGTAGATGATTAACAGCCAGTGTAGGGGTGACATGTGGTTAGCATGTCGAGTCCCCCAGCCGTTATAGCTGGTTCCTCAACCTGGAGCCGCTACTTATTGTAGCTACCCAATTGCCTCACGATGCTGGGTGGGCACCGGTCCCATACTGGCCGAAATACCATGAGAAAATTTCTTCCCCCATGGAGACTCGAACCAGCGCAAGTCCCGTAGCTCTGCGCCAAGGCTTCCTACCTTAACCACTCGGCTACGGCGCGGGACGGATATCGTCTCCAATTTCAATTTTATTAAAAAGTTTTGTTAAAAATATTACCAAAATATCTCCACCATGTTTTAGGAGTTCCGTCTGAATATTTCCTGGTCCTGGTGCTCTCCCATTTTTTACCTCTTTCAAAGCTCTTTTTACTTCATCCTCTGTTATCTCTGGAGTGTCAAATTTATATTCTACATCCGTATCTTGAAGTTGAAACTCATTTCTATTTTCTTGAAGTAAACCTTTATAATGTTGCATCCATTCTGATGGTCTTATCAACTGAATATTTATCTTCTTTCTTCCTGATTTCCTGATATTTTGTAATGTTTTCCAAGCTTCTTTGGATCTAGCATATCCAATCGAATGATCTATTCGAGCATATATTATCCCAGTACTCATTTTTTGTTCTTCTCACTTCCACCTTTGTTTTATGTTTTAAAGTGATATATTCATTTCGAGATGTTGTTGAGTGATCTGATAACCATTTCATCCGTGCTTTCTTTTTTTCTTCTACTAATTTTTTAATATCGTGATTAAACCATTCATTGTTTCCTTTTGGTTCTCGATTTTCTGTCCCAAGTGCTTCTAAAACTGCTGAATGTATACTTTCCTTTAGTTGATCATACATTTCTACTGCAGATTTATTTACATTTAAATTAAGTTTTTGCTTTAATCTCGATTGATAAAAATGTTTTATACTCTCATCATAGAGTAAACGTACTTTATATCTTTGTTCATTCAAAGGAGTTGTATTTATTCTGTCTGCCGTTACTTCAATATTTTGTTTTTTGCTACTTGTTAATATGAATTTTCCCAAAAGCATATAATGATCACTTCCGCAATCTGGTTTTCTATACACTCTAACATCTTTCACTATCATATCACGTTTTTGTTTCACAATTATATAATCAATTATTGATTTGAGACTTTTTGTTGGCTGTTCCCATGTGTATTTATGTATTTCCCGATGTTGGAAGAAACTATTCATTATCATATAACCATGTTGTTTACATAAACTTATCAATCTATCTCCATTGTCATTTTCCACCTTTTCCCCAAATAGTCCAATCACTTCATCTTTCATTCTACTTCCTACTCGACTATTAAAATCTCCTGTTGTTATTACTACTTGATGTTTTTTTTATTTTGTCCAAAATTTCTGACAGTTTGTCAAAAAAATCATTTTTTTCTATGGTTGTTGCATCCTCATTTATGGCATATACTCCTATTATTATAAGCTCTATCCCAAAAAGCTTGAGATTTAATTTAATAATTCTTTCATCAATTTCTTCCCAAGACACTATATTTTTTACCAACTTACTTTTTATCAAAATGGATATACCTCTTTTTGCTCTACTCCACTCCAGATATGTGTATAATTTCCTAGTTTTTCCTGTCCTTTCCCTTTCTTTTTTGTTTCTGAGAGCACAATAATATCTGCATTCATTGCTGTAATCTCATCTATTACTTCTTGCTCTTTAGTATTCAAGCCTTGAACATTCCATGTGCCAATAGTAAAGGTCCGTTTTCGTAGCTTAAGTCTGTTATATTTAAATCCATCCGGCTGACATATTTTACTGAAGTACTTATTCAACTAAATGTAAAAATACATTATGACTTATTTAGGCGTAGCAGCGTACGCCGGGTATTAGCTGTAGTTCTATAAACTGCAGTAAATATGCACTGATGTACTTTACATTCAGATTATATGGGCATATCTTATTTCCTTGTTTGCTTAAAATGTTGTAAAAAAGTTAAGTCCCTCTCCCTGTCAAGGTGAGTGCCCACGAGGTTGTAAACAATAGTTTTATAAAGAATTGGGTAGATACGGAGGAATGACAAGACAGTTAAATTACTTATAACTTAAATAATGCTGGATTGTATAGGAAATACATTTTTTAAGAAACTCGTTATGTTAAAACTAACACTAGCACAATCGAATCCGGATTTTCTTGGCCTCGTCGACGATAGATACATCCCTATCCTGAACTAATGTTTTCAAATAATTCTCTGTATAATTTACCTCCCTCAAATCATGGTTAATATTGTTCTCCCATCCCTTGTAAGCCTAACTACTGGATGCTATCTTTCTGATTTTCTTACAAGGAGTTTCTATGCCCCTCCTTCATTCTGTACTCGTGCCATATATCGCGGTCTACTAGACTTAACTGTTATTAGTATATTTTCGTTTCCCATAAAGATTTTGTAACTCTCTGCTATGTTGTCTTTAAAATGTAAGATTATGGAATATTCACCTGAAAGGCCCGTCTCCTCAACTTAATTAATTATTTAACTGTAACGCTTTCGGGACATGTCCCATCATCGGCAGGATTCAAGGCTGGTGTTTCACTGAAGATCTGGTAGAGGGGGTTACATGTATTGGGTTCGTTTTCGTTTATCAGATTGTCATTGTTGTGAGCTGCTTTCATGATTTCCATCTCTTCGAGTACGTTTATCTTCGCTGGATTATTTTCTCTGTGCGTTACTGTTAGGGTGTTTTCAATATTTAACATTCGATGTCCTTCATGGATAACGTGTTTTGCATAGCTTGATTTCCCTTCTGCGTGAATAGTCTCGAAAATGTTCTTTAAATCTGATGTTAAAACTTCTGTTTGTTCTTCCTATATACAATTTGTTGCAATTTTGTATAGGAAGAACAAACAGAAGTTTTAACATCAGATTTAAAGAACATTTTCGAGACTATTCACGCAGAAGGAAAATCAAGCTATGCAAAACACGTTATCCATGAAGGACATCGAATGTTAAATATCGAAAACACCCTAACAGTAATGCACAGAGAAAATAATCCAGCGAAGATAAACGTATCGAAGAGATGGAAATCATGAAAGCAGCTCACAATGACGACAATCTGATAAACGAAAACGAACCCAATACATGCAACCTTCTCTACCAGATCTTTAGTGAAACACCAGTTTTGAATCCTCCCGATGATGGGACAAGTCCCGAAAGCGCTACAGTTACTTAATTTTCAGGTGAATATTCCATAATTTTATATTTTAATTTTGAATAATACCTCAACGGAACACATCATGAATCTAATAAAAGTTGATTATGTTGTCTTCTCTTCATCTATCTGTTCGTTTCTCTGGTGCAAACATTTGCCCAAGAACTTTATTCTGACTATTTAACTCATGCCCCAAATGGGAGTCAATGACCAATCACGTTTTAATGATTTCTGTTTTACAACCAATCACAGTCGTGTTTCACCAAATATTTATCAATATTAAATTTACCATATTAAAGAAAGCTCCTCCTTTTTAATATTCTGAACAGGTCTGACCATTATTTTGCAGTGACTGACTCACTAAGAAATATGGCTACCAGATTGTATATATAGTGCATGAATGTCAACACATACCGCATGCGGTAGTTAATATATTATAGCAATTGATTATACTACCAAAAAAAAACACTGTTTGCATCTTCTTAAATGTATTTTTTCCCAGAAAAATATAATTGTCATATTTACATGATAGGACATCAAAAATGAATTAATATACAGTTTGATGTGTTTAATTTTTTCTCCACTAGAGTGCATTTTTTACAATATTGCGTTCCATTGGCAATAAATAATATGATCTGGTTGCAGTGACGAACAAAAGAAGCAAATGAAGCGTACCAATCGTTTCTCATTTGTTTTCAAACATCGTCGTTTACATTAAATATTTTAAAATAACTACAGTTAAATAATGATTTGTGAGTAAACATCTTAATTTTATTCGTTAAATAGTCCTAACAAATGCCACTCTTGATTTCCAAAGTCTCTAGATAAATTCACTCCTCACTTCGTGAGTCGTGAATTTATCGATAATTTGGAAATCACTCCTGGCATTATTTATAAAAAACTCGTAATCTTTTTTCCTCCCTTAAAGTAGGAGTCAATATTTCGCATTATATATATTTCTTTATTCAGCTGGAAGGACAGATGCTCCGTGCACTGTGAACTGAAAGATCTATTGCGCAACCCAGTATTGTGGAAAATAATGGAATGAAAGTCTACTCGGCTGTGTTATGTAAGTTGTAGGTCATCCTCCAGATCCGACCCACCAGGTTCTACTCCCATGACCACATCGTCATTTTTTTAGTTGGGTCCGTGGCCGCGAACAAGGATTTCAACTCTCCCTTTGGCCCCTTCTGTCCTTTTTATTGCTCAGGCTCGGAGTCATGAGGTAGCATACTGCTAAGCCTCCTTCACTAGATCCTTGAAAAAACATATTTTCAACACCTGTGGACTGCCAACCAAACAAACATGAAGCGATATGAAATGAATGATTGAGAAATGTAAATTACTTGAAGAGGGAGAGAAGGGGTGTGGAAAGTGTTGGTGGGATAAAATTCGGGAAGGTAGAAAACCCCGAGAAAACCGAAAAATCCTGTTGTAGGCCACTATCAATTTCCCTCCGGAACTGCCTGGATTCGAACCTGAGTTCCCAGTGGAAGCAGCCGCGCACATTAGCCACGCATACACGGAGACGCTCCGTATAATGTAATAGGAAGAATATCGGTTTTATATTTTTAGTTCAACTTTGTTTAGAGAACTTGGGATGACAAGAAACCCCATATATTGTATAATATCATGCATTTCCAGGATTGGGTATATGTTTAATTTGTTTCTGTATTCATTCCTGTTTGCAACTAATTTCCTTAGGTATGGCATTTTAATGTAGCCACTTCTTCAGAATATGTCCTCATCTGTCCACTTCCATTTCATATAACGAATTTCTAGATATTCATTTTTGGTGCGAAACATATCTGGGATTGAAAGTTAGAAATTTTAATAAAATATTCATAAAAATAAGATATGGCACAGTCATTTTATTACAACTTCTATGTGAAATATTTCCAAACTCAAAAGCATTGACTGCTTCTATACAACCTCCATGAAGTTGTATTAAAAGCTATAGCTTATGTCCACCTACACAAAACTTGGTTTAAAAAAGTTGAATATATGCCGTTTTCATACAGCCTCCTTGCCAAGCACGCCCCCTACACATTCTGAATACATTTTTCTCCCTAATTATTCTTCGCTTCATCGGTCATTCATTATTTTTCCCTACACACTGCCCCTGCAACCTCATGAGATGATATTCCAACCCCCTATTATATTCCACGCATTTTAAAATACATCGATTTGTGAAGTTTTAATGAAAAAAAGGGGGTGGAACTAAAAAAAAAGGAGATCTCTTTATATCTTTTATAGTACTTCTAATCACACAAATAAGCATTTAATTCCTGACAATCCTCCTTTTTACTCCATCCGTCAATAATTGATTTTACCTCCATTTTATCAATATATTGTTAAAGGGCATTCTCCTTTTTTTAGATAGCCTAATAGATTTTCATTCTTTATACTTATAACTCAATGGTGCGACACTCATAGAAGGTCCTTAGCCTACCAGCCAGATGCTAGTTTCACATCCACATGTGTTAATCACAAAGGTGGACGATCATGCAGTCAGTGTTAGGAGTGACATATGGCCCCCAGCCGTTATAGCTGGTATTTTCAAACTGTATTGACCGAAATTTCATGAAAAAATGTCTTCCACCATGGTACTCACTCGAACCAGCGTTAGTCCCGTATCTTTGCACTCTGCACCAATATATATTATGTCCACCGCTGTGGTTTCGAGGTAGCGTACTGCCTTGTCACGCAGCGGGCCCGGGTTGGATCCCCGGTCGGGACAGTTTTTCTGGGTGAGGTTTTATCGGGGGTTTTCCTCACCTGTAAGACAAATGTCAGGAAAACTTTAAGGCCCAAACGGTCCCCGAAATCATATAGCCATCATCATCATTATCATGATCGTCCTTCACCGGTGTGGAAAGCAACGGGAAGCTATCACACCTACAATTACCTAGTAAAGCTGCAAAGCATAGTATGAAAATGCTATGATTGCAGTGAAAGACCTGCCCTCGGGCAGAATTACTATGGATGGATATATATATATCCACCGCTGTGGTCTCGAGGTAGCGTGCTGCCTTGTCACGCAGCGGGCCCGGGTTCGATCCCCGGTCGGGGTAGTTTTTCTGGGTGAGTTTTTTATCGGGGTTTTTCCTCACCTGTAAGACAAATGTCAGGAAAACTTTAAGGCCCAAACGGTCCCCGAAATCATATGACCATCGTTATCATCATCATCCTTATCATTATCATCATCATCATCATCATCCTTCACCGGTGTGGAAAGCAACGGGAAGCTACCACACCTTCATTCCCCTAGTAAAGCTGCAAGCATAGCATGAAAATGCTATGATTGCAGTGAAGGACCTGCCTTCGGGCAGAATTACTATGGATGGATATATATATATATATATATATAAATATATCGTACAGTTAAATATATTTTACTGTAACTTCAAAATATTACAAACCGATAAATATAAATAGTATATAATTAGTATATTGCGATACAAATGTGGGAGATGTATCTTAACAGAATCGTGGAGAAGTTAGAAGAAAAGAGATGAAGTCGAAATAAGAAAATTAAAACCCTAGGTAGTAAGAATCTGGTATTTACCAAATTAGTTGCAATGACTGGAATAAGGTACACATAGGAAAAAAGTGAAATACATTTAGATACTCGTCGAAAGAATACTTTTAGATATAGCGATTGGAGTTCATAGTTTGTAATTGTAAAATAAACTAAACTGTTAAAACCGTATGGAAATATGGAACTAACTGTTTGAGAAAATATATACATTCGAAAGAACATACATAGGTCCATGGGAATGGTGGTATTGACGGCGCAATTTCAACTGTTAGAGTTTAGCTGATGATGGAGGGAATGCCTCCGAAACTAGTGTCGGTATATATAAAAGATCGATTAAATTACGTAAATTCAGAGCATAACTGTTAACTCACAAATTGGCAATTTATCCCATATTGTTTAATTTATGATATTAATAATAAATAATAAAAAACGAACAAGTATAGGCCTATTTTAGTTAAATTTGTATCAAATTGCACAATGTATACCAATAACTTACCATGATGTTATTTTTCACTGCGATCCGACACATTTAAATAACTGCCAAGAGAAATTAATCCCAGAACTGGGATTTTTTCTAAGTCACAACTTCCCAGAGCGATCCGTGTCTCAGCACCCCCAAATGGCTGGCTCTCCGCCGCCATAACTGAAGCCCAGGCGGCAGCCAAACCTTCCAACACTTGGAGTTGGATGGGTGACCGTCCATGTCCAAACTCATACCACGCAGATAGATGAGTAGCCGTCAATCGCTAACCACACCTCCAAGTTCCGTCAATTAAAATCCAACGTTCTCGGCAACTAACAACGGAGACAAAGCAATACGTGTCAACGGCATGGTTATAATCTGATTTCACGTTTTATTCGTTTATTTATATAGGCATACACCAACACCTTCTATAACCGGGACAAATGGTCTTACAAAGGAACTGTCAACCATTACACACAGAAAACTACCATGAAATTTCTTCCAGAGAAGCGTTGTGATGTACTAAAGGCGTGTTGAAAAACATATCTACCACTTTTAACTCCAAGGCACCAAAATTCAGCGCCAAATTTCTCATTTAAACTACAGGAAAATAACAAAGCTACTGTCTTGTTAAATTTGATAAACCCTACTACTCGTCGTCCGCGTTACGTCACGCTTCACTCCACTCCGTTCTTATTCCAGCAGGGAGGCCCATTTGCTCCGTACAGTGGGTTGCAATTTCTAAATTCTGTTTTCGATTTCTGTGCCTTGCAGTCAAAAGCTGCAGATGTTTTCTGGAACACGGCCTTTTTAAAACGAATCGCTTCTCTGGGAGAAATTTCAAGGTAGGTTTCGGCAAGCAATGGTTGACAGTTTCCTTATCAGACCAACAACCCGGGCTGTCGATCGGCAGCGAAGAGAGTGGACAGACATCCACAAGGATTGTAGGTCATTTATTAATTGTTTCATTCATTGTTTCGTCAGTAACAGGGTTAAGTTTTGGAAATATCTAGTAAAAATCGCTATGTCAACAACATTTGCGCATATTTGACTAGATTTCATACACATTCTCTTTTTTGATCACTTCGTTCATGCATTATATATGGACAAATTAAAGAGTACTGAACGTAAGACCTCTGTTTTACTCCAGATGGTGAAGGCTTTACCTACTTTGTTTATAAATTTTACATGTGCGAAAATTGTCAATCACTATTTTTGTTCGCACTAATTCCTTGCCTTTCAGCCGTATTGACTTTGTTTTTGGAATTTATATTTTCATACCAAATCGAGTTATTTTCAATTAATTCTATGCTGCAGATAGTAAATTATAAGTGTATGTTCTATGTTCTGTATTCAGAGCGTGAGAACAGACTGCCCTGAGCACCACGATCTTAAAGATCTATTGCGCTATCCCAGTATTATGGAGATGAATGGAATGAAAGTCTACTCTAGGTGTTACGTAAATTGTAGGTCGTCTTCCGGGTTCGACACACCAGGTTCTACTCCTTTGACCCAAACCGCCATTTTTTTGTTAGGTCGCGAGGGGGACTATAGTCCTCCCATTGTCCATTTCTGCCATTTTTTTATTGTTCAGGATCGGAGTTACAATGCAGTACCTTGGTGGACTACTCGCTAGATCCCCACAACCATATGTTTTAAATGCCTTTGGATTACTAACATTAGACCAGGTGAAGTGTTAAAGGGAGGGAAGGGGGGATGAAGAGTATTGGTGGGATGGAATTCGGGAAATGAGATAATTCCGAAAAAAATTCAAAAATATCGGTATGGTCCACTACCAATAGGATTCGAACCTGGTATTCCAGTCGGGCAGCCGCGCGCGCTTACCTGCGAAAACCAAGACTGTGTTTATAAATGTAAATATTGGACGAAATTAATTATAAAATAAGATTTCCTGATCCCTCTGAAAGTTATTATTAAGTTTTAAAATATATATATACAGTCAATATGCCCATTTCACCAATAAATGTTTAAAATGGTCAACAAGTTTCTACAGCCAAGCTGTCATTCTCAAGACCAGATATTGACTGAGTCAATATCTGGTCTTGAGAATGACAGCTTGGCTGTAGAAACTTGTTGACCATTTTAAACATTTATTGGTGAAATGGGCATATTGACTGTATATATATTTTAATATTGTATCACCAAGAAGATCAATTGTGTATTAAATATTATTAAGTTGTATTTATTAATGTTGGCAATTATCATATTCTAACTTTTTGCTTTTTATGATCTTGAAGAAGATTTCCGGGCTGTAAGGCCGTGGTCTTTAGGCTTGAAGTTCCCCGACGTTTCGCCAGAGGCTGCGTCCGGCATCCTCAAGGGTTGTCTTGAGACTGGCTATTTTGTCCACTGCTCCCCTATTAATTTCCAATCTCAAGACAATCCTTGAGGATGCCGGACGCAGAGTCTGGCGAAATGCTGGGAACTTCAAGCCTCAAGACCACGGCCTACAGCCCGGAAATCTTGTTCAAGATCATCATAATAACTCCGGCCGTGAAAGCCTAAGTCAGTGTTAGCTTTTTTTTTTTCATCAAAGAACTCATCCTACCGGCAGCGGCATGCAGTCGTTAATTTATTAAGTTAAGAAAAGTACATAACAGTGAGCTACATGATCTTTATGGAATATAATGAGATCAGTTCACTCTCGTAAATTACGATGGGCAATACGTATAACACGAATGGAAAATTAAAAGGGACATGGAAACTCCCTGTAGGAAAACCAGAGAGCAGCGCCCAATAGGTAGACCAAGAATGAGATAGGAGAATAGCATTAGTAATGATTTGAGGAAAGTAGTTTATACAGGGGGTGAAATATTAGCTCAGGATAGGGATATATGGAGAGCTTATGTCCGCGCGGACGTGAACATATGAGTTTGATAGTGACAGTGAGTTAGTTAAATAGTCTTCGAAGACCTGTCGTGCCATAGAGATTTTTTACAAATATATTTTGTAAGTTATCTTATTTCTTGTTTAAATTGAATGAGTTCCTATAGCCGTAACTCTGCCAGTTTAAATAAAACTTTATTATTATTATTTTATCATTATATTATTATTATTATTATTATTCAGAAGGGGTATATTAGTGGATGTGAAGAATTTGAGTTTTTGGTGGTAAAATTAAATAAAAAAGATGGGCAAGAAACAGAAGAAAGCATAATTGAAAGAATCGAGGAGATGGAATTAAAGTGGTTAGGACATTTTAAGAATGGAAGATGAGCGATGGCCGAAGCAACTATATCAATGGTAACCGACCAGAAAGAAGAAAAGAGGGAGACCAAAGTTAACATGGAAGGAAAACGTGAAGATAGTAATGCAAGCAAGAGGGATAAGCATTGAAGATGCCCAAGATCGTAGGCTTTGGAAGTTTGGCACAGGAAGACGGCAGCAGCTGTAAAAAACCGAAGATAGATAGAAGATGGGCAAGAAAGTGACATAAAGAACAGAATAAATAAAAGTAGAGCAATAAC
Organism: Diploptera punctata; assembly: GCA_030220185.1. Classification (NCBI taxonomy): domain Eukaryota; kingdom Metazoa; phylum Arthropoda; class Insecta; order Blattodea; family Blaberidae; genus Diploptera; species Diploptera punctata. Next base: position 1,649,533 of record JASPKZ010010241.1, read on the forward strand.
AGAAATGATAAATGGTGTCATATGGAAAAGACATAACTAGGAAAAATAAGTTACAAATACAGTGTCCTATTCAAACCTCCCACATTTTAATTAATCATTACTAACAAAGTATGCGGAATTATGAAATAAGATCGGTATTAAACGAAAAGGAAACTCAAAGAATTTTCATTGCCACACACTAAAACACCTCTATATATGCACCATTGGTAGCACGAACAATATCAAGTCTGTATTAGATTTCGTGCCACTTTCTGTCCAACATGTCCATTGGTAGTGTTGCAATTGTGTCAAGGATACGGGTTCGTAAATCATGAAGATCTTGTACTGGAGTCTCAAACGGTCTTTTACATACCCCCAGAGGAAGAAGTCCAGTGGAGTGATGTCTGGCGAACGTGGAGGCCAGCAAATTGGTCCGCCGCGTCCAATTCACCTATCTGGGAAGGATTCTTTGAGTGAATTCCGAACATCCAGGCTCCAGTGTGGTCGGGTTCCATCTTGCTGAAAGATTACTTGGGGTTGCTGATCAGCTACTTGGGGGTACAAGAACTGTTTCAACATGTCTTGGTATACCGGGCTAGTTATTGACTTCTCATGGAATAAAAAAAATACCTATAATCCTGTTCATTAGGCCGCACCAAACGTTTACTTTTGGGCTATCCCGGACGTGTTCATGGTAGACGTGTGGATTTTGCGTACCCCAGATCCTTACATTGTGCCGATTAACAGAACCTGATACATGGGACGTTGCCTCATCAAAAAACAAGACGTTTCCAAGAAATTGAATGTCGTTGTCAATACGATCCAGCATTTCAATAGCGAATGCCTGTCTTCGTGGCCTATCATCTGGCTTTATTTGTTGAACAATTTGCACCTTGTAGGGGTACAAACGAAGCCGCTTATGAAGTACTCGATGTTCAGTTGATCTCGGCACATTGAACTGCCGGGAAGCTTGTCGAATTGATTTTTGTGGACTTCTCTGAAATCCTGCTCTAATTTCAATATTTTTTTTCTGAAACATGTGTACGGGCACCTCCTGATTCTTTTTTAACACCTCCAGTCGCCAGAAACTTCTCAAACCATGCCTTAATGGTCTTCCCATCAGGTGAATTTCCTTCATATTCTCTCAGATAATTCCTTTGCACTGTAATTATTGACTTCGTCTCTGGATGCTAGAAAACAGTTTGTGATCGTTGCTGAGGAGTCGCAATTTTGTTTTATGTCATTATTGTCCAACATGCGAGAGATGAATTAATTGCAACAATGAAAACAAAAATTCTTTGAGTTTCTCTTTCTTTTAATACCAACTTCATTTCGTAATTCCGCATACTTTGAGAGTTATGATTAATTAAAATGTGGGAGGTTTGAATGGGACACGGTGAGAAATAGTGTCACATATGGAGCTCCATCCATAGTAATTCTGCCCGAAGGCAGGCCCTTCACTGCAATAATAGCATTTTCATGCTATGCTTGCAGCTTTACTGGGGAATTGTAGGTGTGGTAGCTTCCCGTTGCTTTCCACACCGGTGAAGGATGATAATGATGGCCATATGATTTCGGGGACCGTTTGGGCCTTAAAGTTTTCCTGACATATGTCTTATAGGTGAGGAAAAACCCCGATAAAAAACCTCGCCCAGAAAGCTTGTCCCGACCAGGGATCGAACCCGGGCCCGCTGCGTGACAAGGCAGCACGCTACCTCGAGACCACAGCGGTGGACCATATGGATCTGAAGTACGGAAATTCAACAAAAACTTTGAACAAAACTTATGTCTATGGAAATGGATTTCTCGAGGAGAGCAGCAAAATGTTCATAATTGAGAGAAAAAAAAAGTGATACGAGAAAAGATATTGGATGTTAAATAGTAGATTATGTAAAATTTAAGCAATTGAATTAAACATTGGAATGGTGTCCACCTGGAAGAAGAACAAAATGAAAGACCTTGAAACTCGTGGATGCAAGAAATAAGAACTGGAATGAGAACAAGACTACTGGAGGACGTGGAGTGGATGGATGGGGATGAGTGGAGAAGGAAAATAAAACTTTAGGCCCAGAAAGATGTGTAAACATTGAAAATCTGTATATTAAATAAAATTATCATTATTATTATTAAAATACGCATTCTATCAGCGAAATGACTCTAGAAGACTCGATTTTGATCATTCATTAACCGAAAAAGAAAGAGGAGTGGAATCTGTTTGTCTTGTCAGAGGTCAAAATACGCTTTTGACAATTAAGATTGAAGGAATAACTAATGCTACCTAAACTTCAAGCAGTAGATGGAGTACATTAAAGAACCTAACAGTGATGGATCTCCATGAAAACAAATCAGAAGACGCCAAGTTGTTGCCATGACAACTAATAACAACACCGACCTGTGTCGGCGCCTGCGTAGCGTTACATCTAGACAGAGATGGATTACGTGAGAATCCCTGGCGTCGGAATGAGAAGGCGACAACACATTCTCGAAATTTAAAAGTGAGCTAAATCCATATTAATGTTACAATCGATAGCTGTATGTCTTTTCTCAAATATGTTTAACGGCTTTTAAGATTTTCTCCTTGATTTATTGTCTTACGATTATATTCCCTCTGCATAGATTCAAGATTAACGGGAGATATTTGTGAAGAGGCAATATATGAATCGCAGGGCTGACAACTGGTTGGCATCTCATAGAGATTATCTATTAATGTAGAAAGCCTTAACCTCTTACTACTCCTTGTATCTCCTAAGGCCAGTAGTGGATCATTCATCCAACCTAGGCTCTACAGTCGAAGTCGGGCCTGGCCTGTCCAATCCTCCTCGTCCTGCTCCATTCTTCCCTGTTCCTAGCCTTACTCCCAGAAGTGTAGTATGTATGTATGTATGCATGCATGCATGCATGCATGTGCCATCCCATCGCCCACTCGGTTCTCGCACTGCCCTTCTTCCTACAATTTGTGCCTGTAAGACTTTTCTTGGACCTCGTTGTTGGTCCATTCTTACCACATGACCTGCCCATTACAGTCATTTCAGTGTAATATCATCTGGGATTTGAGGCTTTCTATATAACTGTATAAATTCTTCATTTATTCTAATTTTCCACTTTTCCTGATCGTTATTTCGGCCTGAGTATGTTCCCACCGAATACATCTATTAATTTGGTAGAAATTCTGTTAAAAAGTCCAATCGTGTTACTATTTTATATAAGAGCATTTTTGTACTGCGATTGACATTTTTACATTTTAAAATCGTATGTCAACCGCTGTGGTCTCGAGATAACGTGCTGCCTTGTCATGCAGTAGCCCGGGTTTGATCCCCAGCCGGGTGATGTTTTTTTTCCGGAGTTTTTTCTCACCTGTAAGACCAATGTCAGGAAACTTTATGGCCCAAACGGACCCCGAACGTCTCATTATCATTAACATATTCATTAAGTTTAAGATTAAGGCTCTCCTGGCGCATCATTATCACCATCACCGTCTGTCATATATCATCGAGGTAGCGTAACTCCGCTTGCCAGGCGCCCCAACCTCAGAAGTGGGTTACAATAACGCCATGCGAGGAGAGAATACCAGAATGTCGAAATGACAAAAGTGGTAGCATTGAATAAAAAAATGTTCTATTAGGCATTTTAATTCTTCTTTGTATCTCACTCGTCTTTGTTATTGGTAGTTACACATGTTCCGAAGTATATAACATTTTCTGAAAATTTGATCATATAAACCGGAAAGTCGAGGGTTCGAGTCACGGTAGGGTCAGGATTTTTAAACTGATCCAACCCTTCCTGCCCTGGAGTCGACTCAGCCTCTAATTGAAATAAGTGCCAGACGCTTGTTCTTGGGATAAAGGAAACCATCAACCAGTTCTAACACCCCGACTGGCATAACGTGTCGATTATCTAGAAAAATAGGAGCCTTTTACTCCTGCTATCCCAAATGACCTCCTAAGGCCTGTAGTCGGATACCTTTACTTTCACTTTACAAATTGATCACTTTACCTTTTAAAAGAACCCAGCCCTAAGAAAAGGAGGTTTCAGCAAGATATTCAGCCTTTCCACTCCCAAATTTGAATTTATACGCTAACTACCTTAGCTGTTAAAAAACTTAGTTATATAAAACAATAGCTAAAAGCTTTTCTCAAATTGGAATCTAAAGAGTACAAAAAAAATAAATAAAGACTCGTGCCCTAGGTAAAAAAGGTAAATGTACGTAATCAATTATTAAACGCGTATCTGAGAGAAAATACTCCTTTGCGGAGATAATACATGGTGAAGCTAGTCTGCATAACTTTCAAGTAGTAACTGGTATTTGTTAAATTTGTTTCATAATTATACAGTAAGCTGACGATGTATTGATATATAGCAAGGAGTTACTAAGGACAGCACGCACATTCTATTGAATAATGCTAAGAAATTGGGGCTGGAAGTAAACATAAATAAAAATAGATATATGATCACTAGGGTTAGGGTTTTTATGTAATAAAAGATAAGATTGCATTGCTAATAGTATATATTATTCAACTGTTTGTGTGTGAAACTAAAACAACAGACAGTCATAAGTCTAACTTCTCATTATACTTTTCAACTGTTTGTATGTGAAACCAAAACAAAAGTCAGTCATGAGTCTAACTTCTCATTATAGTATATTGCAATCTTAACTTTTAGTACATAAAAATCCTAGCTCTAATTATTATCACACATAGGAATATTCACTCACTCACTCACTCACTGGCACTATCGAACCCGTAGGTTCATGGACGCACGGACGTAAGCTCCCCATACATTCCTGTCCTGAGCTAATGTTTTCCAATCATCCCCTGTATAATCTACTTCCCTCAAATCATAGTTAATGTTATTTTCCCCCTCATTCTTGGTCTACCAACTGGGCATTTTCCCTCTGGTTTTCCTACAAGAAGCTTCCATGCATGTCTTTCATTCCCCATTCGTACCACATGTCCTGCCCATCGGAGTCTACGAGACTTAACTGTTCTCATTATGTCGGTCTTCCTATGAAGACCATGTAGTTCACTGTATTGTAGTCTTCTCCATTCACCTGTCTGTTCGTCTCTCTTTGGTCCAAAAATTCTCCTATGAATTTTATTCTCAAATACTCGTAATCACTTTTCGTCCCTTAAATTAAGAGTCCGATATAACTGGTAGAATAATAGTTTTATATATTTTCAGTTTACCGTTTTTTGAAAGGAGTTGGGACGTCAAGTGTCTCTGTAATGCATAGTAGTACGCATTTCCAGAATTGAGTCTATGTTTAATTTCTTTGTGCATCTCATTCCTATTTGTGATTATTGTTCCTAGGTATTTGAATTTAGCCACCTCCTCAAAATTTCCCTCATTTGTCACTAGCTGTCCATTTCCATTATATAATATATTTCTATGTGTAACCATATATTTAGTTGTATTGATATTTTACTTCCAGTCTCAATTTCTTAGTGTTAATAGTGTGTGCGTGTTAGCGTTTAGTTCTCCTCGTTATCGCTCAATATATATTACGTAATGGAAATGGGCAGTTAGTAACGGGCGAGGGAAATTTTGAAGAAATAGCTGTATTAAAGTACATACGAACAATAATTAGAAGCAGAAATGAGATACAAAAACAGATCCAACAAAACGCTCAACTCTATAAAGGCATGGTATTACGCATTACAGGGACTCTTATCCTAACTTCTCTAAAAAAAAGTTAAATTGAAAATATATAAAATTCTTATTCTCCCAGTTATATTATATGGAAGCGAAACATGAACTCTTACTTTAAGGAAGAAGAAAGTTTACGGATATTTGAGAAACAGTGAGCTACATGATCTTTATGGGAAGTCAGATATAATAATAATGAAGTCTCGTAGATAGATGGGCAGAGAGCATTTGACACGAATGGAGAAACCAGAAGGAAAGCTGCTGATAGGTAGACCAAGGAAGAGATAGAAGAATAACATTAACTAAGATTTGAGGGAGATAAATTATACAGGTGAATGCAAAGAGTGGGATTTGCATTAATTTTTTTGGTTGAATATGTGAGAATCCTGATGATTGGAAAACATTAGTTCAGTTCTGGCTTCTGTAGCCGCATTTGAGGGGTAAATGTTGTATGGTGTGGTAAGAGGGGTGGGCAAGTTGCCATGTACTGTCAGCAACTGCACTCAGTTTTGAAAATATAATAGTTACCACATGTTGAATTTTTCTTTATCTATTCTGTGTTAGTAAATACTTATGTTTGGAGTGTTCATTATAGAATAGTGTTGTTTTTATAATAATTTATTTTATTATCATTATTAATAAGAAAATTTTTTGCCTGGCTACTACTTCCCTCCCCCACTCGGCAATGTTCCCTCCTGCCATATGCCTTAGGATTCACCAAGACGGCTACAGTTACAGAATCGGACTATATATAGTTTGTGTCCGCGCGGCAATGGGTTAGTTACAATCTTTTTTCCTTATGTTCTCATTAATTGTTTTTAAATGTCCATGACAAAAAAATACATATACACATATGTGTTAATTTTTTAGCGGCCACGATTTTTTCTGAACCAAACTCGGTATGTAACAATCAGTTAAAGATAGTAAGGTCGAATTGTTAATGAGCAAAAGTGGACCATTAGGAGTAGGATTTCACCTGAAACGAACATTTAAAAATTGTTCTAGCGGTAGAAATTTTTAATTTTTTGCAACAAAACTCAGTAAATATTTAAATGATATGAGGTAAGTGTTTTCCAAACATCAGCGTAATCCGAACATCAGAAGTATGAGTTTACCTGAAGCTCGAAAGTAAAAATTCGCTCTAGCAACCGTAATGTTTCGATCGTTGTAATGTATGTATATATCAATACAATGTAATTAACCGTTAAATTAGCTCTGTGTCCTATAATGTACAGCCTTTGAAATAATTGATGGCGCACAGGTAATTTTCAAGTCTCAGAACGAAGCCACTGCGCATGATCAGAGATCAGCTATTTGGTTCACAAATATAAAACTATTTGGGAAACTAAATCCGTTCTATTTCGATGTGTGTTGTGCAATGGAAAACAATTCCGTGTAAATAAGTAGTGCTGTAAATACTGAAAATACAACAAAGCAAAAAAAAAAAAAAAATTAAACAAAATAATGAAAATTACTCGTAATTGAAATAAGGACAAGAGAGAAAGAAAAAAAGCCTGCCAGCAGGATCGAACACGCAACCTCATGCATGGGAAACAGAAGCTTCCTTCACTAGACCACCACCTCTCTCGTATAAATTGTCTGTATAAAGCGATGCAGTACTTCAGGACTTAATTGTGTAATGCAATTAGGTATTAACTTAATTTAAATTAATCAGACGCATTTTGTATCAGTAATGGAAATAAATAATTTTATTACGCCATGTGTTTTGTAAACAAAGTAATGAGACGTTACAATCGTTATTGATTATATATATATATATATATATATATATATATATATATATATATGAGCTGTTTCCTTTACATTATTTATTTCCATATATTCCATTCCATAGTAATTCTGCCCGAGGGCAGGTCTTTCACTGCAATCATATAATTTTCATGCTATGCTTTGCAGCTTTACTAGGGAACTATAGGAGCGGTAGCTTCTCGTTTATTTCCACATCGGTGAAGAATGATGATGATAATGATAAGGGTGATGATGGCCGGATGATTTTCGGGGACCTAAACTTCCCGACATTTATCTTACAGGTGAGGAAAAACCCCGAAAAAATCTCACCCAGGAGCTTGACCCGACCGGGAATATTTCCATATATATACAAATTTATTTATATAACGAAGCCTGGTAACATGTAGGCATTACGAAATTAACGACGTTATATAATAATAATAATAATAATAATAATAATAATAATAATAATAATAATAATAATATATAAAAAATATATACCTGACCAGAATCGAACGTGGGCCCGCGTCGTCGGAAAAAGAGCATCTTTCCGAATGCTCCACTGAAGCTAACGTTACGAATGCTGCATGAAGAGAGACTTACGCCGTCCGCTTTATACTGAAACGAGTCAGAACATGTAACAACGTACTGGTGTGTATCGCTCTTCAGAACTCTAAACTTTCCATCAACAAGAGTCGCGCCATCATTTTTTTTAAAGGCTGTATACATTAGTTTCATTTATTTAATATATTTAACATCCAATGGAAAATTAATTGGTAGAAATTATTTGAATTTGTGTCAAATTAAACAATATGCAACGGGTAATATCTTAAGGTTATGCATGACTTGTTTTTTCTGTAGTCGACACATTTAAAGAAGCTGGAATAAGAAATCTAGTTTCTCAAATTTAAAGGATAAAACAAGTATATATATTCCGTGAATCTATGAAATCGGACCATACATTTGACTTTCTAAGGAATTCGCTTAGTTTACGCAGTTCTTGCGTATCTGGTTTTGTTAATATTTTTAGTGGTTTTTACCATATAGAATTTATTACAAACATTGGCTGTTAATTTATAGCGGGTTTGTTTATATTTTTGTCTGTATCATCCTGTGTGTGTGTGTGTGTGGTTATGTAACAAGTACTTGTAATTAAAATTTTACTTTCTTATTTATTACAGAAGATGAGAAAACTGTACCTCAATACAGATACTCAAAGATCAATTTTAATTATTTAAACGTTAATTCACACTGACAAGTTTCCTGGATGAGATTTTTCGTTTTTTTTGTAAGACAAATGTCAGGAAAATTTAAGGTTCAAATAATCCCCGAACACCATCTGGAGAAACACCCTTAAATTGGAGAAACAATAATAATTTCTTCTGCCAGTTATTAAAATGTTTCGGACCGCAAAGAAAACAAAACCGTGTATAACTTTAACTAATTATTGTGCATTGTTATGTAATTTGACACGAATTTGAATAACTTTTTTTTGCGCGATAGTGCGTTTTATCGTACTTACAGCAATGGCGACCTACATTTCGGAGTTTCCAACCTAAATAACTATACTGTAATAAAATAACTACTGCAATATTACATATTACAAACACGCGTGTGGGAAGTAAAACCAATGCCCTCTATGTATACTACATGCTATGTATTTACAAAAAATATCCAAAAGGTAGTGTTAATATACATTATGCGAAACAAGTCGCTGCATCTTAAATGAAATGAACTTTATTTGAAACAATATAAAACAATAGATACTTACTTGCCGCCATTTTATTATTGATTGGTGTCACGGCCTGCTGTAGTTTCAATTAATAAACATTGCCCACACTGTTAACGTTAGTCAGTTAATTATAATGAACGCAAGTAATTCCAACGAAGATTATTTTACTATTATTTATTATTTTGAAAACACCATCGCGCAAAAAAAAATGTACAACGCACGTTTGTTACGTGTTTTACAAAGTCTCGGAAATTAAAAACCTTGCTATCGCTCGGTTTTAAACAATTTCCTCGATTCTGTAAAAACCACTTCCCAACCTCGCATCGTAATATACTAATACTCATTCGTTTTTCTGTTGTTTTAAAGCAATATGAAATATATTAAATCAATGTATCTTATAGGATACATTGCCAACTTAAGGATTAAAATGATCCTTGTTTAGTGTGAATGTATAACTGAAAGGTGTTCCTTTTCATAAATGTTAATATTGAGCTGATTCCTTATTCGGGAAAGTCCTCTATACCCTTGTGAGGTCAAAAAAGAATGTATATGTAACATGGTTTAAAATCCTCTCCGAATAGGTAGTGTCTCTGTTGAACCCGAGTAGCGTGGGACATGCAAAAGTACCTACAAACAGAAAGGTTAAACCAAAGCAAAGAAAAAAACGCTATTCTTCCTCCTCCCCTCTTCGTTTCAAGGGATGAGATGTGATGAAGCCCTCATAATTGAAGGTCTGTAAATATTAAGGATGGCGGCCGACCACGCCAGACGCACCATTACAAGGGCACATGAAATTAAATGAAACGAAATCAATAAGATGTGTTGAGAAATGGTGTAATAAATTTGTGACTGAATAAAACGGGAGAAACTCCTATAAAATTCTGCCCATAGTCAGTTTTCGTTCACCATGACCCAGACGCGAACTCGGGACCCCAGCGGTGAGATGCGAGCGTCTATGAGCTTGCGCCACGAAGCCGCAAAAAAAAAAAATGTTTGTAGTTAAATTTTCACTTTATTTATTTTACAAGATGAGAAAAGTGTACCTCAATATAGGTATGCAATGGCCAAATTTCAGTTGTGTAACAATTAACTTAGGCTGAACTGTTTAAGATAGATGAAAATAATATATTTTTATAGCTAGATGTACCCTTAATTAATGTAACAAAATATAATAATGTCAGGAGTTTAGAATCAGAATATTTGGGATCTGAGGTAAATCCTTGTTTCAGCCACCCGATTCTGGAATTCCTTCCCCGACTCGAAAACAGTTTATAAAGAAACTACAAAATGTATTTCCTTAAACAAGGTAATATATAACCGTGTTCCATGTATACTTTTATTATTCCTTTATATTTTAAACTTTCTCTATCAAGCCATTTACTTAATCTAATTTATAGGTTGTTTTTTGTTATTATTATTATTATTATTATTATTATTATTATTACTATTTTTCTTTATTCCTTGTCAACTTTATATCGTGTAGTCTATAATTATCTATTATATATCATTAATCATATTTATTATTGTATGTATAATTTAACCCTGGTGAAGTGGAAGAGAAGACCTTAAGGTCTTAACTCCATCAGGTAAAATAAATAAATAAATAAATAAATAAAAAATAAATTGTAAAAATTATATTATTGCTGAGGATCAGAAGCGCATTTAATGGCTGGAAATAAATGTTTTGCTGGTGTTAGGAAGTTTTTTGGGTTTCAGTTAATATCTAGAAACATCAAAGTATAAGTAATTGTAAGAATTATGCCTTTGAAACCTGGACATGCAGAAGTCTGACGAGCGACCCTTGTGGTTGTTCGAAAGGAGGTACTTAGGTATATCGTTGGAGCTGTGTAAGAAAACGGTGTCTGAAGGAGGAATTATATCCATCCATCCATCCATCCATAGTAATTCTGCTCGAAGGCAGGTCCTTCACTGCAATCATAGCATTTTCATGCTGTGCTTGCAGCTTTACTAGGGAATTGTAGGTGTGATAGCTTCCCGTTGCTTTCCACACCGGTGAAGGATGATGATGATGGCCATATGATTTCGGGGACCGTTTGGGCCTTAAAGTTTTCCTGACATTTGTCTTACAGGTGAGGAAAACCCTGTTAAAAACCTCACCCAGAAAAGCTGCCCCGACCGGGGATCGAACCCGGGCCCGCTGCGTAACAAGGCAGCACGCTACCTCGAGACCACAGCGGTGGAAAGGAATTATATAACGATTGTTATTACGTAAAATATGTGGCCCGATTCAGGATGTAAATGATTGGAGAATTAGATATAAACCGGAAATGTACCAGCTTTATAAATCACCAGATGTTATAGGCTCAATAAAAAATAGATTGAGATGGGCCGGACACATACGATACAAATAAAATGGATACAAACGAGATACATGAGGAGGTGTGATTCTTGATGCAATCAAATCCAGATGGAAGGAGTCAGCTGGAAGACCAATGCTTAGATGGTTGGGTGAAGTTGTTGAGGATGTGAAGAAGCTTGACATTTGCAACTGGTCGTCCATGATAGACATAGATAGAGATATTTCCTTCGAGCAGGCGAGGCCCAATTTGGCGTGTTGTCATGGTGATAATGATGTGATAAAATATATTAAAATTAAGAAATTGGCTTGGGCCGGGCATGCTATATGAATAAATAACAGAATCACAAAAAAAAAAAATTAAACAGTCTATGATGTACAATATTTGATAACTTGAAAAGTGGAAAACCTAAATCAAAATGGAGGATGCCTTAATTGAGGTTGTCAGGATTCTGGAAATAAAAGAACAATTGAAAAGAGCAAGCGAAAGAACGAAAGGTTTGTCGAGAGCTTCTTAAGAAGGCGAAGGTCCAAACGGGCTGTCCTAACATTTATGATGATGACGATTTATATAGGCCTATAATTCGAATTACTTGTTGCCTCTCATAACAATCGTCTACCCTCAATTTGTCATCGCTGAAAAAAAAAATAACACTTAGTGTTGGGTCCTTCCGATTTTATATTTCTGATCACCGATGCTGTACAATTTATATTTAGGGAATTCCGAAAGAATATAGTTTTGAGGATGTTCTAATGCAAATATTTTTGTAAAATTCTTACAAAATCTTCACTAATCCTATTTACTAGACACCGAAAATAACCATGACTATATACTCGTATATAAGCAAATTGGATGGTAACTGACGTAACAATTTCAACACAATAAAATTATGTTTTAATATGTTTTGCCCTAAGATAGTAGTACACTATGTTGCACATAATATCTATATCCAAATCAACAAAAACATTTAAAAAGCAGCAGTGCATTTTGATAGCTAGGCTACTGATGTCAAAATCATCGCAAAACAACAGATAATAGCGGAAATCCTTCTGATGAAGATGGGAACCGGTTTCCGATAGGCATGCAGTTACAATTCAAGGTTAAGGGTCAGTTTCACCAACATAGGTAACTGTATTACGCCAGTTTAACCTATGCAAAATACAAGGAAAAATTGGAGTAATACAGTTCCTTCTGTTGGTGAAATCGACCCTAAGTCACACGACGTGATTGACAGTTTTAAATTACTTACTGGTATCATCAACATAACCTTTATATTCAACGAAGGTGAAGTGGAAGGCGCTGACCGGAATAGGACCCTTGTCGTTATTCATACATATTTGTTTTATAAATCTCCAAACTTCCAAGGGCGTCAGGGAATTTAAAATTATTGACCATATAACTAATCTAAGATTACTCGTAGGAACGGATTAGATTGGTCAATAATTTTAAATTCTTTGACGTCCTTCAAAGTCTGGAGAAGTATAAAAACAAAGAAAATTATGTATAATGACAAGGACCCTATTCCGGTCAGCGCCACCTTTTCCTTAGTTAAAGAAAAAGAGTTATCTTGATGATGCCAATAAGTAATTTCAAACTGTCAATCATTTGTTGTGACATAATAGAGCGAGGAATTATATGAAGAAATTATACTAATAATAACAAAATATGAAAATTAGGACACACAAATATTATGAAGCCACTATTTTTTTTTAACTTTTTACATATATTTATATGCACAAGTCCTGTATAATTTATGGGTATACATACCAGCACACAAATGAGACAAGAAGACCTTCTTGTAGCTCAAGAAATCATGAGTTTCACTGTATTTCAATTTAATTAAATTTTTCATTAATTCTGACTCAATATAAAATATCATGTTCATGATTTGAAGCAATTCTAATGGCTCACATTGAAGTGTAGTTGTTTGAGAAATCACGCTAACAAGCCGGAAGGTCGTGGGTTTGAGTCTCAATGGGTCAGGTTTTTAGCTGGACCAAACCTTCTGGTGGCATCTTAGCCATACTCAGCTCTTAATTTAAATGAGTACTGACGCATGTTCTGGGGCAAAGGGGCCGTCACGCAAGACTGAGAACCCAGTGGACATTCCTTGGCGATTGTCTAGAAATGTGGAAGTCTGAACTTCCATCAACCCCAAGGGCCTTCCAAGCCTGTAGTTTGACACTTTATTTCAATAAACTAATACTGGGCTTATATAAAACACGATCGATTAATTTATCCAATTATATTTAATTACAAAATCCAAACATAAACAAAACACAAAACATAGTAACCGTAGTAACATTCTTCCATCGAATATACCACTGACAAAATTTGGAGTAGGTTCAGTTTGGCTGACTTCTGTTTACCTTGCGCAAAGATAATGAATTCCACAAATGTCACAATAACATTAAATTGGATGAATCAGAACACACGTAGACCAAATACTAACTAAATCACTGGCATGATCAAAACCGTAGGTTCATGACTGCACGGACGTAAGCTGTCCATACCTCCCTATCCGGAGCTAATGTTTTTCAATAATTCCCTGTATAATTTAATTCCCTCAGATCATGGTTAATGTTATTCTCCCACCTCATTCTTGGTTTACAAACTGGGCGTTTTCCCTCTGGTTTTCCTACAAGAAGCTTCCATGTACGTCTTTCATTCCGCCATTCGTGCCACATGTCCTGCCCATCGCAGTAGACCAAGTACTGTATGTCATATTTGGAGAAACAAGATGTTAAAATTAATTAATCCACAAATAATTCTATGGTGTATTTCAAAACTCTCTTTGCAATTACAATTATTTTTAATTCTATACATTACACGTATGAACATGGTGAAATGTAGTTAGAATTATTTTAACATTAGTTTTTCCATGAAATTTGCCCGAGCACAGTATGGTATACGTGTGCTTTGAATAATCCAATTATCAATTCTGTTCGTAATACACAGTTAGGAGCTTTTTCTATATTTTTTTAACGCCTGTCTGTCAGAATTATTTTGTACGATCAAAAAGTATGCTCCACACCATATGATGTTATGGGAGCAAAACATGTACCGCGCAATATATAATAGTTTGATGTAAGTGAGAATAATATTGGCCTTACCTACAAGAACTTTACTAATTTCATAAACTGTGGAGTAACACCTTATTTCCCAGCACAAATTCAAGTATAGCAGCAGCAGTCTTCCCTACATTTAAATATTGTAATCCATTCACAAAGTAAGAAATGTCCTTAGGTAGCAAAAAGGAATAGGTTGCTACCTGAGAGAAAGAGTAAGTGGTTATTATTTTTACATTGTTCTACTTATTCATGTTCTTGTCACAGATTAGGAAATCCCTGTTCTTGTTATGTCGTTTCGGACAAAAGCCTCCACTTGGTCATTTCATGTCTCCTTTTTTTAAAATTATTTTCTTTTATAAAATTTATTTATCTTGTTCCAGATGGGATACTGAGGAATTTTCGGCTGTCTACCACATTACATTGTAAAAAATTTCAAAACTACAGTCACTTAAAAAATGTTTTTAACCAATTAGTAGAAATTTTATTTAAAAAAATGAAAGTTAAAAAATATGAAGGAATATTACATTTTTACTAAAATATGAACATTTTGCCAAAATATTATGAAATATGAAAAGATATGTAGGTCTTATTTGATTCTACATATCATAAAATGTAAAGATACTTTGTCTCAATGCTCTCTGACTAATAGTTCAAAACATGAAATTTCATAAAAATCCTCGCTCTAGACATAACCTTGAATTGTAACTGTTTTTGTTTGATATATTTTAGCTTGATTTTACTCATTCAATAGGCCTACATAGTTTTGATAATGATAGCTTAGCTATTGAAACGCGTTGACGCTTTTTTAATATTTTTGTTTGGTGATTAGGTTATTGATGATAATGTGTAACGTGAAGAATATTCTACAGATAATAGTAGGACACTACCTTTTTTTTTATTCAAAACGTTTATACATTCATATATAGGTTCCAGTCTCTTTAAAAGAAAATATGGAGTTGTTATTTTTAATAATAAATTGTACTTAAAATGTATGGATTTATATCGATAACTGACGTAACTATAGAATGACATCCCGTTTTGCAGAGTGAAAGTAAAATAATAATCTCTGGTGAAGTTTTTAATTTTATTTCGATAAGCAATATTGTGAATATATAAGAGGACCTCACCGACAAAATGATAGGTAATGCAGAGAAGATAATTTTTTGTGAAGGAACATATAGTCGCAAACACGTTGTTTATCAGTTATGCACTAATGAAGGTCCTCACCCATGAGGGTCGGAATTGAATACAAACAATTGTACACGTATCATTTTATTGAAAAATACATCTTTTGCAATAAGTGTTCAAACAGTAAGTGTGTTGAGACGTCAAAAAAGAATCATACCATACTCGGCCGTACTGGTCGATCGTTGCTGCTACAATATCAAACATGCAATGAGGCACAAGGTCGACTGTTTGATCACTTATTGTAAAAACATGTCTTCTTCAATAAAATGATACGTGTAAAATTGTTTGTATTCAATTCCGACCCTCAAGGGTGAACTCCTTCATCTGCGCATAACTCATAAACGACGTGTTTGCTACTAAATGTTCCTTCACAAAAAATGATCCTCTCTGCATGATCTACATCCCTATAATTTTGTCGGCGAGGTCCTGTTACACCCTGTATATAGGAGTAAAAAAGTACATGTTTTGGGTTTTATGTTATAATAAACTTTAATCGCTAATATCATACGAAGTAAAGGTAACTGACATAACAATAAAAATACTGGGTAAAGATTCTGGGTGGTGTAAGAATCTTAATTAAAATAAATAACTATGTTGCGTACGAGTTTGTTCACATTCCACAAATCAATCATGACATCTATTTTCCAATCATCCCCTGTATTAATTTAACTTCCTCAAAATATGGTTAATGTTATTCTCCCATCTCATTCATGGCCTACCTACTGGTGCTTTCCCTCTGATTTTCCTACAAGGAGTTTCATGTCCCTCTTTGTCATACTCCTGTATAATTTACCTCCCTCAAATCATAGTTAATGTTATTTTCCCATCTCGTTCTTGGCCTTCCTACTGAGCGCTTTCCTTCTGATTTTTTTACAAGAAGTTTCCATGGCCCTCTTTCATTTCCCATTCGTGCCATCGCTGTTTACGAGACTTAATAGTTCTTATTTCTTATTACATATTGTTTCCCATAAAGATCTAGTATCTCACTGTTATGCAGTCTTCTCTATTCATCTAGTTGTTCATCTCTCTTTGATCCAAGAATTATCCTGAGATCTTTATTCTCAAATACTCATAATTATATATAGTATAATAAGCAGTTAACGCTCTACAGGGTGCAATATTTCTATCTTTTTTTTTGGAAACCAAACTCTGCATATAATAATTGGTTAAAAAATAAAGGCCGAGTTCGTCAAACAGCAAAATCAGATCAGATCATTAGTAGCAGGCATTCAAGTGAAGCGAAAGTTTGAAAATAATTCTAGAGTTCGGAACTTTTATTTTTTTGCAACGTAACATGATTTATGCCGTTGAAATAAAAGGGAAAGATATTATCCAAAGTTGTGGTTTATCTCAAAGTCGATATTTAAAAGTCGCTCTAATGACCGCCATATTTATTTCACACAACTAAACATTGATATTTACGATTTAATTAACAAAATAAAGATGAAGTCGGTATACCATCAAAATCATACATAAATCCGACCTTATGAGGAATTCGCTTAGTTTACGCAGTTCCTGCGTGACGGATATTTTGTTTAGTGCAATCTTTTTTTATTGAAGCTTCTTTAGATTCGTCATGTTTCTGTTTGGTGTCATGAAAATGTCATCGCCAGAAAAATAGCATTTGCTGCTACTGGTTTCTATTTCTGTTCGCGGTTACAACTCGATTTATATTTTGTGTGAGATAGCGCGGTATTGCACACAAGCGCAGTACGCTAAAGCGTCGGTGAGGGACGCATGGAGGGAGGGGAGGGAACGTGGATGCTGCGAGGGAGATGATTGGTATGATACTAGTGGTGCAAATACAGCTCAGAGAGGACCTACTTTGCTTCGTCATCAAGAGAGTCGGGGTTCGAGGTGTGTTAGTGTAGTTTGAGATCCCCGACATGGATACGCCTAGTTCTTCTTTCTGGTTCCTTCCCGGAGGTGCTGGCTGCTGTTCATGCCTTTGCATACCATTGAGAAGAAGACAACAACAACAGCAACAACAGAGGCATGCTTCACCGGCACAACAACAATTAGCTACCGACTCTCCGAGCAACACTGCGGCTACTAGCATGGTGCACATGCTTTATTCTGAAAACAGGGCCAAATGTTGCAAGAAACTGCTGCGGTATAACGGATATCCCAAGAAGGTTGGTAAACTGCATGTCACATGGTAGAATTAGACCTTAAACATTTAAGGGAATACGTCTGTAAATAGTGGCAAAAAATTACTAGAGATAAAAATATATCTGACTCACTTCCACTATGGAACTTAATAACCGCGTGGGCATAAGCTATCCTGAGCTGATATTTCCCTATCATCTTTTGTATATTTCATCTTCCTCAAATAATGGTTTATGCTATTTCCCACCTCATTCTGTTCCTACCTATGGTGCTTCCCCTCAGATTTTCCTACAAGAAGCTTCCGTATCCTCTCTTTCATTTACCTTTCGTGCCATATCTCCTGCTCATCGAGACTTAATTGCTCTTATTACATATTGTTTCCCATAAGGATAATCTAGCTCACTGTTAAGTAGTCTTATTCATTCACCTGTCTCTTATCTCTCTCTTTGGTCCAAAAATTTTCGAAAGTTTTTCTCAAATAATGTTAATATTCCCCTAAATTAAATTGTCACTTTTCACATCTATATAGTCTAACTGGAAGAATAACTGTTATATATATATATATATATATATATATAGTTATTTTAACGTTCTGTTAGAGAAATTGGGTTCATGAAAGTCCACGTAATGCATAATAACAAACGTTTTGCGAATTGAGTCTATGTTTAATTTTTTCTGCACCTCGTTCCTGTATGAAATTATTTTTTCTTCCAAAATTTCTCTCATCTGACCATTTTCATTACATAATATATTTATACATATTGACGAAATATATATTTTTATTGAAATTTACTGCCAGCTCCAATTTCTTACTGTTACCCAGTAGAATGTGCGTGTTGGCCCTTAGTATTTCTCGCTATCGCCTAAAAATACTACACAATCTCTTATTCTAATTACTGAAATGTTTACAATTTTTTGTGTTAACCTTTAAATTGACAATGTATCTTATAAGATACAACGATTCTATTTATTTAATATTTTTTAATAAAACAGTAGAAAAATGAATAAGTAGAAGTTACTAATTTATGTTGAATTACACAATATGCAGTAATAAGGCAATAACTTGCAGTTTTACACGTGTCTAGCGCAGTTACTTGTCCCGACTGGGATCCCAGGTTAGAAATTTAGCGATTTCAGAGGGGTATTGATGGATTTTTCAGAGTCTTCCCTGAATTATCCAAATTTCTTAATTTTATCCCACCAACACTGTCCATTACACCTCCTCTCCACTGTATGTCATTTAATTTCATTCATTTCATATCACCCTTCGACTTATTTCATGTTTGGAAAAATAGTTTGGTTGGCACCGACAGGTGTTGAAAAGTTACGATTGCGGGGATTTAATGGCGATCATTAGGTTGCTGGCACATGACTCCGAGCCTGATCAATAAAAAAGGGCAGGAGGGGCCAATGAGAGGCTTATAGTCGCTCCTTGCAGCCACGGGTCAAATTCAAAAACGACGGTATGAGTCATGAAGTGAGCCGGTGTGTAGTTATCCAGAAGATGAACCACAACTCACATAACACCGTACAGTAGACTTCATTCCAATCATCCATAACATACTGGAATAGCGCAATCCCCGTGCTCAGGACAATCTGCCCACCCAGTCCGAATAAAGAACAAAATAACTAACTGTAGTTTTACTTGTATTGTTTTCATTGCGATCCGATACATTTTAAATATATGGCACGATGAACAGTGTTTATTCAATTTAAGGTTTAATTAAAGATACATTTAGCCTTATATATATCCATTTATCCATCCATAGTAATTCTGCCCGAGGGCAGGTCTTTCACTGCAATCATAGCATTTCTATGTTATGCGTTGCAGCTTTACTAGGGAATTATAGATGTGGTAGCTTCCCGTTGTTTTCCACACCGGTGAAGGATGGTGATGATAATGATAAGGAAGATGATGATGGCCGGATGATTTCCGAGGACCGTTGGGCCCTAAGCTTTCCGAAATTTGTCTTACAGGTGAGGGAAAACCCGAAAAAAACTTCAAAAAACTTCACCCAGGAGCCTGTCCCGACCGGGAATCGAACCCGGGCCCGCTGCGTGACAAGGCAGCACGCTACCTCGAGACCACAGCGGTGGTTTATATGAGTAATATAAGATCAGTTTAGAGTAAATTATGTTCAAAGTTGAGACACTTCACGTATTACTGTCTTAAGTTTTCTTTTCAGCCACTAGATTTCAGCACCAGACATATTTTATTGTATCCATTAAACCACTCAGATTAGCATCTGTTTTATATATACTCGTACATTTTTAGACATCTTAATCCATTCAGCCTGAATTAATTGTAATAGAATTCCTGAAAAAATTGAAATTAGTACATTTTTCTCAACTACAAGTTGAGATAAGGCTCTAACATTTTCATATCACTACTCACTATATGTTGATACTCCTATAGCGGATTCAGTAAAATAGTCTGTAAAATCTATATTTTTAACAAAGTTTAGCCTATATGAAAATACATCTATAATTTTTCGAAGTTAAAATAAAGCTATATCTGTATTCAAAATATTACGAGCACAACAATAAAACTATAGAGCAGGTTTTTATATAGAATAGTACAGAGAAAGAACAAGGCAAGCCACTTTTTGTCGAAATGGAGTTTGAGGTGAAATGGAAAACAATATCATTTAGAAGTACGAAACAGTAAAATATACTGCTTAGTCTTGGGTTTATTTATCTCCAAAGTTTGGCTACAGGTAAGGAAGAATAGATGTTGCACAACTGAAAATACGTTTTCTACGTTTCGAGGACAAATATAATTACCTGGTTCTTTCCCTCTACCATAATGACTATTTTCTCATTTATTATAGAAGATGTGAGAGCTGTGTATCAATATAGGTATGTTGACCGCACATCATTAAATTAACTATATTTAAATACTGATTTGTGAGTAAACAGCCTAATTTTATTCGTTAAATAGTCCTAACAAATGCCACTCTTGATTTCCAAATTCTCTAGATAAATTGGAAAACACTCGTGACATTACTTATGTTAATGTTATCCCACTAGAGGCCATATGAGACCCTTGGGGCAGTAAGAGGTTAAGGCTTCCACTTTTCTAGACAATCGGCACTTGATGTCAGCCCTGAGTAACGGCTGCCTTTATCCCCAGAACAAGCGTCTGGTACTCAGTTCCGTTAGAGGCTGAGTCGACCCCAAGTTCATGGTGCCACCAGAAGGTTTGGGTCAGTTTAAAAATCCTGACCCACCGGGACTCGAACCCTCAATTTTTTAAAAGAATAAATGTCGCTAATGATTTGTTAGAGTAATGCAATATTCATGTGTTATACATTTACTTTTTTTTAGGCAGTTGTAAGATGGGTTTTGAGAGATTAAAGAACTACTAATCATTACCTAAAGTAGGTACCAAATGAGAGTAATTTTAAAGAAGTGGATGGATTCAAATACATAGGAATAATAATTATTACAAACGGGAATGAGGCGTAGAAATAAATTAAATATAGACTCAATTCTGGATGCGCATGCTATTACGATTTACAGGGACTCTCATCATCGCAACTTCTCTTAAAAGCTTATACTAAAGATATATAAAACTTCTATTCTTCCAGTTATATTATATGGATGCGAAACATGGATTTTTACTTTAATGTAGGAGAAAATATTACTAGTATCTGAGAATAAAGTTGGATCAATGGAAGACTAATGGACAGGTAAATGGACAAGATGACATAACATTGAACTTCTAGATATTTATTGGAAATCAGATGTAATAAAAACAAGGACATGTGGCAAGAATTGGGAATTAAAGGAGGTCATGGAAACTCCTTGAAGGAAAACCAGTTGGAAAACCCCCATAAGGTAGCTCAAGAATAACATTAAACACAATTTCAGGGTGATCAACTATACAGTGGATGTTAGAAAACTTAGCTGATGATATGGATGCATGGAGATCTTATGTCCGCGGGGATATGAACCTCCGGGTTGGATAGTGTCAGTGAATTTAGTTAGTATATATATATGTTGATTTAAAGTCATATGTATGTGGTTTTGAGTTACATCACGTGACAGTGTGTGACTATGGAAAGGCTGTGAATTTCATGTTTTGACAAGTGAAACAGTCGAGGATGTGTAAAGGACAATGAAGAGGGGAAATACCTGTGAATCATACAAATGTTCCGAGGCTAGAAAGTCTGGTAGTACGGACAAGGTGGATGCACGTGAAACTATATATAAATATACTGCATGCCACAAATATCCAGACTCATCTCTCCAGACTCTTGGTTTGAGCCCCATTATACTTCGCGCAGACATTCTTAGTATTTTTTCTAGTCTTTTTGTGAATTCTGAAGGAATGAGGCTATAGAGGTTGTTCTCATAAAAATATTTTTGATTTTTTTATATCTAACAGACACCGAAAGTCTTTATCATAAGTAATGCCACGAGTGATTTCCAAATTATCGATAAATTCACGACTCACGAAGTGAGGAGTGAATTTATCTAGAGAATTTGGAAATCAAGAGTGGCATTTGTTAGGACTATTTAACGAATAAAATAAAGCTGTTTACTCACAAATCATTATTTAACTACAGTTATTTAAAAATATTTTTATATTTAAAGTAAACGGTGATGTTTGAAAACTAATGAGAAACGATAGGTAGCCTACGCTTCTACTGCTTCTTTTGTTTATCACTGCAACCAGATCATACTATTTATTGCCAAAGGAACGCAATATTGTAAGAATGCTCTCTAGTGGAGAAAAAATGAAACACATCAATCTGTATATTAATTCATTTTTGATGTCGTATACATTTAAGAAAGTGCAAACAGTGGTTTCTTTTTTTGGTGGTATAATCAATTGCTACAAATGTTGACATGTAAGCACTATTATATACAATCTGGTAGCCGTATTTGTTATAGGCTCAGTCACTGCAAAATAACGGTCAGACCTGTTCAGAATATTAAAAAGGAGGAGCTTTGCTTAATATATGATAATCCTAACGTTGATAATTATTTCGTGAAACACGTCTCTGATTGGTTGTAATACAGAAATCATTGAAACGTGATTGGTCATTGACTCCCATTTGGGGCATGAGTTAAATAGTCATCTTTATATTATTTTCATATGTTACAACACTATGGAATATATGGATGCTGATCACATCCAAACTTGCCCATTCCTAACAACCAGAAATTTCGTGGACAGGTACAGAGAGGCAAGGGAAAAGAGGAACCTTTTATAACTTTCTTGTTATTGTTGGCTAATGACAAGTGTCAAACGCCACTGCATTAAAAATAAATAAATAAATAGTTTTATATATATGAAAATGTTCCATCGCTATGTTCTCGAGGTAGCGTGCTGCCTTGTCACGCAGACGGCCCGGGTTCGATTCCCGGTCGGGACAGGCTCCGGGTGAGGTTTTTTCAGGGGTTTTCCTCACCTGTAAGACAAATGTCAGAAAGCTTAGGGCCCAACGGTCCCCGAAAATCATCCGGCCATCATCATCATCCTTATCATTATCACCATCATCATTCACCGGCGTGGAAAGCAACGAGAAGCTACCACACCTATAATTCCCTAGTAAAGCTGCAAAGTATAGCATGAAAATGCTATGATTGCAGTGAAAGACCTGCCCTCGGGCAGGATCACTATGGATGGATATGAAAATGAGGGTGTCTGTCGGTTCTTTATGAACTCAAAAACTACTTGGTCGATTTGAATGGGTTTTATTCCATCATTTAGAGAATTTTTCTGTGACAACGTATATGACATATTACCATAGGTACTATAGGGCAGGGGCTAAAAAAAGGCATCGGTGCACTAAAAAAATAGTAGCATTTTTGCATGCTTAAATGGCTTACGCGCCTAAACCATTAAAACACACCAAATTAACGTACACAGAATTGAATATTAAAAAAAAAGTCCGCGACAGCATATGTCTTTTACGGATAACTCACAATAACCATTTTCTTTTAGTTCATTTCTTCCAAGAGGATCGGGATAAGTAGGAGGACATATTCCGCGCGACAATGTGACATCATCATGTACGCTTCTTGAGCTGCAACAGATGACTGTGAGAAGTTTTCTTGCGAACTTATTAATCATAATAACTAAAATTACGTCTTAATTAGTGAATTTAATGTAAAAAAGTAACTTGCGTTTTCATCGTCCGGCCATGACACTAGAATTGAACGTACCGGCAGGAAACGTCTGCCGGCTACGCTAGTGTATATTATATAGAGGAAGAGAAAGGGAGAGATTGAAAGATAAGGTAGATAGAAAGCATTGAAATATACTGTAATGCGAATGAGAACTGAACATGGCACTGCAAGATAACCATTTTCTCTCAACTGTATTTGTTGATTTAATGAAACAGGAGATTTTTGTGGTGAACCACGCGGCCGCTGTACCCAGTGAACCACAGGCGTGGTCTGCAGTAACATGACATTTGGTACTGTACACAGGCTTGCGTGTGTTTACTCTCTCTTCAAGTAAAACACACACATATAGAGTTCAGATATACGTAGTGCGACTAAACCTTCAATACAACAAACTACATAGAAATGTTATCAACGTATCAGTCAGCTCAGATGTTAGCGTTTCAGCCTGTATTCCTGAAAGGTCCTTTTCGAAAGAAAAGTCACGGTTTCTACTTATTATACAGATACTGTCTCACAAGCAATATCGTTTTTAAAACAAAATTTTATTTGGGAAGTTTTCTGACAATAAATTAAACTATTCTTCAAAGTAGATACCTCAACTCTATGGTCTGAGTCTTCTTTCAGCGAATAATTCGTTGAGATCCACTACCACAGCTTAATTGTTTTAAATTTCACGTAAGAAATCGGCCATGGATCGGAACAGATAGTCTGAAAGTACAAGAAACGACTATATGCTGGGCGTAGTTCCTGAAATTCTGTCTTGGTTGTTCGTCAGTATAGGGCAGAGCCACCCAAACATATTTGTATCGCGGGCCAAATGGAAGAAACATCAAGATAGTACGGGCCCTACGCCCTATTGTAATTGTTATTATTATTATTTCTAGAAGAGATAAAACAAGAAAGAGTATAATTAAACTAAAGATGCATGTTCAAATATCAACTATGGATTTTGTGAAAAACAAACAAAATGATAAGGGCATGTAAAATTGACGGAAGACAAATCCCCAAGAGGAATATTAGAATGGGTGCCACTTGGTAGAAGAAGTAGAGGATGGCCAAACACATATTGGATTATTGGTGTTTTGAGCGGGATGAGGGAAAAAATAATTGGATGATGGAAATCGGGATGACAGAGAGATGTGGTGGAGAATAACAGATAGTAAATTAATTGGGCGTAGGAAGATGTTGTGAAACACTGTGAAACCTACTAAAATCAATGAGTTAATAATAATAATAATAATAATAATATAATAATAATATAATAATAATATAATAATAATATAATAATAATATAATAATAATATAATAATAATATAATAATAATATAATAATATAATAATAATATAATAATATAATAATATAATAATAATATATAAAAATGAATGTTTGTTTGTATGTATGTTTGTTTGTACTTTATGCTTGGCTATGCTGTTGATCCGATTGTGATGGGGCTTCTTGAAAAATGTTATGAGATTCCCGGGATGAACATAGGCTAAAAGAGAGTTGTGATACTTAACTCCACACCCTTAAAATCGCCATTTGTAGAGGAAAACGTGAAAAAGTAGCTCTTTCGACGCTTAAATGGCTTACTCTGCCTAAACCATAACAAATACACAAAATTAATGTACACAGATTTGAATATCTCAAAAAGCTCTACGAAAAAGCCTGCGACAGCATATGTTTATCTCTTACGGATAACTCACAATAACCATGTTTGTATTTCATTAATGCCAAGAATATCGAGACAAGTACGTAGATTCCTGTGCAAGCTTAGCAGCACATGACGGGTATTTTTTTACGGATAACTCACAATAAGGAATTTTGTCTTTTAGCTCATTTATATCAAGAAGATCGAGATAAGTAGATTTCCGGGCAACACCGGGTAATCAGCACGTAGAGTCTTAAAATAATTACGATATACATTGATAATTATTTTTCTTCTTACTTATTCAACTAATCGTAAGAAGTACATCAATTTTCGTCTTTCAGCTCATTTATGCCAAGAAGATCGGGATGAGTAGATTCCTGGACAACGCCGGGTAAACAGCATGGGGTATCTAAAAATAATTGCGATATGTTTCCTTTTACTTATATAACTAAACACAAAACACATTCATTTTCGTATTTCAGCTCATTTATGTCAAGAAGATCAGGATAAGTAGATTCCCGGGCAACGCCGGGTAATCAGCACGGGGTATCTAAAGAATATAAATTTATAGTTACTTTTCCTCCTACTTATTTAACAAAACATAAAACACATTAATTTTCGTATTTCAGCTCATTTATGTCAAGAAGATCAGGATAAATATATTCCCGGGCAACGCCGGGTAATCAGCACGTGGTATCTAAAAATATAAATTTATAATTATTTTTTCTTTCACTTATTTAACTAAACGTAAAATCACATTAATTTTCATTTATTTAGGCGTAGCAGCGCGCGCCGGGTATTAGCTGGTTATTCATAAATACATGTGGGAACGTCCAACACTAAATAAAAAATCCACAATCGATTACATAATTACAAAACAAAATTCAAAAATGAAAAAACAAGATTTCAAAGTTTATAGAGGACCAAATTGTGGGACAGATCATACATTAGTAATCGGACAATTTGTATTTCCTTACATTCTTAATAAAGAAAACAAAAAAAAAAGTTTGAACAGAAACGGAAAGAAAATATAATATAGAAAGCCTACAAAACGAAAGTGTAAAGCATTTATATCAACGAAGATTGAATAAAAATTTAACACAGAGCGAATTCAGAGATACAGAAGATGTATCAGTACCTAAAAAGGTGCATTCATGAAGCCGCCTATGAAGGATTGGGTGAGAAAAACGACATAGAGGAAGGACAGCACTGTTTTGGAACGATGAAATAGGGAAAGAAATAGAGAGTAAGAAACAGTTGTTTTTAAAATGGCTTAGTACAAAGAACCGGAATGACAAAATACAATATCAAAAAGCACAAGCAAAAGTGAGAAGAATGGTTACTAAACAAAAAACGAGATTTTGGATAAGAAATGTACAGAAATACAAACATATTTAGGAAGCAAGAAGAATTCTGAATCATGGAAATTTATAAAAATAAAAAGTATACGTTCATCGAAATAGACATAAGAATCTTCTGAACCTAATAGGAACACATGAATGGGAAGAATATTACAAAAACATTTTAGAACTGATAGAATATCCATGACTATTTAACTCACGCCCCAAATGGGACTCAATGACCAATCCCATTTCAATGATTTTTGATTTACAACCAATCACAGTCGTGTTTCGCCTAGAATTTACCAACTAAAGTTTATCATAATAAAAAGCATCTCCTTTTTAACATTCTGAATAGGTCATAGGGCATTATTTTGCAGTGACCGACTCTCTAAGAAATACGGCTACCAGATTGTATATATAGTGCATGAATGTCAGTAGAAAGCGCGTGCGAGAGATAATATAAAAACATGTGTAACAACTGATTATACCACAAAAAAAAAACGAAACCACTGATTGCACTTTCTGAAACGTATTATTTCCCAGGAATTTACGTTCCAGAAAAATATAATTGACATATTTACATCATAGGACATCAAAAATTAATTAATACCTATAACGTTGGTTATAAATTTCTCCACTAGGGTGCATTCTTACAACATTGCGATCCTTTGGCAATAAATAATATTATGATTGTGAGTAAACAGCATAATTTTATTCGTTAAATAGTCCTAACAAGTACCACTCATGATTTCCAAATTCTCTAGATAAATTGGAAATCACTTGTGGCATTACTTATGATATTGTCGGTTCCCAATGGTGGAAAAAAATCATATGTTCTCTACTACTAATTTATGTGTACGTAAATACAGTAGTTTTCTTCTTACTCCTTTCCAGGATTAAGTCAATGCGACCTATTCCGGTCTCAAGTCCATCGTAGTTTTAAATACTAAAATACCGGTAGTTATAGATATACTTGTACACATAGTTTTCCAATCGTTCCCTATGCAATTAATATCTATAAATTCATGATTAATATTATTCTTCCATTTCCTTCTTGGACTACTTACTGGCTGTTTTCCTTCTGGTTTTTCTAAAAGACATTTTTTGCTCCTCTTTCATTTCCTATTCCATTCCCAGATCGCGATTTACGAGATATAACCATTCTTATTACTGGTTTCCCATAAAGACCATTCAGTTCCCTGTTTTCTAGTCTTCTCCATTCGTCCATCTGTTCATCTTTCTTTGATCCAAAATTTTTCCTAAGGACTATATTCTTACTTAGTCGTAATATTTTCTCCTCCCTTAAAGTAAGCTACACATCCATATACAATAACTAACTCACTGGCATTATCGAACCTGTAGGTTCGTTTTCGCCCGAACATAAGCTCTCAATACATAGGTACCTGTCCTGATCTAATGTTTTCTAATCATCCCCTGTATAATTTACCTCCTCAAGTAATGGTTAATTTTATTCACTGACCTCATTCTTGGTCTACATAATGGGCGCTATCCCTCTGGTTTTCCTACAGAGTTTCCAAGTCCCTATTTCATTCCCCCTTCATTCCACATATCCTGACCATCGCAGTCTACGAGACTTCTCTTCTTGTTACATCTGGTTTATCATTGTTATGTAGTCTTCTCGATTTACCTATCTGTTCATCTTTCTTTGGACCAAGCATTTTCCTAAGATCTTTATTCTCAAATATTCGTAATCTTTTCTCCTCTCTTGAAGTAAACATCCATGTTTCGCATCTATATAAGCCTAATAAAACTGACAATAAAAGTTTTACATATTTTCAGTTAACTTTTTGATAGATGTTGGGATGAAGAGAGTTTCTGTAATGCGTAGTAGACAAGAGTTCCTGTAATGCGTAATAGAATATATTTCCGGATTTGAGCCTATGTTTAATTTCTTTGTGAATATCATTCTTGTTTGCAATTATTGTTTCTAGGTATTTTAATTCATCCACTACTTAAACATTTCCTTCAATTGTCATTAACTGCCCATTTAAATGAAATAGTGGACAAAATCATTTTGAAATTCAAATAAAAAAATAGCACTAAGGTATTATTTGATATTAAAAAAAAAGACAATTTTTGCTTGAAAGAGGTTATTGTAACTTATATAAATATTCAATTCTAAATATTTTATCCATAGGTTGCTGTGGTGTTATAACGAAAAGGATGATTTATTTTAAGATATTAGTTGTAATGAGATTTCGTATCTGTTAGCTTCTGATTTGTTTAGAAGTTGTACACGCTCCTTACATATCAATAGGCGCCTAAATTCCGTTCCCTCTTCAACCTTATTTTCACCCTAAAGCTACTTACATTTCCACCCTCGTAGCTTTCCTTCCCCGAGGGTTGTTGAATTTTTAAGGCTGAATATTGCTTAGTGCTTGTTGGTAATTTTTCTGTTGCATTGTGTGGAATTTCCAACCCCGCATGGAAGCTTAGAGCATCAATTTGCTGCTTTTCAACTCCCTCATCCACCCCTTCCATCCCATTTCAGATAAACAGAAGTCGAATAAAGTGCTTGCTATCTCCATATTTTTCTAACAACAAACGTGCAAACGTGCTTTTAGTCCCGTGCCGTAACCGAGCAGTTTAAGAAATCATGCCTTAGTACAGAGTTGCCACAGAGCACCCGAATAGAGTGAAAACTGAATACAGTGACATCTAAAAATGTTCGGTCGTTTACGATGAACTACAATGAGCAAACTACAATGGTAGCGCTGTTTCGTAGTAACAGAATATGTAACTAAATAAAACAAACGCAAGGCACACGGCGTGTTCACTCGGGATTATGGGAAATTAGCATTTTGTAAATTGAAAATTTTAACTGCTATGCTTTCGTTCTGTGTAGACGGCACTGTAAATAGGCCTATGATATATTATCGAAAGTTAAAAATTATTACTTAGATTTTATTTTACTCTTATTTGTAAGTAAATTAAAACTTGTTTACGTTTTTAATGTGAATCTATTTTCAAAGATAAACCTACTAGAAGTGATACAATTCTAAGATTTGTTAGGTTAGGAAGAGTGATGTTAGTGTACAGCCATTTCTAATAAACATTAAAAAAATGTGAGTGACTTTATAATGGATTTCAGATGTACGGCATGGCTAAGGTTCTTTAATAAATATTGTATAATATATGCATGTGAGAATAAAGGGGGTAGGTGAATTGTACATATTTATTAAAAGAGCTCATAATGCAAGTTTTTAAATTTTAATAAACGGAAATCAATTAACATGTTTTATTTATTTCCATTCTTTCCTTCTATTAAAATGAAAAAAAAATCTTTAGGTCTGAGAGGCTGGGTACAAAT
Source organism: Diploptera punctata (assembly GCA_030220185.1). NCBI lineage: Eukaryota > Metazoa > Arthropoda > Insecta > Blattodea > Blaberidae > Diploptera > Diploptera punctata. The sequence continues at coordinate 1,679,785 of JASPKZ010010241.1, forward strand.
AATTCCATAATTTAAGATAGATTAAAATGTTATTTATTCCTATAAAAGTTCAATTCCATGATTATGCACCAGATGGCGTTGCATAATTATAATTCATGATTTTACCACCAGACGGTGCTGAATTTTATATTAGTACCAGAAAAATATGGAAACAAATTTAGATGTCGTTAGTTGTTCTACACTAGCGCCGCTTATGGCATGTATACGAAACTTGTCCACGTTCTTCTCTGGGTCCTCTGTGCACAGTTGCAGGACTTGCGTTGATTCGAATTTGCATGGTAAAGATATTTTATCATGGCATTTTGATCAGTATGAGACTGGAGTTTTTAATCTCGCGCCGTAACGGAGCAGTTTGTCATCATTACTTAAAGGGAACTGTCAACCATTGAATGCCGAAACCTAACACGGAGTTTCTCCCAGAGACGCATTGTGAAACATTTTAAGGCCGTATAAAATATCTGCCATTTTTAACTTCAAGGCACAGAAATCGAAGCTAGAATCCAGCAACGTCACCACGCTGTACGGAGCAAATGGAATCTCTGCATGAGTAAGAACGGAATGAAGTGAAGCGGGACGCGGGGCGGACTGCAGGTAACTAGTGTTATCCAATCTACCAATTCAGGTGTTGTATTACTTACCTACAGTTTATATAAGATATTTGGTTCTGGATTAATGTGATTTGCAGTTAAAAATGGTGATAATTTTTGGTCACGGCCTTGGCACATCATAACGCATCTCTGGAAGAAATTTTAAGGTAGGTTTGGGCATGAAATGTTTGAGAGTTTCCTTGTTAGTACAGAATTACAGAGCGATATTTTCTCGTGGAATTTCGGCCAGTATGGGACCGATGTCACTCTACATCGTGATAAATTTGTGTAGCTACAGTAAGTAGTAATTTCAGGTAGAGAAAATTAGCTCTAACGAATCGGGGACACCTTATGTCGACCAGATGTCACCCCTGTACTGGCCGGAAGACTGTGTACTTCTGTAATTGACATGTGTAAAAAAAGCCAGGCACCGGCTCATAGGCCAAGGCCAATGATGTTTTTGTAATACTCTTTTTAAGCCTAACTTCTGGCCAGTATTATAAAACAAATTAAGTTTTACCACATTCTTTCTAACGTTAGACAAACTTCGATATTTGGTTTTATTACGGAATTACTTTTAATGAAAATGAATTAAGTTTTACCACATTCTTTCTAACGTTAGAGAAACTTCGATATTTGGTTTTATTACGGAATTACTTTTAATGAAAATGATGATTCAAGCTGTTGGTTTATGCTGATGATGTAAGTATTATTAGGGGATACTAAGGGTCAACACGCACACACTATTGAGTAACACTGAGGAATTGGTACTGGAAGTAAACATCAGTAAAACTAATAGAATAAAACACTTAGAAATGAATTAGATAATGGAAATGGACAGTTAATGACTGATGAGGAAAATTTTGAAGAAGTGGCTGAATTCAAATACTTAGAAATAACAATTGCAAACAAGAATGAGATGCACAAAGAAATTAAACATAGACTAAAATCTGAAAATGCATTCCATTACGCATTACTGATACTCTTGTCATCCCAATTACTCTAAAACAAACTTGAAAATGAAAATATATAAAACTGTTATTCTCCCAGTCATATGGATGCGAAACATGAACTTTTACTTTATGAGAGGAGAAAATATTACGATTATTTGAGAATGCAGTTATTAGGAAAATTTTTAGACCAAAGAGAGACGAACATAGAAGAGAATGAAGAAGCTACCTAACAGTGATCTACGATGTATTAAGAACAATATTTACTAGAAAGGATCGATGAAGATATGTAAACATTAAAAAGTATATTTTTATCAGAATAGCTCCATTCCTTCAATATTTGCTAAAGCGCAATATTTTTTTTGCTATAAATATATGCAACATTTAAATAAGTTGTTACATTAGCTCTGGTTTATGCATGTATCTGAAGTCAGGTTAAGTTCACTCTCTGCCCCCCCCCCCACTCCCACTCTTGTGTGGAATGAATGGGAGCTCTCGAGTTCTTATCAGGACCACCAAGTGAATGGAAAGGAGGCGCATTTAAAGCCAATTCTCTTAAATGGGTCATGCGAGCACATACTTTGCATATAAATGAAGCCACATACTCTATCTCAGCACATTTTTTACAGACTTTAAAAATAACTTAGTCTTCTTAACTTCTAAACCAATTAAACAGAGTTACAGCGTGGTCAACCTTCAGATGTTTCATTGCTAATCAACCATAATTTCGTTCAGGAAGAACAGTGACACAAATGTAACATTTATTATTTTTATTCCTAACTAGTTGATTACCCGGCTTTGCTTGGGTATTTATTTATCCTAATATTCTTGGCATCAAGCACCTTAAAGACCCCAAAAACAATGTATTTGACGGTATTCTCGGTCAATTTTGAATATTAATTTTTACCCTATTGTTTATTTTTGTTGCGACAGTTTGAAGAGTTTCATAGAACGCTTCCCTTTGTTGCAAAGGTCTAGATATATCAGATGCATAATCCATCCATCCATCCATCCATCCATAGTAATTCTGCCCGAGGGCAGGCCCTTCACTGCAATCATAGCATTTCCATGCTATGCTTGCAGCTTTACTAGGGAATTTTAGGTGTGGTAGCTTCCTGTTGTTTTCCACACCGGTGAAGGAGGATGATGATAATGTTGATGATGGCCATATGATTTCGGGGACCGTTAGGGCCTTAAAGTTTTCCTGACATTTGTCTTACATGTGAGGGAAAACCCCGATAAAAACTTCACCCAGAAAAACTGCCCCGACCGGGGATCGAACCCGGGCCCGCTGCATGACACGCTACCTCGAGATCACAGCAGTAGACAGATACATGATATATACTTATAAAATGTATATTGTTGTTTTGTAACTTCACTTTTAGATGTAAAATTCTATAATTTATATAATCAACGTCTTCTATACTTTCTTCAAACATTTGGTGTAGCAACATGCCTACTCCGGATTGTGCTCTATTTTCTTTCGGTTGGCCACTGATTATAAATATATAATCATCAGTTTTTGTCATACCTTTTTCTTTCTTTTTTTGTTACTGATAATCACAACAAAAACTAAACAAATAATAAGTACGTGTGAAATGAAGATCTTAAAGAACTATTCAGGGGAAATCATTATTTGATAAGATACACAACACTGAGATTAGGGGCAAATGTCATACTCATGACATAACCAAATTTATTACAGATAGACGAAAGTAATGGAAAGGTCATGTAGAAAGAATGTAAGACAACCAACTTGCAAAAAGAGCTAAAGCAGGTAGACCAATGGACGGGAGAAGAACAAGAGGAAGACCAATCAGATGGATAGACAGTGAATGCACATCCAATATGTCTTCCTCCGAGGAGTGATTTTGGAAACAAATAGGGTGAAAATCCTAAAAATTATGATTAAGAAGAAGAAGAAGAATTTTTACCCCTTCTCGCTCCCTCTTCCTTAGGGGTACTAGAGGTCAAATACAGGCCTAAATGTCATCGAAACTGTCACTAAAAAGCTAAGCGATCCCGAAAACCATGGTTTCGATACTACTCTTGGTTAATTTGGTTACTTTATTTTCCACCTCTTCTCACCCTCCTTAAGGGTTGAAGGTCAAACTTGAGCATAAATGGCATCAGGTCTTTCACTAATCAGCGTAGCTATCCCAAAAAAAATATGGATTCGACACTAATCTCGGCCACATTTAACATCTTATTTCTCACTCACCTTCCTTCACCTTAATAGGGGTGCTAGGGCCAAAGTTGAGTTTAAATATCATCTAGATTGTCAGCAGTCAGCTTAGCGACCTCAAAAACTATGGATTCAAATTAATGGCAATCTTTTTTATTTTATTTGAATCTTCACGCTTTATCATCCCCCCCCACTCATCTTAGGTACTAGGGGTCAAATTTGGGTTTAAATGTCACTGGGACTGTAATTAATGGGCTTAGTATCCCCAATAACTATGAATTCGACACTAATATTTGTCTTTTTTACTTTTTTTTTGTGTTAGATTTCACCCTCTCACTACCATTTTAGGTGTGCTAGTAGGAGTCTCTTACTCCCATGGAACTTTTTGCAGATTGTAATTGTACGCCTACCGAGTTTGGTTGAAATTACTTAAGATGTTCTAGAATTATGCTGGAAAATATAGTTCTTTATGTCGTTTCGATCATTTTTCCATTTCAACCTTGTGCTCCCCCTAGGACTACTGGAGGTATTACACAGCCACTTTGCCGGATCGTAATTTATATCTGTACCAAATTTGGTTGAAATTGCTCCAGGCGTTCAAGACTTACTCGAACACACATATACACATACACACATACGTACGCACGCGTGTATATGTATATATCTACTAATGAGCAAATTCGGAAGGATTGTAGCTATTGAGGTTGATCTCGTGAAAATATTTTTCTCATGACGATTTTAAAATATATTTACCGATTCTATCTAATAGACATATCATGACAAACGTTTAGGATATATATATATATATATATATACATCCATCCATAGTAATTCTGCTCGAGGTCAGGTCTTTCACTGCAATCATAGCATTTTCATGCTATACTTTGCAGCTTTACTAAGGAATCATAGATGTAGTAGCTTCCCGTGGCTTTCTAAATCGGTGAAGGATGATGATGATAATGATAAGGAACTTGTTCCGACCGGGAATCGAACCCGAGCCCTCTGCGTGACAAGGCAGCACGCTACTTCGAGACCACAGCGGTAGAAAACAAACACACACACACACACACACACACATTCTTATTCGGAACCAAATTCGGCACATAGAATCAATTAAAAAAGTAATTTCGAGTTCGTAAACCAGCAGAATCGGATTATTAGGAGTGGCAATTTTGGATGTTTCAGAACAAAACTTACTTACACGCCATTAAAATAAAATGAAAGTAATCTCCAAAAGTAAACGAACGCTGTTCAATAAAAGGAGCGTTTAGCCGAAACCAGAAAAAAAGAAAAAAAAAAGAAGAAGAAAAACTGTCAAACGTCCGCAATGTTTGCTTCGTCTCCATGTATCTGTAACTATACCATTTAATAGTTCCATAAATTGGCAAAGAACTCTTAATATAAATTGATATAGGCCTAATTTATTCAATATATTTAATTAAGTAAAGGAAAAATGAATTTATAGAAATGATTTACATTTGTGACAAATTATGTAATAGTAATAGGTAATAACTTTCGGTTATATGTTGTTTGTTTTCACTGCAATCAGACACATTTAAATAAGCTGGCATAAGAAATCGAGTTAAGGGTTAACATAATAAGTATATATATATATATATATATATACAGGGCTTCCAATATAAAACCGGACACGCCTCACGGGGTTTCACCCGTCAGGCTGCGCTCTCTCCCCGTCCGCATTTCACTCTGCCAGCCGCAGAGTGTCCGGTTTTATACTGGAAACCCTATATATATATATATATATATATATATATATATATATATATATATATTCCGTGAACCAACAAAATGGACCATAATTTGACTTGCTGAAGAATTCTCATAGTTTATGTAGTTCCTGATTGTTTCATATAATTCGGGCCTCCCTTGAAATACATTGATACCGTGCCGCACAGTTTGAAAACTCCTAATATAGAAAATATGACGCATTTTTTTAACGTTAGAGGGCGAATTGGCCTGACCTTGTGAACGTAGGTGTAATTGGTGCGATTAAACTGGCGTCATTCAGTGTTGATGCGTTCGGTTATTTCAGACTTCAAGATGGCGTGTTTCGCGTTAGGATAATATCCTTAAAAATCTCGCATTTTCTTTTGCATCTATGTTGATTTGTACATTCTCTTATTGTAAATGTGTATTTTGTTGGTGTGTAGTGACGTATACATGAATATTTTTTGTCTACATAGCTCCACATGCTGTCTATTTGAATCATCACGAAGTCGATAAGGTAAAACCACATTTCTTATGTACCTGTATATGGAGGATGGCGATTTTTTATAATTTTGAAATAAGAAATTCAGGATATTGTTTTGTACATTTGCAATTTTAAATTTTAGCGTTAAAAAAAGCATTGAAGTTATATGTTAATTCTAATAACAAGTAATGTTTTTTAAAATTACTCTAATGTGAAATTGAAATCACATTTGTAAAGAATTGATAGTGACAAAAATACATAAATTAAATTGTGAATTTATTTTAAATTAGTGTATGTTAAAGCGTTCACCACCCGCTGTGGTTTCGGGGTAGCGTCGTTGTCTCGAACGCAGCGGGCCCGGGTTAAATCCAGGTTGGGCAAGTTTCCTGAGTGATGGATTCTTTTTCGGGGTTTTTCCTGACTTTTAAGGCAAATGTCAGGAAATATTAAGGCCCAAACGATTCCCGAACATCATCTGGTCATCTTAATCATTATCATATTTGCCATGTTTAGTATGATCATATGTGTGAATGACACATTTCGTCTTAATGTGATATATCGAAGGAGACCCTGACGTTGATTTGATCACTTTTTCGGGGAGACCCTCCATTTCCTTCTTCTTTTTCTTCACTTCATGGTCTAGGCAAACTGCATGTTAGGCCTCGAAGTTGTTCTGTCCATCGTTTTACTGGCCTTTTTATTCCTTGATCCTCTTGGCTTGTAGTTGAATGCTGCTTTTGGTAATCTTGTTACATTCATTATTTCTACATGTCTAAACAATTTATCTCTATATTATTTGCTTTTTTCATTCAGTGGATATATATTTATCGGTTTTTATATCTTAATTCGACCCAATCTTGTGCAGCCTTTTATACTTCTAAGGAAGTTCATACCTATGATTTGTATTCTACTCGTACTTTGTAATGTTTTGGTCATTACGCAAGTTTCACTCTCATAAAGTAATGCAGGAACTGCTAATGTTTTATAAATCTTAGATCTAGTATATTTTCTTGTTTTGTTCTTTGTCCTTGTGTGGCCAAAAGAGTATGGATTTGTATGATCCATAGTATAAAATCCCACTCGCGACAGTTCGTGAACTGTAAGACCCGGGTGGCGTGTGGCATGTGAAAAGTACAAGTCCCAAGTTCTCTCAATAAACGTTAAATTAAAAAAAAAATGTTATTCTCCAGTTATATTGTATGGATGCGAAACATGGATTCTTATTTTATTTCTATTTATTCTGACGGGGTTAAGGCCATTTGGTCTTCTCTTCCACTCACCGGGACAAACATATGTACATTACAATTTACTTTAAAGGAGGAGAAAATATTAAGAGTATTTGAGAATAAAGTTTTTAGAAACATTTTATGGTAAAAAAATATAGTAACAGTTCAGTCTCATAGAGTACGAAGGGCAGGACATGTTGGACGAATGGGAATTGAAAGATGGGTTTAGAAACTCTGTAGGAAAACAGAGAGAAAGCGCCCAGTAGGTAGACCAAGAATGAGCTGGAAGAATAACATTAACCATGATTTGAAGGAGATAAATTACAGAGAGTATGATAAAAAAGTTGGTTCAAGATAGGGATGTATAGAGAGGTTATGTCCGTGCGGCCATGAACTTAGAGATTCGAAAGAGCCAGGGAGTTGTTAGTTAGGTATTTGAATTTAGCCACTTTTCAAAATTTGCCTCATTTATCATTGACTATTCATTTCAATTTTATATAATATATTTCTACGTGTGACTATGTACCTATTTACTTTCACCCCCAATTTCTTAGTAGATTGTGTGGGTTAGTCTTTATAATTAACCCATTTGATCCATGGACTGCTAGTGGGATGAACTATCCATTACAGTAGAGTATCTGATGATGTGACACTCTGTATAAATCTAATCATAAAATGCACTTCAAACCTTGTATTCAATAAATAACTAGGGAAACAAGTGCAGCACACTTCTTCACGTATAAGCGAGGAGTGGGAGGGTGAAATATGGACCATCAGCGTCAGCACGGTAATATTTCAGTTTGAAGGACCTCCTGAAATATGATATGGTGCTTATCAGGTCGAAACCCCCTCCTCCATTGTGAATAGCTTATATAATATAAAGCGGCGACGTAGTTTTGTGGCACCCTCAATCTTGCCAACGTTATGGATGTGTCCCTAGGTATTTCCCTCGTCCCCCAAAAAATAAAGTGACACAAAGGAAATGGAAAAAAAATTCGATGAGTGAGTTTTATAAATCGTCTACCATACAAATCCATTCACAATTTATATCACTGTTTGATAAAGAATGGACGCCATCATCATCAGTACATCCAGTGTAATATTCATAGAATGAAATGGAAAGAAAACTAGCTGTATCATGCTGGCTCATGTAATAGGATGCCTCCTTCCTGACTACCGGGCTCGGGTTCGGTACCCGGCGATGTTCAACATTTTAATCGTAAAATTAATTATATTGAATTAACTAAATTTAATTATTGTATTTCGTAAGTAGGATCTTCTTGGCGATAAACTTGTATTACATAAAGTCAATAAAAACCTAAATCACAAATTAAAAAAGTTAAGTCAACGCGTTTCAGTAACGACGCTACCATTATCAAGAGTTAATATTGACTGAAAACAAACTGAAATGTATAAACTAATAATCAGATAAAAACAAACTACAACACATGACATAATTGATTTGAAATAACCTTGACATTAAAGAATTAATCCTCCTCTCTTTCAATTAGCGAAAAGAGGGCGCTGACTGGAATAGGGCTCCTGCCGTTATTCATAACTTTATCTTCTTTTTATAAATTTCTAAACTTTCAAGGACGTCAAGGAATTTAAAATTAATGACCGATCTAACCAGCCTGAGATTCCTTTTATCAATAATTAATGTGACCGTGATTAGAAATATATTGAGAAACCGCAGATTTATCAATTCTATTCAATCTAGAATGTGCAATATGCTCATTAAATCTGGTTAAAATAGATCTTCTTGTCTGCCCAACATACTTCTTATCACAGTTTTTACACCCGATCTCATAAATACTGGTTTAAAAAAATCAACTTTACCCTTAGGGTTTTTGAGAATACTATTTAACGACGGACCAGAAGTATAAACTTACTTAGAACCGAACCTTTTAAAAATCTTGCTCAAACCTCTAGTTAAAGGGGAGCGTACGGTATAGTTACAAAATTAACCTTATTATTAATAGCAGAATAGAAGGTTGTGGAATCATTAATCAATTCTTTAAATTTGAACTTTCGAATTAAATTATCAATATTATTTTCATTAAAACCGTTACATTTAGCTTTATCTTTAATGGTTTGTAATTCTCTGCAATATCTAATTTTAGTTAACGGAAAGGTAATAAGTCCGTGAATTAAAACATTGAAACTGGCCATTTCAAGTGTGTACAATGGTAAGAATCAGCAGTGATATAACAAAATGTTCTGGTTTCCTTCCCGTAAATATCAAATTCCAATTTATAATATTTTCTAATTATTAAAATGTCCAAAAAAAAAGCAACATCCCATTATTTTCTTCTTCATATGTAAAACTTATTTTGGGAACTCTGTAATTTAACAAATTAAGAAATTCCTTTACTTTTCATTTTTTATGTTAAAAATGGCAAAGATTTCATCAACATATCTTAGTCACAACCTAGGAAAATATTCTAGTTCTTTTTCTAGGTCTGTCTCAAATCTGCTCATGATTAGATTAGCCAGAAAGGGAGACGACGAATTTACCCATTACAGTTCCTTCCTTTTGTTTATAAAATTTCCTATTAAATTGAAACATGTTTTGATTCATGCAAAGTCCTGTTAATTTAATATAATGATTAACAATATTATGATCAAAATTATTATATAAAAGTAATTCTTCTAAATAAATCAATGTTATACTTGGTGAGAGAGATTTTGATGTCAAATGAGATCAAAATCTCCCCTTCCTGCAACTCTATATTTTTTTTGTTTTCTCAAAAAATTCTACTGAACAGAAAAACTGGGTTGTTTTAAAGGTAAATTATTAAATTCACAACTTAACCATTTTGAAATGTTGGAAGTACGAGCAGCTATAGATGAAACTATTCGTCTAACTAGTTTTCCAGGTTTTTGTATTTAAGCAAGCAGTATAATTTAGGTAGTATCTTCTTGTATCTTGTAAGCCCATATTCCCCTTAACAGAGATTTAGGCGCTCTCCCCCTACAGGGAAGAATTTGAACCATACTAATTTAGTTACACTTGTTTTCGTATAAGTCATTTGAATGGTCCGTGGTCTGCGTTCCGCCTCATACTGACATCTAGGAAACCAAGGTAGTACTAGGACGAGAAAATTCGGTAAATTTTGCTTAGAGGCCTTTTCATTCGGGCTTAAGGATCTTTTACGAGCCTGAAAATCTATAGACTCGGGACCCACGGCTTAAAGCCCCTCCCGGAGGACTTGCTCCTTGGATTTTAGTAAGGATTTGAAACAATCTGTTTTATTCGCTTAGTAACAAGACTACTGAATGAATTCAAAACATTAGTCACATCCTTGATATTAGGTAGAGGATCTTTATTAATTTGCTTATAAGGGCCATTATAACAATTCTTTTTATGTAAGATAACGACTCTATTTCCTTTGTCGACTTTCATGTAGAAGCAATCCTTACTTCGCAAACTTTTAATGGCTTTTCTATTTGAAATATAATTGCAATTTGATATTTTTTCATTAGTTACCAAATTCTTTGAAATAGTTTGTTTACAAGATTCTCTAATATATTGTTTCGTAGGTTAATTAACAATTTTAATTGAAGATTCTATATCAGCAATGACATTTTTCATTTCAGAATTATGATCCGGGAGAGCTAATTTAAGACTTTATTTAGCAATTGTAATTCTTCTACATTAAAAGTTTGGGAAGAAAGATTTTCAACAATATTGACACATATTATGATATTGTGAAAAGAAAAAAAAAATGTCTGAACCAGGAATCGAACCGTGGACCTCTCGTTCTCCGTATGAGTGTGCAGCCCACTACACCATTCTAGGCATGGTACAAACATTAACAATTCTTTCCACATATACAAATCTATAATTCTCGTTTCGTCCGCTGGCAGGTAGGTGTCACTATAAACACCAACGGCCGGCTTCATTTAGAAGTATTTATGTTTGAGAATTTTACACCACCACTTTTATAAGGAGCAATCGATGTTATTTAACATTTTCCAACTGTTTTAAAATAACAGTATTGGAAAATGTTTAATAATAGACACAATTGGAGGATACATTAGAATTACTTCTGTGACTAAGAAGTTGTTTTAATTTAGATTGTTGGGAAGAAATATTTTTCTGAAATTTCCTATTTATGGATAAAAACATATTTCTTTGGAATTCACACCAATTCAGAATTGCAAATCATTAAATTGTATGTAGTTCGCGTCTCGGCTGGGTTTCCTGGTGGACGAAACTGAATCGGGCAGGTTTTTCTCGGGTTTCTTCCGCATTCTCTTGCCACAAATTTCATTCCTTCATTTCTCTACACTCATCTCATTAATTTTGTTTCATTTCGTCTGTCTCTGTGATGGTGCGTCAGGGGTAGTCAGTCGGCACCCTTGTCATTCACAGACCTCCAATATTAGGGGTTTCATAGCATCTCATCTCTCTACCCGGCCCATAGCACTTGCTCTTATTCTACTTCCTTCACAGTAGCCTTTGCTCGCTCCTGGAATTTCCTTCCTCAAGATACCAGAGGTTGCCGCACACTTGACACTTTTAAATCACGCTTATACAGTTACCTATTGTCTTAACATACTTTTCCTCTGTTTATTTAAATTTATGCTATGCCATTAATAATTTCTCATTTTTTATATATTTTGTACATATTATACGTTTAATTCGTTAAATCTATGGTAAATCAAAATACATTATAATATTAATTGTATTGTATTTATAACATGTAATAGTTTATATTTATTGTAATTTAGATGTAAGACTATTTTTTTGTATTTTTTAAACTGGTTGAGTGGCAGGCAATGTCTTAAGGCCTTAACTCTGCCAGGTAAAATAAAGCTATTATTATTATTATTATTATTATTATTATTATTATTATTATTATTATTATTATTATTATTATTGTTATTATGTCGGACACGAGTTGAGGAGGATGAAAGAATAATAACTCATCTATTTCATAACCATGTACTGTATTTGTTCTTTTTGTCCAGCATTGGTTATTAGTTAGCCAGTTAAGCTTTAACAATTTTTGCTAATTTCTAACAACTACTAACTAAAAATGTTTACTCACATTCTATGTATAACCGCGACTGCTGGCACATATTTAATCAATGTTCAAGGAGATACCTAGCTCTAAATTACATCAATAATTAACTCTCCACTGCAGGCCCTCGTAAATGGTCATCAAAACTACATTAAATAAAGCCTAGCATATAGAACTTGCTCAAAGTAAATAATATAAGCAAGAATAAAACTTTTAAATATGGCATACGTGCACGGAACCATGATGAATTTTACAAGCTACATACAACATAGGGCATTTATAAATGTACCCCTCCCACTAAAATCAGTGTTTAAATTTTTGTCTTTTTTAAAATTATTTTTCACTGAGAGTAATTAATATTACAGTTTTGACTGAGATAACGTTTATTTCTTTTAACCCATCCACTTCAGGTTTAAATACTCAATGCATTTTCCCAGAAACCGGATTTAAGTTACCGTTAATTATATAGTCTATTTTCAGACATTCAACACAAACAAAATATAACGGTATTGAGATCACAATAAGGGTGAAGGCAAAAACACATTTCTCTACTATTCATAAATGTTAAAAAAATATTACCCTGCCAAGGGGTGTGCAAAATATTGCAAAATATATAACACCAGTGTTAAGCGAGTGTACCTCGTCTTCTGAGTTGAAGGTCATTTAACTGCCGGCGAGTCTACCTCGTCTTTTGAGGCGAATGGGTTAATTATAATATTTAAATTCTTGTGTTGGATAGTTATGATGGTCCACCGCTGTGGTCTCGGGGTAGCGTCGCTGCCTCGAACGCAGCGGGCCAGAGTACGATTCCGGTCGGGACAAGTTTCCTGTTTTTTTCGGGGTTCTCCTCACTTGTAAGACAAATGTCAGGAATCTTTAAAGTCTAAATGGATCCCGAACATCATCTGGTCATCACAATCATCATTATCATAATCACAATGTTTGGTATAAATGTGTGTGTGAATGGTGTGTTTCGTCTTAATGTTGTGTTTTTCGAAGGAGGCCTTGACATTGAGCTAATAACTGATTCAAGGAGGCCCTCCATGTTCTTGTGTGGTCAAATAGGTAAGTATATGATCCATAATTAAAATCCCTCTCTCAAATGGTCATGTTACTGTAAGGCCTGGATGACGTGTGGCACGTAAAAGTACCTATAAGGCCAGAGGTTAAACTGCGATAATGGAATTGAGTACTTTTGATCAGTTATACATTTATAAATTATCTATATGTCGTTTCTTCATAGGTACTTTAAAAAAGTCCATCACCCAGGAACCGCATAAATCGGGATAATTCCTCAGCAACTCGATTTGTGGTCCAATTTTGCTCATTTGTGAAATATCTTTCTTTTGTTAATCGGATCTTGCAATTAAACAAACTGACAGCAAGTATAGCGATTTTTAAATGTTGGCTTTAAAGTAAACCTCCTCCCCAAATGGTTTGATTTCGCTGACTTTTGGGGAACACCTTTATATTTTTATTTTAGTATTCTAGTTTCATTGCGAAATATCGAAAATTGCTGGAGTTTTAAATTTTCACTTCTAGTTAGCCACCACAATTGGTTCCTGGTTAGCGAACTCGACCTTACTTTCTATTTAAATGATTGCTGTAGGCCTATGTCGAGTTTGTTTACAAAAAAAATACGGCGCTATGACATTAGAAGACATTATGCCTATATATATATATATATATATATATATATATATAATACAAAGAAAAATTAATTCCTGAATCGGGATTAAGACCCTGGACCGTATAATTCTATAGTTAGTATGCTACCTCCGATTGAGGGTCTTTCCACTTTGCAGCGGTTGCCCTTTTACCAGCCGACTGCTGGCCCTTCACATCCACATGTGTCAATCACAGAGGTACATGATCAACAGCCAGTGTAGGGGTGACATGTGGTTAGCATGTCGAGTCCCCTAGCCGTTATAGCTGGTTCCTCAACCTGGAGCCGCTACTTATTGTAGCTACCCAATTGCCTCACGATGCTGGGTGGGCACCGGTCCCATACTGGCCGAAATACCATGAGAAAATTTCTTCCCCCATGGAGACTCGAACCAGCGCAAGTCCCGTAGCTCTGCGCCAAGGCTTCCTGCCTTAACCGCTCGGCTACGGCGCGGGACTAGTATGCTACCTACCACGCTATTAAAGCATCCCAGTACAAACGTGAATTTTCCTTTCCTTATACACAATTTTCATATATATATATATATATATATATATATATATATATATATATGTGTGTGTGTGTGTGTGTGTTTTATGGTCATTTTCTATGTATGATCGATGGAATTTATAAAAAATAAAAAAAAATATCCTCAGCTTATTTTTCTCAGAATTGTTGAATATTGCGGAGTTTAGTTTCAAATGTATTAATTGTATTTATTTAACCAGGTGGAGTTAAGGCCATGTGATCATATCTTTCACTTACCTGGACAAACATATGTTATATTAGAAAACTGCAATCACAATTAACTGTAGTATGAAAACCTAAATGAAAATTTGACTATTAACGTGCCAGAGGCCTTGCCTCTGGTTCCGAGGGTTGCAGGACTTTTTAGAACAGAAAAATCCAAGGAGCAAGTCTTCCGGGAGGGACTTTATGCCGTGGGTCCTGAGTCTGAAGATTTTCAGGCTCGTAAAAGATCCTTAAGCCTGAATGAAAGGCCTCTAAGCAAATTTACCGACCTCAACATCCTAGTGATAGCCTACCTTAGTTGCCTGTTAGATGTCTCATTGGATCGGTGTATTTACCTCATGCCATCTATGAGCAAATAAAGTAAGTAAAAATTAACTTGGTCTAGTAACTCCTTACAAAGGAGAGGCTAGGGCTCAACAATGGGCTACGCCATTCCGAGGGCAGGTCTTTCACTGCAATCATAGCATTTTAATGCTATGTTTTGCAGTTTTACTAGGGAATTATAGGTGTGGTAGTTTCCCGTTGCTCTCCACACCGGTGAATAATGATGGTAATGAAGATGGCTGGATGATTTTCGGGGACCATTGAACCCTAAGTTTTCTGACATTTGTCTTATAGGTGAGGAAAATCGCCGAAAAACCCTCACCCAGGAAGTCTGTCCGATCGGGAATCGAACCCGGGCCTGTTGCATGACAAGGCAGCACGCTACCTCGAGACCACAGCGGTGGACAAGCAATATATAGGTAATGTGTCAAATTGTTAGGTACATAGTCCCTATATAATGTACACAAAAAAAAATACAAAGAAAAGTAGTGAGAGGCCTATGTAATAAACCAACTTGTCGGTTATCAATATTTAAAACGTAAAGTTAAAATATTGTCAATCTTAATACTATTTATATAAATTAAAGTGTTACTAATTGCCAAAATAATAGTATCATTGAGGTGTATATGTTATTTTAGTATTAAATAATTTTTAGCTAGTTTTTTAACGATTTTAAAGTTTGACAGTCTCTGACATAGCACGGAAGAGAATTCCAAGTTCTGGCAAGTGAAACTGTGAATTATAATAAAATACACTATGATGAGAAGGGATATAATGGACAATGCGCTGTAGTGATCGAGTGTCCAAATTCTGTGTGTCAGAGAGTCTAACGAATCGGCGTGATAAATAATTAGACGATGATGTATGTATTTAATGGAGAAGGGATATGAAATCGACGGTTCTACTATCTCGTAGACCAATTCGCGACAATTATTCCAGGGAGGTGTAACGTGATCAAATCTGCGAATACCACAAATAAAACGTGCACAAGAATTATGAAGACGTTGAAGTGTTTGAGTGAAAATAGTATTTGAGTCTGTGGAAAGACATTCAAAATGGGGCATTGATAGCTTTTCTACTAATATTTTCTTTAGTCTCTTATGTGATTTAATGTATTATTAAGAAAATTGTTTTTCATGTGTGATTTAATTGTATATTCCAACTTAGATTTTTGCCCATATATACTGTCTCATAAGAAATTTGAAACCCATTAAGTGACACATGCGAGATTGCATTTTCGTTAATTGTAGCCGTTAGTCTTCATTCAAATTAAATACGTTTTGTAGAATCTGTGACACTATAAAACGGACACTGAAAAATAAAACTTTGAGGAGAACACAATTAAAATTTTTACAAAATTATGGCAGTGCCTGTCTTAACATATGCAAGTAAAATTTGGACTCTTAACCGTTCAGAGAGAAGAAACTGCAGAAATTAAGTTCTTACGTTCAGTAGCACGCGTGACAACTTTGGACTGGAAAAGAAATGAAGATATTAGAAAGTACTTAAATATTTTAAATTTAACAAATAGAATTGACATTATGAGAAACAACTGGTATGAACATGTTAAAAGAATGCCTACAGATAGAACCCCCCAGCTGTTATTAAAGTACAAACCAATAGGACATAGAAGTGTTGGACGCCCATTTACAAGATGGGAAGATTTATTAAATCTCACTTGATGTGAAAAAAGGTAAAAAGGCCTAATTTCGTGAAGTAAAAGATGAAGTCTTTATTCAGGTGTATGAAAACATCACTCCTAGATTTGAATTGCTACACTATATCACATTATTTGTAAACGAACGTCTCTATCTATCTATCTTCAGGTTTTTACAGCTGCTGCCGTCTTCCTGTGCCAAACCTCCAAAGCCTACGGTCTTGGGCATCTTCGATGCTTAGCCCTCTAGCTTGCATTACTGTCTTCATGTTTTCCTTCCATGTTAACCTTGGTCTTCCTCTTTTCTTCTTTCTGTTAGGATGCCATTCATATAGTTGCTTCGGCCATCGCTCATCTTCCATTCTTAAAACATGTCCTAACCACTTTAATTCCTTTTCCTCAATTCTTTCAATTATGCTTTCTTCTGCTTCCATTTTGTTTCTAATTTCCTTATTTGTGACACGTTCTAATTTAGACTTTCTGGCACTTCTTCGTAAATAATCCATTTCTAGAGCTATTAGTCTATTCTTGTAGTACTTATTGATTGTCCATACCTCACTTCCGTACATTGCAACAGATTCCACCAACCGGCTTTGATTGATTTGGTCTTTTAGCATTTTGTTTTTTTTTCTAATGTGTGGGGAGCTGGCCCACAGCATAAACCCCCAACCTGGAGGACCAGGAAAATTTCTGTCTGGGTTTTCCTCCCATAGCCTTTGAAGATCCCTCTTCACCGTAAGGCAGCGTTTCTCTATTTCCCTTAGAGATAGGGTTGCCTCTTCCGCCAGATCCGCCGTGATGAAGGACTCCTTCTGCGCCGACTCTGCCGTTGAGGTCTTCACCGTAACCCTGGCTAGGGGCCCTTACAGAGTACTATCAGTCGGAGCCAACTGAACCCTGGTTTTTTAACGAGGTTGTTACTCCTCCCCCTCCTCCTTTCTCATCCGGGCTTGGGACCGGCCATGGTCGTTATATAAAATAAGAAGAATGGAAAACCTACTACTATATGAGTATGTGAATATTACAATGTTGTCATTTTTTCATTAGTTATTTTATTGAATTACTGGATTATCCTTAGTTGAAATGCATTAAAGTGAATCTTTAAATGCGGAGAAGTATGATATGTCCCTATTTAGGGTCTCCAAGTGTGTCAATTTTCAATTAATCTGAAAGAAAATATAATACCATTTAACATTTTAAGAAGTTATTCCAATTTAGTAATATGCCTGCACAATTATTATTTTTCAATTCCAAGTTAAAAACTAGCTAACAATAACAAAAAATACCTGATTTATTTAATGCTTTGTTATAAGAAATTGAAATAAAATTAAACTTGATTGAGTTTAGACTGTTCCAAACGTACATTATTTTAATTTTCAAATTCATAAATTAATTTATATTGTAGCAAGGAATTTGATGTAATATGGAGTAAACTAATGGAATGTGGATTGTGTAGTGCGTCGTAAATGTTATTTAATTGATTAATTAAATGAAAATAAAACGTAGTTTTATTTGAATTGGTTTCTTTCTGGATGGTCCGCATTTTTTTCGTGTTTTCATCTTTGGTGTTCATTTTAAGACTAAATAATATCCAATTTCATGTAAATTACGGTAACTGAAATTATAATTAAATTACATAATCCTCACAATTATTAATTCACATTATTTGATTTCCATAGAAACAAAAGAAAAAACTTTTATGAAGGAAATTTCGTACCTGGAGTTAATTAAAATTTCAATTCCCAAACATTGAACTTCATATTCCGTAAAATAATTTAATTTTATATTTGTATCTGATTTATATGTGAAGAATTCTCATTTTGAATTCGGCGTTTAAATTCTTACGGTAACATACTTCTCTTTAAAATAAATCTATTTTCGAAATTGAGATTTCATTTGCGTAAGAAGTCTTCTGGAAAAATAACACACCAGATGCTAAGTTAGCTTATCATCTTCAAGGGAAAAAGGTCTTTAGGTCTTTCTAAAATAACCTGTTATTTTAATTTTTATAGAACTGCAGACAATATGTTTGTAAATAAGGCCGCCAAAATTAATAAAATTTAATTAATCATGTTTATAATCTGGATTTTATGTAATCCGAATAATAAATAATTTGAAATTATTATGTATTTTTTAAATATATTATTTTGAAAAATGTAACATAATAAAGATGTAGGATTTTTTTATATGCATTCAGTAAACTGTAAGATACTTTTCGGAAGGTTAATATAATGGACTGCTATTAGTCTGACCTATTTTAAACCAAAACATAGATTCAAATAGGCACTCAAGCCCTCCTACCACGTCAAGGTTGCAGTCCTCAGGAGGGTTCCCCATCCTCTTCTATCCTCTATCTAATCTACCTACCCAATTTCTAACCTAAACCTATATAAATACGATCCTATCACTATTGATTCCATATCAGGCTTTCATTAAATTTTCTTTGTGTGTGTCAAGTGATGGCAGTTTGATCGCTCAGAGTCGGTACGCATTTGAAGCGTGGCCGATATCGAAATCTGTGAATAATGATGCGCGAAGAGGATGAGAATGAACTTTTTAATTGTTGTTATTTCATTTTAAGATTTGTACCGGACTAAACAGAAAACATGTGTTTCTACTACATATTACTTGTTGCTAGGAGATGTTAAATAAAAATACTGTATGAATAGAATGAGTTGGCTCAATTGTGGACTTCGACGTTCCTATTCGGAAGGTTTTCTGCGTTTAAATACCGGTTTCGACCAAATTTCTGAGGTTTGATGCTAGTTTTCCTCAATGTTTTGGCAAATTCCAAGTAGAAATTTAATTGCTATGACCCATTTCACCATAATCATTATTCTATAACAACTTATCGCTAAAATTAAACTCGGCTAATTTCTTCATAAAAACACAAAACAGACAATAGAAAACACAGCTTACGAGTTACGCTTAAGATAATTAAAGATGCGACTTTAGATGTTAAAGCGTATACAAATAAGAAAGTTGTTCAAGATGTTTTAGTGTAAAACTACGTATTCAATTGTTGGGATGACTTGTGAATAAGAAATAAAAATGTTGCTTTGACTAAAGAACTCTTTATTTCCTACAGTACACTACAAATTTAATATAAAACATTTCATTCCAAATTTCATTTTAAAATAATTTATGGCAGGTCATGGAAAATATAGAAGTTATTCCATGATATTCAGCATTAATGCACATTGTAATTATAATGTAAGTGCCGTTATCAATACAAACTCTGAAACATGTTTTATTTTTACTGTCCTATATTTGAAAGGAACCAACACAGGCTGATTTTATATCTCAGTAATTGTGATAATTCAAAATCAATTCGTCAAAAACATTTAAAGAACAAATGTCATTATAAACACTTAATGCAATTGTTAACAAACATTTATAATCATATGTAATATTTCAACTTCATCATGTATTGTACGTATTAGTGTTTAAGCTTTAACCCTGACATACCAGTCTTTGCTTAAGTTTCATCGAGTAGTAGGAAGTCCCCTGGGTTGGTTACCAGCCATCCACAGAGCAAGACTAGTGGCAGGGCTGCTACCTTATAGCCTCTAGTCAGGCGTTCAAAATATGGAATTTCCTCCATATTTGATGGAACGGTTATACCGCCGTGACTCGGTCCCCATTACCTCGTTAGTTAAAAGCAGGGTGTACCACGTGCAGGTGAGGTTGAGAATTAGGTAGGAGAGGTTATAGAATGCACATCACTACCTCTTACACCCCTCACATACCTTCTTGGCGAAATAGAGTTTTTAAAAATATTGTGTACACAATAATTAAATAACTAAATAGTGGAACATTTTATATGTGAAATTATCTACACAAGCAACATAATATAAACAGTATACATAATGGTACTATCAGTATTGATAAAATCTATACTAAATTCCGTTGTGGTAGTCACCAAGTAAAATATTAAAATACATATCTTTTGGCAGGTGTTGTAGTCCTAAACTGTGTTATTTTTTTAAGAATTATAGGTCTTTCGGAAGCCGACTTCCATCATCTGCAGAAGAAATGTTAACAGTTAGTAGCACATATTTTTCTACTGATGATGGAAGTCGGCGTCCAAAATGCCTACATTTCTTTAAAAAAATTAACACAGTTAAGGACAACAGCACCTGCCAAAGGTATGTATTTTAACATTTTACTTTATAATAGTACTACAGTATTATACTTTTGGTTAGTAAATATTTAATTAGCATTAGCGACGCCCTTTAACAACTAGGATCATTGGCGTCGCAATTTAAATCTGGGTACAAAAGGGCCTTTAAATATTGCTCAGATACCTCTTGAATCAGATTTGTGGTTCTTGTACTTGAACACATAAGAAACACGACTTATTTTATCTCTCAAAGGAAACCACATTCAGGATTTTTATGCAATTAAAAACCCATCAATCTTTATCGGGTTTCGTTCTGTGAACATCGACCAAGATGTAGTCCACCTGAACCATTTAAATTGTTGGTTCATTAAGTCATGCTCGTACATTTGCTTTCGTCAAAGTTAATTTCTGATAAGCGACCAGCCTCATGGGCTAGTGGTCAGAGCTTCTGACTACAGATAATGGGATCCCGGTTTCGATTCCCGGTCATACTACAGAGATTTTTCTTAAAATAAATGGTCGACCATGGTCTGGATTAAACTAAGTTTATGGTTAAGTACTCTCCTGGTGCTTAATCATTCATTACCTATCATATAATCGGGTAATGTAAATCCGCCTTCCAGGCGCCCGAACTTAAGATTGCAATTCCGCCATGCCAGGAGAGAATACCAGAAATATCATAAAGTCAACCGGGGGCATTAGTAAAAAAAAATAATATTCCGAATAATAAAAAATTGTACCCGGTAGAACGTTGAAAATGTTCACAGTAAAATATCATCATTCAGTTTACCCCCCCCCCCTTATAGTCCGATTTTTCAGATTGACACTATATTGCTTTTCTTATTCAAATGTTACTTCCGAGTTTAGTTGGGAGAAAACAAACATGGCCGCCGCTAGGGTGATTTTGACTACTTGGTATTAAGTAGGTTTACCATACGTAATGTTGAGATTTCGCTGAATTTTGGTGAATGTTTTTCTCGATGTAGCAAATTCCGAAGGAATGGAGCTATTAAGGGTGTTCTTATGGACATATTTTAAAACAGTTTTTTTTTACAGATGATCTCGGATCCTATCTAGTAGACAGAGAATCGCCATGATCCAAAGTTGTCGGTTATCATTCTAGTAACTGCAATTTTCGTTTCATTGGAACCACACTTGGCATATAGCAATTAATTAAAAAATAATGTGGAGTTCATTAACAGCAAATTCAAACCATTAGGCATAGGTGTTTGCCTGAAACGAAATTTTCAAAATCATCTAGCGGTCGCATTTTTCGATATTTAACAACGGAACCGAGGAAAGTATTCTAAAAAAATAAGCGAAATGCGACCATTAGAAGTGGCGATTTACTTGAAACCCGAAATTAGAAATTGACTCCAGCCATTGCCATATTTGGTTCATCACAATGTATACCATATATTTTAATTAACCCTTAAATTGACAATGTATCCTATAAGATACATTAGATTTATTTATTTAATATTTTTAATAATGTTGGTACCTGGTAAGTCAGTCTTCCTCAACTAAATTATTAAATAGTTCCAATATGGAGACCTTTAAAAAATAATGCTTTATCTTCTGCATTTTAACTGGTACTGATGTCGTTGTATAAGTTGTACAACGGGTTTATGTCTGCAGGTGTGTTCTCATTGAGTAGGTCTGTATTCTTTGCTTCTTTTAGAATCTATATATCTTCAAGGATGCTGATCCTGTTGTTGTTATACTCTCTGTATAGTATTGACATGGCATTATCGATTTTATTGAACTGATGACCCTTTATAGTATATGTTTGGCAAAAATTGATTTTTCTCCGTTGTTATTTAAAATGAATTTTAAAAGTGTTCATTTTTAGTAATGTAATGAAAAAATGAATAGGTATATATTTGTAAGAAAGTTCTAAAACATATATTACTATCTAGAGTTACTCCCTAAAGTGATGGTATAATAGATGTTCAGCTATGTGCATTTAGAAGATACATGTTTACAATAGATCACATTTTTACTAAAAAACATATTTTAGAAAGGGAAGGGGAATATAATGGCACAGAGCATCAACTCTATGTAAATGGATAAATAGTAGGTCGCGTGTAGAGAAACATTTTTAGGATACTTTTGAAATTCGCAATGGGTTAAAGGAAGGAGATACATTGTCTCCTCTACTCCTCAATTTTATACTAGACCATGCCATTAAATCTTTAGAGGATGAAGAAGGCATACAACTTAATGGTTTTAATAAGCTGTTGGTTTATGCTGATGATGTGGTAGCGGTAGCGAGAATATACTAAGCGACAACACACACATTCTGCTAAGTAACAACAAGAAATTGAGACTGTAAGTAAACATAAATGAAACTAAATTTATGGTCACACATATAAATGTAATATGCAAAAATGAATGTTTGTTTGTTTGTTCGTATTTTATGCGCTGCCAACCGTTCATCCAATTGTGATAGAGCTTTTTGCAAAATGTTCAAGAGATTCCCGGGTTGAACATAGGCTATAAGAGAGTTGTGATACTCAACTCCTACACCCTTAAAATCACCCTTTGTAGTGAAAAACGCGAAAAAAAGTTTTTGACGCTTAAATGGCTTACGCTGCCTAAAGCATAACAAATACACAACATTAATTTACATAGAATTGAATATGTAAAAAAAAAAAACTCTACAAAAAAGTCCGCGACAGCATGTGTTTATCTTTTACGGATAACTCAAAATAGCCATTTTTGTCTTTCATTGATGCCAAGAAGATCGGGATAAGTATATTACCGGACAAGCGTGCACTTATAAGCTATAAGAGAGTTTTAATGCTCAAGCTCTTCACCCTTAAAAATAACACTTTGTAGTGAAAAAGTAAAATAAAAGTGGCTTTTATGTACGTTTAAATGGCTTATGCTCCCTAAACCATAACAAATACACCAAATTAATGTACACAGAATTGAATATCTCAAAAAACTACAAAAAAAAGCCCGTGACAGCATGTGTTTATCTTTTATGGATAACTCACAATAACCATTTTTGTCTTTCATTGATGCCAAGAAGATCGGGATAAATAGATTCCCGGGCAAGCAGAGCAGCAGCACGGATAACTCGAAATAATAAATTTTGTCTTTCAGCTCCGGTCCCATACTGGCCGAAATTCTATGAGAAAATTTCCTCGCCATGAAGACACTAAGTATACGTAGATTCCCGAACAATGCCGGATAATGAGCACGGGGTATCTAAAAATAATAACAATATAAATTTATAATTATTTTTTCTCTTACTTATTCAACCAAACGTAAAAACACATTATCATTTACTTAGGCATAGCAGCGCACGCGTATTAGCTAGTACATTACATAATGGAAATTTACAGCTAATGACAAATGAGGGAAATTTTGAAACAGAGGGCCTATGTAAGAACAATGATTACAAAGAAAAAAAAGGAATGGTGCATAAAAATGAATCATAGATTCAATTCTGTAAATACATGCTATTGTCCATTACAGGGACTCTTGTCCCAAATTCTCTCAAAAATATATAAAATCGTTATTCTCCCAGTTAAATTATACGGATGCGAAACATAGACTCTTACTTTAAGGGAGCAGAAATATTACGAGTATTTGAAAATAAAGTTTTTAGGAAACATTTTGGACCAAAGAGAGATGAACAAGCAGGCGAATGGAGAAGACTATATAACAGAGAGTTATATAATATTTATGGGGAAGCAGATATAATAAAATCAGTTAGGTATCGTAAACTGATATGGGCAGGACATGGGGGACGAATGGAAATGGAGGCTCCTTGTAGGGAAACCAAAGGGAAGCTATCCAGTTGATAGCCAAGAATGAGGTGGGGAATATTATTAATCATGCTTTGAGAGAAGTATATTATGTAGAGGTTGATTGGAAAACATGAGATGAGGATAGGGATGTATGGGGAGCTTATGTCCTCGCGGCGATGAACCTATTGGTTAGGGTTAGATAATTCTAGTGAATTACTTACTTAGATATTGTTTAATTTGGTGTCAAATTATAGTCTACAATACGCAAATATGTGATAACTTATGGGTTTGTATGAATTTTTTCACTGCGTTCCGACACTTTTGAAGAAGCTGGGTTCCTCCAATTTAACAAAGAAATCCAGGAAATTGTACCATACATTTCTAATTGTTGAGGAGTTCGCTTAGCTTACGTAGTTTATGCGTGGCGGACGTTAATTTCAATTACGTATACCGAGTTTCGTTAGGAAAATCGAACATTTCGAGTGCCAAAGCGATTTAACTCAGGTTAAAAGATTTTCCATATGATCGGATTTTGCTGGTTATCAAATGTGATGTTTCTTTTATTACTGACTGATATATGCCGTGTTTGATTCCAAAAAAAATTGCTGCCCACGTGTTTAGGGGTGTATAATTATTTATCATGGCATTTTAGGTGTCTAGTAAATAGGATCGTTGAAGATTTGTAAAAAAAAAATAAGAACCTGGATACTACCACTAACGTAGTTATTATTATTATTATTATTATTATCATTATTATTATTATTATTATTATTATTATCATTATTATTATTATTATTATTATTCCATCCATAGTAATTCTGCCCGAAGGCAGGTCCTTCACTGCAATCATAGCATCTTCATGCTATGCTTGCAGCTTTACTAGGGAATTGTAGGTGTGGTAGCTTCTAGTTGCTTTTCACACCGGTGAAGGATGGTGATGATGATGATGATGATGATAATAAGGATGATAACGATGATGATGGCATATGATTTCGGGGACCGTTTGGGCCTTAACGTTTTCCTGACATTTGTCTTACAGGTGAGGAAAAACCCCGATAAAAACCTCACCCAGAAAAACTGCCCCGACTGGGGATCGAACCCGGGCCCGCTGCGTGACAAGGCAGCACGCTACCTCGAGACCACAGCGGTGGATTATTATTATTATTATTATTATTATTATTACATATAAAATGAAAATTCCGAATTCATTTCAATAAACAGAACATCTTTCATTGGATGCAATATAACAGCTAAAGTGTGGTTCAGAGATATACGTAATGTTGAAAATTTTAAATATTTAGGTTCAATTGTAGTGCCGACATTAAAAGAACAACATTTGATGATAGAAGAACCATTGGTATGTTATATTCAGTACTCAGTTATAGAAATATATCGCACATAACAAAGAAAGTAATATTTCAGGCTTTGTAAAGCAATTTATTATCTGCATCCGCAAGATGGACAGTTAGCAGAGAACAGGCCAATAAACTGTTACTAGTAGAAATGGATTTTAGAGGCGATCGGCCCGAATTTCAAGACGGGATAAAATTAAGAATAGTATAAGAAGACAAAAATGCATTTTGAAAGGGATATATATATATATATATATATATAAAAGAAGCGTTTGAGGTGGTATTGGATATAAACATAAACTTCACGGCATATCCCTTTTGGCCTGTTCCGTTACGTCATTCCACCGCCATCTTGGTCTTCTTTGTGATCTCATGGCTACAAGAACAAATTTCCAGGCTTTTGGGTAGGTCTAATCGGCTCTCTTCGGTTCTAGATGTTGAATTCATTTTCTTCTATATGTTTTAACTTTAACTAGGAACAGTGTGATTTTGCAGTTCTATACGTATATCTTAATTTCTAATGAGCTACCCTCTACATTAATTTCAGATGCACTTACTCTTTCATCTCTTTTATTCAGCACCCAACATTCACTGTCTTACAAAAATCATGGCACAGCCATTGCTTTATACAATTTTATTTGGTAGTATTGAATATATCACACGAATTGAAGAGTATAAGAATTCCAAAGAAATTCTTAAATGGGGGGCTAGATGAAAGAGGGGAAGATGTAGACCAAGAGGACGAATGCTGGATATAGTAAGATGGAGTAAGGGTATCTTATCCTATGGTTTATATACGACGCAAAGCGCCAGCTCGAAAATTGCTCCCGTGTATTTAAATGGATGTTGTTTCTCTACAACGCAAAGCGCTGGCGCGAAAAATTTTGCCCTGACATGTTGCGTCGTGTATTTGAATCACTTGAATCCGGGACGCAATTTGTCGGCTAAAAACAAACTTAGATTTTATGACAAAATGTCGGAAATACATCGCTTATTTTGTAACTTACAATTTTAACGACGAAAGTTTGATAGTTTTATTGCAAATCATTGAGTTCTATACAATATGAGCATGAAGTAGTACAGAGATGTACAGAAAAAGAGTTATTGTGGTTTGAACGTAGTCAAGAAATAAATAAAAGCTGTAAATTGTGTATTGTATCTTAGGAATATTATGGATGTACATAAATTTTGTCTTCTATTAAATTCAAAACCTGATAAAACTGCTCAGGCAAACATCTGAAGTATTTTAAAATTTGGTATTATCATCAACCATATGTTTATTTTAAGAACTAATCAATAATTTATTCTATAATTTTCAATACAACATTCACATGATGCTGTCGTTCTAGGTACTTTTCCGTTTTTACTAATATTTTGTACTATTTTAAACGTTTTGCAACGATACTTAAAATCTTTTCGATAAATAATTTTAATATTTTTATCTATGTACACAAATTATGAATTTTCTTCTCAATTATTTTTAAAAGTACTTTAGAATTGAAGTTGGCACACGTGAACGCTTATAAAATTAAATCCACCAGATGGCAGGACATATGTGTGAATGACCAATATTTGCATTTAATTCCAAAACATATTTTAAGAAATAAATGTTCAATCACTTCATTTTGTTAGGTTCCGATGGGCCAGTTTAGTGTACATCAGATTAGTTTACAGTTTACTAAATAGTATGTATGTAATTTATTTCATTAGGTTATGCAGGGACAGGTTAGTATACAACCATTTTTGTAAACACATTTGGGAATTTATTATGAACATTGGTCATTTCGATTTCCCATATGAACAGACAGGTGAATGGAGAAGACTTCATAACAATGAACTACATGGTCTTTATAGGAAGCCAGATATAATAAGAACAGTTAAGTCTCGTAGACTGCGATGGGCAGGACATGTTGCACGTATGGGGAATGAAAGACTTGCATGGAAGCTTCTTGTAGGAAAGCCAGGGGGAAAACGCCCAGTTGGTAGACCAAGAATGAGGTGGGAGAATAACATTAAATATGATTTGAGGGAAGTAGATTATACAGGGAATGATTGGAAAGCATTAGCTCAGGATAGGAATGTATGGAGAGCTTATGTCCGTGCGGCCATGAACCTACGGGTTCGATAGTGCCAGTGAGTAAGTAAGTATATATATATATGGTGCCATCTGGCGACAATTCCATAAACATAAGCGCTGTACCGTTTGCGCTCAATGCGAAACCACCATCACGCCGAGCGAAACACGAGTTCGCGTCACGTCGGGCGCGACACGCTGTATAATAAACCATAGCTTTAGTGGATTGTTAATTAGGCAGCGATCTCTGGCGGCAAATGACTTTGGGTTGACGGAAGCTCATTGTAGTGTGACTAAAAATGTGTGTTGAGTAACACTAATAAATTTGGGACTGGAAGTAAATCTCAATAAAACTAAATGTATGATCACACGTAGAAATACATTCTATCATGGAAATGGACTTTTAATGAAAAATGAGGGCTATTTTGATCATGTGACTGAATTAAAATACCTAGGGACAATAATTTCAAACAGGAACGATGTGCAGAAAGAAATTAAACGTAGACTGAATTTTGGAAACGCATGCTATTACGCATTAACTCTTAACATCCGAAAGTCTCACAAAAAAATGAAGTTAAACTAAAAATATATACAACTGCCATTTTTCCAGTTATGCTATATGGATTTGAAGCGTGGCATGATTTCTTCCTTTAAGACAGGAGATAAGATTACGAGTTACTGTTTTAGGTGTTAGCACTCTGAGGTTTTATTTATGTAAAATTTTATTATTTCACCTCATAATCTTCTTATTCTTAGACTAGTTTCGGAACCTTCTTCGGTTCTATCATCAGTATTTTCACGACTGTTGCTTTGTCATCCTGAAGAGTCGCCTCTTAAGGAGGTGAGGTAATAAAATTTTACTTAAGATTATGAGAATCTGAGAATAAAGGTCTTAGAAAATTTTTTGGATCAAAGAGATACGAACAGATAAGTGAATGGAGAAAGTTACTTTAACAGTAATTTACATAATCTTTATTGCAAATCAGATGTAATAATAATAATAATAATAATAATAGATACGTCTCGCAGACTGCGATGTGCAGGACATATGCCATGAATGGGGAATGAAACAGGGACATACAAATTTCTTGTAGGGACGCTAGTGCGAAATCACTCAATAAATAGACCAAACATTAGGCGAGATAATTTATTAACCATGATTTGAGGAAGGTAAATTATACAGGGGATAATTGGACGTTAATG
Organism: Diploptera punctata; assembly: GCA_030220185.1. Taxonomy (NCBI): domain Eukaryota; kingdom Metazoa; phylum Arthropoda; class Insecta; order Blattodea; family Blaberidae; genus Diploptera; species Diploptera punctata. Next base: position 1,708,888 of record JASPKZ010010241.1, read on the forward strand.
TGCATCAATCGGCTAAGCGCCATTAAAATATATTTTGATGCCATCTGTTGCACTGACTCATGAAGTAAGTGTATTATGCACACTTTCAGCGCCAAATCTTTAAATATAGCCTTATTATTAAAGAAAAATGTAAATGCTGTCAGTCTTATCAGAGATTCCGTATTGCAACAAACAGCTATGTAACTACTTCTTCATAAATACTAATCTAAATTTTACTTGATGCAGCTTAGCGCCAAATGTTTCCGCTCTTATATTGTTGATGCATAACTGAGTATTGTTGGTTTGGCGCTACATTAAAATGAAGATTTTCAACTCAGTGTGATGTTTTAATGTTATAATGACATCCAGAGCTCAGAAAATTTTAGATACGGTTTATAAGAACACTGCCCCGAAAAGGCATGTTCTGTGTCACTGCAGGTATATAAGAGTTTTTATTTGTTATGTGAATCAAATATTTTTCGTACATGATGACCATAAACTCCTATTTTATAAACATAAAGATAAAACAAATCAGGCGCTTGTCAATTCAGAGGTCATTGTAACAGGCGACGGAGTTAGGAGATCCACTGTTCATCAGTTACTAAAATTGGTTCTATTTCTTTTAATGAAAAGTGTATATTTTTTCCCAAAATTTGTTGTATGATATAATTTATATATATATATATATATATATATATATATTTCCAATGTGAATAATTCATATTAAAATATGAGATCAATTATTTCTATTGTTTACTTCTTATTTTAGTACTGTTTAGAGTTACATAAGCATGTTATTAGTCACGAAGACCTATATGCCTTTTAAAAATGTTTTATAGTTCAAAATAAACATTTAGTGTGCAAGTTCATGGATGTCTATCACTTTTTTTTTACTCTAAAGAACACAAAAAAGAATTTCACAAAACTGTTACAGCAAACCTGATTTTTTTTTATTTGTTTGTTTTTTTTTCGTATGTACTGTAATTGTATGAATAAATTGCATTTATTAAAAACATATTAATTTAACACGCACATTTCATAATGCAATATGTATGAAGTATTACAAAACAATACAATATATAAACACATATCAGTAATAAGTTTATTGTACATACAGACACTACAATATTATGATAACATATTTTACATCAACAGTGTATACGCATTACCTTGACGCGTGGCTGATTGATACATAGTACATATCTCACACTAATACGCATCAACAGTGTATACTCCCTCCAGCGGCGCTTAACTGATTGATGCAGAACGATTGAAACCATTCTGATTACATCTAAGAGCAATATTGAAATGTTGACCGTTAAAATAAATATAAATTGTTTTTATTCATACAGTACGAATCAGTATATATAACATTATCTAATAAGCGATTATCAAGTCAGAAATAATTAAATACCTCTTGCTAGAGTTTAAAATGTAAAAAAAACAACTCGCGTATTTTTCTCAGAACTTACTTAATGGCGTAAAGCCGGTTATTGCATAACGACATCCAATTGAAAAGCATTAGTTTAGGATTGGGATGTATAGAGAGGTTATGTCCCGCCGTCCATGAACCTCGAAGTTCGGTTGTACCAATAAGATATTTTATTATTTATTTGGCTAAGCTCTGCACATATGACCTAGTTCTAAAAACTTGTGAGTGGCTCCATATATTGTAACATTATTTCCCAGGGATATTTCTACTTGAATGGGAGTTGGAAATTGAATCACGGATGAGCTCTTTAAAACTCATAAAAATATATAAATTCCAGTAGAATTGAAATACATATTGCAATTTTATGGAATTACGCAATCCTGTAATTTATACCCTCACAATTTAAACCTCGCTGACGTCCGGAGATTTCAATTCTCGCCCCACTAACTACCCTTTTCCATGCTCAAGAGGAACAAAATTTATTACTATTTCTACATTTCAAATAGAATAAAAATGTGCAGAGATGAAATGAATGAAGCTAAATTATTCTATCTAGAAACCCAATTTGAAAATGTACTTATGAAGAACTCTGTGACCTGGCGTAGAATATCACGAACAAGTAGAGAATATTTTAAAAAGTGACCAACTTCATTGTATTGTGACCAGAAATACATTAGTGTTTTACTTCCTATCAGAAGTTGCCGCACACTTGACACTTTTACGTTACACTTACACAATTAAAACTAAGCTCCATGGTGCGACAGGCCTAGAAGGCCCTTGACCTATCAGCCGGGAGCTGGCATCACATCCACATGTGTTAATCACAGAGGTAGACGATCATCCTGCCAGTGTAGGGGTAACATGTGGTCAGCATGTCAGGTCCCCCAGCCGCTATAGCTGGTTTACTCAACCTGGTGCCGTTACTTCATGTAGCTACCCAAATTCCTCACGATACTGGGTGGGCACCGGTCTCATACTGGCCGAAATTACATGAGAGAATTTCTTCCCCCATGGAGACTCAAACCAGCGGAAGTCCCGTAGCTTCCGCCAAGGCATCTTGCCTTAACCACTCGGTTACAGCGTCGGACGCTTTTAAAAATACTTGTTAAATAATTAATTTTTCTCGAGAACTAAATTGGTTATTTTATTAATAGTATTTTTTCTCATTTTTTTCTATCTTGCACATTTTATATTTTGCTCGTTAAACCTAGATTAAATAAAATATACTGTAAATAATAATTACTTTGTAGATATACCATGTAATATTTTTGTTTATCGCAATTTAGACGTCAGAATAATTTTTGTATTTTTTAACCTGTTAAGTGGCGGGAATTATCATTATCATCATTATTATTATTATCATTATCATTATCGTTATTATCGTTATAATAATAATAATAATAATAATAATAATAATAATAATAATAATAATAATAATAATAATAATAATTTTTGTTAAATGCAATTGATTGGACACTTAACAACAAATGAGGAAATTTTGATGTGATTGAATTCAAGTGCCTAGGAACAATGATAAAAATAAATAATTATTAGGTGTAGAAATAAATTACTCACAGGGGAACTGTTAACCATTGGATGCCGAAAGCTGCCTTGAAATTGAAAGTGTTGCTATGTACTAAGATCGTGTCAAAAATTTGAGGATTTTAACTGCAAGGCACTAAGATCCAGCGCCAGATTTCTCATTTAAAATATAGGGAAGTAATACAACTGATCACTTGATCAATTGGGTAACCGTCATTACCTCACACTTACGCTCTAAGCCAAGCAGACAGTCCAATTGCTAGGCGCAACGAGTTTCCTTTGCTGGATTCTGGCTTCGATCTCTGTTTTTATAGCCTGTATAAATAATAAGCTTTTATTAAATAAAATTATATTTAACACATCTCATCGAAGGATAAATTAAATTTGAAGAGAAAAATTGCGCGGGTATTACAAGGTATATAAGAGAAAAATTTGCGTCTAGATTGGAACTCGCCCCGGTAGCTCAGTTGGTAAGAGCATTGGTACGGTAAACCTGTCACGGGTTCGGGACTCGGTCTGGGCGAAATTTTTCTCTTAAATTTAATAAAAATTCTAATCGTATTGTCTGATTTTTTAACGGTAGATGTGAGAAAACTTAATCTATATTTTTCTTAACAATTTCGATGGAAATAAATTAATATAAATTGTAAATGCACGTTTAGTGCTGTCAGAGTACGTTTTATTAAGCACCAAGTACAATATATATATTGTCACGACAAACCAGTGGCGGCACGCGCCTAAAATTACTGACTGGACTTATTATAATTTTCTTCTTTGTCTATTGGTCTCCCTTTTGAATGTTTTTAGATTATTATTATTATGATTATTATATTATTATATTATTGTTATTATTATAATATTGTTATTATTATTATATGATTGTTATTATTATATGATTATTATTATTATCATTATTATTATTACCATCATTATTATTACCATCATTATTATTATCATCATCATCATTATTATTATCATCATCATTGTTATTATTATCATCATCATTGTTATTATTATCATCATCATTGTTATTATTATCATCGTTGTTATTATCATCATTGTTGTTATTATTATCATCATCGTTGTTATTATTATCATCTTCGTTGTTATTATTATCATCTTCGTTGTTATTATCATCATCGTTGTTATTATTATCATCATCGTTGTTATTATCATCATCGTTGTTATTATCATCATTGTTGTTATTATCATCATCGTTGTTATTATTATCATCATTGTTGTTATTATTATCATCATTGTTGTTATTATTATCATCATTGTTGTTATTATTATCATCATTGTTGTTATTATTATCATCATTGTTATTATTATCATCATTGTTATTATTATCATTGTTATTATCATCATCATTGTTATTATCATCATCATTGTTATTATTATCATCATTGTTATTATTATCATCATTGTTATTATTATCATCATTGTTATTATTATCATCATTGTTATTATTATCATCATTGTTATTATTATCATCATTGTTATTATATCATCATTGTTATTATTATCATCATTGTTATTATTATCATCATTGTTATTATTATCATCATTGTTATTATTATCATCATTATTATTATCATCATTGTTATTATTATCATCATTGTTATTATTATCATTATTATTATCATCATTATTATCATCATTATTATCATCATCATTATTATCATCATTATTATTATTATTATTATTATTATTATTATTATTATTACTACAACAAACAAGTATGATTTCCGATATTTTGTTTGATGTAATGTGTACCCTCCTTTATACCGCCGCATGCCAACTGATTGCTACATTACCAGATTACACAATAACTCAAAGTGAACTGTGTTCATATATTATATTTTTAATGTGTATTATAGTAGCGTCCACTGCTACTGTTTCGAGGTAGCGTGCTGCCTTGTCACGCAGCGGGCCCGGATTCGATCCCCGGCCGGGACAAGTTTTCTGGGTGAGGTATTTTCTGGGGGTTTTCCTCACCTGTAAGACAAATATGAGGTAGCTTTAAGGTCCAAAAAGTTCCCCGAATATCATCTGGCCATCATCATCATAATCATTATTATCATATTCCCCAGTGTGGAAAGTAACGGGAAGCTACCACACTTATAAATCCCTAGTGAAGCTGCAAAGCATAGCATAATAATGCTATGATTGCAGTGAAAGACCTGCCCTAGGGCAGAACACTATAGAATTACATATTAATTTTTTTCACATTTAGTATGCAGGATTATGTACAGAATGTAAGGCTTGTAGAATGCAGATTCCACAAGAATATTTATTTAATACCTTCGTTTTAGCTATCTCAGTCATTGTATACATTATTTTGCTTATGAAGGTTGTTCATTACTCACGGGAAATCTGATCTAACTCTTTCACTCTCGCTTGCATTCTCCCGCGCATGCGTTTGGCATTCCCCTCACATGCTAACTGCCTCCATAGAAGCAACGAGACTGGGAAGCTCGGAGAGCGAAATTTGAGCGGAAGTAAATGTGTTCTTGACCAGCTCTACCAGGGGCCTTGTAGACTTTCGCGGGATGAAGTTTTTTCTTAGTACCGTATTAGTTAGTGAAAATAAAACAAATTATTAATTGCTAAAATAATACTATTAGTAAGACGTTGTTGTTAGTTTATTAAATATTTATTTAATTTATTTTTTAATGTTATAATTTGACACTGACCATTTTCATGGGATAATAGTCAAAGATTTTGACTACAGTTCATGGGGTCCCAGATTCGATTCCCTGTCAGATCACAGGCATTTTTTTCTTAAAGGGAATTATTCCTTGTCGTCCATGCTATGAATTTGGGCTAGGTTTAAGGACTCTCCTGGTGTTCATTATAATTAATCAACAATAATATCAGAGGTCCACCGCTGTGATCTCGAGGTACCGTGTTGCCTTGTCACGCAGCGGGCCCGAGTTCGATCCTCGCTCGGGTCAAGTTTCCTGGGTGCGAGGGAACAATATAAAACAATAAATACGTACTTACCGCCATTTTATTACTGATTGGTGTCGCAGCCTGCTGTAGCCGCGAGGAGGTTTACTGCCAAGTATGCAATGGCAACCAAAACTTATCAAGTTCTGCACATCGATTTCTGCGAACTGGATTATAATTTATTTTAATAGCAAGTGAATCAAATTATTTCGAATAAATAAATAATATTTTAATTAAATATGCTGGCGGCCGAATTTTAATAGGCAACTCGGCAAAAATGTATTCAGTTATTCACAGTTTTATGAATACATAGATTTTGTTCATACACTCGATGAACGCAGTAATCTTGCAGCCGGATCTTGGACTAATATAGTTAGTAGCATACATATTTTTCTTCTTCTCCTACAGCATTACTTCCCGTCAATTCTAGCCACCAACTAACTCACTGGCACTATCAAAACCATAGGTCTATGACCGCGGGGACATAACCATGCCATACATTCCTATCCTGAGCTAATGTGTTCAACCATTTTCTGTTTTATATAATTCTCTCAAATCATGGTTAATGCTATTCTCCTTGCTCATTCTTGGCCTACTAACTGGGTACTATCCCTCTGATTTTCCTACAAGGTGTTTGGGACTTCTCTTTCATTTCTCATTCGCGCCACATGTCATGCTCCTCGTAGTCTAGTATCGCCTCACTATGATGGTTGTCCGTTTATATAAAAGCGGGTGCCGAGCGACAATGCTTGACAATGATTAACATGTGGAATTATTATAGAGGCGGTAGTTGGCATCTTTGTGTTTAATTACATATAACAGCTGCGGGGACACAAAGCGAGCCGTTGGACATCCATCATAGAGAGGCTACAATACGAAACATAACTGTTCTTATTATATCTGGTTTCCCATAAATATCAAGTACCTTACTGTTATGTAGTCCTCTCCATTCGCCAGTCTGTTCATCTCTCCTTGGTACAAATTGATTTCTAAGCACTTTATTTTCAAATATTCTTAATATTTTATCCTCCTTTGAAATAAGAGTCCATGTTTCGTATCCGTTTAACATAACTGGGAAAAGAACACTTTTATATAGGCCTACTTTGAATTTAATGTTTTATGACAGGTGTTAGGTCAAGAGTCCTTGGAATGCACAATAGCATGCATTTCCAGAATTGAGCCTATGTTTACTTTCTTTGTACACTTCATTATTGTTAGTAATTATTGTTCCTAGGTACGGTATTTAAATTCAGCCACTCTTTCAAAATTTTCCTCATTTGTCATTAACTTTCCATTTCCTTTAAACCTACATAATGAATTTCTGTGTGTGACTAGGTATTTAGTTTTATTGATGATTACTTCCAGCCAAATTTCTTAGTGTTATTCAATTGAGTATGCGTTTTGGCCCTTAATATCTCCTTGCTATCACCTATCAGCATAAACTAACTGCTTATTAATACAATTGAGTTGCACGCCTTCTTCATTTTCTAAAAAAAATGAGAGCATGCTCTAGTACAAGAAGACAGTTCATCTCCTTGCTTTAACCCATTCTGAATTTGAAAAGTATCTTAAAACTGTTTGCCTACACGCACCCTGAATTCTAATTTTAAAACAAGTTTAATAATAATAGACGGTTGGTTTTAAACTCTAGACGAGCTCATCTTGTCATCTTGCCCTTTACTATACATTTGTACATCCGTGGGGAGTAGTAGCCACGTTGGTTAACTATGATTTGGAATATTTCAAAACCTACATTTGAGAAATAACATTTGAACATGGTAAGTTATCATGGCATCTGCGTGATCCACAAGTTGAACGGTTTCACCAGAACATCAATACACTTTGGATATGGCGCGGAAATTAAAAGCGCTCTGTTTACCTGTAACAGCTTCATTTCCGTTACTAGCTTGCTTACTCACTGTTGATTATTTCAAAGTTAATAATGTGGTTGCTTTTTAAATATTGAAATGTGTAGGATGCTTTAATATTTAATACAACTTTTTAATTACAGTAAATATTTCGTTGCTATTCTGATATTATTTTTCATAAGCGTATATTCTAACTCACTGACACTATCAAATCCATATGTTCAGGGCCGTACAGATATAAGCACTCCATACATCCCTATGTTGTCTTGTTGTATACTTGGTGAGCTCGTGAGGCTGCTCCGAGTGGGATTCAATTTCGAATTCTGGAGGTTCCACAGAGGTATTGGCGATGAGTAGGGCTAGGATTTTTATGTACTAAAACCTAAGATTTCAGCGTATTAGGGATAATGAGAAGTTAGACTTATGACACATATATATATATATATATATATATATCCATAGTAATTCTGCCCGAAGGCAGGTCCTTCACTGCAATCATAGCATTCTCATACTATGCTTGCAGCTTTACTATGGAATTGTAGGTGTGGTAGCTTCCCGTTGCTTCCCACACCGGTGAAGGATGGTGATGATGATGATCAGGATGATGATGATGGCCATATGATTTCGGGGACCGTATGGGCCTTAAAGTTTTCCTGACATTTGTCTTACCGGTGAGGAAAAACACCGATAAAAACCTCACCCAGAAAAACTGCCCCGACCGGGGATCGAACCCGGCCCCGCTGCGTGACAAGGCAGCACGCTACCTCGAGACCACAGCGGTGGACATATATATGTGTGTGTGCGTGTATGCGTGTATGCGTGTGCGTGTGTGTGCGTGTGTGTGTGTGCGTGTGTGCGTGCGTGAGCGCGCGCGGATCTTTTCATCTAATTTTTGGTGTCTATAAGTAGGATCGATGAAGAATTGTGAATATTTTCATGAGAAAAAACCTCAATAGTCACATTCATTTTGAATTCGTTAAAAATGAGCTGATCGAATCATTTCTCCAGAACTTTCAGTGGCAGATATAGCGACAAAAAAGGCATTTTGCCATAAATCCGGGCTCTGCTAATAAATTACCGACCAAGGATGAAAACCGATGAATTAAAGTGAAGATGGATAATAAGAAAGAAAACAAAAGAGAACGGACCATTTGGTAACAACAATGCTATGAATGACAAAGTGCTGTTTGTTGATGTCACTTTCAACTGTTTCTTTATAATCTCCGACGGGAGGATTCCCCTTTCACTCACAAGTGAGGAGGAAAAAAAAAAGAACTTCTCACATTGTGATGCAGGGAGAGTGTTCATCCACCCGCCCCATGAAATTTCAGAAAGCGGGGGTTGTTTTTCAAGGATGGTTGAGAAAGCATTCCAAGCACATCGTCTTTCTTCTGTGGCTATAGAATTCTTAAAACTTAAATTACCCTTTTCCCTCGAAGCGGTATATTTCTCACCGCAAATAAAACAATAGAACATACTTGACTCTCTAACTAAATAAACCATATTGTTTTTTTCCGATTGCGCTAAAAAACAAATATTTGGTACCCAGATGTTAAATAAGACAGAAAGTTTGCTTTTATTTCTTATTCTATTTTACAGAATATACTTTAACATCTAAGAGCATAGGCCTATCGTGTCTACGTTATTAAAGGTAGTACGAAATTAAGAATATTATCATCTTCTTCTGCCATCTGCAGGTGAAGGCAAATCGCTTGTTCGGAGACTATATGTCAATCTTTAGAGGATATATAAGGCGTACTTCTTAATGGCATTAATAAGCCGACGAAATATTAATAGGCGATAGTGAGGAGATACTAAAGGCCAATGCATACTCTATATTGAGTAAAAATAAGAAATTGGGGTCGGGGGGTAAATACAATAATGAGAATGGACAATTAATGACAAATTAGGGAAATTTTGAAGAAACGACTGGATTCAAATACCTAGGAACAATAATACAGACAGGAATGACATAAATTAGGAAATTAAAAATATATTCAATTCAGGAAAACATATTACGAGTATTAGATAATGAAGTTCTTACGAAAATTTTAGGACTAAGCAGAGAAGAACAGACTGGCAAATGGAAAATACTACGTAACAGTGAGCTACTTATGGATAGGACATGTGGCACGATTGGGAAAAGAAAGAGGGGATGGAAACTCCTTGTAGAAAAACTAGAGACAAAGCGCCCAGAAGAATTAGTTGGGACTATTATATTTAACCATTATTTAAGTGAAGTAAATTATAAGGGATGACTAGAAACCATTAGCTCAGGATAGGGAGGTATGGAGAATTTATAACTGCGCGGTAATGAACTTACTGGTTCGATAGTGCCAGTGAGTTAGTGATTATTTATTCCATCCCATTCTTATTCACGGTTATCGTTGAAAGCATTGTGTTACTAACCATGGGAGATCATATAACAGATGAAGTGACGAAATCGTCTGTACTGGATCCGAGCTAAATTCCAGTTGTTTCAGGGTTTAATAAACCCAGTCCATATGGGTTATTTTGGGTTTTTTTAAATAAAACAAAAAAACAGGGGTTTTTTAAAAAGAAAAGAGGGTTTAATGCCACAGATCCCAAATACTACACGCTGGAATTCCCAGCTTGTTTAAACACATTTGTTAAAAATTATTCTAAATATGTAGAAATATATCAAGATAAACATTTTGAAATTCCAGAAAATATTACCCGAATTCTGTAAAATTTACAAAAATGTTTTGCATATGCAGAAACACTTGATATTTACTGGAAAAATATTTGATCATATGCAACCTGAAAAAAAAACTAATATTTCTGATTCTGTGGAACTTTGGACAGACTAATAGAATATGCTGATCATCAAACGCATAAAGACAGTATTCAACATAGGATGAGTGAAGCTGTTTTGCCAATATCTTGCAAATATGATGAATCTTAAATTTGTAGGAAAATGCTCATCTTCTGATCAAGAAAATCAGGCTGGTTGACAAGGAAACACTCTGAATGGCTTGTACCATTTTAACTTTTAAAATTAAAGATAGACAAATATATCCACCATCAATGTTTGCGGATGATGTAATAAAAAGCTTTAGTTCTGCCCAGTGGTGCAGTATTTTGGAGAAACGTTCTACAAATGAGAACATTAAAGCTTTCTGTAACTTTTTGAATAGACTGACTAGTTGCCCAGTTCATTCAGCATCAATAGAAAGAGTGTTTTCAACCTTTGGATTAATATGGTCGAAAATGCGTAATATGTTCGGTTGTGAAAAAGTTAAAAACATGGTAAAAATGCACAGATATAATAAGGACGAATTAAAAGAATATGATGTTGAAGAGTGTGATTCTGATTTAGAAATTTAAGTATTTGTTATTACTTTTAAGTGATAGTTGCAAATAACAGTTGAAAGAATAATCTATCTTTATTTTTTGGTTGGACTATTTATTTCTCTTTTCAGTATCTTGACTAATAATTATTTTTTACAAACAGTGTTATAAATAAAGTAAGTTCAAAAGTGTGTTTTTTGGGTAGTTGGGTGGGTTTAAAAAAAAACCGATCGGTTTTTTTTTGGTGGGTGGGTTTTTAGTAAACCCTGAGTTGTACTGTAAGCAAACTTACGTAAGGTATTACCCTGCCGATTCCGTCTATTGGGGAACCGTGATACTACGTTTACCCGCCATATTAGTGAATTGTCTGTAGAAGTGTTAATGATAGATGTTTTTCTTAGACTACATCGTATATTACGGGAAATAAGACTGAATGCAAGACAAGAAGGGACCAATAATACGGAACTACAATTTCTTATTTATCCATCCACAGTAATTCTGCCCGAAGGAAGGTCTTTCACTGAGCGTTTTCATGCTATGCTTTGCAGCGTTACAAGGGAATTATAGGTGTGGTAGCTTTGCGTTGCTTTCCACACCGGCGAAGGATGATGATTATGATGATGGCTGGATTATTTTCGGGGACCGTTGGGTCCTAAGCTTCCTTAAATTTGTATTACAGGTGAGGAAAAACCCCGAAAAAACCTCACCCAGAAGCCTGTCCCGACCAGGAATCGAACTCGGGCCCCATGCGTGACAAGGCAGCACGCTAACTCGAGACCACAGCGGTGGACTCTTATTTATTTATTTATGACAAAAAATATACAGAATGCGGCAGAAACAATTACCCATTTTAAACATGTTATTTTGGCATGAAGAAATACAATTACACATTATTAGTGTACATTGTTCGAAAGAACACATCCTACCATTAATTACATATGTCGCTTTTTGTAAATTATGACCTTTAGGTGTCGACCATTGTTGGCGATGCAATCTTCTGCACGAACACGCACATTCTCAATACCTTACGAAGAGTGTCACCTATTATGGTCTCGATTTCGGCGTGAATGTTGTTTTTCAAGTCTTCAAGAGTTGTTGGCTTGTTAGCATACACTTTGAATTTTAGGAATCCCCACAGGAAAAAGTCACAAGCCGATAAATCGGGTTAACGGGGTTGTCAGTTGACATTGCCAAAGCAGCTCTTACTCTTGCAATGTTGTCCGGGCTGCGAAGCGTACGTGGCCTACCAGGTGGCTTATTGTTTGTTACAGATGCTGTTGCTCTGAACTGCTGGATCCATCTCGCAATCGACTTTCGAGACGGAACTTGATCATTCCGACCAATGTTAAAACGTTGCCGAAACAAACGCTGTGTCCGTACGCCACTGACACAACATTTGAAAAAGTTTCTATTGCAAACGCACGGTGTTCGTTTGACCAACGCTCCATACTGATGCCGTAGCGTAGTGGTTAAGGCACTGCGCTACAAGCCGAAAGGTCGAGGGTTCAAGTCCCGGTGGAGTCAGGATTTTTAAACCTACCCAAACCCTCTGGCGGCACTATGGCCCTGGGGTCGACTCAGCCTCTAACGGAAATGAGTTCCAGACGCTTGTTCTGGGGGTAAAGGCGACCGTCACGCAGGGCTGACAACCCGGCTGACATAAAGTGCCGATTGTCCAGAAAAAGTGGGAGCCTTAACCTCCTACTCCCCCAAGGGCCTCTTGAGGCCTGTAGTGGGATCACTTTACTGACTGGCAATGCTTTGAACTACACTTCGCATTGGTCTCTCTGGGAAGCCGTGTCCAATAATGGCGGGCAATTTAAAATGAGTCATTGTTTCTGCCGCACCTAGTATATTGGCCTATTTATGCAGACATTTGCGCTTTTTCCATGATGTCGATAGATATCCTTCATTTGCAATTTCATTAGGTCTACAAGCAGAATATATGCGCCATGCTGTCTTATCTGTAAATTCTGCTGTTATTTTCACCACATCCTCAATGGCTAATGTAGGATCAATTTCACTAAACTATTAAAAAACATTCTAAATAATCTGTTTCTCTCCGGTTTTCAAAGGTTTTCCTTTTTAATGCTTCAAAAATCATATAGGAAAAGCAGTAATTTCAAACAATTGGAATTCTAAAATATTCTGCATTGCGCATGAGTAAGAATTAAACAATGAAATGCTTATTTATTCAATCTATTAAAATTGTAATTATACAGGGTGTTTCATAAAGGATGGCGCAAACTTAAATGGTTGAAAGTACACGATAATAGAAGCAACAATGTCCCAACAAACATGGGTCCGCAAACGAGCCGTTTGCGAGATAATTACGAATGTATGGTTACAAGCTGCCACTGACTTCATTGTAAACATCGTCCTAGTTAGTAGAAATTTATTTGAATTTAGACTTTACAATTAATTTTCATCTCATTTAGTTCACATTTCACAGTTCACTTCATTTATGGGTTACTTGTTAAAGTGTCTTCCTTGCATCTGGATGCAATACTGAGCTCGTCTTTGCAATGAATGTCGAATTCTTTCGAAAACCCCTGGATCATTTCTGAATTTTTGGCAAGCATGTACAACTCTCTGCTCCAGTTCTTCAATCGTGTTAACGGGTGTGCTATACACTTCGCTTTTGAGGTGACCCCAGACATAAAAATCCAAAGGATTTAGATCAGGTGATCTTGGAGGCCAAGGTACAGATCCGCCTCGACCTATACATCTTTGGCCGTATCTGCGCGTTAGATGCCGTCTCACAGCAGCAGCAAAATGTGCCAGAGCTCCATCATGCATGTACCACAAACTCTGACGTTGCTGAAGGGAAACATCCTCAAGCAATCCTGGAAGATGACGCCGCAGAAACCTAAGGTACCTCCGTCCATTAAGTTTTCGTGGAGGAATGTGTGGCCCAATGAGATAATCACCTAGTACGATGTTACAAACAATGACGTCAGTGGCGGCTTGTAACCATACATTCGTAATTATCTCGCAAACGGCTCGTTTGTGGACCCATGTTTATTGGGACATTGTTGCTTCTATTATCGTGTACTTTCAACCATTTAAGTTTACGCCATCCTTTATGAAACACCCTGTATATTTTAAAATTCTCCCATATAACTTACAGACATGTGCTAGATAATATATATTTTTATTATTTTATGATAATTATTTCGAGTGCTTGAAAGCGAACTACTTTTTCTCATATTCTTAAAGGTTATTCGACTAATTAAAACGCAGTCCATACATCGGGTTTGTTTACATTACAACTGGAAATTAGCTCGGAGGAGATATGGTCTCATAACAAGCGATTTGTCTTCACCTGCAGACGGCAGATGAAGATGATAATATTCTTAATTTCTTACTACCTTTAATAACGTAGACACGATAGGCCTACACTCTTAATGTTAAAGCATCTTCTGTAAATAAGAATAAGAAATAAAAGCAAACTTTCTGTCTTATTTAACATCTAGGAACCAAATATTTGTTTTTTAGCGCAATCGGAAAAAACAATACGGTTTATTTAGTTAGAGAGTCAAGTATGTTCTATTTTATTTGCGGTGAGAAATATACCGCTTCGAGGGAAAAGGGTAATTTAAGTTTTAAGAATTCTATAGCCACAGAAGAAAGACGATGTGCTTGGAATGCTTTCTCAACCATCCTTGAAAAACAACCCCCGCTTTCTGAAATTTCATGGGGCGGGTGGATGAACACTCTCCCTGCATCACAATGTGAGAAGTTCTTTTTTTTCCCTCCTCACTTGTGAGTGAAATGGGGAATCCCTCCACCAGAGATTATAAAGAAACAGTTGAAAGTGACATCAACAAACAGTACTTTGTCATTCATAGCATTGTTGTTACTAAATGGTCCGTTCTCTTTTGTTTTCTTTCTTATTATCCATCTTCACTTTAATTCATCTATTTTCATCCCTGGTTTGTAATTTATTAGCAGAGCCCGGATTTATGGCAACATTTCTTTTTTGTCGTTAGATCTGCCACTGAAAGTTCTGGAGAAATTATACGGTGAGCTTACTTTTAACGAATTCCGAATGAATGTGACTATTGATGTTTTCTCATGAAGTCACAAATCTTCATCGATCCTGCTAATAGACACTAAAAATTTCATGGAAAGATACATTAGTGTATATGAACATACCAGGGGCGTAGTGTCCATTTAGACGCTGGAAGCGGCTTTCCTGTCAATACATTTAGATACAAAACATACTGTATCTACTATATAAATATAATAAAAAAAATCTGCTCGTCTCATACGTAAATAATATTACAGTGAAATCATTTGTGAGGGGCTTCATATAATTATATCAACTGTTAGGCTTTCCACTGCTTTAATCTCCATGGCTCTGGCCAGTCTTTCATCCGCCGAACGCCAGGAATACGTCTTCAGGGCACTGGCGCATGCCTGACTGAATGCTCGCTATACATTTCACCACAATATCTCCTTTCCCCTCAGTGCCCCTACCCATTCATATGTCTGTGGTAAGAAATGTTTTCCCGTTCTTTTTTATTTTACAAATAAATCGGAAATTATTTAGCATGGTTTTTATTTATTGTGTTTCTCATGTTGCATCCCATAATATTAAATAATAACAACACCAGTTTTGTTATTTCTACAATAATAGGTTTTAAGAAGTGAGCAAGTAGAACATGCCTTGTGGAAGCGCTGTGATGTGACTACATTGTATTTGCCAATACCTCTCCAGTTATAAGAACCATGTGGTGCGTTAACAAAGTGCAATTTAAACTCAGATCAGCCAAGTACCTCATATGCTTACAACGGAATATTGAATGGAAGTAGTTCATATCGTTGTGTAATTGAATAATTTAAAAAAATAAACAATTCTTCACACCTACGTTTGACAAAAAAACTTAATAAAAGTTATAAAAGATGGGCTGCCGAAACGGACCTTAAAATAGCTGCAGTCATCAAAGGACAGAACATTTTGACCCGAAACTTTGGCGCGCAGATGTACGAAACTCTACCGTGGATATGTGATTGTAGTGATTTAATATATTCATATTTTATGCGCTGCCACATCGTTCATCCGATTGTGATGGGGATTTTTGCAAATTGTTCAGGATTTTTTCGGGAAGTTTTATAGGCTATAAGAAAACTGTAATACTCAACCGCTTCGACCTTAAAAATCGCCCTTTAGTGAAAAACGTGAAAAAGGCTTAAATGCCTTACGCCGCCTAAACCTTAACAAATACACAAAATTAATGTACACAGAATTAAATATCTAAAAAAAACTCTTACAAAGAAATATCCGATAGCAAATATTTATCTTTAACGGATAACTCACAATAACCATTTATGTCTTTCATTGGTGCCAAGTAGATTCCCGAGTAAGCGTAGCAGCGCACAGCGGATATTCTTTTCGGATATCTCACAAAAACGGATTTTGTCTTTCAGCTCATTTATGCCAAGAAGATCGGGATAGTAGATTCCCGGGTAATCAACACGATGTATATTTATAATTAATTTTCCTCTTACTTATTCAACTAAACATATAACACATTAATTATCGTCTTTGAGCTCATTAAGTCAAAAGGATCGGGATAAGAAGATTCCCAGCTAACGCCGGATTATCAGCACAGGGTATATACAAATAATTACGATACAAATTTTTCCCTTTCTTTATTGAATTAAACATAAAACACATTAATTTTCATCTTTTAGCTGATTTATGCCAAGAAGATCGCGGTAAGTAGATTCCCGAGAAACGCCGGGTAATCAACACGGCGTATCTAAAATAATTACGATATAAATGTTTATTATTATTTAGACATAAAACACATTAATTTTCGTCTTTAAGCTCATTTATGGCAAGAACTTCGAGATAAGTAGATTTGCGGGCAACGCCGGTAATCGACACGGGGTATCTAAAAATATTTACGATACAACTTCATAATTATTTTTCCGTTTCAACAAAAACATAATTTCCATTTATTAACGCGTAGCCGCGTAAATGTAAAACTATCCCACAACAAAATCAAATCTCTTATGTTATGAACCATATAGCCTATATACACACTTATCAAACTTGCATTGCTCAATGTAAAAAATTGAATCATTACATCAATATATATATATATATATATATATATATATATATGAAGGGTACAGGGAAAAGGTCACTTTTCCTTGAAAACTAAAAAATGTCCTTTTAGTTTTACAACATTTATACTACTGGGTTCTTCATTTATAATCTAACCGGCACACGGCGTTTTACCTGTGCGCGGTTGGGCGTGTCACAGCCGGCTTTGTTCCTACATAAACTCCGCGCATAAAGCATGTAAAACATGTTACCTTATAGAAGATGCTGGAAGTGTCGTCCATCCTCGACTAAACATGCATTATAACGGGAAAACACATTCTGATTAACTTGATTAAGTTGAGCCACTGTAATATTTCCGATTTCATTTCTAATATTTTGTTTTAGTTCTTCCAATGTATGAGGATTTGTCTCGTAAACTTTGTCTTTCAGGTTACCCCACTGTTAGATCAGGGGAGCGAGAGGGCCACACACCAGCACTAATCACTCTATCTTGAAACATTTCCATAATTTTATTCATGGACTCCTCTGCTGTATGATCAGTAGCAGAATCTTGTTGAAACTACTCATATGTTTTCTCTTCTTCTGGCAGTTCACGAAAAAATGAGGTCAAAATGTCATTTCGGTACCCCTCTTCTATAAGGTAAGATTTTTATACATGCTTTACGCTCGGAGTTTATGTAGGAGCAAAGCCGGCTGTGGCATACCCAACCGCGCACAGGCAAAACGCCGTGTGCCCGTTAGGTTATAAATAACGAACCCTGTATCTTACCTGTATGCTAATCTTTGATGTAAATAAATCAACGACTGAACTGTATATTTTAGTGTTTCACAAGTTTCGAAATGAGAGAGCTTTCCATGGAGAATCTAATGATAACTAAACTCAATTTAGACAAAAAGTGTCTTACTTCGTTCTTTTCTTGTATCATTCATAAATATACACATAAAGCAATAACAAATAATATCTTCACCGCATGAATTTAACCCGCACCCTTCATAGAGGCCGCAATTAATTTGATTTCGTAATCAAACTCTGCATATAGTAACCAATTAAAAATTAAGAAAACAAATGAATCAGTTAAGAAAACTAATCAGCAAAATCGGACCATTAGGAGTAAGGTTTTATCTGAAACCTAATATTTAAAAATCTCTCGAGCAGCCGCCGTGTTGTTTTCTTCCAATACCTAATTTGAAAAAAAAAGATATATATATATCTCATTATATATATATATATATATATATATATATATATATATATACATATATTCTGTAAACCATCAGTAAATTTAACTTGCTGAGAAATTCGCTCAGTTTACGCAGTTCTGCGTGGCGGACGTTTAAAATAAATATTTCCATACATTTTGTTTTTCTTATTTTTTTATTTTATGTAGTCACCTTTTTTTCCCACGCGCAGAACACGTACTCAGATCAAAGATGAACATTCAAAATCCCCTACTCTGCTGGAATCGAACCCGGTTTGCCTGAGTGGATGCTAGACTTTACCAAGATACTGCAATGGACGTTTGCCGCAAACATGATACAGTCACGCTCATACCGTACAATTGATTGATTGAGAAAACCAGACATTTCGAAAAGAGAACATTTTATTGTATTCTATTATGTTCAGCTCAAGGGCAGGTCTTTCACTACAATCATAGCATTTTCATGCTATTGGAAGATAAACATGAGGATTAAAGATGAGGTTATTGAGCAAGTGGAGAGCTTCAAATACTTGGGTTGTACTATCAGCAGTAACATGAACTGCGATCAAGAAGTAAAGCAGAGGATAGCAATGGCAAAAGAAGCTTTCAACAAGAATAGAAGTATTTTCTGCGGACTTTTGGCAAAATAATTAAAGAAGAGGCTAGTGAAGTGCTTTGTGTGGAGTGTAGCATTGTATGGTGCAGATACTTGGACATTACGACGGAATGAGGAAAAGCGACTGGAAGTTTTCGAGATGTGGATATGGAGAAGAATGGAACGTATAAAATGGACAGACAAAGTAAGAAATAAAGATGTGCTAGACAGAGTGGGTGAAAGATGCACAATGCTGGAACTCATAAAGAAGAGGAAAATAAATTGGATTGGCCACTGGCTAAGAAGAAACTGTCTGCTGAAGGATGCTCTAGAAGGAATGGTCAACGGAAAGAAAGTTAGAGGCAGAAAAATACATCAGATGGTAGACAATATTAAAATAAATGGTTTGTTTGCAGATACAAAAAGGAAAGCTGAGTTAAGGAAAGAGTGGAGAATGTTGAGTTTGCAGTGGAAGACCTGCTCCTGAGCAGAACGCTATGAATGGATGAATCTTATAGCCGTTGCATCATTACGTCATGCAACAGGACACGACTGCCTAGGTAAACACCTTCATCGCCTCGGTCTTCTATCAACTCAACAGCGTGTCCTCTGCAGAACTATGGAAGATATGTATGCTGATCACATCTGAACTTGCCCATCTCTAACAACCAACAATTTCGTGGACAGATACTGAGAAGTTAGGGAAAAGATGATGAACCTTTCATAATCTTTATTGTTATTGTTTGTTTTTTCCCAGTCATTGTTTGCTAATGAAAAGTTTCAGAAGCTACTGCATTTAAATAAATAAAGCCGCGATGGACTAGTGGTTATGCTCCTTGCCTCTGGTCCCGAGGGTCGCGGGTTCAAACCCGGCCGGGGTCGATGGATTTTTTAGGATGGAAAAATCCAAGGAGCGAGTCCTCCTGGAGAGACTTTAAGCCGTGGGTCCCGAGTCTGAAGATTTTCAGGCTCGTAAAAGATTCCTAAGCATGAATGAAAAGGCCTCTAAGCAAAATTTACCGAATTTTCCCGTCCTAGTACTACCTTGGTTTCCTAAATGTCAGTATGAGGCGGAACGCTAACCATGGGCCACTCAAATGACATCTGTACGAAAACAAATGTAACTAAATTAGTATAGTTCAAATTCTTCCCTGTAGGGGGAGAGCGCCTAAATATCTCTTAAGGGAAACGTGGGCTTACAAGATTACAAGAAGATACTATAGGGAATTATATGTTCCGATGCTTTCCAAAAATACAACTTGGGACATTGAATAAAAATATTATTATTATTATTATTATTATTATTATTATTATTATTATTATTATTATTAGTAGTAGTAGTAGTAGTACTATGATACTAGATGTAACAGCAGCGAGTTCTGATTTAGTACCAACCCATACTTGTTTGAAATGTGTGTGCAGTTGGTAGCAGTGCACATTGCTCTGAGAGAGGCGTGTGTTTGTATATGAGGAACAGCTTGTGTTGAAGTATAATTACTGTGAAATAATTTTAAGGGTGTTTTACGACACTCTAAGGGTGAAATTAATTTTGCGACACCGGTAATTACATCATAGCGGGAAAATTGCTTTGCGAGGCGCCATGCTTTTGTAGTCTGACATAAAGCGAATTCAGCTCCTGTTCTTGAAACTAGAAAATTGCCTATTTCCACATTTTTATGCTCCAGTGTTTCTTAAGTGTTCCTTTATACAGCACTTTTCAAATCACCTGCATTACCTTTTACCGCAGTTCAAAGACCTACAATCAAAACCATTTCGAGAAAATAAAAATAGCTCGTCATGCAGGAATTGCGCAAACTAAGCGAATTCCTAAGTAAGTAGAATATATTGTCCGATTTTGGTTTACAGTGTGTGTGTAGTGTGTGTGTGTGTGTGTGTGTGTGTGTGTAGGTGTATATTATTAATTGAATTGTATTGCAATCAGTTACAATCAGGGCACGTCGTAGTATAGTTGCTTAAGGCAATACACTTCAAGACAGAAGGCAGTGGGTTCGAATCCTGATTGGGCCAGGACTTCTAAACTGACCTAAACACTTTTAGTGGCACAGTGGTCCTCATCCTCTAACAGAATTAAGTGCAAAATCTTATTCTGTTGAGGTAAAGGCGGCCGTCAAGCAGCACTGACATCTCGTGCCAATTATCTAGACAGGAGCCTTAATTCCCTACTACTCCAAGAGCCGTTCAAGGCCTATAGAGAGATTATTTTTTTCTTCTTTAACAGTTACTTCACGAGAAAACTTCTTTTTAATTTCGGTTTTCAAATATACCCCCCACTTCTAATTGTCAGTCTTTTCTGATATTTGTAGAATATCTCTCTACATTTATTTTAATATCATGTACTGAGTTTCGTTGCGAAAAGTCGAAAATTGGACGACGAACTTTCGTTGGTTATTTTTCTTGCCATTCAGGCCATTGTCTTCTGTCTTCTCGGATTTGATATCATAGCATAAATTAAAAAAATATAAAACGATAATCTTGCCTGTGGGCGAGAAAAAATGGTTTCTTTCAGCGATGGAATTAAACAAGATAAGTTAATCCATCCATCCATCCATCTTATGGCTCTTAAAACATCCATCCACCATCCATCCATCCATCCATCCATCCATCCATCCATCCATCCATCCATCCATCCATCCATCCATCCATCCATCCATCCATCCATCCATCCATCCATCCATCCATCCATCCATCCATCCATCCATCCATCCATCCATCCATCCATCCATCCATCCATCCATCCATCCATCCATCCATCCATCCATCCATCTTATGGCTCTTAAAACTAAATCGGTGCCTGACCTCCCTCTTTTGGGGATTCTTAATCTAATTTAGTTAGGATTTTTATCCTACAGATGTCGTAAGTGTCATGTGGTCAACATGTCGCTGAAGAGACCCCTGGTAGTCAACTAAGATATTAAGTAATCAATTGATTTGGCGTTTACTTGATGAAGATATTTTTGTTAATTAAATAAAAATAAAACTATTAAAGTTTTATATGATTTTCATATTTATTAAAATACAAATTCGTTACAGCTGTTTCAGTACTTTGTACTTCTTCAGACGAATACCATGATTACAAGTCATCATCATCATCCAGGGATTAAGTCTGTTGGCTCGTTCCAGTTTCATGAAAGATAGAATTGTTAAAATTGTTCAGACCATCATCTGTGTGGGCGACCAACATTTCTCCTTCCGTGCGGTTTATAATTTAGCAATAATTTTGGAAATCTTCCTTTTGACATTCTATCAACATGTTTTTTCCTAGTCGTTCCTATATTTAATTATTCGGTCTGTAAGTTTGAACACATTTAGTTCCTTTCTTATATATTAATTTCTTTTCTTATCCGGCAGAGTATATCCTGCTATATTTCTTAAAAATCTCATCTCAGTGCTTCCAATCTTTGTTCTTGTCTTTTAGTGATCGTCCAACATTCTGATCCATACATCAATGCAGGAACAGCCATTATTTTATAAAATTTCATTTTTGCTTTTTTTTCTTGTGTTTTTAAGGGTTCTTTTAATAGTACCACACATTAGATTAAATTTATTTATTTTGTCATTACAAATGGTATAATAACAAAATTAATTTGTAATCGTGGTGTTCGTATGAAGAACTGCAAACTACTGAAACAGCTGTAACGAATTTGTATTTTAATAAATATGAGAATCATATGAAACTTTAACGGTTTTATTTTTTTAATTAACATAACTAAGATATTATTTGGAATGGATGAAGTCGGCAAATTTTCCTTAGATACCTCTTTTTTTCAGGCCTAAAGTTCTTTTACATGCCTGAAAATTTTCAAACTCGAGACCCACGGTTTTAAGTCCCTCTCTGAGAACTTGTTCCTTGAAATTAAATGCAATGAGCATAACAACTAGACCACCGCGACCGACTAAACAAGATAAAAGTATTTGATAATGGATACCTAAGATGAAAATTCGGTTACATAAGGGATGAGAACAGAGGAACCTTCGCAATAAGAAACCCCATAACTTATTTACTCGACTTATTTTGTTAGGATTGAATGCTCAAGAGAGAATTTTTTTTGCCTGAGCTGCGAATTAAATCAACGATCTCCGATTTTATGCACCTGCGAACGGATGATTATGGTATCCTAGTTTCCCTCTTAAACACAATTTTCTCTGTCTAATGTGACATTGCCTCTGCTTCTTATACAACACTTTGTCAACTTCATCACCCCTTCACATTTCTACTCGCTTTTTATTTCGCTGTCCTCACACCATAACTTGAACACACGATCGAGAGAAAATTTAACTATAGCTGTTCTTCTACATCGAACATCTCACTATTCCTCATCCTTCCTTGTTTCAGCCACCCGACTCTGGGATTCCCTCCCCTCGTATATCAAGGACTGCCCGACTCAAAAAATTTTAAAACGAAATTCACTTCATACTTCTTAGACAATGTAACATATAACCGTGTTCCATGTATACTTTTATTATTATTTTTAATATTTTAAACTTTCTTTACCAAGCCATTTACTTAATCTAATTATAGGTTATTGTTTTTGTTGTTGTTATTATTATTATTACTACTTTTGTTTCTTTCCCTTGTGAACTTTATATTGTGTAGTCTATAATTATCTATTATGTATAATTTATTATAATTCTTATTGTATGTATAATTTAACCCTAGTGAAGTGGAAGAGAAGAACTTACGGTCTTAACTCCATCAGGTAAAATAAATAAATAACTGGACTTTCCCGTAGCGTGAACAATTTACATTTGAACAGTGAGGTCTAGATGATAGCACAATGGTTACTGCGCTGGTGAGTAAAATCTTTGGTTCAATTCTCGGCCCAAGAAAAAATATTCAAAACATTATTTATCGTTCAATCAGAACGTAAACATTTACATAAACAGCATATTTGATTTTGATTTATTATACTAAATTGGTCCACCGCTGTGGTCTCGAGGTAGCGTGCTACCTTGTCACGCAGAGGGCCCGGGTTCGATTCCCGGTCGGGACAGGCTCCTGGGTGAGGTTTTTTTCGGGATTTTCCTCGCCTGTAAGACAAGTGTCAGGAAGCTTAGGGCCCAACGGTCCCCGAAAATCATCCGGCCATCACCATCATCATCATCTCATCTTTTACCTGTGTGGAAGCAACGGGAAGCTACCACACCTATAATTCCCTAGTAAAGAAGTAAACCATATCATGAAAATGCTATGATTGCGGTGAAAGACCTGTACCCTAGGCAAAATTACTATGGAATGGAATACTAAATTGAATCCATTCACCGAACATTAGATTTAAAAACCGTCGACGCATTTTCTACGGAAATGCTGTTATTCTCAACAGGATAATAAAATAAAAACGTAAGTACAATTAAACAATAAAACACGTCATCCAATTCTTACGTTAGGTCACGTGAGTTGATAGGTTGGCCGTTAGATTAGATTAGATTAGTAAAGATAGGTCAGGGTTTTAAGACCCTATATGGTTCATTGTATTACTCGTCTTATGGAATGAATGAGATAAAATCCACGATGATAAGTAGTCTGTTATGATGTTCCTCGTTCGACACACATCAAACATCCACACACATGACTCATACCGCCATTTATTAAGGGCTGGTTTCAAGACCTCGAGGAGGAGCTACAGTCCAGCTGCTGAGTCTCCGGCCCTGATGTTTTCACGAAAGTGTTGCCGATATGAATATTCAGTGGGAGGGGACGCTTTATGTACGATGAGGAATATCAAATCATGGCGGTTAGCAGAAATACAGTCGACAACATCGTGGCCATTTCAAACCTTACTAGCGGCATCAAGAGCAGTGATTGGTTGTGGCAGACGTCTACACTCACTTCAACTATTTTTTATTGGTAGTAGAGGGAGAGTTTCTCCCTTTACCCCTCGTAAACCTAAACGTTAGGGCCGGAGACACAGCGGCTGGACTGTACAAACCTCCATTTGGTCCTATTCTGTCCTAAGTTGATACATAGGCTCGGAGGCACGTGGACACAGATAAATGTGCTTCATTAGATCACTACAACCACATAAATACTATGATTTGTTAAACCAGACTATTTTTGCTTAATATGATATGAGATGATAGGTCATATAAAATGAATGTAGATAAAATTACGTGATGGGCGAGGAAAAAGAATAGGAGAGTATTGATGGGATGAAATTCGGGAGAATTCCGAGTAAAAACCGAAAAATTCCAGTGTGGTTCACCACCAATACCCCTCCGGAACCGCCGGGATTCGAACCTATGATCCCAGTCAGGGCAGCCTTGTGCCCACCGAGACGGCACATGTGATATAGACTTGATGTCACATGCCGTTGTACCGAAACACTACGATCTTATCCCGTCCTTGTAGACTAATGGCAACAAGAGAACTGTCAACCATTGTTTGCCGAAACCTACCTTGAAATTTTTCCCAGACTATTTAACTCGTGCACCAAATGGGAGTCAATGACTAATCGCATTTCAATGAATTTTGATTTACAACCAATCAGTCTTTTTCACCTCCATTTTATAAATTTAATAGGATCATATTAAATAAAGCTACTCCTTTTTTAACATTCTGAATAGGTCAGAGCATTATTTTGCAGTGACTGATTCTCTAAGAAATACGTTCGATATATCAATTTATATATTAAGATATTAGAATCCTAAAATGCAAGT
The DNA here is from genome assembly GCA_030220185.1 of Diploptera punctata. NCBI lineage: Eukaryota > Metazoa > Arthropoda > Insecta > Blattodea > Blaberidae > Diploptera > Diploptera punctata. The sequence continues at coordinate 1,734,521 of JASPKZ010010241.1, forward strand.
GGCTGCCAGATTCTGTATAATGTAAACAGATAGAGCTTGCGCGATATAATAGAAAAACATTTGTAGCAATTGATTATACAAAAAAAAACACTGTTTGCACTTTCTTAAAGGTGTTATTTCCCAGGTATTTACGTTCCATAAAAACATAATTGACATATTTATATCACAGGACATCAGAAATTAATTAATAACCTATAATGTTGGTTATAAACAGTTTGACGTGTTTCATTTTTTCTCCACTAGGGTGCATTCTTACACTATTGCGATCCTTTGGCAATAAATAATATGATCTGGTTACAGTGATAAACAAAACAAACATAATAAACGTTAAAACATTTTGTCTGTTCATTCTTACCTCTTACAGTTGTTTTTGTCGAACATATGTTTCAGGGCTTCTTAACCCCATCGTCAGCGATTATAGACTCATATTACAGAAACATATGTTCGACAAAAACCACTATAAGAGGTAAGAATGAACAGACAATATGTTTTAATTATTTAACAAACCTCTTAATGTTACTTCCTATTATAATTCAAAATAATAAACGTTTCTCAATTGTTTTCAAACATCGCCTTTTACATTAAGAAGAATTACACATGGAATCTTTAGAAAACAAAATTTCTGATTATAAGTCAAGATGGATACAACATGTTCATCGAATGGAAGATCACAGAATACCCAAACTAATGTTAAGATATCAACCTGCAGGAAGAAGAAGACCAGGACGTCCACTCAAAAGACTTCTGGATGGTGGTTTCTCTTGAGACCGAAACAGGTCAACAAATGGCCTAAATTCGTGAATGTACTATGATGATGATATTAATATTTTAAAATAACTATATTTAAATAATTATTTGTGAGTAAACAGCTTAACTTTATTCGTTAAATAGTCCTAACTCTTGATTTACAAATTCTCTAGATAAATTAGAAATCACTCGTGGCATTACTTATGAGTAAATTGTTGTATGTACGAGGGCCATGTTTAAAAAATCTGCTTTTAACTGTAAGTCACTGAAATCGAAGCCATAATCCAGCGCAATGGAAACCCACTGTGAGGTTTATCCAATCCACCAAGTTAGGAGTTGTATTACATATCTATAGTTTAAATGAGAAATTCGGCATTACATTTTAGTGCTTTGCAGTAAAAAGCGGCAGATATTTTTTTTGTAACGGTCTTGCTACATCACAGCACATTTCTGGGAAAAATTTCAAAGTAGGTTTTCGAAATGGAATTTGTTGACAGATCCCTTGTAAGAGATAAGATTGCAATACAAAATATGATATATCTTAGTCGACTGTGTGTTTGAGGAACCAACATTAAAGACAGTCAAAAGTCTTACATATGCTATGTTGCAATAGCCTATAAACTCTTAGTGGATAAAAATCCCTGGCCTTTATCAATTCCAAGCTAAGTTCCAGTTGTACTGCAAACAGACTTGTATAAGGTATTATTTCGCCGACTCCTTCTATTGGAGGAACCGTGGTATACTTTTTACACCAGCTATATGAGTGAATTGTAATACGGAACTGCCAAGAATGACAACCCTGTTCCTTACGCAAACATTGACATTTAAAGAGCAATGAGACTCAATACTATGCACTATGAGACCAAGAATTAGGAACTTACCCTTTCTTATTTAATTATTAAACATATATATAGGGTGAACATTATTTAAACCGACAAACTCTGGGAGGTTTTAGGGACACCAAAACAAATATTTTTCCCTAATGCCATTTTTTCCTATGAGGATTATTTAAAAAACCGTAAAGGGCGTATTACGCTCTTCAGTTGTCATGGCTGAAACTGCTGTTGATGGTAGGAATTGTTTTGTCCACCAGTGTAGTAGTGAATTGTATCTGTTTACTAATGGAGCGATACACCTGGAGTGAGTACACTGATATGGTTGGTGCGTACTACGTAGCGCACTACAATGGACGAGCTGCACAGCGGGTTTATCAACAACAATATCCTAATCGCCGTATCCCGCATCATACGACGGTTTACTGCTGTGTACCACACGTCTGCGTGAGACCGGGTCATTTAGCAGATTACCTGGACAGCGACGCCGTCGCACAGTAAGAACGCTGCGATTTGAGGAAGCTGTCCTGCAGGATGTGGAGCGAGATCTTTCAATCAGCAGCACTCGTGCAATTGCGCGTAACATGGGGACGAATCAGATGAATGTAAGAAACGTCCTTCATCAGCAATTCTTACATCCATTTCACTTAAAGTGTGTCCATAACCTGCAACCAGTTTGATTATGCATCCAGAACACAGTTTTTCGCAGTGGTTTTTGGACCAGTGTCAAATGAATCCTACATTTCCATCCTCTGTGTTGTTTACAGATGAAGCAACGTTCGGGCGTAATGGAGTCTTCAACATGCTCAATGCGCATGTTTGGAGTGAGGATAACCCACATGCCACAATTACTCACGCACATCAAGTGCGGTTCTTCGTTAATGTGTGGGCCGGTGTTTTTGGGTACTGTTTAATTGGGTCATATCTCCTACCTAGGCCATTAAATGGCAGGCACGAATTACAATTTTCTTGCCAGAGCATTGCCAGAATTGCTGGAAAACTTCCCGCTCCATACAGACAATGCATGTAGTTCCAACATGACGGGGCGCCGGCACATTTCAGTCGTCGCGTGCGTCGATTCTTGAACCAACGGTTTCCAGAAAAGTAGATTGGCAGAGGTGGTTCTGTACCCTGGCCTGCTCGATCCCCAAATATGTCTCTTCTGGATTTTTTTGTGGGGAGAGATGCGCAACCTTGTTTACACAACTCGTGTAGCATCAAAAGAGGATCTGGTTGCCCGGATAGTACCAGTAGCAGGAGCAATTAACGATACTCCTGGAGTTTTTGCCCGTGTTAGACAGAACATGATCCATTGGTGTAACCTTTGTTTACATGTCAATGAGGCATTTTTGAACCTCTACTGTAGTTTAAGTAATTGCATTGTGTTAATGTGTTGTCTCTTGTTAATAAAACATGCAAAAGTGTTTGTTGGTTTAATTAATTTGCCGCCAGAGAAATCTTCTTCCTCTACCGGTTTAAATAATCCTCATAGGAAAAAAATATTTGAAATATTTGTTTTGGTGTCTCCTACAACCTCCCCAGAGTTTGTCGGTTTAAATAATTTTCACCCTGTATATATATATATATATATATATATATATATATGTCCTATCTATATCAGGCGTTTACGACTTTTCCATGATATCAATACAAATTTCATTATGAACAGGATTTATCCTCCATTCTGACTCGCATGTAAATTCTTCTGTTATTTTCACCACATCCTCAATGGCTAATGCGGGATATTTTTTTACTGAACTGTTTGAAAACATTCAATAGCATATTGCGATGCGAGGTTGGGAAGTGATTTTTACAGAATCGATTTCCGAGATTCTGTAAAACACTTCACAAACGTGCGTTGTACATTTTTTTTTGCGCGATGGTGTTTTCAAAATAATAAATAATGGTAAAATAATATCTTTGTTGGATATATTCGCGTTCATTATTATAAACAATTGACTAACGTTAACAGTGTGGACAATGTTTATTAGTTGAAACAGCAGGAGGCCTTGAGAACAATTATTGATAACATGGCCGCAAGTACGTATTTATTGTTTTATATTGTTCCAAATAAAGTTTACTTCATTTAAAATGCAGTGATTTGTTTCGTATAATGGATATTAATTAACTACCTTTTGGACATTTTCTATATATACATTGTACGTAGTATATATAGAGGGCAGTGGTTTTACTTCCCGCACGTGAGTGTAAATGTAATATTACAGTATAGTTATTTAAGTTGGCAACCCCAAAATGTAGGAAGTTGAACTTTCAAGAATGGTCGCCATTGCTGGTAAGTACGACAAAACGTACTATTGCGCAAAAAAAAACGTTTCTTTCCATTTTTCAAACGCGCTCTTTTCCAATCTCTTAGGAAATTCTACAGAAGAGACCGCTTTAAAGACAATAGAAATGCCAACGTGTTCTGCATTGCGCGTGCGTAAGAATTAAACAATTCAATGTTTATTTATATACTATATTATAATTGTAATATATATTTTTTAAAATTCTCACATATAACTTATATAGACAATATACATGCGATATGTATACATTATTTTATTTATGTATTCACGTAGACTTTCACGGCCGGAGTTGCTATGATGATGAAGATTTTCGGGCTTATCATTATCTTATTTATCATCATTATTTTATTTATTTCTACTGTTAGAGAGCGCAGCACATTTTGTTACACGCTTTAAGGTAAAAAAGTTATTCACCAATGAAAGTGAACTCCATACATCAAGTTTGTTCACATTACAACTGGAATCAATACTAATAAAATTTGTTTAAAACTGTTGAGTCTAATTAAAAAAAATAATTAACGCTACATAAAACTATTGACAATATATTTCATAAAACAATGTTTAAACCATAAGATTATTCCAAATTATGCCAAAAACACTCCCTGACTAAACTACCCGCTATACGCCATCGTCAGAAGAAACACTTCACTTACAGACAACACTACATTAAGAACAACATCTTCGAGAACATCTCAATAAATGTAGCGTAGAAATACACCTGCTGATGATAGATAGATATCCTGAAAGGCCTTCAGGAAGAAGAAAGCAAGCATATCTTTTTACAAGTTGAGGTCGACGGCACTGACCCTAGGAGATATATAATTTAATTTATTTTATTTTATTTTATTACATCTGGAACTTAGCTTGGAAGAGGCATAGCGCATAAAAATCCTAGGCCTAGTTATTATTATTGTTGTTAATATTATTATTATTATTATTATTATTATTGTTTAAGAGGGGATTAATAAAGGATGGTTCAATTTTTAAGGTTAACAAGGGTTAATACGGGATGTTTGGGCGCCAGGAGTATCGAAAGGATTTCTCCGTGTATGAGAACTTAGGTGCTCAGGTTGGAAATTGGTAGAGCTGAGGTTCTTAACTACAGGGATAAGCAAGGAGCTGGCCGGCGCAAGACTACGCGAGATGAATTTTAATAAATATACTTTATTAATCGATGGACACTGGTTACAACGTAGACACATTTAATGTCGGACAAGGTATTGATCACAGGAACGCATTTAGAATCCAAGATGGAATCTCTGAGGATCTATCAACAGCCGAATTGTTTCTAAGTGAAGTTATATTTGTTGCTAATTGATGGCCATTGTGCCGATTACAACTATGTCGGCGAGTCTGTTCCGACTCCCGCCTCAGTGAGCTACGAACAACTCAGAACGCAGAACTCAGAACTATCTTTTATCTGCGGGTTGCGGAGAACACCCGCCCCGACGACTTACGCAGAACTAACTTATCATAATTTTGTTGGGTATAAGGAAAACTTCGTTTACCCTCTCTCTGTAATCGTGTCGTCATGAGGTCATTACCTTGTCGTGATATAACCCTTTACTATATTGGCTGACAACGATTCCTACCAAAGAAGGGATCGCCGTCTTTTGATTGGACAAGGATCCACCATGTTCCCTGGATGAATACTCCCATCCTAAAGTACAGTTCCGGTCTAAATTTATTATATAACTTTCTTTAGGTCAGTGACTTTTTTTTCAGCTTGTTTGCTAGTTTCGCGTTCTCGTGGTTTGTCTGGATCCTTATAATGAGTTGTTTACTTCACGCTGTATTTTCCAAGTCCTAGATCAACCCTTTGTTCATGACCTGTCAGCGAAGCTCGGTTTAAGATCTTAGAATGCTGGTCTACAAAGAAATGTCCGGTAATCCGCTAGTACAATAGGTTTCCTCGAATGTTAAATCCTTTGTGGCTGCTTCAAGTACCTGTCGCTTGACAATAGCGGTACCATGTACTTGTTAAATTATTTCCGTAATTACTAACTGATCATTTATTCGGGATTCTATTAACTTCTTTAATTCAGTTCATTTTTATTTAATGATATAAAAATCATGTCCCTCGTGTTCTCACGATTTGATTCCAAATACGTTTCATGTATGTGCGACGTTATTTCGTCCTATAGAGATTTAACATGATGTATTATAATAATACTCGTCCTAATTAATTAATGAATTAATTTTAATTTCTTAATCTAGGAGTCTGAGTGAAAGATTTTGCTTCATGTTATGATTATTATTATTATTATTATTATTATTATTATTATATTATATGGGTGCGAAACATGGACTCTTACTTTAAGGGAGGAAAGGAGATTACGAGTATTTGAGAATAAAGTTCTTAGGAAAATTTTTGGACCAAAGAGAGATGAACAGACAGGTGAATGGAGAAGACTACATAACAATGAACTACATGGTCTTTATAGGAAGCCAGATATAATAAAAACAGTTAAGTCTCGTAGACTGCGATGGGCAGGACATGTTGCACGTATGGGGAATGAAAGACGTGCATGGAAGCTTCTTGTAGGAAAGCCAGAGGGAAACGCCCAGTTGGTAGACCAAGAATGAGGTGGGAGAACAACATTAACTATGATTTAAGGGAAGTAGATTATACAGGGAATGATTGGAAAGCATTAGCTCAGGATAGGGATGTATGGAGAGCTTATGTCCGCGCGGTCATGAACCTACGGGTTCGATAGTGCCAGTGAGTAAGTAAGTAAGTATTATTATTATTATTGTAAGGAATTTGAGAAAGTTTGTAGATTTGTTCACCCCTCGTCATTAGTAGAAGAACAATCCCCTTGTTGCAGGTGCTTCATTATCTTCCCTTCGCCTCATCAATATAACACGGAGATAAAAACAGTTTAGAATCTAGTCACCGTTATCGCTTCTTCAAGCGCCACTGCATTGTTTCCGTAACAATCAGAAGAAAACACAACCACAAGCACAATTAATGAGTACAAACACAAGAATAATCTTCCCGACTTCACATTAAAACTCTGATTCAAACTGACGTTGATTTTTTTTTATTGTTTACGGGAAGCTTCACGATAAGAAAGTCCGTCACGCAGAAACTGCATGAAGTAACCGGATTCCTCAGTAAATCAAAGTTATGGTCTGCAATTGCTGATCTACGGAATATATCTTTCTTTTGTTAACTTTTAAATTATTACCTTATGCCAACTTGCTTAAATATGTCCAACCGAAGTGGATACAAATTATGGATAATCGTAAGTTATTAAGAGTAAGGATTTTTATGTAGGGCCTACTAAAAGGTAACATTGGAACATAGAATAATAAAAAATTAGACTTACGCGTGTCTTTTGTTTTAGTTCCACTACAAACAGTTGAATAGTATTATGAAAAGTAAGACTTGTGATATTTAATTCCAGCCCCAAATTTATAGTGTTACTTAATCCAGGGTGCGAGTTGGCCCTTAGAATCTCCTCGCTATCGCGTAATAATACTGTATCATCAGTATAAACAACAGCTTATCAATACCATTGAGTTGTAGGCCTAAGTAATATCAAAGGCAATGTAAATTCTTTATACAATTTTAACAGCGTTGATTTAGTACATTGTGTTTTAATGTTCTTTGTAGGCCTATAGTTCCACAAAACTGTCTAAATCTATTTAGTTTTGTTTGGACGTCTTCAGATTTTCTGCCCCTACATTTTATCTAGATAATAAATAATAATAATAATAATAATAATAATAATAATAATAATAATAATAATAATAATAATAGTAATAATAATAATAATAGTAATAATAGTAATAATAATAATAATAATAATAATAATAATAATAATAATAATAAATACAGATGAAATGGAATCTGACGAAGGTACTCTAAAAGATATATTTTTTAAAACCAGTACGTATCATAATCTGAATTACTCAGTCACTGTTATGCATAGGTGTACCCTACATAATTCAATGTGGGCGTCGATGTTAAAACATGAAAAGCTCTGCATTAATCGATTTTAATCTAAACATTTCATATGTACAAAAAAAAAAGGTAGTTAGTAAAGGCCTGCGTGCTATTGTGAACACAGCTTCAATATCACATTTCCAAAAACAAAAGTGTTATGTTACAATTGAAACCCTAGGCAATGGCGGTAGGGGGTTCCTACTACCGCTTTGTATTGCGGGATTACGTCATATGGTGCTCAATTCCCTCCATACAAACCTGAACTTGTATGTTTGTTCCACATATGTTGTCAAAACCACTGTGCCATATTACCAGCGAATAAAAATAGAATAATATTAAGTATAGGCTACTGTATATTTGAGGTATTACTAGGCGATGGTGAGGAAATACTGAAAGACAACACATACATTCTGTTAAATAACAGCACGAAACTGTGTTGTATCAATACAAGTAAATATATGATCTCACGAAGAAATACATTGCATAGTGGAAATGGACAGTTAATGACATTTTTAGGAAATGGCTTAAGTCAGATATTTAAGAATAGTATTGCAAACAGGAATAAAATGCAGGAACAAATTAGACATAGGCTCGGCCGCGGTGGACTAGTGGTTATGCTCCTTACCTCTGATTCGGAGGGTCGTGGATTCAAACCCGGCCGGGATTGGTGGATTTTTTAGGTCTGAAAAATCCAACTGAACAAGTCCTCCGGGAGTGATTTTAAGGCGTGTGTCCCGGGTCTGAAGATTTTCAGGCTCATAAAAGATCCTGAAGCCTGAATAAGGAGAACCCAAAACAAAATTTACCGTCCTCAACGTCCTAGGCCGGTAAACCAGGCTAGATCACACACATGCTACGGTAAACCGGAAGATTTTAACTCAGTCGAGAGATGGCGAGCAAACAACAAGACACTCTACTCAATGAACTAGCCACAACTAAACTACAAACTGTACAGGCGTACCGGAGCCCTGACTCGCACACCCGCTCAGCTCTACACGCCTGCACCATAGAGAAACTTCGAATAGAAGGAAAACTGAGTACAATGACATCTAAAAAATTTCGGTCGTTTACGATGAACTACAATGAGCAAACTACAATGGTAGCGCTGTTTCGTAGTAACAGAATATGTAACTTAATAAAAAAAATGCAGAGCACACGGCGTGTTCACTCAGGATTATGGGAAATTAGTCATTTTGTAAATTAAAATTTTTAACTGATATCATTTTGTTGTATGCAGACGGTACTGTAAAAATTATATACTATCGAAAGTCAAAATCATTACTTAGATTTTATTTTACTCTTATTTGTAAGTAAATTGAAGCTTGTTTACGTTTTTAATGTGAATCTATTTTCAAAGATAAACCTACTAGAAGTGATAAAACTCTAAGATTTGTTAGGTTAGGAAGAGTGATGTTAGTGTACAGCCATTTCTAATAAACATTTTAAAAATGTGACTTTATAATGGATTTCAGATGTACGACGTGGCTAAGGTTCTTTAATAAATATTGTATAAAATATGTATGTGAGAATAAGGGGGCAGGTCAATTGTAAATATTTATTAAAAGAGCTCATAATGCACGTTTTTAAATTTTAATAAACGGAAATAAATTAACATGTTTTATTTATTTCCATTCTTCCCTTCTGTTAAAATTAAAGAAATTCTTTAGGTCTGTGAGGCTGGATACAAATAATTACATAATTTAAAATTAATTAATGTTATTTATTCCTATAAAGTTCAATTCCATGATTATTCACCAGATGGCGTTATACAATTATAATTCATAATTTTACCACCAGACGGTGCTGATTTTCATATTAGTACCAGAAAAAATCGAAAAAAAATTAGATGTCGTTAGTTGTTCTACACTAGCGCCGCTTGTGGCATGTACGCGAAACTTGTCCACTTTCTGCTCTGGTACTCTGTGGTCTGCACAGGTAGAAATAGTTGAATTTCGATTCTTCACAGGTCGCTTGCGCAGGTCGCTGCTCCTGTGAAGTTTGGTCTGCAGCGGCTGGCTCACACGCTTCGGTTTACCTGTACAGGTAAACCTTACCGGTATACCGGAACATGCGTGCCGGGTCGTAGTAATACCTTCGTTGCCTGTTAGATGTCTCATTGAAGCGGTGTGTTGACCGCATGTCATTCATTACATCTGTGAGGAAGTAAGATAACTAAAAATTAACTGGTCTAGTAACTCTTTACAAAGGAGAGGCTATGGCTCAGCAATGTGCTACGCCGTTACAGAATAGAAGAATCAACTCTAGAATCGCATGATTTATGTATTACAAGGAGCCTTGACAACCCTTTTCTCTCAAAACTTTAAACTAAGAAAAATGTAAAACGATTACTGATCTAGTTATTTGGATGCGAAATATATCTTACTTTAAGAGAAGAGAAAAGATTACGAGAATTTGAGAATAATCTTGGGAACTTTTTTTAGACCAAATAGAGGTGAACAGACATATGTATAGATAAGGCTACTTTAGTGATCTACGTGATCTTTATGGGGAACCAGATGTAATAAGAACGGTTATCTTGCGTAGACTGCAGTGGGCAGGACACGTGGAACGAATGAGAAATGAAAGAATAGCGTGGAAATTCCTTGTAGAAAAACCAGAGGTAAAGCATCCAGTAGGTAGCCCAAGAATAAGATGGGAGAAACACATTAACTATGACTATTTAACTCATGCCCCAAATGGGAGTCAATGACCAATCACATTTCAATTATTTGATTTACAACCACTCACAGACGTGTTTCGCCTAGAATTTACCAACTCAGGTTTATCATAATAAAGAAAGCACCTCCTTTTTAACATTCTGAATAGGTCATAGCATTATTTTGCAGTGACTGACTCTCTAAGAAATACGACTACCAGATTGTATATATATATATATAGTGCATGAATGCCAACACACAGCGCATGCGGGAGTTAATGTAAAAACATTTGTAACAATTGATTATACCACAAAAACACTGTTTGCACTTTCTTAAACGAATTATTTTCCAGGAAATGACGCAGAAAAATATAATTGACATATTTACATCATAGGACATCAGAAATTAATTAATACCTATAATGTTGGTTATAAATTTCTCCACTAGGGTGCATTCTTACAACGTTGCGATCTTTTGGCAATAAATAATATTATGATCTGGTTGCTGTGATCGAACAAAATAAGCAAATGAAGCGTACCAATCTTTTCTCATTTGTTTTCAAACATGCCGTTTACATTAAATATATAAATGTTTTAAAATAACTATAGTTAAATAATGATGTGTGAGTATGGGTACAGCTTAATTTTATTCGTTAAATAGTCGTAACAAATGTCATTCTTGATTTCCAAATTCTCTAGATAAATTCACTCCTCACTTCGTGAGTCATGAATTTATTGATAATTTGGAAATCACTCGTGGCATTACTTATGATAAACCAGATGTAGTACGAACAGTTAAGTCTCATTGATTGCGAATTGTGGCACGAATGGGGAATGAAAGGGGGGCGTGAAAACTGACCGTAGGAAAACTAAGTAAATCGCCCAACAGGTAGGTCAAGAAACGAGGCGGTAGAACAAAATTGAGCATGACTTAAGGGAGGTGAAAATACTTCCATTAAAAATAGTTGACAATAAGCAACAATTCAATATCAATGTTTAGTTATTTATTATTTTATTTAATCTTACATTTAGAAATTTATTATTATTATATTTAATTTTTATCACGTCTTAATAAAAAATAGTTTTCAACAATATAAAAGCAATTTTAACATAGGAACATCTTCTATTGGATCCGAGGCCACACTGGACACTACGGAAACGAAAGGGCAGATTTCCTAGCAAAAATAGACTCAACGTTTCAAAGAACTCTAGTATATGACAGACTACCTATTTCATTTTGTAAACAAAAGCTCCTTCATTATACAGACATCTGGAACACCGTTGTACACATCATCACACAAAGGCCACCAAACAAAACACTTCTTCCCAAACATCCATACCAGCAAGAAACCGTCCTAATCCAACTTTCGTACTTACACAATCCTCACAAACCATGGAAAAATTCCAACAATAACCTTACACAGAATTGGAAAAGCAGCCTCACCGAAGTGCCCATGCTCAGAAGACGATCAAACAGCTATGGATCTTTTACTCACTGCAAGCTACACGAAAAGACACACCAGCGCACCATCAAAGACCCAAATATAGTGCTAAGAAAAGTATTAAAATGCCACAAACAATCAAATACATAAATGAAATATTCCAGACACTGAATTAATCCATATTAATTGTAATCCATTAATGGTTAAACCATATAAGTGTAAACTATAAATCCTGCGATATACACACAGGGTAAAACGCAGGTTTGTAAAAACTTGTTCAATTAAAAAAAAAAAAAAAAAAAACATAGGAACATCATACGTATACAGTATTGCATTAGAATATAGTAATAACAATTAACTGTAATATTACATGAAATTATTTAGCCTCAAGAACTAGTGGTCGATAGGAAGTCATTACATTTTTAAGTTTGTCACAAATACATCATTAAGCATTACTTTTCGATTTATTTTAAAAATACGAACGATAGGAAATATGTGGTATAGCTTGGCTAAGCTATACTTAAAAAACAATAACGCGTCATTTGACATTTTTATGTACTATTTAAATTTGCAGTTGACCTATTATTATGTGTACGAGAGTATACATCCCTTCTTCTTTGTCTCTCACTCCGACCCATCAATGTTCTATGTCGAGGCATAATGGAAGCAGGTGCGAATATCTCAACATACAACAAAAACATGTCATGAAATTACTGAAACCAAGATTAGGCAGGGTTAATTTAAATAATAATATATACTCACTTCTTTTAAACCACTAATAATAAATATGCAAGAGTAAGTCAATTCACTTTGCTGCTGCATAATTTTCTTTTTGCAACAATGCACATTCAGTATGAACGTAAACAAATGAATGAGTACACAAATGAATAATACACATAAATTCCTTAGAGAACATTTATTGTATTTTGTTTAATTTAATTTATTTGTAACACATCCATTTATTAAATAAATAAAATTAAAACGCAGTTTTATTTGATTTTCATACTTATTATATAATTCAGTGACAGCTGTTTCGGTACACTGTACCTTCTTCAGACATATTAACAAACATACATTTTATTTTTCTGCTCTCCTTCTCTATATGAACTTTAATTATGCCAAATATCACACTCCTTCGTGCGCGCAATCTACTTAAAAAGGAGTACAAAGTATTTCCTTCACGTATTAATATATAGTCGCCCAGCGGTTGAAATTCGACCACAATCCACTAATTTTTTAAAAATATATCACAAGTACGTCATTATGCATTACTTTTGGATTTATTTAAAAAATACGAACAATAGTAAATATGTGGTATAGCTTGGCTAAGCCATACTGTATTTATAAAACAATAACGCGTAATTTGACATTTGTATACTATTGATACTATTTAAATTTGCATTTGGCCTATTATTGTGTGTACATAAATATATATCCCTTCCTCTTTGTCTCTCACTCCAACCCGTCAATGTTCTATCTCGAGGCATAATAGAAGTAGGTGCGAATATGTAAATATAAAAAAAATGTAATGAAATTACTGAAACAAAGATTAGACAGGGTTTAATTTAAATTGATACAATGAAATGTACTAACTGTTTAAAATGACTAATAATAAACCACTAATAATAAATACGCGAGAGTAAGTCAATTCTATTGCTGTTGAACAATTTTCTTTTTACAACTATGCACTTTTAGTATAAACGTACTCAAATGAATGAGTGCACAAATGATAATACACATAAATTCCTTAGAGACAACTTATTTTATTTTAATTTAATTTACTTTAACACATATTATACATAAATTTTATTTTCTGCACTCCTTCTCTATTTGAATTTTAATTATTCCAAATATCACACTTCTTCGTGCGCGCAAACTGCTTAAAAAGGGGTACAAGGTTTTTCCTTCACGTATTAATATATATATATATATATACACACATATTTACTATATGGCAATGACGCTTTATTATTTCGATGTTACAATTAAATTCTGATTTGACATTAAGCAATGAATTATATATATATATATATATATATATATATTCATAGTAATTTTTCGTGTGTGCTAGGTAGGATCGGTGAAGATGTGTGAAACTTTTATGTAAATACATTCATTTAGCAAACTCAATGGTTTAATTCCCTCAGAATTCGCCAAAATTCGGAGAGATCAAACGAAGGCTAGACTAGAGGATATCGAAAGTTGTTGCACATAATACAATTAAAAAAAGATGGGATAGGCCGACTTTTTGATGAGATGGCATGGATAACTACTTTTTAAAGACGGAACGGGCCAAACGATGTCGATGATGATGATGACAAACCCGGCATGTAGAATAAGGTGTTGAAGTTGTGTGTACATTGAAGGGTAACATTGAGTCTTATTCTCATTTGACATGCATTACAACATTGTAGGAGAATATGCTGAATAGCTTGTTTTCGCAGTATTATGGAGTCAGTTGTTTTGAAGGCGCTCTGCAGATGTGTATTTCTCACCAGTAAGATTATAGAAAACATCCCTTAAGTGTATGCACGTATAAATAGAAATACTTTGCCACCCTGCTTTTAAAAATACCCCACTGTACAATAAATACAGCTTAACACTCGGAAAAATCTCCACTTTAAAACAAAAGAAGTAAAACTTTCTAAAAGAACGTTAGGCGTTTGTTTCTTCCTACACTTCATTCTAACTTTTTTGTCGTTTACCGTTCAACCCCTTTCAGGCAATTTAGTACTTCAGAAAAGAATAAAAATACAAAAAAATACAAGATACAAAATAGAAAATACTGAAGGAGGCACGGTTATGAAGAGGGATAAAAAATAATAGACCCTATACATGTTTTATTTACCTGGGAGTAATACGATATCTTGTGTTTATTAAGGTTACATTTTATTATAAAATAACTAGATTAGATCATTGATCAAGTGATAGTCACTTCAGGATGTGATGATGCAAACTATATGGGTAGGAAACTAGAGGAAGAATGCTCAAGATGGTGTTTAACAATTGATTATAATAAAACAGAACATATGGGCACAAACATTTCCGAGGGATTATGAATAAATGGAAGAAAGATTAAAACAGTAGAATATTTTATGTATTTGGGATCAATAATCCAAAAAGATGATCATCTGAATTTGACATTGAAAAAAATAATAATAGAGACAAAGAAAGTTATTGGCATATTAAATTCTATTTTATTCAGTAAGCATATAATCAAGAGGTCTAAATTATTAATATATAACACAATTGTGCAATTGTGAAGAGTATTTTATTATATGGTGCGGAAACATGGACGTTGAAGCAAAAACACAGAAATAAATTATTAGTTACAGAAATTGACTTTCTAAGAAGATCGGCAAGAATATAAAAATGAGATAAAATAAAAAAATAATACAATAAGAGAAATAATGAATATAGAAAAGGATATTGTACAAGAGATTGAAGAAATCCAACTAAGATGGTATGAGAAGAAGGGACACAGAAACAAACAAAGAAGTACGGAAATGGATACCTCCAGGAAAAGGGAAACGTGATAGACCAAAACCAACGTGGGCTAAAGGAATTCAAGACAACACGAAGAAGAGAAATATGACAGAAGCAGACACGCAAGACCGGGAAGTGTGGAAGAAAAAAAAATGTATATTTTGGTTGAGGATACCTATGTAAATAACAGAAACAATCCTGAAATAATAATAATAATAAAAAAACTAGATTGGATTAGTAAAGATTTGTTCGGGGTTTTAAGACCCTAATACGGCAACCTTACTTTAGATTCATTGTATTAGGCCGACCCATCTTTACTGTATGGAATTAATGAAAGAAATGAAATTGATGTGTAGTCTATTGTAGGGTTCCTGATTTAACACACATCTAGTATTCACACACTGACTACATTGACATTTATTTGAGCTGAACCCAAGCTCGAGGAGAGATTACAGCCCTCCCTCTGGCCGTATTCTGCCCTAAGTTGACACACAGGCTCGGAGTCATGATGAAGTATGTGAGTGTGCCTCAATTAGATCAGCATAAACACATATTTAAACACCCGTAGTTTTTTGAACCAGGCTATTTTTTACCTTACATGAGATGGAAGGTGAAAATAAATTAATGAATGGAGATGAAATGACATGAAGTGGGGGGAAGAAGAGTGGAGAGTATTTGTGGGATGAATTTAAGGAAACGGAAGAAATCAGAGAAAAACCCTAAAAATCCCGGCACTAATATTCTTCCGGAACTGCCAGGATTCGAACCTGAGATTCTAGACTCGGCAGCTACTCTCGCTACCCATGCGTCCAAAACTATTTTGGAATGGAGTACTGAAGGCAGAAGTAACAAAACATCTCCATAGGTTTGGAATAGTAGAAACTCCGTATTGTACCCAATGTTATTGACAAGACATGGCTCTAACACCTTCAACAATGATCTAATTTGAATATGACCGATACTGGAAGCAAGATGCAAAATGGGACAATAGCACGGGCCCCCTTGTTTAATCATTTAATTTGTACATTTGTATATATGTAGCATATTTGTAAATTTCTCATTGTGTTTGAGTATTTTTTGTAGATGATTATCAACGTGTCAGCCATTGGATATAAGTAGATATTAGAGAATGTTTTACTCATCCCCCAATTGGTAGTCAATGACCAATCACGTTTCAATGAATTTTGTTTTACAACGAATGACAGTCGCGTGTTTCATTTTCCACTTTATCGATTTCTCTTTATCAGCTCTTACTTTTTAATATTCTGAAGAGCTCAGAGCATTATTTTTATCCAACAAATACATTGAATATAGCAAGTAATGAACAGATTCCTTGATTTTACTTAGCTGTTTACTAAATAAATAAATTAATAACCTATCATGTTGATTATAATATACAGTTCGATGTGTTCTCCACTAGGGTGCAATTCTTACAATATTGCGATCCTATTTGGCAATAAATATGATCAAGTTGCAGTGAATATGTAT
The DNA here is from genome assembly GCA_030220185.1 of Diploptera punctata. Lineage (NCBI taxonomy): Eukaryota > Metazoa > Arthropoda > Insecta > Blattodea > Blaberidae > Diploptera > Diploptera punctata. Next base: position 1,751,431 of record JASPKZ010010241.1, read on the forward strand.
AACCTGACATTTGTGATTTGTTTTCAAACACGCCGTTTACATTAAATATATAAATATTTTAAAATACTGGTAACTATATTTAAATAATGACTTTTGAGTAAACAGCTTAATTTTATTCGTTAAATAGTCCTAAGAAATGCCACTCTTGATTTCCAAATACCCTAGATAAATTGAAAATCACTCGTGGCATTACTTACAATAATCTGTCGAAATTCATAAATTATATTTTTATGTTTTCTTGATATTAATTTTTATTTCAAATTTTGCTAAAATGTTTGGTAACGTGCTTAAGATATTTTGCATATATTTTTATCTGCCAATATAATAAAGCCAGTCTGTAAATCTTTATTTACTGGATATTTTTTCTTTAATCTCTTTTAGTTTAGAATGTTTTTTATACTTCTTAATATTTTAACTACCGAAATATAAAATCTTTCAAAAAGAAACTTAAGAATTTTTATTAAATGACGGAAAAACCTAACTAATAGCATTCTCTTAACAATTAGTAATTTATTTTATTTTTATCAAAATAGTATAAAGGTTTAATAATATTTTAAGCATAATTATAATTCAGATTGGTTATTGCTGACGCAGTTTCCTGATTCGTTTTATTTCAGGCTTCACAGTCCTGCCAATCATTAACTTGAAATTTTTTCTGCATGACTGAATTAAAAAAAAAACAATAACTTCAATGCTTTTCCGGCCTTTCTTTTTTCCGTCTGCCTTGGGGAATGCATTTACTTATCTTTCTTGGCCATCGATCTTCATCCATTCTTTCTAGAAGACCTCACCACAGTAGCCTCTTTGTTTCAATTGTGTCCATGATAGTTCCTTCAATTTTTTATAAGAAAACAATGCTACAAATTTACAAAACAGAAAAAGAAACCACCTGCATGTTGAAAACTAAAAGTATAACGATAGGTAAACAAAAGACATTGGTACAATATTTATTAAGTTTCAGTGAATCTCAGATATTCACTGATACAATCCGCTAATCACACAATATCTAAAGCTGTGAAGGGTGCGTCATGCCTCTTCACTGTTTCCTCGGCGTCAAACAACAAAAACAACAACAACAACAGAACGATATAAGAACTAAAAATAAAACGGAAAAAAGCCCTGCTATTGTCTATCACCAGAATACTTTGTCTCTGATTTTTACGGCTGGTGTTGATTGGCGCTGGTTTAATCGCTCATTCATGACTCAATATATTATCAATGGGCTGAGAGGACATTTAAGGCCCTATAACAACCGAAGAGTGCAACCAGGGCCGGCACGATAATTCCTCTCGCTGCCGATGGGCACACAGGTCAACTGAGTTTCGCTTGCTGCCAGGGTGGAGAACGTGTTACCGGTACATAAGGTGATCCTGCACGTCCAATACCAAAGTCTACTCTAGTCTATATCATTTGTCGGATCATTTGATTAGTATGTGTTGTAGCTGAGGTATTCCACAGAGCCCTCTCCAGAATACTAGGCAGAAGACATTTTTAATTTCTCTCATGGGTATTGCCCTGTCATGGTGCAAGTCTTAGTACCACTGATCCAAGCCAGTTAGTAGGAACGAAGGTAACCCACACGAACAGCACGTTACTCCTTGGTGCTGCCAACGAAGGAAGGTCAACTCTTTTTCTTCGTAAGAAACCTACCGGGGGAAGGAAACCAGTTCAAATCCTGGTCTCCAAGTAGAGGCTTGGTCTTTGGGACTGCTCCCCGTTACGTAAAACAATTTTAAAACGTACTTATGAATAAAATCAACGGTCCAGTATTTTAACCTAATGTTTAATATATATTATTATAGATATAATCTATATATATAATATATACAGGGTTTCCAAAAAACACCGACCCACCGGTTGGGAGTTTGTATATTGAGATATAATGATCATTTTTTAATGGTACCCACGTCCGGAAATGATGCGTTTTCACACACCATTACTAACTGATTGTCTCAAGATCAGTGGTGAAGTTCGAAGGATTTGAAGACTCATTACTTGAAAAAAAAAAAAAAAAAAAACCCAACTGATGTGTGGTGGTAGATTGAGATATTGGATCATTTTTAATAAGACCATGTCCTAAATATCTTTTCACGCTATGGCTATTAAGTAGGTCTCAAGATCAGTGCTAGTTCGAAGGATTTGAAGCCTCATTACTTGACAACACCTCACAATTACGGAACCTGGAATATGTGCTTCGCAAGAATGTGGCTGCACACACGGACGGGCTCCAGCTCACTTCGATGCCATGTTGAGGAGACATTTGGAATTACAACGTATCCAGATCGAGAGGGACTGTCCTAAGGCTCCGAGATCACCTGACCTTAACCCTCCTCGCTACGTTTTTTGTGGGGCGACATTGAAAACAGTCTATATACTCCATCAGAGTCCACGTATGATCTTATGCCCGATCCATCCCACGCTGCTTTACAGAAACAATTCAAACGAGGCCAGGCGAATTTGAACGTGTGCGCCAATCACTACACGGCCTATGTACCACTGTATGGAGGTGTATTTTGAAACTTGATGTGACTGTGACTGACAGTATTGCCAAGCATTGAGTCATGAAATCAAACTAACGGAACTCTTGACAAGTTAGGTACTCAGTATGAAATCGCATCATTTCCAGACATGGATACCTTACTAAATGATCAGCATATTTCAATTATACCACCTCACCTCCGTTGTCGGCGTTTTTTTGTACCCTGTATATATATATATATATATATATATATAGGAAGATTGACTTAGGTTAATCTTGCTGGTGGGTAAGGAGGCGAGGGGAACTAATATAAGCTCACAACGAAGGAATGGCAGTCTGTTCCATATTGGGTGGGCGGCCCCATCTTTCGTCAGTCAGTCTTCACGGTTCAACAGGGCGAACATGATAGCACAGCTAAACTTGTATGGCTTGAAGAGCGGAAGAAGCAGCCCTCTCTTTGGGGGGTGGATACCCAGAGATCATGTTGGAGGCTCAGAGGAGCAGCCCTTCCACCATCCGTGTCCTGCGAAGCTCTTCGTAACGCTTCCAGGAGACATTTATCTTTACTGAGCAGCTTCATCGGAAATCAGCCGGAGTTTTGTCATAAAGGAACGACCCAAGCAAGATAAAAGATACGATTTGGAATAAAGGACATTTTTGATGAAATTAGGAAATTGAAAAGTAAGGGGAATAAATACATAA